>CAWUFW010004672.1:0-1488615 GCA_963921515.1 Calotriton arnoldi
TCACCTCCAGATAACTAGTCCATGCCAAAAAACCATGTACTGCCAAACTGTCCACCGACTTGTTAATTTCCTCATGCCTTACCTCCAAATAACATGTCCAAAGCATAGCACACAGGGGATCCCTGCTGACACAACACAACAGTGCCTGGATATCCAACGAGACTCCAGTGTCCACAGGGTGTCCTAGCTGGCACTTACCACAGCGCCTACATCTGCAACGAGTCTCCGGTGTCCACAGGGTGCTGTTTACTAGAGAGGCTTGCCACCCGAAGACAGACAGAAGAGAAGATCCGAATGCGATCTTAACACCTCGTTGTCACCGGACTCAATCTGGTTTTAGTCATCAAGACACCTTGTTGTTCCCGGACTCCATCAGGTTTTGCTCAAACTTTATTGCAGCATGCAGAAAGTTGAAAAGTGCCTGCAAACACAAGATGGTGGCACGTTGTAGACGTCCCACCGGATGGCTCACGGCACGTCGGTGCTCCCAAAATGTCCTTGTAGCATTGGATCGTGGATGACGAAACAGAAATCTACGAGATGCTGCGCGTGAAGCAACAGGTGAGAAACTTCAAGCATAACTGTGATTTAAAAGTAAATCCATTTTGAAGGAGTGCGCACGCTCCTAAAGGCCAACACTCTCGACCAGTCTCAAAATTTAATGAAGAAACCACAGCCAAAAATATTCCTTTAGTCTTGCTGGTAGAACAACGTTCGCATGTGAAAGTGATGAATCTCAAACCACTTACTCACATAGATGAATGTCAAGACGAAATAGACACAGAAGGCACGAAGTTGCTTTGAGACAAAAACGCAGTAAAGCACGGTTAAAAATCCTTATGTGCAGTCACTCGTCGCAGAGTAAAAACATCTTGAACCAGTGCACACGCCAAGACACTGAAAGTGCACTTCAGTAGAAAGCATAACGATTGCTTTTGTGAACTTGAGTTGGAGTTTTCAGTCATTCACTCTTTGATGGTCACACAAAACAATGTGACTGGTTCACACACATGTAGCAGTAGTGTAACTTACACCACTTATACACTAACATATAGTACCTTATTGTAAGTCCAATGGAGCCTTTCCAGGGTGGGACTGTCCGTTGGGAAAGACACTGGTGGGTGGGGCCGTCTGTTGACAAGGACACTGGTGGGGCTGGCCAGCCTGTAGCTCCATACTTGGCGCTCTTTACTTTGTTACACTTGATTTCAACTCTCTTGGTTCTCTTGTTTCTTGTAGTTGCTCTTTGTTTCTGTATCCTTGTCCATATGTGGACAGCTTTCAACTCTTGAAAAACGCTTGAGTCCATCCCATCCTCGTCGCCAAAATATAATGTGTCCTTACACAGGTTGATACAGGTAGCCAGGTCGAGTTTTGTAGACATCTTTATTGGTTCAAGGTAAATATGTACATCAGTCCATATTGATGTTGCCAGCCATCTCTCCAGTTGCCAGCCTTCACTCCAGCCCACCAGGAGCAGCCTCCCTGCTGCTCAGCCCATCTCCAACTCCATTCATCACAGTCACACCAACATTCTGATACCATCTTTCACTCTGGCTGAGCAGCTAGGAGACAGCTAGGCTGGGTAGCATTCAATATTACAGTGAGGATATAACAGTCTCCTTTAGGGAGGAAGGTGTGTGGTATTCTGCTTTCATTATGTTTAGCCCTTTCTCTGTGTTCTGTACTCTGCTGCTCAGCCATTGTGTGAGTGATGTCACGGAGTGTTCGTGTGTGTATGGTTGAATGAAAAGTCAGCTGCTGTATGTTAGATGAGCAGCAGAGATGCTGCTCCCGGTGGGGCTGATACTACTGATACTACTACAACCATCTTATCATCTAATGTTCCTGTCCTGATTGAACTGAAGAATAAATCTACCTTTTGGATATAACATCATCTCAGCGTACTTTCATTCTTGCATTCTACAACATGCCTGCCCACTATGCCCCCCTGCTATTTCTCAGAGTGCTGGAGCTCCTCGCAATAGCAATTTGTCAATCAGAGGAGATATTGGGCATTACCACCACAGTGGGAGATTTGAATCTCACGTTGCACGCAGATGACATACTGCTGACATTGTTCTCCCCCCAAACCTCTGTAAAATCACTCAGGGACATTATCTGCTTCTTCATCTTCTTCAGCTACAAAATTATTTTAGCGAAGAGTGAAGAGTTATCTACAACGACATGCACCACTGCTCACTCCCTACATGGAGGGCCCTGCCGATGGGTACAAACAAAGATGTAGTACTTGGACATACTGATAGGTAATAATCTACTGGCAATGATTAAAAACAACATGGAGGTTTTGACAGAGCAGATGAAGAAGGATTTTGCAGTTGGGAAGAACCTTTAGCTTTCCATGTGCGGATGAATACAAACTATACAAATTATGGTCATCCCACGCATTAACTATATCTTCAGTGTGCTTCCAGTACCCACAATCATTCTACATAACATTGACTACTAAATCAGAGACTAAATACGGCAAGGCGATACACCTAGATTGTCTGGTGTGAAGTTACACACCGCTGCAACATCATGAGGCCAGCAATATCCCAAGGTGGAGATATATCACATGACATGGCTCAAAACCTCTTGCGACTCACCTATTACTTTCATCCGGAACTGGAAACCCCGAATTGGGTCACACTTGAAAATCATATTCAGGATGGACTCAAATGACACTCAGTAAGCTACAGTAAACCTACCTCCACAGAGGGAGGTGGCAATTCTATATCGGTAAGATCTCCGTGGATTTGTTATGTTATGTTAGATGGATTTGTAGAGTGCAACTTATCACCCGATAGGGTACCCAGGCCTGGAAAACCATTCACAAACTTTTACAGCAAAGCCGCATCTTACTTTTTCAGGCTCCCCAGTGGCACAATAAGGAAAAAAGAATTGCAGGGGGGACCTTTATTCACCACCAATGGGCCTTTAAACCTTTTCAAGACCCTAGAGCAAAATACTGTCTACAGGCAAATCAATTTCTATTTTATTTACAGCTCAAAGGATGCCTCACCACCAAATTTACCCGCCGCCAGTGCTTAATTTGAGCCAGTGATTTCCAAAGCACAGGACTAGCATGGATGGTGCGAGCTGCAGCAACCTCCTGACCTGGCCCTGGCACTTATTTTTTTTTACAAATCAAGCACTGCCTGCCGCCAACTTAAATCAGCTACATCCACCCTTTAAGACTATTTGACAAAATGGAGAACCTACAAGAAATTAGTATTGGGGGTTCAATGATACATTGATACACATGGTATATTCTCAACATACATTGAGACATCTCAACAACAGATAGCAATCAAATCTTGAGAGACAATATGATTAGGAGGATTGGAAAGAACTGATTTGCACTCATGATAGAAGCTTTTGAGAAGCACGGCTGAAATTCAGCTTTTCCAAAATTTTGCACCACTGGGGCAGGTCTCCCTATAAACACTACAGGGCAAAACTCGCCAGTACTGCAGAATGCTGACGCTGCACACACCCCAAGGTAGACATGATACACATCCTATGGCTTTGTCCATGACTGCAATCATACTGGGAATCAGTATGGTGACACCTCTGCTAGATAAGTGACCTTCAACTGCTGCCAGCAGCTGAACCTGCCTTCTTACACAGCACTCAGGATATCATCAGAATCAATAACCACAAGAAAAGATGGCTAGATGCGGCATTAGCCTTCACAATGGTTTGCATTTTAAGACACCGTATATAGCCCTTACCACCGAATATTGATGAATGGTACAACACAATGAAAAGAATGGCCACACACGAACGAGTGATATATAAGCTGAATGACCAGCTATAAGTGTTTGGAGACATCTGGGGGGCTTACTTGAAATAAATATCCCTGGAAGGGTGACACACCTGTATAGGTGACATAAGCTGATCATATAACTGAGTCTCTTCTAATGAATGTTCTTCAATTACTCATTCAGCCCTATCCAGCTGCACATTCTGGGAATCTCTGCCACCAAATAGCTATGAAATGAAATGAAAATAACATTTATAAAGACCACTCCTACCCAAGTGTGTCTAGGCCCTAGACTCCTAAAGGTAACTGCTGAAAGGAGATGAAGGACAGTTAATGAATGAATAACCAGGTTTTAAGTGCTTTCCTGAAGGCTAGCAGTTGAGTTTCCCTTTTCAATTCCACAGGGAGGGAGGGAGTTCCACAGTCTGATTGTCCCAACAATGAAGCTTCTACCACCCCAGTTGGCCCTTTTGAATTTAGGAACGATAAGATTGTGGGCTGAGGAGGACCAAAGGTGTCTGGAAGCAGTGTACCACTGCAAATTCTGTCTGAAAAACTCGGCCTGTGCCACGAAGTGTTTTGAAGAAAATGCATAAAGTTTTTTAATTGATACGCTTCTTGACCGGAAGCCAGTGCAGAAGATTTAATGATGAGGAAACAGATTGAGAATTGGGAATGCCTAGAAGATGGCGGGCGGCGGCATTTTACAGGACTTGAATTTTGTTCAGACACTTTTTACAACTATTGAGAAAGAGGGCATTGCTATAATCAATCTAAGAAAGTACTAAGGATGAGATGACAGTTTTCTGCGGGTGGAAGGGGATAAAAGAAAGTGGAAGAGGTGAAAAGTGGAAGAGGTGATGGCATTAACATGGGCTTCGAAAGAAATTTTATTGTCGAAGACCACACCTAGGTTTTTCACCTTGTCTGTCGGAATCGGAAGAGAGCCTAGTTCTTGCGGCCACCATTATGGGGACCAGAAAGTGGTGTTTCTGCCAAAAAGCAAAACTTCAGTTTTATTAGAGTTGAGCTTTAGAAAGTTTAATGACATCCAATTATTTACGTGGAGCAGACAATCATGAAAATGAATGGCGGTATCATCGGGATTGCTGGCTATAGATATAACAAATGGGTATTATCGGCGTAAGATACCACCGCGAACCCAAAGGACCTCATCAAGTTGGAAAGTGTGGTGATGTACACATTAAAGAGAGTAGGGCTTAAGGATGACCCTGAGGAATGCCACAGAGCAGAGTAAAAGTAGGGGAATTAATATCTTCAAGGGCAACAAACTGCTCCCTATCAGTGAGAAACAATTTCAATAGAGAGAGTGCTGATCCCTTGATCCCTATGGTTGTGAGACGGTCGAGAAGAATGTTGTAGTTAACCGTGCCAAACGCTGCTGAGAGGTCTAGCAAGATAAGAACCGCATTTCCTCCAGCATCTACACTTTGCCTGATTTGCTCCCAATGCAGTGATCAGAGCAGATTCGGTGCTATGTTGGCTTCTAAACCAGAACTGGGAGTGATCAAGGAGGCCATGATCCTCAATGAATGTGGTGAGTTCTGTGTTCATAGCTATTTTGACTAGTATTTTGGCAGGGAGCGGCAGGCGGGAGATGGGACGATAGTTATTAGGTTCAGCGCTATCTAAATTAGATTTTTTCAGGAGCGGTAGAACAGAAGCCAATTTCCATTTCATGGGGAAGATACCTGTGGAGAACATCTGTTTGAAAATGATGGTAAGGTGTTCTGAGATGATTTCACATGCCTGAAGAATAGTTTTGGGAGGACAAGGATCGAGCGGAGAGCTTGATTTAGTTTGGGCCAGAAGATTCAGGACTTGAGTTGGTGACAGAGGCGAGAACATAGATAACATAGGGCAGTTGTTGGTGGTGACCGGTTTACAGGAAGATAGAATAGCTGTGTCATCAGTGACAAGATCCATTTGAGAAGCTACAGAGAGCTGAATAATACTTCCTGGAACAATGGCAGAGGCCGAGTGAGGGCCAGGAGGATGGTTTTCTGCTAAAAAATTATAAATAGTTTCAACCTTATCCTTGAAGAATGAGGCTAAGTTGTTGTAGAAGGCTTGATTTGCGTTGGTGTTTTGAGTTCCGGGGAGTTGGCCAACTTTTTTACCGTAGCAAACAATTCTTTAGGAGAGTTCTTTGAGGCCTCGATTTTATTGGTGAAGAACCGTGTTTTTTCTTTAATAATGAGGTTCTTATAAACTGCTAGGGATTGTGTGTGTCGTTCCTTTTCTGTGGAGCCATTGCATAGCCTCTGTCTTCTTTCTAGCTTATGGCAGATCCGATTCTGATTACGATTCTGGTGGTCTGAGGACCGTCAGAGTCACAGGGGCGCAGCGGTGGTGGTCTAGCCACGGCCGCACCTGCAGTTGGACCTCCCCATTACGAGTAGCGCAGTTGGACCGCCCTGGGACCGCCGCTGCTGTCAGGGAACCGCCTTTCCCTGTAGGTGATGCAGTGGTCAGAGGCCGTAATATGCTTGGCGGGACATCCGAGGTCCCACCAAGCATATTAATAGTTTCCTCCTCCATGTAAAGTGTGGCGGAGAGAAAACAAAGCCGCCCCTTCAGGGCCCCCAATGCCTCTACCGCATATGGATGCACATAGAGGGGCATAACATGTGCCCCCCCTGTGTGCATGCACACCGGTTTCTGCTGGGCATGGACTTTCGAGTTCATGCCGTGCAGAGACCTTGCTGTGCGGTCCATTGCAGTGCCTTTTTCAAAGGCACTGCTGCCTTTAAAAGAGGAACCTCCACGTCACCCGCCTGCCAGATCACTTTAAAGTCGTAATCTGGCAGGCAGGTGGTGGCGAGTCTCAGCGGTGGCGTACTGCCCACTCCTGCAGCCCTGAAACTTGTTATCGGGCCCTTAGTGTCTCTGAGAACCAAGGTTCAGAGGGCGTCCTTCCACTGATTATTATGTGATTTGACTGGTGCTATGCGGTTAAGGGCTGAGATTATCCATTGGTAGTAATCTTCTGTGTCCTCATCATGGCTGTTAAAGGGAGGAGGTGGATTTTGGGCTAGAGAGGATCCTAGTATTTTGGAAGATATGGTATGCCAGGGTCGAGACAGTTTAACGGATTTGACCAAAACTGGATTAATTGCGTCCGTGGTAGTATAAGAGAGAACATAACAGCTAGATGGACTGACCAAATAAGAGGAAGGGAAGGAAGAGTATTTATAAAAGGATTGTCAGAAAATAATCCATCTAACAGATGACCTGCAGTGTGAGTGGCATCCTTAACCAGCTGGGTTAGTCCCAGACTATCCATCATATCATAGAGTACTGACGCATACTGGTTCTCATAATTTTCTAGGTGAGAATTGAAATCATCTAGGATGGAAAAATATCCGAGTAATCTACTGTGGTGCCAAGAGGTTGACTCAGAGCCTGAAAGGAGGCCACTTTGGGGCCCGAGGGCCAGTAGACGAGAAGGCCATTGAATGAGTATTTATCAGAGAGCTTAATTTTATAAGACAGGACTTCCAGTTCTCTAGAGCTACTATGGCTGATAAAAGAAGCTTTAAACGTGCTGCGGTAGACAATGGATAAACCACCTCCTCTCTTGTCCATGCGATCCTGCCTGAAGATGGCATACCCAACCAGGACCGGCATTGCTAACTCCGGGCCCGAGGCAGCATTGGCGGGGGCATGTCAGGGGCGTGGTAACAGTGTGGCTAAAAGCAGTGAGGTCAAAATTAAAAACGAACCGGGGTCCAGAAGCCCCGCGTGCTCTGTCACAGACTCACTTCCTGCTAGACATTTACTGGATACCAAAAGCGAACTAAAATAAAAGTTTAAAAAGCATAAACATAAACATAAATATTAGCAATGGCTATAGAAGCCCTTTAAAGATGGCACTTCCAATGCGCTAGTGGAGCCAGGCACCTCCAAATCCGCAATGCTGAAGTGCGCACAGGGAAAGAAACTAGGTCAGAGCAAATTACCTCATTCGAGGCTGCGCGGACGCGCTGCAGCCGTCAATTTCAAGGCCAAAATCGGCAGGGGGAATGTGAGGGGCGTGGTAACAGCGCAGCTAAAACCAGTAAGGGGGGATTTAAAAACGAACCAGGGTCCAGCAGCCCCGCGATTTCTGTCTCAAGCTCCCTTGCTGGCAGACACTTACTGGAGACCAAAGCTAGCTAAAATAAAAGTTTAAAAAGCTAAAAAGCATAACCATAAAGATTAGCAATGGCTATGGAAGCCCTTTAAAGATGGCGCCGCTAATGCACAAGTAGAACCAGGCACCTCCAAACCGCACTGCTAGACTGCGTACAAGGAAAGAAAATAAGTCAGAGCAGATTACCTCCTGTGAGGCTGTGCAGATGCACTGTGGCCGTCAATACCAAATCGGGCATCGGCGGGGGTGTGTCAGGGGCGTGGTAATAGTGCAGCTAAAAACAGTGAGGGGTAAACTAAAAATGAACCGGGGCCAGCAGCCCTGCGTGTTCTGTCACAAACTCCCTTGCTGCTAGACACTTACTGGAAACCAAAAGCTAACTAAAATAAAAGTTGTAAAAAGCTACAAAGCATAAACATAAAGAATAGCAATGGCTATAGAAGCTATGACCATTGGACTGACCATGCAGAGGCTGGCTACGTAAATCGCTGATTTTTCTGGTCACCATGCCTTATCTCTCTCTTTTCTGTTTTTCCCTAATATTTTCTCTTTTAAAGAATTTTTGTATTGTATCTATGTATTGGGGCCAGTGCTACATGAGTAGTCCGGGCTCAGAATCCTCTTGTATTGAAATTGGATATGTTACTTGCTTAATGTGAAAAATCCAATAAAGATATTCATACATAAAAAGCAGTCAATGTTCAGCTCCGACATCACACCAAAGCTAACCATCTCCTGCTTGACTACCAGTCTGGCTTCAGATTACTCTGCAGCACGGAGAATCCTTACACATTGTACACGATTCCCTCTTGACCACAAATAAACCTCCTCCAGATATTGATGGACCACCACAGATAAAGATGACCTCTTCCTCCAGATATTGCTGGTCCGCTCAGCTGCATTTGACCTAGTAGACTATCCCACCCTCGTACACACTTTAGAGTCTCAATTGAAATTCACCAGCAATGTCCTTCACTGGTTCTCCTTCTACCTTCCAACCGATTCCGGTTTGTTCACACGGGTACCTCCAGGTCACAAAAGATTCCATTTATCTGCAAAGCCTCCTATAGTTCCATACTATCTCTTGTCTTCTTCAACATTTACATGGAGCTGCTTGGTACTTTAGTCACAGAAAACAGCATCAAGATTCACCAATATGATGAAGACACTCATCTCTACTTGAAAGTCTAGTCTGCTTCAGACACCCAACGTCTCAAATACTGCCCGCACATCATCCAGACCTGAATGTCGAGCACCTCCCCGAAGCGCAATCTTTTTTCTACTTACTGACTTTCCAGATTCTGTCAGTGATTCCGGATTTAATTATCTTAATTCATGGTACAAACTCCTTCATTCTTATAATTTCTGTCCATGTCCTTCTCTATTCACAAAATAGTCTATTTACAATATAAATTCTTCTAAATACTCAATCACTGTGGCATGGTACCAAAATATCGGGAACTAAATCTAATCTAACAAAAGTATTGTGTCCTAAATATCATTTACAAAAGTATCAACTCTTTGGAATTAATAATAGAAAGTCTAAGCCAAGTGGAGCCACATTTTTATAAAAGAAATATAGGCTGCAATATTTATGTCAATCTGTATTTCAGGTTTTGATATTCTAACATACAACCAATCGGGGGTTGAAGCAGCAGCAGCTGGCGGAGTAAATTCAAAGTTCAATAGAATTGTAATTTTTGGACATTTTAACAAGCAGGCTACAGAATGCAGAGAGTGCTCCAGTCTAGGCTTGATGGTTACAATTTGAATGAAAAAGTTTATTATGTTCTCTGACACCAAACCTGGCATTTTCTGAGTGAGGGGTCTCCAACCATTAATATTAATTAAAGAGCACTAAAATCACTAAAGCATTTGTTCAAACCTCTATGGATAAAATGCGATATTAGGGTGTTAAAGGCATCAAGCTCCTTGAAGCCCTAAAATATGTGCAAAGGTTATTTGAAGGACAAGAAACCATGCCATTTGCCTTTGCAAAGACATCTATGGACTGTGGTCAAAATACAGGGAGCTGTTGGTCCCATTAGACCACAATCCATGCACTTGGATAGTGCCTTCCTCAACCTGAAATTCCAGCTAGAGTTGCTAACACTTGCAAGAATCAATCAGCTGTTTATTTGGGAATATATGGCATCCTGAAGAATGTGGGATGGTCACTTTAACTGATCTTCATTAATAGACTAATATCGAAAGACTCTACTAAGTAGGTTTGCCGTATGGTGTTTCTAAATACGGTGAGTGCATTTGACTGAGTGGAGTGGGTGACAGAATTGGCTGGTAAATCTATGATTTTTTTTGGTATTTCCTACATGTTTGATTACTTCACAATATGCTCTGCTTTCCAGCGTATGTGGCGGATTGTGAGAACTGAGAACGACCACAGTGGTGCAACTGGATGACAACAACCGAAGAATGTTCACATTTTAAGTTTATGCCATGACCTGATCAATCTTAAGTACTTGTTCAGGTGTGTATATTCAGCTGTTATTTGAGTAGTTGTGCATGTGAGGGAAGCTTCTTAAAATAAGGAAGATTTTCTGGTACAGGTTGTGAAACTCTAGCAAGGGGGACAGCATGCCGAGGAACAGCTGAAAATGAGAGTTTGTGTGAGAGGCTCTGTTCTCCCTGCACCAAGCTGTTGCTGCCCTGTAAATTGCAAATATAATGTTATTATATTTGCTGTTTCCCTGTCCTAGGAACTATTATTAGTTTCAGGGGGTCCTTGTTGTTTTTATTTCAGCTGCCCTGTAAATTAGCACCTAAAATGTCAGCTTATTTTTATATCAAAAATCACAATCACTGTACAATAAATACATGGAGTTTATTTAAAATTAAATAAATAACAACAGAAAGCGCAAAATATGTTTCACTGACAAAACATGAGAGACTAGTATAGAAAGTCCTTGCATTGACCTAATTTGTCCTGTGTTTTTAGAAAAGTACACATGATAGAGCGGGACACGGAGAATTCAATACGGGAATAAAATTGAAGATCCAGCTGTCCCTTTCTTTGGCCCCCGGGGCGAATCATTCATTGTGAAGCAGACGTGATATTTCAGTGAGATCGTGGTTCATTTTTAACAATAAACAAATATTAAATAACAATAAATAAAAAAATTAAATTTTACAGTCCTTACAAAGTACTGATGAGGTTCTAGAAATCTCAATCCTATTGTTTCTGGCCAGCCAGATGCTTCTTATTTGTACGAGTCAAAGGGGACCTTGTTGTACTGTGAGACATGACAGCACTTTTTATGAGAGGAGAGTACATGACTGTCACTCATTGTTTTATACAATGTTTAGGTAATGTTCCTCTCCTAGAGGCGATTTTCAATTTTGTATAAAACAACTTATGTTAAAGATGAGTGTACCTGATAGGTCATTCAAAGTGTGTGAGAGGGATGTATTTTGATTGAACACTTTTAGTGCAGGACGGATGTCAGGTGTGAGCTGTCTACACCTTTACTGCAGAGAGAATGACAGGTGTGAGCTGTCTGCACCTCTACCGCAGAGAGGATGCCAGATGTGAGCTGTCTACACCTTTACTGCAGAGAGAATTCCAGGTGTGAACTGTCTACACCTTTACCGCAGAGAGGATGCCAGGTGTGAGCTGTCTGCCAGGCTCTCGATCTCCTCCACCACTTCAATAATGGCTTCCGCCTGGTCTTGGTGGAGCACGTAGCTAGCGTTGGAGCGGAATTTCTCATGGAGTGATTCTTCGCTAAGGGGTTTTCTCCAGTGTCCATAGAAGGTGTCACATCTGCCTGTCACGATCTCTCCACTGTCCAGGAGCAGCGCTACTTCTCCGTACATCTTGTCGAAGTTAGCCACATTGTCATCAGGGTGTTCCACCACCACCTTCTTCAACAGGTTGATGAGGTCAGGTCTCCTGAGGCTGTCCTCACTGAAGGAAGGGATGCCCACCTTGCCATCCAGGAGGGCTGTGCAGGCGTTGAACTGGAAGGAGTGTCGGGCCTGGTGCTCAGACTCTGGGAAGGGTCTGTTGATATACTTGGAGACTGGGACCCTCAGAAGAACAGAGCGGATGGCAGCGGGTTTGAAGGAGCCCATTATATTGATGACTCGGTTTCTGACTGAGATGGCAGCGTCTGCGACCCAGTGCATGCCCAAGTGAGCTGGGAACCTCTTGAAGGCAATGTCTTGTTTCTCCAACAGGAAGCTGTAATCTTGATCTGGCACTGCCAGGGGCGAGGGCTGGTAATCACCATAGAAAGCACTGAAACCTGAGCAGCCGGGCACATCGTCCAAGATGAGTGGGTTGGCTTCCATCCCGTGGGCAGCTAGAAGTGCTGCTTCCATCCCAAGGCGGGTGGCATTCCCAATATGGAGAGGCTTGGCAAGAGTCGCTGCATTGGCCATAGGTGCCCCTGCCAGAGAGGCGGCGATTGCCAGAGCATGGGCACATTGTTCTGCATTCAATGAAAGAAGTTTCGATGTGGCGGCAGCACTGCCCATGGTGCCAACAACAGATGGCGGGTGGAATCTGATAGGAGATACAAAGAACAGTGTCAGACATGGAATAGAGATAATAGCAAGATAGTTTTGTATGGTTAATACTAATTATAAGTGTGAAGTAAAGAAATATGCTAATAGCATGTCAGACATGTACCATTAATGCCATCATGCAGTGTGAGGAGGCATTGACAATATGCTAAGATCTAATCAGGCACTTAACATAAATATATAATCCAGTTACAGTGAACAGAAAAATAATCTTTACCATGTTTACATTGTGTGCTATCCAGATACATAAATCTGTTTGCATCACAGGCTCTTCTTGGGGATATTTGTGCCCTCTGTGCACATCAGGCACACATCGTAACATTACCCCGTTAGGGACCTCACTCATAACACATGGGCTATTTCTACCCTATTTGAGCATCATAACCATGACCTTGAGATACTGCAGCCCCCTGAGGGCCTCCTGTGTTGGTCATGGAATATTTCTGTGCTTTGATGGCATCACACATACCTCTTGGGGATATTGCTGGCTTCATTGGAGAAACGCATCAGTCTTCCTTGCACCTCAATGCCCACGTTGAATGCCAACAGAAAGTCTGAGCCACTGGGTCGTGAGTCCACGGGGAGCATCTGGGAAGCAGCCATTAGAGCCGGCAGCACAGCACCTGAGGGGTGAGTGGCAGGGTGCCAAGTGTCATCGAAGTCCATGGAGTGAGTCTGTGGAAGAGGAGAAGAGGGTTAGGAGGTCCTTATAGAAGAGGACCAGGAAATGAAATAGGGTATTTGTTAGGGCGCACAGCTACTCAGGCTAGAGTGTCCTGGCGATGGTAACCAGAGAGAGATTGTGTCATCGTCCTATGGAAACAATTTACAGACATGGAGGATCCATATTTTAAAATGTTTTTGAGTGACTGCACCATTGCCCAATACAGACTCTTTACAGAAGTGGAAACAAACAAGATTGAACACTGCAGGAGAGTGTATAGGAGTAAAATTCTCATGAACTCATCGCTCCTAGTCTACGATTGATGGATACATTGATAAGCAGCTGTCAAATTCCTTACCGCCACTCCATTGACATATGCAGCCAGCGTGGGAGGGAGTCTCATTCTTTTCCTTCCGTACACAGAGCTGATCGCAGACAAGGAGAACATGTCCTGTTA
Organism: Calotriton arnoldi; assembly: GCA_963921515.1. Lineage (NCBI taxonomy): Eukaryota > Metazoa > Chordata > Amphibia > Caudata > Salamandridae > Calotriton > Calotriton arnoldi. Next base: position 13,592 of record CAWUFW010004672.1, read on the forward strand.
GAGAGAGAATAAAGTTATGAATGAACAGGGCACCTAGACACCTAGTGAAGGAAGAAGGTAGCTTGTGGGATATGGATAACTCAACTCTAAACACAGGATGGTATATCTCATACCTGGAGGGGTCTATTAGGAGAAAGACAGGAGCAGGCCAGGGATCTCCATGAGCAGGAGTAGTGTTCCTGAAGGACAGCTGTTTAGGAGATCAGAGGTCCCCATGTTTAGCTGCTTACCCTAGATGATACTCGCTCTCCTGGTACTGTCTCGAGATATTAACTGCCCAACATCTGAAGGGATCCTAGGGTATGATTTGTGAAAATTCATGGTTGATTTTATGACTTGGTCTTTCTCTCTTCTTACCTATTATTTCAGGTAGCTGGCCACGCTGGTCTAGAGGGTTATTTAATGGGTGGGGAGTCCATGGTGTGATGCTTGGTTAGATCCAAGACTCCGATAAGAAGGTAACATCTCATGGTGATACTGAACAACTAAAGTCTGAAGAGGTTCTGATTAAGGGATGGTTTGATTCATGAGACGTTGCTTTTTTAGTCAAAGCCTCCTTTTCTTTCGAGTATCTCAAGGCCATGCTAACTTTCTGGGTCCTGGTAGGATGTTTTAATGGTGGTGTGTTAGAGGGTGTAGTGTTTTTTTTGCTCCCAGCCTCACCTTAAATGAGAGGACCCCTGGGAGTTGGTTCCCACTGATGTTTAGTAGACATGTACTTTATGGTGTGCTTTCTGGGTTGGACCCTGCCTCCCTTTAAAGCATGGGCTCCCGCGGAGATTATGGCATAGACGGTTTATAATGGCTGGGTGCTGAATCGTGGGTGTGCTTGTTGTGGCCCATGTCTCAGGCTGGATCACAGGGAGATGGTGATCAGCATAGGTCTAGAGGGGTTTAATGGATGTATGTTGCTTTGGAGCTCTATGGTGTATTCCATGGTGCGGCGCCTGTTGTCATTTAAATGGCAGGATCACAGGAAGATGGTCACACTCTTGGTCTAAAAAGGGTTTTTTTATGGCTGTGTGTTGCATGGTGTGGTCTATGGTGTGTTCCATGTCTCCTCCTACCTGGCAGGATTACAGGGAGATAGTGCACACTGTTGTCCTAGATGGGATTTTAATGTATTTGTGTTGCAAGGTGTGTTGCCTGGTGTGTTCTATGTCACCTCTTGCCTGGTAGTATCCCAGGGTGATGGTCACACTGTAGGCCTAGAAGTGTTTTTAATGGATGTGTGTTGCATGGTGTGCTGCTTGGTGTGTTCCATGTCTCCTCTTACCTGGCAGTTTCCCAGGCAGATTGTCACACTGCTGTTCTAGAAGGGGTTTTAATGGATGTGTGTTGCATGGTGTGATGCTTAGTGTGTTCCATGTCTCCTCTTACCTGGCAGTATCCGAGGGCGGTGGCCACACTGTTGTTTTAGAAGAGTTTTAATGGATGTGTGTTGCATGGTGTGTTACTTGGTGTGTTCCATGTCACCTCTTGCCTGGCAATATCCCAGGGCGATGGCCACACTGTTGGCCTTTAAGTGTTTTTATGGATGTGTGTTGCATAATGCCTTGCTTGGTATGTTCCATGTCTCTCTTACCTGGCAGTATCCCAGGCTGATTTTCACACTGTTTTCTAGAAGGGGTTTTAACAGACGTGTGTTGCATGGTATGTTACTTGGTGTGCTCCATGTCTCCTCTTACCTGGCAGTATCCCAGGGCGATGTTGAACACATGGGTCGTGCTTCCCACCAGTCCAACCCCGATGCTGTCCAGGATCATACGCTTGCTTCGGTGCCGCACAGCTTGGGACAGGTGATCTGCCTGGACTCCATGTATGAAGGAAGCAAAGCTGCTGGTGACCGTCTTCTCCAGGGGGCTCCCCTCCAGCGCTGGATGAGAAGAAGAGACAGGATCAGAACTACTGGCACTCTGGGTTGGCATGAGACAAGAGTCCAGCTGATCCGGACCAGAACCAGATCATGTGTATATGGGACAATCATTACTCAGGACCCTTGGAGTGTAGACCCATAGAAGACTCAAGCCAGTGTGAGCAGCACCAGAACCAGTAACTGGAACCAATGCATAAAGGACCCATGTCAGGGTGAGTGACACCAGAACCTGTTACTGCGCCCAAGTGATACACAGCGGCATCAGAGCAGGGAGAGTGACACCAGAACCTGTGACACCAGAACAAATAACTGGACCCAGGACATAGAGAGAGGTCTCATACCAGGGGGAGTGACACCAGAACAAGTAATGGACCCAGGACATAGAGAGCGGTCTCAGACCAGGGGGAGTGACACCAGAACAAATAACTGGACCTAGGAAATAGAGAGAGGTCTCAGACCAGGGGGAGTGACACCAGAACAAGTAACTGGACCTAGGACATAGAGAGAGGTCTCAGACCAGGGAGAGTGACACCAGAACAAGTAATGGACCCAGGACATAGAGAGAGGTCTCAGACCAGGGGGGGTGACACCAGAACCTGTTACTAGGCCCAAGTGATACAGAGCAGCATCAGAGCAGGGAGAGTGACACCAGAACCAGTAACTGGGTTCAGGATATGGAGAGCGGTCTCATGCCAGGGGGAGTGACACCAGAACAAGTAACTGGACCTAGGACATAGAGAGAGGTCTCAGACCAGGAGGAGTGACACCAGAACAAGTAACTGGACCTGGGACATAGAGAGAGGTCTCAGACCATGGGGAGTGACACCAGAACCAGTAACTGGACCCAGGACATGGATACTGCTCTCAGAGCAGGGGGAGTCACATGAGAACCTGTAACTGGACTCAGGACATAGAGAGAGGTCTCAGACCGGGGGGGGGGGGGGGACACCAGAACCAGTAACTGGGCACAAAATACAGAGAGTCCTCATACCAGGGGGTGTGAGTGCAGAGACACTTACCTTCCACTGCCGCTGTGTGCACCTGCCTAGACACCCTGAGGATGGCCTGTGGCTTCTGGAAGAAGAAAGAGAGTGACATTAGCTGAGTTGTTGCAGTGAATCCGAACATGGAAAGGAGAGTAAAGGGCTAGAAGAGAAGAGCAGAGGGCAACGAGGCTGAGAAGGGAAAGAGGACAGAGATGGAGAAATAACAGAGGAGAGATTTGAGGGTGGTCCCTGTTAGAGGCTCCAGTCTGTCAAACTGCTGTCCAAGACTGGCAAATGAGAAACTTCAGCCTGGCCCATGGGCCGTCCCAGCCTCGCAGATAAGCAATCCTAGGAGGGCACATGCCCTCTCCCAGCATGGCACATAAGACATAACTGCCTTGCATATCAGCAGATAAAGCCTGGTTTATAAACAGCCCTAGACTTGCATATTAGCTGCAGGCTGGCACCGTAGCCACTCTGTCTTAAGGATCAAACCTGGTTCATGTAAACAGCGCCGCTAGTGCACTGAACAGCACCCGGGATTTATAAGCACCACCCTGGCATATGATGCCAGCATCTGGACACACATGTGATGTCAGCACTCTGATAAATTATGCCAGCACATTGGCAAATGAAGTCAGCACACTGGCATACAATTAAAGTACCCCGGCACTATAGGAACCATACTGGGATGTTATGCCAGCACCTTAAGTTGGCATACATCTTGTCGCAGCACTCTGACAGAGGATGCTCGTCTTCTGGCCTATGACGCCAGCACGCTGGGATATGATGCCAGCGCCTTGGCGCATCATGTCAACACTTGATGTGGTCTCTGTTCTGGTGCAGGCACTCTGGTGAGATGTTGGCAGAGAAACAGTGTGGGTATAATACCAGTTGGCACAGTATGAAACTGTTCGTCTTGCTCCTGTCATGGACGTGAAAAGGACAATGTTCCCTAGGGCACAGTGTACCACCAGTGTTTACCAAATGGCACAGCATGCCATCTGGGACCCCATATTTATAATGGCACAGATTTCTGATCGGCTAAAGTACAGTGTTACTTTGAAAATTCCCCTCAGGGCTGCCTCTAAAAACTATGGAAGTTGTGTAACGTGCATTATTACACATTGTGAAAGAAGAACTTACAATCCAGGCCCAAACTCCGCTTACAACAGACCTTAATGACCTAAGATGCTCCTGTTATGCTCACGGTAGACATGCACATCCATAGTATGAACAGCACAGAAACACATGACTAATGCACTCAGAGCTGACGATAGTAAAACACATGATGAGGTAAGAATAAAAGGCGCCATCCTTTTATTCACCGACGTACATTTAAAAACGGAAAAAAACAATTAAAATAGTATGAGAGTATAAAAAGTATTTTAAAAGTACGAGAATGCTAACGTGGAATAAAACACGAATAAACGTGTGAAAGGAGTATTATGACCATGCACGTCTTCTAATAAGTAAATGCACTCCTGTTGTATTTTAAAATAAATCTCTCTATAAAAACGAATTGAATTTCGAGATCTAGAGATAGGGGTTCAACCAATGGAAACAAATGATTCGCCCCAAACTGACGCAAAATATATAAATCCAGCCTAAAGCTGCGTAAACCCGATGTCTATGGCAGGGGCTCACCTGGAAGGCGCCTTGAAGCATCTTGTGCACTGATCTCTGCCTCTGTCCTTAGTGAGGTTTTCTCTGTCCCGTCAGTCAGTCTCTCGGGAGGTCTCCTCTGTCTCTGCAGTCAGTCTTAGTTCCAAGAGAGGTCTCAATCAGTCGCTGTCTTTCGAGATAGATGTTCTCTGTCCACCTGAGAGGGGTCTTTCTGTCCCTGTCCTGGGGCAGTCCTTCGCTCTCTTTCTCTGGTGCTGACAGGAAGGGGCAGGTTGTGCCTCTAGTGCTGACAGGTGTTGTGTCTCTCTCCAGCCAGGGGTTATATGCGCTTAAGGGGGAAGTGATCTCCCCTAAAAAAGCCCTATCTAGAGTGACATCACTAAAAGGGGCGGGGCGAGGCGAGGTGTAACCTGGGCCAGGCATCACCAAAGACCAGGGAGACCTCTTGGAAATTCCTGCAGGTCACATACTGTAGAAAAGAACAAAGGTGGGGGAGGGGCCTGTGGGAAACCCCAGGAGACATCCCAGACTGCTTGGAAGTGTCCGCGAGCCCTCCCCTGGCTTCCTAGTATGGCGGATGGACTTAGATAATAGTGACCGTGATATCAAGAGGGCGTGTGCGCGCGCTGAGATATATAGCTCCTCTTCTGAATGCTTCGAAATCTGAGCATACATGTATGTATGAATGAAACCGCAATTTTAGTTACAATCGAACAGTTACATTGACACATATGAACCATTGAATAATTCTCGAAAATCTCACTCGTAATTTGAGGGAATAATACATTTTTTTTCCCATCAGAAATACATTAAAACAACTGATATTTTTCTGTGGTTTTAATTGTTGGAATGCCTTCTTAATAATAACCGGCTTTAAACAGTAAGAGGAAGTGATTCTTTTTGGAAACCTGTGATGTCATACCTCTGATGCTGGGGATGGGAGTCTCCGAGGAGAGGGTCCTGCTGGAATCCCCCATAATAACCTTGACTTTTCCACTATGAAGTTCAGTCTCTTTTGGGGGGCTGGAGATGGGGATTCCCTCCAAGTAACACCTGCCCTGGGCCCTTCAGGGGGCTCCACTCACTGCCTCTGTTTCCGAAGTCAGGAAAGCCAGGAGGTTAAGGGCAATAAACACCTCATAGGGGTCTCCCTTCGTTTGGGACAATTCATATCCCCCCCACGCCCCCTCACCATCTACCCCTCCCCCCGCCCCCTACAGAGCAGCCTCCACTGGTCCAGGCCTCGACACACAAGGAGACAACTCCCGTTTATACAGAGACTCTAGTGATTAACATTGTACGTCACCATGTGCACAAAGATGGGACGCATTACCTAGCAGTGACAATGCTAATGATAACGTGCGCAAAGATGGGACGCATTACCTAGCAGTGACAATGCTAATGATAACGTGCACAAAGATGGGACGCATTACCTAGCAGTGACAATGCTAACGATAACGTGCGCAAAGATGGGACGCATTACCTAGCAGTGACAATGCTAACGATAACGTGCGCAAAGATGGGACGCATTACATAGCAGTGACAATGCTAACGATAACGTGCGCAACGATGGGACGCATTACCTAGCAGTGACAATGCTAACGATAACGTGCGCAAAGATGGGACGCATTACCTAGCAGTGACAATGCTAACGATAACGTGCGCAACGATGGGACGCATTACCTAGCAGTGACAATGCTAACGATAACGTGCGCAACGATGGGACGCATTACCTAGCAGTGACAATGCTAACGATAACGTGCACAAAGATGGGACGCATTACCTAGCAGTGACAATGAGCAGTGACAATGCGAATGATAATGTGCACAAAGATGGGACACATTACCTAGCAGTGACAATGCTAACGATAACGTGCACAAAGATGGGACGCATTACCTAGCAGTGACAATGAGCAGTGACAATGCTAATGATAATGTGCACAAAGATGGTACACATTACATAGCAGTGACAATGCTAACGATAACGTGCGCAACGATGGGACGCATTACCTAGCAGTGACAATGTTAACGATAACGTGCGCAAAGATGGGACGCATTACCTAGCAGTGACAATGCTAACGATAACGTGCGCAACGATGGGACGCATTACCTAGCAGTGACAATGCTAACGATAACGTGCGCAACGATGGGACGCATTACCTAGCAGTGACAATGCTAACGATAACGTGCACAAAGATGGGACGCATTACCTAGCAGTGACAATGAGCAGTGACAATGCGAATGATAATGTGCACAAAGATGGGACACATTACCTAGCAGTGACAATGCTAACGATAACGTGCACAAAGATGGGACGCATTACCTAGCAGTGACAATGAGCAGTGACAATGCTAATGATAATGTGCACAAAGATGGTACACATTACCTAGCAGTGACAATGCTAATGATAACGTGCACAAAGATGGGACACATTACCTAGCAGTGACAATGCTAACGATAACGTGCACAAAGATGGGACGCATTACCTAGCAGTGACAATGAGCAGTGACAATGCTAATGATAATGTGCACAAAGATGGGACACATTACCTAGCAGTGAAAATGCTAACGATAACGTGCACAAAGATGGGACGCAGATGGGACGCATTACCTAGCAGTGACAATGCTAATGATAACGTGCACAAAGATGGGACACATTACCTAGCAGTGACAATGCTAATGATAACGTGCACAAAGATGGGACACATTACGTAGCAGTGACAACGCTAATGATAACGTGCACAAAGATGGTACACATTACCTTGTTGTGCACAAAGATGGTACACATTACCTAGCAGTGACAATGCTAACGATAACGTGCACAAAGATGGGACACATTACCTAGCAGTGACAATGCTAACGATAACGTGCACAACGATGGTACACATTACCTAGCAGTGACAATGCTAACGATAACGTGCACAAAGATGGAACACATTACCTAGCAGTGACAATGCTAACGATAATGTGCACAAGGATGGTACACATTACCTAGCAGTGACAATGCTAATGATAACGTGCACAAAGATGGGACACATTACCTAGCAGTGACAATGCTAATGATAACGTGCACAAAGATGGTACACATTACCTTGTTGTGCACAAAGATGGTGCACATTACCTAGCAGTGACAATGCTAATGATAACGTGCACAAAGATGGGACACATTACCTAGCAGTGACAATGCTAATGATAACGTGCACAAAGATGGTACACGTTATCTAGCAGTGACAATGCTAATGATAACGTGCACAAAGATGGGACACATTACCTAGCAGTGACAATGCTAACGATAACGTGCACAAAGATGGAACACATTACCTAGCAGTGACAATGCTAATGATAACGTGCACAAAGATGGTACAAATTACCTTGTTGTGCACAAAGATGGTACACATTACCTAGCAGTGACAATGTTAATGATAACGTGCACAAAGATGGTACACATTACCTAGCAGTGACAATGCTAATGATAACGTGCACAAAGATGGGACACATTACCTAGCAGTGACAATGCTAATGATAAAGTGCACAAAGATGGGACACATTACCTAGCAGTGACAATGCTAATGATAACGTGCACAAAGATGGTACACATTACCTTGTTGTGCACAAAGATGGTACACATTACCTAGCAGTGACAATGCTAATGATAACGTGCACAAAGATGGTACACATTACCTAGCAGTGACAATGCTAATGATAACGTGCACAAAGATGGGACACATTATCTAGCAGTGACAAACCTAATGATAACGTGCACAAAGATGGGACACATTACCTAGCAGTGACAATGCTAATGATAACGCGCACAAAGATGGGACACATTACCTAGCAGTGACAATGCTAATGATAACGTGCACAAAGATGGTGCACATTACCTAGCAGTGACAATGCTAATGATAACGTGCACAAAGATGGGACGCATTACCTAGCAGTGAGAATGCTAATGATAACATGCGCAAAGATGGGACGCATTACCTAGCAGTGACAATGCTAACGATAACGTGCACAACGATGGTGCACATTACCTAGCAGTGACAATGCTAACGATAACGTGCACAAAGATGGTACACATTACCTAGCAGTGACAATGCTAATGATAACGTGCACAAGGATGGTACACATTACCTTGTTGTGCACAAAGATGGTACACATTACCTAGCAGTGACAATGCTAATGATAACGTGCACAAAGATGGTACACATTACCTAGCAGTGACAATGCTAATGATAACGTGCACAAAGATGGGACACATTACCTAGCAGTGACAATGCTAATGATAACGTGCACAAAGATGGGACACATTACCTAGCAGTGACAATGCTAATGATAACGTGCACAAAGATGGTACACATTACCTTGTTGTGCACAAAGATGGTACACATTACCTAGCAGTGACAATGCTAATGATAACGTGCACAAAGATGGTACACGTTATCTAGCAGTGACAATGCTAATGATAACGTGCACAAAGATGGGACACATTACCTAGCAGTGACAATGAGCAGTGACAATGCTAATGATAATGTGCACAAAGATGGGACACATTACCTAGCAGTGAAAATGCTAACGATAACGTGCACAAAGATGGGACGCAGATGGGATGCATTACCTAGCAGTGACAATGCTAACGATAACGTGCACAAAGATGGGACGCATTACCTAGCAGTGACAATGCTAACGATAACGTGCACAACGATGGTACACATTACCTAGCAGTGACAATGCTAACGATAACGTGCACAACGATGGTACACATTACCTAGCAGTGACAATGCTAACGATAACGTGCACAAAGATGGTACACATTACCTAGCAGTGACAATGCTAATGATAACGTGCACAAGGATGGTACACATTACCTAGCAGTGACAATGCTAACGATAACGTGCACAAAGATGGGACGCACTACCTAGCAGTGACAATGAGCAGTGACAATGCTAATGATAATGTGCACAAAGATGGGACACATTACCTAGCAGTGAAAATGCTAACGATAACGTGCACAAAGATGGGACGCATTAACTAGCAGTGACAATGCTAACGATAACGTGCACAAAGATGGGACGCATTACCTAGCAGTGACAATGCTAACGATAACGTGCACAACGATGGTACACATTACCTAGCAGTGACAATGCTAACGATAACGTGCACAACGATGGTACACATTACCTAGCAGTGACAATGCTAACGATAACGTGCACAAAGATGGTACACATTACCTAGCAGTGACAATGCTAATGATAACGTGCACAAGGATGGTACACATTACCTAGCAGTGACAATGCTAATGATAATGTGCACAAAGATGGGACACATTACCTAGCAGTGACAATGCTAATGATAACGTGCACAAAGATGGTACACATTACCTTGTTGTGCACAAAGATGGTGCACATTACCTAGCAGTGACAATGCTAATGATAACGTGCACAAAGATGGTACACATTACCTTGTTGTGCACAAAGATGGTACACATTACGTAGCAGTGACAATGCTAATGATAACGTGCACAAAGATGGTACACATTACCTAGCAGTGACAATGCTAATGATACCGTGCACAAAGATGGGACACATTACCTAGCAGTGACAATGCTAATGATAACGTGCACAAAGATGGGACACATTACCTAGCAGTGACAATGCTAATGATAACGTGCACAAAGATGGTACACATTACCTTGTTGTGCACAAAGATGGTACACATTACCTAGCAGTGACAATGCTAATGATAACGTGCACAAAGATGGTACACATTACCTAGCAGTGACAATGCTAATGATAACGTGCACAAAGATGGGACACATTACCTAGCAGTGACAATGCTAATGATAACGTGCACAAAGATGGGACACATTACCTAGCAGTGACAATGCTAATGATAACGCGCACAAAGATGGGACACATTACCTAGCAGTGACAATGCTAATGATAACGTGCACAAAGATGGTGCACATTACCTAGCAGTGACAATGCTAATGATAACGTGCACAAAGATGGGACGCATTACCTAGCAGTGAGAATGCTAATGATAACATGCGCAAAGATGGGACGCATTACCTAGCAGTGACAATGCTAACGATAACGTGCACAACGATGGTACACATTACCTAGCAGTGACAATGCTAACGATAACGTGCACAAAGATGGTACACATTACCTAGCAGTGACAATGCTAATGATAACGTGCACAAGGATGGTACACATTACCTTGTTGTGCACAAAGATGGTACACATTACCGAGCAGTGACAATGCTAATGATAACGTGCACAAAGATGGTACACATTACCTAGCAGTGACAATGCTAATGATAACGTGCACAAAGATGGGACACATTACCTAGCAGTGACAATGCTAATGATAACGTGCACAAAGATGGGACACATTACGTAGCAGTGACAACGCTAATGATAACGTGCACAAAGATGGTACACATTACCTTGTTGTGCACAAAGATGGTACACATTACCTAGCAGTGACAATGCTAATGATAACATGCACAAAGATGGTACACATTACCTAGCAGTGACATTGCTAATGATAACGTGCACAAAGATGGTACACATTACCTAGCAGTGACAATGCTAATGATAACGTGCACAAAGATGGGACACATTACCTAGCAGTGACAATGCTAATGATAACGTGCACAAAGATGGGACACATTACCTAGCAGTGACAATGCTAATGATAACGCGCACAAAGATGGGACGCATTACCTAGCAGTGAGAATGCTAATGATAACATGCGCAAAGATGGGACGCATTACCTAGCAGTGACAATGCTAACGATAACGTGCACAACGATGGTGCACATTACCTAGCAGTGACAATGCTAACGATAACGTGCACAAAGATGGTACACATTACCTAGCAGTGACAATGCTAATGATAACGTGCACAAGGATGGTACACATTACCTTGTTGTGCACAAAGATGGTACACATTACCTAGCAGTGACAATGCTAATGATAAAGTGCACAAAGATGGGACACATTACCTAGCAGTGACAATGCTAATGATAACGTGCACAAAGATGGGACACATTACCTAGCAGTGACAATGCTAATGATAACGTGCACAAAGATGGGACGCATTACCTAGCAGTGACAATGCTAATGATAACGTGCACAAAGATGGGACGCATTACCTAGCAGAGACAATGCTAATGATAATGTGCACAAAGATGGGACGCATTACCTAGCAGTGACAATGCTAATGATAATGTGCACAAAGATGGGACGCATTACCTAGCAGTGACAATGCTAATGATAATGTGCACAAAGATGGAACACATTACCTAGCAGTGACAATGCTAATGATAACGTGCACAAAGATGGGACACATTACCTAGCAGTGACAATGCTAATGATAATGTGCACAAAGATGGAACACATTACCTAGCAGTGACAATGCTAATGATAATGTGCACAAAGATGGGACGCATTACCTAGCAGAGACAATGCTAATGATAATGTGCACAAAGATGGGACGCATTACCTAGCAGTGACAATGCTAATGATAATGTGCACAAAGATGGAACACATTACCTAGCAGTGACAATGCTAATGATAACGTGCACAAAGATGGGACACATTACCTAGCAGTGACAATGCAGTTGTTGGGTTTTTGAGAAGCGCACATAGCGCGTTAATGCTACCTCACAGCGCTATGAAATAAAAGGTGCAAGGAGAACGGTAGTAGAGATGGTCGGACAGGGTGGTGCACACATCTGATGGTGATTAGTGACCCAAGGCCTCAAAATGCTGGTGAGATGTAGAAACCTTAAGTGATCATCGCCCATAACTTCATGGCCAGTTTAAGTGTAGACTAGTGCGTAGGCGGGGCATGGGGCGGAAGTGCGCATGATGACGTAAAAGCCTGGACTGTAGAGTCTACATTCTAGACCAGGTGTTCGCCTCTCTCACACTGCAGACTGCTGCGTCTATAAACCTTTTCGAGTCTAAGGTGGGGAGGGAGAGTGGTCCAGAGTGCAGTCCCTGCACCTGTAGGGAGCTTCTGACACATGGATGGGACTTGGGAGGGGGGGCAGACGCTTCAGGTCACCAGATCTGAACTGGGCTTTTACACAACCCCAGACACATAACAGGCAAATTAGTCTCGGCCATGGGAGAAGCATCATCTATCTGATAAAATATGTCGTCTGGAAAAATACCTATCGAAAATCCTTTCGAAATGACACCAAGTTTGAATGTTCACCACTGCTCCTCTACCAGTTAATAGCCCCTTAAAATTCTATCATAAATGCATCTCTAATATACAAGGGCTCTGCCATCACATGCCAAGCTTCTTCCAATACAAATCTAAGTGTTGCTCAAATATGCCAAAGTTTTCCCAATTACATAACGCTGAGTGTTGTTAATATGATGATCAAGGCGCTAGCCTGTCCCCGGGGCTCCTCAGCTGTGCGAGACTTAGGATGCTGCTCACAGTGCCAGGGGGTCTGCTCACAGTGCCAGGTGTCTGCTCACAGTGCCAGGAGGCCTGCTCACAGCGCCAGGGGTCTGCTCACAGTGCCAGGGGTCTGCTCACAGCGCCAGGGGTCTGCTCACGGTGCTAAGGGTCTGCTCACAGTGCCATGGGTCTGCTCATAGTGCCTGGGGTCTGCTCGCAGCACCAGGGGTCTGCTCCCGGTGCTATGGGTCTGCTCATAGTGCCAGGAGGCCTGCTCACAGATATTGCGTATACCCAGCGGAGCATACACAGTGTGTTTGTAACGCACTACCGGGACCTGTACAGCTCGCGTGTGCAGGTGTCTACTCACAGTGCCAAGGGTCTGCTCACAATGCCAGGGGTCAGCTCACAGTGCCAGGGGTCTGGTCGCAGCACCAGGGGTCTGGTCGCAGCACCAGGGGTCTGCTCACGGTGCTATGGGTCTGCTCACAGTGCCAGGGGGTATGCTCACAGTGCTATGGGTCTGCTCACAGTGCCAGGGGTCTGCTCACAGTGCCAAGGGGGTCTGCTCACAGCGCCAGGGGTCTGCTCATAGGGCCAGGGGTCTGCTACTCAAAACTGACATTCGTGTTGGTAATGCAGTGATGCCCCAGAGTGTGAAATGCGTCTTCCTGTGCCACTCACTTACCCTGTTCCTGCAGGTAAAGCACCATGTCAATAACTCACAGTAGAGTGGATGCCTGGAGTGGGTGATAAGGAAGTACTATACATATGTCATGATACATTCTTCTGTTCATGCCTATGTATTTATTAACGTGAGGGAAAAGCCGTGAACATCAGGTATAATCTTCTGCACTGATGTGGGTAGATGTCTTCCACCAGGGTTAATCCTGCTCAGACGTTGTCTGCTGCACACACCTGTAAACGTATGTGCACCACGGCCGAACTGGGAACAGAAACCAGCCCTGGCAATTCTGCTCGACTGGGGGGAGTGCTACTGAGAAGTGCCGGACGGGGGGAGTGGTAGTGTTAAGCACTGTTGCCGCTTTTGTTACAGGGGGCTGATATTCCAGCACTGCTGCAAAACCATTCCCCAGTAACAAAACCGGCCCCCACAGGTCAAAAACCATCCCCCACCCTTCCGGCCCACCAGGAACACGCCCAGTGTCCACTCCAGCCAGTCTGGCCCTGATGTAAACACTGGAAGGGTTCAAGACAGGCTACAGTGAGCTGTCAGCAGCAGTTGGCATGCTGTCTGGCCTACTCAATCTACTGACTGGACAATGTAAGTCGCACTTCCACAACAATGGATTGGCTGAGTCCTTTTGCTGTAGCAAGTGACAGAATCCGGTCTTGGAACTAAGCCTGGGTGTAGCGGAGTGGAGTTTTTTCCTCGCGCGTGCTCGCCAACGGTAAGTTGGTGAGCGCAAGCGAGGAAAATCCAATGCTAGACCACTTCCCTGAGAGATTTCTCAACGCGGTGGTCGCGATTGGTCGCTAGTGCTCGTTTTGAGAAACCTTCCGTTAGTGTTGAGGAAGCTGCCACTCGAGTAGAACTTCTACTCGAGTGGCAGAAAAAAGCTGTGCCCTCTTGCACTGTTCGAGATGCCATTGGCGCTGATTTTACAGCGGGACACAAACAGCTGGCACTAAAAATCAGTGAGAACGGCATGAGGTAACCCACTGCGCTGCTCACAGAACTCTATGTAGCTTGGCGGAGTTTTTTTGTCAGTTCGCCGAGTTCTGTGCAGTGGAACTCTGAGAACTCCGCCGAGGCTTACTTGGAACCCGGATGAGCCCATAAACTAGCATGATGTATCTACTCAATATCTCACTGAAATGACCCAGGGTACTTGGCACTAAAAATTCACACTGTCAAGGGCAAACACCCGGCCAGGAGAAACACCCAAAACCTAACCACAGATTGAACATGGTCATATAAAGTAGAATGTAATAGTTCCTAATTATTTTTGGGTCCTGGTGTGATTCGATAGTTGTATGTAAGTATAGACATTATGAATGAGTGCGATGTGTGGATGCTAATGATATGCATTTTTGCATTTTGAAAAGACAGTTGGTGTCATGGACAATTGCATGGCGGAGTGTATTACAGTTGTATTTATATACCACAGGATATTGTGCCAGCACATATGGTCTGTAGATCAGTTTCACTCACTGAATATGTCTTAAGGTTTTTAATCATTCCCCATCAATGACCATTTTTAACTATGTCACAAAATTGTGTAGTCTTTTGTATATGTTAAATGTTTTTCAAGGAAACGTATTATATGTTGTTATAGCTATCCAGTTGGGAGAAGTCAACTACTGTAGTTGTCCTGAGGAAGGAGGTACATATTATCTAATACCACTAAAACACATCGACGGAACACACAAAGACGACCCACAGTGCATGGACGATTTCAATATGTCAATGAGCATATTCAGCTACGTACATTGACACAATAAGTGGGAGTGTATCTTCTCATTGAGAAATCGATTGGAATTTTTTGGGGGAAATTCTCCCCCTTTTTCCCAATGTTGTGTTGTTATTTGTTTCTTCTTTTTTTTCCGGAGTTTTATATAGCGCGAACTTGACCCGAAGGTATCAGATCGCTTTACACCAGCACCAGTTGCGTTACTTGAGGACACATTCATTTTTAGTAGGCACAGGAAGATTAAGTGATTTTCCCAGGATCACAGGATGTTGCGCGTCCGAGACTTGAACCCAGTTCCCCAGATTTGAGGTCGAGCGCCCTAGCCGTTATTAGGTTTCGGCTGTACAGTGCTTGCGCTGTGCTTGTGAAATCTATTGTTTTTAATATAAACTTAAAACGGGTTTAAATCCTGCCCCCTCTCTTTCCAGGCTTTTCATTGGTTTCTGTGCTTGCCACTTACTTTTCCTCCATTTCTGTTGGCTGTTGCATATTTTCCTGCGTTTACCAATGTTTGTAACTCGTCTGCTTCTCTTGTCAGTTTCCCGTAGCCGAAATACTGTTAATATCCACTTTGGTAGAACTATTTTTTATAAAGTTTTGCCTCTTTCTGCTTTTTTATCTTGCAGCAGATTTACATAACACAACTTATCACCCGGAGAGATTAAGTGACTTCCCAAAATCACAGAACGCTGCACCGCAGAGACTCGAACCAGGATCCACAGCTCTTGAGTCAGCAGCTCTGGCCGCTACGCCACCGCTCCACTCCCATGAGACTTGTCAGGGAGCTCTTTCCTTTAACCCGAACAGTGATTGATAAAAACAGCTTATTATTCACCACATAGGCAAAACCGATGCATTACCATTGCTTGTTTTTGTTACATTGATTTTGCTATGTAATAATTTGTATTGATGCATTTTTAATGAATATATAATTAAATGATCTATGTGTGTTTTCAAAATTCCTGTGGTGCTACATTTTTTTGATTGTGGTGACTGAATGTGATTGTATTTATTGTTTAAATAATCTAGCAAGGGGAATCCTTTAGATTGATTGGTTGCTTAAACCCCGTCCCCTTGTTTGAGGGGTGTCTTTCTTTTTTCAAGCAGAAGAAAAGAGATCCTTAAATCAGACACTCCAGAATGCCATACACAGAAGGCTCTGTCCAGGTAAGTCCTATCTCTCTTTCTTATATCGGCCACTCACTGTACCTCCCTGTTGTGTAATTATTACATTATTTACGTTTTCTCTGTTAATCTAATCTTTATATGTTTCTAATTGTTCACGCTTTGTGTGTAGTCTATTCACAGTTCACCGGTGCAGGTGCTATTGTGCCTCAAGGGCCTAGTCGGCACTATATTGCAATGTATAAACACACACATTAAATCCGCTTTATTTTATATTCTCTCGGGAGTGATGCAGTTCCTTCCCCTTTAAACCGATGTATTTTCAGGGGAAATCACGAGCACCTTCTCCCTCCCTACCCCGTCTCTGCCCTCTGGAAAGTTGTTCCTGCCCGTCCTGGACACTGCCCTGTATGTGAGGTGTGACACCTGCTGCTAATGGTGCCCGTAGGAGCAGCTCCCAGGTGTGAAATCTCCTTCCATTGTGTCCCACCCAGCAGGGAGGGGGAGGGCAGGAAACAAGGCGCTGCCCTTTGGGAAAATCCCACTGCCCCTTGAGTGACAGCGACTAGACACGCCCCACTCGGGGACACTGCACATAAAGAGCTGCTGGGGCCGGGTGTGGAGTGAGACACCACACCAGCGGTGACTGACGCGGGCGCACTCCAGCTGCCCCAGCCTGACGGGCCCCAGATTCACCCACACTGGGACTCACTCCGGATTCAGCACATACTACGGATTTACCCAGAGTTCGGTCCAGACTCATCAGCCCAGACTCACTGCGGATTCAACACAGACTCACTGCGGATTCAGCCCACACTCCAGACTCACTTCGGATTCAGCCCAGACTCACTTCGGATTCAGCCCATATTTTAGACTCACTGCGGATTCTGCCCAGACACATTTCGGATTCAGCCCATATTTCAGACTCACTGCGGATTCTGCCCAGACTCCAGACTCACTTCGGATTCAGCCCACACTCCAGACTCACTTCGGATTCAGCCCAGACTCACTGCGGATTCTGCCCAGACACATTTCGGATTCAGCCCATATTTCAGACTCACTGCGGATTCTGCCCAGACTCCAGACTCACTTCGGATTCAGCCCACACTCCAGACTCACTGCGGATTCTGCCCATACTTCAGACTCACTGCGGATTCTGCCCAGACTCAATCCAGGTTTACTCTAGCCGCAGGATGCCGGAGCCAGGGAAGGCACCAGAGCCCCTTCACTATTCCATTGGGATCCTGTCCATCTCTGCAGGTAGGACCCATACTGCTTCGTTTAAATAGCGCTAAAATCCGATTGAGGCAGGCAAGCGCTTTGTGAATGGAGTGTCCTGGGCTCTGTTTAGATGAGGTGTTGGGGAATCATATTAGTGTTGAGTTGTTTTCTGAGGCCTAAGAAAATGGTTTAGGATGGGTTACGGGTGCCGGTAGAGCTGGCGAGAGTCAGTGACATGCTATCTTCACAACTCAGTGCGACTGACTGTTCCAGCTCTACCGGCCTTCGGAGGCAGAAGCGTCTCAGGAAGTCTTGGGTCCCCTGTAGCTCAGCTCATGTCTGAATACAGCCATGTAGGGCGCTTTCTCCCAGTTCCTCACTTGTAACCAATCATTATTGAACATTGGAATAATAAAGTGAAAACGTGTTTGCTGCGGAGATCTGAAAGGAACAGGTGTGTGTTTATGTCACGGATGTCTTTGGTGTGTATCCGGGCTCCTCCCAAGATGGGAGAGAGGCTGGTGTGAGTGTAGGTTATCATTTCATGTCTGTCTGTCTCTGTTTCCAGATTCCCCCTAAAGGGGGACCCTGGCAGGCGTGTGTTTTATTTATCAGTTCATAATGGCTGTCTTTGCTGTTCCTCCAGGCTCCCTCCTGCTGGCAGTGACGTCATACAGCTCCTCCAGAGCCACGCCCCTCATCCCCAGCACATCCCTGGGGGTCCTGCTGGTCATATTGGCAGCTCTGCTGGGATATACAGGTGAGATCACATGCGTGGGGTTCAGGGGAATTAGGGAGGGAGGCACACGGCTGAGACTTAGAGCGACACAGTTCCTAAAATACATCATGATTGCTTCAATGCGCTTATGACAACTCGATATGGGAATGTAGTGCTTGAAACTAATGCTAGGTGGAGATGCCTACAGAGGAAGTCTTCCCTCGCCCACCCTGTGGGAGGGCCTCGGGTATGAGTCAGAAGAGACCCCTTCTTTCGCATAATGCTAGGAAAGTAAACATGTCGAAAAACCTGGTGCCGGTTCTGTGGGTTAATGGTGGGCAAAACAAGTGCAGTCTAGGAACTAATAAAGCCTGACCCGGCTCTGGCTGAGATATTGCCGAACTGGTAAGAACTATCGGCTAGGGAAGACAGGAAGTTACATTGATGCTGACCTGACCCTTATTCTTTTTCCATTTCTCGATCTTGTTTCCACCTCTTCTTCCTCCCTCGAATCATCATTTTACTCTTTCTTTTTTCTCACTTCCACTACTTTTTATCATTCCTTTCTTTCAATGATTTTCTTTTCCCTCTTTAGTCACTTCTCCCTTCTGTCTCTCTTCCTCTCTCTATCTATCTTTATCTCATTCCTCACACTACCGGTTTCCTTAAATTATTTTTTTCATTTACTCAGTCTCTCTGCCTGTCATTCTCTCTTTCCTTTCTGCCGTCCCTCTTTTTATTCCTTTGCCACACTTTTCATTGTATAGTTTTCTTTATTTTTTTATTTACTTTTCCCTTCTCTCTATCTTTCTCTCCTCTCTTTGTTCCTCCTCTTTCTCTTCATCACTCCTCCTTTCTCTTTTTCCATCCTCTCCCTTTTATTTGTCTAATTTTCTTTCTTCCTATATTTACCTCTCTCTTTTCCTACCTCCTCTTTCTTAATTTCCTCTCTCAATCCTCTTCTTAGCACGTTGTCTCTGGTTTCGTTGTCTAGTTCCCTTCTTACTTAAATGTATGTCTCCCATCTCTCAGTCTCTGTCTCCTCTCACCCAATCTCTTTCATTCCTCTAATTTTCCCTCCTTTCGGCTTTCTTTCTCCAATTCCATCTTTCCTATACTACATTCTTCCTTCCATATCCTTTACGCTCTTTCCCATCTCTATCTTATCACCTACTTGTGTCTCTAATTTTCTTCTTCCTATATTTACTTCTCCCTTCTTCTCTCCCGCAGGAGTCCGGAGGAGCCGTGGTCCTGTCCCCTTGTTTGTGTCCTTCTGCCTGACGGTCTCAGCGCTATGGTGCTCTAAGGGAGTGATCCATATCATGGACGGGCAGGGGGTCCTCAGTGGGTCCCTTGATCTTCGTAATGCCATGGTCCCTGGTCTTGCAGCCTTCACCCTGGGACTGCTCATCATCAGTCTGGTGGGCATCCTTCAGAAGGAGGCTGCCCTCGCCATGATGGCGTTGGCCATCTCGCTCTCCGCTGCCCATGAAACCGCCACATACTATGACAGTAGCTTTGGTGCCTCGGCTGTGGCTTCTAACCACCTCATCGTCTGTCTCGTTGGGGCATACTTTGGTGGAGGGAGGCTCCTTTCTATACTTACTGGGAAGTTGGTCACCCTCCCGGGCACAGATCTGGCTACAGCTAAAGCCATCACCCAGGGCTCACCCATGGCCGCCAGCAGCAACGACCTGGTCATCATTGGGCTGACCTTGAATATGGTGTCCGCCAGCGTCTTTGGGTGCAGGGTCCTGGGAGTGACCACCAGTCTCTTTGTGGGGCAGGCGCCTTGGCTCTGGATGGCGGGGCTCTTCCAGATTGGGGTCTGCATCCTGTCGTATCGATCCTTGGATACCCTGGCGGCCACCTTCTTTGGCTTCACCTCCATCCTGCGGTTCGCTGAAGGGTATTCCTTGCTCTACCAGGTCTGGCAGGCAACTGAACCCATTTTCCCTGTCCCGTTACTGGTTGTCTTTCTGCTCCTGTTTATGGTCTTGGCTGTATTCATGGCTGGTAGGAGCCTAGTGGATGGGCTGTATCTGTTGTTTTATGTGACCTACTGCATCGCTTTGGCTTCGCGTCCCACTGGTTTCTTCCATGGTGGACCCCAAGGAGTGAATGTGGCTATTTATGTGGCTTCAGCACTTATGACACTCATTAAACTTTACAACATGAAAGCGGCCACCAAGATCCCAACAGGGGAGGGGATTGTTAAGAGTCTGTTCACACCTATTAGCATTTTCAAGTTACGTCAAGAAAAAGACCTGCATGTTCCTTACCTCGGCTATTCTAAGTATGCTGATGGAGAGGTGCTTGGCCACGCAGGCAGCATTTTGGCCGCCTTTGCAATCACCATGTCTGTGGACCCAACAGATGCACGTGCCACTGTCGTCCTACCGTGGGTGGTGGTAGCTGGAGGGCTTCTGAAATGTGTCTGTGGCTCTGTGGCCTTCTCGCGTGGTAAGACCCTTGAGAGCAGCACCTTTATTCTTTATGGAATTATGTGGGTCATCTGGGGTCTCACCAGGTACGGTGGCCTCTACGGCCCCACAAGGGGCTTCCACGTGGCTGTGGGCATCATTTGCTTCATGCTCTTGAATGGGTTCATTATTTTCTGCACGCTGTTCCTAAGCAAAGCCTGGTTCCTGTATTGCCTCACCTTTGAACTCATCCTCATCAGTTTTCTATTGGACGCCGTTGCAGCCCTCCCAGTTGGGTATGACATTGCTGTCACCATCATCTTTGGCGTGGTCAGCTTCTACTGCTTCCTGGCTGGGCTGGTCAGCAACACCTTTGAAGAACCCCAGCTGCCCATGGGCCGCCCACTTCTGCAGCTCCAGGGACATGGGGGTGGAGCCTCCAAGTGCCCCCACCTTCCTGCCAGGAGGGCCACATCCGTCAAGCAGATCGCAGGTAAGGAGATTCTGGGGGGAAATCCTTTTTTTCTTTTGAATGTTGGGAAATTTAAAACTCTACTAATTTGCTGACAGTTATGTCTGCAATTTTTAAATGTTTCCATTCTTAGTTTCACAAAGTTGTACATTGTTTACTGTCGAACTTTGTCCGGAAAGACTTAGTGAAAACATGATTTTTCCAGCAGAATAATTTCTCCTTGGTAAAAATAAGACTTCTATTTTACCTCCAAGTCACATATTGAATCCTAAATAACATTAGTCATATTATAGTTCGTACTTCTTTGTTTTACCTCGGAATACCTTTTTGAACTATTTATTTAATGATTACAACCCTTTTATAAAAATATGAGATGATCATATATATATGTATAGTTATTTCACTAATAAGAATTCTGTCTAAATTAGATGAAATCTTGAATGGAGAAATTATGGTAGAATTTGAACAATCTGACACTTTCCGAATGAAAGACTTAATAATAGTTCTTGCCGTCTACAGCAAGGACCTGTGTGGCCCTGAAAACTCAGGTTCAGCTCACGCTTTGTATTGTTTGCTGCTTGCACTCCCGGGGTGAGCCTGGCTCGAGGGGAGAGGGCGGTGCTTGCATATTCAAGCTGTTCCCAATCCAACCCCAGATCACACACTTCTGACCTACTTGCTGTCTGTTTACCACTGTAATGTAGGCTGTTCTTACAGCCGTGTAGTTTGAGAGGACTACAGTGCCCAGCGTGCATTGGGGTGGTCCTGTATTAGGATCCCACTGTGACCTCTTGGGTGATAGGAATATGTTACTCTCTGTCTCATATCCATCTCCGCAGTTTTGACTTGGACACCAATGTCACCTGCCCCATGCCATGATGCCCAGTGTCCTCCACTCCTGCTGTTCAGCCAACAGTACTTTGCATTCTGGGACTCGTAGTTCCACCTATTCCTGGTTCCTGCTGCCCCAGGATGCCGAGTGCTGTTGGCTAAAAAGCTAGACTTGGATGAGGGTGATCCTCATGACATGGAGTCCGCTAGCAGCTCTACAGCCAGGCCTGAGCGGAGTTGGGAAGTTCCATAGGGAGGGTAGTAGTGATTTACGAAATCCCCAAGTAAATCACACTATATTCACTAATTTCAGGACTGAACTTGCTTTAGTGAGCTCAGTATGAGGGCTCTGTTTACCTGTAATCATGGGGTTCTTGCTCTTCTGTTGCAGAAATCATGAAGGATGGAGGAATCTGTGGTGTCCCCACAGACACGGTGTATGTGGTGGTGGGAGCCTGTAACCGCCCTGCGGCTGTGGAGAAGGTGTACAGGTCAGTGTTATCATCAAACCCCTTATTTTCAATCAATAGTGAATATTTTAGATTGATGACTTCATATAACAATTAGAACCACGGAAATGAAATAACCAAACACCAATTACACTGATGAAACCCGAAAAAGAAACAACAATATACCAAGAGCAGAGTACCCCTGGAAATGAAGCAACAACAAACTCCTGTAAAGAAGATACCAAACGTCCTTATAAAATTGAGAACAGACCAGCAGTACTATCCCTTCTTCTGAACCTTTTGGGGCAGGTGAAAAACCCCTAAAAACCAGGGTCCATTTTTTGACAAGTAAAAAAAAGTCATGTTCTATACAACTGTATAAATCGTTCAGTCCGAAGATGGATAGTAGATGTGATCTTAAATGTTCTTTTTCCATCATCATGTCCCTGCTGGTGGTCTGGGGTTGGCCAGAATCTCAACTATGGATCCTCCAATCCCAGTAAGACGGATCTCTTCCCTTCACTCAGTTGACCTCGATCTTGTTTTCTTCCAGGACAAAGCTGAAGCCCAAGGACGCCCCCATGTCCATCTGGATCTCGAACTTGAAGCAGCTGGAGC
Source organism: Calotriton arnoldi (assembly GCA_963921515.1). Taxonomy (NCBI): domain Eukaryota; kingdom Metazoa; phylum Chordata; class Amphibia; order Caudata; family Salamandridae; genus Calotriton; species Calotriton arnoldi. The sequence goes on from CAWUFW010004672.1 coordinate 36,793, forward strand.
CGGCTAGGCACCTGTTCAGCCCTCTGCTCTGGGACTTCATGCAGGTGGCCTGGCCTTCGCAGATGAGCCTGGTCATACCAAGAGGTGAGCAGGGGGTCTGTATCTGTGAAATCACATAAAGACCAGCAGATCCCAGTCCAAGACCACAAACAGGGGGGAAAGATGAGAAAAGTAACATCCATCATCTGGATACAAACCTACCACAAACATTAATTCCCCACCCCCACCCAGGCTTCAATGCTTCATGTATACACACAGACCATACATGCTCTTCAGCTTCTTTGTAGGATTGTTTCCCTCATGTACTGTTTTTTTACCGCTCCTGTTGCAAACATTCACCACAAATTCCGAGTGTGATCTGACCCGTTACATTAGAGTCACCTATTTGGCCAATACCTGTGCTTTATCCTTCACATGCCTTTATGGAGGAGGCCCCTACATTCCCAGATCCTTGCATATCGGACGAGCGCCTACATACTGCCTGTTCTGTGAACCTAAGGAGGATCTTTAGTGATTATTTGTTTCTTGTGAGCTCTTGTAAATATTCTGGTCCGTAACTGCAGAGAGCCTCTCCATTATCTGCCCCCACTCATAGGATGAGCACCGCCCACTCGCTGACCTGTATCTTTCTCTACAGGGTCTGAGCCTCTCCATTATCTGCCCTCACCCATAGGATGAGCACTGTCCGCTCGCTGACCTGTATCTTTCTCTACAGGGTCTGAGCCTCTCCATTATCTGCCCTCACCCATAGGATGAGCACTGTCCGCTCGCTGACCTGTATCTTTCTCTACAGGGTCTGAGCCTCTCCATTATCTGCCCTCACTCATAGGATGAGCACCGCCCACTCGCTGACCTGTATCTTTCTCTACAGGGAGTGAACCTCTCCATTATCTGACCCCACCCATAGGATGAGCACTGTCCACTCACTGACCTGTATCTTTGTCTTGAGGGAGTGAACCTTTCCATCATCAGACTCCGCCTGTGAGATGTGCACACTTTGCTGTCTGTATCTTGTATAGATGGAAGTTTCTCTTCATCATCTGACCCACACCTATAAGGTGACATCTTTACACTGCCTGGCATATCCTGAGCCCCGTCTACAGGGTGAATATTGTCCTTTGCATGCTTTTTGCCTAGGCTTTTTGCCTATAAGGAGATGTTAGTGCATCACCTGACCCTTCCTACCTATAGTGCGAGCACTTGTGTAATTTGAAGGTGGGTAATATAGAGGCTCTGAGCCATGGGTGCGTTGAATATTGGCTTCTAGGGATGAGCTGAACAGCAGCAGGGCACGTTGTGAGCTTAGTGCACACCATAGGATCCTCCTGCTGCTTGGGAGGAGAGGGGTGCTCTTGTGACAATTCAGCAAAGGCCCACGTTCGACTGGTGCACAGTCACTCACAACGACTGCATGGGATTGGGGTATTTCCAAGGGTACCCCCTCACTTTACCAGTGTTTTTTTTTTATAGATTTCTCCATCATCCAGAACTCTCACATCTAATAGTTAGTTTATAAGTGGAGGGGCCCATAGCTTTCCTTAGGAGCCTGATGCTGGCATTGGTGAATTCTGGGGTTTAGCAAATACCAAGGCTGTCTGACCTCGATCCACCTCATGCCTCTTTCTTCCACAGCCCTGCACGTCTTGTCTCTTTGTCTCATCTTAAACTTTCTTCATCCCTCCTTTCATTGTTGCTGTTTTCCTTTCTTTCACTTCTTCCTTATTTCTCTCTTTTCTGCCTTTGTCCTCTTTCTCCGGGGTCCAAGTGTGATGATGAAATAAAAAAGCTGTGGTCCCCAAAAATGAGTGCTGGTACCTTTCAATGGCAGACACCTGCCCAAAATAAGCCCTGCTCACACCTTTCTGTCTTCTTGAACCCGCAGGTGAGTGGCTGCAGTGCTTCGGACTCATGGACTCTGCTAAGTACATTGGCACCGCAGAGAGCATCGCCATCAGGATCCCGGATTGTTCTGTGACCACATCCCTGATTGACCTGGTGAGTTGTGTGGTGATAGCAGGATGCCAGCACTGCCCGGGCATGGCTGGCACTGTTCTGCCATCAGTGATGAGCATGGCTGCCAGTCTGCTGCACTCTCTGTGGGGGCATGAGTGTCACTGAGCTGCCAGTCCTGCTAAAGCATGGGTGGTGTACATCAGCATACATTTAAGTAGATGATATGTGAACACATCCCTCTGTGTCTTGGAGAGGGTGAGGAGTACACCGCTATCTGCCCAATAAAAGTGAGTTGGAAACCAGAAATATTCCCATGCTCTCTGAGGACGGGGAATGAAGTCACAGCTCCGGGCCTTAGAGGCTGTAGGAGTGAGGACACCTCTTCATGCCTTAAAGAAGGCAGAACTACTCACACAGGCAGAAGGCTTAGAAAATTTAGGGGTTTGGGCACATGTCCACGTGAATAGGGCCTTCTGTTTTGCTCCCTTTGAAAAGGTGGTGTGTGAGAGGGCTACAGACAGGGCCGGACTGGGAATCGAAACCGGTCCTGGCAAACTACTCGGCCGGCCCACCCTGGAGGTAGAGGGGTGCAGCCGAGCTGTTTCAAGGGCCGGTTTCGGCCGATTTTGTTACAGGGGCCCGATATTGCCGACCCCCGGTAACAAAAACGGTCCCCAGGGGCCCAAAACCGTCCCCCACCCTAGTGGCCCACCGGGAAAACGCCCGGTGCCCGCTACGGCTAGTCCGGCCCTGGCTACAGATATCTACATGTTCATCAAGCATGTTGGCACGTAGAAATATTGCTCTTCTCTCTATGAGTGGGGAGGGTAGACACAGGTCCATTTTAGTCTGATGGTGGACGTTTGGACACATCCATTACCTATTGGAAATTCAGGTGATAAACCAATCTTTGCAGGAGGATTAAGTGTGTACACAACTTCATGCCTAAGAGGAGCCAGGAGCCTGGAGATGCCTGAACACAGCTTTAAGCCCCTTGAGAACACAAGAGTGTGTTGTGCATCTCCACAAGAAGGTGTGGATATAAGGGACATCTGCATGGCGTATGGAGACGAGGGAGGACAGAGAAATGTTCCTGATCCTCAAGAAGGTGGACGTGTTGAAACATTTATACACCTTGTTGTTTCTCTATTTATCCAGGTTCTGTCGTCATTTTACTGTTGTGAACCTTGTCTCTCAACAAGGCTTCTGAAAGCATCAGAAAAGAGGGCATGAGACGTCATTAGATAAACAGCCTTCTGGAGGTACCATTAACCTGTACATTTCAGGCATTAGTTCTTTCAAGTTACAGTGGCCTAGATGCCACCTGGCTGTTTTTTATCGGCCTGGCATTTACAGTTAAGTACAGGCTGGGGGAAAAGGTGGCAACTCTAACGATGGGCCATGTTGTTTGTTTCGTGCAGTAAACAGCTGGGCACAGTGCTCTGCTGTGGTTGTGCACTGGAGGATCCTATTGGAATACAGATCTAGAGTAATCACTGGTGTCTGACAATAATTCATTATTTCAAGCACTCCATCCATCACTTCCATTTAAACAGAGATCTAGGTGCCATAGCAACTCATGTCTGACAAGCCTCCATTGCTGAGGGTCATTAGATATATGTGCTCTTAAATGGACATTTACTATCAGACACCTGTATTCAAGGACATCACATTATTTTATTTCTCAACAAATAATTATATTTTCTAGTTGAATAAAGTATATTTCAGACAAAATGTGTATCATTGGTTGCATGTGTGTATATGTGACCGTGTGTGTGTATCTCTGGGCGTGTGTGTGTGTAAGGACTGTGAAATAAGAAATCACCCACTCTGTTTCTCTGTTTCTCACCAGGTTGGGCCCATTGTGGTCTCATCAGCCAATCCGAGCGGAGAAGCCGACACCACTCACCACAACCAAGTGAACGCCAAGTTGGGAGACAAGGTAACTACCATTACAAACACAAGAGGTGTATCTGAGGACACTGTGTTCAGAACCTAGAGTCCTAATAGACCAAGGAGTCTTCTGCGTGGCCTGCATTGAACAGACAACATTTACCAGGGATAGCCCATTTGCGCTGTCAATTATCCTGATGAAAGTAGGTTTTTCTAGATAGTTCTGATTCAGTAGCTAATATTTAGTAGGTTTTTTCGCCAAATATACACTGGATCAAGTCTGGATAAAGTTTACAAATGTGATTCGGTTTAAAAAAATAAAATTGCTAAATGGGACTAGGTGACCTTTGACAACTTAGTTTACGGACTGCAAAGCATTTCAAAATCGTGTGATGGTCGCCTTTTCTATATCTAGGGAAGATCCCAGAGTAGGATGTTGAAGGTGTGTGCAGTATGTGTGTGGGATACCCACAACAGGGTGAGGAGGATGCACACAGTATCTGAGGGTTTTCCTCTGATTAGGATGATGAAGATATCTGGGATGTGCGGAGGGGAGCCCTAGTGGAAATGGCTGAGGGGTGTACTGTACCTGTAGGTGATCCCCCCCCCAACACAGGATGATGAATAACCATGCTGTATCCTGGGGGCTCCAAGATTGGCCAATGCTTATTTAAAGTACTGGGACATCAGTTCTGATCCTAGAGCAGGATGGTGAAGATGCAGGCTGTTTCCAGAGAGGATCAGAGTGGATTGTTGTCCATGCAAAGCCTCCAGGCAGTTGTGACCAGTATTTGTAGGAAGTAAAGATGGTGGATATAAGTGAAGGTGTTGTGTGATGTCACTCATACTGCAGTGAAAGTGAAGCTTCTCTAGTGGAGGAATCCTGGTCGATAGGGGAGATGGAACCTTACATTTAATAAGAGGTTTCAGTTATTCTTAAACACTCCGGAGAGTAATGACTGGATGATGATACAACAGAAGTATTCAGTAGAGTAGAGAGCTCCCTGTTGAGGTGCCCACCATGTCTTTGGTGAGAAGGAGGTCGAACTAGACCCTGAAATGAAGAGAATGATGCCATTGTTTTAGTATCCATGGAAGCCCCACAGCTGCTTGTGTTATGGGAATCTGTGGGCGGTGATCTCACGTGTGGTTTTGCTCCTCAGGTGGACGGAGTCCTCTGCAATGGGCCTTCTCCAGAGAACATCGCCTCCACCATCGTCAACTGTACCAAGATCGACAGTGGGACCATCGGGTTCTTCAGGATAGGAACGGTGCCCAAATCCCACGTAAGTAGTGTGTGTGTGTGTGTGTGTGCTGGTGCATCTGTGTGTCTCTGTGTGTGGTTGTCTGTTTGTTTGTCCCTTTGTTTGCATGTGTGTGTGTAGTGTCATCCAGTGGCAAATACAAGGAAGGCAACTGATCAGGTGCTCTTGGAAATTGAAAGAAGAGAGTGGGTAGGAGAGCATTCAATGTCATCTGAACATGTGGAGGAGAAAGAGAGAGGAGTGTGTGGAGCCTAGGATGTTGGATGTCCAGGGGCAGAGGGTTGCTTGTGGAGTTAGAGGAGAACAACATCCTGGACCCTTCCCAGTCCGGCTTCCGCAGCAACCACAGCACCGAAACCGCCCTCATCGCCGCCACCGATGACATCAGGACCCTGCTAGACAACGGAGAAACAGCAGCCCTCATCCTCCTGGACCTATCAGCCGCCTTCGACACGGTCTGCCACCACACACTACGAACACGCCTTCACGACGCCGGGATCCAAGAGAAGGCCCTGGACTGGACCACATCCTTCCTTTCCGGCAGAACACAAAGCGTCCGCCTCGCCCCCTTCCGATCCAAGGCCACCAAGATCATCTGCGGCGTACCCCAAGGCTCCTCCCTCAGCCCAACGCTGTTCAACATCTACATGGCACCCCTCGCCCACGTCGCCCGACAGCACAACCTCAACATCATCTCCTACGCCGACGACACCCAGCTGATCCTCTCCCTCACCAAAGACCCTCACACCGCCAAAGCCCACCTCCACGAAGGAATGAAGGCCGTCGCCGAATGGATGAGGACCAGCCGCCTGAAGCTGAACTCGGACAAGACGGAGGTCCTCATCCTTGGTTCCAACCCTTCAGCCTGGGACGACTCCTGGTGGCCAACATCACTGGGAACAGCCCCGCCACCCACCGACCACGTACGCAACCTAGGGGTCATCCTCGACCCCACACTCTCCATGACTAAGCAGGTCAACGCCGTTTCCTCATCCTGCTTCAACATCCTCCGAATGCTCCGCAGGATCTTCAAGTGGATCCCCACCGAAACAAGAAAAACAGTCACCCAGGCCCTCGTCACCAGCAGGCTGGACTACGGAAACGCCCTCTACGCAGGAACGACGGCTAAGCTCCTGAGACGGCTGCAACGCATCCAGAACGCCTCTGCACGTCTTATCCTCGACATCCCCCGACGCAGCCACATCACACCCCACCTGAGAGACCTGCACTGGCTCCCTGTCAACAAGAGGATAACCTTCAAGCTCCTCACCCACGCACACAAAGCACTCCACAACTCCGGACCAGCCTACCTCAACAGACGACTCAGCTTCTACACCCCCACCCGCCAGCTCCGCTCGACCAGCCTCGCCCTCGCCACAGTCCCCCGCATCCGGAAAACGACCGCCGGCGGCAGATCCTTCTCCCACCTCGCCGCCAAGACCTGGAACACCCTCCCACCAACCTCCGACAGACCCAAGACCTACTGGCCTTCAGAAGACTCCTCAAGACCTGGCTCTTCGATCAGTAGCAGCACCACCCCCCTCTTCCCCCAGCGCCTTGAGACCCTCGTGGGTATGTAGTGCGCTTTATAAGTGACATGATTGATTGATTGATTGATTGATTAGAGGAGTGCCATTACAAGGAGAGGTTTGAATATCTAGGTAGGAAGCAAACCTGAAGATTGGAGTTCTCAGGGGCCATATTTAAGGACATTTCTGACTTCAGTTTGAAGCCACATACAATGCTGATGATAAAGTAAAATGTAGGAGCTCTGGGGAAAAGAAACTGTGGGGCATAAACATGTCAGCAGGAGTGCATCCTGGATGTTCCTGTGATGCCAAGAGTAGGTGTTTGAAGTAGGGGCTAGTTGAGCATATCCGGGAAGGTAGTAAGTTCAGAGAGGGGACTAGTGGGTAGATGGCTGAGGTGAGCTCGCAAGAAAGTGTTACACATAGTCATTAAAATGTCACTCATAATTACTCTGAAATTATGAAAATGCCACACATAGCAATCTGAAACCTTGGCAGATATGCATTAGTTAACTTAGAAGAATAGACATTGAATTACTGCAGCCCTCACGTTCAGTCACAGCTTCTGACTACAGCCTGAATGCACTGTCTGGAGAATGGAAGATTCCATTCTAGCTCTCTCTGAGGGGGAGGCCTGCAGTCAGTCATACTTTGTCCAGACCCCCTGGTGGAGAAGTCATGACATTGCTCCTTCAGTAATGGCGCCCGTGTCTCTCTTTGCAGGTGCTGCAGCTGTTCAAGCAGGTCCAGATGAAGCACAGCTCCGGTTATGTGTCCAGCGCCTTCACCGAGGTCCCCTTGGAGCCGCCATACTTGTCCAGTTCCATCACAGAGCACACGCTCTCCAATAGCTCTGAGGACCCTTCCCAGCAGTCATACGTCAATGGAGGATTCAGCATGGAGGATGAGAAGTTTTGATGGACTTGTGCGGGGAGAGCGCCGCCTAGTGGCGCAGCAAGGGTACCCATGACTCTAGTCGAAGCAAGGAGAAAGGAACCACTGCCTTATGACAGGGTTAATAAACACTCATCGGGGGATGTAGTGGAACCCGAAAAGGCTGGTGCCTTTAATAAAAATGCAAAAAACCTTTCCCATCTTCGGCAATAATTCCAAAGTCATAGATCACTGCAAAGTCATAGATGGCAGGGACCTCGCCTGCCTCGCGAGGGTTCACCGCATCACTTGTGTTTGATATTGCACACCTGTACTGAAACTCTTTAATTTGTTCCATATCACATTGTTGAGATTGTTTCAATGTGTGCATCCTGTTATTAGCAGGTTTTCAAAATATGTGTATTTATCAATGTATTTATTTATTTTTGGTATTTTGTATATGAATAAACTAAGGTTTGAACCTATGTCGTTCACCATTTTTTTTAAATCAGTCCATCAGTTCAATCTTGTATCCAGTTCACAAGCTAAATAAAGCCATTTTACATCCTCAAAAGATCCTACGGCTCTTCGTAGCACTTCACCGACTAGGCGCTTTAGTTCGAGCAGTGTGGAGTGGTTGCTGATTCTGGTTCATCTCATGACAGATCGCAACCACCCCCGAGGATTCATTTCACACACGTAGCTCACTGAATCGTACCTTGGCGCTGTAGCTCAGCTGTCGTTGGATTGGTTCTGCCCACTCACTCTCATTCGGACCGGTGGCCTGAGTTCTTATTTGCAAGCACTCTGGGTTCCCTTTATTGGCATCAGAGTGCTGTACAGGGCACCATCTGTAGGCCTTTACTAAACAGAACTACAGAGCAGACAGCGCCTCCACCTGAATCTTTAAATGAGTGTGCACAGCAGTCACACAAGCATGAAGGTTCTCCCACATCAGTTAGAGCTCACTACAGTGCCAAATATGGCACAGATCCCTCTGAATGTAGACTTCAGTGCCCCGATTCACAAAACAATTTTGAGTCACTGCCCGCAGGCCTTGCATTGGTGCAGGTTTACCAACTGTTGAGATTTACACAGATTTCAAGTTTTTGAAAACCTTTGTGAATTGTGAATTCCGTCTACACAAAGGCATTTGTGCATGCTTACTTGTAGATTGTGTAAAATTACACATGAAGGAAAACACATTGCATTTGTGTAATTTGATTATTTTCCACCAGAAAAATATTTTTCCAGTAGAGAACCCACTTCTCTTTCCACAACAATTTTTAATTTATTTTGGGTGTATTCCTTTCCCACTCCCTGGAATGTTACATTGTTGTGCGGTAATAGATGCATGTGTAAATGGATGTACGAGCGTAAATTCGCCTTCCGTGAGCTGATTGAACCTGTAAATCACACCAATTGCACATGTAAATTTGGACATAAGCACAAATTCATGATTTAACTTAATAGCAAAACCTAAACCAACAAGAGGAAGGGAGCACAGTACAAAACTATAAAATAGAACAATTCAACTAAAACAACAACAAAAAATATGATTATGGAGCAAATACTGATCTTTGTTTCTGACTCACTATTTGACCAATCTAATCTAGCTCCCACTATCCAATTTAATCTAGCTCCTACTTCACTGGTGTGTTGAAGTGAAGTGTGTGTGTTGGAGTCTCACTCTAGGCGCTAGGGTTACTTGGGGGCATATTAACAACGGCCAGCGATAATTATCGCTGGCCGTGCGTAGCGATAATTATATTATCGCTGGCTATCTCTGGCATTTATCGCCCTGGTAGCGCGTTATTAACAACGCGTTACTCCAGGGTGATAAAAATACCAGAGATAGCGATGTTATCGCCCTTTGCAGGGAACATCGCTGGTTTTCCAGCGATGTTCCCTGCAAAAGGGCGATAACTTCTGCTGATACGACCCACAGGGTCGTATCAGCAGAATCCACCTCCTATGGCTAACATAGGTAAGTCGGGATTATAGCAGACGTTAGATTTTGGCGAAAACGGCCGTTTTCGCCAAAATCTAACGTCTGCTATAATCCTGTGGGCTGCCTTGTAAATATCGCGATGTGCACATCGGCGATATTTACAACGTAGCCCATCTGGGGTACGCCCAGTAACGCCCACTTTGCATCTCATTAGAGATGCAAGGATGGGCGTTGGGGGAAAGGGCGATAGTGCAGGGATTCACGCGATAGCGTGACCTTGCTGATTAGGCGATAGAATTATCGCCGCTTTCCGTCCGAAAACGGACGCTAAAGCGGCGATAATTGTCTATCGCCTCGTTGTTGATATGCCCCTTGGTTGGCCCCAGTTAGAACTAAAAGACATCTGCTAAATGCTCCATGACACTGGCATTCATACTACATGGGTCCATCATAGATGCCAGCCAGTTATCCCTAAAGAAGATGAGGATGGGCACTGCCCTGCCCTCCTCTGCACAGACTCTCATCAACCTGCTCTGTGCCAGTAAGTGTGCCCCCTCCTGCCTTACACACTGCATCTTCATCATCTCGAACTAGGCAATGTCTTCATCACATCTGCGCACATTGAACATGGCTCATAGCTGATGGAACATTAGTTTAGTGTATACTATATGAAGTCATTGCCTCTAGGCGCTGGAGTACGAACAGTCTCAAGCATTTAATAAAGGTTTGAGAGGATGGCTTCACAACACAAGATAATATTCCATAACTGTTCCAAGACAGTGTAAGTGTCACCTCCTATACTCTGGAATTTAAACAAAGGTGGAGCAACTCGTTGGCCTAAAGGCTCTTTATTCCATAAATTAGGCCTAGGGATACTCTCCCTTATCAACAAACACACATATTAAAGTGACAAAAACATCCTTGCAAATTCATTAAAATTGGACACGTTATATTTTTAGACACTTCTCAATCTTTGTCATTTATTTTTATTCCCTTTTCGATTTTTAGTCTTGATTATAAATCAAATTTGTGTTTGTTATATAAGACATTTCTTGATTACACTCCTCTTTCTTTGCAAGAATTGGAAAAATATTTCTAAAATGTTTCACTAACAAATGTGTGCAATACTTAATCATAGTCGGTATATTAATTATTCATACAATTAACATCTACAATGTAATTACTCTTAAACTGTTCATATTCCATCCTTCATATTATCATCCTTAATGCAAGTCCACTGGCAATTATTTCATTATTCCTGTGATGCAGAATGTCATATAAGTGCTTATCTGATGTTATTCACTGCTGTGCCATGGAACATAAGGTATTAAGTAAATCATTTTCGTCAAGAACTGATAATTATTTTTTAGAGTTAAATCATAATTTTAGGAATTCACAGATTCATGAATCATTTCCATTAGAAATTCCTCATCTTTCACTCTCATAAAGCTGAATAAATTCCGACATTCATTTAAACCTTGCAGATGTAGCGCCTTTAGTCTGCTCATCCACGACCTTTCCCCTAATAACCATGTTTTCATGCCTTCTTCACGTGATTGTATCTCAATTGCTCCCACTATATGTATAAGAACATCACTGATTCAATTACTTTTTTGAAAAAAATTCTTATCACTTTGGATTTAACAATTTAACATTATTATTACATATAGAAGGTGTATGTGGATCCATTTTATTTTGTCTTTGTTGGAAAGTGGGTTATTAGTAGGGGTAAATCTACCTCTGCCAACAAGGCAACTAACACAAACTAGGGCTCAGAATAGGTCTCAGAAACTTATTACCATGCTCAACCCTTGGTAGCTTGGCTGCGAGCAGGCAGGCTTCGCTTCAGAGACAGGTATGTAAAGCATTTAAAAACACCAATTCAGTAAATAATTAAGACACAACACACAATAAAAATCCAATATCAATTTATAAAAATGGAAATTATTTTTAGCTTTAAAATTACACCAAAACGCAAAGAATCCGCTATAGGAAACCAGAGATATGAATTTTTAAAGATTAAACACTTCCCAGTGCTTAGAAACCAATAGTGCCACTTCTGGACATTTGGTTGCCTCTGAAAGGGACAAAGTAAAAGTTTGAGGCGATGGAGCCCTGGTCGGATACACTAAGCAGGAGGCCCCGATCAAGATTTTTCATTCACACTTCGAAACTTTTCGTGAGGATTTCTCACCAAATGTGGTGCAGCCTCCTCCAGCAGGCCGGATTCAGTTAAGGTTCACGGGATTGCCTTTCTGTGAGAGTCCGGCCACCCTCTGGAGCTTTTTCACAAAAGTTCACCAAACTTCTGGAACTTCTTCCTGAAGTTCCTCTTGAGTGTTCAAATTGTCCAAAACACAATCCAAGGGTCTGGAATCTCCAAGAGGGCCCTTGAAAGGTTGGGACCACAATTCCCACAATGCACCTGGACAACACCCTTAAACGTCCACTGGATGCACTCCAGGCAGGGGACTCTTGGTGGAGTTGATGCAGGTGAGCTCTGTTAACCTGTAGCTTGCAGGGAGCCCACTCTTTATTCCTCCTTAAACAAGGTACATCCAAAGGGCTGTAGTTCCAGATAATGCAGCAGGCGCAGTCTGTCAGAAAGCAGGGCCTGATGGTGCAAATCAAGTTTCCAGCTTGGCGTCTCCTCTTTTAAATTTTTTTTTAACATATTTTATTAAATTTCTTGATGTTACAACCTCCTTATTCACAGGTATACATCATGTTAAATCCACATTGACATTCCACACAGTAGAGCAAAATAATGATAAACAATAATGCTAATAACTGTCAATTACCAGCAGTACTATCTAATGAACTTAGCAGTTATACTTTCAATGTATTTTGATGTCCATCGGGATGTCTTTTGTACATGCATGTAATGCGGTATAAACATTATAATAAGCTAAACAACCCGTCCCTCCCCCCTACCTAATCACAAACCAACTATATCCTGACCCTCCCCCATACCACAGACTCAGCACTGCATTTCTATATACGTTTGACAGTCAGTATATCAGTGCTTACATTTACAGTTATTACCACAAATTCAGCAAATAGTTCCTCTACTGTAGTGTAGGCTTACAACATCCGGGTCTCTTCCTGCCCTGCGATATGTTGGCAACAGTAAGGTTCCGGCCTTACCCATTCTGTGATGCCTGTACGTCTGTTGCTATAAATTCCTCCAATATCACATTCCATTCCATCGAAATAGGTTTCTTTCGCAATCCCTATGTTCCTCCCGCTGCAATTCTGCGCTTTCTGCTTTACCCCACCTAACTACTTAATTGTACCAGTCCAGCACTGATGGTGCTTTTGCAGCCTTCCATCTCATGGTAATTGTACGCTTTGCTAGTACCAGTGCCAAATTTGCAAACCTGCGTGTAGGGCTTCCCTTCTTTCTTTGAGGGCTTATTCCCAGGATGCAATACTCTAACGGTTCACCTCCTCCCCCCGGTGCCATTCCATTCAGTATTGTTTGTACTGTTGACCAATAATGTGCCAGTCGCGGACAAACCCACAACATGTGTAATAAATTGGCGTCTGAGGAATGGCATCGAGGACATACATCTGCCGTATCTGGGAAAATCAAACTGAGCCTGTGGGGGGTCAGATAGGCACGATGCACTATCATAAGCTGAATAAATTTAAACTTAGGGTTTCGTGACACTTTCTTCGGATATTCCAATATTGTTCCCCATTCTGTATCCGTTATCTCGCGACCTATGTCGACATTCCATTTGTCATGGAGCGTCTGTAGCGATACTGCAGCATGCGCATGAATCCCTCGGTACAACCATCTAGTCAAATGAGCGCCATTACCCATCAGATACTGCATGTGTACTAACTCGTGTGTCGATGGTTCCGTCCCATCTGGGGCCCATGTATTACGAACATATCTTGCAATATTTGCATGTAGAAGAAAGAGTGTGTTAGGCACTCCCTGTTCCCTCACAAATGTGTCGTGATTCATTAATGTGTTGTCCGTAAATAACGTCCCTACCGTGCTTACCCCCACATCAACCCAGGCCAATATACGCTGAAGTGTGACCAATCCTAGTGGTAGAGGGATTCCTAGCAGAGGAATATAAGGGTCAAATGGAATCAGTACCTTTGTATAACGCAGTGCCTTTTTCCAGTACATCAGTGCAACTTTCAACAGCGGGGACACTGTCGGTGGAATTCTACTATTTGGCAACAAAAGCGTGTGAAGTACCCCCCTTTCCCATTCACGCCGACCCATAGCTATTTCTTGCAAATTGCGTCTTGCAATACAGTATGCCAGCCACTGTAATTGGCCTGCATAACAAGGCTTTTAGGTCTGGAACTCCCAGCCCCCCATGCTTCGTGTCTAATTGAAGTTTTGACAGTCCAATTCGTCTACGTCCTGCCCCCCAGATTAATTCCACTAGCTGGGTATCTAACGTTTTAAACACATGCGCTGGGATCATGATTGGCAAGTTAGTAAAATAATATAACAGCTTGGGGAGCATTACCATTTTGGCAATAGCTACTTTTCCTGCCACCGACAGCGGCAAGGAGGTCTAGAATTTTATTTGCATTTTGAGTGCTGCAATAGCCCGGGTCAGATTGCCATCTAGCATGTCTCCTGTCTCTCTGTACATGTGAATGCCAAGGTATCTAAAGGTAACTTCTGCCGTTTGAAAGGTCCAGTGGCCAAAGCGCAATGGATCAACCTGTGTAGTATCAGTGAAAAAGTACGCATATGATTTAGACTCGTTAATAGCGAGCCCTGACAGCAATTGGAGTTTATTGAATATTGTGGGTATTGGTTCATGATCGCCGTTTAGGTTATTAAAATATAATATTAAATCATCTGCATATGTCGAGATAACATGCGTTCCATGTCCCATTCGTATTCCCTTGTGTATCGCCATAATGCGGAGTTTAATTGCAAGTGGTTCTAAAGCTAGAATAAATAGCAAGGGTGAGAGTGGGCATCCTTGCCGAGTGCCCCGTGCTACTGCATATTGTTGTGAGATGTGGACACCTGTCCGTGCGCGTGCCGTGGGGTTCGTGTACAATAACTTAACCCACGCCACATATTTGTCCGGGATTCCAAATATTGGAAGAGTACGAAGCATATAGCTCCAATGTAGTGAATCACATGCTTGCCGGAGATCTAGGGATACACATCCCTGTGTGCTGATGTCTGTGGTTGCATGTGTCATGACCTGATGTAGCCTTCTAATATTAAGGGCCGTGCATCTACCCGGCACAAACCCACACTGGTCTGTGTGAATTAGATTTGGGATGAAGGAAAAGGATTCTGTTTGCTAACAACTTGCTTAATATTTTATAATCCGTATTTAAGAGTGAAAGGGGTCGATATCCTGCCATGTCTTTGCTATCCCTGCCCGGTTTCGGCAATGAAACCACTATCGCTTGAAGTGCAGTAGGAGGAAGGGAACCGGTTGCCAGCGAGGCCTGATACAGCTTCTGTAGATGAGGGACTAGCAATTCTGAATACGTTGCGTAGAACTCTATGGGCAGTCCATCGCTGCCTTGGGTTTTGTTGCGGGGCAGGGCCTTGATCGCCGCTCTTATTTCCGCGTTGGTTATAGGCCCCTCTAATTCTAATTTGTGATCCTCTAGCAGTTGTGGGAATTGCAGCCCCCCAAAAAATGACTTATAGTCAGTTTCACAAGGCTCCTCTGGTGCTGCATACAGCTTCTCATAGTAAACTTTAAAGGCAGTGTTTATGTCTTGTTGAGTGCAGACTACTGTGCCCTCTGAGGTAGTAATTTCAAGAATGGGAACCATCGCTGGTGTGTCCTTTATAATCCTAGCAAGGAGAGGACCCGCTCTATCAGCTTCTGCATGCTGTTTTTGTGTGTATAATCGGTAATCTAATATGCGAAGTTCTTCTAAAAGTTTTGCATGTTTTATGTGTGCTTCTTGCAGTTTGTCCCTGTTCACGGCATCTGTTACTGCTTCCTGTTCCAGCTTACCCAAACTATTCTCTACTTCCGCAAGTCTTTCGAGTAATAAAGAGCGAGCCCCCACCGTGTACTAATTGCTACCCCCGTATCACAGTTTTAAAAGCGTCCTATTCTACTTGACGGGAACTAGCGGTACCTGTGTTTTCTGTAAAATAATTAACAATCGCTTCGGAGAGGGAGCTACGAAGTACCGGATCCTCAAGGAGCAAAGGGTGTAGTTTCCAAGTCGGAATTGGTGTGGGGACCTTACCCCACTTTAGTGTAACTTCAAGGTGGTTATGATCCGACAAGGTTTTACCTAGGTACGTAGTGTCAGTTACATGGGCAATTAAATACACAGAGCAGAAGATTCTGTCAATACGGGTATGTAAGCGATGTGGCAGCGAAAAGAAGGAATATTCTTTACTAGCCGGGTGTACCATACGCCATACAACTCCCTATGTTCGATTCCTCTGCCCATCCTTTAAGAGCATCTGCCTGTTTCCTGGACCCAGTACCCTGCAATGGAGGATGTGATCTATCCAGTTCCACATCAAGTACGGTATTAAAGTCACCCCTCAGAATCCAGGGGTATTCATCCCACCCTGTGAGTGCAGTGGTAAGAATTTCCCAAAATTTGTCTTGCTCCGAATTCGGGGCATATACACTACCCAACACTATTTGTTCACCATCTAGCATGCCATCCAGCAGCACATATCTGCCATTTGTGTCTATGCGTTGTTCCAGCAATGCAAAAGGGATACCATTTCTTATCCATATCACAGCCCCCCGGGCGAATGCAGAATAGGATGTGAAAAATAACTGCCCCCTCCATTTCTTTTGTAATTTGATAGCTTCTGCAAGCGTAAGGTGGGATTCTTGGAGAAACACAATGTGTGTTTTTCTACGATTAAGCTGTGCAAGAACTCTGTGTCTCTTATGAATTGAGCCAAGACCCCTTACATTCCAGGATGTGTATGTGTATCTACTAGGTTGTGCCATTTATCTTTGTGTGGTGTAACATACTAGAGGCCCTTACCCCTACTCGCTGACTGTAAAAAGGAGTGAATGTAGCTGAGTCTGTAGCTATATACCCTCTTGAAACCCCCAATACCAGGTTCCCCCATAAAACGCTAGAGGACCATACAATGAAAAAAAGTTCAACAGGAACTCTGAGTAAGCTATAACATAGTGCAGTCGCCACAGGGGGAGTGGTAACCACCAGCCTCTTAACGCACATTATACTGTACACTACTTTTACATCCGTAGAGCTCAAGCCTGAGCCCTATCTTATTGCAATTACAATGAACAATATGACCATCCAGTATCAAATTGCATGGTGATTCATACTCATCTGTTAAAACATCACAGCATTCAACCCAAGTAATCATTTGCGGTCTGCGGGGTAACCAAAGGGAACAGCGCCAGACTATTTTCAGAGTCCGAGTGGGCAGTGGCGTCTCCGGAAGAGTCCACAGTTTCAGCGACAGATTTGGCATCTTGGTCCACCAATGCTGCCGCTGTCAGGATAGCGTCTCTTTGGCTTTCTGAGATCTGTTCCGGCGAGATATTCACACTAGTGCCAGGTCTGGATTGTCGACTTTTATCCGTTCTAGGCCCTCCAATGCGTTGTGATCGGGTTGTTGCCGCCGACTTGCTTGGGATGAGTCTTGTGATGCATTCGGTGTCAATGTAATTTCTACCCAGTCCGCTACTTCGTCCGGATTATCAAAGAACAAGGCTTTTTGACCATAAATGACCTTTAGACAGGCTGGGAAAAGCAAGGCATACTTTAAATTATGAACCCGGAGTTTCTTTTTCACGTCTTGGAATGTGGCTCTCGCTTTCTGTACTGCCAGGGTAAAGTCTGGGTAGAGGGAGATGCGTTTGTTTTCAAATTGTATTGGGGCGTTCTCCCTAGCAGCGCGCAGGATCGTGTCCCGGCTTTATAATTCAGTATGCGCGCTATAAGTGGCCTGGGTGGCGCACCAGGAGGAGGAGGCCTGGGCGGCACTCTATGCGCCCGTTCTACACTATACAGTTCAGTGAGGCCCGCCGGTGCAACATGATCTCGAAGCCATTTTTCGACAAATTGAGTAGGGTTAGATCCCTCGCTCCTTTCCGGTATTCCTAGTATTCGTACATTGTTGCGGCGGGACCTTCCTTCTGCATCATCCAACCTATCATGTAACCCCTTCAGTTGGCGCTGCAGCTGCTCTATTTGAGAGGTGTGGATTGTTTGCTGTGGTATCAGGTCATCTAGGGCTATTTTATTGTATTTTACCTTGTCCGCCAGTTTTGTGTGATCCGCCTTTAACAGGGTGAAGCTGGCGGTCAGTGTACCTATTTATGCTTCTATAGCTGTGCGTGAGTCTCTTATTTCTTTTAAAATCAAGTCCAGCTTATCATTATGGCTCCCTGGTTCCGTAGGTGGCACCACCTCCATTTCAGGATTTTGTGTTGAATCATCTTGCATGACACTGTCCGTCTCCTCCGGAGTGGGGGGATCTGGCTGTTTGGTTTTAGTACGCCCCATTGTTGAAGTAAACAAAAATATATTGTGCCTCTTAATCGCAGCAGCGCTAGCCCCCCTGCACACACCCCTAATCTTCTGTTTCTTATGGAGTACTGTCCAGAGATCACGAGCAGACGTCACAAAATAACTCCCTGTAATGATCCGTAGGGGAACCAAACTCCATTGAGCTGGAGTACGTCCGCGTTTCCTCCTCCCCTGCAAATGCGGCCCACCACAGCACCCAGTCTTAAGGCGATAGATATGAAGTAGAGTTTTGCACCTTAATCTCGCAGTCCCTTCATCTTATGCACTCCGCAGTGTAGGTAAATTGTGCTGTAATGCTGGCTTTCGGTCTATGCTACTGTCCGGTTACTCCAGTGGATAGTGCCCTGACTCACTCCTCTCAGGGCAGCCACCCCGATCCTGGCATCCGCAGTGTCCGCGCTAGCCCGAAGGGCCACCCATTCCGAGTCGGCTCTGCGCGCTCCAAGCTTTGTCTCACGCTGAACGTCACAATGACCCAGTCTCCTTCACTAGGTCTGTGGCGATATGCTTGTGTGTACGTGACCCAGTGGGATTGGCCAATCACTCCACGTCGCGCACCCCGCTCAGTGCCTCAGTAACCGTGTGTGCCACACTCAAGCACCCAGCACCATGCTTGCAGGAATGTGCTCGTTTGCGCAAAGTGTAACTCCCTTTGTTGATCGCCCTTGTTTGTTCTTTTCTGGTGACCTCTTTTATTCTATTTTATTTATTTATTTATTTATTTTGTATATCCTCGCTGCTTCTGTTTTCCTTAGGTAACACTGCAACCACCTAATATACTTTCATGCCTTTCCTTCTGTATGCGCACCGAATAACGCCGGGTGGAGTGCCTTCCCAGTCCGTGTCCTCGCACTCGGAGTTTTACGTTCTATACTGTGTGACGCAGGTAGAATTTCTCAATAGGTGCCCCTGCACCCTCTCACAACGTGCCCGGGCAGTCAGTGTGCAGTTAGTGCCCCCGTTGCCGCCTGCACAGTAAGGTGCCGCGTGGGACGGGGTCGCGTCTCAGCTTAAATGTCCCTCGCAGGCCGTTTCTCTTCCCGCAGCCCTCAGGCGACTCCGCCCGCCAC
This sequence comes from Calotriton arnoldi, assembly GCA_963921515.1. Taxonomy (NCBI): domain Eukaryota; kingdom Metazoa; phylum Chordata; class Amphibia; order Caudata; family Salamandridae; genus Calotriton; species Calotriton arnoldi. The sequence goes on from CAWUFW010004672.1 coordinate 55,832, forward strand.
TTTGTGCGCCGCTTAATGTCCCGTACCTGCAGATCGTCTTCCTCTGCGCACGTCTTCCTCTCCGGCCCTCCAGCTGCCAGCGTCAGGGTCAGCCAGATCCGCCGGGTTCTGCTGTGAACGTCCCTTCGTCTCCGTAGCCCTTAGCAGGCCGCGCACTCCGGCGCCGACGGACCCCCCTGCCTCCGTCAGCCGCCCAGCCTAGGAGAACACCGGCGTGTTTAAGTTGATTACAGGTTCGGACACGCAGTGTTTCAGGGTCGCTGTACTCCCCAGCACCCCCGCAGTTCAGTGCGCTGCATATAGAGTCCGGATGGCCATAAATTGCCAGGATTAGTGCCGTAGTGTCAGGGCCCGGCTCGGAGCTCCACTAGCTCGCGTCCGTCATGCTTGGTGGTTGGCCACACCCCCTGGCGTCTCCTCTTTATTCCTCTTGAAACGAAGTACATTCAAAGTGCTATAGTTCCAAATAATGCATAAGGCGCAGTCTTTTCAGAGTGCAGGGCCTGATGGTGCAAATCAAGTTTCCAGCTTGGCAATCCTTCTTCTTCTCTCAGTTTCAAGCAGCAGAGCTGAGAGGCTCGGCCCCTCTCAGATACTTATTCCAAGTTCTTTGGGTCAAGCAGGAGCGCACTCCTGTCCAATGTGGTGCAGGGCAACAACACCCTAGGGTATGATCGCATCCTCCAAAGTGTGGCACTATAATCTCCCAGAGAGCACCATTTCTCCAAAATTCAATATGGCTGATTTTCCAGCAGAGTGAGAAGATCTAACTAAACCAGTGCATAGGATGGCTCATCTCCATAGTCTCCCTCTCCTTTGCATCTGCAAATTCCTTTCTTAAGCCTGCTATCTGGCTGGATTCAAATGGTAGGGCTGTAACTGGACCTGACTTACACTATCTGTCCCCTCCTCCCTTTGAAGAGTATGTTTTACGACCCCTCCCCTTGCCATAGCATTCCTCTGTAGCAGAACCCTTCTCCTCCCAGTATGGCTCTCTGACACCCATGGGCTACTTATCACATCATCAAAGCAGCATGGCTAATCCACTTAACTCTGGCCAATCAGGTCAGAGCACTAGAAGGCTGAATTTTGGCTTACAGACAAGAACGTCTTATAACTTCTTGTCTGTGCATTTTAGGATAAATTCAACAATAGCATATTGTTGGATTTATCAATACCATTCTACTGAGTCCTTGAATGATATTTTATGGCATCCCTGTCTTCAATTATTAACTAATAACTTCTTGCCATGTTAACCTATAGAGCTCCGCCATGGAAAAAATGAACTGGGCAATTTCTCCAACACCAATTTTATAAGGACCCTGGGGGCATATTAGCAACAACTTGCGATAATTATCGCAAACCGCGCTTAGCGCTTACTTTTTTATCACCGCCTATCGCTGGATTTTATCACGGAGATAACGCGTTATTACCAACGTTTATCTCCATGGCGATAAGAAATCCAGCGATAGCGGTGATTCCCATCAATAACGTGAGAAATCCAGCGATAAAAATCCTATCGCTAAGGAAAATCTCGCTAATAGGCAGGTGGGGTCTTAGCCGTAGAATCCACCTCCCATTGACTATTATGGCTAAGTCAAGTTTCTACCAGGTGTTAAATTTAGGCGATAATCGAGGTTAGCGTGCGTTTTTTTATCGCTTCGCTGGTATTGGTAATAGGCGATAGGTGTGTTAGCGACTGCTTTCAGTCGCTCTCAGGTTGGGAACGCCTACTTTGCATGTCATTAGCGATAAATATCGCTGACATGCAAAGCGGCGCCCATACCGGTCGCTATCGCCTGGGAGCTGTCGCTAACTGCTGTTAGCGACAGCTTGCTGATAGTGCGATAAAAATATCGCCGCTTTATCGGCAAAAAGTGCCGATAAAGCGGCGATATTGCCCTTGCTAATATGCCCCCTGGTTATATCTACAGGAACCCCCCCCCCCACCCCTGGAACACCTAGGGAAGACTTTAGGGGTTCTGAATATGTCAAAATATTGCAGATCCTCACTTCCGATTTTGGGAAGCACTTTAATACAATGTGGGGAGTGAAATGTGCAATTTCACTAACCCCAGGGCATATAAATATCTTTTTATAAGGATAATACTTACAAGTACCCCCCACCCCTGGGACACCTAGGGGAGACCCTGGGGGCTCTTAATATACCCAAACATTGTAGTTTATTAATTTTTAAGTGCCCCAAAACACCAAAGTCGTGTTTGGGCACAATTTGCATTTTAAAAGCAGTTCTGCAACACAGGGCTGCTTTTAAACTGACCTCAGGCTTCAGCAGTGCACACATGCAAGTGCAGAAAGGCTGCTGGCCTCTAAACTGCGCTGCCCTATTATATACTAGGGACTTAAAGGTCGTTGCAATCCCACTGCCCTATTATATACTAGGGCCTTATCAGGGAGGTCATGCCAATCAAAGGGGTACCCTAACCTATAGTGTACCCTACTGCATGTAGGTGTTTTCACTGTATTCTACGGGTGTTTTCAGTATAGCACTAGCCCTGGGCCTGGATAGGCAGAGCCCAGGGACAGTCAGAGTCAGTTACTACCAGTACCAGTCAGCAAAAAAGTTGGGGGTGCCCAGGGCACAGGATGACTTTGCAACAGTCGTCCTCTTAGTTTTACCCAAAACGTAATATCCAAAAGACCATCATAAAAATTGGATTATATTCTCTGTTTCACATGTTGTAAAATGCTTCATATAAATAATTTTCCCATGTGAATAGATGAAAACCACACTTCCTATGACAAAATTATGACAATTTCCACAACTACAACAAGGAAGAATTCCAAATTTGGAGTAGGCAAAAAATTATGTCAATGTTTGGTAGTCTGTTGTCTTACCTTTCTCAAACACAATAAAAAATGTGGAAATAGTGGCAGCTAGGTGGATAATCACAGCACCACCCAAAAGTGTCACAAACAAATTATAACCTTTCCCATTAATGTTGCCCACCTCAAATGACCAGCTACCACATGGTTATATATGAAAGACAATCTCACAACATGAATGAGAGGCAACACATTCACATCCGAATTTGTACAGTAAGAAACAGTATGGTGATTGACGTAAAAGTAACTAGAGTCTTGCCTGGATTCCAAATTCTTAGTCGCCTTCTATAGAGAGTCCTCTAATATCTACAGTAATCCACTTGAAAATTAATGAATATCGATCTGTCCTGCCAAGTCATGTATCCTTTGAGTACAGAAATCCACGTATATATCAAAATTAGTAGTCCCACTAAGAAGAAGAGTACTTATTTCGGCAACGCCATCCAGCCCGCAACTTTTCAGTTTAAATCGGCTTTTACGTCAATCACCATCTGCTTAAAAGTGATAATGCCCTGAGGAAGCCCTTGTCTGGGACGAAACGCGTTGGTTGCATCTGTATGTATTAACACCTCTAAGGGCCCGATTCTGATCTTGCTCGGAAGGGCCCCGAACGCGATCCGGCCGGAAAAAGTACGAGCCGTACGCGTGTTTTCCGACCGACTCGTACAGCTGTACGAGCGACCAAGTACGATGCGAGAAACGCGAAATCGCCGACCAAATCGTTTCTGGGTCCGAACCACTCTGTACGTCTCGTCAAACCGTGCCGTGCAATGGAGGCGATTTCCGACCAAGCCAGTACGATGCACGATTCGGACAGCCGGATCGAGTCGGAGCCTCCGACTTTTAAACGCTCCGGGAAGCGGACTTCACGGGTCCGCACCGGACCCCCCTTCACCTGTAGTCATACGAGTCGATCACAGGGGGGGGCCCAAGGGTCCCCCCTACACATGCATGTACGGTGTGGGTGGCACAGACGCGTCCCCACTACAGGGGGCGCCCTTGTGCGCAACGTACCTTTTTCGTCAATGGGAGCCTATGTACGCGTCGTACAACAGGCTCCCATTGACTTCAATGGGGCTCCGAGCGACCCATGTCCGTCAGCGCTTGTTCGCATCGTACTCGGGCGCTCGGAGGCCCGTAGCACGAGTCGGTCGGAAAGCCCTCCGGATCCGAGTCGGACGGAGCCTTCTCCCAGCGAGATCGGAATCGGCTCCTAACTGTTGAAAAGGAAAAAAAAAAGAAGGAAAACAACAAAACAATAAAAAATGAGGATTCAAGCAAATCTGGAAATTATGGACTAATTTGTTAATTGTAATGGAAATACTGTTTCTTACTGTATGAATTCAATTGTGAATGTGTTGTCTCTCATTCATGTTGTACAATTCAAAATCTGTGCCTTTTGGTGAGCCATTGCTCGTCTTTCAGGACATAATTCAATTGACTGTTGATTTCAATTTTTTTGTGCAATTCCTTTTATAAACAAAAACTTTTCATAAGGTATTTAGTTGTGCAAATTAAATGTTTTTAAAAATGTTTAAATTCATATTTTGATGTCACTTTAAGAAATCATTTAAAATTGTAATGTTGCCATATTTACTTCCAAGATTAATATTATACCTCGGTATTGTCTGTCTCAGAATCGTAGAACTAAGTTTTCTTAAAAACAATAGCATCTGATATAATACAAATAATCTTTAATATCTGATAGGATGGTACCACATTATAATTTTTCAGTGTGTGACTCAGTCACCTTGAAAGAAGGCACTGTTGCCTATGATCTAGAAAGATCACCCTTTATAGCAGTCTGACACCTTCTCAAGGATTCTCATGTGCTTCTGCTTAACGTCAGTATAATGTGACCACCCTAGGACTGAGAAGTCCCCGGTGAGCTGCATCAATCAGTTTCCATCCACTGGTGGTGATGGTAGGTTACTCACTACCCCACAGCTCCCCCAACAAAGATAGGAGGTGAGCTGTACATGTACTCATAACTATACATTGAATAAAGCGGGTCCCATGGGAATATAGTCTTTGTTCAAAACGCAGACCCCAAGAGGTGCCCCAGCCCTGTAGATAAAGATGACACTGAAGACGGACAGACTGTGACTGAAAAAAAACGGATTCTTAGAGCAACAATAGTTCAGATTGGTATTATTTATACAGCAAATATTTTCAATGGACAGACTAAATAGCCTTATGCAATTAAGGGCTAACAGAATTTAATACACAATAAGCCACCTTGATTGAAAAGAATAGCAATTTATGTATAGGAATTAAACCGGATATAAAAAACAACACAGTAACAAGTTAGAACACAGTGCAATATGTCCTCAGTGCCAAAGCCAAAGCGTAAACAAATATAACAATCAAAAGGTGAACATAGGCTAATGTATAAGTAACAAATAACCAAAAATGATTGAAAACATTCTGTGTTACGAGAAAGGTTCCATGTTTATTTGCTACTTAACCGTGTTGACAACGTTTCGACCTTTTGATTAGGATACTAGGGTCTCATCAGGACTAAGAAGATAAGGGGACATCCAGAAATAGCGGAAGAATGTGGCTGCCCGCCGCCCCCAAAGGGGGCACCCCTAAAAGGGCGGCCCTTTAGTGCCATTGCGGCACAAGCCTACCCCTCGCTCTAGCATCAGAGGGCTTCCGCCTGGAGCCCGCTGTCCAGGGGGTGTGGGCGTCACTTCCGGTGCGCCCGGGGGGGAGGGAGTGTATGTATACCCCTCCGACCCTCCCAGCGGCCTCTTTTCCGCCAGCCACGCCGTCTGGGAGGTCGTTCGTCGGTCCCTCCGTGTCGTCGTCGCGCCATTTGGGACCTCTTGGCTCTCGGTCCCTTGTGGTGAGTTTACATCCTCCCCCCCAGCCCCCCCTAGGCCGTAGGGGGGGTGGATAGCTCCTCGAGGGCTGAGGGCCGCTGCGGCAGTCGTTAAGGGGGTTTGCGGGCCGCAGTGCCGTGCAGTGGTGGTGCATTGGGGGTGCTCGCCCCTTCTCCCCCGGGGTCCCCGCCGGCATCTCCCGCTCCCGGGCTGGCCCCCAGGCTGGCGCGGGCCTCGTCGCTCGTGCTTGGGAGCGTGTGGCGTGTCTGGGAGGAGAGAGTGGCCTGGCGGTTTACGAGGCAGTGTTGGCAGTTCCGGTCTCTCCGGAGACATGGGTGCGAGTCTCGCTGCACGTTGTGGCGGACGAGGCTGCCGGGTTGGGCCCTTGGCGGATGGGTCTGGTCCAGGCGTGGACCGTTTGCCGCCGGGGCGAGCGTCACGGGTGGCTCAGCATAGCGCATTGGGGCCACAAGGCTCTTGAAGCAGCGCGCGGCAAGTGGTTGAGAGCCCTCCCTATGCAGGCGTGTGCATAATATTGCAAGCACCGATGCCGGACCGGTAAGCTCTGTTTTGGCCACCTGCCCCGGCCGCTGCTCGGCCCGAGGCCAGCCGCGCATCCTTGCACCGAAGGCGAGAGCGCCTGACCGTCATTAAATAGAGCACAGGTCCGGGGCTCCTGTTTGGCGCGCTGAGGAGGTGGGACTGGGCACAGGCATCTGAGGGGGGTTGGCGCATCGGTCCCACGTGGTGAGGGGGCCCTATGCGGAGCGAACCAGGGCGGGGGTTTGCCGGGACCTGGCTTCAGTTTTGTTGTTTGTGGGGGTGGTGTCCCCGATACAGGACAGCGGGGGCCATGTTCCGCCCTTCCTTTCAGGGACATGGAAGTGGGCGAGGCGGTCGCCGCTCACGCACGATGCCACCGCCGCACTCGGGGCGGATGTCGAGGGCGCGCGTTCGCCCAGCCGGGCGTCCACGAGGCTTGCTCCCAGGTCCGCAGCAGTGGGGTTGCGGTTTAGGCCCCGCCCCCCCAACACCCCCTCCCCCCCCCCAGCTCCATGCAGGCAATTGCCGGTCCAGGCGCAGCGCCCCTTGGCGACGAGCAGGCCCCGGGACACGCACGTGTGCGCAGTGTGTTAATGGGCTCCACATACCTGTAGACTACGGTCGCAGGCGTTGAGTGGATCGCAGCCCCTCGGACATCCTGATTCGGTGAGTGTTCCCCGTGGCGGCCACACTTGCTCCTCAGAGCGCGTGTCTCCCAGGACAGGGGGGGGGCCGTGTTCCGCTCTTCCTTCTCGCTCGGCTCAGCGGAGGTGTGAGGTCGCAGTATGACGGCGGCCTGGTTGGGCCGTGGCGGGCTCCGGGGGCCTGACGCGGTGTCCTTGGATCTCGCCAGGTGGGAGTGGTTGCCTTTGGTGAGGGGTGCCGCCCAGCTCCAGGCAGGGGCAGACACGGGGAGCATGGGTCGGGCTAAGGGACACATGCTGATCCACAGATACTAGGTTCGCGCCATAGAGAAGGGAAAATAGCAGCCTTACGGTGGCGCGGGGGTCCGGCGCGGCGAGATACTGTGCATCCCTGCAAATGCGTAAAAACCGCACTCACCCCCACCCCCACAGCTGCACTCGCCGGGGTTGCAGCCTGCCATCATACACCAGCATTCCCTGAGGCCGGTTGTCCCCTACAACACTGAAGCCTACCGGGCATTAGGCAAATTGGATCAATACACGATGCACGTCCACCCTTGTGATTTTGTGTTGGTTAATGATGTGTGCTTTTATTACAGGAGCCTCCTTCAGGTCATGCGCACACGTGGGTGCAGCCCTACCATCGTTAGCGGGATGTGTCGCACATCAGTGATGGGGACCACTTACTTACGCTTGTTTTGTTTCTGAGCAGGTCGGGACCGGACGTTTCACGCAGCTTCCGTCGGATTGAGTCTTGGTGCAGAGGCACCCAGCTGGTACGGGTGGCACCTCCACAATTTCAGGGCTAGCAGCCCCGCTCGAGCAGCAGGTCCATGAGGGGCGTTAAGGGTGGACCTTGGGTCCCTGGCGTGGGGCATGAGTGTGGCGAGCTGTATTACTCGCCGGAATTACATTATGCTGCAGCTGCCACTAGAGTAAATATGAGAAAGGGTTCAAGTGATCGCTCTATTCCGGTGCCCAGGCGATGGGGAAAGAAAACCCCAAGAGCAGAGGGGTGTTGCTGCAAAGAGGTGTAATGATTTGTGCTTTCTTTTCCAGAGCTGCAGCAGGGCGAAGCACAACGCAACAGGGCGTCGGTCTGAAGGGGTGTGCCATGGTCATGTGAAGACAGACACTCATGTATTCTCTTGTTTCTGTAGGTAGAGTGGGCCCCTTCGCAGGGTCGTGGCTCGGGCAAGGGCGCTGTGCAGGTAATGGGGCACATCCGCAAACCACCCCCGCCCCCCCTCTCCCGCCGCTAGTTTCCCTCATCCCGCAGTCATCCTGCTGGTTTACAGCCCGACTGCGCGGCAGGAAGGCAGGGGGGACACACCGACAGACACAGGGTCATGGCTGGGGCACGTTAGTAGTTTGGGGGAGTTTCGCGGCACGGGACAACCCGGTGGTCGCATGGCCTTGCGATGGCCTTGTCTAAACGAATTTCAATTCCTCATCGCAGCTCATCCGGACATCCACGGTACTCGCAGGCATACGAGGACCATTGGGACGTGATCACAGGACAAGGGTGAAGGCAGCAAGCTAGTCGTGGAAAGGACGTGGGGACGTAAGTGCACGTGGCTTGCTTGGGGGGCAAGCGCCAGGGGGGGATGGTGGGGCGGGGGGGCACGGCCGATGAGGAGTGCCCCCCCACTGTTTTGTTCCTGGCTACGTTACCCAGGGACTGTGTTGCGGGCCCTGCGGCCCTATGTTCAGCTGTTGTGGTGTGGTTTCTTTATCCGGAACTTTGTATTGCAGCAGCTGTGGCTCCTCGCCACCCTCACTCCCCACCCCCCACGCGGGCCATCGTCGCAATCCGTTCGTGCAACAACGCACAAAGGCACGACGCTAACACGTACCGTTTCGGTCAGGTCGCTAGGGCAGGAGCTGTGTTGAAGTAAGTAACGGGGAGGCCTTGGGCGGGACACGCGCCGGGGTCTGGGGGCCCATGGGAACTGCTGCTCTGCGGCAGGGAGGTTTCGTTTGACTGGCTCAGTGCTGGGACTCACCTTTGTCTTTTGTTCTAGGGTGCGGCTGGGCAGTCGGCCAGACAAAGTACAGCATAAACAGCCAGGGGACCCCAGCCCTCTTGTTCTCGCAAGTCAGATGTGTAGAAGAGTCGCAACCGAGCACGTCCCAGGATTTAGTGTGGGGGAGCTTTATGGCAATGGCAAAAGCCAAGGGAGTGGAATGGGCTCAAGGGATGCTTGATGCCTGTGGGCAGGAGGATTCCGGGGTGTCACTAGACCAACCATCAGGAAGCCAGGCGGGACCACCCGAGCTGGCCCCTTCCAGACCCAAGCGGTCACGAAGGCCCACCAACAAAGACTTCCCTGCGGACCCCCCCCCGGTCAAGGTCAGGGTAGTGGCTGCGCAACAGCCACCAGTGCCGGTGGCTGCTCCTGCTAACCCTCCGCCCTCGGCCACAACGGGCGACGCAAGCATTGAAAAAATCGGTAAGGCGATGGACAACATGTTGGTTTTGATGACTCAATTTCAGACACGTTTGGACAGATTGGAGGCGCCCCCTTTAGTTGTGGACTCAGCGCTGGTGCCCAGGGTGCCACCTTCAATAACTCAGGTTTGGGCGGGTCAGGCCAGCAGTGCATTGCCTGCCAGCGGGGCAGTTATGATGGTAGGCGCCCCAGGGGTAGGAGGGAGTGTAACGGCACCTAGTGGCAGTGCAGGGCAAGATATGGTTCCCTCCAGCGTGGGGGGACAGTAGATGATGGCAGCGCCATCTACCGGCAACGCTCCCGCCCCAGCGGCTCCTCCAGCTCCCTCTCCCGTCTCCGCGCCCGCTTCCGCGCAAGTGCAGGCCAGCTCCCCCCCCTCTTACCACAGGTCTGTCCACCACAAGTTTGGCCCCCCGACGACTCCAATGGTAACAGTAGCTCCCCTAGCGTCAGGGCGTTGTTCTCTGGCGTGGGAGGTGCCTCAGGCCGCCAAGGAAAGTATTTGGAGAAGGGAATGTGTTGATATCTTGACCTTACTTATGCACAGCAGGGCGGGTTTAGACACCAGGAAGATGGGGGGAAAGGAGGTCAAGAAAGTGCGGTACCAACGCTGGCCGGACAAGACAATAGAGAACTGGGTGGAGGCCTTCACGATTCTCTCAGCAGTAATAATGGAAAGACACCCGGAGCAGGGCCCTGCTCTGATGCAGTATTCCCATACCATCCAACAGGAGGCAAAATTGTCGGGCGGGTTGGGATGGTTTTACTATGATCAGGAGCTCCGTAAGAGGATGTCATTATGTCCAGAATTAGGATGGGACCAAAAGGAGATCCAACTCTGGATTCAACATATGGGTAGACCCACTACAGAGTCCAGGGAAAAGGGGGTGAAAGTGCAGAAAGGTGGTGATGGTCAAGGGGCCTCCAAACAATCTGGGAAGCGACCCTTTAGACAGCCTTTTCGAGCCCAACATGGGGGGGGGTCAGCGACAAGGGAATAAGAGGTTCTCCACCGGCACCTGCAGGTTATACAATGCCGGATCTTGCTCTTGGGGCAAAGGATGCAAATTTGCCCACAACTGCAGCAAGTGTGGGGCCGCCCATCCGGCCATGTCATGCAACTCAAAGCGGGACAGTACACTCCCCCCTCTGGAAGACAGAACAGTTAGTGAACCAGTCAGGACCACCCCCCCGGCGCCGCCACCCCCCTGTTGCCAACCAGCTCTGGTCATCGCCCAACCAAACTTTCCCAACAAAGGGCCCTCCCCCGTCATATTGCAGAATCTCCTCCCGCTCCTGCGGCAGTACCACAACACCAAAGACAGGCTGCTTTTAGCGCAGGGGTTCCTCGAAGGATTCAAGATTCCGTTTCAGGGCCCGCTGTGTAGCCGCGATGCTGATAATTTGAGGTCCGCCAAACAGCTGCCGAGAGTCGTGGGAGAAAAAATTCAGAAGGAGGTTGCACTAGGCAGGGTAGTTGGCCCCTTCAACTCACCCCCCCTGGAGAACTTTCTAGTATCCCCGCTGGGTGTTGACCCCAAGAAAGAACCTGGGGCTTTTAGGCTGATTCACCATTTGTCATACCCCGAGGGCGATTCAGTGAATCACTGGCTAGAGGAGGGCACATGTTCGGTTTCTTACTCCTCCCTGGACATGGCCATTGACATGGTTCGGAGGGCGCGTAAGGGGGCCTGGTTGGCCAAGGCGGATATAGAATCTGCTTTTCGCCAGCTGCCAGTCCCCCCGTCCAGCCAGCACCTGCTGGGGTTCAAGTGGCAGGGTCAACTGTACTTTGATTGTTGCATGCCCATGGGTTGTGCGGTGTCTTGCGCGTATTTTGAGGCCTTTAGCTCCTTCTTGCAGTGGGCGCTTTATTGGGAACACGGCCTTGAGGGAGTGACCCACTACTTGGATGATTTTTTGTTCATCGGGAGCTTAGGGTCTCAGGAGTGCAGCGAGGGATTGCGGTGCTTCCAGGACTTGGCGGCTCGCCTGGGGGTCCCCCTGGTGCCGGGTAAGACTGAGGGTCCGGCGCAGGTTCTCACGTTCCTAGGCATTGAGCTGGACACCGTCAAGGGTGAGTCCAGGCTCCCTTAGGGAAGGTGCAGGAGTTGCGCAACGACATCCAAAGCTTACTGGGCAAAGACAAGGCACCCTTGGGCGAAATCCAGAGTCTCATGGGCAAGCTCAATTTTGCAGCTAGAGTCATCCCGGCTGGGAGGGTATTCTCAAGGAGATTGGCCAGGGCCACGGCAGACATCCGCAGGAAACATCATTTGGTCAGGTTGGGAAAAGGCATAAAGGTAGACCTGGCAACTTGGGCTGAATTCATGGTACAATTCAATGGACCGGTGATCTGGAGGGCGCCATGGGCCTGCAGCGCTGAGTTGTGCCTCTTCACTGACGCCTCCGGGAGGGAGGGTTTTGGAGCCATCGTGGGGGAGGATTGGTGCACGCAGAAATGGCCCAACGCTTGGCACCGGCGCAGGATCACAGCTAAGATCACAGTGCTGGAGCTCTTCCCCATCGTCACCGCCCTGCATTTATGGGCCTCTGTGCTAGCAAACAGGAGGGTGGTCTTCTGGTCGGACAACATGGCGGTTGTCCAAGCGATAAATGGTCAGTCAGCTAGGTGCCCACTAGTGCTTTGCCTGCTAAGAGAGCTTGTCAGGGCCGGCTTGCGCCACAGCATTGAGTTCAGGGCCAGGCACATTGAGGGGGTCAAGAATGTTGCCGCTGACGCTCTCTCTCGTTTTCAGTGGCTCCGATTCCGGGAGGCCTGGCCGCGAGCGAGAGCGGAGATGACCCCCTTCCCAGCGCATATGTGGCTCATCTTGTGTGGAGCAACGGCTGAGGGAGATTGGGGAACGCTCCTTGGCTCCAGGGACCAGGAAGAAGTACAAGGCCCACTGTGCAACATTCTGGGGCGTCTCTGATATTCTGGGCACCAGCTCCCTTCCTTTGGAACAGAAGGTGGAGGCCTTCGTGGTATGGGCTAAGGACCAAGGTAGGAGCCATTCTTGGGTGTCCAGCCACCTGGCGGCAGTGAGCCACGATGAAAAACTGAAGGGCGGGACTGATCCAGCCAGGTCTTTCCTGTTACGGGCGGCTCTTAAGGGCTGGGCCAGGGATGAAGTGAGGGCGCCAGACAACAGGGGGGCCATCGATTTCCCCAGGCTCCAGGGTTTGCTTGATGTCCTGCAGCAGGTTGCGCACTCTTCTTACGAGGCCAGCCTGCTCGCAGCAGCCTTTTGTTTAGCATTCTTTGGGGCATTCAGGATGAGCGAATTGGTGGCCAGATCCAAGGCTGATGTGTCTGGGGATGCACTTGGCATGCAAGACGTGAAGCTGGCTGCCCAGCTGGTGCTCCGCATAAGAAGGTCCAAGACTGAGCAGGCAGGGCGTGGGGTTGAGGTGGTTCTTAACCCGCTAGGGGATCCCAGGTACTGCCCGGTCTCTAGAGTAGGGGACTACTTAGCGGTGCGCCCCGCAACACAAGGTTATTTCCTGGTACATGCGGACCTGACCCCCCTGACCAAGTTTCAAGTGGAGCGGGTTATGTGTTCATGCTTGGCGCGCGCCGGCCTGGCCAGCCCCGACAAAAAGTATTCAAGCCATTCATTCAGGATTGGGGCGGCCACATCTGCATTCAAGGCGGGCATGGAGCCGGCAGGCATTAAAAAGGTGGGGCGTTGGCAGTCGCGCTGTTTTGAACGGTATATCCGCCCTTGACTGCACAGTATGTAAATAATTTGGAGTGCCGTGTTTTGCAGTGTCGTGTTATTTGAGCATTAAACAGTTTGTAATGAAAGGCGTTCGTTTCTTTAGGTGTTCGCGTGTGGGTGATCGGCCATTCGTACGTGGCCAGGTTGGAAAAGTGGGCCAAGAGCAGGAACTGGATGCGGGGGTTTCACGACACTCATTTTGTTTGGATGGGTTTCCCAGGTATGAGATGGAACAGCAGCATTAACAGGCTCGAGCAACGCCTGGCCCTGGGTGTAGCCCCGCCCAATGTCTTGGTGATCCACTTGGGGGGGCAATGATCTCATGACCGTGGGGAGGAGGGGATTACTCATGGCCATGAAATCGGACTTGGGCGACCTAAGCAGGCGCTTGGGTCACTGCGAACTGTTTTGGTCTGAAATAACCCCACGCATTCACTGGCGTGGTGCCAGGTCAAGGGAGGCAGCAGAACATTCGCGCAAGCGGGTCAACAGTGCTATGCGTAAGTTTCTGAGTCAGAGGGGGTTGGGCTTTATCAGGCATGAACTCATCCAGGCAAACGTTAAAGGTTACTTTGAGGAAGACGGGATCCACTTGTCCCCGGTGGGGATGGACTTGTTTCTCCTGGATTTACAGGAATGTTTGGAAAGGGCAGGTTGCAGGTAATAGGAGGTGCAGTGGTGGGGGGCCCTGGCTGCGACGGTGGCCGCCTCCAGGGCTGTGGCGGAGTTACAGGGCGATCTGGAAGCAGTCTGGTACAGTAAGGGTACCTCTGCGGCAGACGGGTACAGTAAGGGTACCTCTGCGCGGCACAATAGGGGTGCCAGAGCCAAAGACCAGGATCCTCAGGGCAGGGTCCTGGAGAACCGTGACGGCGCCCGTTAGTCCTTCGGGCGGTTGGGGGCCTGACCAACCGGAGGTTTGCCCTGCTACGCTCCGCCCTGAAAGGGGCGTGAGTAGGATGGTAACAAGGTGCCACATGATCCGGTGGTGGATCAACAAAGGTGTAGCGCTGATCGGGCATCCATCCCACAGTGCTGGCTCATCACTCGGGCAGGGGCAGCATAGGTTGGATGGCTGCCTGCCCATGGATCGCCCGTAAGATAACCCACTTTATTGCATACTCTTGTATGGAATAAACCTGCGACAAGTTTTCCCCATAAACAAAGTGTCTTGTGTGTTTATTTATGCACGTTCGCCTATGGGAAGGTGGGGGATGTTGCCGGTATTGGGACTATGTGGCTGCCCGCCGCCCCCAAAGCGGGCACCCCTAAAAGGGCGGCCCTTTAGTGCCATTGCGGCACAAGCCTACCCCTCGCTCTAGCAGCAGAGGGCTTCCGCCTGGAGCCCGCTGTCCAGGGGGTGTGGGCATCACTTCCGGTATGCCCGGGGAGGAGGGAGGGTGTTATACCCCTCCGACCCTCCCAGCGGCCTCTTTTCTGCCAGCCACGCCGTCTTCCTCCCTTCCTCTTACCCTGCGGCTGGGCTGGTGGTCAAGGTGTACTGAATGTTTTAATGTTTTCTTTTGCGTTGCAGGCGGAGTTACAGGGCGATCTGGAAGCAGTCTGGTACAGTAAGAGTACCTCTGCGGCAGACGGGTACAGTAAGGGTACCTCTGCGCGGCACAATAGGGGTGCCAGAGCCAAAGACCAGGACCTCAGGGCAGGGTCCTGGAGAACCGTGACGGCGCCCCGTTAGTCCTTCGGGCGGTTGGGGGCCTGACCAACCGGGGGTTTACCCTGCTACGCTCCGCCCTGAAAGGGGCGTGAGTAGGATGGTAACAAGGTGCCACGTGATCCGGTGGTGGATCAACAAAGGTGTAGCGCTGATCGGGCATCCATCCCACAGTGCTGGCTCATCAGGCGGGCAGGGGCAGCATAGGTTGGATGGCTGCCTGCCCATGGATCGCCCGTAAGATAACCCACCTTATTGCATACTCTTGTATGGAATAAACCTGTTTTTCCCATAAAGTGTCTTGTGTGTTTATTTATGCACATTCGCCTATGGGGAGGTGGGGGATGTTGCCGGTATTGGGACTATGTGCACAGGATAGAAAAAGTTGCTTCCATGGTGTGGTAATTAAGAGAAGCAATACCAGGAGTTACCTGAAAGCCCCTGAAATCTGGGGATAGTGGATATAGTGCAAGGCATATAGTGGCACGCATTCACACCCTAATTGATTATTGAACGATGAATACCGTCACTGTCAATCACAAGTACGAGCGCAAGCTTCGTTGCTAAAAGATAACGAGTGGAAAGGATGCTACGTCTCAGTTACAAGAAGAAAATATCAGTTTCAACAAATGTATAATTCCAGAGTTCCTTTACAAAGAGAGAAGTATGAACAACAATGCTTCAAAATTAGGAACTCCTCATAAAAAGGAGAAATGTATAGACAGAAGGAATGTAAACATAATGTACAAATTAAGGAAGGAAAAACACTAGGTGAGCTGTTGTATGTCAAATCCAAAGAGCAAATTAATAAACAGATATGATCAATAAATAGATGTGAGCCTCAATACAGACATCACTATGTATATGCATATCTACATTACCAGAACAATATCATAGAAATCATGCATCTTCAAAGCAGCGTCCAAGGCGCTCATAGTTAGAATCATAAGGCTGAATCCTTATTGCAGTAATAATACAAATCATAGCCCAGATTCCAGCTTGCTCCTATGATCATTTCTTGAAATTAAGGGGGTGAGTAGCTCGGTATAAAGTCCATGAGGACAGGGCATCAGAGGATGGCATGTATTACTCATGAAGTCGGAAGACAAAACCCCTCCACTCCTGAAAAGAATGTAGTCAGTTTGTGATGGAATTGTACATGCGGATCCACTTGCACTCAACTCTTTGTAAAATGAGGGAGAGGTCCCTCCTCTCATGGGCATCTTCGCTACTTCCAGCACTTGCCATCTGATTTCATCGGCCTTACGTTGATGTTCTATATAGTGTGATAACAGAGGGGCTGAGGTCACCCCACCACAGATCCTACTTCGGTGCTGTCCAATCCGAATCTTAATTTGCTGGGTCGTCTGTCCAATATAGATCAAGGGGCAAGGGAACCATATACAATAAACCACCTTAGTGGAATTTCAATTGGAAAAGTCCTTCAGTACTACATTAATAGAATCATGCTAAAAAACGTTGGTGTTGGAGGTGTAGTGACACACAATGCAATTCCCATATTTGGAGTGTCCTCTCAAGGTGGGGCGGCCCCAAATACTGTCCAGGGAGTTAGTCTTTGAAGCTAATGGACCCGCGGAGTGAACTGAATGATCTCCAATATTTTTATCTCTCTTGAAGAAGATCGAAGGTACTACTACTGAAGGATCTAAACTCTGTAGAATGTGCCAGTGTTTCCTAATGGATGCTGTAATCTTATTAGAAGGTGGGCAGAAAGTGGTGACACGTGTAAGTCTGTTACAATCTTCCTTAGCATTAGTTTTTAGAGGGTCCTCTCTGGGGCTATAGCAGGCTCTTTTTAATGCAGATTTAACAATTTTGTGTGGGTAACCTCTTTGGAGTAATCTGTCTCTCAATACGTATGCTTCCCTAAAATAGTCTAATTATAGGTACAATTACACCTTAATCTCAAAAATTAGCCGTCAGGTAAGCCATTTCTAAGGGACCGTAGGTGAAAACTGGTGTATGACAGAAGGGTGTTCCTGTCAGTCAGTTTTCTGTAGAGGGAAGATACCAGTTTCCCATCATCATTTTTAATTAGAAGATCTAGAAAAGGGATTTGCTGGTTGTCCCAATGTCATGTGAACTGTAGATTAGTCTGTGTTTGGTTGAGGTATTCCATAAATTCCTCAAGTCTGACTGTGGAATCATCTCAAATGACAACAATGTCAACCATGTAACACTTGCAGCACTTAATGGCGGGCTTGAAAGGATTTTGTTCAGTCAGAACATATTGATGCTCAAATGAGTCTACAGAAAAAAGGCTAGATTTTGGGCAAAAAATGCACCCTTTGAAGTCCAGCCACATTGCTGATAGTATTGATTCTCATATTTAAAATAATTAGTTGTTAAAGCAATCATCAAAAGATCAATTATGAATTCAGTGGGCACTTCATGAGGTCATGGGCGTGCTTCAAGCACTTGTTCAATGATTTGTATGATTTCTTGGTGTGGTATGCTAGTGTAAAGCGAGATGATATCCAGAGTAACCAGTAATCCCCTCTGTGAGTCAAAGGGGAGGCCTTCTACCAGATGAATCATATGTCCCCTCCTATCCTATGGGATTTATATTTTGGCGTATGGGATATCCATCACTGTTGTGACAGAGTAACCCATCCACCTAGATCTAAATTAGGTCATATGTCTTTGATAAACACATCAATGTGCTCGCCTAAAGGCTATGGAACCACAATTGGATAAAATATGTCTGCCAAGGGGGCATTCCAAACTCATATGTACTTTAGGAAGCGTATACAGGACTGGCGTGCTAGGGCATTGCTTGTTCAAAAAGTACATTTTTTTGAGAGGAGAGAAAACCTTCCTCTTTTGCCTTTCTAGTGACTTTGAGAATTTTTACCTTGGTATACTTTCAGATAATGGTTGGAACTGGAAAATTGTCTCTGAATTTCTGCATTATGGTCTTCAACAGATTGTATGACTATATCTCCTCTTTATCAGCAGGTTTCACAAACATTGTAGTATCTTTGTTGAGGGTCTGTGTAGCCTGTCTTTCTGCTAATGGTATATTAAACAGTATGAACGTTCTTTCCTCTTTAAGTAGATGCAGATCTTTAAGTATTCATTTTTCGAATGTAAGTATCTCATGGGGCATTCCATTGGTAGGAGGAAAGAATGAGGAGGGTGGCCTAAGTCCTGATGCTGAACCAGCAGTGGCATCTTCCTAATAAGCGAAATAGAATCCAAAGCAAACTTTACAGAAGAAGTTTTGTAATTCTGTTTGTAGAGCAAAAACATCGGTTCTCTCCGGAATAACAAAAGATGGCCTTTGCTAAGAAGCGGAACCTGTGCCGAGGATAGGAGATGCTGTGACAATATAAAAATGGGACTCGGCTGATCATTATTGGACATTCTGTCCAAGGGGAAGTATTGATATGTTTATAAGTATTCACGGACCCTCTGGTCCCCACCTATAGTACTTCCCTCTGGTTTGGTGGTCCCCAGGTGTCTCTCATTGTTTGCCTCTGCCTACTTTACCTCTTTGTCCCCTCCCTAAAAAAGTCTGCTGTGCTGAATTTAAACCGCTGCTGGCGCCCTCCTGAGGGTCAGAGTCATGTGAACCAACTGATGAGTCTGAAAAGATAACGTTTGTCTGATTTTTAAATCTCCCCAGGTGTTAATTTTGTTAAGAGTGGAGTTGAGTGTGTAGAAATCATCTTTTAAATAAGGGCAGGTCTTTTCTATTGAGAAGTTGTAATATCTTTTGTCGCTTTATCTGCTTTCTTTTTTAATCCAATCCTGCCTGAAGTCCTTGCATCTACTTCAGAAAGTGAGGTGCTGGAGGCTGGAGCTTCTTGTAGCTTGAAGATCTCTGGAGTACAGAGCCAACAAGCCTTGGCAATCGCAAGTCGGTGCAGTGCACAGGGGCTTAGTCCCAGCAGTTCCAACGAGGGATACAGGCCTCAGAATTGCAGAGAGGACAGGTCAGGCCTCGAGGGAGTTGCACAACCACCACCTGTGTTGCTGGGCCTCGGGAAGTCCGTAGGACGGCAGGAGCGGCAGACCAGTCAGCTCCTTTGCGGTGCCTGCAGATGCAGGGGAGTGACTCCTTCACTCCGAGGGAGATTTCTTTGGATGTCCTTGATGCCCACAGGTCTTCTGGAGAACCTGGATGAAGCACAGACACAGACGGTGAAGAAGACTTGAAGAACAGTGAGACCAGGAGCAGCAGGAGTCTTCCTGGGTGCAGTCTCGGTTCCAGTCAAAGTCCAACAAAGTCCAAGTGTCCAGACGGTTGAAGAGTGAAGTAGTTTTAGAGTTGAGTCTTGTCCTACGATGAATCTCAGAACCCACCCACAGGGCAGCCCTTAAGTACCCTAAGGAAAGGGTCGGAATGACCAGAGGTAGGGCTGGACAGAGGGGAGGATACTCCCATGTCCTTTGTCCAGTTTCACACCAGACCAGGAACCAAGGGTTCCTGAACTGGTTTCAAACTGGAGAGTGCAAGGAGTGCGCCGTCTGTTACCTTCAAAGCAGTCTGGTGGCGCTGGCAAGCACCCCCAGCCCAGTACACTAAGTCTTGTGCCAGGAAACCTATTGTTCTACCTTTCCCTACTCGAACTCAGTAGCAGGAGGGAAGAATCGTGTCTGTGGTCCGCTGTAGCACTAGCTTGCTTGCAGACCCTGAAAGGCTGTTTCCGGAAGTACAGGGGGGTCCCCCAAGGAGTGCCCAAGTACATGGGATCATACTTCCAACACTGGAATCGGTGTTGGGGTATGATTCCAACATGTTTGATATCAAACATGACCGGTTCGGTGCAGCCACTATATAGTTAGACATCTCGTAATGACTGATGTCCACTATATGTCTAAAAATGGCTGACCCCACTTACAAAGCCTGGAGAATCGACTCCGGGGTTTGTAGGGGTGTCCTGCTCATGCAGGGGTACCCTCACACTTATAACCAAGCACCCTGCCCTCAGGACTGAAGAGTCTGCCATAGGGGTGACTTGTAGGTTTTAACTGCAGTGACCTCAGATATAAGCAAACGTATATCTGTTGTGAGAGGTGCTAGCACTAACTCGCACAGGCTGCAAAGGCAGGCCTGTAGTCACAGTTTGTGTGGACTCCCATGAGTGGCACAATACATGCTGCACCCCATGGGAGACCCTTGAGTGCCTTAGTACCATATACTAGGGACTTACAAAGGTAAACCAGTAGCCAATTGTGAAGGTACCAAAAGTACTTACCATGTCAGTTTAGGGGGCAAAGCGCAGTTGCTGGGGTCCTGATTAGCAGGATCCAGCAGACTAAGTCAAAAACACACTGACACCAGACAAAAAGTGTGGGTAACCATACCAGAAGGATCCTACCTTCCATATAAATACTGTTCGATTCTGGGCGGAATGGGTGCGAATATAGAGGTCGAACTCCTAGAGCAGACAAGGCATCCATGAATTCCTAGTGGTGAATGCAGGGACATTGTCTGGATGAAAGGTATGAATGGCTCCCATTGCTACTAGGCACTGCTACTCTTTTATGATGGCTCGAACAGTCGCAGTTTTTTATGGCCAAACACAAAGGAATCTAGAAGGAATTGGCTGCAGCCAATATTTACTTATATTGATTGACACTCTGTAATGAACCGATATGGTTGAGGAAAATTATTCTGAACGGTTTGTCAGAGATGGTAAGGTGAATAGGCTCTCGGCTTACAAAAGTTGAATGCTATATTTGTTGACAAATGTCATATTGCTGTACATATTTTATAGGTTTGGTAAATATGGCCAACAGTATCGTTGCTGTAGCATTGATACAGTTGCGCTGATGACAGCATGAGCCAAGCCTATCCCTTCCTGAGCTGCCCTGGCTAAATCCAATTTAGCTCGCTCATTAGGAATGTGCCTGTCCCCGATCCCAAGTACAACAGCCATAGGAATGTTATCTTTAGTGCGACTGTGAGAATACTTGGAGTGGAAACAATCAGGAGGCTTTTTCACTTTCAATGTTGCTTGTATTGCCACTAAAATGTTTGCATCAATCTTAATTTGAGATCAAGTTGCAGCAGCTACCTTAACAGTTTGAACTACTGCCTTTGCAGCTAAATCTAGTCGTAAGTGTTGGCTCATATTCAAATTTTACATCGGTTGCATTTAGAGAAGTGGCCGACTGCACCCCCGAAGATATAGAGTATGTTTATTGTGAATACGAGCTTTGTTGCTGCTTCTAGTGTAGGTAGAAAGTATAATTACATAATTCCTATAATCTAAAGCTATTGTATGTGATGTATCATGTTTTTAACACTGAAAAAGAGGAGTATTTATCATTGAATGACTAGGCACTATTACACCTTGATATTGTAATTGATCTAATATAGTTTTTATATCATGTTTAGCTTCTGGCTTTAAAGGATATTAAGCCTGAAGGTAATCACATGGGGACAGATTCTTTATCCACCCTGCTTGGTTTCTATACAACTTGGAAGCCTGTCTTAAAGCCCACTTCTGTACATATTTTTCCCTGAGTTATTTGAGTACTAATGAGGAAAACGCTTGTGTTATAACCTCCTCACCTCGACGTGCATCCCTTATAAATGATGGAGGCCAATCATCTTCTGCGAGAATGATGTCATGGGCATCTACTAAATGAGACCAGAATATTGTTTTAATTTTGCCCAATATATCCCCCTCAACTTGTATCTCTACATCATAAACTGTCTCTGCAGAGTATATGTGTCTAACTGATGTCTCAACCGGTACATATTTTTTCATTGGAATCACCCCAGATGCTTTTGAGAGTCCACCACCGCACCCTCCGGGTCTCTTCTGGCACGAAGCCACACACACAACGCTGATGGGACTTCACGTCGACTCCGAGTGCACGTTCGCCAGGCACTCCTTCCTGCAGTCTCAGTTGGCACCAAGACACTCACACCACGCTGCAGAGACTCACTTTCTTCCGGTGCACACGATGATCAGCCGATCACCTCCACAGTCACAGGTTGCACCAAAGCACGCACACTGCTTCACTGAGACTTACTCCAGTTCCGGTGCCCCGATATCCAGGTGCTCTTCACCAACGCCTTCGGCCGCACCTCGACACGCTCACCGTGTCCGAGCCTCACTTCTCCTCCGGTGCAGTCGATCAGCAGGCGCTCTTCACCACGCCTCCGGTGCACCCCGACACGCACCCTGCGCGTCCGAGACTCACTCCACTTCCGATGCACGCGTTGACCAGGCGCTCCTCGCCAACACCTCCAGTGCACCATGACACGCACCCTGCGCGTCCGAGACTCTCTTCACCTCCTCCGATGCACCCGCTGACCAGGCGCTCTTCACCAGCGCCTGCGGTGCACCACGACACGCACCCTGCGCGTCCGAGTCTCACTTCACCTCCGATGCACACGTTCACCAGGCGCTCTCCACCAACGCCTCCTGTGCACCACGACACGCACCCAGCGCGTCCGAGTCTCGCTTCTCCTCCGTGTGTCCAAGATCACAGGGCACACCTTCCGAGGGTCTCAAGCTGCCACAACACGCGCCCACCGCGTTGCTTGAATCTTCTCCGGAAACTTTTATGTTCCTGTGTTTCCAAACAAGGAGCCAACTCACCTTGGGCCCTTGGGGTTACAAGACACAGCACAAAGCACAGTCTTCTTCAAGCAGGGGGACCTAGCGCACACAGCACAGTCCCAACAGCCTCTTCCTTGGTTAAAACAGCAAACTGCAGACCAGCCCCAGATCACGAAGCAAGGATTGGTCCTTCCCAGCAGTCTCTTCAGTTGTTCCTTCCTTAGCAGAGGTTCCTCTTGACCACGAAATGGGTCCTAGCCTTTTCAGTCTCAATCCATTTCTATTCCATTCCAAAGTTCAGGGGTTTCAGCTCTCATAGATATACCCCTAAATGTCTTTGAAGTTCGTTGTACTCAGGGGTCCCTGACCCCTGCCTAAATCAGTTCTGGGTGTCTCCCTCCCAGTGTCACCTTTCTCCCTTTGATACTGGGGGTGTGGATCCTTAATCACTCAGCAGCAGATGGGTCAATTGTTTTATAGCCGCAACCCAGGTCTCTTCACCTCCCGGGGTTTCTCCTTGCATACTCTCCAGATGCTGGTCAGCCTGGTGCCATCTCACCCCATCCCCTCTCAGATCCAGACAGTCAATCCACATTCAGCAGAGACACACAGAAATGCCTAAAGCACAAAACTCAGCCACTTTCTAAAAGAGAGGCTTCTGAACACACAGTGACAAAACCACTTTCATAGAAAGATGTGTTATGACGCTGTGAGTTCATACATACCAAACTTCACCTCTCCATTTTAAACTTATGGGAAACTAGGCTAACAAACAACAATATCCAGCCTCCCCCATTCTGTCCTATGGGCAGAATGGCCTTTCACTCAGTGAAAAACGAAATGGAGTGTTTTTCACTGTCAGGACATAACACACACCTCAGTATATGTCCTGCCTTTACTTACACGGCACCCTGCCCAGGGGTTACCTGGGACCTACCACAGGGGTGCCCACTGTGTACGCAAAGGGAAAGTAAGGCCTGACAAGTGGTTGCACTTGTCAGGACAACATGCTAACTTAGCAAACTGCGCGCAGGCCCTACACTGCAGGCCTGAGTTCCCTTCTCCGCGCACCCTTTGCATTACTTGCCCTGGCACACACAGTGCACATCACTAGGGACTTTACTAGTAAGGCAAACATACCAATCATGGCCAACCAATTACCATTACACTTTACACAGGGAACTACTGTACTTTGACACTGATTAGCAGTGGCAAAGTACCCAAACCATCTAAATTGGCAACTCTATGTCAGGAAACCGGTCTAGGGCGAAAGCAAAACGTTTTAGGGAACTTTACTCAAAAAGGCCAAGTCCTACATCCACCAAACCACGGTTGGTGCTTTTGATATTCCAGTGAGACTTCCACGTCATGATAGGGATTATACTTAGCAGATAATGCAGCAGCTCTCTATGAATGAAAGCTCTCCGTATAAGGATCCACTGCATCAAACTCCACTGATGAGTTAAACATTTGAAAGGGCATGCAGCATGTGTATTTACAGTGACATTTACCCCAACTCCTGTGTTAGGAAAACCCTTAGCCAAGAGGTGTCGAGTAAGAGGTGGGGTGAAATTTACTCCTGTAGGGATAGATTTCTGCACCACTGCCAGATTCAAAACATAACATTCAAAACTGAAATTAATATGTAGTTACCTTTAATTACTCAAGTGCCTGACAAACCAACAAGAGAGAGAGAGCACGAGCATGAACTGAGGGAAGAGACCAATATTACGAGAGATGTCTCCGCTATTAGTAATAATTGGCAAAAACATCATTGATTAAAGATAGGGTCCTCTGTATGAGCAGCAATGATTTGTTCTGTGATTTCTGCTGCAGAACATGGCCTGAGAAAGGATTCTATAGACCTTCTGAAACTAAAACCTTAGTGTACCAACATAAGACAGCGAACCAAGCTCGCAACCCACTAAGCATTCCTTGAGTAAGGTTCGTATTAGGTAAAGATCAGTCCTGTGAGACTCACAGGAGTAGTTTTTGTGGACTCCAAGCCCTCTTTTTTCATCAACAGACAAACTAAAGAATCCACACTAGGAATATGTTTTAATGTTTTACTAAAATCAAAAACATGTCCTATTGCAACCAATAAGAATATTAGTTATTGTGAAAATAAGATAGTGGCAATTATACTTCTAACTAGACAGAACAATAGCAATTATAATAACTTTCTAACAGTAATTTAAGATTTTTCTGCATTGGTTTGAGAAACCCGCCCTTCTCTTTGGCTAAATAAACTAATCTTAGAACCAACACGGCCTTTTCAGAAGCCATTTATTTTATCTTGCTCACACCTACATACATTTTCAGAACAACTGAAGCAGTGTACAATAACTAGACTGCTGTTGGATCAGTGTCTTTGCCACAGCGGCTGCATTGTCCTCAGGCAGATAAGCCTGTCAAAGGACATGATTAGCCTTCTTTGCATTCTTCAGCAAGGAAAGGTGTTTACAGCTAAAGCCGAAATTCCTCTCTAACTAACAATGCCTTAATGCAGTTTATGTACAGGTATACACCAATAAAACACTATTACAATATGGCGACCATGAAGTATGTCAGCTGGTTGTGGTGTCACCTGGACAGTGCACTAGTCCACATTAGTTAGGAGGAATTGAAGCTGAGGCTATGATGGCCACTTCATTAGAGGGAAATAAGTGTTGAGACATTAGGTGACTATGCATTCACAGTTTGGGCCTCTGATGGTAGACTAGTAGGTCATGGATTGGTATACAGTAGATGAACATAGTTCTAAGATGCTGACCATTCTGCCTGTGATGGTCAGAAGATCTGTGAGTAGGCCTCCACCTGTTTAACACCTACAATCAATGTGGGGTATTTAACTAACCAATTTGATGACACTAGAGTTAATATTTGGCGAGTTTGTGCAAGCTGACACACAAGAGAGAAGTAAGTATAATGGTAAGTGGGCTGTTAGCATGAGTATGCCATCAACGGACTCAGGGAGGTTGTATGGTGACGGGTTTCATTTACCTGGTAAGCCTTCATCTTTAATATGTTTGGCTATAATGAATTTGAGGGTCTCATGTTAACGCTTTTGTATAGTTGAGTCATCTTTTTAGGGTAAAAATGCTTTCTGGTTGAGGCTGAATTGACAGTATGTAGAGCCACTGCTACCTGTGGGCAGTGGGACCACGACAAGGCGTACGTGCTAAACCTGATGTATTAATACCCAATATATAAATAAGTATTTACATCAAGATTTGTGGTGTGTGTGTGAAGGCACCATTTGGTTCAGAGAACTGAGGGAATACTTGTGGTCCTCTTTGTTTCAGTGGGTGGGTCGGTTCATTCATTTATTTACATTGAATCTGTGCTTCTAGTACAAAGAGGAAGTGACGTTTGGGTTATGGGTCGACTGGCTCTGTAATCCCTGCTTCTCATGAAGCTGTAATAGACTAAGAGCAATTCTTTTGAGTGTAGTGCAGATACAAATTTGAAGTGGGGGCACAGTGCTGATCATAATTTCCATATATAGAGGTATTTATAGCATGGCAGTCAATAGTATCTGTGAGCCATTACCTCATATAGGCAGATTAGGTTTGTTGCAAAATGTGGCTGTTTTTTCTTTAGACAAGTTGGAAGAATACAGCTGTGAAATACAGACTTCTAGCTTTTTAGAAAATTCCTGGATCATGTTAGTGGAAAATATTGGTAATATTCAGCTGCCTACTTTGAAGGTATATAGTTCACTATAGCTAATAGGGTGATAGCCAAAAAGGCATGACACAGGTGATGGCACTATATGATGCACTAGTGATGGTTTCTGGTGGCACTCCTTCATGGCTTCATTTTTGGCTTCATTTGGTAATCGCATTGTCTCCTTTCCCTTACGTACTGAGGGCCTTATTTATGAAGGCCTGCGTCACATTTGCGCTGCCGTTGCTTCACTTTTAGTGACGCAGCGGCGGCGTAAATAATGCGCCATGTTGCGCCATATTTAAAAAGTGACGCATCTAGGCAGATGCTTCACTTCGTAAACCCCTGCACTACATTATACCTGTGTCAGGTATAATGTATGCAGGGTGGGCGTTCCCCCGGAAGAAAGGGTCATAGGAGTGGCACAGTGAAATCTATGAGATTTCGCTGTGCCACTTCTAGGACGCCAATGCATCAAAACCTTACGCCTGCCTCATGGCAGGCGTAAGGATGACGCAGGCCCTTTCACATGGGGCTTGCCCCATGTGAAAGGGACATTGCTGGAGTTGCGTCACGCTTCCGACACAACTCCATATAAAGAAAGTTGGTCCTTGACTGACTTAGAGGAGGTATTTAAATAAGGAAATAATGATATAAGGGTTAGCCAGGAGGGTCAACCTGAGGTAATGAATACAGTACACTCGTGTATACACACCCTAGCAAAACAGTAGAGTCCTCCAATATACTTATACAAACTACAACCACACAAGATTTACTTAGGGAGGTTCATTATTTATATATTCTTTGTAATCGAAATAAACATCAGACATTTGGTAATGTGATTACCATGTACATTTAAAAGAAGGAAAGGAAAAAGGGGTAGTGCTCGTGAAAAGAGAGTGAGAAAACAAGGAGTTGAAACATACACACTGTTCCTTATTGTAAAGGGGCACTGGTCTATACAAGAACCAGTATTCATAGGCCTGTCCACGGTATTTTTTTAGATCTATTTACATTATTCTTGAGTGCATACATGCAACATCCAATCCATTGGGGGATAAATTATGGAGCAGGCCTTTGCTGGGGAGATGCGTCGACGTTTTGACCCGTCTTGAGCGAAGAGGGCGACTTGAAGCCTCCGCATGCGGGTCTTCTTCAGGACAAGGGGGAGGGGTAACCTAGGATATTAATAAATAGTTTAGGTGGGCGTAGCTTCCACACCCTGGAGGGGTAGTGGGAAAAGAGAGAAGGTCTGTATACTGACCTAATGTAGATGCCCAGGATGGCGTCAGTATTGTTAGTCCAAAAAACAAGGGCATTCCCTATAAGTGGAAGGGTCTGAGAAAGGAGCAAAATACTCATTAAATTGCAGCGCTTAATTATGGTGTGCAGCGCTTAGTTAGGGGTGTGAAATTGCGGCGTAACAACTTACCCGCAATGAGCGGTATGAGCGCGCTGGGGGGACAACTAATAATGAAGTCCTCAATCGTGAGCTAATTCCAAACTGGTTAAGGTAAGGATCCAATCCTACAGAATAAAATGAATGGACACTTAATGTCAGGTTCAGAAGCAGCGTTAAAAATGAGAGCGTAGCCTAGGGCTAGGAAACCAACCTCGAAGAATGCGGGAGCGCCGTGCCTCACAGGACCTGTTCTGTCAGATTCCAAAGGGACTGACAGGCAAGTTGCTGCAGGTTTAAAAGGAAGCCGGCCACAGCTGGCGTGCACATTACGCGTCCGGTATCCCAGCGTGGTGCGTCTCCGTGAGCGTCACCTAGGGAACCGCGTGATCCCCGAACGGGCCGTCACTAGGAGCAATTGCTCTGTAATGATTAGCGCCTATTCATGGCTGTTGTGAGCGCGGTATGACCGCAATTACATTACTGTTACTAGTGGAGGCGTAGAAGGACCTCCTAAGGTGCAGAACTATTAAAGGAAGTGCTTATAATTTTATATTGAAAAAATTATAAATGATAAATAATCATGGTGACACGCATATGTACATTAGACAACTTAATTATATACAACATTGATGCACTTGTATGTTTACATCTTGGGGTTTGTGGGGTGTGTCAACCTATACACGTTGGGTTGCAATTCTATATACATAAAACATGGGATTTTACTAGACCACTGTTAAACGGCACAGTAGTAAATGGCCAGTGTATTATCATCACTATTGCGAAACCCAATAGACAGGAGCCCCTGAAAGCGGTAGCCACAATAATGCGATCCGATGTAGAGGTAACAAAATAACAGATGTGAGTGCAGTTAAATAAAAATACGTGAGACCCAATGCCCCAATAAATAATTGCGTTCGTGACAAATTATATACAGTGAAGGTAGTATAAAAGTACAGAATACACAACCTATTTACAAAAACTTGAAAAGCAGAAACACAGTTATTCTACATGGGGATATCATCCATTGTTTAGAGTTGCGGCCTGTTTTGCTATCTCCTCATATTCGTTCAGACCTTTGAGTGTTGTGTCAAAGTTATGGATCCATTTACACTCGCGAAAGTTCAAAGTATTGGACTAATTACCACCTCTTACATTGGAGTGGACTTTCTCGATAATCCACCACTTAAGGCTCTCAGCCGAGTGGCCGAAAGTGGTGAAGTAGTCCACTAAGGGGGCCCCCTGCACTGAACAACTTATACGACTACAGTGCTATAGCCTTTTGTGTCGTCTGGCCATTGTATAAGATGTTACATGGGCATTGAATTGCGTATATAACCCCTGCGGAGTTACAATTGGTATGGTCTCGCAAGGTATATGTGTAACCATTGTGTGTGAAACTTTTTAATTCCTTTGTCATGGAACACGCCTTACAGCTCCCACATTTGAAATGTCCCTTTATAGGTTGAATATTCCATAAAGGGAGTTGGACATTCGTGGGTTTTCCAGGGAGTAGAGATTTGACCAGATGCTCTCTGAGATTTTTACCTTTCTTAAAGGCGTGCATGGGGGGATCAGGTATACCTACATCCTCTGCCATCAAGTGCCAATGTTTATTGATAGGAGAAGTGTGGCTCAATGGTTAGAGCAGCAGACTCTGATGCAGAGATCTGGCCCGGGACCAGGGTTCAATTCCCGCCTCGGCGGGTCTTGGGCTCAATTTCCTCGGACCTGATAATTCTCGCCTCGGTGCCTATTCTAATCATGGGTCCCACTCTGCAACTCTGGGCAATAGCTTGCTTAATCTCCACAACGGCCCCAACAGCGCTGGGATGCCTGGCTTCACCCTGGGGGTGCCCAGGAGTGGACATTTCACAGGGAAAAGCCAGGAAGGGTTCCACAGCGGTATGCGTACAGCGCCTAGACACCCCTTTGGGGGTATGGGTGCGCTTTACAAGTACAAATTTCATTGATGGTTTTTTTGATTGCATGGCTCTTGGTGCAAAAAGTTGTTACACAAGTAAAACGTTCCTGCGCCAGAGATTGTTTAGATTTAGGTTCCAGAAGTAATTCTCGCGTGGAAAAACCAAGCCCGTTTACGTGCATTTTTGAGGAGACTGGCAGGGTATAAAGAGTTAAGCGTGTACACAAATTGATGGCCTTATGTGTAGGAAGTTGCATTTATCAATAACATAGAAATAGTGATTTGCACATTGTTACACTCAAGGGATATATCAATTTAGTATCACATAATGAAAACATAAGTTCCTGAATTATTACCTAGGGTGGGTATTCATTTATATTTTCTCATTTTGAATTATATTGTAGCCCTCCCTCAGTATTTGGAATAATTCTTCTTCTCCTCCTCGTTGCTGCTTGAAGACGAGATGTTGCTAAGCCGAAAAGCAAGAGGCTGAACATGGAATTACCAAAACCTGGGAGAACATTCCTCTATGTCAGGCCTTTCAGGGGCAGAGCTGTGGCATTGTAGAACTCAAACAGCACAATAAGCACCTCCAGGAACCCAGAAACTAGGCGCCTACCAATCAGGAAGAATATCAAGACCAAAAAAAGAAGTGCAAAAACCCCAAGTTATGGTACAGACTGACTGCCAGACTCGGTAAAGCTGCGGACTGTCTCTCCAGAATGCTGCTAACAGATCAGGGAGAGGAGTTGAGTGAGGAATTGGTGATGATTGTGAGCCTTTGTGGGTTGCGAGAAGATGAGTGGAATATGGCATTGGAATAGGATGGTGTTTTGAGTGTACTTCCGAAAAGAATTCTCAATGGTTGGCCCAGAAAATATGGAGAAGTTTTGGAGGACTTGAGAAGTTTCTGGGAAGTTAGGATAACTTTTTATTGTTAATCACAAGATTTATCTGGGTGACAAATTATTCCCTCCTGTACAATTGAGGGAAAGAATTATTGATCTTGCATGAGGGGCACCTTGGTATGACTTTAACCAAAGGCAAAGTCAGATTACATTACTGGTGGCCGGAGTTGGACTCTATGGTGGGATCCAAAGTTAAAACTTGTTCTTTTTGTGCCAATAGTGATATATCAAAGGTGGTAAGGAAGGTTCTTTTATCTCTGGTAGAAGTCCCTGAAAAGCCATAGGCCAAGCTGGCTCTGGACATTATAGGCCCTACAAAACAAATGTGGTGTCAAGGAAAATGCATTCTTGTATTGGTGGGTTATCACACCTGCTGGACAGCCACCAGGGTTGTACAGGACTTTACCACACACATTCTTACAAAGTTTCTAAGGGATGGTTTCCTCATTGAAGACATCCCTGACAGCATTGTCACAGATAATGGTGTGCAACTGAATTCAGTTCCCATGAAGGAGTTACATTATACAGGAAATGTCAGTACATCATTTCAGAACAACGTTATATTGTCCCAGAGCGAATGGATAGGTTGAAATAATCAAACGCATGCATAAAGAATATATCCAAGTGGTTTGTGCTAATCATACTCTGATTGAAAAGGCCCTACAATATAGTTTGTGGTTATAATACATGACTCCTAAAAGTATCACAGGTATAGCTCCATTTTTTTTCTCTCTAGGGTAGGCTTCCAAGAACTAAGTTATCACCCTGATGGTGAAACGGTGGAGGGTATTCTAATGTTGTCAGAAAGGAAACCATGGGCAGGGTCAAATCACACCAACAACAATACAAACTGAGATATGATTATTTAGATGGAGTTACATTTCAAAAGATACATGTAGGGGATACGGTTCAGGTAATAAAAAAACCTGACAAACAAAGTGGGACTTACAGTTTCTATTCCAAGGTTAAGCAAAGTGTTGTAGAACTAGAGATTGGTCAAACATGGAGCATGGATAGAATTGCTAATGTGTCTTCATATATATCTATCAGCAATAATGCCACTAACAGTTCCTTTCTTAAGCAGAACCTGTGTTGGGATAGTTTCAGGACCACTTCCAGATGTGAGGAGTGCAAAAAAACATTTTGGCATAGAGATTATATAATGAGGTCATTCATCCCTAAGGGAAAATGTTTGTTGTAATCTTGAGAAGTAATGTCTTGTTGTTTCAAAAATCAGATTTCTTGTCCCTTAAATCCTTTCACCTTCCTTAAGGTCCCCTTTGGTATCTCCCTTCAATTCCCGTGCCCTGGTTCTATTCTTAGAATGTTGTTTTTTTCTCACAAGAGACTTGTAAATTGAGAGCTAATTGTTGGTGATCTAGTAAGGAATAAACATGATTGTCCATTCCAAGAAATTCCTGCTGTCATTTCTGGACTCCTGACACGATATCTGCACCACTGAAGAACTGAGTCACACTTGGAGTTTTTCTCATCATTATAACGTCATTATTCGCCTACCTGCTAAGGCCTGGGTGCCTCACTCAAGGCTTCTCTCATTCACAAGTGTTCTAAACTTTTGGCTCACCAATCACCAGCAGACTTGTGACTTTTCCAGGCTGAACACCTCTCCTTGTACATTTTATCTCATAGCCTTTGAGGCAGCCGCTTTACATGAGCACCAGTTATGTTACACAAAGGCAGGTTCACTTTTAGGCACGAGGAGATAAAGGGCCCGATTACGACTTTTGGTGCAGCAGTAGCGGGCGGTATGCCATGGACACGCTCCCGCTGTGCCATAGCCATGGTTGGGCCACCCGCCAGATTAGGAGTTTCCTCCTGTCTGGCGGGCTGGTTTTTAACGCTCCCACAGCAGTGCCTCTAAAAATGGGCACTGCAATGGGAACTTCAAAGAAAAATACTGCACGGCATGAACTGAAAAGTCCATGCCGTGCAGGAACTGGGGTGCATGCACTCAGGGGGGCACATGTTGTGCCCCCTTGCATGAATCCCCATGCACATGGGGAAGAGGGGTCCCTGTAGGGCCCCCTTTTTTCACGACCACCAGCCTTTCAATGGAGTAAAGACCACTATGACTCCTGAAACTAGTAATATCCATGGCGGTGCCGCAACGGCACCACCTGCATATTACATAGGCCGTAACCGCCGTGCCACCGCCGGCGGTGCAATGGAGGTCCACCTGCCGAAGTCGTAATATGACGGTCGGACCGCCGGTGGATGGACCGCCGCGCCACCATGAGTCTGGCGGTCCTCAGACCATTAGACCCGCAAACAGGACCTAACTGATTGACCTAGGATCGCAGGTTATTGAGCCAATGCCAAGACTGGAACCTGGTTTGCCATATCCAGAGTCGGCAGCTCTAGTGGTAACACCACATCCTCTCAAATAATTGCATTGTCCGTGCTAGGTAAACTGCGCCATGTTTTTGCACATGATGACACACAATGTTAATTACTGGAGTCTCTGTATAAACGAGGTGCTCTCCCTTCTGGGTGCACGCCCTTCATGGACCCAAGGATGCTGCTCTGTAGGACCGCGGAGGTGGAGGGCAGAGGCGATTATGAACTGTCCCAAACAGAAGCTAACCCCATGAGGTGTTTACTGTCAGTAACTTGTAGGATGTCCTGACTTCTGAAACAAAGGCGACGAGTGGAGCCCCCTGCAGGGCTCAGGACGGGTGCTGCCCGGAGGATCCACCCAATGTCCCCCAAGTCCTCAGAGGAGAGAGAACCTCCTATTTGGCTATGCAGGTTGGGATAAATTCCCATAAGCCCACCCTCTCTACCCCTCAGTCTGCTCCCCCCCTCCTGCATCTGTGCTAAGAGATGACAGGACCCGAAGAGACGTTTTGCAACAATTTTACTGTTTAAGTCAGCGCTGCGAAGCCTTAGTGAACGTGCGCTTAAGAAATTGCATATTATAATGGATGTGATAATTCACCAATTACAAAGACTGTAAATATCGGTTTATTTAGATATTTCATGTATAAATGTATGGTTCACTCAAGCCTAATGGGAATCTCTCTCCATCAAGAATTCCCTTATGACCCCCAGCTTCCAGTCTGCTCCCCGCCCCTCCCCCCAGCAGCCCCCGCCTCCACCGCTCCACCTCTCCACCGTTTCTGAACTATAACATCACAGGTACCCAAATAGGTATTATTTTCTTTTACCGATTAAAGTATTATTATTACGTTTTCCTCCTAAAAATGATTTACAGTTCTCTAATGTCTCAGAGAAATGCTGCCCATTAAATTCACCAAGTCCACCTGAACCGGACTCCTACACCGGGAGGGGGGCTGGACTAAACCAACGCATTAGTAAAATGAAAATAGATAATGAACATATGATGCGCTGCCTGACCAAGGATTAGGTGTCACCTGTGTGATTCTAAAGAGAACTAGAAATCAAATTCTAAACATGGGTGCTTGTTGTGTAGAAGACGACACTGGACACGATGTTGTAGGTAAGTGTTTACTTTATTCCCAAGAGACACAGGAAGCAGCGGACCCACACTTGGACGGCAACAACGCTCTCCACCGTTAGCCCCCAACCGTTTCTTCCTTCCGTTCAAAACCCCACATTCCAAACCTGACTGACGAGACCTAGAGGCGCGAGGCATCCTCGAGCTCTCGTGGACACGAGTTCTACATAACAGTGCTGTGGGAAGTTTTTAAAAATAGATTAAAATTTCTAAATATAAGGCTGAGTAACAACACTCTGAGAAGGCCAAATGTGAAGCATTTACCGAGATATGTCTGGTACCCGGGAAGGGGGATTGGGGGGGGAGGGGGAAACATGAACAAGCATTATGTTATTGTACTGCCTATGTTTCTACCAATACTGTTCAATATTGACGATGTTAAACTTGTAACTGTTAAGATGTAGTCTCTAATTTACATACCTCCCTTCCCCTGCCCTGCGAGCACCCGTACCCCTCGCGCGCTCACCTGTCACTCCTGGAACAGCTGACATTCTAGAACGTCAGCTGAGAAGGGTGGATTCTGTTGTAGCCGTTGGGGAGTTGACACGTCTGTGGTCACTGCGGAGTCCTCCCTCCTTGGTGTGTTGTTTACTTCAATAAACTTCATTCTTGAAGGCACTCTGACTCCCGTCTTTACAATTTGGCGACGAGTTCAACACACCAAAGAACTCACGCGAGAGAAAGGTATCCTGCTTATTTTGGAGCAAGACGAATATTGCAGCACAGAGCATTCTGAAGGAAAAAAAAAAAGGACTGCCACCGATATATACACCTGTGCTTATGAGGATTATCCCGTGCATGACCGAACGGCCGAAGCACCATCCAGCTGGAAGAATAAGCCCGGAACTCTCTGGCTTGTCGTGAGCTCCAATCAAGAGGATAAAAGACGTTCGTGAGGGAGGAATCTTATCCTGCGTTGGGAAGGCTTTGAAGGCTGTGCGTAAGTGACAAGATTCCCCGCGTCCGCCAATGGATAATGGTGAGCAAATCTGTGTCAGAGTCTGCGGCGTGAGTGAGGGGTTGTCAACGCCGAATAATGAGTGGACGTCTGCTGTGTGAAGTCTGTGGCGTGAGTGTGGAGAAATGACCGCAGAAGGATTTCACAGCGTCGGCGTGAGTGTTGGGGGAACCGGCAGTCTCTTGCGCATATTTCGCATTACTGTGCCTGACAGCTGTGACGTATACGGACGCCGAAGAGTTTCCTCACAGTCCGTTCCTCAGAGCTCTATGCGCGAAAAAATTCAGCAGCGCGTCACTGGAACGCAGCACTGCGTTTCAACGTGCGTGCCATCATTTTACTCGGAACTGTCACAACGAGTTTAGGCCAACAGAAAAGAAATTGACAAGCAATGCTCACATAGCGCAATCAAAGTAAATGAACCACAGGGTGAAACAACGTCACCAGGAAAAGTTTATGCATTAAACTAAAGAAAACGTGAAATACAGAAGTTATTTCTGTCGCAAAGCAAAGGCTGTAAAAGTGTCATAATACGCAAGCTACTAAAATGGCATCAGGAAACATATACAATTTATCACCACCACAAGCATTTTTGGAAAATGAGGGGGAACCAAAAATGGAATGGGTAATTTGGCGAGAGTATTTCATAAATTACATCTCTGCTTTTGATGAGGAAGAAGATAAAATGACAGCAGAAAAAGAAGAAAATACTTTTACATTGTCTCGGTGCTGGTGGGTTGAAAGTGTATACTTGCATAAACAAAAGAATACGTGATGGTGATGTATTCACTAATGCCTTAGAGGATTTAGACAGCTACTATAAACCAACGGTGTGTGTGGTGGTGGATAGATTCAAATTCTTCAACAGCAATCAAGGCAAAGAAGAAAGTATCGACGATTATGTCGCAGTCCTGAAAAATTTAGCACTCACATGCAGATTTGGGGACCTGCACGATGAACTTATTAGGGATCAAATAGTAATTCGAGCAGCCAATCCAGCCATACAGGACGCACTATGGGCTCAAGGGGAGAAACCCTTACAGGATGTCGTCCATATCGTTAAAAGGGCAGAATTAACAGGAAGATGCGCAAAAGCAGTGCTTGCAGAGAACAAAAGTAAGCAGGAAGAACCGGTTGTTGTTGCCAAGGTAAATGAAGCAAAGAAGAAAGTGCAATACTCAGCACAAAACAAAAGCAAAGACAATAGTGAAAATGAACATAAGTACGGCAACACGAGATATTCCCAAAGGAGGTGCTACAGATGTGGTAGCACAAGACATATGGCGGACGACAGAAGATATCCGGCACGCAATCAAAGATGCTCAAAATGTGGACATTTTGGGCATTTCCAGAAAAGTTTGCCAGAAGAAAACAGGGAGAAAGGTCAAATTGGTGGAGCAAACAGAGGCCAACAATTCGGATTCTTCAAGCGATGCAGAGGTTAACATGTATGTACTCAACCTCGACGATAGACAAAAGCCTAATGTTGACATGGAAGAAGAATCAGGGGAAAAGAAACCAAAATGCGAGATGTCGATTGGGGAGTCAACATTTCGATTGTTGCGGACTCTGGTTCACCCTACACTATCATCAATAAGGAAATATGGGACAAGAAATTTGTCCAGGCTGTGGGTAGAGATTTGTGTGCTTCCAGACATCTCATTGAAAACATTCACAGGAGAACCGATCGAACTAGCAGGATACAGGAAGTTGAAATTTGTGTTTAAGAATAGAGAAGCCATGTGTAATCTGTATGTTTCATTTGCAGGTCCATCAGTGTTGGGGTGGAAGGACCAGGGTAAGTTAGGGATTACCCTCAACCCCAATAGTCCTGAACCTGTCTTGGTAACACAAGATGATGAAGAATTAGGTTCTAGAATTTTACTAAAATACCCCAAAGTGTTTGATGGTAATAAAGGTAGGTTGATAGGCTTCCAGCACAAAATCCAGGTTAAGACCAACACAGAACCAGTTATACATAAAGAGAGAAACATACCAGTTTCATTGAAAGAAGAAGTAAAAGAACAACTGGAAAGTTTACTCAAAACTGGGGTCATAGAACATACCGAGTCTTTAGAGTGGGTCGCACCATTGATCGTAGCCAGGAAGGCCAATGGCAAATTGAGATTATGCATAGACTTATGTGACCTAAACAAGTGCATTTTGGTAGACCAGTTTCCACTACCTCAAATCAGTGAAATGCTGAGTCTGACAAAAAACATGATGTGGTTCTCTACCATCAACCTCACTGCGGCCTATCACCAGGTTTCCCTACATCCTGAGAGTAGGAAATACACCACCTTTATTTCACCCTTTGGTTGTTTCATGTACAAAAGAGTTCCGTTTGGATTGGCCTCAGCGGCCGCAATGTTTCAAAGACTTATGCATGTGGTTTTCGATGGGTTCGAAAATCTACTCATATTCCAGGACGATCTCCTGGTAATGGGGAAAACGAGAGAGGAACACGACAAAAACCTATTCAAGGTTCTAAACACATTGCAGGAGAAAGGGATGACAGCCGAGTACAAGAAATGCAAGTTCACTAGGCCAAACGTAACATATTTGGGGCATGAGATCACGCAAGATGGCATAAAACTGAAAAAAGAACTGTTAAGAGCCATAAGAGAAGCACCCATTCCCAAAAGCATAGAGGAAGTGCGTGCGTTTTTGGGGTTAGTTGAATTCTACTCTAAATTCATAAAAGGGTTTTCAACAAAAACGTATGACATCAGGCAGCAACTAAAACAGAAAAACAAGTTTGATTGGTCGCAGGAGTGTCAAGAAGCATTCATCTCTCTGAAAGAAGGTATTTGTAATGCACCCCCATTGCAGGGATTCGATCCCAAGTTAGCGAGCATAATTATCACTGATGCAAGTGGTAGGGGCATTGGTGCTGTCCTCAGCCAAAAGAACAGTGATGGTAAGGAGGATACCATCGCCTTTGCCTCACGCTCGTTAACCCCTACAGAAGAGAGATACTCAGTGATCGAGCGTGAGGCATTGGCATGCGTATGGGGACTTGAACACTTTTGCCAGTTTATATGGGGGAAGAAAGTCTTACTACGCTGCAACCACAAACCCCTAACAAGATTGTTGACAACCAAGGGTCTATTCACTGCTTCACCCAGACTAGCACACATGTCAGTGAGATTATTAGACTTTGACTACGAATTGAAATACCTACCTGGTGTGAAGAACGTGGTGGCCGACTTCCTCAGTAGATTACCACTCCCCATGAGTGAGTGTGAGGAAGACATGGGAGAAGAGTTTTGCGTGTCCAGTATCACAGATGAATTCCTGGCATCACCAAACAAGAGTGGCAAGAGTGCAGTAGAACAAGATGTAATTCTACAAGAGGTCAGCAAAATGGTGCAAGAGGGTTGGCCAGAAAAAAAACATGTACGAAACAATGCAAGAGTCTACTGGGAATTGAGGCACGAACTGTCATTAGAGGGTGGACTCTTAATGAGGCAAGGGAAAATTGTCCCCCAGAAACATTGAGAGCAAAATTGCTAGAGATTTGTCACAAAGGCCATTTAGGCATCAACAAAACCAAGAGCAGAATCAAGAGTTGTTATTGGTGGCCTGGATATGATTTAGCTATAGAGTGGAAAGTGAGGAACTGCATTCAGTGTGAGAACTCAGACAAGTCCCAAATCACACTCAGACCAGCTTTACATCCTTTGCCCAGTCCAGAGATGCCTTCGGAGAGAGTGGGGATTGACCTGATGGGTCCTCTATGGAATAAGGAGGAGCAAGTGTACATAGTGGTACTCATCGATCACTTCTCCAAATGGCCAGAAATAGAGATACTACGAAAAGCAGACTCATGGAACATTGTCAGATTCCTCGACCAAGTTTTCACGAGGGAAGGCTTACCAAAGTTTATAGTAAGTGATAACGGACCACAGTTCACCTCAGACATCTTTGAAAAGTACCTGGGAAGAAATGGTATTATACACAAAACCACATCAGTGTACCATCCAGCAGGTAATGGGGCAGTGGGACGTATTAATCGAGTCATAAAGGGTGTCATACAACTGGCCAACAACAACGGGTTGCTGTGGGACAAAGAATTATCAAAGATGATATGGGCATACAGAATAACCCCTAATGAGTGTACCACAGCCAGTCCATTCGAACTTATGAGGGAGAGGGAGAACACCCATATCAAAAGACAATATAGGGTGGATGGTTACAGCTAAACGCGCAGATTGGTCTCCACAAAAGGTGAAAGAGAAGTTGTCACTGGTGCAAAACAAGTGTAAGGAGAAGTATGACCATAAACACAAAACCAAGCCATTCATGCTTAGGGCAGGTGACTATGTAAGAGTCAAACAAAGTGGTTTCATTGAAAAAGGGCAATGCCGTTATACTAAGCCATTGATGGTTGAGAGAATGTTTTGCAATTCGGCTCTCCTCAGCGACGGCAAAGTATGGCATGCGTCTGCCCTTTCAGTATGCAAGAGCAGAAGCGGAGAGTTAATTGAAGAGGAGGAAACCATAACACCACAGGTACAATAACCTTCTGACAACGGAAGTAAGGAACATCATAAAAGAGGTACGAAAGGGAGGTGTGATGATTATGATTCAAAGGAATGCAACGGGTCCCTCTAGAAACGTTGCGGAGTCCTCAAACCAGTCAGGCACACAGGTAACTACACCCGTAAATGAGGCTAGGAATAAGACTAACAGACTTGGAGGACTTTCTGCAAATCGCGACACAGAGGTACCCAGTACCAGTAGTAGAGGAAGGGTTATTGTAAAAGCATGTTGGTATAAGGATTTTGAATGTTATTAATATGTTTCCACTCCCTTCCTTCTCTTCCCTTTCCCCCACCCCTCCTCTTTCCCTCAGGAAGGAGATGTGTTAAGATGTAGTCTCTAATTTGCATACCTCCCTTCCCCTGCCCTGCGGGCACCCGTACCCCTCGCGCGCTCACCTTTCACTCATGGAACAGCTGACGTTCCAGAACGTCAGCTGAGAAGCGTTGATTCTGTTGTAGCCGTTGGGGAGTTGACACGTCTGTGGTCACTGAGGAGTCCTCCTTCCTTGGTGTGTTGTTTACTTCAATAAACTTCATTCTTGAAGGCATTCTGACTCCCGTCTTTACAGTAACGTGAGATATTCCTACTGATGTTTCGGCTGAGTTTCAATCCAAAAATAAATAAATACATTTAAAAAAAAAATCTAGATATAAAAGTCTAATTGTAAATTAAAAATCTCTCTGTTGTAGCCACACATATGCATAGATAATTAACTAAAACCATCTTAAGATGCCACAGGAAGGCTTCACAGACACTTTGCATCAGTCTGGGATTTCTTCCTTTGCTTGTCACAGGCCCCTTATCTTCGATCTTCTATATTTCCTCCAGGACAATCCTGGTCTTTCCTAGTGGACGATGAATGGCCCTGGTCACACATTTGTGATAAGGTTCTTTAGTAAATACAGGAGCAGGAAGTAGAATGATGACTTCTTTATTCATCAAAAGTACACAGCATCAACCTAACACGCCAGCCTAGATCAGAGGTCTCCGCATAACTGCCGGACCTCGAATCCTCAGCTGGAACCCCTGGTACATTCTAATTCTACACACCGAGACCATAGAAATAGAATACAACACATCTTCCCCCTTTACACAAAGAACAGAAAGTAAGAAATATCATAACTAAACAAAATAATAACAAAACTTGCAGAAGAAAAGAAAAAAAAAAAAACACCACTATTGTAGCACATAATCCTTGAGATAGTAAGGAGCACGTATTCTTCTTTTACCCTCCTTTGAAACATTTATCCCAGAAGGATTAACATCAGTAGAAACAACTACATTGCCTTGTGGATAATCAGAACTAGAAACAGTATCATTGGTAGCAGAAACATTTTGATTAGGTGCATCATGCAAAACTGTAGAATCACCACCACCCGATCGTTGAATAGACAATTCATTGGAATGACTGGGAACAAAACAATCTGGTAATGATAAGTCAGAATGAATGAAAGGGGTTTCAATGACCCTATCTTCATGAACATTGTTTTTCACCAGAACCACGTTCCTCTTACTCCACCATTTGCCATTTTCAACAAAAACTGCATGTTTGGAAATTTTAACAATACGAGTCATGGGGTAAAATTTAGACTTATGACTCTTATTTCCAACCGGTCTTTTAACCTTGATGAGATCACCAACTGCAAATTGCACAACTTTTACTTTTTTGTCACAATCATATACTTGTTTCATTTTAGATTGAGCTTTTTCAACAGAATCACGTACTTGTTTTATATCAGGAATCTTTTCAGAACATTTGGTTTGCTCTAAGACCCAATTGGGACTAAGCTTGGAAGAACCAAAACGCCCCTTAAGAAGAACAAAAGGAGGTATACCCGTTAAAGAGTGTGGAGTATTATAATAACTCCATAACCTCTCTTGGACAGCTTCAAGAACAGACTCCCCCTGAACGGAAGCTAACTGAATGGTTTCTTTTAACATCCTGTTTACTCTCTCCACCATGCCATTTCCCTGGGGACTATGTAGAGCCACAGTTAAATGTTTGATACCCATGTTAGTTAAGAAGTCTTGCATAGCATGAGATTTAAATTGCACTCCATTATCTGATACAAGATACTTCGGAACCCCTTCTCTACGAAACAATTCATTCAGCATAGTGATCACTGCTGAAGTGGTAGGTTCAGGTAAAAACTTACATGATTCTACCCATTTGGAGAAGTAATCCACCATAACTAGTGCAAATTTCTTGTCAGCTTTAAGATTGTACATTGGACCAATGAAGTCCATCCCTAACTTTTCCCAAGGGCCCTTGGGGAATTCTACAGGATGAAGAGGGGTGTTACGGACTTTCAAGGATTTGTCAGACTCGCAACAACTAACACATCTTCCCACAAAGTTCTCAACATCGACATCCATTCCTGGCCACCAATAATAAAGGCATAGACGTTTTTTTGTGCCGGTCATACCAAGATGACCTTGGTGAGCAAAATTTAACAATCTTAATTTAAGCGTTCCAGGAGTAATTAGCAAATTTCCCTTCATGACAAAATCATTTTCAATAGTGAGGTCATCTTTTACTTTGTAAAACTGACGTAAACCTTCCTCCAAATTCCTTTCTTCAGGCCAGCCATTACTAATATGTCTTTTGATAAAATTTTGTAAATCATCACATTTAGCACATTCCAACCATTCAGAGTTGTTGATGGCACCATCCAACACAACCAAACCATCAACCATACCAATGACACATTCAGTATCATCGTTAAAAGAAGTGTAGAGCTCCTCAAGTATAGGGCACCTGGATAAAAAATCAGCTCAGGCATTTTTCCCACCTGGAATGTGTTTGATTAAGAAATTGAATTCAAACATTCTGGAAAGAAGTCTCACTAATCTAGGACTAACCTTATCATGATCTTTTCTGGATAACAAAAAAACAAGAGGCTTATGGTCAGTGACCAGGAC
The DNA here is from genome assembly GCA_963921515.1 of Calotriton arnoldi. Classification (NCBI taxonomy): domain Eukaryota; kingdom Metazoa; phylum Chordata; class Amphibia; order Caudata; family Salamandridae; genus Calotriton; species Calotriton arnoldi. The sequence goes on from CAWUFW010004672.1 coordinate 97,918, forward strand.
AAATCTTCTGCCCCAAAGAAATGTTTCAAAATGCTTGGTAGCCCAAACGCATGCCAAAGCCTCCCTTTCTATAGTGCTATAGTGACGTTCTGTTTGAGATAGCGATCTGGAGGCAAAACCCACCGTATGTTCAACACCTTCTACTAATTGGGAAAGAACCGCACCTAATCCCACACCACTGGCATCGACAGTAACAATAGATTGTACATTATCTGCGAAAGAGTGTAGGGCAGGAGCTTTAACAATAAGGTTCTTTAAGTTGGTGAACGCTCCAGATTCAGTGTCCGTCCAGATAAACTGTTCACCCTTCCTAAGTAGTTTTCGTAAAGGTTCAGTTTGGAGGGCAAAGCTATCAATGAACCGAGAATAATATTCGCATAGCCCAAGAAAAGATCTTAATTGATCTTTATTCTCGGGAGAGGGACTTTCAACAATGGCTTTGACCAGGTCAGATTTGGGTGTGATACCAGATTCAGAAATATGATGACCAAGATAGTCAATTTCTTTAACTAAAAACTTGCACTTCTCTTTTTTAACTGTAAATCCGTTTGACTCTAAAATTTGTAATACGTTAGACAAATTTTCAAGATGTTCCTTGGAATTTTTAGAAAACACCAGAATGTCGTCTTGGTAAGCAAGAACATTGTTGCACTCCCCAAACAATTTATACATTAATTTCTGAAAAACAGAAGCAGCAGATGCTAAGCCGAAAGGCATTTGCAAAAATCTAAAAGCACCAAAAGGAGTATTGAAAGCCGTGAGAGAGCGGGAGTCTTCAGAAAGTTCGACTTGATGATAGGCGGATTTTAAATCCAGGCATGAAAAAACTTTGGCACCGCCCAACTGAGCTAACATCTCTTGAATTTTAGGTAATGGAAAGCAATCGATTAAAATACTTTTGTTCAATGATCTTAAATCAATGCAAAGTCTGATGTCCTTTGTATCCTTTTTCTTAGCAACGACGATCGGAGAAATCCATTCCGATGAATCGATCGGTTCGATGACCTTATCAAAGCAAAGATTCTCCAAGTGTTGTTTTAATTGGTCTCTAATGCATATTGGAACATTCCTTACTTTGTGAATGATGGGAAAAGCATTCTTCTTTAAAATAATTCTATGTTCAAAATTATGCACAAGACCTAATTTGTCCTTGAATAATGAATCGTGTTTAGTAAGTAGTTGCTGCAGAGAAGGAATTTCAGGAATATCCACTAAAGAAATAGGACATGAAGTGCCTGGTCTTAGTACCATACCAAACTTCCCTTGATCTTTCCACCCTAGGATGTTATAACCTTTTTTTGCCACGTACACTTTAGTGAAAATTACTCGATCTTTGAATTTAATATTATTGAGAAAGAAACCTAGCATATCAATATTGTGCCCTCCAAAAGAAATGGTGCGAATATCTGGTGGAGATAATGGAATAGAATTCCAGTGCTTGTAAAATAAAATGTCAGTGACAAAAGTTACTGGAGAACCAGAATCTACAGTTACTTGTGTTTGTACGTCACCAATGGTAACATCGCACAACGGACGATCCTCATTTGCATCAGAATCAATTGAGAGCACAATCTTTTTAAAAGTTTTGACAGTGCAAACATTATTCTCTGAGGCATCCTCCACACTTTCAAGTGTGCTAATTTTGTGAGGATTCTTACACATGCTTGTGAAATGACCATGCTTCTTGCAATTAATACAAAGTTTACCAAGAGCAGGGCAATTCTTAGCATTGGCTAAATGAGTAAGAGATCCGCATCTATAACAAGCACTTTGCTTCTTGTACTCTTTGGGCTTGTTGTAATTAAATTTAGGTTTGGTGCTTAAAGCGTACACTGGTTCCGTTACAGGTTCAGTTACAGCCTTATTTAGTACTTTTTGTGCTACAACTGATCTTTCAATACCCCTAGCTAACTCCAGAGTTTCATTCAAAGAGGGGTTTCTACAACAAAGTAGTCTTTCTTGTACTTTTTTGTTAAAACAATTTACAATTAGTTGGTCCCTTAAATAGGAATCAATGTTGCCATCAAATTCACATGTGGCAATTAAAACTCTCAATTCAGCTAGAAAAGTGTCTATAGACTCAAATTCAAATTGACGTCTAGTGTAGAACTTATGCCTCTCCACTACTACACTAGTTTCATCAACAAAATAGTTAGCAAGTCTACACACTGCCTCTTTGAAAGTATCCCAATCAGTTTCATCAGGTTGGGTGGCTAACGGCAAATGATCAAAAATACGTTGACCTTCAGAACCAAGATTATTGTAAAGGAGAGCAAGTTTCCTAATTGGATCAAATTTCGCCCCGTCTAAAGCTATTATGTAGCTGGTGAAACCTTTAAACCATTGCTTCCATTTGGTTTTAGGAATACCTGGTTCTGGTAAAAAGTGTGGGGGACAAGTAAAATTTTGCATTTTAGGAGGTTAAATTTGAATTATAAAAAATGCAACCACAAAAGATGAGTTTCCTAAAATGTGCTGAGTAAGGAAACAATTCCATAAATTAGAAAAACAGTGTACATTACCCAATAATAATGATGCTACAGTTGGATAATAAATAATGATGCCACAGTTGGATAATAAATAATGATGCCACAGTTGGATAATAATTAAGCACGAAAATCAGTAACAGTGTAAATGTCACTTGGATATAGGAGATGAATAAAGGTGCTCAGGTGTGCGTGTCACCGACTTTAGGAGGATAAAGGTGCACGCAAATTGAATATAAACTTGTGGAGCGTGTAAAAGCTTTAAAATAGTGAAGGTGTGCGTGTCACCGACTTTCTTATGATAAAGGTGCACGCTTAAAATAGTGAAGGTGTGCGTGTCACCGAGTTTCTTACAATGAAGGTGCACGCAGATTTGGTTTTTTCAGATGATATGAAAGGTGTGCGTGTCACCGACTTTGTTTTGAAGAAGAAACTGGAGGTGCGCGCTCAGCTGCTGAAAAGGTGTGCGCGTCACCGACTTTAACGTGAGGAATAAATGAATGAAGGTGCGCGCTCAGTTGCTTTTATCGAACAATGATGGTAAAGTGCCTTCCCAAGATGGCGGCACGTTGCGTGACCCCGTGTCACCCTTGCGTGAGGACGTGACGACGTGAGCAGAGCTGGAGATGGGAAAGAGAGGAATGGCCGGGAGGCAGCAGAATGTCCGAGGAGTGAAGATTCTGACTGTGCGTGCAGGTAGGACAATGCGCTCGCGCAGTGGCAGTTAGGTGAAGGTCAGGCCGGAAAACTTTAGGCTAAGATGAGGAACCAAACACAAAAAATATACGACCTGTCGCCAACACGCCACTCTTGCGCTAGAGTCCGCCTCAATTTTGCAAATGACAATCTGAGAATGTCGATTCCACACGCCGGTAAAGTCTATGAAGTCCCAAAGAGGAGTTAGGAAGAGCTGTACGGTGTACTTTGATATCCCAATCGTCGCCAATTGTGAGTAAGGTTCTTTAGTAAATACAGGAGCAGGAAGTGGAATGATGACTTCTTTATTCATCAAAAGTACACAGCATCAACCTAACATGCCAGCCTAGATCAGAGGTCTCCGCATAACTGCCGGACCTCGAATCCTCAGCTGGAACCCCTGGTACATTCTAATTCTACACACCGAGACCATAGAAATAGAATACAACAACATTGCCCCCCCCCACCTTTTAGTAATGCCACTAGTCATAGGACTCCCTGCTTGTTGGGCACTTCCCTCTAAATAGTATATAACCTCTGGCAGGAGAGACACAGCATCTGCCAACTCCAGAGGCCCAACCTGCCCCTTCCTGTCAGCACCAGAGAGGGAGAGAGAGAAGGACAGGGACATAGGAGGACAGAGAGAGCACAGACAGAAAAGACCTCTCTCAGGACAGAGAGAGACTTCAGTGACAGAGAAGGCCTATCTCAGGACAGAGACTGACTGCAGTGACAGAGAAGACCTCCCTCAGCAGGACAGAGGCAGACTACAGAGACAGAAAATACCTCTCTCAGGACAGAGAGAGACTTCAGCGACAGAGAAAGCCTATTTCAGGACAGAAACTGACTGCAGTGACAGAGAAGACCTCCCTCAACAGGACAGATGCAGACTACAGAGACAGAAAAGACCTCTCAGGACAGAGTGAGACTTCAGCGACAGAGAAGGCCCATCTCAGAACAGAGAAAGACTTCAGCGACAGAGAAGGCCATCTCAGGACAGAGAAAGACTTCAGCGACAGAGAAGGCCCATCTCAGGACAGAGACTGACTGCAGTGACAGAGAAGACCTCCCTCAGCAGGACAGAGGCAGACTACAGAGACAGAAAAGACCTCTCAGGACAGAGAGAAACTTCAGCGACAGAGAAGGCCCATCTCAGGACAGAGACTGACTGCAAAGACAGAGAAGACCTCCCTCAGCAGGACAGAGGCAGACTACAGAGACAGAAAAGACCTCTCTCAGGACAGAGAGAGACTTCAGCCACAGAGAAGGCCTATCTCAGGACAGAGACTGACTGCAGTGACAGAGAAGACCTCTCTCAACAGGACAGATGCAGACTAAAGAGACAGAAAATACCTCTCAGGACAGAGAGAGACTTCAGCGACAGAGAAGGCCCATCTCAGGACAGAGAAAGACTTCAGCGACAGAGAAGGCCCATCTCATGACAGATTCTTACTGCAGAGACAGAGAAGACCTCTCTGAGGACAGAGGCAGACATCAGCGCACAAGATGCTTCAGCGCGCCTTCCAGGTGAGCCCCTGCTACAGACATCAGGTTTTCGCAGATTTAATTGTTGCGTTTCTATATTTTTCGTCCCCCTCGAAGACATCACTTGTTTCTATTGTTTCTTAGGTTGGTAACACACCTGTCTTTCGAGCTTGCAATTAATTGCCATTTTAGAGATACATTTCTTCACAATGCATCATAGACTCCATTTATTCAAGAGGGGAGGCACATGTTCATAAATACTCCTTCATTGTGTTTCTTCAATTTTTGTTTCGTTCTAGTATCTGTTTCTCGTATATGTATAATTTTGGATAAAATGCTTTAATTTTTAATATTTGTTGGTAAATAAATGGCGCGCACCTTTTATTCTTCCCTCATTGTCTCCATGTTTTACAATATCTCCTGCCCGAGCCCATTTATGTCTGTCTGTGTCTGTCTACAGTAATCATAATAGAAGAGTCTTGAAATGTTAGGCCTGCTATGGAAGAGATGCACACCAAACAGGAGCTTTTAGATGCTAGTTTATTCTGAGAAATACGGCAGGAATCTTGAAAAGGTGTGCGGGTTTGCTACAGGTTTGTAGCTTGCAGTTCAGAGTCTGAAGCCCACAATAGCCCCTGGGAATGTCACAATACAGCACAGGTTACACTGAAAAGAGTTTGGGGCTCGCTCCCCAGTATTTGTTTCACAACATTCTTTAATTAAACAGTCTTCAAAAGAACCCTTGGGCTGATGAGAAAATTCTGTGCCCAGGATAAAAGGGGGTGGCCAGATGGCACTTGTTTGTCTGGCCATAGGATAAATAGATGCCTTTCTGGTACATCATGCTCCAACGGAGACATAGTCCATCAAAAATTGACACCATGAGCAAGAAACACAGGGGGATATTCACAAGAACGTGTGATAACCATCGCAAAAGTTACTTAACACAACCTCAAACATCGCAGTCTATCGCTGGAAATTTACGCCGTGTTAACCAAGTATTCACAACACGGCTGTACCATGCGATAGTCTCCAGATAACGCGTCAACTGACCTCGTTAAAATCAACGCCACGCCGCAAAAATGCGAAACACCAACGCAAAAAATGATGCGATGAGGCCAATCGCGATACATAAATCTGCGAAAACCAGCTACAGGCCTGCAATTCTCACGCGTCAGGCGGGAACAATCACCATAAAAGTAGAAAAAAAACAGTCAAACAAATGCCAAACAACTGCGAAGCACAATGGACGTTGCCGGAGCAAGTACGGAGGAGAACCAGAACCCCACAAGCCCCACGGAGGACCAGCCTGGGACATCGGGGTAAGGGAAGGGCAAGGACAAGAAGAGTAGGAAGAAGCGGTTCAGTCCGTAGGAAAACAGGATCCTGATAACGGAGGTGGTAGAACACCATCAACAACTGTTCGTCACCTCCACTTGTCATTGGCAACAAAAAATGGAATATGGCAGTCCATCGTGGACAAGGTGAATGCAGTCGGAGTGCTGAGGAGGAAAATGGAAGAGGTCAAGAGGCGCTGGAATGATGTGAAGCGCAAAACCAAGCAGAAACTCGGCAACAACCAGAGGGCAGCAATGCAGACTGGAGGTGGGAGCCCAGCGCCACAGGAGGAGCTGGACGGCATGGAGGAAATGGTCTCCATAGTCATCAGTGAGGAGACGGTGGCAGAAGTTGGGGTCCCGGACACTGCTCAACAGTACCGGACACAACAGCAACAAGGTGAGTAACGACCAGGGCCTGGGGGGACGGGGGGAGAGGGGCACAATGACACACATGCACAATTAAGTACAGCACATCTGTGGACAAACCATGCCCCAGACCACCAACTCCCACCAAGGGACCAATGTACCCAAGTATGCAACATGTCAGCACTGTACAAGCACAGAAGTCAAAGGCACACCGCATGAAAGGGATAAGGGGCAGCAAAATCAGAGCTGCAGGGGCGACTTCCACACAATGCAGCACATACACATAGCACATGCAGAGCACATCAACATTGACAACCATGTGACACAATCCGCAAAACACCTACACACAGAACACAGTACACGACTGGGTGCCGCCTGGGTGCAGACACTGGCCAATCACATATGGCATTGCAGGGAAACTATGAGTTGATAATGTACAAGTACAACCACACACACGTCTGTTGTCCAAATGTCCACTGTCCCCCATCAAATAGGCAGCTCCTCCCAAACAGACACAATGTACCCAGTCATGCTGTCTGTATGAAAACATGTACAATGCGGACAACATACATGTGGACACATTGTGAAACTAGCATCTCCCCTTCCCATTGCAGAGGGAGAATCAACACCTCCTGCAGAGCAGCCCAGACCCTCTCTACTCTGATGACGAAGAGGACCAGCACAGCTTCGACTCTGACGCCCTCCAACTGCTCGTGGACAGCCTACGTAACCCACTTCCAGGAGCTGGGCAGCCCAGCTGCTACGAGGAGACCCCACCCCCTGCACAGACCACACAGCAGGCAGCACCCACCACCACGGCTGCCTCCCAGGACCCCAACGTAGAACACATGGCCTTCCAACGCAGTGTTTTGGGGTGCCAGGAGAATCTGGCTGAACAGGTGCGTGTGGGCTTCGACCGCATGGCAGACAAACTAAATGCCATACGTGGGTGTCTAAGTCCCTAACAGACACCCACAGTCCGCTCCATGCCCTCCAATGGACCATGGCTGACATCGCTGGAGCCCTGACTCAGAGAATAGAACAACTGTCCAGTCAGAGTGGCTCTAGCGATGTCACACGGGAGTTGGGAAACATGCGGAGGGTAATGGAGACCATGGAGCGGGCGAATGCGGAACGAGCGGCTGCCACGGCTGCACACCAGCGAGAGGTAGCTGGGTTCCTCAATGACCTCAGGACCATCCTCATGGCATTGCTGCCACAAGGCCTGACACTGGTGCATGCTGCTGCTACCACTCCATCCACACCTCCGCCCCCTGAAATGTCAGTGCCACACAGTGCGGCAGACCTTCCACCTCCGGCCACTGATGTGTCACTGCCACACAGTGCTGGAGACAGAACACCACTACCCACACGTGAGGCACATGCAACAGCAGAGGACGAAAATGCGGATGAATCTGGCCTTGTGGTCATAAGGAAGCGGTAGCATGCATCTCCGCCATAGGGCCGGCTTCAGCTTGGTACTGCCCTCTGCATCATCACCTTCCACTGTCCCCCGATGCACTCTGCGACACTCAACTTGGACCTCAACATGGACTGCCATATGCTGTTTGATCGCCAATGACACAGCAATCAGACTGCGGACTTAACTCGTCCTCTTCCTTTGGACTTGTCATTCCCTGAAGGACCCTGGCTGGCCCTCCACGGGCCAACATCATCATGTGGGGTTTGCATTGCCCTGTACTGCTCCAGATGCAACACTCCACTGTATGTGCATTATACATTCATATTCACACAGATGTGTCATGTCTATGGTCTTTCAAGTGTGGCAGTATGGATGAATGTAGGCTCACTGGACTCCTCTCACGTCCATGTGGCTCATGTCGTAGAACAGGGGTCACAGGGTGACACATTGCCGAATGCGGTCCGGGTGGCGCTGACACAACAACAGGGACACACGCATGAATTACTTCCTTGTCCAGCCCAGTACGGACCCTCGCCCAGGGCCCCCGGGTCATTTACAAACCCTTACGCTGGACTGGCATATGCCGGGCCAGCACACTCCGCTTACGCTCACAGGGGGGGCGGCAACGCTACATGTCCCATGTCTTCCCTGTAGTGATCTGCTGCTCACAGGTCTAGTCGTCAGCATGCCACAGCCACTCCCTCACGGCTGGTTTACACCCACACCACACCCATCCAGCACACGCGTCACAGGACATGTGACCCTGCCAATGAAAAGGGCCGGGCGCACATGCTCGACGCCATTTCCACTCTCTATCTGGGTGCATCTGTGTGGTGTCAATGTAGGCATGAGGGCCTCGGGCCCTGCAACATCACATTCCCCAGGACCGGAGGCGACATGATGGCGTCCGCAACACGATACCCAATCATACAGGGTCCATGACTTTGGTGCGCAGACTTGGTGGTACCGGATACATTTAGGCCGGCACAGGCACACCGCCACGGGATGGTGACTTTGGGTGCACTGAGGTAGGGGCACCTTAAGTGCTGAGCGGATGTGCAGCCTGCGATGATGCCCCATCCCGCAGTGTAGGCCAGAGCCAGCCGGCAGCGCGGGCCTACCGCCACGTGGCGTCGCATCCCGGATCACAGAGTTAGTGGCACCTCAGGGGCTGAGCGGGTGTGCAGCCTGCGATGAGGTCGGGTGCACTGGTATGTCCTCTCCCATGGCGAAATCAAGACCTCGGACCAAATGTGAGACCTGGTGGCCAGCGGAGCTGGGCTGCATGATGTGGAGGGTGCCATGTCCGCGGGCCCTGGGCATGTGGCTTGAAGCTGCACGTGGTTGGCCCTCTTTGCTACACGCCAAGGGCGGAAGGTGAGCAGTGAGGCCTGGATGCGCAGGGGCGGGCATGCACCGCTGGGCGGCGGGAGGGGCTGGTGTGCATCTGCCTGGGTGCGCAGGGGCGGGCATGCACCGCTGGGCGGCGGGAGGGGCTGGTGTGCCCTTCTCATCATGATTTTTGTCTTGCAGGCTCTGTCCTGAGGGGAGCGGCCATGTGTCTTCATTTCTGTACTGTGTTTCTTTGAATAAATTTTCAATTGTTACATCGAAGGTGTATGTGTGGTGCTCATTTTGTTGACGACACATGCATGTCACAAAAAGTGATTGTGCGACATCAGGTGGATTATTTGGTACATGATTCCGTGTAGTTGATGTGGCATGTCTTTGGCTGGGGGTGGGGGGTGCCCGGGGAGGGGTGGTCCTGGGGGTGGTGGCGGTAGGTGTTGGGGCCCTCTTGGGTGTCCGGCCCAAATGTTCAGTGGCTCCATGGCGTCTGTAGTCCTTCAGGTGTGGCTGTGGGCTGGGCTCCCTTTTGTGGTGCAGGCTGTCGTCCGACTTTGCACCAGGTCAGAGCAGGTGTTAGTTTCCTGCGGCTAACGCGCCATATCGCATGTTTTGTGGACTTATCGCAGATCTGGCTGGTCTTTGAGAATGTTGAGGTGTGGTGTTGTCGAGGCTTTTTGCACGGGAACGCCTACTCTGCATATCATTAGCGATAGTTGCCGGGGTCATCTGTGGCGAGTTTTTTGCGGCTGCTATCGCAGGTAAACTGGTGCTATGGGCTGTTAACACCAGCTTGTGAATTGGGTGATGCCTGTAATGTAAGTGTGCTGACCTGGTGCTCGCTTCATATGTGTGGTATGACGAGCTGCTGGCACGGCATACCAGGGTGGTGCCTGTAATGTAAGTGTACTGACAGGGTGCTCGCACCATATTTGTAATATGTCGAAGTGCTGGCGCTGTATGTCAGGGTGGTGCCTGTAATGTCAGTGTACTGACAGGGTGCTCGCATCATATGTGTGGTATGTCGAGGTGCTGGCGCTGTATGTCAGGGTGGCGCCTGTAATGTAAGTGTCGTGACCTGGTGCTCACATCATATGCCAAGGTTCTCGTGTTGTTTGTGAGGGATTACTGATGCCGTATGTCAGGGTGGTGCCTGTAATGTACTGTGCACTGACAGGGTGCTCGCACCATATGTGTGGTATGTCGAGGTGCTGGCACCGTATGTCAGGGTGGTGCCTGCAATGTAAGTGAAGTGACAGGGTGCTCGCACCATATGTGTGGTATGTTGAGGTGCTGGCACTGTATGTCAGGGTGGTGCCTGTAATGTAAGTGTACTGACAGGGTGCTCGCACCATATGTGTGGTATGTCGAAGTGCTGGCACTGTATGTCAGGGTGGCACCTGTAATGTAAGTGTACTGACAGGGTGCTCGCATCATATGTGTGGTATGTCGAGGTGCTGGCGCTGTATGTCAGGGTGGCGCCTGTAATCTAAGTATCATGACCTAGTGCTCGCAACATATGTCAAGGTGCTGGTGTCGTATGTCGAGGTGGTGGCACCGTAAGTCAGGGTGGTGCCTATAATTGCAGGTTGATGATATCATACGTTAGGGTGCCTATATATGTCAAGGCGTTATAAGTCAAGGTGCGTGTGTCATATATTAAGGTGCTGGCACCATATGTCTTGGTGTTGGCATCATAAGTCAAGGTGCTGCTATCATATGTCATGGTACTGCCAGTAATGTCATGGTGATGCCCAGTGTGCCAGCGGTGCTCATTACATATGCCAGGTACATACATGTACATCTGCCAGTTGTGCTGCTAATGTGTAGGAGGTGGACTTTTAATGTGCCAGACTTGGACTGCTTCTAAGTCAGGCATTGGCTGCTCATGTGTCATGCTGGGGCGGTTCATGTCCCAGTCGTGGATTGCTTCATGCCATGCTGTGAATGTGCATGTGTCAGGCTAGGAGTGCTCATGTGCCAGGCTAACGTTACTCATATGACAGTCTAGGGCTGCAGTTTGACAGACTGGGGTTTTGAACAGTTACCACCCTGAAATCTCTCCTCTGTCCTTTCCCCTCTCTGTCCACGTCCGGTTCTCGACCTTCTTGCCCTCTGTTCTTCGACCCCTTTACTCTCGTTTGCATGTTCTGATACAACGCAACAACTTGGCTAATATCACTTTTTCTTCTCCCGGGAACCACACGACATCCTCAGACTGTGCAGACAGGTGTACACGGCGGCGGTGGAAGGTAGGTGTCTCTGCACTCACAGCCCCTTGGTCTGAGACCGATCTGTGCCCTCTGTGTCCTGCTACTGGGTGTGGTGCACCCCTGGTCTGAGACCGAGCTGTGCCCTCTGTATCCTGCTACTGGGTGTGGTGCACCCCTGGTCTGAGACCGATCTGTGCCCTCTGTGTCCTGCTACTGGGTGTGGTGCACCCCTCGTCTGAGACTGAGCTGTACCCCCTGTGTCCTCTTACTAGGTGTGGTGCACCCCTGGTCTGAGACCGATCTGTACCCCCTGTGTCCTCTTACTGGGTGTGGTGCACCCCTGGTCTGAGACCGAGCTGTACCCTCTGTGTGTGGGTGTCAATCCCCCCACCCCCGGTCTGAGGAGTATCCCTGTCTTCTGGGCTCAGATGCCTGCTGTTCGTTCGCTCCTTCTGGTCTGGGACCACTCTATATCTCCTGGGCCCAGCTACAGGTTGGGGTGCCACCCACCCTGGTCAGAGGCTGCTCTGTATCAACTGGGATCAGATACTGCTCGTGGTGTTACCCCCTTCCAGCCCCACAGCCTCAGACTGAGGCTGCTCTGTATCCCCTCGACCACAGTATTGGTTCTGGTGTCACCTCCCCACGCTCCCAGTATTAGGATGTTCTGTATCCTAGTTATTGGTTCTGGGGTTGCTCACCCTAATTTAGCTCTGTTTTCAGTCTATTCTCCAAGGGTCCTGAGTAATGATTGTCCCATATACACATGATCTGGTTCTGGTCCGGATCAGCTGGACTCTTGTCTCGTTCCAACCCAGAGTGCCAGCAGTTCTGATCCTGTCTCTTCTCCTCATCCAGCTCTGGAGGAGAGTCCCATGGAGAAGGCGGTCACCAGCAGCTTTGCTTCCTTCATACATGGAGTCCAGGCAGATCACCTGTCCCAAGCTGTGAGGCACCGAAGCAAGCGTATGATCCTGGACAGCATTGGGGTTGGACTGGTGGGATGCACGACCCATGTGTTCAACATCTCCCTGGAATACTGCTTGCGTGTCAGCCAAGAACTCATGACAATTCTATTCCAATGGTGTGAGCCAACAGCGCATGATAATTTTATTCTAATGTTGGATCCTTCCTGTCTAGCATTCATTAAAATGCCTGTTGAGTGATTGTGCGCTCACTCAAATAACCCTCAAAGAGTTTGGATCTTCCCCTTCTGGGGAGTGTTTCCATAGGTCGATGACACAATAGCCATGGTTATTATCACTTCCTGATCCCCCGAGAACCTCCTAACCCTCTTCTCCTCTTCTAACAGACTCACTCCATGGACTTCGATGACACTTGGCACCATACCACTCGCCCCTCGGGCGCGTGCAACCAGCTCTATTGGCTGCTTCCCAGATGCTCCCCGGGGGCTCACGACCCAGTGGTTCAGACCTCCTGTTGGCATTCAACGTGGGCATCGAGGTGCAAGGAAGACTGATGCGTTTCTCCAATAAAGCCAGCAATATCCCCAAGAGGTATGTATGATGACCACAGAGGACATAAATATACCATGTCCTACATGTGATGACCCCTGAGTGCTGTTCTATTGCTGGGATACATCATTCAGAGCACTATAATTGCACTATTTATTAGTGTGAAATCTTTGATATGATCTTAGTATAGTCTCTGTGTTTGCTCACACTGAGTGATATCGCTCAGTCATATCACTACATGTCTGACATGCTTTTAGTATATTTCTTTAGTTTACACTTTTTATTAGTACTACCCATACAAAACTATCTTGCTATTATCTCTATTCCATGTCTGACACTGTTCTTTGTATCTCCTATCAGATTCCACCCACCATCTGTTGTGGGCACCATGGGCAGTGCTGCCGCCACATCAAAACTTCTTTCCTTGAATGCAGACCAATGTGCCCATGTACTGGTGATCGCCGCCTCTCTGGCAGGGGCACCTATGGCCAATGCTGCAACTCTTGCCAAGACTCTCCATATTGGCAACGCCACCCGCCTTGGGATGGAAGCAGCGCTTTTAGCTGCGCGTGGGATGGAAGCCAACCCACTCATCTTGGATGATGCGCCCGGCTGCTCAGGATTCAGTGCTTTCTATGGTGACTACCAGCCCTCGCCCCTGGCAGTGCCAGATCAAGATTACATCTTCCTTTTGGAGAAACAAGACATCGCCTTCAACCCCGCTGCCATTCGCTCTATTCTTCTGAGGGCCCCAGTCTCCACGTACATCAACAGACCCTTCCCAGAGTCTGAGCACCAGACCAGACGCTCCTTCCAGTTCAACGCCTGCACAGCCCTTCTGGATGGCAAGGTGGGCATCTCTTCCTTCAGTGAGGACAGCCTTAGGAGACCTGACCTCATCAACCTGTTGAAGAAGGTGGTGGTGGAACACCCTGAGGACAATGTGGCTAACTTCGACAAGATGTACGGAGAAGTAACGCTGCTCCTGGACAGCGGAGAGATCGTGACGGGCAGATGTGACACCTTCTACGGACACTGGAGGAAACCCCTCAGCCAAGAATCACTCCATGAAACATTCTGCTCCAACACTAGCTATGTTCTCCACCAAGACCATGCGAAAGCCATTATTGAAGTGGTGGAGGAGATCGAGAGCCTGGCAGACAGCTCACACCTGTCATCCTCTCTGCGGTAAAGGTGTAGACAGCTCACACCTGTCATCCTCTCTGCTGTAGAGGTGTACACAGCTCACACCCGGCATCCTCTCTGCGGTAAAGGTGTAGACAGCTCACACCTGGCATCCTCTCTGCTGTAGAGGTGTAGACAGCTCACACCTGGCATTCTCTCTGCACTAAAGGTGTAGACAGCTCACACCTGTCATTCTCTCTGCGGTAAACGTGTAGACAGCTCACACCTGTCATTCTCTCTGCGGTAAAGGAGTAGGCAGCTCACACCTGTCATCCTCTCTGCGGTAAAGGTGTAGACAGCTCACACCTGTCATTCTCTCTGCGGTAAAGGTGTAGACAGCTCACACCTGGAATTCTCTCTGTGGTAAAGGTGTAGACAGCTCATACTGGCAGTCTCTCTGCTATAGAGGTGTAGACAGCTCACACCTGTCATTCTCTCTGCGGTAAAGGTGTAGACAGCTCACACCTGGCATTCTCTCTGCAGTAAAGGTGTAGACAGCTCACACCTGGTATTCTCTCTGCTATAGAGGTGTAGACAGCTCACACCTGTCATTCTCTCTGTGGTAAAGGTGTAGACAGCTCACACCTGTCATTCTCTCTGCGGTAAAGGTGTAGACAGCTCACACCTGGAATTCTCTCTGTGGTAAAGGTGTAGACAGCTCACTCCTGTCATTCTCTCTGTGGTAGAGGTGTAGACAGCTCACACCTGGCTTTCTCTCTGCGGTAGAGGTGTAGACAGCTCACACCTGTAATTCTCTTTGCAGCAAAGGTGTAGACAGCTCACACCTGGCAGTCTCTCTGTGGTAAAGGTGTAGACAGCTCACACCTGGCATCCTCTCTGAGGTAAAGGTGTAGACAGCTTACACCTGTCATTTTCTCTGCGGTAAAGGTGTAGACAGCTCACACCTGGCATCCTCTCTGCCGTAAAGGTGTAGACAGCTCACACCCGGCATTCTCTCTGCGGTAAAGGTGTAGACAGCTCACACCTGTCATTCTCTCTGCGGTAAAGGTGCAGACAGCTCACACCCGGCATCCTCTCTGCGGTAGAGGTGTAGACAGCTCACACCCGGCATCCTCTCTGCGGTAAAGGTGTAGACAGCTCACACCTGGCAGTCTCTCTGTGGTAAAGGTGTAGACAGCTCACACCTGGCATCCTCTCTGCGGTAAAGGTGTAGACAGCTCATACCTGTCATTCTCTCTGCGGTAAAGGTGCAGACAGCTCACACCCGGCATCCTCTCTGCGGTAGAGGTGTAGACAGCTCACACCCGGCATCCTCTCTGCGGTAAAGGTGTAAACAGCTCACACCTGTCATCCTCTATGCGGTAAAGGTGTAGACAGCTCACACCTGTCATTCTCTCTGCGGTAAAGGTGTAGACAGCTCACTCCTGGCATTCTCTCTGCGGTAAAGGTGTAGACAGCTCACACCTGGCATTCTCTCTGCGGTAAAGGTGTAGACAGCTCACACCTGGCATCCTCTCTGCGGTAAAGGTGTAGCCAGCTCACACCTGCCATTCTCTCTGCGGGAAAGGTGTGGACAGCTCACATCTGTCATTCTCTCTGCGGTAAAGGTGTAGACAGCTCACACCTGCCATTCTCTCTGCGGTAAAGGTGTAGACAGTTCACACCTGTCATTCTCTCTGCGGTAAAGGTGTAGACAGCTCACACACCTGTCGTCCTCTCTGCGGTAAAGGTGTAGACAGCTCACACCTGTCATTCTCTCTGCGGTAAGGGTGTAGACAGCTCACACCTGTCATTCTCCCTGCGGTAAAGGTGTAGACAGCTCACACCTGGCATCCTCTCTGCGGTAAAGGTGTAGACAGCTCACACCTGGCAGTCTCTCTGCGGTAAAGGTGTAGACAGCTCACACCTGGTAGTCTCTCTGCGGTAGAGGTGTAGACTGCTCACACCTGGCAGTCTCTTTACTTTACTTTACTTTATTTGAGTTTTATATAGCGCTGGCTAGACCCGGAGGTATCAGAGCGCTTTACATAAGGATCCAACACAGATTACATCAGTTACAAGTTACATCAGTTACAGGAAAACATTTCAAGAGCATTGGAAGAAGTAAATGGAGATTAGAAAGGGCAAGGGGTGGGGAGAAAGGTGTAGGAGGGAGAAAGGATGTAGATAGGATGGATGGAGAGACGAAGGAGAGTCTGCCCAAAGTCCGGCTGGGTAGGTGACGGCCGAGGGTTAAGTCCACAGCCCATCTCCTCTATAGCTATCAGGTAGCTCCGCCGGGCATCAGTCAAGCGGCTAGGTCTCAATGAGAAAACAATTAGAGAGCAAAGAGGAGGGATAAATGGAGCGTAAAGGAGAGAGTGGGTGGAGTAAAGGGGTAGGAGGGAGAGTACAATGGAGAGACGAAATAGGGTCTTGTCCAGTGTCTGGCTGGGTAGGTGAGGGCCGAAGGGGTAGTCCGCAGCCCATCTCCTCTATAGCTATCAAGTAGCTCCACCAGGCATCGGCCAAAAAGCTAGGTCTCCACGGACAGAGGTAGGTTCACAGATACGGTATCCTGAAGGGTAGGTCAGATGGGGGATGTGGTCGAGGTCTGGTCAAAGTCAGTTTTTTTCTCAGAGGAGTAGCACGACATGGTAGGGAACACTGTGACAGCCATCTGGGGGTCAGGCAAGAGATGCTGACCTTGGAGTTAGTAACAGCCGGTTCACATTTTAGTCTTTCACTCGAGGGGGGGGGGTTGTTGTGGGGGGGGGTTTGTTGTGCAAGGGCGTAGGTTTGGGAGTGCCTCGAAGACTCAGGAGCCCTCCGCGGTGGTAATATGGAATGGCCCTCGCCGCCATCTTGAGGTCAGGCACAGCCCAGAGAGAGCTTCTCGGTGAGCAAAAATGGCCAAAAACAGTAGTGGGTCAGAGTGGTTTAGCAGGCATCTGAGCAGCGAATCCCTCTGTACCTCTCGGGGGCAGCCCCTATTCAGCTGTGCTTGCTGTAAGGTCACGTCCTCACTCCGCTCCCAATACACTCGTTCAGGGCTCTCTCCCATGGGCCGTGGCCCTCCTCACCCCCGCAGTCTCTCTGGCTCAGGCCCCACCAATTGAGTCCCCTTCAATATGCACGTTGTGTATCCTACATTGGGGGGAGGGGAAGGTAGAAAGGTCCACTTACTGCCCTGTCTCGGCGGCCTCCGGATGCACAGTGTTCATTACAGCAGCCCTGGTGAGCTAGACCTGGGGGAGGGTGGGCTCATCTTGCACCTGGCGGCATATACCACCCAGCCACCGTGCGTCATTTCTGCTGGTAATCCAGTTCAGCGCAGTCCAGTGTTCACGCTCTCTTTGTGGGGCCTCGTCCCCGCTCCCCTCCTGATGTGTGTCCTCAGGGCGCCGCCATTGCACTAGCGGTCACCCGCACATCCGCAGCTCCCGCAGCCCGGGTTACAAGTGGTTCCCTGCCCACCAGTGCGACGCCGCTCTTCAGTGGAGGTGGGGGGGAGAGAGGGAGAGGGCCCGCTTACTTGGTGGGTTCAGCGGCACCCGGAGACCCAGCACTCGTCGCCGCGATCCAGTCGCTGCAGCGTTGGAGGAAGGGGGTCGTCACATCCCAGGCGCCATGTTGTTCACGGCCGCGGCGAGTTGTTCCGGTCAATTATTGGGCTCAGCGGCAGGTCGGGAGCGCGGGAGCATGATTTCCAGATGCTCTAGATGTTCCGCTTTACGGGACTCAGCTTTCCTAGGGCATTAACGCGGTTTAACACTGCGGTTAGCTCATCGTGCACGGGGCCTCCATGGAGCTTCAGTTCCAAGCGGCCACTACGTGAGGGAAGCCTCAAGGTGTAGACAGCTCACACCTGGCAGTCTCTCTGCGGTAAAGGTGTAGACAGCTCACACCTGTCATTCTCTCTGCGGTAAAGGTGTAGACAGCTCACACCTGGCATCCTCTCTGCGGTAAAGGTGTAGACAGCTCACACCTGGCTTCCTCTCTGCGGTAAAGGTGTAGACAGCTCGCACCTGGCATCCTCTCTGCGGTAAAGGTGTAGACAGCTCACACCTGGCTTCCTCTCTGCGGTGAAGGTGTATACAGCTCATACCTGGCATTCTCTCTGCAGCAAAGGTGTAGACACCTTATACCTGGCATTCTCTCTGTGGTAAAGGTGTAGACAGCTCACACCTGCCATTCTCTCTGCGGTAAAGGTGTAGACAGTTCACACCTGTCATTCTCTTTGGGGGAAAGGTGTAGACAGTTCACACCTGTCATTCTCTCTGCGGTAAAGGTGTAGACAGCTCACACCTGGCATCCTCTCTGCAGTAAAGGTGTAGACAGCTCACACCTGGCATTCTCTCTGTGGTAAAGGTGTAGACAGCTCACACCTGGCATTCTCTCTGCGGTAAAGGTGTAGACAGCTCACACCTGTCATCCTCTCTGCGGTAAAGGTGTAGACAGCTCACACCTGGCGTTCTCTCTATGGTAGAGGTGTAGACAGCTCACACCTGGCATTCTCTCTGCAGTAAAGGTGTAGACAGCTCACACCTTGCATCCTCTCTGTGGTAAAGGTGCAGACAGCTCATACCTGGCATCCTCTCTGCAGTAAAGGTGTAGACAGTTCACACCTGGCATCCTCTCTGTGGTAAAAGTGCAGACAGCTCACACCTGGCATCCTCTCTGCAGTAAAGGTGTAGACAGTTCACACCTGGCATTCTCTCTGTGGTAAAGGTGTAGACAGCTCACACCTGGCATTCTCTCTGCGGTAAAGGTGTAGACAGCTCACACCTGTCATCCTCTCTGCGGTAAAGGTGTAGACAGCTCACACCTGGCTTTCTCTCTGTGGTAGAGGTGTAGACAGCTCACACCTGGCATTCTCTCTGCAGTAAAGGTGTAGACAGCTCACACCTTGCATCCTCTCTGTGGTAAAGGTGCAGACAGCTCACACCTGGCATCCTCTCTGTGGTAAAGGTGTAGACAGCTCACACCTGGCATCCTCTCTGTGGTAAAGGTGTAGACAGCTCACACCTGGCATCCTCTCTGTGGTAAAGGTGCAGACAGCTCACACCTGGCATCCTCTCTGTGGTAAATTGCAGACAGCTCACACCTATCATTCTCTCTGCAGTAAAGGTGTAGACAGCTCACACCTGTCATCCTCTCTGCGGTAAAGGTGTAGACAGCTCACACCTGGCATTCTCTCTGCGATAAAGGTGTAGACAGCTCACACCTGGCATCCTCTCTGCAGTAAAGGTGTAGACAGCTCATACCTGGCATTCTCTCTGCAGCAAAGGTGTAGACATCTCACACCTGGCATCCCCTCTGCGGTAAAGGTGTAGACAGCTCACACCTGGCATCCTCTCTGCAGTAAAGGTGTAGACAGCTCATACCTGTCATTCTCTCTGCAGCAAAGGTGTAGATAGCTCACACCTGTCATTCTCTCTGCGGTAAAGGTGTAGACAGCTCACACCTGTCATTCTCTCTGCAGTAAAGGTGTAGACAGCTCACACCTTGCATCTTCCCTGCGGTAAAGGTGCAGACAGCTCATACCTGGCATTCTCTCTGCAGTAAAGGTGTAGACAGCTCACACCTGGCAGTCTTACTGCGGTAAAGGTGTAGACAGCTCATACCTGGCAGTCTCTCTGCGGTAGAGGTGTACACAGCTCACACCTTGCATCCTCTCTGCCGTAAGGGTATGCCATCCAAAAATATCCCTCTCACTAAGAGTTAAACTTGAAGTAACCTACATGGTGCACTCACCTTTACCGTGAAGTGATTCACACAAGATTGAAACTCGTCTTAAGGAGAGGAACATTGCAGATACATTGTATAAAATTATCAGATACAGTCGTGTTCTCTCCCAGCATAGAAGATGATGACATATCTCACAAGTCATTAAAGTCTGTTTTAAAATTCTAGCAGATACAGCAGCATCTGGCTGGCCAGATGCAACAGTATTAAGTTTCGATTAATTTAATCATTACTTTGTAAGAACTTGGTAATGCATCATGTATTTATTTAAAGTGTCCATTGATCTATGCTCCTCTCCCTTGTCTGCTCCTTGCTGAGGGATTCTCCCAAGTGGCATCTGCTGAATGCCCTGCCCCTATCCCCCCCATCCCCGGTCCAAGACAGGGAGAGTCGGATCTTCAGTTTTATGAAGACGCTGTTGACTCCTTTCTGCCCTACAGTCTCTAATGTGCACTTTTCTTAATGCACACTGGGCAAATTATGTCGATGCCAGGACTTTCTATTTCTGTCTGTCAGCTATTATCAGTGTTTTTTTCTGCTTTGTGCTGCCTGTGTTTATTTATTTAATTTTTATTAAACCGCCAGAATTCACACACGTTTAATTTACTTTTACTGTAGTCCTTAATAATGGAAGTAGCTGACACCTCAGGTGCAAACGTACGGAGCTGCAACACTCTGATAATAGTGAGAATGAAGTCTGTCACACACAGACCCTACACATGAAACACTACTTTTCATCTCTAGCTCAGCATTCTGGACACCATAGAATCATTTCCCAGCCTACCCGTCCACAACAATCTTGTCTTACACGCCCAGCTACTCAAAAAGCACCCAGAACCTTGCACTCAGGATCTGGTGCTGTTGGGGAATCAGTTAATCAGACCACTACACACATAAAATATTAATAGTATAGTGTTTGGCTATACAGTTTGCATCACTGTCCTCACCGTATTCTGAAGCCATCAACGATTTCTGAAAGTATAGTGTCAAGGCGGCGCTAAAAATAAAACGCGCTTTACCTGCCTATTCTGTGACCCACTCTACTCGGTCAAATGTGCAGATGAATATTTAATAACACCAAAAATGGAAAACCTACTTGGCAGAGTCTACTATTGGGTTACAAATGTAGATTTAAAAAGTAAACAACCCAAATTCTTTCAAGATGCCAATATTACAATATGAACAGACAACTGATTTTCGAAAAAGAGAGCAACTCAAGATGAAAGGGTGGACAGATTAAGATACTTTCCAATATACATGTGCAAAGATCACAACCTAATCGGACGAGTTACTCCACTTTTTTCTACTAAACACCAGAGGAGTCTTTTTGATGGTGGATGAAATAACTTCTGGTCCCTCAGAGATCTGCCTGATAAGAGGTTTGCACAGAATCTGGTTTAGAACTTGAGCACAATTATCACACAGACCAGGTATTTTTCCACGCAAACAATTTGACAATTAAAAACTGGGAAAAGTTGTGCTTTAAAAAATGAGGGGCATATTAGCAAGACCGGCGATAAAATTATCGCCGTTTTAGCGGCAGGAAACTGCCGCTAAAACGGCGATAATGGGCTTGCTAATATGCGTTATAAATCCAATAGAAGCCCAGGTTAGATGTCCTGCACATCTAACCTGGGCTTCTATTGAATTCTATAACGCATATTAGCAAGCCCATTATCGCCGTTTTAGCGGCAGTTTCCTGCCGCTAAAACGGCGATAATTTTATCGCCGGTCTTGCTAATATGCCCCTAAGTATTTGGGGGCATATTATCAACGGCCAGCGATAATTATCGCTGGCCGTGCTTAGCGACAGATTCCCTATCGCAGGCTATCTCTGGAATTTATCGCCCTGGTAGCGCGCTATTAACAACGCGCTTCTCCAGGGCGATAAAAATTCAGAGATAGCGAGGTTATCGCCGTTTTGCAGGGAACATCGCTGGTTTTCCAGCGATGTTCCCTGCAAAACGGCGATAACTACTTGCTGATACGACCCTGTGGTCGTATCAGCAGAATCCACCCCTATGTTAGGGATGGCTAAGTCAGGATTTTAGCAGACGTTAGATTTTGGCGAAAACGGCCGTTTTCGCTGAAATCTAACCTCTGCTAAAATCATGTGGGCTACCTTGTAAATATCGCGATGTGAACATCAGCGATATTTGCAAGGTAGTCCATCCGAGTACGCCCACTTTGCATCTCATTAGAGATGCAAAGATGGGCGTTGAGGAAAAAGGGCGATAATGCAAGGATTCACGCGATAGCGTGACCTTGCTGATTAGGCGATAAAATTATCGCCGCTTTTAGTCAGCAACGGACGCAAAAGCGGCGATAATTGTTTATCGCCTCGTTGCTAATATGCCCTTGGAGTTTTGAAGGAAGTGAATGTGGAAAACCCAGTATGAGCACACTATCCTTACCCGTGGAACTCGCAATGATGGCTAAGACAACATCTGGATTAATTTAGCAATTTGATTTTCTGTCTTGGTTGATGACCCATATAATACATTTAAACTCAAAGAAGTGCTTCCTAATGAAATATTTCAGATTATCATGGAGGGACGTCATTCTACTCCCATTAGAGTGATAAGTCAGGTATCTTAGGCGATGTAATAAATCTAGTCTACTATAGAGGACTCAAAATGCTTAAGTTGAATCCATCAAAATATTAAAAATGATAATATTAAACATAGATAAAGGAAAAAAACATCATGTCGAAAAAATAAAGATACTTTATTCTAAATTAATCTAATGAATATCAATATAAACAAACTTGATTTTTTTTAAATTAAATTGTACTTCCTCCTGCACTTTCAGTTAAACATAAAACATACTAATTATTTGTCCTTCAAAAGGATCATTTCTACAAATAATCCACACATCTGCGCGATACGTTTACATGAACGCCTTAACTTCTCAAGTTCCAGTACCACCTCAAACAAACATATACAAGATTCAATTATGTATGGAGAAATTAAGTTATTTAACATAAAAAATCCCAAGCTGAACAAGAGACCATTCTATCAGTATGGATCACTAAAGAAGGATGTTAACAGCCTTGTTTCGGCATCCGTTTAAGATCAACACCAACCTTCCTCAGGACTTCTTATAATCCAGGTACAGAAGAGCATATTCTGAACTACCCAACCATTTTTGGTGGAGAGACTACTGGCACAGGGAGAGGGCCAAAGCTACTTGCTAGACTCATAATTTACTTACAGGCACATGCATCAAACATGCCATTTGTGATTCCTTATTAGCGAAAAATAAGGATTCGCTAATAAGGAAGTGCAAATGCCTATGCATGTAGGAATCGCTGAGAAAATAGCGATTCCTACAAATTCCTTACTTGCGACTCGCAAATTGCGAGTCGCAATTAAGGAATGGCTCTCCATTCATTCCTATGGGCCTACAGGCCCATAGGAATGAATGGGAGATTGCATGCGCAATTTGCGAGTACCAATTGGTACTCGCAAATTGCGCATGCAATTTCAAGGTGCAAGGGTGTCAAAAGGACACCCTGTTGCACCCTGAAATTGATCTGTGCACAAATGTTGCGCACAAGGACATGTGTGTGTGTAACCTACAACTTTGAAAAATGCACTTTAGTGCATTTTTCAACGTTTTTGCAAATTACCATGAAGTTCAACTTCATGGTAATTTGCGCCCCCTAGTAGCGAAATCGCTACTTCAAAGTGGTTCTTGCATTGCATTTAAGGAATCGCAAAATGCGATTCCTTAAATGCAATCGCAATTTGAGAACTCGCAATTAATTGCGAATTCTCAAATTGCGAGTGCCTTGACCCTTCATGCATCGCAAATGCCCTTTTTGCGGGCGCAAACGCACCGTTTGCGCTCGCAAAAATGGTTGATGCATGTACCTGATAGGTCCCATCTCAAGCCCTAATAATGGGACTATTTGTAACTTCAAAATATCTTAAACCAAAACTAGCAACAACATATCAATGGTTCAAAACAGTTAATAATAAGGAGGTCCACTTCCCTGGGTTGTCTGCAGTATGACCTTGGCCCACACATTCTTGTACAGCTGCATTTGATCAATGTCAGGATTCAATTTCCCCATTTTTAACTACACACATGAATTATACAGACACACATACTCACCCAGACAACACTGAAGTCACACATACACAAAGACAGCAATGTCAAATTAAAATTCATTTTATGAAATGTGTATTTTACAAATAAAGGAAAGAAAATAATGTTAACTAAATTATCTGTGGTTGCTCGTTCCCCATGCCCAGAGACATTGCAGGTTCATGAGTTAGAGCTGAATATCTTCTTTTCTCAGCTCTGATAAATTATGCAACATAAATCTGGTTCCGATATTAAATTTCCAGTGGATGTTTTAATTCTTAGACTGGTAAGGTAACTCATCTGGTTGATGAACCTCCTGCTGAAATATCTGAGTGACTTGCATCACAGCTGGATAAAGCAGCTCCCACCTTGTTCTAAAATATTAACATCTGTCATGAACAGCTCCATGAAGTCACAATGCCATACATCAAGTTAAATAACATAGTTTTTGTTCCAAAGTAGATGAGGTGAAACTACAATTAGGTGTAGTTGTATGTTTCATAATGCAAGAGAAATAAGCCAAAATTGGTCTTTTATACTAGAGGTAAAGAGTTTAATTTACACGGGGGAGAGTAGGCAAGACTTTCACTCTACAGAACACCCATAAATTTATAGTTTGTGCCACCAGTCAGGATCTTTGAAACTTTTGGGTGGAGAGGCTAATTTGTGGTATCCCCACTCCCAAGGAGCACAACAAGGATGTCTCTAGGGAGCATTGGATTTGCACTTTACGGCTCCCTTAAATTAGGGGGTCTTCATTCTGAGACGAAAATAAAGGGTAACATTTGAGAGCTTGAAAAAAAAAAAAGGTGTGGATGTGTCAACTGCTATATTAACTGGGGATTTTAATCGTCACATTAATGTCCGAGAACAACATCAATCATTATCTAATGTTATGTTTTATTCTCTGTTAATTACAATCACATAAAAGTAAATACAGGAATATCAAATATGGATGGAGCCGTTCCATAACAAATTAGCATTGCATTATAAAATTAATGCATAATTTATGGTCATATATGCCAATGTCCCATGCTTTGTGTTAGCATCTAGGGGCGCCCAAAAACACTGGGGTCGGATTTCTAAACCCCTGGTACAAGGACTTAGTTCAATGCACCAACACAAATTATTGCTATACTGTGTCGGTGTGGTTTTCTGGCCATGAGTAGTCATTCTAGATGAGATCAAGGACCGAGAGGAACTCCAAATCATCAAAGAATAACACACTCAAAATACCACTAATGAACACAGGGCAAAACTGAGGAACGGAGTAAGATATTATGCTTTAGAAATATCGAAGAACCTACAGACTCAGAGTATGTGCATCATCTTATCTTTAGGAAGGTCTATCACATGGGCCAGTTCATCAATTAATTAGACTGCCACATTTACCCTCTTAGACTAGCTGTGCACAACCCAGTGCACTGAAATCCGCCAGAAAGTAGCAACAAGGGTTCAAGGGCTCATGGATATTTTATGTTCCAATTGTTATCTTCTGCTTCTTCCACTTTAAAGCATCACAAATGGCCAGAGTCTATGTGTAGGAGGGACTTTACGTCATACTTCAGTCATATTCAATATAGAGCTGTCAGTCCCATCCTTAGTGTTACTTATTTCTGTATCCTACAGATGCATCTAATACAAATGAATTAGACTTGGTGGAGGTTAATCCTGTAGTATGTACATGATAAGGTCAAATCTGCTTAGTTGGATATGTTCTTTTGTGCAATTGTTTTTAGAGTAATTTTCACCTAAGGAGACGAGTTGCAGGAGAGTGAAACAGGGTCCCTGTATCTAGGGTTTATAACCAATGTCTTCAGAATCAGAGGTAATTGTCCAGTCTCCAGCTGTTCTGCAACTACAGTTGTGACCAAATCCTGGATAGTCATGCCCCAGCTGCCGGTCATTACAGCCTTTATTGTTGCGGGCAAAAGATGGAAATCATGGGTGTTTGCCAGACGATTGATGACAGTGTTGGAATAGAAATGCTTTAACCAAATTCTCTATGCATTGTACGACTTAAGTTAGCATTCGCTGCACCATTTTGTATTTAGCCGCCATTTTGAGCCATGGTCAAAACTAACTTCTGTCTCATTTTCTGTCTGCCTCAGCTGAAAGCAGCTGTGATAGTTTCTCCAAGGCTGAGCTTCGCTGTGCTGATGAATACACTGTCTTTGCTAGTGCATACCTTTCCCTGTAGATAGGCCTGCTCCCACCCTTAGAGCAGCGGGCGCAGGCAGAGTGACCTTGGCGTCGAGATAGGATGTACCCGGTCTCAGGACCTAAATCCCATCCTTCTGTACCCCCTTTGTTCACCAGCTACGAACTGGAAATTTCCAGTAAGGGCGTGTCATTATCGGTTCTGAACTGTATTTCATATGTTGCTATGCTTGCTGAAGTCAGTCCCCCTGCAGCAATCCAAGAAGGCTGGTCAGACCAGACTCCACTCGAGTGTACCTCTAATAAATACCTCTGGTTTGTAATCTCTACTGTCTGACCGACTCTTCATTTG
The DNA here is from genome assembly GCA_963921515.1 of Calotriton arnoldi. Taxonomy (NCBI): domain Eukaryota; kingdom Metazoa; phylum Chordata; class Amphibia; order Caudata; family Salamandridae; genus Calotriton; species Calotriton arnoldi. The sequence goes on from CAWUFW010004672.1 coordinate 124,226, forward strand.
TGAGGAAGGCTGAGAGGTGGTCGTGAGTGACCCGAGTGACCCTAATTGGGTCACTTCCTTCATTTGGCACCCGAACAGGGACTCCATCCGGTGACCCATCCTCGCCCGCTGACGGGTGGGGAGGTCAGGGCTATCGTCGGGTCGGACAGGCGGACCAGGAATCCCTGCCCGAGAGAGTCTTGAACTTGCAGCTGTCCCATCTGTCTGACCGGTCGGTGCCTCGCCCAGCAATCATCCCGACTGGGGTCCTGAATGACGAAACCCTTGGATCTGACTGTTTGGTCCGAAGAGTCGGCAGTGGAGAATACATTTGTTTGACCTGTGTGCACCAGGTGAGTTTGCTTTGGTTCTTTGTGGATATGGCACCATTTTGATTTGTATTTGACACGGTCTGAGGACCATCTTTGGACAAGCGCTTGAATTTGTTTGAGTTCTTTATGAACATGGTACCATTTTAATCTGTATTTGATGAGGTCTGAGGACCGACTTTGGTAAAGATATTTGCAAATATCTGCTAGGCATAAATAGTGAACTTGTTTTCTTCTGAAAAATGCAGTGCCTTAGTAAGGTGTTTTGTTTGGGCTGTCGTTGTTGTTCTGCTGATGCTCGATTGGAAGAAAGTCAGCCAGCGCCTCCAGAAGGCACCCTGAATTTCAATATGTACGTACAACATGGCCTTGGCCCTATTATGTTTAGTACGTTATGGCACAAATATACGAGGGACAATGCCGAGTTGCAGTGGCCATTGACGGGCACTTTTGATGAACAGAATATTAATTTTCTACAGGAGAAATTGTTTGCGAAAAGGAGTAGGCAGTCGATGTTTGATTCCCTCAGAACATGGCAAAAGGAAGCTAAACAGAGGTGAATGAAAGCAGAGAAAGAGGCCCGGAAGGGGAGGATGCAAACAGTGACTCAGAAGGCTGTAGTGCATGATAGAGAAGAGATAGAAAAAGGAATAGAGTGTGCAGATAGGAGATTTCGATTACAATGTGAAAAGTCTTATGTTGCCCGAGAAGGGAATGACACCTTTGTGGAGGAATTGCTAGATGCTCGACCCCTGCCTCTGTATGCCCTGCAGAGGGTATACCCCGTACTTCCCCCGCAGACCCAGCTGACCGGTTCTTCTGTCTCTGCTACTTCTGTCTCTGCTACTGTCGCTCGGTCTGCCTTGGCCACGGCACCTCCTGTCCTTTCTTTGTCCTCGCCGTCTGTGGCAACTACGACTGTTAGAATTCCTGCAACACCTATTGCTTCGGCATCTCTTTCACCAGCTCTTACACCCATGACCCAGCCAGCAGCGACGTTAATGCCCACTACCTCTGTTATCACCCCTACTGTTTTCCTCCATTCCATGACATTGCAGAATACTGAGACACCAGTACGTGGCCCTGAGGATAGAGACTGGACTAGATTCAAGGACCGATTAGGGCGAACGTTGATACGATCTGACATGGGAGAGGCTGAAAAACAGGTAGTGGCTAATCAGGCTGCGCAGTGGGCCCGGAATCCCATTCATGGCGTGGAGGATGTGTGGAATGTGATGAATGATTATGAGCCTTTTGTGCAGCAGCATGCCCTTAAACACATGTCGGCTACTCTGATTGGGCTTTGGGAGCAGTGTTTCAATGAAGCAGCACCGCAGGTTATATATGATATTAAGGATCATGTTTATGTAGCTGATATGGCGCCTGGTCAGGTTTTAGGTAATGTTGCGATGTTGGTTGCTTATCAGAGTAGGCTGCTTGAGAAGAGCCCGAAGATGGTGTCCCAGTACCCGATGAGGGAAGTGCACCCCATATATCACCCTGAAATACCGGAGCTATGGGATCAGCATGATGTTGTTACTAGACCAAGGGTAGAGGCCCGTTTCCAAGAGCAATGGGTTTATACTCCATGGAAAAGGAGTGAGGTTTTGTCCCTTAAGACTCAACTACCCGACCCTAGGAAAAATCCTACTGCATATTACAAGGAATTGACTGAGGCCGCTTCATCGACAGTGATGACTCTTGCGGATATTGTAATGTTCTTTGGTTTATTGGTTCCCGTTGATATTTGGAGACAGATGCACACGCAGGATCACGTTGTGGAATTGGGTGGTGCCTGGGATCAGATTAAAGCATGGGACCAGGAGAGGAAGCCTGGCGAGAAGCCTGAGGCCGAGATACTAGGTTTGCCTGGCCGACTTATCACGTATATGCATGCTCTTATTCCACCCCGAAAGATTGATTGGGACAAGTTATCGGCTTGCCGCCAGAAGAAAGATGAGAGTGTGTCTGATTTTTTCACCCGGTTTGAAAGTGTGTTTCTGGATTATAGTGGACAGGGCTTGTCGATTGAAGGTGGTGCGCGCTTGTTTGTTAGTAGATTTGTTTTGAATCTGCTCCCCGAGATTGCGATTACAGGCTTCCGAGAGTACCTGGTCCACATCTTCTCCGTCTGTTATCTTGAATATGGTGCAGTATTATGAGCACAGGGAAAACGAGAAGGAAAAGGTGGAGAAAAAGCATAAAGAATTGAAGACGAAGGTGCTGTTGCAGCAGGCTTCCAGGGGGAATGGTGGAGGACGTGGTGGCTCGGACCGCCAGCTTCCGCGTACTAGCCGGAATACTACGCCTGTAGGGCTGAATCAGTGTGCGTATTGTAAGGGGGAGGGACATTGGTGTAGCGAGCGTCCTGTGTTGTTGCAGAAAGTCGCGGCCCCTAGAGGACGAGGATCCCGTGGATGGGGTTGTGGAGTTGGTGGACAGGACAGGGCTCAGAAGGCTGCAGCCTCACAGGGTCGTCCAGATAGCAACTACTTCAATGACAATAGGGGCGGACAGTATTATCATGATGACTATGACATGGACGAGGTGATAGGAATGTCTCACAGCTAGGACAGCCAGGGACAGAGTGAGGGACCAGTTCAGATACCTGTATATCAGCGCGGTCCTTACATTACTGCAGATTTGCATGGCTCAGCTAAGGAATTTTTGGTGGATACAGGTGCAATGAATAGCTCTATTTCTCATTCACTGGTCCCCGGGACAGCTCTGTCTGGCCATAATAATGTTTCGGTAGGATTTTCTGGTGTACCGGTTGTGAGCCCCATTTCCAAACCTCTTACACTGACTATAGGTCCTTTTACTGTGGATTCGCCATTTTTGTTGACATCTAATTGCGGAGAAAATCTGATGGGCTTAGATTTATTAAAGAAGTTGCATGCTACTATTTATTGTTCCCAGGAAGGTGTTTACATGACGATGGGTCTGAACTAAGCAGTATCTGTCCAAAGATGCGCCCTTCCCTGTTGAATTTAAGGACGTGCCACCCTCGTTGTGGGCATCGGGTGAGACGGACGTAGGACTATTGCAGATACCCCCAGTTTCTATCAAAATTAAAGACAATGCCATCTTGCCTCGTATTCCTCAGTACAAAATACCACAAGCAGGGGAGCGAGCTTTGTTGCAAATTATACAGGACTTGGTTAAGTCAGGAGTTGTTGAGTAGACAACTGCTAATGTGTGTAATAACCCTATTCTTCCCATTCTTAAGAGTGCACCTTCAGGCTCCTCTGATGATCATCCAGCTGTTTATCGTTTTGTGATCGACTTGCGCGAAATTAATAAAATAGTAGTTCCTCAGTTCCCAGTGTTCACCGACATTACTGCCCTTTTGACGATGATTCCTTCTACTGCTAAATTCTTCTCTGTCATTGATTTAAAAAAGGCATTCTTAAGTATTCCGATCCATCCGGATAGCAGGTACTTGTTCGGCTTCACACTAGCTGGCAGAAGCTTTAGATTATGTCAAGCTCCTCAGGGCTATACTGAGAGCCCTAGTATATATAGTCAAGCTTTAAAAGCCCAATTGGACTCCCTTGTGCTTCCCTTAGGCAATGTATTGCTCCAATATGTAGACAACCTTCTCATCGCTTCTGACACTGAAAACGGTTGCAAAGACAGTACGGTTCAATTGGTATTGCATTTGGCACACCACGGACATAAAGTGTCCCTTTCTAAATTTCAATATTGTCGACATGAGGTCACCTACTTAGGTCACCTACTGTCGAAGGAGGTTAGGAGATTGACCCCTGAGTGCATCAGTACCAATGTTAAAATGCCTATCCCTCAAACTCAAAGGGATGTGTGTGCTTTTATTGGCATTACTCCCTATTGTCATCAGTGGATCCCTAACTATTCGTTATTAACAAAACACCTGCTCGCACTAACCACTAAAGATGTGCATGAACCCTTGCCTTGGACGCCTGAATGTCAGCAGTCTTTTGAGCAATTAAAAATTGCGCTTTGCTCTGTGCCTGTGCTTGGTATGCCTGATTATGCAAAGCCTTTTGTGCTGTACGTACACGAGACGTCTGGCTGTGCACTTTCTGTTTTGACACAGGCCTTTGGAGGTAAGCAACGGCTGTGTGCTTATTTTTCTGCTTTTCTTGACCCTGTCGCAAGAGCCCTCCCGAGCTGTCTGAGAGCGGTCGCGTCTGTGGCCATCTCCATAAGGCAATCGGCTGGGCTCGTACTTGATACTGACCTCACAGTCATGATGCCCCATGCTGTGGACACCCTTTTGAATAAGACCAAGACACAGCACCTCACCAGTGCATGTCTGACCGGTTATGAGCCAACTCTCTTTACACCACATGTCACGATTAAAAGATGTGCCACCCTGAACCCAGCCACGTTAATACCCCTCCCCCCTTCTGAGAGTGAGGAAATTGACATACATGATTGTATCTTCCAGATGTAGGAAGAGACAAAAGGACGGGTAGATCTGAATGATGTTCCCTTATCTGACCCCCAAGGGAAACTGTATGTCGATGGCTCTTGTTTTAAGTTACCAGATTGCACTACAAAAGCTGTATACGCAATCACAACACTGTGCACGGTAGTTGAGACGTCACGAGTTCCCTATCAGTCGGCCCAAGCTGCAGAGCTTGTTGCCCTTATTCGAGCCTGAGAGTTGAGTGAGGGACTGGCTGTCAATATCTATACTGACAGTCAGTATGCCTTTGGAGTCGCCCATAATTTTGGGCGGCTCTGGGCAGAGAGAGGGTTTCTCACTTCCCATGGGATGAAGATCCACCATGGCCCCCTTATACATAGGCTTTTGTTGGCTTTGACACTCTCCAAGAAATTAGCGATAGTAAAGTGCAGCGCCCACAAGACAATTACTGGCAATGTGGGTAAGGGGAATGCCTTTGCAGACCAGACAGCTAAGGAGACAGCCCGAACGAAGATGAAAAGGATGTTTGTAGCAGGTCCCGCTAGGTGGGTGCCCGAGGTCACTATGTTTGAGGATACGCTGGAGAACGTGAAGGAGATACAGAGTGAGGCAACGATTGAGTAATTAGCAATATGGCGGGAAAGCACAGCACGTTTGGATGAGGAGGGGTGTTGGACTGATAAGTCAGGGAAACAGAGATGGATGTTACCAGATGCATATGTTCTTCCCGTAGTCACCATGGCACACGGGCCAGCTCATATCAGTGGTAAAGGTATTTGTATGTTGTTAGACCCTGTATGGCAAAATTATAACATCCCAAAGACTGCCGCTCATTTGGTCAAATATTGTATGGCGTGTATGATGCACAATCCTGGAAAAGGTACCCCTACGCCATCTGGTAATTTTGCACCTCCCACTTTCCCTTTTTAGGTTCTCCAGATAGATTACATAGAAATGGATCGAGTCAACAATTTGAAATATGTGTTAGTGGTTGTTTGTGCCTTCAGTAAATGGGTTGAGGCCTATCCCACAAAAGAAAATACAGCCATAGCGACTGCAAAAGTACTCCAGAAGGAGTTCTTTACTCGCTTCGGCTTGTCCGGTTTGATTTGTAGTGATAATGGAAGTCACTTTAATGCCAAAGTAATTCAGTTAGTTTGTGAGGGACTACATATCACACAGAAGTTTCATGCTGCAAATCATCCCCAGTCCACCGGTTTGGTTGAGAAGTACAACAGTACTCTCAAACTGAAACTGGCAAAGATTCAGGAGAGTACAGGGTTGCAGTGGCCAGATGCTTTACCATTAGCCCTTTTGTCCACAAGTACTACAGCGCATTCTAGGACAAGACTGTTACCCTACGAGGTCATGTTCGGGCGCTCGGCAAATGACTGGGGCGTCCCGCATCCTCGTAGATTTTCTGAAATTGAATATCCTCTGTTAGTGGACTATCTGTATGAGTTAACTAAAAGTCTGCATTCTATTCACCAACAGATCCAGGATTCTCTCCCGCCAGGACCCGAGGGGCCAGGACATGATATTCGGCCTGGTGATTTTATTCTAATCTGGAATTTTCAGAGGAAGAAGAACGTGGAGCCGAGGTGGAAAGGACCAGTCCAGGTCCTCCTTGCCACCAGAACTGTAGTAAAGGTCACCAGCCGAAAGAACTGGATTCATAGTCAACACTGCCGCAGAGTGCCTCTACCCTTGCCCTGTGATCAGTGGGTCAAGGAAGGAATTGGGGACTCGGTGTGGGAGCAAGTCCTACGATTTGTCCCTTTTTCTGATGCCAAGCTCACATGGACCCAAATGGAGGCAGAGAACAATGATGTACTAAATGCAGCAGTGCCCCCGGAGATCAAGGCTATTTAAGAGACCCTTTCCACTGGCCCCTCTGTGTCTGAGCCCCTTTTTACTGACCCCTCTGTGCCTGGAGTAGCTAGGTACAATTTGCGCACCCGATGGAGGAACAGTGCACCAAAGAAGAAGTCAGATTAGCAGGGATGGACTGCGCAAGTTAGGGTATACTTTGCCTATGGTACCAACAGTAGTTTAGGGAGAGGCGATATTGGTGCATTGTTCAAACCTTGGACAGGATAGATCGAACGTGCTCCCCTGGTGGGGGGTACATTATCCTGTGCGACGTGGGATTTCATCAAGAGCTAGGATCGAACAGCTCCACCGCAGGTGCTCAAGAGCGCCAACGTTGATGAACAATAGGAGTCATCCAGTGAGGCTCTGACGAACACTGGGAACTCTTGTCTTTGCCATCAGTTTTATTGCATTCCTTTTTCCCTGGTTCCACAATGTGTCCGTTTCGTCGGCCCATTTCTGTAGAAGAACAACCGTTTGCACCTCCGCGCCCAGTGCAGGGTTGGTCCACCAAAAGCAAAATAGTTTTTGCATCCATAATTGCAATCGCATTGATATTTGTATTAGGGATATCTTGGTTTTGGAGGAGAAGTATCCTGCACGTTCTTTGATTGGGACAACTCCTGTCCCCCCTGAACACATGTTTGTCACTTTGGCTCCTCACAAAGGAGAGCACCGAAAGCCTTATAAGGATAATGTGTTTATACAAATGTTGCATCAGGCTCATAATGTGTCAAACACATCTAATTTTCGAATATATCGACTACTTCCCTCAGTGACCCATAAAAGTGAGAACTTATTGTCCATGCCATTGTCCTATGTTAGCAGTTGCGAGGGTTGGTTTGCATTGCTTAGTATGGTGCGTCCCCATCCCCGATTCGATGCTTTAGATAGAACACGTACTGATTCTCGCACCATGATACAGAATGTACATTTCCAGCATAGGGCTCCCCCCCATGCTTCAACAGGCCAAGAGCCGTTTGCTTCAACAGGCCAAGAGCCGTTTGGTCGATTGTTTTTAAGCTCCTGCATGCATGCATACAAGGGGGTGAGAAATGGAACGTGGTCTTGAATGGAAATAGCTGATTTTCTGGGGTTCAACACTTCAGAGTATTTCCAGTCATTCCAGGCTCGTAATGTTACTGAGGATAAGCCAATACCGCTGTCAGTGGTCAACACAACAGCTAGTTTCTGTGTCCAGGGGACTGGGAAGATAAAGGTGGGGGACAGCAGATGCAATTCCACATATAGGTTAAGAACGACTGATAGTCAGCCTTTAATGCCACCCCCTAATGTCTATTTTGTTTGTGGATCCCAAGGTTATGTCTGGCTCCCGGAGGGATGGTCGGGCAGGTGTTATCTCTCTTTCCTCCTACCCTCCGTCAAATTACCACAAAGACCAGACAGATACCACCTTGCAACAGTTTGAAGATGCCTTGAAGGGTATTGTACCCTTTTGGGGCCCCATGTCCAATAGTCTTAACATTCGTGGGCTCACAGCGGTTGTTGAAGGGGTTATTAACACAACGGCTGGTATACTGACAAACATCACCGCTGAGCTCTAGGCTACGAGGCTCGTTACCTTACAAAACCGGATGGTGTTAGACGTCATCCTTGCTGATCGGGGAGGGGCCTGTCGCGTTATTGGCAGTAGCTGCTGTGTGAACATCCCAGACCACGCCCCCAATGTATATGCTGCCATACAGAAGTTGCATAGGCTTTCATCTGACATACACCAAGAAAATGGTACTTGGACCCTCTCCAGATGGTTCTGGGGTATATTCACGTTGTGGGGTTAGAAGCTTCTTATCTTTCTGGTGGTAATTGCTGGTATTATCTTCACATGTTGCCTTTGCATACACTGCCTCCCTGCTTGTAGTGCCTATTGTTTGAACACTCTAAAGCCTAAGCCAAGAATTACGGTACATGACACTAATGCCACTATCATGATGATGTAAGATATCAATGACCTCATGTTAATTGATGAAGGTATTTTTGAATATTGACATTGCATATATCAGCTTGTAGTGGCAGAACATATCTTCTGTATGAGGTTATTTGTTCTTAGACAGTAACAAAATGTTTAGCAAATGCTAAAAGGAGGGTCTGTTGGAATAGAAATGTTTTTAGCCAAATTCTCTATGCATTGTACGACTTAAGGTAGCATTCACTGCACCATTTTGTATTCAGCCGCAATTTTGAGCCATGATCGAAACTAACTTCTGTCTCATTTTCTGTCTGCCTCAGCTGAAAGCAGCTGCGATAGTTTTTTTTGTTTCTCCAAGGCTGAGCTTCGCTGTGCTAATGAATACACTGTCTTTGCTAGTGCATACCTTTCCCTGTAGATAGGCCTGCTCCCACCCTTAGAGCGGCGGGCGCAGGCAGAGTGACCTTGGCGTTGAGATAGCATGTACCCGGTCTCAGGACCTAGACCCATCCTTCTGTACCCCCTTTGTTCACCAGCTACCAACTGGAAATTTCCAGTAAGGGCGTGTCATTATCTGTTCTGGATTGTATTTCATATGTTGCTATGTTTGCTGAAGTCAGTCCCTCTGAAGCAATCCAAGGAAGCTGGTCAGACCGGACTCCACTCGAGTGTACCTCTAATAAATACCATTGGTTTGTATTCTCTACTGTCTGACCGACTCTTCATTTGTGAGGAAGGCTGAGAGGTGGTCGTGGGTGACCCAAGTGACCCTAATCGGGTAAATTCCTTCAACAGTTTTCTAAACACTGAGGGGCAGATTTACAAGCGCCCTGCGCCACCAGTACGTCACTTTTTGTGACGTACTGGTGGCGCAGGGGGCTGCTCCATATTTACAAGGAGAGGAAAAGCCACCCTGCGTGACTTTTCCTCTCCTTGTAAATACGGCCCCTTCACACGCAGCACTTTGCGGTGAAGGGGCGTTCCATGGGTGTTGCTGTGGGTGTTCCCACGCAACACCCATGGAACAAGACACATCTCCAGAATTACGAGAAATTGTAACTCTGGAGATGCGTTTGAAGCTACGCCACCCTAGAGGTGGCGTAGGGAGACGCACCGAGGAGAAATGTTTTCATTTCTCCTCGTTTTTCCTCTTTCAATGCGTGCTGCATTCTGCAGCACGCATTGAAAGAGGAAAATGGTTGTAGTGATTGTTTTTGTGCAGGAAGGTTCCCCTTCCTGCACAAAAACAATCTCCCCACGACGCAGGCATCCTTGCACCATGGTGCAAGGGTGCCTGCGCCGGCGCATGGCTGCAGTTTGTGCGCCAGCGCAGGGGGAAGCACAAGGATGCGACATATTCTTGTAAATATGTCGCATCCCTGTGCTTTCCAAACTAACGCAGCATGGCGCAGCAAAATGACTTGCTGCGCCGTGCTGCGTTAGTTAATTGTAAATCTGCCCCTGACAACTGATCCTCAGTGTCAAAGACTTAATACACAGTGGAGCAGCACTGAACTGAACCTCCAAGATTTACTAGCTAGAAGTGTGAGAGCATTGTGCATCATGGACACACCTTTCCAGAATCCGATCTAACACCCCTTTTGTTGATCCAATCATAGAGATGGAAACTGAGTATTTTAGAGAAAATACTTGCTGGTGGTGGGAGCATGGCTAGGATGCAGTTATCAATAGGATTCCTGATGTTCCCCTCTCGAACATTGCCACCAATTGTACATCTTTCCAGTCTTGGTGTTTTCACCAGAGATACATTATTGTGTGGAATAAAGGCTTCTTAATATTCTCACACCAGGTGGAAATGGCCTAGTGAGTTACAAGTCTCTAGAGGGAATGAAGTTTCTGAATTAATAACTCACATTATCAATTAACAGGGGGTGTTGATGACCTGAATGATGATCTGGTTATTTGAGGGTTGCCTTGCGGCTCAGGAGAGTTGTGTAAGTTGGCAAAATAAGAGCTCCAAGTGTCATTAGCTATACTCTCACCTGTTTAGGATAAGGGCAGTACAGCACAGACTTTGGCTCTCAGAGACCAATACCTCTAAAAGTCCTTCCTCTCCAAGTATGCTGTGATGGTACTTCTCCATCTTTCTTCATTTCATCACATCCTGCCTATCCTTTTCGATGCTGGGATAAAGATAATTGTCAATTCCGGTGTTGTTTTTTTTAGGTCTCTCAAAGGCATCCTGGTGAATTGACGTTTCTTACTGATACCAAAGTTGAGGTCCACCGCTTAGATGCCCTTTGGTTTTATCTCTATACCGGCATTCAGCTGTAGTGTAGAATCTAAATCATGGCTGGACTGGCCACAAGGGACACAGGGAAACTCCTGGTATGCTGAGGACTAGGGGACAAGACACTGCTTTTAGGGGTGGTTGGACAGAGGGATCACCAGATATTTACCTGGCAAACAATCTTAAGGGTCCACACCCAATTTTCCTATACCACTGAATTTTGTTTGCCTCCCAAATCCTACTGGAGAGGGTCAGACTCACTCTCTTGATACACTACGGATCTGATATGAACACATTTTCCAGACATTTGTTTAGCTCAGTCTACCGCTGTAGGAAGCTTGCTCTGTATATACCATACCAAAGTAAGGTATAGTGTGCACAGAGTCCAGCGAATCCCCACAGGTAAGCAGAGGTAAAAGTAGATAATACCTTACTCTCTATTTGTGGTAGTGTGGACGAGCAGTAAGGCTTTATCATAGTGTACTGTTAAGCATTTATTGTACACACTTAGGCAAGAATGATGTCACACACTCAAAGACTGAACTCAGACCAATTTGTTTGTATAAAAATATTATTTAGTTGTATTTTATTTTCTAGAACCAAGCCTGGTACAGGTAAGTGTAATAGTACTTTGCTAGAATAATGCAGTTAAATACAGTTTGAATGAAGTTGAATGCAATTGGGTTGGTTACAGGTAAGTCACTTGTTCATAAAACAGTTGGAATTACTTTTCAGTTACTATTGAGATTACTTGGTACGTTACTTTTCAGATTACTTTTTAAGTTACTTTTTCTACTCTGTGTGATATGCCTATATATTACACTGGGACATTTCCTAGATAAAAGGTAGGTAAATCAGTTTCAGGCTGACTGTAAGCAAGTTTTACATCAGTATGCTAAGCTTATCTCCTTGACCCCTGGTCAGACAAACTGGTGTACCCATGAGGTGGACACTGGGGACAGTGTACCTGTCAAAAGCAAAATCTATCAACAGTCTGATCAAGTTATGGAGAGCATCAAAGCTGAAGTCAGCAAGATGCTGGAGTTAGGGGTTATTGAATCCTCTGAGAGCCCCTGTGCCAGCCCAGTGGTCTTAGTCCCTAAACTTCATCCACAGGGTGGAAAGAGAGAAATGAGGTTGTGTGGACTATAGAGGTCTCAACTCTGTCACCAAGACAGATGCTTATCCCATCCCAAGAGCTGATGAGTTGATAGACAAATTGGGTGCAGACAAATTTCTTAGTACCTTTGACTTAACTGCAGGGTAATGGCAGATTGCCATGGCCCCAGGAGCCAAAGAGAAAACAGCATTCTCCACACCTGATGGGCACTATCAGTTCACTGTTATGCCCTTTGGTTTAACCCCTTGACCGCGATCGGAATTCCGCTCGTATGCGGGACATTCCGATCGCGGGTGGAGTCGTGACGAGCTCAGCTCGTCATGCGCACAGCGCAACCGCGCAGCATGACGAGCTGAGCTCGTCATGAGCACGGAAGGGGTTAAAGAATGCCCCTGCCACATTCCAAAGGTTGGTGAACCAAGTCTTTGCTGGACTGGATGCCTTTAGTGCAGCATATTTTGAGGATATTGCTGTCTTTAGCTCCACCTGGCAGGATCACCTGATCCACCTGCGGAAGGGTTCAAAAGCCCTGCAAACTGCAGGCCTAACTATCAAGGCATCCAAATGACAGATAGGGCAGGGAACAGTTGTATACTTGGGCCACCTTGTGGGTAGAGGCCAAGTGTAACCCCTACAACCCAAGATCAAGGCCATCCTGGACTGGGAAGCTACAACAACCCAGACCCAAGTCAGGGCATTCCTTGGCTTGACTGGGTACTATAGGAGGTTTGTGAAAGGGTATGGATCTATTGTGACACCCCTCACATAACTCACCTCCAAGAAGACACCCAAAAAGGTAAGCTGGACAGTTAGCTGTCAAAAGGCTTTTGACACCCTGGAAGAGGCAATGTGCTCAGCCCCAATTCTCAAAGCTCCAGACTACACCAATCAGTTCATTGTGTAGACTGATGCCTCTGAGCTAGGGATAGGAGCGGTCCTATCTCAGACCAATCATGATGGCCAAGACCAGCCTGTTGCTTTTATAAGCAGGAGGTTACTCCCCAGGGAGCAGCGTTGGAGTGCCATTGCTGTGGTTTGGTCCTTGAAAAAGCTGAGACCATATTTGTTTGGTACTCACTTCACAGTTCAAACTGACACAGACCTCTCACATGGCTAATTCCAATGAAAGGTGAAAATCCTAAACTTTTGAGGTGGTCTATATCCCTACAGGGATGGACTTTACAGTGGAACATAGACCTGGGACTGCCCATGCCAATGCAGATGAACTTTCCAGGTTCTTCCACTTAGACATTTAATACTCTCTAGGGAAAGGATAGTCTGATACTCTTTCATTTGGTGGGGGGGGGGGGTTGTGTAGGAAAGCACCCCTTTTTGCATGGTTGCCTCCACTTTTTGCCTAACGTTGATGCTCTGTGACTGAGTGTGCCCTGGGTACCTGCCAACCAGGTACCCAGGGCCTATGTTCTTTCCCTAAACTGTACTGTTGCAAAACCCAATTGGCAACTCTCTGGCCACATGTAAGACCATTTGGTATCAAACTTCTCAGCACATTAAACCCACACTGATGCTAGTGTGGGATTTAATGAAAAATGCACTCAGAGGGCATCTTAGAGATGCCCCCTGAAAAACGACCTTACTCTAGTGTCCTGGCTGAGTGGCTGCTCGTCAGCTGCCACCACCAGACATGTTTCCGGAACCCTGGGTCGAGAGCCTGCCGCTCTCGGGGTCCTGAAACAAAGCACATCCTGGGTCGAGATGCCAAGCCTCCTCCCCCAGGATGGGCAGGGTCCACGAAGGGGAAGCTTCAAAGGCTTGCCACCTTTGTGAGCTACCCCAGCCATTTGCTGCTCCCAGCAACTGGCCCCCACCGGTTCTGACCCCCACTTTGGGCCGGAGAATCGGCAGGAAAACCAAGTTAGGATGAGAGGTGTGCCCACCTTTGCCCACCCCAACACTCAGGTGGGGGAAGCAAAGTAAAACACAACTCTCAGTCCCCGCTATCTTGAAAATGGGGGGACCCAGCCAACCAGAGAGAGGCTGATGCCCCCCTCCCACTAGAGGGTGGCATAATAGGGGGTGTACCCACCTCAAGGAAGGGACCCATTGGTCCAGACCTGTACCTACCTGTAACGCCCCTAAATTTAGTATTTAGGGGCAACCCTGAACCTTGCCTCCTCAGACAAGAAGAATCAAGAAGAGGAAGGACCAAACAGCTGTGCTGAAGGAAGAAGAGGAGGACACCAATTGACTTGGCCCCAGCCCTACTGGCCTGTCTTGACCTCGACCTCTCCAACGAAATCCCGGTGTGCCATGCAGCCAGCAGCCCCCAAGATCCCGGAGGACCTGCCCTGCCTTCCCCAACCAGATTTTCTCTCCCGTGAGCACCAGATTTCCTCACCAACAGACTCTGGCTCCAGCCAAATCCGCGAGTCTGCACCACTTTGCACCCAACGCCCACAGCCTGTGTTTGAGTGGCCCAACCCTGCGAGGAGGTCTGCCTGGCGATCCTGCCCTGAGATCTGATGTTTCCACCTACCTCCAGTCTCCAGCCGATGCCTGCAGCCCCTTTCTGGAGGATCCCCCCGACCGGAGCCGGTAAGAAAAACCAGATGCCAAAAGACACCCGTGCACCCCACGCCCCATGGCCTTGGGTGTCCTGGCATCCCTCGATATCCCAACTTACCTCTCCAACCATTGGTCGCCTCCAGAAGATCATCATCCCCGAGCCTGCAGTGTTTGTTGCAACCGGAGAATCCCCATTTAAAACAACAGGGCACCCGACGCCAAAACAGCACCCTGCACCCGGCCGCCCCTGTGCCGCTGTGGGTGCACCTTGTGTGCTAAATCGGATCCCCCTTTGCCCTGTGCTTAAATCCAGGAGCTTTGCTCCCACAACCTTGTGGCCTGCTCGTGAGCAGCCACCAACAGGAGGCCCCCTATCCCCCTTTGGATAACATTGGACCTCAGCACTCTGCACCCAGCCGCCCTAGTGCCGCTGAGGGTGCTTTGAGAGTACATCCTTGACTCTGGGGGAACCCTTCTTCTAACCCCAGAAAACCAGCTCCCAAACCTAAGTACTCACGGTTAAACCGATAACCTTGTTTTCTCCCATAGGACTGCATTGACTGCTTTCTTGTGAAAATTGTTTCAAGTGTGGAGTTTGCTTGTATGAAACCTTAAGAAACGGCATATGTACCATCCATGGGGCTGTAAGAGAGGAGGTCAGGGAGAGGTTCACTCTCTGTCTCCTGATCCTCATCAGTAACCATCAGCATGGTTATGTCAGCCCTGTCATGGAAAAGCTTTAGGCGGTTTGCATGAATCACCCTTTTGAGGGTCCTGCTTGTGCCAAGGTCTACCAAGTAGGTGGCCTCACTTTTCTTTTCTAAGATGGGGTAAGGGCCACTCCATTTGTCCTGGGAGCCATTAGTGCCACCAGCTCGAAAACCCACACCTTTTGCCCTGGTTGGAATTCTACCAGTGCAACTTTTTTGGTCATACCAGTGCTTCTGGAGCTCCTTGCTGGCCTCAAGATTTTTAGAAGCTTTTTACATGCACTCTGCCATTCTGGACCTTAGGCCTACTACATAGTCCACAATATCCTGTTTGGGTTCTTGGAGAGGCTTCTCCCAACCCTCTTTAACAAGACAGAGTGGTCCCCTAACAGGATGGCCAAACAGAAGTACAAAGGGGGAAAACCCTACTCCTTTCTGAGGCACCTCCCTGTAGGCGAAAAGCAAGCATGGCAAGAGGACATCCCATCTCCTTTTGAGTTTTTCAGGGAGCCCTATGATCATGCCCTTCAATGTCTTGTTGAACCTTTCAACAAGACCATTGGTTTGTGGGTGATAGGGTGTAGTAAACTTGTACTGCACTCCACACTCCTTCCACATGTGTTTGAGGTATGCAGACATGAAGTTCGACCCCCTGTCTGACACCACCTCCTAGGAAACCCAACCCTGGTGAAGACACCTATGAGGGCCCTGGCTACTGCAGGAGCTGTAGTAGTCCTAAGGGGAATTGGTTTAGGATACCTGGTGGCTTGATCCACTACCACCAGTATACATTTGTTTCCTGAGGCTGTGGGAGGTTCACGTGGACCCACTATGTCCACACCTACACTTTCAAAGGGAACCCCAACCACTGGTAGTGGAATTAAGGGGACCTTTTGGTGTCCACCTGTTTTGCCACTGGCTTAACAGGTGACACAGGAGCTGACAAACGCCTTTGCTTTCTGGGCCATCTAGGGCCAGTAAAAGTGGCTAACTAGCCTTTCCCAAGTCTTGGTCTGGCCAAGATGCCTAGGTAGGGGGATGTCATGAGCCAAAGTCAGTAAAAACTCTCTGTACATTTGAGGCACTACCACTCTCCTAGTGGCACCAGGGTTGGGGTCTCTGGCCTCAGTATACAGGAGTCCCTCCTCCCAATAGACTCTGTGGGTACCACTGACATCTCCCTTTTCCTGTGCAGCAGCTTGCTGCCTCAGGCTTTCAAGAGTTGGACAGGTCTGCTGTCCAAGGCACAGCTGTTCCCTAGTGGGTCCCCCTGGGCCCAAGAGCTCAACCTGGTAAGGGTCAAGTTCCATGGGCTCAGTTCCCTCTGAGGCTTCCAAGTAATCTCCCTGAGGAGAGGGGTCCTGAGTCATTGACTGTTCAGAAGCTGGTTTCCCACTCTTTTTACCTTTTCTCTTGGAAGGTCGGGCCATTCTTTCAGGCTCTAACACTTCTTTTTCACCCTGTTTTCGGCTCTGTGCTCTAGTCTTGACACACACAATCTCAGGGATGTCCAGCATTGCTGCATGGATTTTCAATTCTGCCTCAGCCCAGTCTGAGGTCTCCAGGTCGTTTCCAAGCAGACAGGCAGTTGGAAGCTTTGAAGAGACCACCACCTGTTTCAGGCCAGTAACGCCCCTCCCCCTGCCCCCCCAGTCTAATGTTACCATAGCCATGGCATGGTTAGTAGTAACACTGTCAGCGTTGGTAACTGGATAAGATTTTCTAATCAGGTATTGCTCTGGGGAAAACAGTGTGTCTCTCACCATGGTGACAATGGCACCTGTATCCCTCAGGGCTTCTATCCTAGTCCCATTAATCCAGGGGTATTGTAAATACTTCTTTAAGTTGGGTGGCCACACAGCTAAAGTGGCAAACTCAACTTCACCCTCAGTGACTAGACCTGCTTCAGTGTGAACCCTGATTTGCTCTGGGCACACTGTTGATCCCATCTGGAGATTGGCTACACCAGTACTAACTGGAGGAGGACTAGGGAGCTTCTTGTTAGGACAAGTAGCATCTCCAGTTAAGTGTCCCAACTTCTTACAGTTGAAACACCAGGCCTTCTGGGGATCACAGTTCTTCCCTTTGTACCTACCATTGGACAGGGAAGAGCTTTGGGACCCACCCCCCCTGAGCAGGTTTTTGGGGACCTATAGAAGACTTTGTCTTTTTGTCTTTGTTTGGTTCTCGCCCCCTTCCCCCTGGGGAGGTTTGGTAACCCCTTTCTTTTGGTCACCCCAGGTGGATGTTTTTGTTATCCTAGTCTTGACCCAGTGGTCTGCCTTCTTTCCCAATTCTTGGGGAGAAATTAGACCTAGGTCTACCATATGTTGATGCAACTTCTCGATAGTGCAATTACTCAAAATATGTTCTTTCATAAAAAGATTGTAAAGTCCATTGAGATCATACACATTATTTCGAGTTAACCATCCATCTAGTGTCTTAACTGAGTAGTCTACAAAGTCAATCCAGGACTGGTTTTGGGTTTTGATGAGCCCCTCTGAATCCTAACCCTATAGTCCTCAGTTGTCAGCCCTCAGTCAGAGTGTTTTTCATGAGGTCATAAGACCCAGCATCTGCCCCAGCAAGGGTCAGGAGTCTGTCCCTGCAGTTGCCAGTGAACAGTTCCCAAAGGAGTGCCCCCCAGTGTGACTTCCTTACTTTTCTCATTTCACAAGCTCTCTTAAAAGCTGTGAACCATTTGGTGATGTCGTCACCATCCTCAAATTTGGGGGCAATCCCGTTGGGGATTTTGGGATCATAAGATTGCTCTCTGTCCCTATTTATTAAGTTGCTGCCACCATTGATAGGAGCTATGCCCATCTCTGCTCTTTCTTTTTCTAGAGCCAGGCGTCTGGTCTCTAGGTCTAATGTTTTGGTCAATCTGACTAAGAGGTTGGTCTTCTCATTGAGGCTGTCCTCGATGGACTCAGAAGCACCTGACCCACCTGCGTGGGTTCTAGGTGCTGTGAGCTGTATTCTTGGAGTCAGGGGTACAGGGACCCTGTTCTCCATAGGAAGTGAGAGTGGTTCGAAGTTATCCTCATCCCCTCCATCCTCTTCCCCAACTAAGAGGTGTTCACCTTGATCAGAGCGGTGGTCCTTAGCATACTCTGCCAACAGCTCCTGTAGATTTTGTTTGCAGGTATGGGACCCCATGGTAATGTTTTTAAGTTTACATAGAGACCTTAACTCCCTAAATTCTAAGTGGAGATAAGGGGTGCGGTCGAGCTCCTCAACCATGTTCTCTATGTCATTGGTTATATTTTCACTAATAACTGGGTTCTTGTTAAGAGACATTCTGCAAAAAGATTCTACCCCTCTTGCCCCTAACTATAGTGAGTTTTTATTTTTCTAAAATTCTAAAGGGACTTAACCAAGGCCCTAAGGAGACTTTTAGTAAATTGGAAAAATGTGTCAATTCAAAAAATTCAGAATTCCAAAGACAATTTAAGAGTTCTGTTGTGTGATCATGTGGTGACCAAGTCAGTACAACAAATGAAAGGTTGTAGACCCCACCGCTGATCCACCAATGTAGGAAGCTGGTTCTGCATATACTATACCAAAGTAAGGTATAGTGTGCACAGAGTCCAGTGGATCCACAAAGGTAGGCAGAGGTAAATGTAGAGAATACCTTACTCTCTATTAGTGGTAGTGTGGGTGAGCAGTAAGGCTTTATCAGAGGGTAGTGTGAAGCATTTATTGTACACACTTAGGCAAGAAATGATGTCCCACACTCAAAGACTGAACTCAGACAAATTTGTTTGTATAAAAATAGTATTTACTTGTATTTTATTCTCTAGAACCAAGCCAGGCCTTGTACAGGTAAGTGTAATAGTACTTTGCAAGAATAATGCAGTTAAATACAATTTGAATGTAGTTGAATGAAATTGGCTTGGTTATAGGTAAGTCATGTTCATAAAACAGTTGGAATTACTTTTCAGTTACTATTGAGATTACTTTGTACATTACTTTCCAGTTTACTTTTTAAGTTACTGTTTCTACTCAGTGTGAAATGCCTATCTATCACACTGGGACATTTATTAGACAAAAGGTAAGTAAGTCAGTTTTGGTACATATTCAGTTTCTTAAGGTTTCATACAAGCCAACTCCAGACTTAGAACAATTTTCACAAGAAAGCAGTCAATGCAGTCCTATGGGAGAAAACCAGGTTATCGGTTTAACAGTAAGTACTTAGGTTTGGGAGTTGGTTGTATGGGGTTAGAACAAGGGTTACCCCAGGGTCAAGGATGCACTCTCAAAGGTCCCTCATCGGCACTAGTGCGGATGGATGCAGAGTGCTGAGGTCCAATGTTATCCAATGGGGACAGGGGGCCTCCGGTTGGTGGCTACTCATGAGCAGGTCACAAGGTTGTGGGAGCAAAGCTCCTGGACTTAAGCTCAGGGCAAAGAAGGGGATCCGATTTAGCACACAAGGTGCACCCACAATGGCACAGGGGCGGCTGGGTGCAGGGTGTTGTTTTGGCATCGGGTGCCCTTTTGTTTTAAATGGGGATTCTCCGGTTGCAACAAACACTGCAGGCTTGGTCTGGAGGCTATCAGCGGTTGGTGATGTAAGTTGGGATGTCGAGGGATGCCGGGACACTATCGGTTGGGCCTCCTAAGGTCGTGGGGCGTCGGGTGCAGGGGTGTCTTTTGGCGTCGGGTTTGTCTCACCGGCTCCGGTTGTGGTCGGGGGGGATCCTCCAGAAAGGGGCTGCAGGCATCGGCTGGAGACTTGAGGTAGGCCAGGGATCACCAGATCCCAGGTCAGGATCACCAGGGAGACCTCCTCGTGGGGTTTGGCCACTTGAACTTGGGCCGTGGGCGTCGGGTGCAGAGTGGTGCAAACTCGCGGATTTGGCAGGAGCCACAGTCTGTTGGTGAGCAAATCCGGTGCTCACGGGAGACAAAGTCTGGTAGGGGAAGGCAGGGCAGGTCTAGCTGAAGGACACACCGAAATTTCGTGGGAGCAGGTTGAGGTCGGGGCAGGCCGGTAGAGCTGGGGCCAAGTCAGTTGGCGTCCTCCTCTTCTTCCTTCAGCATGGCTCTTCGGTCCTTCTTCTTCTTGATTCTTCTTGTCTGAGATGGCAAGGTTCAGGGTTGCCCCTAAATACTAAATTTAGGAGCGTTACAGGTAGGTACAGTTCAGGACCAATGGGTCCCTTCCTTAGGGTGGGTACACCCCCTATTATGTCACCCTCCAGTGGGAGGGGGGCATAAGCCTCACTCTGGTTGGCTGGGTCCCCCCATCTTCAAGATGGTGGGGACTGAGAGTTGTGCTTCACTTCGCCTCCCCCACCTGAGCGGTGGGGTTGGCAAAGGTGGGCACACCTCTCTTCCTAACTTGTTTTTTCTGCCGATTCTCCCACCCAAAGTGGGTGTCAGAACCGGTGGGGGCCAGTTGCTGGGAGCAGCAAATGGCTGGGGTAGCTCACAAAGGTAGCAAGCCTTTGAAGCTTCCCCTTCATGGACCCTGCCCATCCTGGGGGAGGAGACTTGGCACCTCGACCCAGGATGTGCTTTGTTTCAGGACCCCGAGAGTGGCAGGCTCTCGACCCAGGGGTCCAAAAACATGTCTGGTGGTGGCAGCTGGTGAGCAGCCACTCAGCCAGGACACTAGAGTTAGGTCGTTTTTCAGGGGGAATCTCTAAGATGCCCTCTGAGTGCATTTTTCATAAAATCCCACACTGGCATCAGTGTGGGTTTAATGTGCTGAGAAGTTTGATACCAAACTTTCCAGTTTTCAGCAAAGTCAATATGGTGCTGTGGAGTTTGTAATGGCAAACTTCCATACCATATACTCTTTATGGCTTTTACTGCACTTATAATGTCTAAGAATGGACTTAGACACTGTAGGGTTAAAGGGCTCATGCACTTGTACCCTCACCACTGGAGGGGTGGCTTACCTATGCAGGGCAGTGGATTGTAGGCATGGCACACAGGGCTGTGTGCCATGTCGACTCTTCACTTTGCTCTGCACTAAAACACGCAGCCTGCAATGGCACTGTGTGTGTGTAAAGGTACAGGATCTCTAAGGGTGGCACAATAAGTGCTGCAGCCCTTAGAGGCCTTCACTGGTCACAGTGCCCTTGGTACCTATGGTACCTTTTACAAGAGACTTAAATGTGGTCAGAGAGTTGCCAGTTGGGTTTTGCAACAGTACAGTTTGGGGAAAGAACATAGGCCCTGGGTACCTCATTGGCAGGAACCCGGGCACACTCAGTCAAAGAGCATCAACATTAGGCAAAAAGTAGTGGCAACCATGCAAAAGGGACACTTTCCTACAACCACTGATTTAATTTGCTCCAATAAGTGTTTGTACTGGTCTCTGACAAGAATCTTGTTGCTACTTCAATTTTCATCTGACAGCAATTTAAATGGAGCTTTCTTTATGGTCTTTGTAGAGTTACCTGGGTTATTTAATGGCAGTTTGTTTCGGAGCCTCATGCGCTTTGTGCACCGTACTCCTGTGTAAAACAATCTAGACGGATTAAGAGAGTGAGGATTTGTGAGTGATGATCACTTTCATGCTGAATGTCCATGTAGAAATCATGAAATTGATTTTAAGTTCAACATCCCTGGTTGTTCAATTTAATCGGACTCTGTACCATGCGCAGCTGGCTGGTATATCTCTGTGGAATTGGCCATTTACACATCGTGTGTTCTTCCATACACTCCAGTGTTGTTCTCCCTAGCTTGTGATTGGTGTTAGCGAGCGCTGACTGCTGCTGGTTCCAGAATACGTCATCAGGTATCAATCTCTTTGTCTATAATGCTACCTGCATGGAGAGGAAGAGTTCCGTTGGTGAATACACCCATCTGCACAACGG
The DNA here is from genome assembly GCA_963921515.1 of Calotriton arnoldi. Lineage (NCBI taxonomy): Eukaryota > Metazoa > Chordata > Amphibia > Caudata > Salamandridae > Calotriton > Calotriton arnoldi. The sequence goes on from CAWUFW010004672.1 coordinate 146,187, forward strand.
ATTCTCGGTGGAATGGCAAAAGTATCATGTTCTGTCTTTGACTCAGTTTGGGTTGCAAAACCCACTTGTCCTCTGTATGGGACGGCAATATAGAAAGTCATCAAACTGTAGTGGACATTTGGTGAGGCGCTGGGTACCAATAAAGAGGTTCTGATTGCTAATAAGAAGGTGACTGAGTAGGTGCTCTTGCTAAAGACCCCATGTCTTGGGAAATAAGAAATTACTAAGCTTCTGCATGGACCCTGGACAGCTAAACTCGTATATAGTAACTGATTGGACTGGACTGGCCATGGCCTTGGTGCACTCAAGATTTGACTACTGCAACATTGTCAATGCCAGATCCCAAAAGAGCTTGTGAATCTACAACAGCTGTAAAACCAAGATGCCAGACTCTGTCTCAACTTAAAGCCATCAGCTCATATTAGTCCAGCCTCCAAAGGACTTCATTAGCCTCCTATGACACACTAAATAGAATTGAAACTTCCCTGCACTGTTTTCAGAGCTTGAGAAGTCCGTGACCCCAAATATTCCGAACCTTAATTTCTTTTCGCTCTGCCACAACTTAAGATCCAGCAAGACTAACCTGATCATACAAACCAGATTCAACCACAGGTCATGGGAGGAGATCTACCCGAGTGCTAGAGCTCTGGAGCTCCCAAATCTTACAGTATTCAAGAAAAAAAGATGAGCTGCATCACAAGACATTCACATCCTAACTGGAACTACTCTTCCATTTGTAAAGAAACTGGACACGGACAATTCATTGTGACCTTCTCAATGCTCCTTTTCATGGATCCACAATCACCTGGGAAGGCTTGGCAGTGGTAATAAATGTCTCACTGTTGTCACCAGTTCTATCTATGGCTATCTGCCACAACCAGTCTTTCCAAATAACATAAATAAATAAACAAAAATAATCTTAAACTTTGAAGCCTTTATATATTTTCACACCATAGCAGGCATATTTGTGTTGGCAGATATTAGCTAGTAGCTGGGACTGGACCTTTGTACTAATTGGTGAGGGATTCCATGGAGTGCCCTGGGCATGAACACTTCTAACTAATCCATGCAACAAAATCCAGGACTTCACAGGGAGCCAGTTCAAGAACAGCTGCTCTAATGCCTTATACTACCACTTATGCTGCAGGATTTTGGATGTTCTAAACTTAAAAATATAAAATTTATCAAGCTCCTCAAGGAGGAGGCTGGTTTTTCTCCTCTGGTCGAAAAAACATCTGTGGTTATTAAACAAAGCATGGGATACAAGTCGAATTTTAACCCTTGGGAGGGATGGCCTTATTCCCAATATACAATAACTCATATATTAACAATGTGTGTGCCTCTATTATCTGTCCCTTGATGCTGATGGAAGCCTTATTTTGTTAGTCACCCCACACAAATTCTGCATCCTTTCTTAATTTGCGCAAGGGTTCCATTAAAGTGGTGAAGTTCTCAACAAATTTACTATAGTATTTGCATAATCCAGCAAAGGATCTCAGTTTAACCTTGTCAACCAGTGGAGAGGAATGGCGTATGGCATCAACTAGTGAATTCTTTGGTTTTACTCCACTTCCCGAGATCAAGTGGCCTAGATATTCCACCTCTGGTATGAATAGTTGATATTTGTGAGAACTTAGAACTAACCCTGCCTCTCTCAGCCTTCTGCTTACTTCTCTGAGTACTTCTTCGTGTTCCTTCTCAGTCTTTGTGAAGATCAGCATATTATCCCGGAATCAACGTACCTCGGTCTTCATATCTTTAAAAAGATGAAATATCATCTTTTGGAACACGGAAGTGGCAGATGATAAACCGAAGGGCATTCTTTTGTACTGCAATAGTCCGAAAGGGGTAATGAAAGCTGTCAAGTGGCGGGACTGCTTTGACAATTCATTCTGATGATATGCATGGTGTAAGTCCAGAGTGGAAAAGAGTGTTGCTCCATTTAACAGTGACAGTAGATCATTGATCCCAGACGAGGGATGGCTATCTGCTATGATAGTACATGCATTGACAGCTCTGAGGTCCACACATAACCTCATGTTTCTATCCGAGTTCTTGGTTAGTACTACTGGAGATATCCAATCAGAGAATTCTATTTCTTCGTTGATATCATCCTTATGTTTTCCAATCCTATCACAGATAACTGTGGAGATTTCTTACTTCCATTGTAGAACTCAGTGATGTCATAGAATGACATCACTGAGTGGTTCTGGGAAGACAGTCAGTTGAAGAAGCTGGAGGTCGCTGTACATTACTGTGGATGTACTCCTGAATAAATCTACTTTATTCACTAACCACTGCCTCTGTGGTTACTACAATTTTTGGTGACGAGGGACTTTCTGCGCAGGAGGCAGATTCCAGAGTGACCTCCACCCCTGGAAAAAGCAAGGTTTTGCTAAAGATCTTTGAATTGAGAAGTTGGGAACTGTAAGTAATTCCATCTTTATTTAAAACAGTAATTTTGCCAAGGATAGCTATTTTGCTTATAAGCGTTGCTGCGAAGTGAACCAAAATAGAAATAAATTGAAGTTTTTGTGACTCTTCAACGTTTAATATTGTTGCATGGCTAATGGACCTTTGGACTTTAATGACAGTTTTATCACCGCTATACAAACAAAGCTAGAGATTTCTTTAAAGATTAATTTTGGAGCGCGCGTGTAAAGTCAAGCTCGAAGTACTGGGAGGCCGGATTTTAAAAGTAAATATAGCGCGTGTGATTCAGCGCTTTCAGGGAAGCTTGAAGCAAAGTTTAAAAGTAAACAAAGTCTGCACGGCACGTGTGATTCAGCACGTGCCGCCAAGCCTTAAAGCTCAAAAATAAACAAAGGCTCAGCGCGAGGGAGAGTGAAGCTACACGTTCTAAAATAAACATTGCCTGCAGCGTGTGTGGCTGGCTCAGCGCGAGAGACAGTTAAGTGCTCTTTAAACAAACAAAGCCTCTGAAGTCAAGCGCGAGGCAATTATCTCAAAGCATATGGAAGAGCGAGGGCATTTCAAAGGAAATGAAGCGCCTGTGACTCAGCGCGCGAGTCAGAGTTAGGTGTTTATTAAACCAACAGAGCTTTTGAAGTCAAGCGTGAAGCAATTATCTTGGCCATTTGAAAAGCAAGAAAGCTCGGTACATGATAAATCAAGCGCCAAGATTCTGAAAATAAACAAGAACGTGTGTTAAACATTAAATCACTTTTCTAATAGGGAATTAATACCTGCAGTCAAGCTGGAGCTCTGAATGAAACTGTTCACTGTGGGAATCCAAGCTTCTGACTGAAGATTGTCTGGTGTGGCTTCCTGTACCTGTGAAAATAGAAAAAAGACTTACACTGGGAAAGTGGAACTACTACAGAGGAAACAGAAAAAGATAATTATTTTAGATAGTTATTTTAGATAGTTATTTTAAATAGTTATTTTAAATTATTATTTTAGATTATTATTTTAGTCTATTATTATAATTCATTTTTTAGTTTGTTGTTTAGATTTTAATTGCAGGTATGTCGGATCAAAGCATGGCTGCTCCACCTTCATTTTTGCCGCTTCCTGGAGAACCAAGTATTCCTTGGAAAAGGTGGAAAAACATTTTTAGCACGTATATGTTAGCGATTGGTGGTGATAAATATGGGCCATTAAGAAGACAAGCGATTTTACTGCACCATTTAGGTACTGAAGGAAGAAGGATATATGATGACCTTCCTGAAATTTCTTTGGGAATTGGTAATGGCCAACCTGTGAATGTGTATGACATGTCATTTCAGATGCTTGAAAAACATTTTACACCTAAACTTAGTGTAGTTTTTGAGAGACACAAATTCTTTTGTCGAGTACAAGCACATGATGAAGATATAATGACTTAGTAGCGACACTGCGTGGTTTGGCAGTAACATGTGAGTTTCAGGGGTTAATGGAGTCGTTAATTCGCGACCAAATTGTGAGATGTACCAAAGACAAAAAAGTCAAAGAAAGACTTTTATCCTTGGATCCTACATTAGAAGAAGCTGTGCAGATTGCCAGGAGTTTAGAACACACGGCTGTTTGGATGAAGGAGATTGATATGGGAAAATTAAATATAAAGTCTTCAGAAAAAGAAGTGGTTGCCCTAGATGTGCAAGAAGTGGGGCTGAAAAAAGTTACAAAAACAGAAGCTCCGTACACATCCAATTCAAAGAATGTACCTAATATACCTAATGTACCTAATGTAATTGTAAGAAGGAAAATTACATGTTATAGGTGTGGTTGTCCTGGGCATATTGCCTCTAGTTTTGCGTGTGGAGCTAGAAATGTGACATGAGGGTCATGCGGGAGAAAGGGTCATTTAGCTAAAATGTGTAGATTTAAGGTTCAAAGTCCAAGTGTTAAGACTGTAGAAAATTTAGGAGAGATAAGGGAAGAACTGATGCTATCTGTAGATGAGTGTGGGGTGTCTGAACAGGAGAAAATTATTAATGAGAACAAAGATATACGAATGGAAAGTACAAAGAAGCTTGAGAAACCCCATTGTGGGATCACTTTTGGTAATGCTGAAATCAAGGTATTAGTGGATTCAGGTAGTTTATTCACACTGATGTCTAAAGATGTCTATCAGAAAGAATTGAAGAAAAACTTAAAAGACTTACAACATTCTGATATAAAAGTAGAGGGGTATGGCGGAAAAAGAATTAACATCGTGGGGATGGAATGGATGGATATATTTTTTTAAATAATAGTGTTCATGGTAGAGTGTATGTGACTGAAGATGGTTCTAACCTTTTAGGATGGCGCCATCAAAAGACCTCAACATCATCCTTGACCCTAATGCTAAAGAACCTGTGATGGTTGTAGAGTCTGCACAAGAATGTGATTTACCTGTTTTAGAAGGTGATTCTGACTGGGGTAAGAAATTAATGATGTCATTTCCCCATGTCTTCACCGACGAGTTGGGTATGCTGAAGAAATTTACTCATCGTATTATCCTAAAAAAGAATGCTTGTCCAGTAGTGCACAAAGTTAGGCCTATACCTTTATTGATGAGAGAACCGTTACAAAAAGAGCTGGATAAAGCACAAGAATGTAAAATTATAGAGCCTATTGAGTCCTCAGAATGGCTTGCCCCGATTGTCGTCGCACCCAAGGAAGGAAATAAGATTCGTCTCTGTATAGACTTGAGGGACTTAAACAAAAACATATGGGTGGACCGCCAACCACTACCAAATATAGCAGAGATGTTGAGTGTGATGGGTGGTGGGAAGATTTTTAGCGTTTTAGACATGTCCGCTGCTTATCACCAAGTGAATCTGCATCCGGAATCACGACCCCTGACTTGTTTTGTCACACCGCTGGGGGCTTTCCGCTACCGTCGTATGCCGTTTGGATTAGCTTCAGCTTCCGCGGTGTTTCAAAGGATTATGCAGAACATCTTTCAGGGAATGCGTGGAGTTTTATGCTTCCAGGATGACATAATGGTGGTTGGAAGATCTTTCAAAGATCATGATGAGTTGTTGGGTGAAGTCTTAAAAAGAATTGCTGAACATGGATTAACCATAAAAAAGGAGAAATGTCAATTGAGGAAAGAGCAAGTAAATTATTTGTGTCATGAAATATCTGCCAATGGGATTAGACCGAAGAAAAGTATTGTAGGAGCGATTGTTGATGCTCCTCAACCAACAGATAAGGAACTGTTAAAATCTTTTCTTGGTCTTGCTGAGTATTGTTCAAACTTTGTATCTAATTTTTCCGACACTGTGGAACCTATGAGAGCATTGTTGAAAAAGGGTGTGTTATTTGAATGGAATTCAGCATGTGAAGCAGCATTTAAGAATATCAAAAGGTCACTAGTTAGTGCACCCACCTTAGCCCACTTCGATGTGTCAAAGAAAACTATATTAACAACTGATGCAAGCAATGTTGGGTTGGGTGCTGTGTTAACTCAAAGGACGGTAGACGGGGAAAGTGTGATTGGATTTGCATTGCGTCGCTTACAAGGAGCGGAGAGGTCTTACTCTGCTATTGAGAAAGAAGCTTTGGGTTGTTGTTGGGCGATAAATCACTTTAGGTTTTATTTATGGGGACTGCCTTTCATTCTCAGGACAGATCACAAGCCTTTGGTGCATATTTTTAAAGGTGGGAAGGGTCTTGAAGGGAATGTGACTCCCGAATTTCTCGATGGCTGTTATCAGTAATGGATTACAATTTCTCAATTGACTTCGTCAGAGGTAATAGAAATGTCATAGCTGACTGCTTGTCGCGCATGCCGGTTGAGGGTGAGGAAGAGGATCCTTCCTTGGTGTTTGAGGTGGACTCCTTATCCATTGTTAGTGATGTAAATTTGGCTTTAAGACAGGAAGAGTGGAGTGAAGCTTTGAACACAGATGGAGAGTACATAGAGCTTAAAGAAGCTATACGTGATGGGTGGAAAAATGTGATGAGCTTAAATGAGGAGTTAAAAAAATATATAAAAGTGAAGGATCAGTTGAGTATCCAAACGAATAAGGTCTTGAGATGCAACCGTGTTGTTCCACCTAGAATGTTGAGAGGAAAGTTAATCAAACTTGTACATGAAGGACATTTAGGGAGAAGCATGTGTAAAAGAAGATTGAGGCAAAATTTTTGGTGGCCCGAAATGGATAGAGAGGTGGAAGAGATTGTAAAAAATTGTCAAGCATGTAGTAATAGTGACAAGTGTAGAGTGGTCCGTCAACCTCCGCTAGGGTGTGTGTGGGTTCCTGATCGACCCTGGGAGAAGTTGGCGATGGATTTTTTGGGTCCAATTGATAGATTAGGTGTAAGGAATAGATTTTTGATTGTTTTAGTAGACTACCACAGTAAATGGTTTGTAGTTAAGTCTGTGGAACATATTACGTCTGAGATTGTGGTTGAATTCTTGAGAAATGTGTTTCTGGAAGAAGGGATACCTAAGAGTTTGGTTACGGACAATGGAGTTCAGCTAGTTTCTACTGTCATGACTAATTTTCTTATGGGATTAGGTATTAAGCATGAGAGAGTGGCACTATTTAGACCACAGGCAAATGGATTAGTTGAGAGGGTTAATCGCATCATTATGGACAACATCCAATTGTCTTTGGCTAATGGATTAAGGTGGAAGGAGGAATTAGTTAAAATGATGTGGGCTCATAGGGTGACTCCTGACTCTGTTACAGGTGTGTCACCTTTGGTGGCTTTGAAAGGAAGAGAACCGGCAACCAAAGAGTCTCCTGTGTGGTTGCAAAAGAAAGATCAAGTTTGGGTAGACCGGGAAAGAATTGCAGCAAGAGTTAAAGGGTCTCAAGAACGAAATAAGGATGATTATGACAGAAGAAAAGGAGTGAAGGATGTTAGAATTGCTTATGGTGATTGGGTGGTCACCAGAAAAATGGGATTTGTGAAAAAGGGAGAGAGCAAATTTTCTACGCCATGTAGGGTAGTAAAAGTAATGAACTCGGTGGTGACTCTTGATGATGGAAAAGAGTGGAGCATGGGTAACCTGTGCAAAATTGATGTTCCAAATTCAACTGAATGATTCTTCTGTTATTGTTTATTATAATATGTGGTTGTTAGAAATGGGATCTCTAGTTGGCAAGGGCTTGCACCTTTGTCCAAGTAGGGACCCTTCTTCCTAGTCAGGGTAAGGGTTGTTACACTCGTGAAGTAACCCCTGCTCACCCTCGTGGTAGCTTGGCACGAGCAGTCAGGCTTAATTCAGAGGCAGTGTGTAAAGCATTTGCACATAACCCACAGTAATACAGTGTAAGCACTACAAACGGACACCACACCAGTTTAGAAAAATAACCAATATTTTATATACTCAAGACAAGACCAATTACGACAAAAATCCACAATACTGTACTTTGAAAATGAATGCTTGATACGATAATTTCTTCTTTGCAAGAATAGCACAAAAGCAAAGTTCGTACGAGTCGGTAGCTCCGTCCGAGCCTACCGTGATGCTGAAAACCACAGAGTCTAACAGTTCCAGCCGACCGCGTCGATACGGGCCAGCAGAGTCGTGAACAGACTCGGTCACAGTACCTTTTCTCGTTGTGGCTGGTACGGAGTGTACGAGCCGGTCGGCGTTCGTCGCGGTTGCGGTGCAAGACGGAGCGATGCAAGGTGCGGTGTCCCTCGATGCGGTGCAGGCAGCGGCTCGATGAGCGTCGGGCAGACGGAGTCGGTGAGTCCGAGGCGTGCGATGCAGGGCGAGACGATGCTCGATGCGGTGCTGACAGGTTGCGATGCAGGCGACCTAGCCGGAGTGCGGGAGCTGGCGTCGGACAGCGGTGCGAGTCGGAGCGGTGCGTCGCAGACGTGCGAGCGGTGCCCCAAATGCGGTGCGGTCTCGACTCTTGAGCCAGTTGCAGCGACAGTGTCGGTCTGGTCCGGCTGGCCCAGTGAAGCGATGCGATGCGAACTGCGGTGCCCACAGGTCACGGTGCAAGCAGCGGCTCGATGTTGGCGGCGTCGGACGTCGCCACGGTGAGACCAGGGTTGCGATGCGAAGCGGGGCGATGCGGTCTGCGGTGCAAACAGGTCACCGGCCAGGGATGGATTCGGTTGACGGAGTCGGTTGCAGGTCCCTTCCTCTGTGGCAACTGAAACAGCGTTCCAGCAGCGGTACCCAGAGGCTTGTGAAGTCTTTGCAGTCCCTGAGACTTCTTAACAGGAGGCCAGCTCGGTTTCTGGCCCTTGGAGATACTCAGCACAAGTTTGGAGAAAGTTCAGTCCAGTCCTTTCACTGCCCAAGGCAGAAGCAGCAGCTGCAGGCCAACCCAACAAAGCAACAACACAGCAAAGGGGCAGTACTCCTCCTGGCAGCTCTTCCAGCTCTTCGTCTTGGCAGGTTCCTTGATTCCAGCGAGATCTAAATTCATGGGGTCAGGGCCCCAATATTTATATCCCAAATTCCTTTGTTCTCTGAAGGCAGAGAGGCCTTTGCCTAGTCCAAACCAGTTCTGGAGCACTTTGTTGACAAGTCTCCGTCCCTTCTTTCAGTGAGTAGGCCAGGGACATCAGACGCACCACAGGAGGTGGAGCCAGCATTGTGGAGGGAAGGCACTGTCCTATTCAGGGCCCAGGTGCGACCCCTCCCACCCATCTACAGGTCGATCTGGCTATTCAGCCCTGCGCTGACTCACCCTGTCTCCTGGCATCCCCCAGCCCCTGTCACTCACATTCCAGACAAGGAATACACAATCTCGCAGAGGCAGGCTTGGATGGTTAGACAAGAAAATACCCACTTTCTAAAAGTGGTATTTTCAAACACAGAATGTTAAAACCGACTTCACTAAAAGCTGCATTTTATCATTCTGAGTCCAGGCATACTAAACTCGAATTTCTACCATGTTCCCGGGGTCAGTTAGGATTATAAGCTGTAATAATCAAAACTGCCCGTTCTGGCCTAGGGGAACAGGTAGCCTTGCAATAGTGAAAACGAACTAGGCTGTAATTCACTATCAGGACATGCCGCACACACCCGGGCATGTCCTACCTTTCGCGTACACCGCACCCTGCCCACAGGGGTACCGTGGGCCTACCTTAGGGGTGACTAACATGTAGCAAAGGGAAGGTTTAGGGACTTGCAAGTGTGTGCACTTGCTAAGTCGACATGGCAGCCCCAGGCTGCGCACAGGCTCTGCGATGGCAGGCCCGAGTTACATTTTACGGGCTGTTTGCGTGGGTGGCACAATCCAGTGCTGCAGCCCACCAACAGCATTTGGTCTATAGGCCCTGGCACTCGCAGTGCACTTTACAAGGGACTGACAGATAAACCAAATAGGCCAATCATGGAAACACCAATCCATAACACATTTTATACAGGAGCACTTGCACTTTCCCACTGGACCGCAGTGAGGAAAGTGCGCAGAATCATCACACCAGCAAAAACAGAGTCAAAACCGGGAGGTCAGAAAGCAAAAGTCAGGGGAAACACGCCAAAAGATGCCAAGTCTAACACATGTCCCCTCCAGCTGAAAGTAGGGAGAACTACCCAACCCCATTGGAGTTCTCTTCACTAAGGCGGAAGAACCTGGACAGACCATCTGCGTTGGCGTGTTCTGTACCAGGACGGTGTTCCACCGTAAAGTCCATTCCCTGTAGGGAGATGGACCACCTCAGCAGTTTTGGATTCTCACCCCTCATTTGCATCAACCATCTGAGGGGCCTGTGGTCTGTCTGAACCCGGAAGTGAGTCCCAAACAGGTATGGTCTCAACTTCTTCAGCGCCCAGACCACAGCAAAAGCTTCCTTTCTATGGCACTCCACCTCTGTTCCCTGGGAAGTAGTCTCCTGCTAAGGAAGACTACAGGCTGATCCAGGCCCTCTTCGTTCAGTTGTGAGAGCACCGCTCCCACACCATGCTCTGAAGCGTCAGTCTGCACGACAAATTCTTTGGAGAAGTCAGGTGCCTTGAGCACGGGCGCCGTGCACATGGCTGCCTTCAGGGCATCAAAAGCTTTCTGGCAGGACTCAGTCCAGATCACTTTCCTGGGCTGCCTCTTAGAGGTCAGCTCTGTTAAGGGGGCAACGATGGTGCCATAGCCCTTAACAAATCTCCGGTAGTAGCCGGTGAGACCTAAGAAGGCTCTCACCTCTGTCTGGGTCTTGGGGGGCTCCCAAGCCAGAATGGTGTCAATCTTAGGTTGTAGGGGCGCCACCTGGCCGCTTCCTACCTGGTGCCCCAAGTACACCACAGAACCCTGCCCGATCTGGCACTTACTGGCCTTGATCGTGAGGCCTGCACCTTGCAGAGCCCTCAACACTTTCTCAAGGTGCTGTAAATGTTCTTCCCAGCTGGAACTGAACACAGCAATGTCATCCAGGTAGGCGGCACTGAAATCCTCCAGCCCGGCCAACACCTGATTGACCAACCTCTGAAAGGTGGCAGGGGCATTCTTCAACCCAAAGGGCATCACCCGGAATTGGTAATGACCTTCTGGGGTTGAGAATGCGGATCTCTCCTTGGCCCCATCGGTTAAGGCAATCTGCCAGTACCCAGACGTCAAATCAAACGTGCTGAGGAACCGGGCAGCTCCCAACCGATCAATGAGCTCATCAGCTCTGGGGATGGGGTGCGCGTCAGTCCTGGTGACGGCATTGAGCCCACGGTAGTCCACACAAACCGGAGTTCTGGAGTGGCACCGGGCGCCGCAGCCTTTGGGACCAAGACCACTGGGCTGGCCCAAGGACTGTGGGAGGGCTCAATCACCCCTAACGCCAACATCTTAGAGACCTCCTCCTTGATGCTGGCTCTGACCCGGTCAGTCAACCTGTAAATCTTGTGCTTCACAGGATGGCTGTCACCAGTGTCCACGTCATGGGTACACCAGTGAGTAACACCGGGGTCAGAGAGAACAGTGGGGCGAACTGTCCCACCAACTGGCGACAGTCCCCCTGCTGCTCCTGAGTCAGAGTAGGGGAGAGGATCACACCCTCTACTGACCCATCATGCTCCTTGGTAGACAGGAGGTCAGGGAGAGGCTCGCTCTCCTCTTCCACCCCATCATCTGTCGCCAAGAGCATACTCACTTCGGACCTCTCGAAGTGGGGCTTGAGGCGGTTCACGTGAAGGACCCTCAAAGGGTTCCTTGGAGCCTGCAAATCCACCAGGTAGGTGACGTCACTTTTGCGCTCCTTTACCTCATATGGCCCAGTCCACTTGTCCTGCAAGGCACAAGGTGCTACTGGGGCCATGACCCACACTTTTGTCCAGGTTGAAATTCGACCAGAGTGGCGTTCTGGTCATACCATCTCTTCATTTCTTCCTGGCTTGCTTCTAGGTTCGCCTGAGCGAGTTTCCTGAAGCGGGCAGTTTGGTTTCTAAAGGCCAGCATGTAGCTAAATACATCCTGGGGAGTTTTCCTGGGAGCTGCCTCCCAGCCTTCCTTTACCAAACTCAGAGGTCCTCTGACAGGGTGGCCATACAGGAGCTCAAAGGGGCTGTACCCAAGAGACTTCTGAGGCACCTCCCTGTATGCGAAGAGTAGGCATGGCAAGAGGACGTCCCACTTACGCCTCATGGGTTCTGTTAGACCCTTGATCATGCCTTTCAAGGTCTGGTTGAATCTCTCCACCAGACCGTTTCCTTGTGGGTGGTAAGGAGTGGTGAACTTGTAGGTTACCCCACAGTCCTTCCACAGGGATGTCATATACTTCGATATGAAATTGGTCCCCCTATCAGAAACCACCTCTCGGGGGAATCCCACACGGGAAAAGATCCCCATTAACGCCCGGCCCACCACTGGCGCCGTCGTTGTCCTGAGAGGGATTGCCTCCGGGTACCGGGTGGCATGGTCCACCAAGACCAGGATGTACCTGTTGCCCATGGCTGTCTTGGGATCCAGTGGCCCCACAATATCCATCCCTACCCTTTCAAAGGGTGTTCCAACAACCGGAAAAGGTTGGAGAGGAGCTTTGACCTTCCTCCCACTCTTACCACTTGCCTGGCAAGTTTGGCAAGACCTGCAGTGTGCATCTGACTGCCTTCGCATTTGGGGCCAAAAGAAGTGGGTGACAAGCCTGTCAAAGGTCTTGTCCTGCCCCAAATGTCCTGCCAAAGGCACGTCATGAGCCAGACCCAGTAGGAAGGTCCTGAAGCGCTGGGGTACCACCAGCACACGGGCTGACCCAGGCTCAGCAACCTTAGGCTCACTGTATAGGAGACCACTCTCCCAGTAGATCAGATGTGACCCGGACTGATTACCAGCTGCCTGGTCTGCAGCCTGCCGCCGCAGACCCTCCAGAGTAGGGCACTCGTTCTGCTCCCTGCAGAACTCCTCCTGGTGGGACCCCCTTCTTGCTGCCAATGGGTCAGCTCAGAGATGTCTCCCAGTTCGGCTACTTGCTCCCCTGTAGGCACCGGGCGTCCCCCTCGAGGTCTGCCTCCTCCCGGTCCGTGGGAACTTCGGGGGCCGGTTTCCCGCGCCCCCTGCCCTTTCTCTTGGCAGGGACTTGGGCCACTGTTTCAGGCTCCAAGTCCTCTGGATCACCCTTTCTGGCCGCCATTGACCGAGTAGACACGCATGCCCACTCTGGCAACCCAAGCATCTCCAAGTGGGACCTGAGCTCAACCTCCTTCCATGAGGACTGCTCCAGGTCGTTTCCTAGCAGACAATCTACAGGCATGGTAGGGCTCACAACCACCCTTAAGGGACCTGAGACCCCCCCCCATTCAAAGGGAACCTGCGCCACCATACATTGGCGCTCTGAGTTGTCGACAGCAACTACTTGGTGGAATGCTCCTGGGACTACTTGCTTCTCAGACACCAGGTGACACCGGACTGAGGTCACACTGGCTCCAGTATCTCTGAGAGCCTCTACCCTGTTCCCATTAATGGTCACCCAGGTGCTATATTTCTTTGTGTTAGGGGGCACCTGGTTTCCTGGGACCATCTCACTGTCCCCGAGTGAGACAAGGGTCATTTCTGCGGGATCCCCACCCTCCTGTGGGCACCCCTCCTCCCCAAGCGCTACACTAGCCAACACTTTGGACTGTCCACCGGTGGGTGGCTGTGTCCCCTTCGGGCACTTGGGGTCCCCCTTAAAGTGACCTACCTGGTCACATGCATAACACTTGCGGGGCCGGTCTCAACAGGCTTCCCTGTAGAGACCCCTTTCTTCTTATCACCGGGGGCTGGGAACCTTTACCCTGGGTACTAGTTTGGGGCCCTTTAGAGAACTCCTGTGCTTTACCCTTGTCCCCCCACCTTTCTGCTGGGGACCCTGCCCACCTTTGGCTGAGTCTCCCCAAACGCTTTCTTGTGGACCCTGGTACTCACCCAGCGGTCCGCTTCCATAGCAAGCTTCCTGGGGTCAATTAGCTTACTATCAACTAGGTGCTGGCGCAGATCTGCAAAACATAGACTAGACAAGTGCTCCCATGCAATCAAGTTGTAGAGCCCCTGAAAATCTGTTACACTACTGCCCTTCACCCAACCATCCAGAGACCTGCAGAACACATCCACACATTCCAACCAAGTGTTGACATCAGACTTCTTACTGGACCTGAACTGATCCCTGTACTTTTCAGGAGTAAGACCATACTTCGTGAGAAGGGCATCCTTCATGTCAGCATAGGTGAGGTGATACCCCTTACCCAAAGCTATCAGAGCATCCCTTGCTTCTTCCGGGAAAAGTGGCCACAATCCTGCTCCCCAATTCTCCTCAGGGACCCCATTCATGTGTATGGCTGCCTCATAACCCTGGAACCACCTTTGTATGTCATCCCCCTTCTTGAACTCCTTGCCTACGTTCTTGGGAATGTGCACAATCCTGTCTGCCTTTCTGGACGAATTGCTGCCACCATCTGAGCCTGACTTACTCCTAAGTTCTAGCTCCTTCAGTTCTCTCTCATGCTCTAAGAGCATCTTCCTCTCCTCTATGGCCAATCTCTTCTCCTCCCGCTCACTCTCCAGCCTGAGCTTCTGCAGCTCGAACTGCCTTGCCTCCCGCCTGTCCTCCAGCTCCTCTGGGGACAGACTGCTGCTGCCTGACCTGGCGGGTTCCCCCTACCCAAAAGCACATCCACCCTGGAAATAGGCTCCTCCGCCTCCTCACTGAGATCACCAGGCTGCCCATTGGCATGTCTGGCTGCTACCCAGGCCCTCAGCGCCTTCTGTAGCTCCTCCTTCCTTGTGAGGCCTTTAATTTGGACTTTCAGGTTTTTACAAATCGCTCGTAACTCCTTTACGGCGTAGGATTCCAACCTGTCCTCCTCAAAGATAACTTCCAGAGATGCAACGGATGATGCAATTGATTCAGGCATGACAAAAGTCGTGAGTTGAAAACTGGCAAGATCAAAAATAGGCCAAAAGAAAAAGAACCAGTATGTGGTACGTAATGGTCTGCGATATGGTAGTAGTGCACACCAATCACTGTAATTCAAGTGCAAACGCAAGTCCTATCCTCACCGCTGACAACCAATGTTAGAAATGGGATCTCTAGTTGGCAAGGGCTTGCACCTTAGTCCAAGTAGGGACCCTTCTTCCTAGTCAGGGTAAGGGTTGTTACACTCGTGAAGTAACCCCTGCTCACCCTCGTGGTAGCTTGGCACGAGCAGTCAGGCTTAATTCAGAGGCAGTGTGTAAAGCATTTGCACATAACACACAGTAATACAGTGTAAGCACTACAAACGGACACCACACCAGTTTAGAAAAATAACCAATATTTTATATACTCAAGACAAGACCAATTACGACAAAAATCCACAATACTGTACTTTGAAAATGAATGCTTGATACGATAATTTCTTCTTTGCAAGAATAGCACAAAAGCAAAGTTTGTACGAGTCGGTAGCTCCGTCCGAGCCTACCGTGATGCTGAAAACCACAGAGTCTAACAGTTCCAGCCGACCGCGTCGATACGGGCCAGCAGAGTCGTGAACAGACTCGGTCACAGTACCTTTTCTCGTTGTGGCTGGTACGGAGTGTACGAGCCGGTCGGCGTTCGTCGCGGTTGCGGTGCAAGACGGAGCGATGCAAGGTGCGGTGTCCTCGATGCGGTGCAGGCAGCGGCTCGATGAGCGTCGGGCAGACGGAGTCGGTGAGTCCGAGGCGTGCGATGCAGGGCGAGACGATGCTCGATGCGGTGCTGACAGGTTGCGATGCAGGCGACCTAGCCGGAGTGCGGGAGCTGGCGTCGGACAGCGGTGCGAGTCGGAGCGGTGCGTCGCAGACGTGCGAGCGGTGCCCCAAATGCGGTGCGGTCTCGACTCTTGAGCCAGTTGCAGCGACAGTGTCGGTCTGGTCCGGCTGGCCCAGTGAAGCGATGCGATGCGAACTGCGGTGCCCACAGGTCACGGTGCAAGCAGCGGCTCGATGTTGGCGGCGTCGGACGCCGCCCACGGTGAGACCAGGGTTGCGATGCGAAGCGGGGCGATGCGGTCTGCGGTGCAAACAGGTCACCGGCCAGGGATGGATTCGGTTGACGGAGTCGGTTGCAGGTCCCTTCCTCTGTGGCAACTGAAACAGCGTTCCAGCAGCGGTACCCAGAGGCTTGTGAAGTCTTTGCAGTCCCTGAGACTTCTTAACAGGAGGCCAGCTCGGTTTCTGGCCCTTGGAGATACTCAGCACAAGTTTGGAGAAAGTTCAGTCCAGTCCTTTCACTGCCCAAGGCAGAAGCAGCAGCTGCAGGCCAACCCAACAAAGCAACAACACAGCAAAGGGGCAGTACTCCTCCTGGCAGCTCTTCCAGCTCTTCGTCTTGGCAGGTTCCTTGATTCCAGCGAGATCTAAATTCATGGGGTCAGGGCCCCAATATTTATATCCCAAATTCCTTTGTTCTCTGAAGGCAGAGAGGCCTTTGCCTAGTCCAAACCAGTTCTGGAGCACTTTGTTGACAAGTCTCCGTCCCTTCTTTCAGTGAGTAGGCCAGGGACATCAGACGCACCACAGGAGGTGGAGCCAGCATTGTGGAGGGAAGGCACTGTCCTATTCAGGGCCCAGGTGCGACCCCTCCCACCCATCTACAGGTCGATCTGGCTATTCAGCCCTGCGCTGACTCACCCTGTCTCCTGGCATCCCCCAGCCCCTGTCACTCACATTCCAGACAAGGAATACACAATCTCGCAGAGGCAGGCTTGGATGGTTAGACAAGAAAATACCCACTTTCTAAAAGTGGTATTTTCAAACACAGAATGTTAAAACCGACTTCACTAAAAGCTGCATTTTATCATTCTGAGTCCAGGCATACTAAACTCGAATTTCTACCATGTTCCCGGGGTCAGTTAGGATTATAAGCTGTAATAATCAAAACTGCCCGTTCTGGCCTAGGGGGAACAGGTAGCCTTGCAATAGTGAAAAACGAACTAGGCTGTAATTCACTATCAGGACATGCCGCACACACCCGGGCATGTCCTACCTTTCGCGTACACCGCACCCTGCCCACAGGGGTACCGTGGGCCTACCTTAGGGGTGACTAACATGTAGCAAAGGGAAGGTTTAGGGACTTGCAAGTGTGTGCACTTGCTAAGTCGACATGGCAGCCCCAGGCTGCGCACAGGCTCTGCGATGGCAGGCCCGAGTTACATTTTACGGGCTGTTTGCGTGGGTGGCACAATCCAGTGCTGCAGCCCACCAACAGCATTTGGTCTATAGGCCCTGGCACTCGCAGTGCACTTTACAAGGGACTGACAGATAAACCAAATAGGCCAATCATGGAAACACCAATCCATAACACATTTTATACAGGAGCACTTGCACTTTCCCACTGGACCGCAGTGAGGAAAGTGCGCAGAATCATCACACCAGCAAAAACAGAGTCAAAACCGGGAGGTCAGAAAGCAAAAAGTCAGGGGAAACACGCCAAAAGATGCCAAGTCTAACAGTGGTTTTCTTTCCTTTTCATTACTTAATGGTATTTTACCTTAGTTGTACGTTAAATTTCCTCACTTGTTATTTTTAGCATGTATAGTATATCAATTTTGTCTTGAAATTCCTTGTAAGGGGGGAGATGTGTGGAGATTTCTTACTTCCATTGTAGAACTCAGTGATGTCATAGAATGACATCACTGAGTGGTTCTGGGAAGACAGTCAGTTGAAGAAGCTGGAGGTCGCTGTACATTACTGTGGATGTACTCCTGAATAAATCTACTTTATTCACTAACCACTGCCTCTGTGGTTACTACAATAACTTCTGGAAACAATGGATGAAATTGCATTCCTGGATCATCTTCATTGATGACCATGACTGGTTCAGCAGCATAAGGATTCAATATTATCTTCAAGAGACCTTGGTCTCTCCAACTCAACATACAGACACCTGTATGGGCAATGTATATTTTTTCTTCTGCTGATCTACTCTTGAAGGACACTTTGATGCAAAAGTATCCAATCAGACATATCCTGTTTCCATCGAACGTCACTGCTTGGATATCAGCTGGGAGCAATGATATGTGATCTGTTGACCAAGATTTCTCCATAATGTCTCTGGCTATTATACTGGTACTCTTGATTCAGCTAGGAATGTCAACTCTGCCTCCATCAGTTAGAGTACGCATCTGAAAGGTTTTAAATTCTCCGAGCCATTGTTTCCATCTGGTCTAATCATCAATACTAGATTCATGTTTTCTTTCTCCCTTCTTGCATTAATTTCACAGATTTCTTCTTCATATGTTTGGGCAACCTTAGCATTGCCCTGTTTTGCTTCTCTGCATACCTTTGCGAAGTGGCCCCGTCGATGACAGACACTTCACTCCTTGTTCATGGCAGGGCATCGTTTGAAGTTAGCGATATGAGATAGGCTTCCACATCTGTAACATTCCATTTTGGATCCTGCCCTATTCTCTTTCTGTAGGTGGCTTTTCTTGCCAAATTTCTTCTCCTTCAGAAAACATACTTCTACATCCTTCTTCTGTTCTTTGACTTCATTAACTTCCTTCACCCAGGACATAGATTGCTAAATGGCTTTTGTTAATTTCACCACTTCTTCTGGAGATGGGTCACCTATAACCCACAGATGTTCTTGAATCTTCCTTATATTGGTATTCACTATCAGTTGGACCCTGATCATTTCAGTGGTCTTTGTGCCGAATTTGCAGGTGGTGGAAAGGCTTCTCAAGGCTGTCAAGAATTCATCGAAACATTCATTTTCCCTTTACCTCCTGGTGGAGAGTGGTACTTCTAGTAGGCTTGAACCTTATTTCTAGTCTCAACATTGCCTTCTCGAATTCATCTAAATCCTCATTCGGCGATTGTACTTTGGGTAGCAATCTAAAATGTCTTGACCTTCTGAGCCTAGTAGGTAGAGTAAGATGCACTTTTTCCTTTCAGCAGGCCTCTTGTTGGCATCTATGGCTGTAAGATAGGTAGTAAACTCTTCCTTCCACCTTTACACCCAACTGGTGGATCTCCCTTGGTCAGTAATAATTTGAGAGGCAGATCAAATTGCATGATGTTGTTGTCATTCTAATGCAATAAGTAAACAGTTTGACAATAGTAACTGTATTTGTGTTAACTGGCTTTGTTAACAAATAAAGGGCAAGAATTCAAGGTTTGCTCTTCACCTGTGATAATGAATGTAACTAGAGATGCAGCAGAAAGTTGTAGCATGCAAAAGTTGACAGGTAAATGTACTTTGCTCAATAAAGTGTTCAGTCTTGCACCAGTTTTGCACCAGTAATATCAAAACATATCTCCTCTGCTGAAAACCTGAAGCAGGTATGGTAACTCATGATATAAGGTGACAACCATTCTGTTTGACCCAGCTTATTTTAGAAATGTCAATGTTTTCTCCCAATGTAATTATCTCCACTGTCTACTGAAACGAGGCAGGTCCGTAAGCAACAGTCTCTACCCAAACCGGCATTGTTGAGGTAAATTATATAATTCAAAATGGCTGCATTGTGGCTGGAATACATGGATCAATGGCCAAGCAATGCAAATTAAAATGGCGGCTTCCATGCGAAAACGAGGTTTGAACCTCCGTACCGGTCATGGAGCATCTGGAAAATGAGGGCGTAGGAGGCGGCCTTTTCAAAATCCTTCCTGACAAGCCTGCCTCTCACCTCATGGTCCCTGGTTCCTCCTTTAAGCGTGGGAAGGCCAAAGTCAGCAGTTGTAGCATCGCGTAAACACACACTTTGCATCACTGTGATCATACTCCCCTTGCTGCAACCAGACTCTGCAAACAGTTCTCGGCAACTGCGTACCCAACCAGCAACAATGACAGCAGCCTGGCGGAAGTTGAAAGTGGGAGGTTCAGGATCCCTTCACTTGTCGCCAAAAAGTTGTTGTAATGCAGGCAATTAAATAAACAGCAAACTTCTGTTGAGAGGACACTGTATTTACTTCCTCTCGCTGGTCGGCATCACTAACAATGAAAAGGCGCTCAGCTTGAAATCCTTCTGAAGATAACGTTCTAGGAGGAACCAATCTGACCGCTAAGGCAGAGGAAACACAGGAACAATGGAAAACATTATTACAATAAGTGATTACATTACTATAACTGATTGCATTACTATACAGTATGTTCAGCATTACAATACAAGAGCTCTGAACAATCCAATGTTCTAATTACTTATATGAGCTTTCAGCTATCCCTCTTCATTCAATGGTCTGTTGTGTCAATCCTGTTTTTCTTCTGCCCACTACAACGTAGAGCACGGGCAATGGTTCAGGCCAATTCTGGCACTGGCTAACTACACTATGAGGGAGGGTATTCAGTCTTTCACAAGGAGCTCATCTACACACCAAGCAGTTCCCTTAACTGTCAGGAACTACTATGGGAATACTTACTTTTTTGATCACATGGGTGATGGCCAGCAGTTTCTCCAACTATGAAGGTTTGCAAAATCCATTAAAAAACAAAACAAGCATTGACAAAGCCAAAAGGCTGGTGCCCAGCACCAGAGCTATAGGCTTTGCCAATGCTTGTTTTTATTTATCTGTGGAGCAAAACTGTTCTGCAAAAAAATCAGGGGGCATATTAGCAACAACAGGCGAAAATTATCGCTAACCGCGCTTAGCGCGTATTTTCTTAACGCCGCCTATCGCTGGATATTATCGCGGAGATAACATGCTATTAGCAAGGTTTATCTCCAATGCGATAAAATATCCAGCGATAAGCGGCAATGCGTGAATATCGCTGGAAAACCAGCGATATTCACGCATTAACGCCATGGTGGACTTAGGCTGACAATCCACCTCCTATTCTACAAACAGGTAAGTCATGTTTTTAGCAGGTGTTAAATTCTAGCGATATTTGCGCTTAGCGCGAATTTTTTTATCGTTTTGCCTGCGTTGCTAATAGGGGGAAGTTGTGTTAGCGACTGTTTTCGGTCGCTTTTAGTTGGGAACGCCTACCTTGCATGTCATTAGCGATAATTATCGCTGGCATGCAAGGCGATGGGGAAACGGGCCGCTATCGCCAGAGAGCTGTCGCTAACGCCTGTTAGCGACAGCTTGCTGATAGGGCGATAAAAAAATTGCCGCTTTAGCGGCAAAAAGTGCCGCTAAAGCGGCGATAAGGCCCTTGCTAGTATGCCCCCAGATTTGATCTGTGAGAAATCCAAGTATTTTATACATTTCCTTGTGGAGCAAACTTGTTCTAGAAAGATACATCCAAATTTGCTCTGTGGGTAACTGTGTGGCCTGCAGTACTCCCTGGCAAAATTAGATCTATAGAAAACCCCAAGACCTGCCCAAATAACTCACGAACCGGGGATATCTTGTGTGTTATGTAGTCCTCTCTGGGCCTCATTTCCCTGATGAGCGCCCCACAAACCACCCAAAACTACTCGAACTGGTCAGCTGTTAGTTCTTGGAACGTTTTGCCATCCATTTTATGCGCATTTTCAGATTTCTTTATAACTTGCTACTGCATACTAAAAACAAAGCTTTCAACCAGCACTAGCTGTAGGTAGGACTCAGCATAAATTTTGTTTTTAGCCAAGAAGGAGAAATCAGCTCTGTAAATAAGGTGCCCTTCAGATCAATGCACCAAGCCATCTCTTAAAGATGCTCTTTGTAAACAAGTTCAGTTTAATCTGAGGCACCAAAGTCTAAAGAAAGTCAAAGCGATGTGAAATCTTTGTGAAACACAATAGAACGGTTAGAAAAAGCCAAGTCTTGGCCTGATGAACTCAAATATGATATTAAAGAGAATCGTATGAGTGAACCCTGAGGAACCTATATTTAGGAGCGCAAAACATGTGTCAGCTACAGATGATGTAACACGAAGCACTGTTTACAAGAAGATGTCCGAAGTGTAAGAACCAAAAAAGTGAAAAGTGGAGTCACTTTTTTTTTAAATACCCTTGCTATAGGTACGTCCCCCCTCCATTATACAGAGACAGTATATCCGAGAACTTGTTCACAAGTAGGAACATGCCCCAGACCTTACACAGGGAGTTCAGCCTTTCACAAATCTTGGTGGACCCAGAGAGCCAACGGAGGCTGAGCCCTTACACCAGCTCACCAGTCATTCCCCGATAACTTCCTGCCTACTCACTGAGAAAGGTGAGCGAGCGCCCTGGGGGTAGTTGGGAGCACAGACTCACCAAAGCCCCATGGAGTCTAAAACCACCAGGAACCTGTCTGATGACATGCAGCCTCACTAGGAATCAGTGTCATGGGGAAAGGTATGTGATCTGCATTATGAATTATACATGTTCCTGAGACAGTGGGTATGTGAAAGTAAATGTAGTGAGTCTCGGCAGGGACACACAACTTCCTGTGATTCTGGGCGAATCACTTAATCTCACTGTGCCTAACAAAAATGAATGTGTCCGTTTGTAACGCAACTGGTGCTCATGTACAGCGCCCTGATACCTTCAGGTCTAGTTTGCGCTATATAAAACTGTCACAAAAAAAAAAAGTTGCTGCATTGCCTCACACTGTGATGGGGAGGCGTGCCATGGGCATTACGGTGGGTGTTCCCACGTAACACCCATGGCATTTGACACATTCCCAGATTTATAATGTTCTGTAAACCTGGGAATGCGTCAAGAGGCACAACAAGGAGAAATAACTTTATTTCTCCTTGTTTTTTCCTCTTTCTATGTGTGCTGCTTTCAGCAGCACACGTAGAAGGAGAAAATTGCCTCCATTGACTGTTTTTGTGCAGGAAGGTGATCCTTCCTGCACAAAAACTATAATTCCCACAACGAAGAGGATGTGGACTAACGGCCAGAGCTGCCGACCAGGTTAGAGTCTCGTCGTCGGCTCAGCATCCCGTGATTCTGGGCAAATTACTTAATCTCCCCGTGCCTACAAAAAAAATGAATGTGTCCTTGTGTAATGTAACTGGTGCTCATGTAGCCGCTCCAATACCTTTGGGTCGGGTTCACGCTATATATTTAATTTTTTTTTTCCTGCACGTGGAAATGACGCGGCAGGTTGGACTGCCTTGCCAAACATGGCCTATTGCTTTAAATATTACCTACACTAGAAACAAGGATCACTCTGAAGGAATCATAATTTTCTGGACACCCAAGATTTGCTGACTATTTCTAGCTTCCAGGGTCGAGCAATTAGCATGTAACGAATGATGTAAATCTCCGATAGGACGCTGTCAATCATCCACTGCACTACTCTTGCTAGAATCACACTGCCCTGAAGAAGCCCATGTGTTGGGCGAAACGCATTGGATGCGTATGTTTTTCTGTCTTTGAGAAGAAAGAAAAGAAATAAAAGGAAAATGAAGCATAACCCGACTCATTGCATACTTCAGCAAGAAATTTGGATGTGACTTTATGTTTTTCATTTGCGTCTCATTTTGTGTGTTTCTAAATGCTTCATGTATGTCCATCTGGTAGGTGCCCATTTGAGGTGGGCAATGTCTATGCAGTCTTGCATTTGTGATTACCTTAGGTGGTGCAGTGACTGAGTTCCCTAGCTGCTAATACTTTTTCAGAAGAAAAAAAACTGCAAAACGCAGACACCCTTGCACCATGGTTGGTGCACGGGTGCCTTTGACCATGGTTGGTGCAAGGGTGCCTGTGTTGGCGCATGGCAGCCAATTGAGCTCCAGGGCAGGGAAAAAGGACAGGAATGCGCTGTATCTGATAGATAAGGTGCATTCCTGCCCTTTTCTTTTGTCGTAGGGCAGTGCAGCAGGAAGGCTTGCAGGGCTGCCCTACAGCGAAACATTGTAAATGAGGCCCAGAATGCATTGGTTGGGACATTTACAGTCTCCGCATGAGACTTCTGGATACAGGCTTCAGAGACACTGAGAATGACGTCAGGGGTTCGAAGATGGACAGGACTCATAGGTGTTTTCCTCTTTCTCCAAACATATGGCAGTACATACGCTCAGACTCAGCAAATGGTGAGGGGCCCAAGTCATTTTCAGAAGAAAGTGCAGATCTAAGACATTACCTATTTTTCATTGTGACCATCGCAGCCCTGGCTCTGATTGTGAGCACGACAAACTACACACATGTCAATATATAATGGGCACACATGACACCCGGCTCAGCGGGGCAGTCTGTGTAAAAAGTGAAACACTTCCCAACTGTAACCCATGTTACAGTTAGCTGTGTGTCCTACAGCTGCTGAAGTACCGAGAAGATGTGGCAGAACACAGCTGCCGACTTTGAGACTGGGGAACCAGGTTTGGATCTCAGCGTCTATTCACCATCCTGTGATTCTAGGCAAATCACTTGATCTTCCCGTTCCCAGAAACACAAAAGAGCAAAACGAAACTGACCTTATATAATGTAATCTGGTGCTTATGTAAAGCGGAATAATATCCTTGGGCCAAGCTCGCGCCACATTAGACAGCAAAAAATAAATAAAAAGTCTCTTCTGTCCTTGAATATCTCAGACTGTCTCTGATTGGACAGACGTGCTGTCAGTTTTGACTCAAAGCCCCCTCCGAACCTGCTGTATTCTGCAGTGGGGGGGGAGCGGTAGGATGAGAGGGGGGCAGAAGGGTATGAGCTGTGTCTAAGGGGGTGGGGAGGGAGGGGCTGCCCCGCTGTGACAATAACACTCGGAAGGAGCTACTTTCAAATATCACTTTGGCTTTTCTTATCTTTGGGCAGTCTATCTTGTTTCTAATTATACGTTACCAGATATTTAAGCGCACTGACGTCGGCAATGACGTGCCCCCTTTTTTCAAATAATTAAATGAAGAGGTGTTATGTTAATTGACGGAGTTTTTTGTGTCCCGAAACAAAGGCCTTGAGTAGAGGTCTCCTGTGGAGCCGAGATGTCAGTCCCGTGCTACTTCAACACCCCTCCGCCCCCAGAAGAGATGGAACTTCCCAAAGGGAGCTGAAAGTTATGGGGAATTCCGGGAGTGACCCCCTCTTCCCGTCTGCGCCTCTCTGCTTCGGAGATCTCACCTCACATGAACCCGAAGAAAGGGGTGAATTTTTTTATGGTAAAAATCTATTGCATATTTGTGATAAAATCAGGAGATTCAGAATTGAAAGGAGGGACACCCACAGTGATCTTGTTGAGGGAGACTATACGAGGCCATGCCCCCCTACACTCCAGAGGTCACAACATGGAGCTCTGTGTGTGAAACACACCTGGCCGTGACCCAGTCCCTGCACTACTGATATCACCAGATCAAGTCCTGGTGTGACACATGGAGCTACTTGTGAAACACATACCTGGCCGTGGCCCAGTCCCTGCACTCCTGATGTCACCAAATCTAGCTCTGGTGTGACACATGGAGCTCCTAGTGAAACACACACTTGCCTGTGGCTCGGTCCCTGCACTCCTGACGTCACAATATCTCTGGTGTGACACACGGAGCTCCTTGTGAAACACATACCTGGCCCTGGCCCAGTCCTTGCACTCCTGATGTCACCATAGCTAGCTCTGGTATGACACATGGAGCTCCTTGTGGAAACACATACCTGGCCGTGGCCCAGTCCCTGCACCCCTGATGTCACCATATCTAGCTCTGTTGTGACACATGGAGCTCCTTGTGAAAGACATTTCTGGGACCTGCACAACTCCTGCGCCCCTTAGTTTCACCATACAGAGTTCTTTGTGAAAGACACACCTAAGACCTCCAGTAATTCCCTCAACTGTGACCTGTGCGCCCTCCCTGCACTCCTGGTGTAACTGCTCTGATCTCATTGTACAAGGTTGTCCCTGAGGAGGGTCCACTCCCTGCACCCTTAAGTCACCACAATTACCTCCTTGTGAATGAGTGATCAGGGCGAAGGGCTCAGCACAACACCCAGCCCTGGTGCCACCACCATGATAATGCACAAGTCTTGTTCTGGGCGTGGGTCCACTGCTTGAGCCGTGAAGTCACCACTGAGAGCTTCTTGTGAAAGGATGAGCCACCTTCTCTTTCACACCCTCTCTCACAATCAGACTCACTTCCTTACGGCTCTGCCACGAGTATTCATGAGGAAACCCCTGCTCGCGGCAGCGCGTGCAGGGGACAATCTACCGCAGACTTTGCCATTGTGGGACCTGCGTCTCGTCGCCCAGACCGGCCTTGAATATAATAATATTAATAACCATCATCATTATTGTTACAAAAAATAACTTCTAGATATACATTTCTCAAACTATATATTAATTCCTCTCTCGACTTTGACTTCAGGTGTTTCCTCTGGTTTTATTACATTCCACGCTATGACCTTTGTCCTAGGAAGAGAAATCTCTGTATTTTAAACTTTGTTTCAAGATAAATAAAAGTTACGGGTCATTCTCGAGCCCCCTGGAGTGGGAGGAGCTCGGAGGACGGACAGGGTGAGGTGACGGGTGGAGGATGGAGAGCGACGAGGGGGGAATTCCACACACCTGCTAGGGCTGTGAGGCTCCCCCGCCCCCAACTCCTCCCACCTCAGACTGAGTATAATACCTGCCCGAGCAGGGAACAGGCAGAAGAGGAGCACCTGCTGTCAGAGGGCCAGGACCTCACTTAGCACCCCAAACAAGAACGACCCTCACTCACAGAGCACCCCCGAACAAGAACGACCCTCACAGCGACTCCTCAGAGACAAGACCGCCCCTCGAACGGACCCACGGCTAAACCTCACAGAGGGCTCATCAGAGACGAGACCTTCCTTCACAGAGCAACCCTACGAGACGAGACCGACCCTCACAGAGCACCCCTCAGAGACGAGACCAGCCCTCACAGGACTCTTAAGAGACAGGAGACGCACACCGGCCCTCAGAGACCATCCCTCAAAAACAGGAGAGACCCATCAATCCTCACAGACACCTCCTCGGAGGCAGGACCGGCCCTCATTGGTCAACCCAAGAGGCAAGTCCTGCCCTCACAGAGTACACCTCAGAAATTGGACCGGTCGTCCCAGGGCGTCTTTCCAGAACAGGACAGACCCTCAAGGAGAGTCCATCGGATACAGGAAGCTAGACGACCCTCACCAGAGCAGCCCTCACAGAGGAGAGACAGCACCGACCCTCACCCAAGGGTCCCTCAAAGAAAACGGAGGCACGGGACCGTGACGGAAAAGAGAGCTCCCGTCCCTCGGTATGTACAAACCTTCTGTCCCTCTGTGATACTTTCCTCTTGTGAACAACCTGTCCACGCCTGTACCTTTTAGTGTGAACTACACTGCACAGGGTGGCCCTTTACACTGTCTTACACTGATTTGCAGCCTGTCCCCTTTCACTTTACACTGGTGCACTGATCTGCAGCCTGCCCTTGTCTCTTCACACTGTACAGCTGCACTGCCTTACGCTGATTTGAACAGTCTGCCCCGGTCTCACTTTACACTGGTGCACTGATCTGCAGTCTGCCCGTCTCTCTGTGGATCTCACCTCTGGTTCACGTTTAACTTCTTACCTCATGTCACCTCGTAAACTTTCACCAGATTTCAACTCCTGTTCTCACCTTTAAGCTCCATTTTACCTCCTGTCCTCGTCTCAGTTTCACTGCCCACTCCCCATCTTATCCCCTGCACACCTTTCACTGGCTGTTCACATTTCACCTCCTGTCCCTTCCCACCATTGGTTACTAGCTCAATTCTGTCTCGAATCCCACCTACTGCCCCACTCTCGCATGTCTCTTCCATCTCACTCACTGTCCCACTCTCATGTGTCTTCCATCTCACCTACTGTCCCACTCTCACGTCTTCCATCAAACCCACTGCCCCACACTCACCTGTCTTCCATCACAAACACTGTCCCACTCTCACGTCTCTTCCATCTCACTCACTGTCCCACTCTCATGTGTCTTCCACCTCACCTACTGTCCCACTCTCACGTCTTCCATCACACCCACTGACCCAATCTCACCTGTCTTCCATCACACCCACTGTCCCACTCTCACCTGTCTTCCAACACACTCACTGTCCCACTCTCACATGTCTTTCATCTCACCCACTGTCCCTCTCTCACGTGCCTTCCATCTCACTCACTGTCCCTCTCTCACATGTGTTCCATCTCATCTACTGTCCCACTCTCATGTCTTCCATCTCAATTACTGTCCCACTCTCACGTATGTCTTCCTTCTCATCTACTGTCCCAATTTCACGTCTTCCATCTCACCCACTGCCCCACTTTGACATGTCTTCCATCTCACCCACTGCCCCACTTTGACATGTCTTCCATCTCACTCACTGTCCCACTTTCACATGTCTTCCATCTCACCTACTGTCCCACTCTCACATGTCTTCCATCTCACCCATTGTCCCACTCTCATGCGTCTTCCATGTCACCTACTGTCCCACTCTCACATGTCTTCCATCTCACTCACTGTCCCACTCTCAGGTGACTTCCATCTCACCCACTGTCCCACTCTCCCATCCTGTTCCCATCTCACCTCTGTGTGATATTAGGCCTCTGGCTCCTGTCGCACCTCCTGTTCCCCCTCTTTCCTTGTGCACCAATCTAATCTGGGTCTTACCCACCCAGCTACCCGTCTTCCATCTCATTCTTACCTCCTGCCCCTCTCACCCCCTGTCCCAATCTCACCTCTTGTTCCCTCTCACCTGTGGCTAATTTCTTACCTATTGACTCTCTCCCCTCCCCCAGGTCTGCCACTCACCATGGAAGGCTTCGCCTCTGTGTACTACAGTGAACCATCCGTCATGGGCTTCCTCGCCAACGTCATCAGCGCCTTCCTGGTGGCCCTACAGAACTTCTTTTCCTTCCACACCAAAGTGAACGCTGAAGGGGTGGAGAACATCCTGGCAGGTGAGTGTGGCAGCCACAGATCACGCAAAGAGTTACAGGTGGCGCTGGGATAACATGCATAAGACACTTGGAGGGAGGGGTACACACGTGCGCACACAGACACACACACGTGTTGCTCAATTCCTGTGTTATCTCTTGCAGGGGTCCATCTCATCCTGATTGGAGGACTGACACAGCTCATTGCAGGCTTCCTGTGCTTCCGGAAGTACGATCACCTTGGGAGCACCGCCTTTGTGGCATTCGCCGCCCTCTGGAGCAGCTACGGGGCTACACGTGTCGTCCTGGGAGCGTATCCCACCCTCCACAACACCACACAAACCCTGAACATTTCTAACAGCCAGACCATCATGGCCGCCTCCCCTCTTCCGGTCAGTGAGAGCGCAGTAGCAGGGCTGGTGGCATACACCGCCGTCGCCTTCATCCTCTCCTTCTGCTCGGCCACCGTTAACTACGTCATGCCCTTCGTGTTTGGCGCCATCACCCTCACGCTGGTCTTCGAGGCGGTGGGGCTCTTCGGACAGTGGGCGCTGGTGGTGTCCGGGACCCTGGAGCTGCTCATTGTGTTGTTTGGGTTCTATGGCGCCACTGCCCTGCTCCTGAAGGGCCTGAGCCAGAGGAATGTCCTTCCAGGCTTCGGGAAACCCATGTTCAGCGTCTTGCTTCTGGGCTCAGCCAACAGCACCTCTTCCAGTGGCATCGGGGAGGAGACCAAGAAGAACTCCAAGTACGCGGAGCCCATGGCCTTGGGACACATCGCGGACGCGGTGGCCGCGCTAATCTTTGCCTTTTATTGCTTTGGTTACATGAAGACCTTCTACATTGGCGCCATCTGGGTCAGCATCAATGCGCTGTCCCAGCTCTGTGCGAGCTACTACAGTTACTTGAGAGAAGACGTCTACCACACCACCAAGCTTGGACTCCACAGCCTGTTCTGGTTGGTGATGTCCTGGGACGAGTTCATCCTCACGGTGCTCCTCTCGGGGGACAATGTGGGCAAGAGCCGAGCGGGCATGGTGGGGGGCTGGTTCTTTCTGGTCGTCGCTTGCATCCTCTGCCTGATGTCCTTCAACAGAGACCTCCTGGAGGTGCTGCAGAATTCATGCTTCCTCCTCCTCACGGTCTCCACCATCCACCAGATTCCACTCCAGGGATCCCATATCTTCTTCGGAGTGGTATGCAGCATTTACACAGCCACCTCCCTCTACGCCACTTTTGCCAGCCTCATTAACTCCATCGCTGAAAAGTCGCTGATCTCTACTGGACCCCAAGTGATGTCATCGGCTACGCTCCAGGACTTGCTGCTGTGCCTGAAGCGCGTCACCAGCAGGTCTAAGGAGGGCCAGGAGGTCAGCACTACCAGGTGCCAGCTCCCTGATGCCCTCTTCTTCATCTGCAATGGCTTGGCCTCACTCTCTGCCATCCAAGGGTCCCTCAGTGACCCCACCAGAGCCCACCTCTCCATCCCTTGGGTGCTGATCCCTGGCGCTCTCTTCCAGTTGTACGTCTGCAGGATCGTGGTCCAGAGA
The DNA here is from genome assembly GCA_963921515.1 of Calotriton arnoldi. Classification (NCBI taxonomy): domain Eukaryota; kingdom Metazoa; phylum Chordata; class Amphibia; order Caudata; family Salamandridae; genus Calotriton; species Calotriton arnoldi. The sequence goes on from CAWUFW010004672.1 coordinate 176,242, forward strand.
GGGCGAAGATTTGGGTCGGTCCTACCATTCTGTTATGCTGCTGTATGGGCCACATGGGCGTGGCTACGACTCGCAGGTAACTTGTGATCTCTTAATCTTTACAATGTGTAAAATGTATTCAGAAAAGTCCTAGGGATCCAGTGTCGTGAAGCTTCTGAGTGGTTTAGATTCTCAGACATACCAGTAGGGGCAGTGGGGGTGATGTATATTTTTGGTTATTAGTTTAATTTGGAGTAGCCATGTATGCAGGTGGTTTCTTGATGACATTACATGCAGTTCTTTGTCTGACTGGGGGGCCCTTGTAACCAGTGACCTAAAGAAGTACCTGGGAGGGATCATATGTGATGGCTGCCAGGTGGAGGGAAAAGGGTTGAAGAGGAGTGCAGCTGGTGGCCACTAGGAGGGGACTAATGACTTATGGAACCATTAATGGGTCAGGATAAACTATTGATAAACAATTGTAGATAATCCAGTTGTGGTAAGAACCAAAAGATAATATCCAGCACTATGATTGGCTGTTAGATGAGTGAGGTGTTGGACAGTATATGGTCCTCCTCCATCCCTTGTCTCTGCTCCTGGCCATCTCTTGCCTTTGAAGGAAGAGCTCCTTCCTGTGTTCTGTTTCATACATGACTAACCCTCTGCCCCCCCCCCCCCTCCTCTTCCCTCTCCAGGTCCCCTGCTGAATATCCACGTCGCCAGTTATGGTGCATTCACTGTTGGTGCCGTCACCTTCCTGGTCATCAATGTCTTCCTGATGTCCTTGGGTAAGTCTCTCTGGATACCGATGCCCAGTCATCCCTCTGTTGAATACTTGAGGCCCAGGTGCCCTGACAGACAGCAGCTGCTTCCGGCTGTAGTGGGTACGGGCCGGAGTCTGTCTGTCATTCGATGGTCCATATGCACAGTTCTGGGGCATCGTAGTGTCCTCATCTAAAGACTTGAGCAACTGCAACCCCCGCCGACCTCTGAAATGTGTCATTTCCGACCTCTGACGCCATCTTGTTCTGCTTGTTCCACAGTCGCCTATGCCAACGTGGTGCTGGTGCTGCTCGCCCTGCTGATGGAGGCGGTGATGGTCTGTTTCCTGCTCTTCACCTTGGAATGCCTGCCCCTCCCACTCGAGAGTAAGTGGACACCTTCCACTGTGGGTTCCTCTTGTGTCTAATGCATGTCAGTGATCTCTAAAGGGCTAATACATGATAAACAGGCAATTTCTATCAAGTGCCATCCCGAGTCCACCTGTAATGTGGTGGGGGCTAAAGGGGAGTGGTCTGTAGAAAGGACTGGAGTGTGCCTGACAAGCCTGTGCTTCTGAAGGGCTGTGGGGCGGGGTGAACAGAGTCAGTTACGTGTCAGACTCTGCTAGAGTTGGACTCTACAAGGCAAGGGGGGCTGGAATGGAGTCAGTCACAACCCTGACATGTGTCTGGTTCTCTGCCAGACCTCCACATCTCTTAGTTTCTGTATCTGTCCCTCCACTCCTGCCTTAACATCACCTTGTTATAATGCGAAGAGTAGGGGTGAGCCCCATAACCCTAGGAGCCAGGGCAATTAAGTATAAACCAAGACAGGGGTTCCTGTACCAGTTTAAATGTTTTACCACACTTAATTTCATACAGACAGAAGGTGAGTGAAAAAGTAATCTCTGTCTTATGTTTTTATTTTATTGCCTTGGGTGGCATTTCCCTTCTTGAAATTCCTCCTGAAGGGAACCCCTGTCTTGGTTTAACATTAACTTGATCAGCACACGCGTCTCTTTTGTTGATATTATTGAACTTAAAGTCTAATTTTCCCGCCTTTGTGTGTTTTTTTCAGTCACAGTATTGTCCGTCTTCAGTCTCGTCTGCATCTACGGGTCGGCGGCATCTCTTGGAAACTGCATTTTCAGCAAAGATCTAATTCCCATGGGACCACCTCTCTTCAAGGTACAGTGATAAGTACATGCAATATGATATGATTACTATTCTTAATTTAACACTCAGTTCCGATATAGCTCTCAAATAACCAGTCCATCTCAGTCCTCTAACGCTGGGATGTGCATGTGCTGCTCAAGGGTAGCTCTAGGTGGCGCTGTCTCACCCCTTGTCTTCTTTTTGTCCTTTCAGGAAACGAAGCCAAAGGAGAAAGTTGAGGCGTCCGACTCCTGCGTGTGCCCCGATTCCTATCGCACCAGCAGTCTAAGGACCATCGCCGCCCTGCTGGACCAGGGTGGGGTTTGCGGAGTCCCCACAGACACGGTCTACGCCCTGGCGGCCTCCTGCAAACACCCCGAGGCCATCCAGAAGATTTACACCATCAAGGTGAGCACCGAGGAGCGGACTTCCGGCGGAATTTACCCGAGGCCGAGACAGATGCTCTGTCATTCAAGAATAAGGGATACCTTTTACAAGAACAGTTAGAAATCACCCTGTGGGCGGAGACATTGTCATGGAAACGTCAGGGTAAAACCATTCTGCAGGTGAGGGTTTCCATGGTAATATCTGCTTAGAAAGTTCTAACTCCAAAACTTTAAAAAAAAAAGGAAAGCAGCCAGGTTAAATGGTAGCTTGTCATACTTTGCAGAGAGAGTGCTAGATGGGGGTGATAAGGGAGGTGTGGGCTCCAGTCCACACATAGTCTCAGGAGAGAACCCTGCTTTAGGGGCAGAAGAGCCCAGCGAGATGCTATCACATGCACAAGAAAGATACTAATGCCCCAGAACACACAGCGAGTCTGCATTCTCAGACTAGGGAACCTACTGTGCAGATTCCATTGCATTCAACTCTGTGGCCAGTGTCTGTCTGTCTAGGTCATTAGAAGGTCATACATGCTTTTAACTTGTACAATCTTTTGGCTAGCACTAGAGACTTTTAGTTTATTTACAGCGGTAGTGTGACTGGGTCTAAGGTCACTTAGGTATCATGTGATCCTGCACATAATGTCTGAAGGTCCTGCCCTCCCCCTTCTCTCTCTAAACCATTCATTTCTCCCCTCTCTTCCATCCTCTGCAGGACCGACCCCTGGAGAAGCCCATCTGTATCTGCATCTCCCACCTGGACCAGCTGCGGGCCGTGAGACCCCCGTTCAGTCCCCTGCTGTGGGACTTCATGGGGAGCGTCTACCCTGGGGGTATCAGCTGCATTGTCCAGAAGGGGGAGTGGCTGAAGAGGATGGGTGAGTGTGACTTCTTCTGCATGGTCTGTTTCCTTCTCCAAAGAGGGGTGGGCTGGGGAGGGTAGAGGGGTGAGGGCTACAAATGCCAGAAGTTGTACCTAGGGCAATTCAGGGGTGTGCTCACTTCATGTTTGTGCTGCTTGTCTAGATCATGCTTCATTCACCCCCAATATGTACCAACCCCCATCTCATGCAGATATTACATGCACCTATCACTCCATTCACCACTCCCCCAATGTCAACAGACTCCCATCTCCTGCATGTATTGCTTGAATGTATCACAGTCCATTCACCCCCCACCCCCAATGTCTATAGACTCTCATCTCATGTAACTATTGTATGTACATATCAGGGTCTATTCACCCCTTAATGTCTACAGACCCCAATCTCATGTAGCTATTGTATGTACATATCAGGGTTTATTCAGCCCCCCACTATATGCATATCCCAGCTCATGAAGGTATTACCTGCACATCCACCCCCTGATGTCTACAGACCCCCATCTCATGCAGGTATTGCATGTACATCCACCCCTCTGATGTCTACAGACCCCCATCTCATGTAGCTGTTGCATGTGCATATCAGGGTCCAATGACCCCCATTCAGTGTACAGGCCAATATCTCATGTAGTTATTGCATATACATATCAGGGTCCAGTCCTCCCCTTAATGTGTAACGACCCCAATCTCATGCAGGTATTACATACACATTCATCCCTAAACCCCACAGCCCCCCATCTCATGTACCCACTGCATGTACATATCAGGGTCCAGTCACCCCCATTCTGTGTGCAGACCTTATCTCATGCAGCTGTTGGTTGTTTAGACCACACTCCTTACACGGTTCTTATATAAGTATTTGCTTTAACTTCTGGTTTTCTTGTAATGTCTCAGGCTCCAGCCTCTCTCACAGTTGGCAGTGCCACCCCTATCAGCTGCCCTTTTCTCTGACATAGCTCCTATGTCAGCCCTAGTGCTGTGTACGGCGCTCTACTCTTCATCAGCTCCATTTGTGCAGCTCTATAAAACCACCAATACATACATTGCACATTGCCATTTGTTTAAAGTAACCGCTATCCAACATTTATGCAGCAATACATCAGTCCTGAGTTGTTTCCTGTTTTGTGTGTGTAGCTGTTTGCTTTGCACTCTGGTATCTGTAGTCCAGCATTTATGATGGCAAACGAACTGTTAGAATCCGAATTCAGTTAAAAACACGATAGGACAGACTCCTTCTCATCCATGCCACAATTTGAGCTCCTATCTGTTTTGACTGGAGATCCATCTGTAAATCTAAATGTGGCCGTGCCAGTGCCAGGCCTGCCCGGTGGTCTTGCATCAGTGAATAGTGCAGCAGGAGACACGATGGAAGCAAAACTCTGGCCCTCCCAGGCCCAAGTCACCAATGGAGGGAAAGCCAGAGCCTGTCCCTGGTTGGAGTGTGGCAGGGTCTGGAAGAGACCTCTTGTGGCTTAATAATACATTTGATGATGTAAGAGTGACATTGAAATAACAAGCACTGGCACCATCAATAGGTCTGACTTTAATAGGCCAATGCAAGCAAGGTGCATTTACTTGTCTCCATGTATTACCACTTTAAAGCTAGCCATATTGGCTTTATCAGAGCACGTCTGCTTTGAACAGCTGGATTGTGCACCATTATATATTGTGTATGTATATGTGTGTGTGTTTGTGTGTGTGTGTGCGTGTGTGTGCGTGTGTGTGTGTGCAAACACATAAATATATGTGACTCTTGCACAGTTCCTGATTAAAACATTAAATAAACCCAGCAGCAATGACCAATCAAAACAAAGAAGGGTTGTTTTCTGTATGCAATGCATGAATCATAATCTATCCTGTGATGAGTCAGTGTACTTCTCTGTTGTAAAATAGTCTCTAATGCAGGCAGGATAATACACCAAACAGCAATAAAATTAGGATGAGATGAGGGATAAATACTTCTCCGGTTGGAACCTATTGTAAAGAATTGGTAACAATATGTCTGGACGACAGCTGGACTGTCAAGACAGAACAAACAAATGTGTGCATGTTTCTCATAGTTTGCAATACTTTCGTAGTAGCACAATTTCTTTCATACTAAATGTACAAATGTCTGTCCACTGCACAACCAGTGCAATCATGTTTCCAAGGACTTCAATTAAGTGCAGGTGTTCTGAAACTAAAACATTCAAACATCAGCTCAAATTAAGCACTCCCATCTGCAGACCTGCCAGCTCACACATTGCTTCTTTGTGAGACACAATATCGTCTCCCTTCACAGGGTCACCCAGTGAGGAGCCAATATCACATGGTGGCAGAGAAAACGAGCTGAAAACCACTTAAACTGTGGATATCCAGCTGGCTTCGGAGGCTTTGAAGTGCCCACGGCCATTAAGGGGTGTGAAAACACTACAGAACATCAGCAACAGCCTCAAGCAAGCTTTCCTTTTCTTTTGCTTTGGAGGAAGGGTTTTGGGGCGGGCAGGGACAGAAGCACCTCTTAGGCACTTCTAGGCAAGAGGCCCTTCCCCTCCAAGGCCCTGACCACACCTCACATGTTAAAATGTTTGTTTTAGTTGGCAGGTCAACAAGTCAGCAAGAAGTTCCCTTTGGACTTTCTATAAGCATACCATCATAAACACATTCCACATATGCATACAGTCAACCCTTCACCAACATAAATAGCAGATACCAAAAAACCAATATACGATTACTCATTTATTAAATGTTATTCATGAATAAAAAGTTTTATAACAATAAAAAATCCACAATAAATCACATGATTTTTCAACATATATAGTGAATCACAAATAAAAACAGGGAGAATACAAGAATTAAAAAGTGCAAAATTTGAAAGGCACAAACACTAAACCCAAAGAGTCATTCAAATTCTACAACAAGATATGTATTTCTATATATTGGTCAAACGAAAGCCCGTAGGGTTTAGTAATCATAAAATCCAGGAAGCGACGCGTTTCGGTGGTATTTAAACGATCCAACCACCTTCTTCAGGCTTAATCATAAAATATCTCCCAACTCCTTCATATATTCATTTATGGTGATGCAATACATTCACCAAAGGAGCTGCTTCTCCGTGGTGGTTTAAACTTCGGGCGGAAACACTCTCAACCCTAAAAATATATTATATATAGAAGGGAATAAGTCTCCTCCGAAATGCCGGTTTTGCTTTTTTAAAGTAGTCCACACCTTTTTCCGGACCAAATAGCCACTCTATTTTTGATAAAGATCACCCTTTTCAGGACCTGTAGTACCACACAGGTATAGGTTGCTCCGTCATTAAATCAAAAGGTGGACCGATTTTTAATGGCGAAACCACAATCTTAATTGCACCAATCGTAACCACCGTAAAACCATAAGCCGGGACTAAAAAGCCTCCTGTCGTGCTTCGTTCGTGGGAAGGATTAGTTGGCAGGTTTGCATCTGATGGAATCTCTATACGGCACCTCTGTTCATGATGTAGAGCAAATAAATACAGTCAAACACAAATGCTCACTCACTCTCGACATGTTGCTGATTCATTTTGTTATTTTCTCCTCCTGCAGGAGTTGGACCAGCTTATGACATTGTTGGCACTAAAGACTCCATCATGATCCGAGTGCCGGACCACACTATCTCTGCCCACCTGACCGACATGACCGGCCCTCTGGCCATCACCTCTGCCAATCCCAGCGGGGAGTGTGATAGCACCCACCATGACATGGTCATCTCGTGAGTACTCACTCAGAACAGGGGTTGAATTCAGGAAAAGGTTGTGAGTGGGCCTTCTGCGGAAGAGATGGTGCCTGGGGTTTGAGAGTTACTAGATGGCTGCTAGGAGCTGAGGGCAGAGACAAGGGTTGCTGAGGGGCGTGAGCTGAAGATTCTGAAAGGTGAAAGGAAGAGTGTGGGAGTATTGATGGGTGATGTGCTACTTTGATTTCGTTTTTTATAAGGATTGGGCTAGCATTGAGATGTTACTTGGGGTCTTCTGAGTGGTGGGTGGTTTACTGGTTCTGCAGAAAGATGAAGGGAGGGGTAAGGGTGTTGGTGATATCACATGCATATGTTTTAGGGTATTTGAGATGCTTGGCATAAGCCTATATGTGGGCGCATTAAACACAGGTGTGTTTGACCAGTTGAGGTCAGGTAGATGTGTGCCTGCCTGCGGCTTCCCTTTACTCCACAGCACCTGAGCCTTTGTCGATGATTACTTTAAATGAGTGATTTTGTATTTCCTCTCTGTGTTCCAGGCGTCTACGGCACAAGCTGGAGGGAGTACTGTGTGATGGGGACTCCTACGAGATGGTGGGCTCCACGGTAGTGAACTGTCTGAGGATAGATGAAGGTGGGTCTCAACCAACGCTTGTTCCTGTTTCATCTCTCCCCCTGCTATTCCCAAACTAGACTCGGGAGCATCCATGGATGTGAACAGAGGGCTCTGCTCCCCACCACCCCTCCTCACCCACCAAACACATGCCATGAGATTTGGAAACACCAGTCGTGGTCCAGTGTATTCCTGGTGTCCAAGGCATACAGACCTACACAGCCCAGAATGCATGGACAGCTGAAGTATCCAAGGGGCCAGCATGAATGCGTAACAAAAAGGTTCACTTTATAAGTGCTTGTTTTAAGTTTGCAGGGATGCCACTGGAGATTTCTTACCTGTGCCGACTCCTGACCCCCACTTTCAATTTAAGAAACCTTTCTCTTTATCATTAGTCTGCACTATTGGTGTACCATATTGCATAATTTGTTTCACAAACTTTACATGTGTGATGTGAAATATGGGTTGCCTTATCGCACATGAAATGTTCATGGTGGTACATACCGCACATTAAAAACGTCACATTAGATACTGGCAGGAGATTGGGTTAGCTAAAAAGTTGCTTGAAGAGACATTTTCCCCCTTAACCTCGTTTCTCGTGAGCTAGAAATGAAGGGAATTGCAACAGCAATTAAAAATTCACCCAGACATAGTCAGCACATGGATGGAGAGCTTCTCTCAATAACCCAACATACCCCAAGGTGAAATACTGTTTTTTCCGACTCACCCATCTTTCTGAGGGACAATCCCACCCTGCCCAAGTAACCCGGTGCTTGGAGGTCCTTACCCTGGCTCCCTCTGAAAATAGAGACCTTGGAATCGCAGGCTCTCATTTACAGTTTTCAAACATATTGACCATATACATACAGATATACACAAATGTCTCTTTAACACGCATTCGACCTGGTAAAAGTTCCTAATTTCAGTGAGAAACACTTCCTAATTACTGGATTGCAGATTTAACGTACTATTCTATTTCCTGTCCGAGTTTATTGGCCAAGTGCTTGATAGCGGGTTTACTGTAGTTGATATTTTTGCAGGGAGATAGTTTGTGGAAGGTATTTTGGCAGTCAAAGTTTTCAAGTCTGTGATTTGCCCACCCTGCCCCAGTCATCAAATGTGTCCTTAAGGGGGAAGTTCCCATCCTCTCTCCAATCAACATATGCCACGTGAGAGGGCGGTTCCCTCCTGTACTCCATCACCCATTGGTTCCTGAGGGGCCAATCCCCACTGTGCTCATTATGCTTGTCTTTTCCCCTCCCTCTGCTGCTCACATCGCTCAGACCTGTCCAAGCTCTCTCAATCTCATGCTGTTGTGCTTCTTCCTTTCCAGGGATCCTGAGCATCGTGAGGGAGGGCTGCGTCCCCACCACCCACGTCATGCAGACGTTCGAGCGGGTGAAGAACGTGCAGGTGTGAGGCTACCACGTGCTACGACCAGTCTTGTTCTACTGACCACAGCAGCATCCGCACAAGAACTGAGCCAGCTGCCATTTGCACTTTATTAACCGGAAATGGAAACATCACAATCTGAGGCCGGATATCCGCGTCGAGCCTGAGCTGAAGGGAAGACATTGCCAGAACAGACTTACAGACGGCAGTGGAGTCAGACATTCTTACAGACAGCTCACAATACTTTTTCTCAGAATGCTTCAGTTAGATTGGTACATAGCCATGTTCTGCCCTTCAAGCCCCAACAGGACGTTGCTGTCAGACATTTTGAGGGTCATCGCTTGGCGATGTGTACATTGACAGATCCTTCATTTCATGCCCTTCGACATGCAGGGGTACCATAAGTGTCACGTACTTATACTCTTTCATCCAGTGGTGCGATCTTTGCTTGAATATCATATTTTTTAACCCTGTATTTTAACCTCTTAGTTCATAGATGATGCTGACGTCGGTGATGGATTCTACTTATTTGGGTACATAGAGGATGTCTGGTTCTGTCAGACCACTTAACAGACTGGTGTGACAGAATACTGTTGGAGCCAGACAGCACTCTTGTTACGGCCAAACCTATTGGCTCCTCTGGATGGTGCTGGCCACCCAATCAAGAGGAGTTCCATGTATCATAGAGATGAGTTTTTGAATCTGAGGGATATATACATTGTAAGTAACTTATTTTATTTATTGAAGCTCTAACAGAGCTTTTATTTATAGATATGCAATTGTTCATTAAAATAAAATATCACTGTAAAATAAATTGGTTTTTCTCATCGCTATAAGAGGGTAACTTCACATGAATTAGTTGTGCTCTTCATCGGGCAGGGGAACAGAGGATCCCTGCTCTCCTGAGAAGACAGGCTTGGGATGCTGACGGTTTCTGGTTCTTTTCTGGGGAAGTACCCCCTACATGAATTGCTTTCTTACCCACCTACAGAGCATAGGATGGGAGTGTGGGAGATGCATGGTCCTTAATGACGTGGTACGACCTAAAAAGTAGCTATGAATTCCTAATCCTCCTGCGATGTGGCTGTAAAAGAAGTTTGAAAGAAAGCAGACACTTGGGAAAGCTCATAGAAGTCCAACACAAGTTTAATTCAATAATATGGCTAGCATCAAAAATATTCTATGTGCAATTCACAATGGCAACGAACCAGTGCTTCCCCGTCTGAACCATTGGAGCACAAAATGCTAACTTCTATACATTTGCACCCTACTTTTTAAAATTTTGCAAAATGCGGCAAGGGGAGGGAGGAACATGTGTTTCAACCGAATCTCAAGATGGACAGTAATGATCAGGTGCCTAGCTCTTCTTGTGGGAAGAATGTGAGAAGGTTTTGGGAGGAAGTTACAGTATGGTATGGAAGAGAGCTGACCACAGTAAATCTGCAGCTCTCGCTTGGCATTGCTTCAAACTTCAAAACGGGGTTGCAGTTTCTTGAACAGTCAGGCTAAATAGGCAATGTACAAACCCGAAATATTAAAAGGCTGGTTATTTAAAATGAGTGGTAGAGTGCAATAATACAAAGTTTTAGTAGCACTGTAACCAGTGGATATAAAAACCACTTCACATGTGTTATTACAAGTAGGTATAAAATACGTTTGGAGAAGGCTCTCTATCTCTCTCTCTCTCTCTATATATATAAATATATATATCACTGAAAAAACCATAGGTTTCAGGGACGTTATAGTTAGTTGGACATTTCACTCGTACAAAACCAGAGAAATTCGGCCGTTATAGTTAGTTGAGCTAACTATAACCCACGCCCCCGCAATGCACTGCTGATGACGTCACATATTACATCACTCATGACATGGTCAGTGACATCACTGATGACATCTCAAATGACATCACTGATGACATCATCCAGTGACTGTGTGTTTCTGTAAAGTTTAAATATGTTTTTTATATATATATGCCAAGGTGTATTGAAGTAGGAGTGGGTGTATAAGTGTCTGAATAGATGATTTAGTAGGTGCGTGACTGACTGTATAAGTGAGTGATTAAACGTGTCTTACTGAATGCATGGGTTAGTGAGTAAACTGTGTAAATGTCTGTATCATTCTGTCAGTTGGTGTGTAAGCAGCTGCATGGGTTGGTGAGTAGCTCCATGAGTGTCTATATGGGTTATTGATTGGTTGTCTGAGTATCTGTATGGGTGCGTGAGTGTCTGTGTGGGTGGGTGGGGGGGGTGTGATTCTGTGCATAGATGTGTGAGTGGGTAATTCACTGGGTGTATAGGTTCAAGAGTGCACCTGTGAAGGGCTGTATGGGTGGTTGAGTGTGTGTGTATGGGTGCGTTGGTGAGTGAATGGATGTCTCAGTGTGAGTAACTACATATGTGAAAGGCAGTTTATGTGAGTGTTGGAGTATATAATTCACTATATGTGAGAGTGAGTGATTGTGAGAGTGGCTGTATGGATGAGTGTGTGCTTGTATCAGTGATTGTATAAGAGAGTAAGTGTGTGTTGGTATCTGTATCAATAAGTGAGGTGGTGTGTGTATAACTGTATACGTGAGTAAATGGGAGTGTGAATGATTCTTTGCATGATTGACTAGGTGTGTGAGTACTCTATGGATGAGTGACGATATTTGAGTGTCTGTATAGGTGTATGAGTGCAAATGATAGTGCTGTATTGATAAGTGACTGCATGTATGAGTGACTGTATGGGTGAATGAGTGGACGTGTGTAGACCTAGGAATCAGTGAGTGGGTATGTAGTAACTGGTATTGGTGTGCCTATGGTTTCGAAAATGGTAGTCTGTATTTTAGAGTGGGTGTATCAAAGGTTATAATAGGGTGTGAGGAGGTGCATCAGATTATCACGTGGATGATGTCATCAGTGATGTCATTTGAGATGTCACTTACCATGTCATGAGTGATGTAATATGTGACGTCATCAGTTTATTGCGGGGGCGCGAGTTATAGTTAGCTCAGCTAACTATAACGGACAAATTTCTCTGGTTTTGTACGAGTGAAATGTCCAACTAACTATAACGTTCCTGAAACCTATGGTTTTTTCAGTGAATTTGTATGGTTTTTTAAATGCTAATTTCTAACTATAACGTCCCTGAAACCTATGGTTTTTTCAGTGAATTTCTACGTTTTTTAAAATGCTAATTTCTAACGATAACGTCCCTGAAACCTATTGTTTTTTCAGTGAATTTCAAAGGTTTTTTAAATGCTAATTACTAACTATTACGTCCCTGAAACCTATGGTTTTTTCAATTAATTTCTAAGGTTTTTTAAATGCTAATTTATAACTATAAAGTAGTAGTCGCGTTTGCAGAGTAGTTGTTATGTTACATAAATTTGTAACGCGCACAGCTACTCATGAGTATCCCGGCGCGGAGCCTAGCGGGGTATGAAACATGAATCAAGCAAAGAAATGTGTTTATAGTTTCCTCTTAAAAGCCACTGGATCCTGAATAATACGCAGGGCAAGAGGAAGAGCATTCCAGGCAGCAGCAGCCTTCACTACAAAGGATCTGCCCCCAAGCCTCTGAAGCTTGAAGCGGGGAATATGAACAAATTGTAGGGACGAGGACCGAAGGGATCGCGCAGGAACATAGAACGAGAAGTGTCTCTGCAAGTACAGAGGGCCACAGCCATGAAGGGCACGATGGGCCAGAACCAATGATTTAAATTTGACTCTCTCCGCCATCGGGAGCCAGTGGAGGGATCGCAACTGAAGTCGAACGCTGTTCCCAGCCGAGGTGCCCAGTAGGAGTCTGGCTGCCGCATTCTGAACCACCTGTAGCTTCTTCAACAGGTAGCCCGGAATGCCAACAAAAAGGGCATTGGCGTAGTCCAGCCGCGACAGGATCAGTGCACAAGTAACCGTTTTCCTCGCTGCCTGAGGTAAAATGGGAAAGAATCTTCTGAGAGTTTTGAGAAGGCCGAAACAGCAGCCGACCAGCTTCGTAATGTGTGTTGAAAAAGAGAGACCCTCATCAAACCAAACCCCCAGATCTTTTGTGGACTTCCCTGTGGAGGTAGGCAATGGAAACTCAGGAGGCCAAAGGTGCTCTCGAAAATTAGGAGGGAATTTCCCAAACAGCAAAATCTCGGACTTCTCTTCATTGCACTTGAGCTGTGCAACTGCCAACCATTTAAAAATAGAGGATAGACATCGTTGAACCAATAGCACCGAATCTGCATCTTTGTCCCAGGTAAAAAGAAGCTGGGTGTCGTCAGCATAAGCCATCACCTTAGCCCCCAACTCCTCCGCCAGATGTATCAGCGGAGTCACATAGATATTAAAAAGAAGGGGGCTAAGGGAGGATTCCTGGGGGACTCCAGTGGTCACTGGCTGAGGGGAGGAGGAGGATGGTGGGAGCCAAACCTGCTCAACTCAACCCTCCAAAAAAGACTTAAGCCAGCCCCAAACGGCACCTGACACACCGACCCTGGCCAATCGTGCCAGGAGAAGTGAGTGCGGGACAGTGTCGAATGCCGCCGAGAGGTCCAGCAATATTAATGCAGCTCTCCCGCCGGCATCCAAACACTCACGAATGGCCTCCGACACCTGAACCAGAACTGATTCTGTACTATGCGATGCCCGAAACCCTGATTGGGCTGGATGCAGGAGCGCCTCCCTTTCCAAAAATTCCGTAAGCTGTTTATTAACCACCTTCTCACACACCTTAGCCAGAGCAGGAAGGAGGGAGAAAGGCCGGTAGTTCCCTGGGCTAAGGGGGTCCAATGACGGCTTTTTTAGAAGTGGCAAGATTTTAGCCAACTTCCAAGCCTGTGGCACAACAGCTTTCTGAAGAGACATATTGATAATGGTATTCACTTCTGTGTTCATGGTCACTGCCGTTCCTGCCAATAGCCTAGCAGGACAGGGGTTCGAGGGCGAGCCAGACTTTAGACCCTTTAGGATTTTTAAGGATTCCAGAGGGTCAACTGTCCTAAATGTGGACAGAGAGTGGACAGGGTCGGCAGATTGGGATTCCACTGACACCCCAATGCTGGTGCCACAGGGAGTGAACGCCGCCTGAATAGTCCGGATCTTTTCCCTAAAGAAGCATGAGAGAGTATTACACCAGGTAGGGGAAGATGGCGACACGCTAGCTTGGGCCAGAGGGGAGGTGAAGCTCTGAACAATAGCAAAAATTTCTTTCAAATTGTTACTGGCTGATTCAATGCGGGCTGAATAAAATTGCCCTTTGGCCAGCGTAATAGCCTCATGGTATACTTTTTGTTTATCTCTGAGCTTCCGCTTAGCTGCCGGGCAGTATCCATCCCTGCGCCAAGCCCGCTCAAGGAGCTTACATTCATGCTTCAGAGCTTTGAGGGTCGAATTATACCAGGGTTTGGAAGGAGATTCCCTAGCCAGCCTGGCAGTCCGTTGTGGGACCACCGTGGCTACTGCCTTAGCAACCCAACAAATGAACCCATCTAAATGCTCCTCAAGCTCCCCTGCCAAAACGGGCCTAGAAGTTTCCAAGGCCAGATTGAACTCAAGCGGATCAATTTTCCCAAAAGCTGGTTTGCAGCATGAACGTGCTAGCGGCTCAGCATTGGACTCTTCCCACGAAAAATAGGTTAGAAAATGATCCGACCAAGAGACCGGGCAGGGATCCTTCAATAGAATAGGAAAGTTGGTACAAATAGGGTCAAGTGTATGGCCGGCCTGATGAGTGGGAAGGCTGACATGCTGGTCAAGTTGAGCCAGATGTAGAATATCCAGCAGGTCACGCGCATCCTTAGTATCCGCTTGATCCAGATGGATGTTAAGATCGCCCAGGACCATATAGTGAGCAAATCTAACTGCCCTGGAGATTACCGCGTCCCCCAAGCCTGGAGAAAAGATCCCACCTGGCCAGGGGGCCTATAGATCAAGGACCCTCCCAAGGTAAAATGTGCAGAGAAGCGAATGCTGAAGTCGAGAGCTTCGCATCCTCCCCAAGAAGTGACATCCCCCCTGCGAAGCTCCCACTTATTCTTATAGATAATAGCCACCCCGCCCCCTCTCTCCACCGGGCGGTCGGCTCTAGAGATCTTATAACCCACAGGTGTGGCAAGGGTGATAATCGGATCAGAAGTGGAGTCAAGCCAGGTTTCAGTCAAGAACAACAAATCAAGAGAACTGTCCTCTAAATGGTCGAAGACATCTTGATGATGTTTCCTGAGTGAGTGAGCATTAATCAGGGCAGCCCGAATAGGGGGGGCTCTGGTCGACTGGCCAGAAGAGCTACATTTTTTATCCAAAAAGGCAGGCCCTGCGCCCATCTAAAACCCACACAATGTGCAGACGTGATTTATCTCCTCAGCCACAGCCCAATTACCAAGAGGGCAACAGATAGAGGGAGCAAGGGCCCGTAAGGCAGCCCCCGTGTAACTCCGTCTAGATTCAGGGCCTGGAGACTTGCGGGCAGCATGGCTGGCGCTGTCCGCTTCTGGGACGCTGAAGGGCGCAGACGGGCTTGCCTTAGGCGCGCCTTTGGCGGGCCAGCGGCGCGTCCGCTGCGCCTCTGCGCAGCTCGCATTTAAATAGCCCCGAGTGCCAAAGAACTAGAGAGCAAACTGCCGAAAATGGCGGCTCTCCGTGGCACCACGGGCAACCAGGAAATGCGTCACACCGGCAGGCAGCTTCAAGGCAAAGCAATAAAAAGCAGGGTAAAATATGTGAAAACACCAAGTTAAAGTTTTTAAAATGTGGGTATGAGGGCTGAGGTCAGTATTCATGTGCAAACTTCGCAAAATAGCAGCAATAGAGTAATACAATGCGTAGCGGCAGGCAGAGAACCCCTAAGGCACTCTCCTCCGCGCGGAGAAAGGAGGCTGAACCTCTGACCAGCGCTCAGGAATTCTGCTGCGTAGGACTTACAGGAGGTACCAGGAGGGCGTCTTTGCCCCCAAAGTCCCTCAGGAGTAAAGTGGACTTCATCCCCCAACCCGTAGTGTGCCAGGAGGCGCGTTTGCAGTGTGGTGGAGAAAGGGGGGCGTGTTCTCCGAAGGCGTCTTAGCAATCCCACTGTGTGGGACTTACTGGAGGTAACAAGAGGGGAAGTTGGCCCCCAAGGACATCCTTGGGGGCTAACTACCCCTCCTAATACCTCTAGTAAGCCCCACACAGCAGGATTGCTAAGTTCTCATAGAAGGCCACGGCCCCTTTGCCCACCACTCTGCAATCGCACTCCCTGGTGCGCTCTTTGATGGGCATTGAAGTCACCTTCGCTGCTGGGGGTCATTTGGGGCCAACTAGCCTACCTCTTACCTCCAGTAAGCCCCACACAGTGGGATTGCTGAGAGGTGGACACAGGCCACGCCCCCTTCCTTCACCACTCTGCAAACACGCCCCCTGGCGCGTTCTAAGTTGTGGAATGAAGTCCCCTTGCCTCCTGAGGGTCCCTGGGGGCCAACTAGCCCACCAGATACCTCTAGTATGCCCCACCCAGCTGAATTGCTGAGAGTGGTCCGAGGCCACACCCCCTTTTTACACCACTCTGCAAACGCGCCGCCTGGTGCACTGCTGCTTGGGGCATGAAGTCCATTTGTGTCCTGAGGTCCTCAGGACACAAGAGGACCTCATCGCCCCACCAGCAGTGCGCCAAGAGGCTTGTTTGCAGAGTGGTGTAAAAAGGGGTGTGGCCTCGGACCACTCTCAGCAATCCAGCTGTGTGGAGCTTACTGGAGGTACCTAGGGCCTTCGAGGGCTCCAGGAGGGGGGCCGCGCAGCCCTCCTCCCTTCATTTGTATAGCCCCAGGGAGGTGGTGGTCCCCGGGGCCCCGTAACGGACACCCATATTACCATATTCAATGCCCCCCCACACTAATTATTTTCAAAGCCCCGGGGAGGTGGCAGTCCCCGGGGCTTGGGGGTGCCCCTGTGGCTCCCCCACCCTTATTTTATTAATGCCTCGGGAGCTGGTGATCCCCAGGGCGGCAGGGTGGCCGCGTGCCCCCGTGCATAAATTAATAAGCCCCGGGGAGGTGGCGGTCCCCGGGGCTGTGGGGGCCCTCATGGGCCCCCACACCATAATTTAGTTTTGCCCCCGGGACCTGGCCCATCCGGGGGCTTTTTAACAAACGAAGCGTGGGAGACCGCGCTTCGTTTTTAAAAAATAATTTCGTCCAGATTCGTGCACCCGGCGCGAATTCGGCCGAAATTATTTTTTTTTAAATGCTTTTTTTGGGCCTGGGGGTCCTTGTGGGACCCCCTGAGCAGGCCTAGGGGGTCAGGGTGTTTCTACCCTGCCCCCTTTTCTTGTTTTTCATCTTTTTTCTGTTTTCTTGTGACTCGGTTAAACGAGTCACAAGATGGCTGCCAACACTTCCTGGTTTAGAGTGTTGGCAGCCAATTAGAATGAAGCTTGTGCTCGGGAGGAGTCACGACTCCCCCTCGGTGCTCAGATATATACATTTTTATTTTTTGAATTTCTCAGGAACTACTGAACAGATTTACACCATTTAAAAAAAGGTCGCTCTCTGAACCAAGAGCTACCTTTTTGCCAAATTTGGTGTAATTCCGTTCAGCAGTTCGGGCTGTAGCTGTGTCTAAAGTTTCCTATGGAAATTAACATGGGGAAAACGCGTTTTGGGACCCCCTTTTTTCTCGGGCCCCCACTTGACGAATCACACCGAAACTTTCAAGACAGGAGCTGACCGGAGCGCCCCATTAGTTTTGAAAATTCTGGGAAGATTCGTCAAACGGCGCCAAAGATATTGGCAAAAGAAAAAACGCTTTTTGAATAGAAACAAGGTCCTAACTATAACTACCTACTGGCGACTGCCAGTAGGTAATATATATATGCATACATATACACTTCTTTTATTGCACAAAATTAAGTGGTATAAAAACCCGTATTTCACAGGTCACCGTGAAATTTTGAAAATATTTCATGCTTCCCTGTGATATATGGATTTTATCATCATAATGATAGCCACCAAAACCACATTGCAGAACCTTTTGCAAAGAAAAAGGCTGATTATGCATCACATTCCCTGGCAATATTTTTAGGTCTCGCAGACCTGCGTTGCAGCGCGCATGCGCTGCTCGCTCTGCGAGGCTTCTTGTAATCGGGATATTTCAAAAGTGGAGTTGAAGCCACGCCCATCATTTTGATATGGCTGGCGTCACCGTTTATGCTAAACGCTGGCTCATGATTCAGAATGAGGCTTTTTTGCTACCGCCCTATCTCCTTCTCGGACGGCCCATCCGGACTGGATGTTTTACTTGCGGAGTTATACATTCTCCTTTAACTAATGGGTAAGCACTATTTTTTTTCATTTGCGTAATGGCGACAGCTTGTTTCAGTCACCTTTGGCAAGGGCGGCCGGTTGTTTATATTTGCATCGCGCTTTCACTTAAAGTGAAATCGCGATGCAAATATAAACAAGCGGCTGTTCGCCTAATGGCGACAGCTTGTTTCGTCCTGCAGACATCCCTTGGGCCATGATGACGCAGGGAAGTCGCAGGTTCATGCTGTGTACATTGGTAATACTAATCCAGTCGGCGTCAGTACAAGAGCGGGACAGGACATTCTTCTCTCTCCTCTAGGCATTACCTGCAGCCGGCCTCTGTAACCTTCTTGAGCAGCATGGTGAGTGACTGGACGCATGTGGCTCGTGTCTCAGCGCGAGAACGGCCGGGATGCAATCCTCGAGCACGCTGCATTTCAGAAAGCGACAGTACGTCAGAGCCATATATCTCCTTCGCCCTCTTAAAATATTGAACGCAGCTCCTCCACTTGAGGCATTCAGTGACGATAGACAAATGCTCTATCGAGGGTAAGCCCGGGCGTAGTTTGCGTAGTAGCACTTCACGTAGCTACGTGAAGTACAGCTTCAACTACACGTAGCTATGCAAATTGCGTAGTGCGTAGCTGTGTGCTTGACTGCACTGTACAATAATTACCAAAAGCAAACTTGTACAGTGCAAGTTAAGATAAAATAAATATCTCTGTCTTTATATGCTAAAAATGCATATAGTCATTTCACTAAAGTGAAAACAAAAAGTTAACAAGCAGTGAGAGAGGTGATGATTTTGGTATCCTCACTAACTTAGGGAGAGAACCAACAACCAAGCAGATGTCTTGAAAACAAAAAGCACATCTTATTGAACGATTCTTCCTAGGACCACCTCAAGTACAGTTATGGGCAAAATACAATCCTACAAAGGCTCTGCAAGCATTATGGGACGAGATTAGCAGTGGGCAGTGAATATTATAGTGTCCAATATCAAAATAATTCTACAAGCAGCTGCAGTTCAACTAGTCGTCACTGGGTGTCGTCCTCAAGAGTGAAATGCAAAAGTATTGAAAACCTTTCATGAAGCTTTTGCATTTGACTCGTGAGGGACGACACCCAGTGACGACTAGTTGAACTGCAACTCTTTGTAGAATTATTTTGATATTGGACACTATAATATTCACTGCCCACTGCTAATCTCGTCCCATAATGCTTTGCAGGGCCTTTGGTTGGGATTGTATTTTTGCCCATAACTGTGCTTGGGGTGGTCCTAGGAGGAAGGGACCACCATTGAATCGTTCACATGATATGCTTTTTGTGTTCAAGGCATCTGCTTGGTCCTCCCCCTAGGTTAGGGGACTCCAAAATCATCACCTCTCTCATTGCTTGATATGTCAAAATTCATTTTTGTGAATTGGTTATATGCTTTTTAGCATAAAAAATTGCTTTATCAAAGCATTTGAAGGAGTTTGTTATTATTATTAAGCCTGGGCGTAGTGCTAGCTGTGTGCTTGACTCACTGCACTGTACAATAATTACCAAAAGCAAACTTGTACAGTGCAAGTTAAGATAAAATAAATATCTCTGTCTTTATATGCTAAAATTGCATATAGTCATTTCACTAAAGTGAAAACAAAAAGCAGTGAGAGAGGTGATGATTTTGGTATCCTCGCTAACTTAGGGAGAGAACCAAGCAGATGTCTTGAAAACAAAAAGCACATCTTATTGAATGATTAGGTGGTGGTCCCATCCTCTTAGGACCACCTCAAGCACAGTTATGGGCAAAATACAATCCCAACAGCTGCAAGCATTATGGGACGAGATTAGCAGTGGGCAGTGAATATTATAGTGTTCAATATCAAAATAATTCTACAAAGAGCTGCAGTTCAACTAGTCGTCACTGGGTGTCGTCCCTCACGAGTCAAATGCAAAAGCTTCATGAAAGGTTTTCAATACTTTTGCATTTCACTCTTGAGGGACGACACCCAGTGACGACTAGTTGAACTGCAGCTCTTTGTAGAATTATTTTGATATTGGACACTATAATATTCACTGCCCACTGCTAATCTCGTCCCATAATGCTTTGCAGGGCCTTTGGTTGGGATTGTATTTTTGCCCATAACTGTGCTTGGGGTGGTCCTAGGAGGAAGGGACCACCATTGAATCGTTCACATGATATGCTTTTTGTGTTCAAGGCATCTGCTTGGTCCTCCCCTAGGTTAGGGGGACTCCAAAATCATCACCTCTCTCATTGCTTGATATTTTATTGTCAACATTCATTTTTGTGAATTGGTTATATGCTTTTTAGCATAAAAAATTGCTTTATCAAAGCATTTGAAGGAGTTTATTATACTCCTGCTACGCTACGTTTATTAGTACAGTTATTCACTCTGCTACGTGCAATTTGCGTAGTAGCACAAACTTTGCATGCTTCGTGAGCGTAGCAAAGTATTATGCCCAGGGTTAATCGAGGGTACTTTTTCCCCTTTCGAGTCGCGCGCATAGTTCCTTCAATCTTGGCGTTATGTTAAAGACACCCCGTTCTTCTAGGGCAGTGACTTCCTTTTTTTTGTGTGGGCGATCAAGCGCGTTACGAATCCTCTACTAAAAAGCGCCCCCCCCCCCCGGTTATTGCGCTACTGGTATGCTGCGAAAAAGACAGTGCCCAGCGGTCGCAGATTTAGACTGTGAGCACTATTTTCTTCACTTTCTTTTACTGCAGTCAGGACGTGCTTTGGTGCCTTGTTTACCCCGCCCCCTCCCGTTGTCCATGCCTTCTCCCAACCGCAGCCCGCTGTCGTCGGTGCCTTGCATTTGCAATGCGATAGGTCTCGCATTTAAGCCAGTTTGAGCTATTGGCATTGTAAATGACAATGCCTATTATTTATGTTTTGGCTTTTAAAACATAAATAAAACGCATTGTCAGATCCAATGCCAATAGCTTAAACTCACGTAAATGCGAGACCTATTGCATTACAAATGCTTGTTATACTAGAAAGCTGGTTAGGTACAGCACCCTGTTTTTTCCAGAAGGGCACTAGGAAGCTAAATAAAAAACAAGAAAAATGCTTTACTATTGTGTTAGACTTTACTGTCTAATGCAAAATGCAGCACCCTTGATATGCATTTGACACTCTGCTGAAAGCTTCTGTTCTGATTTCTCTATGTGAAATTCTAATTAGCAATTCACCAATGCAAGCCTCTGATGGAGAAATTTCAAGTCCATTCAAATGGATATCTTTTGCTATAAATTGTCCCCCAAAGTTCCAGATGCAATTGTGTACAGGGAAACACTATAAAGTATGAAACTCACTCGGTTGACAGATGAACTTTCAACTTCCTGTTTTAGCTCTGCCCTCCAATACGTGTTTCATCACCACTGATCACACTTGTTCCTGAACACACCCCACCCACATCGATCCATATACCTTCGAACCAAGCCTGTTCTCAGACCACACATCATTGGGAAGAAAATACCCTGCCCCCTTGGCATTCCCTTTTGTGGGGTAAGCATAAGCACACCGAAGTTGCAACATCCTAGACTTAATTTACTCCTTCTTGACCATTCATACCTGCTACAATCCCTAACACCTGCACTGACCACTCAGCCATTACCTTTGATCTTCTGCATGCCATCCCTCTACCCCTCGCACCACCAAAAACATCTGAAAGCCTCCAAGCAGCAGACTCATTTATTCAGTAAGTTCCTGTTAGACCCTGGGTCCCTGGTTGGCTGAGGTAGGTACCTTAGGCCAAATAGGGACCCTCGCTTCCACGTCAGGGAAAGGAAGGACACCTTCTCAGATAGCCCCCGCTCACCCCCTTGGTAGCTTGGCAGGAGCAGCCAGGCTTATCTTCAAGGAAAATGTGTAAAGTATTTGCAACCACGCTCACAGCAACCCAATGATGACACCACAAATGGACTCCACACGAGTTTCATAAAAAACAAGTATAAATTTATATAAAAAGATATACGATAAGACCACACGATATAAATCTGACATATGCATATTTGTAAAATTCCTCCTGGCCAGTTGTTAGGCCAGCCAGCCCTGGTAAGTTCTGGCGATATTAATGAGCACTTCTAAACGTTCCACTGCAGTCCTAATGCAATGCTATGCAGTTCGTAATGCTAGAATCAGGCACTTTGCAATGTAAAAATAATGCAGTTCGTAATGCTAGAATCAGGCACTTTGCAATGTAAAAATAATGCAGTTCGTAATGCTAGAATCAGGCACTTTGCAATGTAAAAATAATGCAATGCGTAACGCAACAATCAGGTACTTCGTTATGCAGAAAAAATGCAATGCGTAATACACTAATCAGGTAGTTCGTTATGCAGAAACAATGCAATGCGTAATACACTAATCAGGTAGTTCGTTATGCAGGAATAATGCAATGCGTAATACACTAATCAGGTAGTTCGTTATGCAGAAATAATGCAATGCGTAATACAACAATCAGGTAGTTCGTTATGCAGAAATAATGCAATGTGTAATACGACAATCAGGTAGTTCGTTATGCAGAAATAATGCAATGCGTAATACACTCCAGCACCGATCACGGTGCCTTAGGCGGTCTCTCCGCCACTCGTACTGACTCGCAGTCAGCCTCTGTCAACAGTTGCCCCCAAATGGGTATGGTGTAAACAAAAAGTGCAGCTCCGCACTCCGGCCCCGGTACTGCCACTCCTCTGGCAAGTACAGGCAGCGATACGAGCTGAAGCAGAGGCTCGCGCTGCAGGAATGGGAGAGGCCGAGAGCGTCTCCCTCTGAGCCCGCACCCCGCCCCAGACGTCGACACACGTTACCTGGGGGGTGTGACCTCGCTCTCCTCCTCTTCCCACGACTTGGGCCTCCGATGCAATCTTTGTGAATTCCGGGCAGTGGGACTCGGGCCCTCCCTCAACGAGGTTGGTTGCTCTGGCAACGGCGGGCTCGGGCCGGCGGCTCGGCTCCTCCGGGGCTGCCAGTCCGGGCCGCTGATGCTACGAAGATCTCAGGCTTCAACAGGGCACACACACACAGCGTCGTTGAGACTCACTTGAGCTTCGGGTGCACGATCACAGGGCACTCCTCACGAAGGTCTCAGGCTGCACGAAGCACACGCACACAGCATCGCTGAGACTCACTTGAACTCCGGGTGCACGATAACAAGGCAATCCTCACGAAGGTCTCAGGCTGCACAAAGCACACGCATACAGCGTCGCTGAGGCTCACTTGGACTCCGGGTGTGCACGATAACAAGGCAATCCTCACGAAGGTCTCAGGCTGCACAAAGCACACACACACAGCGTCGCTGAGACTCACTTGGACTCTGGTGCACACGATAACAGGACAATCCTCACGAAGGGCTCAGGCTGCAAAAAGCACACGCACACAGCGTCGTTGAGACTCGCTTGGACTCCAGGTGCCCACGATCACAGGGCAATTCTTACGAGGGTCTCAGGCTGCAAAAAGCACACGCGCACAGCGTCGCTGAGGATCTCCTGGAAACTTTTGTGTTCCTGAGTTTCCGCAACAGGGAGCCAGCTCACCTCGGGTCCTTGGGGATAAGTTACTTCCAGACACAGCACAGAGCAAAGTCCTTTCAAGCAGGGGGACACAGCACATAGCAAAGTCCCTTTAGCCTCTCCTTGGTTAAAGCAGCAAACTGCAGGCCAGCCCCAGAACACACAGCAAGGGTCAGTCCTTTCCTTCAGTCTATTCAGCTGTTTCTTCCTTGGCAAAGGTTCCTCTTGACCACGAAGTAGCTTCAGTCTTGTTCAATCTTGATCAATCCATTTCTCCAAAGTTCAGGGGCTTCAGCTCTCATAGTTATACCCCTAAATGTCTTTGAAGTCTTTGTGTTCAGGGGGCCACTGACCCCTGTTCAAACCAGTTCTGGGTGCCTCCCTGCCAGTGACACCTTCTTCCTTTGACTAGTGGGGGTCTGGATTCTCAATCACTCAGCAGGAGATGGAGCCATTGTTTTATGGCAGCAACCCAGGCCTCTTCACCTCTAGGGGCTACTCCTCCCCCCCTACACTCCAGATGCAGGTCAGCCTGTTGCTGTCTCACCTCCTCCCCTGGGTCAAGACATTTCCCAGATCCTATCACTTTCAAATCCAGACAGTCAATGCACAACCAGGCAGAGACACACAGAAATGTTAGAGCTCAAAAACCCAGCCACTTCTAAAAGAGTGGCTTCTAAACACACAATGCAAAAACCACCTTCATAAAAAGATGTGTTATTACTGATCCAGCGCGGCTAATATAAATTCTTCTCCTCCATATATGACATCCAGGTGAAAACACTCTCATTCACTATACCATATGACGGTGGGGCCCATAACACCGCATATCACACACTCAGTCGTTCCCTGGATCTCACCTATCTTCGCAAAGGAGAAGAACGATTTGCTGGAGGAACGGAATACCTTATTAGATTTGACAGATTATTACCTTTAACATTTCTATATATTCAGTTTTAATGCTGTTGACTCTAAAACATCAAGATACTCCGCTCTTTGGTCGATGGACCAACTAGTAGAATAAGTTGATGGTGATTAAGACCAGCTCAATCATTTAGAACCTTCAGTAAATATCAAATTTTTATAAATGAACTAAAGAACCACAGACTCAGTTTTAATTAGAAGTAAAAATTTTATCTAAATTCATAAATTCTGCATGAGTGAGATTCTTAGTTTATTAATCACCTTAATACGTTCTTTTACATTTATATTAAAAATTCTGTAAAGGAAAACGAAATTATGCATTTACCTATTTAGATGCAGATAGGAACGGTCCACCAAAGAAAATGAACCATAAATCACAGCATGGACTCCCAAACTGACTGACTGTCCCTCTAGAAGGCCTCCTCGACGGGACCTCCCATACAGATTTCCCGCAACGGTCTCGTTCCTTCCCCAGTCAGGTTCGAAGTCCAAGGGGCATCAGCATTGGCATTTGCAATAATAGCAGTATCGACTAATAACCAGCAACAGTGGCAGCAGCAACGACAACGACGACGACAGCCCCTCCCATAAAAGCAGTCCTTCTTATACCCTACTTCTGGCTTACTACACAAAAAGTTGCAATGTTTGGGGGCAGGAATCACGCTAATTGGTCCATTTGAGGGGTTGGCGAAGATTGTCTCATCGCCTTCCTTGTTCAAACTGGTTTCAGGGATGGTTAAGAGTTCATGGTTTCCCATATTCTTTGGGTAAAAGCAGTCCACATTTATTATGTAAAATGTTGCAACAATGATGGTCACAATTTGGTCAGTCCTTTGTCTCGCAATACTGAACTCTCCTCTTTCTCACGGATACGAGCTGAGTCTTCCTTGACACTCTTTTCATAATAGGTCATGATAACCTTGACTTCTCTCACTCCGTGTACAAGCCGAACCCACGTGGTTTAGCTTCATCATTTCTTTCTCTTAGAGGCCATCTTTGATTTTTGGTATGACCTCATCTATGTCGGCAGCCTTTTTCGCAGCCTGGCCTAATAGGCCCAAGCGAACTATCATAAAACAAACACAATCATAATTAATATAAAGAAAATAAGCCTTTCTGTTTACCACCCGTCATTCTAAGAACCCGTGTTAGGTGTTACCTAGCAAAAGCGACATTTAAAGCCAAATTTACTTACCATCTGCATACTTTTGCCACGACACAATTTTTCTACATAGCATAAATCATGCGATTTTACTCTGATTAGTACGCAAATCACGTTCTTAATATTAGAATACTTCACAATGGTAAATAAATTAGATTTTCGCACAAATAGGGCAATTACCATTTATGTAAATGTTTATCAAAAGGTGCATATGTTGGTTAAATTCATCAAACAATTAGTAACATTAATTTATTATTGTTATTTAAGGGGGTTTCAAAATTATTTCATTTACCTTGCTCCATCAACTCCCCCTTTGGTGATTTTTAATATCACCACAAAAACTATGTAACACAATTTTTTAGATAAATGTTTCTTGTCCATTTGCTTTTTCGTTAGTTCACACAACCGTGTCCTCCTCATCTCGACTTTTTGATCTTTTATATATGTTCTCTATTATTTCTTCTAATTCTATTTCTCCCATTTCTCGTTCTCTTTCTTTCTTTATTTATTATGTAGCTTATAGAGCGTGCGGCTACCCCCAACGGGAGTGTCCCGGCGCTAGTGACAAATAAGGAGAGGGAGGATAGGAGATGGATTGCCACGGGTGCTAAGGAAGACTGAAAAGCCATGTCTTCAAGAATTTCCGGAAGCTTAGCTCCGTGTTGGCCTTTCTGATGTGTACAGGCAGGGAGTTCCACAGAGTTGTGGTTCGGACTGTAAAGGATCTTCCTCCTATTCTAGCCCTAGCGAAACGAGGGGTGTTAAGGAGTTCAAGATGATTGGATCTTAGGTTTCTTGTTTGCTGAGATTTACGGATTCTTTTCCAAAGATAGAGAGGGCCACTTCCGTTTATTGCCCTATAGGCAAAAGTAAGCGCCTTGAATTCTGTGCGTTTTTTCACAGGCAACCAATGAAGACTGCGTAGATGGGGGGAAATATGGTGCCTTAGAGGGACATTTCTAATAAGCCTCGCGGCTGCATTCTGTATTATCTGCAATTTCCTGAATAGATACGTTGGTAAGCCCAGATAAAGACTATTGGCGTAGTCCAGCTTTGATGTTATAAGTGCATGGACAATAGTTTTCCTGCAGTCCATTGGTAGGAAATGAAGAAATCTATGTAGTGTCTTCATTTTCCAGAAGCAGGATGATGATACAAGTCCTATCCGGGATTTACATGAGAGAGCGTTGTCCATTTTAAAGCCCAGATTCCTGGCTGAGGACACAGGCTGTGGAGGGGGATTGAGCTGTGAGGGCCACCAGAGATCAGAATGGGGGGGGGGAAGGCTGATTAAAAAACAAAACCTCAGTTTTGTCGGCATTCAGCCGTAGGCAATTCTTAGTCATCCAGGTAGATATATCAATCAGACACTGTTTAAAATGTGTGAATGCGGCCTCTGAGTGGTCTCTAAAATAGAACACTAGCTGGGTGTCATCAGCATACGAGACGACACCCACACCATGTTGCTCTATAAGTGTGGCTAGGGGCGCAAGGTAAACGTTAAAGAGAGTAGGGCTAAGAGCCGAGCCCTGAGGGACTCCACAGTTCACACATCGGGGTGATGAGACATAGGGGTGCAACCTTAGTTTCTGGGACCGCCCCTTAAGAAAAGAACTGAACCAGGCCAGAGTGGTCTCCACAACTCCCAGTTGCCTGAGCCTGTCAAGAAGGATCTTATGTGACACAGTGTTAAACGCTGCTGACAGGTCTAACAGTACCAACATTGCACAGCTGTTCTTATCTAAGGTTTCCCGGATTGTTTCAGTTACCTCCAGCAGAGCTGTCTCGGTGCTGTAGCCAGCTCTGAATCCAGACTGAGAGTCGTGTAGTAGTTTATTAGTTTCTAAGAAGTGGGACAGCTGTTTCTGAACTTCTTTCTCAAGAATTTTGGCTGGTGCTGGCCGGAGGGAGATGGGTCTGAAATTTTTTAGTACAGCTGGATCAGCATCCTCCTTTTTGAGGATAGGTTGGACAAGTGCAGTTTTCCAGATGGACGGGTAAGTGCCTGATTTTAGGGAAGCGTTCCATAGCTGATTCAGTGGAGGGTTAATCAGTGGGGCCAGTAGTTTAAAATACCTAGCGGGGCAAGGATCCAAAGGGGATCCAGATTTTATTTTCTCCAACTGACTAAGAGAGGAGTCGGAGTCAAAAGGGGTGAATTCCGACCAGGTATTTATGGGGGTGTAAAGGGAGTGTTGGAGGTATAAATTTCCGAGAATGAGGAGTAAATATCTTGAATTTTTTTCCTGAAAGAAAAGTGATAGATTTTCACAGAGAGTATCGGACGGGGTTTTATTGCTTTTCATTGTCCCTGGTTGCAAGAAGTCTTGAACAATTTTAAAGACTTCTTTGGTCGAACTGTCTGATTGTCTAATTTTATTTTCAATGAAGTCCTTTATGGAAGAGCGTTTGAGCCTGTGAAAGTGCTTGACAGCTTTCCTTTAGATATTTTTAATCTCAGTGCAGTAAGTTTTGCGCCAGATCCGTTCAAGCTTTTTACAGCGGCTTTTTTCAGCTTGTAGTTCAGGTGTGAACCAAGGAGCTGAAGCTTTGTTCCTAGCTGATTTCATCACTTTCATAGGGGCTATTTTGTCTAGGGCAGTGGTGACACAATAAGTAAAAATATCCGCATTCCTATTAGGTTCTCCAGTAAATAGTAGGGGGGTGTTGAGTAATACAGGGCCCATAGTTTCAGGGGTGATTTTCCTCCAATTTCTTCGAACATCATGTTTAATTTCCCTTTGGTAATGGTTTGTGACGAAGGTTAAATTGAAGGGGATCAAACTATGGTCCGACCATGCAAGAGGGATGGGAATCTCTGTGGTAAGGGATGAGATATTGGTGAAAATAAGATCAAGTATGTGTCCCGCCACATGTGTAGGCACAGTGACCAGTTGGTTGAGGTTTAATCCCATGAGCGTGTCCTCCAATTGAGAGGCCAAAGGACATTGTGTGTTGTCCATATGGACGTTAAAGTCGCCCAGGACTATAAAGTTAGCGTATTTCAGTGAGAGGTCAGCGATCAGGTCACAGATATTCCATAGCTCAGTAGGTTTGGATCCAGGGGGTCTATAGACCAACAATCCTGCGATGGAAAGAGTGGGGGAGATTGTAATATTAAAAAACATTGCTTCAAGCAGGTCAATGGATTCGATCCTTTTATGTGATATTTCCCATTCCTCTTTTATGATTATGGCAAGTCCACCACCTAGTCTGTCGCCAACTCGATTTTCTATGACTATTTTATAGCCCTTGGGGATGGCCAGACTGATATCCGGGGTAGTGCTTTCTCTTAACCATGTTTCTGTGAGGAATATGATCTCCCGCGCTCCTGTTTCTAATAGTAGCCAAATATCATCTGCGTGCTTGGGAAGAGACCTGCAATTTATCAGGCAGGCTTTGATGTTGATGTTGTATTTTTTGTTGGTGGTCCGTGAGTCTAAAAGTGGGACCTTATCCAAGGTTTTGCATCTTTTGCTTAGGTCTTTATCCTTAAATTCAAAGGTGCAGTAGTTACAGTGTGTTCTTTGAGCATGTCCCTCATAATCCAATGTGCAAGGGTCAATCAGTGTGGAATTAGGACATTGTTTGGGCCTAAGCTCAAGAATTTGGTCCCTAGTTAAGATTGTACTATTGGCTGTCTGAAAATGGGCAGTATGGCAGGCGCTGGACTTGTGCCGGGCGCGGACGGGCGCAGACGGGCTTGCTTTAGGCGCGCCAGCGGCGCGCCTGATGCGCCCGTCCGCTGCGCGGCCGGACACACGTGTTTTTATGTTGTAACCCCACCCGGAAGTACCGAGGTCAGGGGAGGAGCTGCGTCCCTCCACACAAGCAGCACGCAAAAGCCGAGGTGGACCGGGGATCAGCAGTGCTGTTTTCAAACAAGAAGGTAAAGTGCGAAAGGCTGCTTTGAAAAAGTTAAAACCAAGTTAAAACCAAGTGCTTAACTGCTTTAAAACATAGGAATTACACACGTTAAAATCAATAGCAATGATTTCCCCTCAGCATGCGCTACCTGTCACTGCGCGGCCGGACACACATGTGTTTTTATGTTGTAACCCCACCCGGAAGTACCGAGGTCAGGGGAGTAGCTGCGTCCCTCCACACAAGCGGCATGCAAAAGCCAAGGTGGACCGGGGATCAGCAGTGCTGTTTTCAAACAAGAAGGTAAAGTGCGAAAGGCTGCTTCGCAAAAGTTAAAACCAAGTTAAAACCAAGTGTTTAACTGCTTTAAAACATAGGAATTACACATGTTAAAATCAATAGCAATGATTTCCCCCCAGCGTGCTCTTTTTATTCTATTTTGTGTTTTTCTCCTCTTAATGCACACATATGCTAATTTTGCTGACAACATTACCATTATTACTACTGTTACTGATATTAGTATTTTCCCAATAAGGGAACCACCTATTTCGGTAAACCATTTCTGTATTGAGGAAAAACTCTTACCAAGTTTCTCCCAGGCACCTTCAACCTCCAGTGGAGCAATTTCTTTCTGCAAATCAGTAATATTCTTTATATACTTCTGTATATTTTCACTTTTATCTGGAATGTAAGTGCAACAATGTTGGACTTTCAACATTCCACAGACTCCACCCTCTTTTGCCAAAAGAATATCAAGGGCAAGTCGATTGTGCATCACCATAGCTCTCATGGCAACCATTTCGGTATTTACCATCAAGAACCCTCCAGCAGTATTAGTTGATAAACGATCTACTACTGTGGACAGTTTCCGAATCTTAAATGCATTCAAAGATATACCCACTGCTGGTATCAATGCTCTAAAAATGTCTCCTACTATTTCTGAGAAACTTTCCCTCCTTCTACGTGTTAATGTTTTACCTATCTCATGTATTCCTTTTTCTCCTCTCTCCACATGAAAAATCTTTGGAAAGACCAGACCTAAATAACATGACCCATACCAGTGGTCCGGCAACCTATAATAAGCTCTGTTTCCACATATATAATAGATCCCTGGAAATATTGGATCTTTTCCTCCTTTGAATCCCCATCCTCCTAAAATTTTATATGTATCTCGGCATTCACTGGAACCTACAAAATAATTATCATACATAGTCTTATTTCTACTAATACACAACTTTCCCTGTTGAGGCCAATCCAAAGTCATAGCTGCATTTGTCTCTCCTTTATCATGATTTTTCTCTTCAAACGCCCAAAGCGGTGTTTTTATCTTTTCTTCTACTATCTTTCTTTGAAACTTAATTCTTCTGTTCTCTACCATCTCCAAGAAAACCTTTTCTTCTTTCTTTAATTCACAGGTAAGATTGTGTCTAATTACATACTCTAATGTTAAATCTTTATTTTCTAAGAAAAATTCACCAAACACTTTTGCTTCTTTCACCTTATTTAGTTCGGGAATTATAGGAACTTTCGCAAACACAGTGTTTATGTCAGTGTAATAATATTCCAATCTACCTGTTTTATAAAATAAACTAGCTAAAGCACTACATGTTATCCCATATGTCAAAGGAAGGTGATGATAGGTCACACCTTCTGTAACAGACGCAGGTAATTGCATACAAGCATAACAATCCCTTTTCATCCATTGTCTCTACATACTCATCCAATAGTTTTGTGAAGACATTCTTAGAGAAATCAGTTATAGACTTGTCCTTATGTAAATCAGTACTATCTATTAATGCTGCAGTGTTTTGTGTTTTAGCTTCTTTATCCTTTTTCGTGTTATTCTCCATTACGGATGTTTCTTCTACAACTAACCTCAATGGAATTGTTATTGCTAAAATAAGCCAAATAAACATTATTAATCCTGTTCAACAGAAACACATTCTACACCATCTACGTAAGAAATCACATCTAGATTTTCCACTCTCAGTATCTACCATTTTGTACTATTACCTAGCTATTTATATATTTATACAGAAAATGTGTCACCACACCTCAGAATGACTTCTCAGCCACTCTACCCTTTTTCATGTGTTACGTTTTGGTCTTTCTTCAGCTCTTTTCAGAACTCTTTCTTGTCTCGTTCAGGTTTTGTGTCTCGTCCGGTTTCTTTCTTTATCTTTTCAGGTTTGTTGCACTTCACTTTCACCCATTTGTTTACAGCTTTCGTCTGGGCTCTCGTGAGTGTTATCCTCTTCTTTAATGTCAGTCAAAGCGACGTATAGCCACTCAGGTGACTTATATTTCAAATTTGGTCTTTTCACTCTTTGTATTTTCTGTGATTGTTTTCCACTTTGTTTTCCTTGTCCTTTTTGACTTGTAATTTCATTTACTTGTTCCGCCTCATTTCTGTTCAAATTTATTATCTTATATCTCAGTCTTTTGACTTCGTGGGGCCAATTGTCTCCTTTTCTTGGCCTTTTTGATTCACTTTCCTTTTCCTCTCGTTCAGCTCTCCAAGTTCTTTTCCTTGGTCCTAATCTTTGCTTTCTTTCTTCTTCACTTTCTTCTGATTCCGTTTCAGACCTTACTTCACTTCCTCTAACTTTGAACTTTATGATTTCTGTTTCTTTCTCTGAATCTGAACCTTCTTGTATCTCTTCTGTTGGGACGTATGATTCTACCCCTCCTCGATTGTCTTCCGGATTTATAATAGTCTTTCTGTCTGAATCTAAATTTCCCTGTGTTTCTTTTAATTGTTGATCTGTCCCTATTACTCCTCGGGTTTCTTCCGTTTCCTCTATCTCTCTATCTGTATCTAAGTCTCCCTCAGTTAGTTCAACTATTTCTGGAGGAATTCTTCCATAACTTGTACTTGGTTGTTCGCTATCACTGTCTCTTGGTTCAGTTTCTTCGCTTATAATGTCTGTTCTTATCTTTCTCTTTTGTCTTTCATCAAATTCAGGTTGGTCTGTTTCAGATGCTGAACTGGTATCTGATATTTCCAGATGTCGACTTACAGGTTGAGCTTCAAAATCTGGATCTTCAATTGGTTCAGGTTCTTCTTCAGTTGTAAACCTTGTACCTTGTTCTTCCAGATGTCGACTTTCAGGTCGAGCTTCAAGATCTGGAATTCTGCTTATTTCAGGTTCTGCTTCGGATGCTGAGCTGGTATCAGATATCTCCAGATGTCGACTTACAGGTCGAGCTTCAGGATCTGGAACTCTGATAGTGTGACTGGCATGCACCCAGTTTTTCACTCCTGCACATTTGACAGCAGTTGTTGTCACCAAGATCACTTGACGTGGTTTATCCCAGCGAGGAACCACACAGTTTCTTCTTCTGTGGACTTTTATGCGGACCCAGTCTCTTGGATTCAAATCATGAGCAGGTTTTCTCTCAAGAGTGGTCGCATCCGGTCCAACCTGATGAAACACAGAATGTACCACATCAGCCAATCCTTTGCAATAGTCCAATACAAGATCATCAGTTATAGTCAGCAGTTTGTTGACAGGTACATGTGCTTGTCTCATTGCTCGTCCCATGATTATTTCATGAGGACTTAGACCTGTTTTTCTGTCAGGTATGCTTCTGATAGTCATTAGCGCCAATGGTAGGGCATCAGGCCATTTGAGTCCTGTGGCTTGACACATTTTCCCTAACCTATTCTTTATTGTTCCATTCACCTGTTCTACCACTCCAGAAGCCTCTGGTCTGTAGCACAGTGCAATTTCTGTTGTATGTCAAGAGCTTCACATATCAGTTGGATCAGTTCATTTTGGAAATGTGTTCCTCTATCTTTTTCAATCGTTACTGGAAAACCATATCTCGGAATGAATTCTCTCAGTAGGAGTTTAGCTACAGTAACTCCATCATTCCTTCTTGTCGGATAGGCTTCCACCCAACGAGAAAACAAACAAACGACCACAAGAACATACTTCAGTCTATTGCTTGGAGGCATTTCGATAAAATCTAGTTGCATTCTAGTAAAAGGACCTCCTTCACGTCCTATTGTTCCTAGACTCACTACTGTTTTCCTTCCTGGATTTATCTGTTGGCATGTAAGACATCTTTGACAGAGACTTTCAGCTATAGCTCTGAATTTTGGGTTGTACCAAGTCTGTCTGAAAAGCCTAATCATGGCATCCCTACCAATATGAGCTTGTCCATGGTACATCCGTGCCATGTTAGAAATCATGCTATCAGGCATAACTGGTCTTTCATCTCTGTAAACCCAAACGTCATCTTCTTCTCTTTTCCTGCAACCTGCTTTTATCCAACCATCTTTCTCCTCTTCGTTTGCTTCTTCCTGTAATTACCTTACCTCATCCCAGGTTTCGACAATGTTAGTAAACAACAATGGACATTAAACATTTTCCTTTTCTCTTCTTCTGTTTAACGAGACTATATTTCTGGCACAGTATTGGGCTATTTCGTCTGCATACTTATTTCCCACAGCAATATAGTCTGCCCCATTTTAGTGTGCAGCACACTTCACCACTGCAATCTGTTTAGGCAGCTGTATCGCCTCAAGCAATTTCTTCACAAACTCACCATTCCTAATTGGAGTTCCTGCAGACGTCAAGAAACCTCTCTGGGACCAGATCTGTCCCAAATCGTGGACCACTCCAAAGCCATACTGGCTATCCGTGATCACCGTAATTCGGACATTCTTTCCCAATTTGCACGCTTGAATCAGAGCAATCAGCTCAGCTACTTGGGCTGAACGTATCCCTCTCAAACAAGATGCTTCCATTATGGTTGCTACTGTACACACAGCATACGCGGCACTTAATACTCCTTCACTCGTCCTCAGACATGATCCGTCCACAAACATCACATAATCTGATTCTTTCAAAGGCTCATCCTTAATATCCGGTCGAGGCTTTGTGCAAAATTCAAGCACGTCCAAACATTGATGATCGACTTCATCCTTAACTCCTGCATTTTCTTCATCTGGCAGTGAAGTTGAAGGATTCACACTTGTGCATCTATCAATGGTTACATTGTCTGCACTCAAAATCACCTTTCCATACCTAGTCAGCCGACTATGTGTCATGAATTGGGTTTTGGTTCTGGTCAGAAGAATTTCAACTGAATGTGGAACATATACTCTTAATGGATATCCCATTACAATGCCTTCACTCTGTTCCAGACTCACACAAGTAGCAGCTACTGCTTTCAGACAACCAGGCAACGCCTTTGCTACTGGGTCTAAAACAGCTGAAAAATAAGCAATGGGTCTTTTCATTTTTCCATGCCTTAGCACTAGAACTGAAAATGCACATCCATCTCTCTCACTACAATACAGCTCAAATTCTTTTTCATAATCAGGCATTCCCAATGCAGGTGCTTCACACAACTTCGTTTTTAGTTCTTTGAAAGCTTTCATTTCTTCCTCATTCAACTCAAACGGATCTTTTATGTCTCTTTTTGTCAATCGCTGTAAAGGTTTTGCAATCAATGAAAATCCACTTATCCACTGTCGACAATTCCCAACCATTCCAAGGAACATTCTCACCTCTCTCTGTGTCATTGGAGCTCTCATTCCTCGAATAATCTTTATTCTTTCTGTTGTTACCTTTCGCATCCCTTTTTCAATCTTATGACCTAGGTATTGTACTTCCTGTTGACAAAATTGCAGTTTTGATGGAGACACCTTGTGTCCTCCTTCTGCCAAGTGATTCAATAAAGCAATTGTGTCGGTAACACATGCTTCTTTGGTCCTTGCTGCCACTAACAGGTCATCAATATATTGGACCATTACAGATTTTTCAGGCATTTTTAAATCTTCTAATGATTTCTTTAGAATTTGATTAGAGATTGAGGGACTTTCTGTATACCCTTGAGGAATTCGGCACCATGCCAAAATACACTCTCCGAACCGGAACGCAAATAATGGCTGGCTATCTGGATGTAATGGAATAGAGAAGAATGCATGGCACAAATCAATAACTGTGTACCATTCTGCATCATGTGGAATCTGATACAGTATCACAGCGGGGTTTGGCACAATTGGACAACAAGGGATAACAATTTTATTTATTTTCCTCAAGTCTTGCACTATCCTATATGTTCCATTCGGCTTTTTCAAACCCATTATAGGGGAATTACATGGGCTACTCATTATTTCTTTCAAAATTCCCTGTTCAATCATTTTGTTAACTTCGGGTGTTATTCCTTCAATAATTTCTGGCGTTAATTTGTATTGTGGAGTGTTTGGGAAATTTGTTCCTTCTCTTACAGTGATTTTTACAGGGTCTACTCCTCTCATTAACCCGATGTCTTCACCTGTGAAATCCCATACATCAGATCTGACTGTCTTTTTTAATTCAATTGGGATTTTCTCCACGTCAAACACAGGAAACATATAATTTACTCCTGGTTCTAGTTCTGCCATTGTCATTTTATACAGAACATCTTCATCTGGTGTCTGAAATGCAATACCATCCGGGGTACAATAGATGGTGCAATTCATTTTACAAAGCAGATCGCGTCCTAGCAAGTTTACAGGACTGCAATCACACACAGGATATATTCTCCTGAGAGAGGAAGGTTTGGAATTTCTACTGATCTAACAGTAGAGCGGGTAGCTCCAGTGTCCACAAGGAATGTAACATTTATACCATTTACCTCTCCATGCACAAATGGACCTGACTGATCTACCTCTAGAGTTGCGCCAAGCACGCACTCTTCCTCCTCTCTTAGGCACCGTCATAAACTTTCATCCGATTCATTTCCATCCTGCCGTAACCAATACTGCGATATTGCAGCTGCGCGCAGCAATTGTGTTACCTGTTCTCCTCCGTAGAATCCTGTTTCTGCACTGTATCTCTGGGGGTTTACACTCTTGGGAAGAGGTGGTTGTGGCACCTGACTCTGTTGAGTAACTACCTGCGGTTGCTGCAGCTGTTGGTAACTCACCTCATTCTGCACCTGTGGATTCAATGATTGATTTTCCATATTAGCTTTTGGAGGAAATTTACACTCGTTTCTCCAATGCCCTAATTTTCCGCAATTGTAACAGGGCCATTTCTTTTTGGCCTCTTCTATACTCATTTGACCTTTACCTTTACCAATATTTGGTTTGGATTTAGTCTGTCCTGCCTCACCAGTCTGATTATTCATTTGAGCTTCTTGTTTTTCTGCAACCTTTACTTGTGCCCACATCGCCTTTTCTTTTAATTTACGTTGTCTACACTCAATGTCATCACTACAGTATTTAGCATACCTTAATACTTCAGCCACAGTGCTATTTTGCCAGCACAACATGTGCTGCTTAATCATTTCACTTATCTCTGGTTTCAATCCATAGACAAATCTATATACAAAATGACTCATGTCCTTTTCACTCAAAGTCTCATAACCACTTTACTATTTGAAAACCAAAAGTAGCCTTTCATAGTAAGCATGTACAGATTCTTTACTCTCCTGTGTTGTTCTATCAATCTTCACCCAATCTGTTTCTTTTGGTGGGATTTTATTTTTCAAAAATGTGATAACCTGGTCATACTTTCTCATCACTTCTGGACCTGGCGCTCCAGTTTTTGCATCTCTAGGATATTCTTCTGTTGGCCAATCAATCGTAATCTTACATTCTGTCCATAAATCTGCTGGTACTACAATATTAAACAATCCATCTAGATCTACCCACAACACCTTTGAAACTTTTACAAATCTTTCCACTTGTCTATACCATTCAACAGGTTTTTCTCTCAATTTTGGACAATCATTCGTAAATGACAATATATCTTGTCTAGACCATGGGACATGCACATAGCTTCCTCCTGGAGTTTCTCTCATTGGACATTCCATCACTATTGGTTCCTTTTCTTTCACCGTAAAAGCCAAAGATGCTTTGTCTGTTATTCCCTCTTTTCTCTTCATCCACCTGCTCCTCCATCTGTCCACATCACCCCATTTTCTCAATAACACAATCAGTTCTTTTATCTGTGTTAATCGTCCTGATGTCTTCAGATTTTCTATATCCTTCTCACAAAAGTCTACTCTATACGGGTTCTGCAAACTTCTGATTTTTCCAAATTCTACTCCTAGTTCACTCGCTGTCTCTTCCAACTTTTCATGCAAATTTCTAGCTCTCCATGTAATGCTTTTACATAAAAACATAATCTCTTCGTCCTGATATGATTTCAATTTTTCTGTACCAATAGTCCCTAAAATCAATTCCTCCATGTCTATGTTTAATCTGATTACATCCAACGGTTGTGGTTCTGCATCTTTCTTCTGCAAATTCCTCATCCATTCATTTAATTCTTCTGGAGTCGGACCTACAGGGGTACTATTTATTTCTATCCAATTTGTGCTTCTCTCTGGGGTCTCAGTTGCTGACTCAGTTCCCATAGGAATCCTTCTTATCTCACTCTCATTTACTGTCAAGTAAGTTGGTGGACTCGATCTATATGAGTTAACCAAATCTTTTGTCTCTCTTGTTTCTGTACTTATCCCTTCTCTCATTCTTTGCATATTCGAGTTCATTGGGATGGTCAAGGAATGTTCATCTATTCTTTGGTTTTCAAATACAGGTATTACTGGTCCTATTGTCACTGGCACAGTCACGGCTACCATGTTTATAGTTAACTCCCTTATTTTCTCAGTCAATTCTCTCGTGGTTCTTGCTAATTCAGCTGTATTACCACTGTCAGTCTTTTCATTCTGTGGAGTCTCTGATTTTTCATTTAACCTATTTATTTCATAACTTCGTTCAGGGCTTTGATTCCTCCCAGTTTCCATTGGCGGTGCATTTGGCGTCACCACCGCAGAATTCTGTTGATATGGAGGTGGTTTTCTGTTTAAAATATCTTCCAGCAATTCATCTTCTGTCTCACTACCTCCATACCCATACCTTTCTGTTGCTACATGCTTCTTTTTCTCTGTACACTTTCTCCCTGTAACTTCCTCAGCTGTTAGAGCTGGAAACAAACCATCCGTCATATTAGCATATCTCCATCGTCTCATCCTATCTTCATGATTCACTCCCCAAACTCTTCAGTGAACTAAACTATAATTCTTTGCACCTCTGTGTCTTTCTCTTTCATACATCTCGTCTTCCCATTCACCTAACGCTTCAAACTGCGTCGGCCTAGGTCTTGGCTCAAGTTTCATCATTTTCTCTCTCAGATTCCAAAGTACAGCTGTGCTAAATGAACCGTTTTCTGGAAATGCCAATACTCCATCATTCTGAGTATATTTTGTCCAATTCTCCAACCAAATGCAAGTATGATAACCATATTTCAACATCATGTGAGAAGCTGGCGTTTTCAGCGGAGGAATTACTTGTCCTTCCCTAGTCACTACCTTTTTGTCCTTCTTGAAAAAGTTGTTAATTTTCGCCATCCATGATGGTTTCTCTCTACAGTACTCATAATAAGCCATATTTCACGATTCTTCCTTTTCGACAAACTCACCATATTTCACGATTCTTCCTTTTCGACAAACTCACAATACTGACTTATCCCAGCGCGTCTCACACCAACACACCAATCCGAGAGCTTCTACGTCACTCTCAACTGGCCAATACCAGCACATCTTCACACTAATGCACCAATAAAAGAGCTTCTACGTTTTCCACCACTGACCAATACCAGCACGGTTTTAGTCAACATCAGTTCTACTCCTGACCACTGTTCCCAATAAGGCGCGCGGCCGCGCGCCCGCGCACTTGTCTACCCCCGAGCGCGCAGTGCCATGTGTGGAGCGCGCACAGAGGGCACATCCCACGACAGTATTCACGCCGGCGCGCGGCGCGAAAAACTGGCATTTCCAGATTGCTGAGGACGGCGGCGAAAGGAGCGGAGGTAAGTGTTTTGATGTGGCCACTTGCGTGTGCTTTTTGTATTGCCCTGAAGCGCACGCACTGTTTGTTTGCTGTATTGTTCTTTTAGTAAAGCGAGGCTGCGGGGAGATTGTGTGCTTTTATTTAAGTATTCATGTTAATTGCAGCCCCTTCACGAGCTGCGATTAACATGAATACTTAAATAAAAGCACACAATCTCCCCGCAGCCTCACTTTACTAACAAAACAATACAGCAAGTTTAAAAACACGGCGTGTGTTTTTAGGCTAATCTGCCTTGTTTGCAGACTTGCTGTATTGGTTTGGTAGTAACGCGAGGCTGCGGGACAGATTGAGTGCTTTTGTTTAAGTATCCATGTTAATCGCCGCTCGTGAAGGGGCTGCAATTAACATGGATACTTAAATAAAAGCACACAATCTCCCCGAGCCTCTCAGTCCTACCAAAACAATACAGCAAGTCTGCAAACAAGGCAGATTAACCTAGAAATACACGCAGTGTTTTTAAACTTGCTGTATTGTTTTGTTAGTAAAGCTCAGGAAGCAGCTTGCACCAGGCCATGTCCCCTGTTAGCGCTGCCTAAAACAGAATCGAGTACTAACTGAAAAGTACCAGCAAGGACCAAATGTTTGTCCTGTTTATTTCTAGATCTCATATTGTTGGTCATTAGCTCCAAAGGTGGTTCAGCACCAGAATTTGTAGCACTTACCCTCCTCACTCTAACAGAAGACCCTGGAGTCACCGATGTGTGCACAAGAGTCTCTGGTGCAGTTTAAGGCTCCATGCTCCTGTTTCGTCACTACTTAGCCAGCCGTTATCCTCCGCACTCCTTTGCTTCAGTGTTTCCTTCTGGCTACCCTCTGTGGATTGCATGCCTACAGGTCTCAAACATATGACTTATTAGATCAGTAGCAGCTTGTTCTTTAATCTGCCAGCCAGCAGTTCTCATTGCAAGCTTGTCCTGTGCCATCATACTGGTTCCCCTCTTCGTTGCAGTCTTTTTTGTGTGTTGAATTCAAATTATTATCTTCTATTTCCACATATTGTATAATCTTAGAATAATCACTGTCGCCTCTGCTCTTCAGTGCTTATGTGGTAATTTACAAGTACCTAGAATAGACTAATAGTTGGTGAAGAAAAGTGCATCCACATGAAGCTGTTAAAATGGACTGTTTAATTTTTTTGAAAGATAGACACTTTAGCGAGCATTGCACTCTTAGCAAATGCACTGCACTGGTTTTGTAACGGATGTCAAACTCTTACCAAGTCAACACACATTCTACCAAAATAATGCAAATCCACATTTTCATGTTAAACATTCAAATACTTTTGAATTACATTTTTCAAAACCACTGATAAAGACCACCGAAAAGGTTTGTCGAAATGCTGGTGGGAAGTCCTGCCTTTGTCATTGCCTGTTTTATTATATCTAGTTAAGAAAGGTTCTGAGAGAGGAGGCAGAAGTTTGCCTTTCAGCGAGGGGGTAGGTTTAGGTCCAATAGCTGCTTAGATAGCTCTTTAAAGCTTAGTTGTCGAGTGTAATTTGCTCATCTATTAATCTTAGTCCGTTCTATTTCCCCCTGGACCGAAAGAGTTCTTTGCTTTGAGAAGGTGTCGGGATGGGGGGGAGTATTGAATAAAGTGAACACACATAAAGCTTTATTTAAATACATGAGCATTCTACTAAACCTGACTTTATCCCCGTCATCACCCACTCAATTTCTGAAAATGACACAAGACACCCAACAGAATCACAAATCTCAAAGTGAACACGTTTAAAACTGCTGGTGAATAGCTTTTGCTGTATTAAATTTGCCCCCTTTTGATGTCAACATATTTTGTGGTATCTTTTTGGGATGCGCTGAACAATTCTCCATAGAATAGTATTCTTATTGCCACTTTTCTTGTGGCCTTGACTTGCCCCCGGATTCCCTAAATAAAGGCATTGAAGAAAGCGACTTTGTGTTCTTTTGTTTAAGTATCCATGTTAATCGCAGCTCGTGAAAGGGCTGCAATTACCATGGATACTTAAATAAAAGCACACAATCTCCCCCGCAGCCTCGCTTTACTAATAAAACAATACAGAAAGACCAGGGCCGGCTTTAGCGCTGGTGGCGCCCAGTGCGACAATGTTAGTTGGCGCCCCCCCCCCCAATGACCACCTCCACCATGGATTCTCTCACTAGCACCCTTTAACAGTGACCAAGTCCCATAAACCACTCTCTCTCAGATACATTGAATTAGTTGTATCGCGCCACTCATACCATTAAAGGATGTCAGAGGCACTTTGCATCACACACACATTACACATAGACAATCAAACATACGTGTGTAAATCAGTTTATAGGAAATGCTACATAAGCCAAAGGACTAAAAGTGTAGGAGTCACATGTCATCCATACTGGTAGGCTGTATAGTTTAGGAGTGCTTGGTGTGGAGAAGCACAAACTCAGAGTCGATAAAAAAAGAAACAGCATAGTTGGGAGTTTGGTTTAATAATAAGAATCGATTTCTATC
Source organism: Calotriton arnoldi (assembly GCA_963921515.1). Classification (NCBI taxonomy): domain Eukaryota; kingdom Metazoa; phylum Chordata; class Amphibia; order Caudata; family Salamandridae; genus Calotriton; species Calotriton arnoldi. Next base: position 218,154 of record CAWUFW010004672.1, read on the forward strand.
CAAATTAACCCTTTTTGCAACATTAATCTATGCTCTAATGTATACTTTGCAGTGTGTATGCAGTTCTATGATGAAAGTTAATGCCTCACTATTCTATATTACGACTTTAGGTTATAAATTGCAAGTAACAAAAGGATGTCTCTTTTAAAAGCAGTAACCTGCTGATCTATTTACATTATATGCACTCTGTAATCTACATGGTACACATTCTTTGCAGCAGGCATATTAACCCTCTGCACTACCTTCACATAAGTCAAAACATCAACTATACAAAACTCCAATCTCTCTCCTGGAAGAACATTAATCACAGGAGTTAACTTGACATTTTTGTGCGGCCTGGTAATTGCTGGAGGAAAGTAACATGGCAGCAGGTGCTTTAAAGAACATAATAAACTTGCAAATACGGCGCCCCCAGGAAGCCAGCACCCGGTGGTAACATGAATTGCTTTAAGGTAGCCTGAGTGCTCAGTGCTAACTATGGGCCCTTCCCAGCCACTTTCACTGCTGTTGTTGTTCTCTACCCCAGCAAGTTTTTTTCTTCCCTGCCCCCCTGCACCAAGGTTTTCCATTTCTGCCACCTCCTGATCTGTTACTGCACTACTTCCCTACCCCCTACCCACTTGTAGCAATGTTGCCCGTTCCTGTCATCCCCTGGTCTGTCACTGAACTTCGTCCCTGCCTACCTGCAGCAATGTGTCGTTTTCCGGCCAGCTTTCATTTTTTAGCTGAAAGCCTTACGCTGTCTGGTTTGCTAAAGACATTTTGGAGACATTCAGAAAGCTCTCAACATTTCCCCACCCAATGAACAGTGCTCCAGTTAAGAATATTTAGTAAAATCTTATGATGGTACCACCGTTGGAGTCTTGTGCTTTTCTAAACCTGAAGTGTACTTGCCTGTGTAACCAATTCATGTCATGGCGTGTTTATCCAATTTGCAAACCGGCCTTAAGACCCTTAACGTGGCGCTGTATGTGTGAAAATGCACCATCTTTTCACTTTTTTAAGTAAACGTTAGGAGTGACATTTGGCGCTGCACACGCGCGCAGTCTGGTTCCTGGCGCACATAGCCATGGTTGCAGCGCACAGAGACCCTCCACTGCCGCACACAGAGGGAAAAAATTAGAGGGAACATTGCTCCTGACCCCTCCTTTACAAAATTTATCGGCAGCTTTTTCTGGACTGAATTTTATTAGTTACAACATAAAACACATTTCCATTGTCTGTTTTCGCTAAACAAAAGAGATAGCTTACTCTATCTTGCAAGAATACTGTTTCGTTCGATAAGTGTAGCACTTCCCTCTACCTTACCCTTCTTTCAAGCAATGGGTAAACCCGTTTCTCTGGGGATAAAACACATGTGGAGACTACGCTGCTCCTGAGAATTAAGGCCAGAGTTTCACAAGAAAACCGGTTGCTATTTCACTCACACACGTTTTATACATGAAATGTCCCTATCATAACACAATCCTGTGTTATCACCAAATTGAAAAATCAGACAATGCACAATTCCATGTGACTTCTCTTGCCACACGTGTCCACTTCCTACTTCCCGGAAGCTTCAAAATTTCGACTTATACATAACATAATACAAATCGACATATAGTGTTAGACATAAATGATCAATAATCAATAATCAATAATCACCAAACTAATCTATAGTAACCATAACTCTGCTACCAAGAAATCTGATCCAGCGCGGCTAATATAAATTCTTCTCCTCCATATATGACATCCAGGTGAAAACACTCTCATTCACTATACCATATGACGGTGGGGCCCATAACACCGTATATCACACACTCAGTCGTTCCCTGGATCTCACCTATCTTCGCAAAGGAGAAGAACGAGTTGCTGGAGGAACGGAATACCTTATTAGATTTGACAGATTATTACCTTTAACATTTCTATATATTCAGTTTTAATCCTGTCTACTCTAAAACATCAAGATACTCCGCTCTTTGGTCGATGGACCAACTAGTAGAATAAGTTGATGGTGATTAAGACCAGCTCAATCATTTAGAACCTTCAGTAAATATCAAATTTTTATAAATGAACTAAAGAACCACAGACTCAGTTTTAATTAGAAGTAAAATTGTATCTAAATTCAAAAATTCTGCATTAGTGAGATTCTTAGTTTATTAATCACCTTAATACGTTCTTTTACATTTATATTGAAAATTCTGTAAAGGAAAACGAAATTATGCATTTACCTATTTAGATGCAGATAGGAACGGTCCACCAAAGAAAATGAACCATAAATCACAGCATGGACTCCCAAACTGACTGACTGTCCCTCTAGAAGGCCTCCTCGACGGGACCTCCCATACAGATTTCCGCAACGGTCTCGTTCCTTCCCCAGTCAGGTTCGAAGTCCAAGGGGCATCAGCATTGGCATTTGCAATAATAGCAGTATCGACTAATAACCAGCAACAGCGGCAGCAGCAACGACAACGACGACGACAGCCCCTCCCATAAAAGCAGTCCTTCTTATACCCTACTTCTGGCTTACTACACAAAAAGTTGCAATGTTTGGGGGCAGGAATCACGCTAATTGGTCCATTTGAGGGGTTGGCAAAGATTGTCTCATCACCTTCCTTGTTCAAACTGGTTTCAGGGATGGTTAAGAGTTCATGGTTTCCCATATTCTTTGGGTAAAATCAGTCCACATTTATTATGTAAAATGTTGCAACAATGATGGTCACAATTTGGTCAGTCCTTTGTCTCTCAATACTGAACTCTCCTCTTTCTCACGGATACGAGCTGAGTCTTCCTTGGCACTCTTTTCATAATAGGTCATGATAACCTTTACTTCTCTCACTCCGTGTACAAGCCGAACCTACGTGGTTTAGCTTCATCATTTCTTTTGCTTAGAGGCCATCTTTGATTTTTGGTATGACCTCATCTATGTCGGCAGCCATTTTCGCAGCCTGGCCTAATAGGCCCGAGCGAACTATCATAAAACAAACACAATCCTAATTAATATAAAGAAAATAAGCCTTTCTGTTTACCACCCGTCATTCTAAGAACCCGTGTTAGGTGTTACCTAGCAAAAGCGACATTTAAAGCCAAATTTACTTACCATCTGCATACTTTTGCCACAACACAATTTTTCTACGTAGCATAAATCATGCGATTTTACTCTGATTAGTACGCAAATCACGTTCTTAATATTAGAATACTTCACAATGGTAAATAAATTAGATTTTCGCACAAATAGGGCAATTACCATTTATGTAAATGTTTATCAAAAGGTGCATATGTTGGTTAAATTCATCAAACAATTAGTAACATTAATGTATTATTGTTATTTAAGGGGGTTTCAAAATTATTTCATTTACCTTGCTCCATCATTACATTGTGAGTTCAGGCACACTAAACTTCACCTTTCCATCTTAAGCCTTTATGAAGATAGGCTGGAAAACATATTACACAGCCTCCCCATTCTATCCTATGGGCAAGATGGCCTTTCAACAGTGAAAAACGAAATGGAGAGTATTTCACTGCTAGGACATGGTACACACCTTAGTACATGTCCTACCTTTCACGTACACTGCACCCTGCCCAGGGGGTACCTTGGGCCTACTATAGGGGTGTCTGATGTGCATAGAAAGGGAAGGGTAAGGTCTGGCAAGTGGTTGCACTTGTCAGAACAACATGGCAGTTTAACTAACTGCGCGCAGGCACTGCAGTGGCAGGCCTGGGTTCCCTCTTTAAGGCTACTTGTGTGGGTGGCACAATTAGTGCTGCAGGCCCACTAGTAGCATTTGCATTACTAGCCCTGGCACACATAGTGCACTTTACTAGGGACTTTACTAGTAAGGCAACCATACCAATCATGGACAACCAATTGCCATTCCACTTTACACAGGGAGCACTTGCACTTTGACACTGATTAGCAGTGGCAAAGTGCCCAAAGCATCTAAGTTGGCAAAACCATGTCAGAAAAAAGGTCTAGGGGGAAAGCAAAAAGTTTAGGGAACTTTAGCCAAAAAGGGCCAAGTCCAACAGTTCCACATCGGAGTACTCAACGAGATCTTGAACACTCTAGCAGCAACATCCAACTTGAGCTTCAAGCAGCTCCCCCTCCTTTGCCCATGCCTGGACTGTGAGAGGCAGCCGTCCTCTGCATCCGCGGCAGAAATCTTCCAGGCCATTGTCTATGGCACTTGCTCCACAGTTTATATTCTCTGCCAGCTTGCAGGACCAGAAGTACTCATTCAGCCAGCTCCTGTGCACTGACAACAATGGTTTACTTTGCAGAACACACATCTGTATGGTTAGACATCTAGGGCCTGATTACAAGTAGGTCGGTTAATTCTATCCAGTGCGTAAACCCCTGTATATGTATGGGTCAGAATTAAGAGTTTTTAAGGTATTTAACACATTCAATTATTAACGGATGCATTAAATAACTCAACCTTCATTACATTTCTGCAGGTTTGACCTTGATTTACTGGGGGAAAGCATACGATATTTACCATATCATGCAGATTTCGGTGCGTAAAACACCAAAATCCTCATGTTATTCTCTAGTAACTCATCAATATAGGTGTCAATTACTTATCGTCCATGTTGGTACTCTGAAATGCTTAACGCTAAGGGTGGGCGATGGACACCGCTCCACCAGCGGAGTTCACAAAGTTTTGCCAACTCCGGGCTACACTTGGAGATCGGAGTTCGGCAAAAACTCTGCCGACCTCCACGTAGCTGAGTTAACTGACGCCCACCCCAAGAAAGGCACTTTGTTGCATGTCTGCCTCTGCACAGTGCTTAGACACGTATCTACAGAGTACAAACAATAGTTGTACACAATGCTTCTCGTCTGCACGCCATCATCTGACACCCTTGCAGCACCTGCTGTAACCTGTGGCCTGTTACCTCTGCTGTGTGGCGCACACTGCCAGCCAGGACCGGCGCTAGGCATGGGCAGTGTGGGCAGCTGCCCAGGGCCTCGCGCTCAGCTGAGAAACAGGGGGCCCCGCTTCACTGTGAAGGGCCACACTTTCACAGTTAGCCCAAGCGTGGTGGCATTCCTGGGGGTGCAGGGGTGGGGGGAAGAAGCAAACAGAATGGGGCTGGTACAGCAGCTGGGCCAGCAATTATGTTGGCTCAGTGTCAGGGGCGAGGCAGCGCCTCTGTTAAGTACCGGCCATTCTAGGCGCCCTTTCGGCATTTTGTTGCTAGGTGACAGAAGGCCCCTTTGTTTCCAGGACCAGCCGGACACAGGTAAGGAGAGGTGGGTGAGGGGAGGAGGGAACAGCCAGATCAACTGGCTTTTGTAATCTTTGCATCACACATAGCAAAGATTGCTTTGATGTGAATGCGCATTTAAAATGCATGTAGAACTGCCGGTGCTAGGTCAGTGTTGTGAAAATGCCTCGTACTGCTTCAAGGCCCAGGGGAGGGGGGCCCCCTTTCCTGGGCCTCGAAGCGCTGGAGCCAGCTGTAAGGTCTAGGTGTGGGGCCCCCTTCCCTGGGCCTTGTAGCCATTACTCTCTCTTTCCTCTCCTTTCATTTATTTGGTCATCGGTAAAATTGACCAAAAAAGAAAAACACTTTGCTGGAAATGTCTTTTTGGGAAATTTTTCTATTGCAAAGTGCAGCCTCGGGATGGAGAGAAATAAAAGTTTCAAAATGTGAAAAATAACTAAATAAAGCAAGACAGAGTGGGTCGCAAAGTGGCCACATTGATTTTATTCACACCCAAAACACATTGGCGCTACTTTACAGTTTGCCAGTGAAGCGCTACTTTTATTTTCTCTTCTTTCTTTGAACAACATTGTTTTCCCAGGGTGGGGAAGTGCACCATTCCTGGAGGTACTGCAATACCTGGTTGATTGGAAAATAAAATGCGTACTGCAGCTCTGTGTTCACGGATGTGGTCTTTTTAAACCATACTGCTTATGATTTGTAAGGATATAAGTAATGAACATTGAAATAGGTCCCTTCTGGGCCCTGTAGTCATGTCCTTAACTTTTCAGGCAAAAGCACTCACTGATTTCTGAATAATAAGTGCAAAAGCGTTAAGGTAACCATGTTGTTCCTTCCTACATTTCACATGTGTTACTTAATCTTGCATTCCCTATGAGTGTTTGCTTTTTCCAGGATGTTGTTACTTTTTTTTTTTTAGGCAGCATATTACTCTTAATTAATCGTAATTTTGAATTGTGTCACATCCAGGTGTTTAAAGCGAGGCACAATTGGGTTGTAGTTGAAGGCAGTGCGAGTTTCTCTCAGTGGGGCAGTATGGTTTTCAGGTAGGGTGACCAGGCGTCCCGGATTTGCCCGGACAGTCCTGGGTTTTCGCCAGCTGTCCCGGCAGATTTCAGGAAATTAAGCTTATGTCCCGGTTTTTAGACAGGGTCGAATGAAGACGTGGTAGGTGACTTTTTATGTTTTGCAAAGAAGGGATAGTTAGCAGCTGTTATAGGAATGCAATTTAATTAACAGGCATGCTACTGGCTCTAAAAATGGCACTTTATGTAAGTTCTTACTGCCTCTTAGGTAATTCTGTGCTAAGGAGCGCTGTCATTCTGTGCGCTCGCTTGTAGTAAAATTTTAGTCCTTCTTCTATTTTTGGGAAATGTCCCGGTTTTTGGCTTTTAAATTCTGGTCACCCTATTTTCAGGGGGAAAGGATGATTGATTGTCTCTCTGTAATGTGTGTGATGTAAAGTGGTCTGACACCCTACACTGGTATCAGTGGCGCTGTAGATCAAATTAAATGCATCTGAGCGAGAATGTGGTTGCGGGGGCTTGATGGGCACTGTTGAGGGAATCTGTGGCAGAGGGAGTCATTGGGGGGCACCAACAAACATTGTCGCACAGGGCTCCACCAGCACTAAAGCTGGCCTCTACCACTTCCTACAGTTCCAACACTAAATCAAAAACATTGATTTGAAAACCCCTTGAATCTGCAGCATACCTTCAAATCAATGTATATTTAGTAGTGGTCTCGGTGGTTCTAAGTATTTTTTTAAAAATGTATGTACAATCTTTATTTGTTTGCAATGGTGTCTTGTATTTTTGTAATATATGTGTTGTGTTTTTGCACTTAACATAATTCTGGTGAGTAAAGAGCCCACACACAAAAAAGACTGTCCTACGAGTCTTAGCATGTGCGTATGGGATACTGGTGAGAGGATTTACGTTAAAACAACTTACTAAGTATTAATGTCATACTAAGGTGGCACAATAATGGCACGGAAAGATAGTGGAGCCTTTTGAAATTTGCTATTATATCCATGGTGTGAGGGTTTTTGTCTTGTTTAATTTTATATTTTTGAATGATCCCACCCCTCATTACCTCAACAGGATCTCTCCCCTCTATGAGACAGAACTGGAATTTTTATCATGCACTTACTTATCTGGAAACAATCATGGAATCTGGAAACATGGAGTAAAAAATATCCATCTTTTTGAGACCTGCACCTAGCTTTTCCATCCAATGTGACAAATGTAATCCATTTAATACAGTCTTCAAATATATGGACTTATTTCACTTGTATATTTATCTTTTTGTCCATGTTACTAATATCCACATTCGGTCTCTTCAGTGATGCCAAATAAGATCAATAGTCCTGCGATGCCACTTTCTGTGATGTCACTTCTTGTGATGTTATATGCAAATAAGAGGGGCCTCACATCTTCCCTCTCGCCCGGGGCCCCAGAAGTTCTAGGACCGGCCCTGCTGCCTGCAGTTCACAGGTTGCACCGATGACCGCACACACACATCTTGCCTACCTGCTAGTCCCCGCTCCTCAGCACACTGTGTGCATGTCACCCAAAGTGTGGCTAGGGGCTGTGCCACGGTGCCCAGGGGCCGGCCACAGTTTGTACCAGGGTATCCTGACCTGAGCTGACACAGGAGGCTGCACATGTCATAAACTGCGTGCCCGGTGCCCCGGAGGGAGCTCGGCCCTCCAGGACACGGATGAGACTCGGGACCCTCCTACCTGCAGCGCCACCTCCCTTGTAGAGTACCTACAAAGCAGCACGGACTGCACACGGACACTACGCCCTGTCCTAGTCAGAGAAAAGCCAACATCGCATCATGATGGGAAATGGAGGAAGTTAGCTTCCAGAGCCAGGCTGTGTGCAAAAAGGAAGGACGCAAGTCCTGCTCACAGCTGTGCCAAAAGTTTCACAACACATTACACCCAACTTGACTGCTTTCTTAGGCACGAGAGGGGTTTATAGGGCAAAAGGAAGGAAAAGCAGTTGTTCAAGTACCAGGCTAACTCACGGGCAATTCCACAATGCGGTAATTACGTACCTGCATTTAGAATCAGCAGTATTTCACACATGTACGTAATAGAGAGTTTCCACAGGCAGCAGGTGTTGACATTTCTGCGCACAAGGAGATGCTTGAGTTTTTTCCCCCTTTAATTATGGAGATTGGGCTTGCAATTTGCAACGGGGTTCTATCGCTAGAGTTTGTTTTGGGCTACGTTTGAAAGTGGATTGTGCTTGCTTTGTAGTTAGTCAGCCCTGGCAACAGTGCGTACACACGTCTCTGCTCTGAAGCGGAGAACAATCTTCATCCTGATCCCACTCACGCTCCCCTGACCCCTGATCCCTGGATGTCCACCACGCCAGTAGCCAGGACATTCTTCTCGGTCTCTCCCTGTTCTCTGCTTCCAGGACGTCTGTGCAGGGTCGAGGTCTCAGGGTCAGGCGCTGGTGGCCGGTGGAAGACTCCCTGCCGCTTCGCGCCGCTGCTCCAGGCCCAGGGCCCGAGGTGGTGTCCCTCCTGCTAGGCCTTGCTGCGCTGCGATGCCCTCCGACTTATCTCTCTGGTCAGCTCCGACATAGACCTCAAGTTGCCATGGTGACTGTACTCACGAGGTGAGTCGTGCCACAGGTGATGGGGGGTTGAGTGTGGGTAATACGCAAAGGGGTACATCTGTACAGGGAGAGTTCTTGGGAACGGTCAAGGTTAGATGACTGAGGGCACCCCAGGGGTGAGAAACGGTTCAGTGTGCACTGCAGTGAAAGCCACCCGGGGAGCTCTGGGCCCTTAGCATCTTGATCCTCCTGAAAATGCCCCCCCCCTCATGTCTGGAAGTGCAGAACACGCTCTCCTTTGCTCCCCCATACTGAGGAGCAGCTGAACATGCAGTGGGGAGTTAGGGTGATTATTATTATTATTTAAGAGTTTTATATAGCGCTAGCTAGATCCGTGGGTATCAGAGCGCTTTACAACATGAATGAAATAAAGTGGTGAAAAACATGGTATAAGGACACATAAAGAGATATGTATAACAATAAAGATTTTAAGACAGAATACATTAGAGGGGTGAGTGATAGCTTAGGTAGGTGAAACAGTCAAATGACCAACAATCCTTGATGGTCTAGATAGTAAGGAGAGTCAACTGGGTTATCAGAGCCTGGATCAGTTGGCTTTGTCAGTAAAGTATTTGTCGAGGAGATGGAGTTTCAAGTCCCTTTTGAAGCAGGAGAAGGAGGGGTTGCATAGTGCGTTACACAACCTGGGTACATTACCCGAAAAATATCGGGATTGGGTGGTTTTCTTTTTCAATTTCGGAGGGATGAGAAGAAGTGAGTTAGAGCTTCTCAGAGTTCTGGCTCTTCCGACTTTCACGAGTTTGCTGTTTAGGTAGTTGTGGGGATGTGTGTGAAGGGTTTTGTGTGTGATGCATGCAGACTTGTAAATACATCTACCTTCAATGGGAAGCCAGTTGAGGGATTTAAGGGTTGGTGTGATGTGTTCAAACCGTTAAACACCTGTTATGAGCTTGGCTGCCATGTTGAGGACTGACCTTAGTGGGGCTAGGTGATGTTGGCTCCCCACCATGACAAGAGTCGCATTTCTTTGGACAGGTGAAGAACCACATTACAGAGACTATCACGGCTGAACCCAAAGTGTGCATGGGTGCCCCCACTAAATAAGGCTGAGCACCTTCTGGTGAAGACCCACTGAGGTGGGTGTATTTAACACTAACAAGAGAAAAGGAAGGATTGTATGTCCTGGCAGACACTTCACAAGAAATCACCACCATAGAAAAAAGAAACACCCCATAAGGCACTAGAGCCCCCTGGAAAAATCTGCATTTGTGTCTGTGGTGCCTCATGCGGGCAGGGCACTGCAAAAGTATCTTGTGGTGTAAGCAAGCCTCTACCATAACCACGCACAGGAGAACCATCACCCTTCCTCTCCCAGGAGGGAGAACTGATGCTTGGAAAGCTCGGGTTCTGGTTCAGTAGCTCCCTGGGCTCAGAATACATGAAGGCCTATGAAGCAGGAGTTGCCCCTTTGGATCTTGGGTCCTGAGAGGTTGTGCAGCAACTTGAGACAAAAAGCAGAATATATATTTCATGTGAAATGTGCTGCCATGAATTAGTCTAAGACAGAATTCTCTAGGGATCAGACCTACAGGAAAATATTCCCAACGCGTTGGGCCAATTGTTTCCAAGGGTCTTGACTAGCTATAGCAGTGGCACAAACATACACAGGCCAGGAATCTCTGCCGAATGGGGAGGTAGAAACTGGGAATGTCCTGTACAGCTGAGGCTGAGAAGCTCGGGCCAGCGGAGCCAGCAGGGTAAGATTGGTTTCAATTCCAGGCTATGACAGCCAGTGCAAGTTAAGAAGACAGCAAACGTGTAGTAATGTGCTTGGGAACAGCAGTTGTTTGGCCTTCTCCACTTCTGACTCAGTTCTCACACTTTTGGAATTCCCACACATTTTTAGAGTTTTAATTTCCTTGATACCCTTAGCAGTTAGTCCCCTCTTAGGCAGTGCTCACCTATTTTTCCCTCCTTCCCTCTATTCCCCTACAGTCCTGTGCTGCTCCCCAGCTGGCATTCATCCATCGCTTTGGATCCCTTACAAAGGCCTGATTTTGAGTTTAGCGGTGTGGGAGCGGGCCGCCACACCTCTGCTCCCACTCCCACACCACCAAACTCAACTGCCGGCCGCCTGCCAGATTAGATATTTTCTTCTGGTCTGGTGGGCGGTCCTTTGGCTGTCCCACGGCGGTGCCTTTCTAAGGCTCGTATGTGAGCCTTAGCAAGGCAGTGCCTTGGGAAAGCCAAAGCCTGTTCCTGCACGGCATGGACTGTGAAGTCCGTGCCATGCAGAAACAGGGGATGCATGCATAAGGCGGGGCACACCATGTGCCCCCCTGCATACATCCCCATGCCTTGAGGCAACAGGGGGCCCTGTAGGACCCCCTTTGTTTCCTCAACACCACTATTTTCATGGCAGGCTCACCGCGATGAAAACTGTGGGGTGAGGGAACTCGTAATATGCTTGACGTTGCAGCAGGGGCATCACCAGCATATTGCGAGCCTCTGACCGCCACACCACCGCTGAGGGATCACTGATCCCCAGTGGTTGTGGTGGTCCAATGTCTGTCCGACCACCAAAATCATAAAAGGGCGGTCGGACCCCCAGTGCGGAGGTTGCTGCACCGCCACTGTGGGTTTGGCAGTCCATCGGACCTCCAAACTCATAATCAGGCACTAAGACTGAAGTTCCACTTGACCAATGCTGCCTCATCCTATTTTTCGACCCAATGCTTTTAACTTTGAGTAAAGAAAAATGCTCTCTCATTGGCCCTTTTGAGCGAGGTACCTGAAGCTTTGAAGACAGGTGACTTTACTCCATTGTTAAAAATAGCTGGAGCTGATCTTAATGACTCAAGTAGCTTTCATCCTTTGACACACTCCCATTTCTTGCTTAAGAACACAAAACCTTCGAGGTGACCCAGTTGAAAGAGCTTATTTTACATAACAATATGTTTGATGACTTCAAATCAGGCTTCAGAGTTGGATACAGCAGTGAGGCCATAAGGCTGCAAAGAGTAGCTGGTTCTTGGTGCATTCTTGAGAATGGCAACTCCTGCCTGCTCATACTACTAGATCTGTAAGCTGCATTCAATAGGGTTTCCCATCGTCACTGAAACGCTGCAGCAGCTGATGTACTTGGATGTACTTGGATGCAAAAGTGCTGAAAGTGCCTCCTCTCATGTAGGGAAGCATCATCCATCAGTAAAAATGTCCAATACGCTCCTCTCTTCAGGGTCGGACAGACCTTTTATTCCACCGGGCATTTCCCAGGTGGGTTGGAGCCCTTTGGGGCTGGGTTTCAAAGTCCAGGTCTGCTCCTGGTGCCTCTGTCACTTTCCCCCAAGATTAATTGCAGCAGGCACTGGGAGATTTCAAGAGAGAGAAATGTAGGGAGGGGGCAGACAGAAAGAAAGTGATTTGAGAGGGAGAAGAGAAGAGAAGAGAAATAGAGAGGTCAAAGATAAAGGGAGCCGGGCTGATTTGAGTATTTTTGCCAGGGCTGTTTTTGGTTGCTCTGTCCAACCCTTCTCTTAAACAAGAGGTACACAAGACTTCAGTCCCTCCCCTAACCTCTTCAGCCTATTGCACACTCAATCCCTTGACTCTCAGCTTAGGCCCTCCAACACATGCTACCACCTGTATGCCAATGTCACTCAGCTCTACATAAGTGTTTACTCAGTCAGCGGCATTCCTCTCTCTTATACTGAAAGATATTAAGACTCAAATGACCATACGTGATCTTCAACTAAATTCCACAAAAATGTAATTTCTACATTTCATAACTATATTCCGATTCAGTCTTGGCTGGACTCCCTCTAATTTCTTGATTGTGAGCCTTTTATCATTAAATGTAAGTCATCTTTCGGAGTCACAATTGGCAATCAAAACAAATCTAACCCTACAAGCTTGTATCACTGCCCAAGCTAAGAGAGCTCAATACCAACTTAGACTTCTCGGATGGATTAAAACCTTTGTCCTTGGAATCCAAAATGGTTGTTCTATGTTTAACCCTAGGTAGGGTTGACTATAGGCTTTTGTTTCAATCCAGGATCCCCAAGATATACCTTACACCCATGAAAGTGGCACTCTATTGTGTAGTGAAGCTGGTGTACACAATGAAATGTTCTGACCACATAACTCCTATGCTTCTCGAACTGCAATGGCTACCCATTGTAGCCAGAAGACTAGTCAAACTGGCCCGTGTTATCCATAAAGTACTCTATACACTGGCCTGTGTTGTCCATAAAGCACTCTATACAAGGGTTCCAAATTACCCAGCTCAGAAATTGACAAATTCTGGACAACCATTCTTCAAAAACACCTGAAAAGTGTTGAGTGCCTCCAAGCTCTAGAACTTAGTTTCCCTCAAAATAGGACTAGCCTCCCATATGAAAGTTTCAAAAACAGACGTAAAACATATGGCGTTCGAATGACACTGCAAGACGTAATTGTCCCCCTCGGTCTAAATGCCAATAGATGTTGAAATCTCTCTGGAATCTATTGAAGATCACGGCATCACGGAAGTGGCATGTATAACACACATTGTCGCAGCCTACAATCAGGCTGACCAGCACCATCTCCCACAATGCATCCAGAGGACAGCCGGGAGGCCCAACATAGCATTCACTCCACAGAGGAGGGCCATCTCCTGAGAGGCCACCAACAGGTTACCCAAACGCTACAAAAGGCTCAGCTCCGAGGGGGCTCCATGGCCCAATAGCCTTCCAAAAGTGTTATTCAAAAAGGACCCTCCCGGAACTCGCAATTAACCACACTCTTCAATTACGCCATGTCAACAAACACCATCCTGGATTCCTGGTGAGGCAGCATCCTACAGCCAACATATAAATCTGGCAAGCACTCAAATCCCTCTAACTATAGACTAAGCACCTTAATCGACAAGGAAGCCAAGATCTATGCTTCCAACTTGCTCATCGATCTAGAGGATTGGGCCAATCAATTGATCAAACATAGTCCAGAAAACTCAGACAGGCTTCAGAGCAGGAATGAGCATACTAACCAACCTGCTGGCAGTTACCTTACTGGCCAATTGTAGGAAGGTGGGTTTCTGTTGCAGTACCACCCCCCACACACACTTTTTTGCCTGGCTTTTGATGCATCTTTGACTGTAGAGTACCTAAGCAGGTCCCCAGTACCAGAGTTCTTTCCCTAAAACTATACCCCAATTGGCACCACTTTGGCTCACATACATGTCCCTGGTAATAGATACCCCTGGGACCAAAGGCCTTGAGGCTGAAGAGGATCCCTAAGGGCTGCAGCATGAATTGTGCCTCACCAAGCTCATGCACACAGCCACTGCAGCCTGCATGCAGACAAAACGGAAGAGTTGACATCGCACAAATCCCTGTGTGCCATGCCCATAGACACTGCATGCGATATAGGTCAGACACCCCTCCAAAAGGCCTTAGCCATAAAGCAGGGTGCACTATATCTTCTGTGAGGGCATATCTACATGAGCAGATCGTCTTTTCGATTCCTGGATATGTGACCAGGGAAGCCACAGTAAGTACATGGGCTGGACGCTTGTCATTACGAGTTCCCCAGCTCCAAGATGGCTTCACTGAAATATGGGATGCTTGGTACCAAACATCTCTGCTTAATAAACCTGCACTGATTCGATTGCCAGATTCATTAAAAAGTGCACACAGAGGACCCCTTGGAGGGGTCCTGTTAGACCTGTCAGCCCTAGGGTGGTCTTGCCCTGTTTTTTCCCTTTTGCGCCTCATTTTTGCCACCGTATTTTTACTGGACCTAGGTCTCCGGGCGCCTTACCACTGCCAACCAGTGCTGAGGTGCAGGTGCTCTCTCACCCAAGATGGCTGCCACAGGCCCCTGCTACTGCAGAGTGGCCTTGCACACATACACACACTAGTAGCCAGGGTCAGGCTGGGACATAGGGATACAGTATCCATCCCGTCCCGCCTCTGGGCCACATAGCCAGACATGGTGGAAGGTTCCAGAACCTTCCGGGCTGTGGGAGGAGTTATGTTTTGCCGCCTTAGGAGGGTCACCTGACCTAGGGGTATAAGAGGTTTGGAGGGAAATCTTTTAGTCAGTTGGGGCACCACTGATCCTGGGAGAACCTCTGCCGGAGTACAGGCTTTAGGGCCTAGGGGGTAGACCTACACGACTGCTACTGACAGGGCCAAGGCACTGCTGTAATAAGTTAGCTGAGGAATGCCCACCACCCACTGACCTTGCCCAGCGTGAGGGGACCCAGGGAACCATCTTCAGCGTGCTGGGAAGTACCATCCAGCACCCCAAGAACCACCAACTCATTCCCTCCCCCATACGGAGAAACTTCAAGAAGCAACCAACAACGAACTGCCGCAAGTAACCTTAAATTGCAAGGCCTGACAGACCAGCAAGGCCAGAAACCTGAACTACCAAACTGGGGATCACCCGGTAAAGCGCCGTGCCCTGAAGCGCTAGACCTTCACCCCCATCCACTCCTCCCGGACACCGTGCTGCCCTTCTGCTGGGCTGCCAAAGCACTGTTAAGTCAGCCCCCCCTGCCAGCCTGTTGCAGGCACGCCCCCGCGCTGTGCCTCCACGTGGGAGGAATCACCCTCAAGCCACTTACCGGGTGGCTGTAATCTGCCTCTGCGGCCGTCGCCGCGTGTGAGGAGCTGTCGAGGTGGGCGTGGCCTTCCCCGAGGCTAGGGAGGTGAGGTGCGCCGTCCGCGCCCCCACTGAAGGTCCGGAGTCGCCGGAGATCGCCGCCGCGGCCCAGGGGCTCGCGCAAATGAAGTTGCGGCCCAGGAGGAAGATCGAGGCCTCAGCCCCCACCGACGCCGTTGCCACGCGACCAGGGACGCCGACCGCGTCATCGGCCGCGCCCCCGGGAAGGCCGCACAGCAATTGGGCGCCGGCTCCCGCCGCACCCCAGCGCCGACGGAAGCCGCCGAGAGTCACCGCGTAGGCAGAGGGAGGCGGGAAGCCGGCCGGAGAGGACTGCCGGCTCCCGCTCCCTTCCCCGCATTGCTCAGCTGATCACGGGGGCCGGAGGAGAGTGATACCGGCCCCCCAACGTCCCACAATTCCGGCCGGAGGGCCATAGTACCCCATCCGGGCCCCGCCCTGCCAAACACGGGCCGGCCCGGGAGGAAGCCAGTCGCTTCGAAGAGCGACCAACGGACACCATCACAGGTGAGCCCAGGAGGCCCCTAGGGCCCACAGAGACGCCACTGGGGGCCGGGGGCCAGCATTAGCCTGTGGAGAGAAGAGGGAAACGCACATTAACTATTTACACGAGGCGAGGCCCCGGAGAGGAGTGGGCCTAGCCTGATTTAACCCCTAAGCAGCCCCTGAGAACACAGAAGCCCTAATTGACAGGGAAGCCCCAGAGAGAAGGACATGTTGAGGGGTTCCCTAAAGCTATTCACTAGCCTAATTGTTACGCCTGCTTTAATCACTGTTTAGGCCTAATGCAGATCCGCGCTAATGAAATGTCTTTGCCTAGTGTAAAGGTGCTTAACTGAATTGAGCTGAAGTATACACCGCCAAGAGTTGAAGTGTTTTATGTTGCAGGTGTACCGGATTTGCGACGCCCACTGTACTGAATGTGGGTGCGCCTAGATTAACGCAGGCCCTGTTTGAAATGTAATGTAAAATGCCTATTTACACGTGATTGAATATTCATGAGGTGAACTGCATGTTTTAGGCCCATGTTTTATTCCTGCACCCTGTAATCATTATTGGTGCTACGTTTAGGAGATGATTCCTGCGGCCTTTTAGTGGCCTACAATGTTGATGAGCTATGGTGCTTTAGTGAGATGATGCACTAATTAAGTATTTCAAGGAGTTGAAATGTTGCCCTGAATTAATCTGCCTCATCTGATGCTGCATTGATTTATATAAAAGAACTTGTTTTTAATATACATGCCTGGTGTGGTGTCACGTTATTGCGTCCGCATTACTGAGTCCAAGTGAGTGTGTGCTGCACAACTGCCTTACACATTGCCTTCGGCTGCTTTCCCGCCTCGCGCCATGCTACCGTGCCGGACTTGGTAACCCCGTTTCCAACATTGGTGTTCAGCGGTGGGATAAGGACTGGTGTTTGTGCAGCACCCCACAGGGACTCAGTGTGCGCCGCAATTGGACACCTATATAAATGCAAGTGCTAAGAATTCTTTTGTGATTGCCTGATTGTGTACATTCCTGCGTTAGACCTGCTACCTACAGTCTAGAACCCTTTCTCTAAATTGTCTGGGGCCCCACCTAGCAGGATGGAGTTTGAGTTGGCCAACCTAGAAAGGTATACAGTGACACAGCTCAAGGAGTTCTGTCTAGAGAGGGGGGTGTCCGTCAAGCGAGGCGCCAGGAAAGAGGAGCTTCAGAAAGCTTTGAGGGCATGGGTAATGGCCCACCCGGGGGAAGAGGGGACGAGGAGCAGAGGGAGGCAGACGACCCAGGAGAACTGGACCTACTGCACATTGACGTTAGCGAGAATGTGTTGCCAGGAAGACGTTCCAGGGCAGGCAGTAGTGCGTCAGGGGGGAGTTTGTCTGCAGAGGAATTTGAGGACTGGAGGGAGGAGAGGCAATTGAAGTTAGAACTTGCTAGGATAGACAGGGAGCGAGAACAGGCAAGGCTAGCCATGGAAGAAAGGAAGCTTGCGCATGAGCTTAGCCTAAAAGAATTAGAGCTCCGAGCCTTGCAGATGGAGATGCAGGGCAACTTGGATGGTGGCAGCGTACCTGGAGGGGTTCCCCAGGAGCCCAAGTTCTATCTACCTAGAGAGGTGATAACCAGTTTTAGTGTGGGAGATGACATCGATAAGTGGTTGGCGGCGTACGAGGTGTCTTTGGTGGCCCATAGGGTTCCTGAGAGCTACTGGGGGGGAGGTCTCTACAGGTACATACCTCCACTAGTAAGGGACACACTTTTGACCTTGGACAAGGGGGATCAGACGAACTACCCTATCATGAAGGAGGCCCTGCTTAAGAAGTTTGGCCTTACCCCAGAGAAGTACCGCCAAAAGTTCCGCAACAGCCACAAGCTTCCCACACAGAACTGGGTGGATTTTTTTGATTATGCCCGGAAGGCATTGGAGGGTTGGGTGCGTGGCAGCAACATTGATGATTACAAAGGGCTGTACGACCTGTTCTTGAGAGAGCACCTCCTAGAGAAATATTTTCCGGAGCTGCGCCAGTACTTGGTGGACCGCAAGCTGACCAATCCACGGGAGCTTGCAGAGGAGGCAGACACGTGGGTCAGCACTCGGGTGTCCCACAAGGGAGCCGGGGCGGACCCCCGAAAGGTGGACAGGGGTTCCCCAGAAGAAAGAGGGGGAGATAAAAGGAGGGAGTTCTTTAAAGGCCCCCAAAATAGACCGCCTGGGAGAGGGGTAGGTTCCCCATCCCAATCTGGATTCCAGAAACCCACTTACCCTGACAGGAGTCAGCAGCCCAGAACTGTCCGGTGCTACGAGTGCGGGGAGGTTGGACACTACAAGGGGGATCCCCAGTGTCGCAAGAGAACCCCAGCCCCCACAGGAGGTAAGAGCCCTGGGGTGGCCAGTGTAGCGCTTGGGGAGGAGTTGTCCCTAGGTAGGGGAGGTGAGAGGACAGGCTTGACCTTAGTTTCCCTGGGGGATAGAGAGATCATCCCACGGGTTCAGGTACCCTCGAACACTGCCAAGTATCGGCAGAGGGTCCTGGTGAACGGGGAGGAGGTGGAGGCTCTGAGGGACACAGGTGCCAGCATGACGATGGTAAGACGTCAGCTGGTGTCCCCAGAGCAGGTGATTCCTGAGGTATTCCACCCGGTTGTTATGGCTGATAATAGCCTGGGTCATTACCCCGTGGCCCAAGTTCCCTTTGAGTGGGGAGGAGTCTCAGGCCTGTTGAAGGTTGCGGTGAGCCCTGCCATGCCAGTTGACTGTCTGCTTGGAAACGACTTGGAACATACTGCCTGGAGGGAGGTAGAGTTCAATGCCCATGCTGAGATGTTGGGATTACCAGGATGGACTTGCGTCGTCACGCGGTCCATGGCTGCCCGACAAGGAACTCAGCCCGGGTTGGAGCCTGAAATAATGGCCCAGCCCACTGCTGGACGAGGAGTTGTCCAGGAGGAAACACCCGGTGAGATGGATGGGGAGCCCTGGGAGGTGACCCCGGAGGCAGGTGGAAGGAGGGCCTATCCGGGAGGAATTCTGCCGGGCGCAGAAGGAGTGCCCTATGCTTGAAGGCATGCGGCAGCAGGCCGAAGCCCAAGCAACTGGAACAGAGACTGGTAACTACCATGTCTACTGGGAGGATGGTCTCCTCTACAGTGAGCCTAAGGCTCCAGGGCATGGGTCATCAAGGGCCGTAGTGGTCCCCCAATGCTACCGAGCCTTTCTGATAGAGTTGGCACACGAGATACCCCTAGCAGGACACCTGGGCCAGGACAAGACGTTTGCGCATTTGGTCCCACATTTTTACTGGCCCAGGATGCGCGTCACCTCTGACACTTTCTGCAAGACCTGCACCACTTGCCAGGCGAGCGGCAAGACAGGGACTAAAGTGAAGGTCCCTCTGGAACCTCTCCCGGTTGTCGGTATCCCTTTTGAGCGGGTAGGGATTGACATTGTCGGGCCGTTGGACCCGCCGACTTCTGCGGGACACAGGTTCATCTTGGTGTTGGTGGACCACGCCACCCGGTACCCAGAGGCAATCCCTCTGAGGACCATCACTGCACCGGTGGTGGCGCGGGCCCTGATGGGGATTTTTACCCGAGTGGGATTCCACAAGGTCGTGGTGTCAGATAGGGGCACGAACTTCATGTCGGCCTACATGCAGGCCATGTGGAAGGAGTGTGGAGTGACCTACCGGTTCTCCACCCCTTACCACCCCCAGACAAACGGGCTCGTGGAGCGTTTCAATAAGACCTTGAAGGGGATGATCCGGAGCCTACCCGAGGACTTGAGAAGGAAGTGGGACGTCCTCTTACCCTGTCTGCTCTTCTCCTACCGAGAGGTGCCGCAGAAGGGGTCGGTTTCAGCCCCTTTGAGCTGCTCTATGGCCACCCCGTTCGGGGGCCCCTCAGTCTTGTCAAGGAGGGGTGGGAGAAGTCTTCCTCGAAGCTTCCCCGTGATGTGGTCAGCTATATGCTGGCATTCCGCAGCCAAGTGGCCAAGCTGTGGAAGGAAGCCTCGGACAACCTAGAGGCTAGTCAGGCCTTCATGAAGAAATGGTATGACCGGAACGCTCGGACGGTAGAGTTGGACGCTGGACAGAAGGTGTGGGTCATGGAGCCAGGAGAGCTTAGCGCCCTCCAGGACCGGTGGACTGGACCGTTTGAGATCTTGGAAAGGAGAGGCCAGACCACTTATGTCGTCGATGTGAAGACCCCCCGTCAACCCCACAGGGTGTTCCACGTCAACCGCCTGAAGCCACACCAGGAGCGTTCAGAGCTCACTCTCCTGATGATAACAGATGGAAGTGAGGAGGAGGAGAGTGAGCCTCTTCCAGACCTTCTGGCGGCCCATGAGAAGGATGGTTCGGTAGAGGGAGTGGTCCTCGCCCCATCCTTGACCCCAGAGCAACAGAGGGACTACCGCCAGGTCTTGGGGCAGTACGCCTCGTTGTTCTCCCTCACGCCTGGGATCACGCACCTGTGTACCCATGATGTGGACACAGGGGACAGTCCGCCAGTAAAAACCAAGTCTTACCGGCTGTCCGATAAGGTCAAGGCTAGTATCCAGGGTGAGGTTACCAAGATGCTAGAACTGGGGGTGATTGAGCCTTCCAGTAGCCCTTGGGCTAGTCCGGTGGTGTTGGTGCCGAAAGCGGCCCCACCGGGCACCACACCAGAACTTCGGTTCTGTGTGGATTACCGCGGACTCAACTCAGTAACCAAGACCGACGCTCACCCGATCCCTCGGGCGGATGAGCTCATTGACCGGCTGGGAGCAGCCCGGTATCTGAGTACCATCGAATTGACGTCAGGCTATTGGCAGATCGCCATGGCGGAAGGAGCAAGGGAGAAGACTGCGTTCTCCACCCCCGAGGGCCACTTTCAATTTCGGGTGATGCCCTTCGGGTTGAAAAATGCTCCAGCCACTTTCCAGCGGTTGGTGAACCAGGTGCTGTCTGGCCTAGAGGCCTTCTCTGCTGCCTACCTGGATGACATAGCTGTCTTCAGTAGCAGCTGGGAGGACCATCTGGAGCATCTCCAGGAGGTGCTACAGGCTCTGCAACGGGCTGGTCTAACCATCAAGGCCAGCAAGTGCCAGATTGGACAGGGATCTGTCGTGTACCTGGGACATCTGGTGGGCGGGGGTAAGGTGCAACCCTCCAAGCCAAGATTGAGACCATCTTGGCCTGGGAGCCCCCAAGACCCAAACAGAGGTCCGGGCTTTTCTCGGCCTCACGGGATACTACCGCCGGTTCGTCAAGGGATATGGAACCATTGTGGGCCCTTTGACGGAGTTGACCTCGAAGAAGCAGCCACACAGAGTCATCTGGACGGCTGCCTGCCAGGAAGCCTTTGAGACCCTCAAACGTGCGATGTGCACCGCACCGGTGCTCAGGACTCCAGACTTTGGACGGGAATTTATCGTGCAGACAGACGCTTCTGAGCATGGCATAGGAGCTGTGCTCTCGCAGCTGAATGACGATGGCCAAGACCAGCCAGTGGCCTTCATTTCCCGAAGACTACTCCCCGGGAACAGCGGTGGAGTACCATCGAAAGAGAAGCCTTTGCCGTGGTTTGGGCTGTAAAGAAGTTGAGGCCATACCTTTTGGTTGTCACTTCCTGATCCAGACCGACCACAGACCCCTTCGCTGGCTCATGCAGATGAGAGGCGAAAACCCCAAATTGTTGAGGTGGTCCATTTCCTCCAGGGATGGACTTTCGGGTGGAACATCGACCCGGTGTAGACCACGCCAACGCTGACGGTCTTTCCCGGTTTTTCCGCCTTAGCGATGAGAACTCCCTAGAGTTTGGGAAGCTCTCCCTCTTTCGGCTGGGGGGACGCGTGTTAGACCTGTCAGCCCTAGGGTGGTCTTGCCCTGTTTTTTCCCTTTGCGCCTCATTTTTGCCACCGTATTTTTACTGGACCTAGGTCTCCGGGCGCCTTACCACTGCCAACCAGTGCTGAGGTGCAGGTGCTCTCTCACCCAAGATGGCTGCCACAGGCCCCTGCTACTGCAGAGTGGCCTTGCACACAATCACACACTAGTAGCCAGGGTCAGGCTGGGACATAGGGATACAGTATCCATCCCGTCCCGCCTCTGGGCCACATAGCCAGACATGGTGGAAGGTTCCAGAACCTTCCGGGCTGTGGGAGGAGTTATGTTTTGCGCCTTAGGAGGGTCACCTGACCTAGGGGTATAAGAGGTTTGGAGGGAAATCTTTTAGTCAGTTGGGGCACCACTGATCCTGGGAGAATCTCTGCCGGAGTACAGGCTTTAGGGCCTAGGGGGGAGACCTACACTACTGCTACTGACAGGGCCAAGGCACTGCTGTAATAAGTTAGCTGAGGAACGCCCACCACCCACTGACCTTGCCCAGCGTGAGGGGACCCAGGGAACAATCTTCAGCGTGCTGGGAAGTACCATCCAGCACCCCAAGAACCACCAACTCATTCCCTCCCCCATACGGAGAAACCCCAAGAAGCAACCAACAAAGAACTGCCGCAAGTAACCTTAAATTGCAAGGCCTGACAGACCAGCAAGGCCAGAAACCTGAACTGCCAAACTGGGGATCACCAGGTAAAGCGCCGTGCCCTGAAGCGCTAGACCTTCACCCCCATCCACTCCTCCCGGACACTGTGCTGCCCTGCTGCTGGGCTGCCAAAGCACTGTTAAGTCAGCCCCCCCTGCCAGCCTGTTGCAGGCGCGCCCCCGCGCTGTGCCTCCACGTGGGAGGAATCACCCTCAAGCCACTTACCGGGTGGCTGTAATCTGCCTCTGCGGCCGTCGCCGCGTGTGAGGAGCTGTCGAGGTGGGCGTGGCCTTCCCCAAGGCTGGGGAGGTGAGGTGCGCCGTCCGCGCCCCCACCGAAGGTCCGGAGTCGCCGGAGATCACCGCCGCGGCCCAGGGCCTCGCGCGAATGAAGTTGCGGCCCAGGAGGAAGATCGAGGCCTCAGCCCCCACCGACGCCGTTGCCACACGACCGGGGACGCCGACCGCGTCATCGGCCGCGCCCCCGGGAAGGCCGCACAGCGATTGGGCGCCGGCTCCCGCCGCGCCCCAGCGCCGACGGAAGCCGCCGAGAGTCACCGCGTAGGCAGAGGGAGGCGGGAAGCCGGCCGGAGAGGACTGCCGGCTCCCGCTCCCTTCCCCGCATTGCTCAGCTGATCACGGGGGCCGGAGGAGAGTGATACCGGCCCCCAACGTCCCACAATTCTGGCCGGAGGGCCGTAGTACCCCATCCGGGCCCCGCCCTGCCAAACACGGGCCGGCCCGGGAGGAAGCCAGTCGCTCGAAGAGCGACCAACGGACACCACCACAGGTGAGCCCAGGAGGCCCCTAGGGCCCACAGAGACGCCACTGGGGGCCGGGGGCCAGCATTAGCCTGTGGAGAGAAGAGGGAAACGCACATTAACTATTTACACGAGGCGAGGCCCCGGAGAGGAGTGGGCCTAGCCTGATTTAACCCCTAAGCAGCCCCTGAGAACACAGAAGCCCTAATTGACAGGGAAGCCCCAGAGAGAAGGACATGTTGAGGGGTTCCCTAAAGCTATTCACTAGCCTAATTGTTACGCCTGCTTTAATCACTGTTTAGGCCTAATGCAGATCCGCGCTAATGAAATGTCTTTGCCTAGTGTAAAGGTGCTTAACTGAATTGAGCTGAAGTGTACACCGCCAAGAGTTGAAGTGTTTTATGTTGCAGGTGTACCGGATTTGCGACGCCCACTGTACTGAATGTGGGTGCGCCTAGATTAACGCAGGCCCTGTTTGAAATGTAATGTAAAATGCCTATTTACACGTGATTGAATATTCATGAGGTGAACTGCATGTTTTAGGCCCATGTTTTATTCCTGCACCCTGTAATCATTATTGGTGCTACGTTTAGGAGATGATTCCTGCGGCCTTTTAGTGGCCTACAATGTTGATGAGCTATGGTGCTTTAGTGAGATGACGCACTAATTAAGTATTTCAAGGAGTTGAAATGTTGCCCTGAATTAATCTGCCTCATCTGATGCTGCATTGATTTATATAAAAGAACTTGTTTTTAATATACATGCCTGGTGAGGTGTCACGTTATTGCGTCCGCATTACTGAGTCCAAGTGAGTGTGTGCTGCACAACTGCCTTACACATTGCCTTCGGGTGCTTTCCCGCCTCGCGCCATGCTACAGTGCCGGACTTGGTAACCCCGTTTCCAACAGGTGCCCTGAAACCTACCAATCCTTAGTGTGGTCACTGACTGGCCTGAGCCAGCCTGCTACCCCCAGACAGTGTTCTGACTAAGCCCGGGCGGAGCTGGCATAGTGTCACTACGCAGAGTTCCACAGAGTTGGAAAACAACTCAGTGAAACTCCGCTCCCCTCCACCCTCCCTAATTTAATTATAAAAAATAAAAAGGCACTTACCTACTGTGGTGTCTCCAGGCTGCCTCCTCCTCGCCATGGTCTCTCTCTCCTCTGCGTCCTCGCCATCCTCGTCCATGGAAACCCCTATGTAGAATGTCTTGTGCCTCCCACCTGATCAGGAAGAGCCATCTGTGGCAGGGAGCTTCAACGGCATTGCTGCCTTTGTAATGCGACCCCCAGCTTGTCCTGTCGGAGGGAGCAGTCCCCCTTCCTGTCCCCAACCCCTTTTTGGAGGGAGGACAGGTGGGAAAACTTAGAAAGAATAGGAGGTGTGCCCCCCTCTGCCAACTCCATCCTTCAGGTGTTGGAGGCGAGGTGAAGTACATTTTTCAGTGGCCACCATCTTGAAGATGGTGGGACTCCTCCAATCAGGATCAGGGATATATGCCCACCCCCCCATGTGGGGTGAGCATTTAAGGGCGCAGTCACCCTTAAGGTAAGTAGCCCATTGGCTACTACCTGGCACTCCTTTTAAACGCCCCTAAAATGTAGTATTTGTGTGCCCCCCGAGCCCTGAACTTCAGTTCCTGATGACCTAAGAAGAGCCAGACATTAAAGAGTCGCACCAGCAGAGAAGACTGCAAACACCAACTGACTTGGCCCCAGCCCTACCGGCCTGTCTGCAGCCCTCGACGATCCTGTGCCAAAGACGACCCGTCCTGCAGCCCAGCCAACTCCAGAATCCTGGGAGGACTGACTGCCTTCAACAAGACTCCTGAGAACCGCAAACCTGTTCACCAAGCAACCATCTTCAAAGTAAAGACTCTGTGACCTGAAGAACCACAAAGCCTGACCTGGTTCCACCTCTGCACCTGATGCCTCCGGCCCGAGTCCAAGTGGCCCACCGGTTCCAGCAAGGTTCCCCAGCGCTCCAGAGCCAGAGTCTACTGTGAGCTGACCTCTCCTGGACTCCTCAATGTCACCTGCAGCCTCTATACTGAGACCCCCCCAACCGAGACTTGCTCCGTTGAGCTGTTTCCGACTCCAAAAGGCATCCCTGGACCCATCCGTCCTGGACCTTGGTGAAGAGGACAAAACATGTCCCTATGTCCCTGAGCATCGTAACTTACCTTTGCAGCTGTAGGTTTCCTGTGACCAGCCTCCTGGCCTGAGCTTGCAGCCCTTGTTCAATTTGGCCGTTCTCCATTGCCTTGGGCACCTGATGCTGTGTTGGCACCCTGCACCCGACCACCCCTGTGCCGCGGATGGTGCACTGTTGGTGCTGAACTGAACCTTGCCCAATATTGACCTTAACTTCCGAAGACTGACCTTGTAAGTCGATGTTATACCTATGTATGCTGAATGTTTTCTTCCTCCCATAGGTTAACATTGTAAAGTCTGAAAATTGCAGTGTGTCTATTTTTGAAACTGAAAAGTATTTCTATTGACAAAACGTATTTACCTATGACAAAGTTCTGTGGTTCCACAAAAGAAATATAACCAAGTATTATTTTTATAAATTGGTCTGGGATTTATTCATTGAGTGTGTGTTTCATTTATTGCCACTGTGTGTACAACAAATGCTTAACACTGCCCTCTGTTAAGGCTAATTGCTTGCGCACACTACCAAAAAAGAGAGTATTAGTATTATCTACTTTAGACTCTGTAAAGCCTCTGTGGATCCACTGGACTCTCTGTACACTATACTTCATTTTGGTATTGTATAGAGAGAGCCAGCTTCCTAAACCGATCAAGCAATCGCTAAATCCAGCAAGCTCTATGCCTGTTTCATCGACTTAAAGGCAGCCTTTGACAAAGTCTCGACGGCTCAGCTATGGGAAAAAAATTCTCGGTGGGGATGCCGGTGAAACTGCTGGAGGCAATCATTAACTTCTACTCCACCACTTGGGTACAAATCAAGATTGGCACCTGTCAAAGAACCACTCAAAAAATTAACACTAACATCGGTGTAAAACAGGGCTGCGTCTTGGCACCCTGCCTATTCAGCATCTACACGGCTGATTTTGAAAGCCACCTGGCGCAAGTGTCGGGTGATCCTCCCAAGCCGGGTAAGGAACAAATTAGAAGTCTGCAATATGCAGACAATATCATCCTGCTCAGCAAAACACAAATCGTCCTGCAGCGGTTGCTAGACCAATTACTGGGCCACACCACCAGCCTGCAGCTGGGCCTCAACTTCAGCAAAATCAAAGTACTATGTTTCACGAGTCTAGGTAACAACAGGCATCCTAAATTCACCTGGTGGCCAACAGCAATGCCCTAGAACTAGTAAAATTATTGGACCTTGTAGTCCACCTAGACTTGCACTTAACTTACAAAATGCACCTTCAATCGAGATGAGCCATAGCTAACAACCTGCTGTTCGCATTTATAACTGTACAGTGAAAGACACGAAACACCTCGACACACCATCTCCTCCAGGTCATAGGTGCTAAATTCATGCCTTTGATATCCTATGGCTCAGAACTGCTCAAAGGTAAAGATGTAGCAACCTTAAACACCCTACAATTGAGCCTCTTCAAAAAACCTTGTGCGATTGCACAGCATGTCACACAAGCTCAAATCAGATTCACGTTTAGTCTGCACAACCAGGACCCAGTCAGGAATGGGGCCATAGTGGGATATTGCTGGAGGATGAGGGCAGCCGAAGTGAACTTGCTCTCACATCACTGCTGGCTGGAAATAAAATAGCAGGCCCACGAAAAGAAATCCGTCTTCCATGCATTACAGCTGTCAATATCAGTGCTGCAATTAGAAGAAGCTTGGCACACCCCCATAAAATACGCCACCTTCAAACGAATCAACAACTGAGCAGCCAACCTTTTATCACACATCACAGACAAGGCTGCATTAGCGAGCAAACTGCGCATGTGTGTGTGGCTACACCATCGTATGCGGCATGGGGTCCCCAGCCCTACCTGTCTTCCCATTTCTCCTAGGCCGTGAAACATGATCTGATGCTAATCTGCCTCAGTGTCTTTCCATCGAAAGACTTAGGGGCCGATTCCGATCTCGGCCGGTAGGGCACCGAATCGGATTCGGCTTTACCGGACCCGATTCGGAGGCCTCTTTTCCGACCGATTCGTGCATGCGTCCGGGCGAGCGAGTATGATGCGAGCGTACGCGAAATCGCCGACCGACTCGTTCGCGGGTCCGAACCGCTCCGACCGACTTGCACGGACACAACTTGCACCGCGCAATGGAGACGTTTCCCGACCGAGCCAGTACGATGCGCGCCTCGAGCCGCCGGCTCCAAAGAGCAGTTGGAGCCGGACTTCGGGGGTCTGTGTCGGACCCCCCTGCACGCATAGCCGCGCGAGTCGCATACAGGGGGGACCCATGGGTCCCCCCTACACGTGCTTGTATGGCGCAACCTGCATCGACGCGAACCCGCTGTAGGGGGCGCCCTTGTTCGCGTCGTACCCATTGAGTCAATGGGAGCCCGTGTACGCGTTGTACGACCGGCTCCCATTGACTTCAATGGGTGTCCGACCGAATCGAGTCCGATAGCATACGTACGCATCGTACTCATTTGGTCGGGCTGCTAGAGTCCGATTCGGTTGGAAATCTCTCCGGGTCCGGCTCGGTCGGAGAGATTTCCTGCCCGAATCGGAATCGGCCCCTCAGTGCTACCTTGGAAGCAGTCTTGGCCCACCACTCAGTGCCGTCTTTGCAGTTGTACCAACGAAACGCCGCTTCATTTACTGTGTGTCTGCCCAGCCATGCTAACCCACGGGCAAAAACTTCTACGCCCGTCTTTAAGATCTTTGCAAATCAGGTCATGCCGCCCATCTGTAATAGGCTTACTGAGAGGACACCCGGTGCAACTATCATGCAAGACCGGGAGGTTCCTCAACTCACCTCTAAAGAGCTGGAAGCGCATAACACCTTACTTGACTAGTTCCTCTCACCTGATCTTCCAGCTGAGGGTTGCTTCAGTACAATCAACATCGCACTTCGGCCACCTTTAAGAAGCTGGAAGAGCACAGCACTTTACTCTTCTGGTCCTGCTTTTATACTTACATCCTTATACCCTCACCGGACTGGCTGGTACCCTAACAGCCGAGCTCCCAGCCAAGGGTCGCTTCAGTGCAATCAACACCACACTCCGCCACCTTTAAAAAGCTGGAAGAACACAGCACTTTATTCCAGTGGTCCTGCTGTTCTTCTTACATTCTAATACTCCCACCTAGACTGTCGGTCGCCACTACATTAACGCATAAAGCACTATGCACTTTAACACCCAGGACCTTTGGGTTTTAGTCCATTATTGAGGTTCATAAACCAGTTATCATTGTTTGCCTTTACATGTAATTTGGTCTTTTATATGCGATTATCCTTCATTGATTGCTTGACCATGTATATTGAAAAGTTTTTAATTAATCTGTCAACAAAGATTTACATAATTATTGAAGATGGAAATTATGTTTTTACATGACATAATTTCCAAAATCAAACTGTTGTGTAGTTCCTATAATCTATATAGGATCTGAGCGTCTAGACAACATAAACTGTGGGATTGGTGTCCAGACTGATTCCAGACACCCCCACTGGTTATGTTCGCCTGTATACCAACTAGCTCACAGTGCTACTGTAAATTCCCCTTACCAAGGAGAGAACAGTTCCTGGCAACTATCGAACATAACAACCCTGTCCCATCAGGGATCGCAGAAACAGTTCAGTACTTTTCGCTCAGTCACTCGTGCTCATGGGCGTAGGAAGCGTGGGGACACAGGGGATATATCCCCCCCAGATATTGGAGTGGGGGGGACGTGGGGGACAAGGGTGGGGAGGACGTGGGGGACAAGGGTGGGGGGGACGAGGGGACAAAATAATTTCCCCTCTCTCTTGTGTCTCTGGCAGGGCCATTGGTACGTCAAAGCGTGAGTGCCCTGCACTTGACTTGTGACCTTCCCTTTTGTTGTGCAAAAGCTCCAGGAATTTTTCACACCTGGTCCTCCACCGCCACCGCTGCCTGCAGTCAACTTACAGGACAAACGGAGAGAGGTAGTTTGTTAATTGCTGACTGCATCCTGCCCCTCCTCAGCTGGGACCATACCTCGTTTGACTGTTTCACACTGCGCAATTCATCCACTCAAAGCCTAATGTTTTGTTAAAATGTTTATTTTGAGCAGTTGAACCTCGCCCTGGCACATGAGAACAATTAGCATCAGACATAGTCTAAGCACACATCTTACATTATGTTGTGTCAGATGTGTTGGTCTGTCCTAATATTTACACAAATAACAATTTAAATACCACTGTTTTGTCTTATTTCCTTTATAACGCTACTCAACCCAATTCAGGGTGTCGGAGCGCTTTAAACCACACATACATTTACAATAAACCATATGTGTGTAAATCACTTTACAGGATGTGTTACATAAGTTAGTGAGGGTAACAAGGTGTCGGAGTCGCATGTCCTTTCCTTTATAATTCGCTGTGCTATATTAGAAGGATTACAATTTATGAACTGCAAGTAACTAAAGGATTTCTGTGTTAAAAGCAATAACCCACTTACCCATCTACATAAAACAAAAATCCGTCATCTGTGTGTCACATTATGGGCTTTGCGTGAGACATATTAACCCTCTGTGCTACATTGAATCAAACCTGGGAATAGACAAAACACCTGTCTCGCCATTAAGAGCATTAACCTCCAGAGTTATCTTACCATTATTATTATTAATTCCTGAGATTTACTGGGTGCATCAAGATCTATGCAGCAGGTGCCTTAACCCCATAAGATATTTTAAAATGCAGACTTTGCAACCAATTAAGCAGAACAGATGTACAGCCATGTTTCTCCTTGTTGCAAATTTCTTTCAGGCACAGCTTAAATAAATAAATGTATAAGTGGAGGCCTAGATCATGCACCGTGATTGCATCACTTTTTTGGCACAACTCCGACGCAAACTCTAATTTGTTAAATATTGTAATGTGCTAGAATGTACTCATGATAGCCCTGCTTAACATATGCAAGGTCTTAGAAACTGATGTAATTTTTTGTGATATCACTCCCTCTGATGTCATGTGCAATGTCATGCGCTGTGATGTTACTTGCATACTGCCTAACGTGGTTAGTGCCCCACTTCTTTTTTTTAAGACTTGTGCCCTGGTAGGAGAAGTATATTGGAGAACTGGTGTTGGTGGTTGTAGGAGGCTGGGTTAGTATATGGTGCACACTCTCAGGAGTGATGCACCTTGCACTAATCCAGGCAACCCTTATGGTGATTTTAGTGATCTTTGATAACCATAGAAAGCTCTCAAAGTGGTAGCTGTGGAGAGAAGCCTTCAGGCTTATCTTGAAGGAGTGTAAAGCAGTTTGTTTTACCACATTTAATCAACAGTGTAGATTAGATGAAAACGAACCACACAGTGTTTATAAAAATAAGGCTATTTATCATGCAACACAATCACTAACACATTGGTATATCTCCTACCCGGAGATATCAACAATACACACAAGAATACTTCAAAATAATTAAGTAGCACAAATATACACTGGTGTTCAGGGGAAGACCAAACCATATACTTAGAAAGTGGAATGCAAACTTCAAGGAGAATGGGACTTGGACCAGAAGACTCATAGGAGATGGGGACACAAGGAACTACCCAAGGTAAGTACCTAGGAACCCCACGGAGGCTGTGTGCAGAGTGGAAACACAGCCTTGTGCCCAATGGAAGTCAATGGAGAAGTTGCGGTTGCAGTTTTACAGAAGAGGGACCCTTCCCAGAGGACCCCGAAGAAACCCTTTGGAAGACTGGAGGTTGGAGAGTCACCCCATCCGTGGATGCCCCAGGATCCAGGTTACCTGCACCAGGGAAGCCGGGTGCATAGGGGCGAAGTGACGTCGGAACCTGCCGTAGACGACAATGGAAGACTTCGAAGAAGATACCTCTGAAGAAGCATGTGAAGGAGTTCGGTGGAATACAAGAGTGGATTTCTCTTGGGCCTTAGAAGAATCTTGCTTCTTCTGGTCACCACCACCATGAGACTTTTGTTTCACCCTGGTGCGGACCCACTTGTCTGCCTTCTTTTCCCGTTCTTTGTGAGAGGTCAGTTCTGAGTCCACCATGCACTGGTGCAGTTGCTGATTTTGACAGTTGTTAATTGTACAGTCCTTCATAATCATGCACATTACTTCCATGAAGCCAGCCTTCCAGAGCCTAAATAGCACTATCTACAACATCTACCCAGTCTTGGGTGTGTGCCTTCTGTGTGTCCCTAAACTTAACCCTGTATTGCTCAGTGGTTAACCCAAACCCATCTGTGAGACTTCGTAATTGTCTGCATCGTCTTCCTTCACAGTCAAGAGTTTGTCTCTTCCTTTGTTTGCAAAGGAGAGCCACAGGATAGCTGCCCACTGGCCCTGAGGAACCTTCTGAACTATACAGGCCCTCTCTGAAGCAGTAATCCACTTATGCATGTCATCACCCTGCTGGTAAGGAGGGACTATCCTGCTCAAGTTCCTAGTGTCAAAGGAGTGTTCCCTAACTCTAGGTTCACTAGTGCTGCCACCATGGGATTCTAATCCCAAACTCGTCCTAGACCTCTGTACATCTAGGGTTTCCTTATCTAGGGCCAACTGTTCCTTCTTGATTCTGAGCATGGAACTCTCAACTTTGAGCAGGTGGTATTCCCTTTCTAAAGAATCCACTCTCTTGCTAGAGATGGAGGTCCCTATTGAAGTGGCAGAGGAGGTTGAATTAACTGTGGCGGACTTGGACATTTTGTATCCTCCCAGGAGGAATAAAGGGGGTCCTACCTCAAGGGCATCCCTCTGTCACTAGAGCTATTCCATGGGGGACAAGAGTTCTCCAGTAAGGGGTCTTCAGACTCCTCCTGGACATGCTCAGAAGCAGAGTCATTGATGTTGGACACCCCTGCCTCATATTCTGACGCATCACCCCCATATCCAAGTTATCCTGCCCATCTGACTTTTTTTTGGCAGCAATAACTATTCCCCAAAGATTACTTCACTGTTAATATGCATCTCTCCAAATGTCACTTGTAAATAAATCCTCATAGTCTTGAGCAAGGCCTCCATGCCTTCAATTATTGTTTCAATTAAATGCACAATATTTTGGCTCGAATAATCCTAGCACGAGGCATATTTGCTTGTTTTGAGCATTTTATAGTTTTTGTGAGCCTCCCATATAACAACGTTTTTGTGCGTTAGTGCATTCCATGCACTACTCATTTGTGACTTTCCACCCACTCTATTCATTTGTAAGCTTCACACACAAACACTATGTTTCTGGTGTTCATCACCAACACCTCATATCTGATCTTTGCCACTCACCTCATTCTGCATATCTCACTATACCTATCTTCTGTGAGCATCTCATAAGTGTCTCACACAGCATGCTTTTTTACCTTGGTAAGCATCTTTCACACAAACACTGTTCATCTATTTTTTTTAGCATCCCACACAAGGCTAATTCTTATTGCTAATTTATCTCATGGGGCTTCTTATATTTTTGTGCATGATAATGCGTTTTGAGTGCACTCTACACTCATATCATCCATCTGCAATAAAGCTTCTCATAGATTAGACAACAAAAGTTTCGGTATTGTGCTGTATACTTTGCAATGCATTAAGGTTTTCTCCACCCTCCATCCTCAGGAATGCAGTCGATAAACTTCCAGTGTTTCAGAAACTATTCTCACTCTCCTACTTGTGCCCTGCTAAACCAGGGTTTTCCAAAAGGGATCCGACTGACTTCAATATTCAAACAGACACACAGAATCCTATACCATGCTATTAGATCTGCCAGCCTTAAGGTGGTCTACCCCCAAACGTTTTCCTGCTTACCTCCTCTTTTTGATGATTCTTTTTGTTGGCCTTAGGACTCTGAGCACTTTATCACTTCTGACCAGTGCTATATTGCATTCGCTTCTCCCCTAAACATGGTAACATTGGTGTATACACAACTGGCATATTTAATTTACTTATAAGTACCTTGTATAGTAATATACCCTATACCCAGGGCCTGTAAATTAAATGCTACTAGTGGGTCTGCAGCACTGATTGTGCCACACATACAAGTAGCCATTTAAACATGTCTCAGGCCTGCCACTGCAGAGCCTGTGTGTGCAGTTTTACTGCCATGTAAACTTGGTATTAAAAACCCCTTGCCAAGCCTTAAACTTCTCTTTAATTACACATACTTCACCCCTAATGTAGGCCCTAGGTAGCCCATAGGGCAGGGTGCTATGTTACTAAAAGGTAGGACATGTACTTTAGGTTTTGCATGTCCTTGTAGTTAAAAACACCTACATTCGTTTTTCACTTCTATGAGGCCTACTCCTCTCATAGATTAACATTGGGAATTCCTCAATACACTCTTTTGAGCTGTAATTCCTGATTAGAAAGGAGTAGCTGTACCATGTTTTGCATCTTTGGAATGGCAATGATAAATCCTCTTTACTGGTAAGGTTGGATTTCATATTACTATTTTAGATATGCCACTTTTACAAAGTGGACATTTCTCTGCTCTTACAGCTCTGTGTGCTTGTAGCCTGTCTCCAACACTCCAATATTAGTCCAATTGTATTTTGAGGTTTAGGAATGTCGCAAAGAGCATTCAGTTTATTCTTCCTTTTTCGTCCCACCTTTGTTTGCTTGGTGCATGAAGATGTAAGATTCAAAAACATGTTTTTTCACATTTGGTCTAATTACTTTGTGAATGTAAATGACAATTAAAGCATACTTGCAAACTGTGACTACATGCCTGCCTTTATCAATGTTTCACTACAAAACTATGCGATTGTATTCGTTTAACGGAATGTACGGTTCTCAGACAATAGTCGATTTATATCGGGTCACTGGAAAGTCCAAACGGTTGTCCTTGTCCCCCCCCCCAGAAATTTAGTGTATCCTACGCCCCTGCTCGTGCTCACTTTGTCTCAGAGAGATACACAGAAAAAACGGTGGGGGCGTTTTCAATAAGCATTTATTGAACCAGCACCATTCTAGTGAAAAATAGGTGTGCTGTAGCAACCATAAGACAGAAACAGATATAAACGATATTAAGTACCAATAGAGTAAATGGGTGGTAGATTTCTACCGTAGTGCTAAAACAATGAATATATGCAAGCATATAAAGACATGACAGTAATAATGCATACTCCTGTGATGCGATCCTAACTAGATGTACCTAAGTGTACCTAGCATGTATGTAGGTGTAGAGCCAAGAATCCCCCTAGGCTGAAGCCAAGCCCATTACCTGAAGTGAGAGACTGTGGGACCTCGTCTTGGTCTCGAGATGGACACCCCGTGAGGGATGTCAGACCACTGCGAGCTGGAGTGTCTGCGGGCAGGAACCTCAGCGTCTCGCGTCAGTGTGTCAGCATGGAAGTCTTTCTCCTCTGCCTGCCCTGGCAAAGATATGGTGTATATATACCCAAACAGTACCCTCAGGGGACTCTACCTTGCTGTGTCATGTCGGCAGAGGATGACGGAAGGGATGACCCTTATACATAGTTATTATGCAGAAGATGGTAATCCTGCTGTGATTCTGAGAATCTTCACGCATAATTAATGAGGCTAGTTTTCGGGAAAACCACATGACATTTATGCAGCGCTTAACTAGGTAAAAGGTCAATACCAAAACCCATTATGTAGTGTAATGGTATGGTAAATGTAGGTGAAGGGTTAGGGGACTACTCAAGCCTATATTGGGGCAACGTATGAAACATATGAAACAACGTATGAAACATACGTATGAAACATATGAAACAACGTATGTTACAACATATGAAACAACATTATGTAACGTACATGAAACAACGTATGAAACATATGAAACAACGTATGAAACATAACAAAACATCTTTACAATCATTCACAAAACTCATGCCACATTGATGGGATATGGGTGTATAGGGCCGATCAAAACTTTCAGAATTTGCATCACATTATTATTTTGGTCGAACTAGCAATGGAAATGCACTAATCAAAGAAGTTACAAAATTTTACAAAAACGTTGAATGGTTTTGTTTATTTCAAAGACAACCATACAAAATTTCGGTTTAAATTGAAAAACATTATTCTTTTCAGTCTGTTTTTGTTTTCTGTATTACCGTGTTTGAGACTGGAACATAATTAGGGACAACTTTAGGTACATCTTCCAACCACTTAAATGGTTACATATTTCCAGAATGACAGAGGAACACCTTTTCAGTCATTTTTCACAACCTTTTGTGCATATATAACATTAATAAGAGGCTTGTATGAATGTAAAATCAAAACATATATATTTTGAACAAGTAAATATGTTTAACTACACACTGTGCTTTACTGACTTTCATTATACTAGTATAGTATTCAAATTAAAAGTTACATTTGAAATGATATGGTTATTGTTAGAAATGGGATCTCTGGTTGGCTAAGGCTTGCGCCAAAGCCAGGCAGAGACCACCACTCTAGTCAGGGCGAGGGAGTTACACATCCCAGATAACCCCTGCTCACCCCCTTGGTAGCTTGGCACGAGCAGTCAGGCTTATCCCGGAGGAAATGTGTAAAGCGTTTGCGCACGCACCCAGCAACAACATACCAGGCACACTACAAAAAGGAACTCCACACAAGGTTATATATAAAAATAGCCTTTGTATTCTCATAACACATTAGAATAGTAATCACATAATACACATGGTGCCAACTGGCACTGGGCAATATCTACAAGGGATTATTTACACATGACAGGGCCACGTGGGCCACTGTCAGAACCATCACTTGGTGAACATATCATAAATGTAGGACATATCATAAACGTACAACCAGTAATCACTGGTAACCACTGTACTCAGCATCATCCTGTAACATAAACCACATTATGCACAGTATCACATTAGGCGCAAAACCTTATACGCCAACCTCACCAGCATAAACACATTATGCAAAACCTCATAAGCATAAAAGTACATTTAGAGGCATAAAACAGGGTGCGTAAATCACAGTAAATGCATCACATTTCCTAGCACCACATAACTCGCATTAGCACCTAACCTCCTAGTAAAAAGAACCCTATCAGAGGCATAAATCACCTTAGGGCCTGGCGCCCTACAATCCTAACAGTCCCCCTGGCCAACTGGCCATCTCAAAAGGGGCTCAAATGCCCTATGTCCAAAAGTCAGAGGCGCTGCCAATGCAGCAGAAGTCAAGGGTGCGCAATTGCGCAGACCTAACGTTGCAGCTGCCCACTACTTGCTGGGCAGCTGGGAAGAATATGGGGCAAAGGAGTGCATCTCACTCCTATCTCAAGTACACTAATGCCCCCAAAATTAATGCTGGCCTAAGCGTGGCAGCTGCCCACTACTTCTGCTGGCCAGCTGGGACTGACAGAAAGGCCCGGACACTCAATGTGCCCCTGGTACAAAATATGCAAAGAAAGCGTTGCAGCTGCCCGCTCTCTTTCGGGGCAGCTGTGGAAATGGACATGGGCCCTGGCACGACTGTGCCCTCGGGGCCCAACTGGGGCTTATTAAATAATACTGGCCCCATCGTTGCAGTTGCCCACTGCCACACGTAGTTAAATATAACAAAATAAGCGGGGTGGGCACCCGCTCGATCTCAGCACTGGGGGGGAATCCCTACGCCGGGGATTCCCTCAGGAGCAATGGGCAGCTTGACGCTGCGAGGCTCCAGCGCTCCCCTCTCCCAGGGGAACTGAAGGACAGCGCACACGAGGTGCTATATGCCGCAAAGTCCTTCCTGCATAAAAAACACAAAACAAGTCCAGAAAAAGTTCTTCTAGGCATCAAGGGGCCATGCAGGGCCCAGGGAGGCAAGCCCTCATGGCAGCCCCCCCTGGGACCCAGCAGCAGCACGCCCCAGCAGGAACAGCACACCCAGACTGCACTGAACAACTTCATGGGGTCACAGCCCCTTCTTTTATACACAAAATCCCTTTGTGCAAAGGTGCAGGGTTTGGGGGAACCAGATACAACTGGTTATGGGGGGATTTGGAGCACTTTGTTTTGGGCAAGCTCCTCTTCCCTTTCAGAGTGTAGGCTAGGGACATCAGACGCACCACAGGAGGTGGAGCCAGCATTGTAGAGGGAAGGCACAGCCCTATTCAGGTCCCAGGTGCAACTCCTCCCACCCATCTACATGGAGATCTCTCCATTCAGCCCTGCGCTGACTCACCCTGCCCCTCCTGGAGCCACACACACCTCCCAGCCCCTGTCACTCACAAGCCAGACATGTAATTCACATCAGGCAGGCAGACACAGAGCACACAGAAATGCCAACTTCTGGAAGTGGCATTTCTCTACCAGTCACCATAAATCTGCGCACACCATTGCGCAGAATTTATTCTCACGAATTCAGACATACTAAACTTGACCACACTGCTCCTCTCATAACAGGAATTACCACTGACACACTCATCCTCAATGCATTCCTATGGGAGGGCAGGCCAGTCTCACCACACACGCACACAGCGCGCACGCACTTTACACTGGACCACAGTGCTAAAGTGCCCAGAGACTTAAAACTACCAACACCAAGTTACATACAAGGCAAAAAGTTTAGGGGTGAACCTGCCAAAAAGGGCCAAGTCCAACAGTTATATTTTAAGTCATTTGAATATGTTAGAAGGATCTGTCTGAATAATACAACCACGACTCACAGTGTCAACTAGTGTTGCGTAAACTAAGACTCTTGCTTAGCTCTCCAAGGTTTGCTTTCACACCCATGTGTGTCACAAGTGAACTTATTTCAATGTACTAGAAATTGAATGTGAAAAAACTAGTTGTTGTAGCCACACACAACCCCACTCAATGCATAGCTGAAGCAGCGTCTGTGTTCTAGGTTACTAACTGTCCGCAAACAGGGATCCAGAGACGCAGTGGTAATTTAGAAGCCCAATTTTGTTCTTAACAATATCACACTAAGAAAAAGACACTTTAACTAAAAAGTGTTTATTTCAACAGACTCATCCTGTTGCTTAGTGCATCTAAAATAACAACACAGAATATTATTAAAACAGCACAAATGCACATTGCGAACAACAAGAATAAAATGAAAATTTCTACCGCAGTTAAAATGTCATTACCAATTCAACATCCTAAAACCTATTTTTATGCGTGATTTAGGAGAACATGGAGTAGGGTAACTTTCATCTAGAGTTTCTTAGAGAGAATCAACGCACTGCATACCTGTTTACAGCAAAACACTCTAGTTATCATTAGTCGGAAGCAGGTGTTCCCTCGAGAGGAAAACACAGATCCGTAGTAGCTTCGCTCCTCCCGGACTTCGCTCTGTATCAGCTTTCAGTGAGGAACAGAATGAAGCAGCATCATGGCATTCTGAAGATCTGGCAGTATCTTGTGCGATAATCTGAGGCGAAG
Source organism: Calotriton arnoldi (assembly GCA_963921515.1). Classification (NCBI taxonomy): domain Eukaryota; kingdom Metazoa; phylum Chordata; class Amphibia; order Caudata; family Salamandridae; genus Calotriton; species Calotriton arnoldi. The sequence continues at coordinate 256,833 of CAWUFW010004672.1, forward strand.
GACCTCTCCTGATAAATGGTCAATAGGCGGGCCTTTTATACTATATCTTATCTGAGATAGGAATTTCTGACATAATCTATGTGCATCAAAATGCAAGTCTTAGATGCATTCTTATCAAACAAATAAGCCAAAAAACCATCAATTCAGACTACACTGTTTATGTTATTTTTATTTTCTGACCTTGAGATAGAGGTAACAAGGTGCTTGTTCTAGACTGATGCCACATCAGGTGTCTTATAGATGTCATTGCCTGAATGACTTGACACTTTCACCGGTTCTTGGAACGATAAGGACTGACGGCATCTGTGTCAAAGGCAAACCTGTGGATGATTAGGCATAAATAGGGAAAATGGAGTCTTAGCCTGCTGAAGATGGAGTCTAAAGACACACAAATGATAGACGGAATGCAGAACAAGTCAAACATTCACCCCCAGTCAAGAGATATGGGTTAAATCCATTGTTCTTTTGCTCACTATGCCACCCCGGTTTAGACCCAGCCATATGCAAATCAGTCTTGACCCTTCTCTTCATGTGGACAGTCCAGCCCGAACTGCCAAGCTGGGTGTCCCCTGGACCATAAACAAGCATCCCGGGACCAGTTTTGGGATATCATCCCTCATCAGCCAGGCTAGCTTGAATCCAGTGGCACAATGAGCCCGGGACCCACATCTGGGCATACCCGGCGCACTTAGGGCAAGAAAGCAAAAGACACACAAATGATAGATGTATTCTGGAACAAATCAAACATTCACCCCCAGTCAAGCAATTTGGTTTAAATCTATTGCTCTTTTGCTCACCATGCCATTCCAGTTTAGATGGAGTCTGGCCTAAGGAATGTTACGTCATCCTCAGCTTGTACGTCTGAATGTGACTTCATGTGGGTTGGGTTATATCTAGGGAATAATCTAATTTATAGGTAAATCCATGGTCTCAGAACAATGAGATATAAAACTCTATATCTAACTCAATTTCAGAACATTTGTATTCCACAAAATAGCAAGAGGTATTGCAGTAAGCTTTGCATTAATATTTTTCTTAATCCTTGCATTGTTCAAGCAATAAAAGGCACGTCTATTAAAGATAGCATAAATGACATTATAGTTAAAAGCATATTATCTCATCATGGTGTACTTAAGAGTGATGCTTGTTGGTGATTAAACATATCAGGCATGATACTGAATCTGCTAAATTAAAATTAATGCGTCTTTAAAAAGAAGAAAATGACAAACATAAAATAGTTTGTTAAGGGGGGCGTGGCTAGCGCCCGCGGATGATGGCGGCGATCCCCTGACTCTCCCGGGTCGACGGGTGGAGTAGCGGCTCAAGCAACCTACTAATATTGTTGTAGGTACTCCATTTCGACAGCACCAGCTCCGCTTGTGTTGGTTCGCGCCCCGAAGTGAGTGTTTTCTCATTCGGCGGCGCGCAATGCTTTATTTTCACCTCATTCGCTGCTAAGCGGCTCCGTCAATGTGACGCCCGCCATCTTGAAAATCTTCGGAATTCTCCTCATCACACAGCCGTCACGAAAGACACCTCATTTGTTTACCAAGGTGAAAATATGCTTCTATGGCAATAAGCGGACTATTGTAGGCTCATTTAACCCTGCTGTTCTCCTTTTTATGCTCTGCTCCTGCTTTTTTATACCTCTTCAGGGGAAAGTTTGGTCTCTTTTATTACTCAACGTTCTGAATGTCGAATGAAGCCTCCTGTCAGTCCTGTCTTCAGGGCATGCCTCCCATAGGCGAATTAACCCCTTATGTGCCATATATTAAGCACTAAGAGCATTTTAAGGTCTTACCTGTGCCTTTACAACTTTATCTGAGGAAATAAAGTTTTCTTGTGCTCTCCAAAGGTTGTGCTCAGTTTAAATGGAACTTTTTCACTCCTCCTCATGACGTACCTGTTTTCTGTGTTGATGGCTGCTTCTCTTTAATACCATGTGTTCGTTGACAATATTTTGATACGCCACCCCAGCTTCTTCAGGCTTAAATCGGCCACACAGTGTTTTTGCACCGAAATATTCGCTTTAGCTCTTTTTGCCTGGGTGTATATTCAAAGCTATTTCACCTAACTATCATTTGCTGCCCTCAAGTTTTCCACTAGTTCAAGTTCTCGTCTAAAGTGTTTACGAATGGAAGACTCAACAAACTTATCGCCTAAAGGTGCTTCTTCATCAGTTATCGGTATGCCTTCTGCTGCTAACAAGACACCCAGCAAAAGATTGAAGAAAGATCCCCCTTCTCCTCCTAAACAACCTTCATCGGTATCCATGGACCTTCTGTTGGAAGAAATCAGAGCACTTCGCCCTTTTGTTGAGGAAACAAACTCTAAAATACAAGCTCTAACAGACAGTTGGTCACGAATGGAGGAAAGGCTTACTATTGCAGAACAGAACATTCAATCTTTGGGATCTTCTAAAACTAAAGTAGAAGCTCTTCATTCTCAAGTGACATCACTTCGTAAACAGGTCGGAAACCTCAAAAATAGAAACAGGCAGAATAATCTTCGCATTTATGGTTTGCCAGAGGGCTCAGAAGGATCTGACCCCATAGCATTCTTCAATTCTTTCCTTCCAAAACTTCTTAACTTACCAGAAGGTACTCCTCTCAACATTCAACGTGCCCACAGACTGGACCCTCCATCTGCTACTTCTTCCTCCAATATATGAAAAAACCAAGACGAGTTATCTTGTACTTTTTAGAATACACAGACTTGCTCAGGGTCCTGGCGGCTGCTAGATCCATCAAACGCATTTCATGGTCAGGCAACTCACTATTTTTTTCACAGGACTATGCAAAGTCTACTGCAGACAGACGCAAAGAATTCCTTGCTCTAAGACCACACCTTTGTTCTATTGGTGCCCGCTTTGGACTTTTCCACCCATGTCTTTTTAAAGTGACCTACAACAACAACACCACTACTTACGAAGACCCTATAAGACTGAAAAGTTTTCTCAACTCTTGTGACGCAAAGACTATGGACACTTCTTCTTCGCGCATTAAGTAGTTTGCTCTGTTGCTTTTCAGGTTTCGCCTTTCTGTCATCTGATCCATCTGTTGTACCTGTTGTTTGTTCTGCAACCCTCCCCGTCTTCCCTCATGGAGTCTGGATGCGCCATCCTTCCATGTGGCCTCATCCTCCCCCACCTTTCATTTGTCTAGGAGTTCTTGTAGGTATGTTATTCCTCCCCCTTGTAATGCTTTTCTTTGTATATGCTCGTAGCTCTATTTCTTCTTCTTGGCCTTTATCTACTCCCTCTAACTGCAATACTCTTCTTTTCCTACGAGACTTCTTTCTTTTTCCTTCTCCTTCTTCTTATTCTATTGAGTTTTATTGTATCTACCTCTTCACTGGTATCATATATTTCTCTGAACTTTGCTTGCATTATGGCTGTTTATTGTATTATGCTCTTTTTATTGATATTCTATGTTTTTAAAAGTTATCACATGGAATGTTAAAGGCTTGAATTCCCCTATTAAGAGGCAGAGAGTGTTATCATACTTATCCAAAATTGATGCTCATATCGCTTTATTGCAAGAAACACATCTCACAGATACTGAATCCTTAAAGCTTAAGAAAAGTTGGGTTGGAGATGTTTTCTTCTCTCCGGGTGATGGCAAACGAAACGGTGTTATAACTTTGTGTCATAAATCATTGCATGCTCAACTTCTTTCACAGGATACAGACGACGAGGGTAGATGGTTAATTACTAATTTACTGATTGGGGATGTCCCAATCTCTTTATTTAATGTGTACACCCCACTTATGCAGATGCCCCCTTTTGGACCCAAATTTACCGTTTAATTGCACAATCTCCTGCCACCAATTTAATTCTAGCCGGCGACTGTAATCTAGTAATGGATCCCTTCTTAGACAGGAAATCTAAAGCATCCTTCATACCAACCAAAGCACACAAAGCTTTTGTACAGTCAGTAAAGCATTTACATCTAACTGATGCTTGGAGATTATGTAATCCGGCTCGCTGGAATAAACTTTCTACTCTGCACCCCATCACACCCAGTCAAGAATTGATTATATTTTCACTTCACACAGTATGTCCCAATCCCTACTCTCAGCAGACATAGGCCCCATTCTTATTTATGATCATGCCCCTGTTTCTATTCAGCTAGATATTTTACCCCATACTGATCAGCCCAGGAGATGGCGCTTTAATAACTCCTTGCTTTTAGATTCTAATTTTACTGCTTCCTTTGTATCCTTTTTTCAAGAGTACTTTCAATTTAATAACACAGACACTTTACCTTTTCATATAATCTGGGACGCCTTCAAGGCCTCTGCATGAGATTTTATTATTAGTTTCGTATCCAGGAAAAGGAACATTTCTCGCCTAGTGAACGCTGAACTTCTATCCAAGATAAAAAGATTGGAACATTCTTACTACACTTCTAAATCAAAAGAATGTCTAGCAGATCTTATAAATGCTAAGTTTAAATACAACACAGACACAACAGATAGCGCCTCTCAATTTCTATTAAAAACAAGTGCGAAATTCTATGGAGGACAAAACAAATCAGGTAAATTATTACCTAAGTACCTAAAGTCCAAACAGAACAAACTACATATTGAATCTATAATAGACGACAGTAACAATTCTAAACACAAAGACTCAGATATCCTACAAGTATTTGTTCAATTCTACGAACCTTATATACACCAGAGAATGTACCCACGGAGGAAGATATATCTCTTTATCTTTCTTCCATTCACAAACAAACAAACAAACAAACCCCTTACCGAATATGGAACTTCTGGAAATTGATATCTCACAGACAGAACTGCTCACGGCACTTGGGTCTCCCAAGAAGGATAAAGCTCCAGGTCCAGACGGTTTTACTGTTAAATTTTATGCACATTTCGCTCAAATAATTCTCCCAAAGCTGCTCATTCTCATTTCTTCTTTTACTGATTTAAGAAGCTCCTCAGGAACCTTTTTGGAAGCAATGATTTGTCTTATCCCAAAAGAAGGAAAAGATTTACGTTATTGTAAGAACTACAGACCCATTTCCCTAGTAAATATAGATTATAAAATTTTCTCTAAAGCCTTAGCCCTTAGAATTGAATCGCTCCTTCCTACATTACTGGGCAAGGAACAATCAGGCTTTGTCAAGGGGCGATCTATTACTGATAACACTCGTTTATTTTTTGATATAATTTCTAAGTCATCAAATTGCACGGAGCCTCTTGCTGCCATCACCCTAGATGCAGAGAAAGCTTTTGATAGAGTTTACTGGCCTTTCATTCTCTGCACGCTGTCCTGGTTTGGCTTTGGCCCAAAGATCATATCTTTGATTTCCGTACTCTACTCAAACCCTAAAGCGGCTCTCTTTACTAACGGTCTCACTTCCTCCTATTTTACTCTGCATAGAGGACTAAGGCAGGGATGTCCTCTATCTCCCTTTCTTTTTAACCTAGCTTTAGAACCCTTCCTTTCCAAAATAAGACAAAATCAATCCATCACAGGCTTTGTCTCAAATTCCCTACAAATTAAATTGGCTGCCTATGCGGATGATATCCTTTTGTTTTTCTCTCAACCTCTCCTCACCCTCCCGGCTTTTTTAGAGGAAGTTCAATCCTTCACAGGAGTCTCGGGCTATAAATTAAACAATGAAAAGTGTGAAATTTTACCCCTAAATAAATATACTTTTAAAGAAGACTTTTCGATCTCCAACTTCACTTGGAATTCAAAACAGATTAAATATCTTGACCTGTGGTTCACCCCGTCTAACAAAGCATCAATTTCTTTAAATTTTGACAAATGTATAGAAAAATTGAATACTCTCACAACCAAATGGCATCCCTTACATCTTTCTTAATTAAAATGATGTTGACTCCTATTGTCCTTTATATCATTTCTAATATTACTCTACCCATACCTATAAGATTATTTCATAAAATCAATTCGATACTCGCATCCTTTGTGTGGTTCAATAAAAACCCAGAATGTCTTTATTAAAACTATCAAGGCCAAAATCAGAAGGAGGCGCCAATTTCCCAAACTTTCCCAGGTATCACAAAGCCTTTTTACTAAGACATCTATCCAGATGGTTACATGACACGACTCTTGACTTCCCACTATGGGTTGATTTGGAGAGATCCTTTCTTTCTCCTTTTTCATTTCAGGAATATTTGTCTTTCACACGCAAAACCATAGAAGCTTTGTACACCTATTATCAATCACTCATGTAAGGTTTTGAATTCTCTTTTACCCTTTACCCCGTATGATATTGATTCATTCCTCACCTCCTCTATTTGGCACAATAGATTCATACGCATTAAAAACAAACCCATTTACTGGAAAACTTGGAGAGACAAAGGTATCTTATAGGTACACCAATTGTTTGATAAAGATACCTTCCTTACATTTCCAAATATACATTCCCTCTTTCAGTTGCCTTCCTATGCTTTGAATAAATTTTTAACCCTACGCTCTGCTATATTAGAATCTTACTCTTATTTCAAGGCCCTATCTCCTCCATCTCCATTACCAGATTCTACATGGCCCAATTTACTTCGCATCTCATCCAAGGCCTCTACTTTTTACCTTCGTTTATCACTTTCCCCCATTGAAAGAAACAAAACAAGCACAGAACTCTCTTGGGAAGCCGACCTGGATGCTCATTGGCCTATTCCCTTATGGGACAAGATCTGGCTGAAAATTAGGAAATCATCCAGAGCAGCAAATGCCACCCAAACCCTTTTCTTCATTTATAATAGACTCCTTTTATCTCCGACCTCCTTACATAAAATGCACGCTGATGTTCCCGACACATGTTGGTCTTGCTCATCTAAGCAAGCTGATTTAAAGCACTTATTATTCACGTGCCCACAGGTATTACATTTCTGGAATCAAGTCTGGACACAAATTAGATCAATCTTTCATGCCAGAGTTCCTTTGACGCCTAGTAATATTTTCTAGGTAGCCTTGCTACTGGTTGGAATATAAAGAAAACACAACTACCAATTATTGACTTACTGTTAGCAGCGGCTTTCCAGCAGATAACTAAAAATTGGAAGGACGCTTCCAAACTCTCCTACTTGGCGGTATTCTGTCTGTCACAATCATAGACTAGACACAACTTTTGTATTTCCTATGTCTCTTGCCAAACAAAGACTACAACTACCTCACTTTCTGGCACTCCTTGACAATTTTCATAGAACACCCCCTAGAAACACCCAAATCACGCTTCTTGGCCTAGAGTTCTTCTATAAGCAGGGTCGCTCGCTAGGCTTCATTAACAGGGGGGGGAAAGGGCCAATTACACATATACCACGCCACCCGACTTACGCGACCACCAGCCCGGGGATCGGATTACACAATAGATTTACTCCCCTCTCAGACCTGGAAGCTTGTGATTGACCACCAAAAACCACTTCCTCTCCAGTTACCACACAAGCTAATCCCGCACCTCGACCGCAGGTGCCCTTAACGTCTTTACAATCTTTGGCATCTGTGGTCAATAAGATCACTATGGCTTCATGGAATGTGGCAGTGATCGCCGCCAAGGTTGGAAATTTGGAGTGGCAGAGTTATTGGTCAAGGGTGGACATTATCTGCCTTCAAGAAACATGGGCGAAGGACCCAGTATTCTTCGCAGGATACTGTACATTCCATACCCCAGCGACACCCTCAGTGTCAGGCAGGGCCAAAGGGGGCCTATTAACCTTAGTTTCTAACACCTTAGCACTCCAAGTAAAACAGGTAGGCGCCCAGAATAATCATTTTCAAATCTTTAAATTGGAGCACAAAAAGGCTGACCCCTGGCTTTTAATTAATTTTTATAATAACGAATTTGGGGGTAATATGAAATGTGTGGCAGAGGATTTAAATAAGGAGCTAGGCTCACTCGACAAACAATTGCACAAGGGCCCATTTAGTTTAATCTGGATGGGGGATTTCAATACACATTTGTGTAAGTATAATGAGGTGAGGGTGTGTGGGTTGGATGACTCCAAGGGTAACCCCCCCCTTCATTTTACCCATAGTGTTTATGGCGAGACACTTAATAGTTTACTCTATTCGAGGTGTCTGAGTATAATTAATAACTCGAAGTCAGGCCTGGTAGAGAAAACATTCAGGAGGAACCACAGCGAGTCCACAATAGATTTTGTTTTAGTCTCCACAGCAGTGCAAGATAGAGTGGGCCACCTAGCTAACCTGTTTACATCATATAGCGATCACGCAATACTATACACTTATATGAGCATTCCCCAGAAAATGGAAAGACCCCAACAGGTAGCGGGTGATATTGTATTATCCAGGAAAAATGGATACCAGTTAAAGTGGGCACAGGTCCTGAAGCAGAACTTGGCCCCTGCAATATTAGCCCAAGTAAGGGACAATATTTTATACTGTCTGGGTGAGGAGCTGTCCCCTCCTCTCCTAGTCACTCAGTTCATAACCCTCCTATCAGACTTAAAAGCTGCACTCACTCGCCATAAGCCAGCACCCGATCTCCAACAGAGTCGATGGTTTGATACATTGTGCTCCCTAGCAAAGAGACGTCTTGTTACTGCCCTAAAATCCCAGCCTAGAGATGTGGCTTTGGTTAAAACATTAAGGCATGAGTATAAACAAACATGTAAAAGATATAAGGGAGAAAGCTTGGGAGGATCTCGAAGAAGCCGCCATTTTAGGAAATAGTAGGGAGTTCTGGAAAGTTATAAACGCCCCTTATTTTAAAGATAAAAAAGATCCGTCCCTGGACACGAATGTAGAGGAAGAGGCTTGGATAGAGCACTTTGAAGGCATCTTCGGGCGAAAATTCGCCACGGAACCACCTCTTTCCGCTCCATTGTCCCTTCCCCTGAGACCGCTGACATTTACGACACACGAAGTCAGAATAGGGTTAGAAGCTTGCACACCGGGAAAGGCGCCGGGACCTGATGGGATCCCAATTGATCTATTTCAGGACAACTATGATATCTGGGTCCCCCTCCTAACAAATGTCTTTAATAGCATAGCGGTAGAGGGCCCCTTCCCATCCTGGAAGCACAGCGTCATTGTCCCTATTTTCAAAAAGGGTGACAGGGGCATCCCAAAAAACTATCGCCCAATCTCCCTTCTTGACACAACAGCTAAATTAATGGGCCGGTTGTTACTAGCCAGGCTGGAGGATTGGGCCCTGGAACGGAATATTTTAATGCAGGCTCAATATGGGTTCCAGAAGGGGAAGGGGACGGTGGACCAATGTCTCAACCTCTCGCTCTGCATAGATAAATACACAAAGGCCAAAGGTGGTAAGTTATACATGGCCTTTATGGACTTGCCAGCCGCCTTCGACTGCGTGTCCCATCAGAAGCTATGGCCGATCATGGAGGAAATGGGGATAGATCCCCAGGTCATCTGTTTTATACGCCAGATGTACGCAAATGCTACTGCCTGCGTGAGGTCTGGCGTTAATGGGGAGTGCACGCGTCAGTTCAAAATCGAGAAAGGGGTCAGGCAGGGCTGTGTCCTTGCCCCGTTTTTGTTTTCCATCTATACTAACGGGGTGGAGGCAGCCCTGTCTGGCTCAACCCCAGACGTGCCTATATTTGATAACCTCCCACTGCCAATATTGGCCTATGCCGATGACGCAGTCCTAATTGCTAGAACGGGCGTGGCCCTCCAGAGCCTCATTACAGCGTATGCCTCATTTATGGCCTCCTAGACCTCCGAGTTAATGAAACCAAATCCTTTGTCATCATAGCTGGAGCTGCCAGTTTGTTGATCGACAACAAACTTACCTATTCCCAGCAAACCAATGCCACAGTCTCAGCTGCATTCTACTTGATAAGAAAACTGAAGAAGATAACACCCTACATTCCCATAAACCTTAGGAGGACAGTGATAACAATGTTAGTGTTATCAAAATTAGATTACTGTAACAGCCTCTACCCTGGGTTACAGAAGCAACACCTGAAAAAATTACAAATGGTACAGAATGCCGTTGCTACGCTCTTGCTGAATTTACCAAAATATCAATACATCTCGGAAGCCAGTCGGAAACTCCATTGGTTACCAGTGGCACAACGCATTAAGTTTAAAGTACTGTGCCTGGCCTATAAGGCACTGAACAATACTGGACCAGCATCACTAAAAAGATTTTTTCCTGGTACCATCCAGGTAGATGTCTAAGGTCTACTAACGCCAGGTTGATGCTGGTACCAAGAATTCGAACTGCGAACTGGGGAGGTCGAAGTATAAGCTACTGTACAGCCAAACTCTGGAATACTCTCCCAGCAAGTACAAGAGCGGCCAATTCCCTCATCTCCTTCAGAAAAAATCTGAAAACTTGGTTGTTTAACTAACTTCTGCTTAAACTCTTTTCTTCTCTTCTGTCAAGGCTATATTAAGGTCCAGCGCCAAGACACCTCCGGGTATTCGTGCGCTTTAGAAATCACGCTAACATAACATAACAAAACCTCCCTACTTCCATCTGGCCTCAAAGAAAATTGAAGTGGTTGATTCTTTCGCATACCTGGGAGTTCTGTTCGACAGTAAAGCATCTTGGTCGAACCTGGTGGCAGCAAGAGTCCTTGGTATGGAAAGAAGCCTTCAAGCAATAAAAGGTTTCACTAAGAAGCTAGGAGCGAGCCCCGTGGGTACAATTAAAAACATATATCAAGCTAAAACAAAGGCGGCCGTAACCGACCGGGCTGGCGTTTGGGGGATGGCCCAGATTGAACAACTGCAAAGAAAGGAAGACATCTTTTTTAAGTCCAGGGTCTCATTACCATCCTCAGTTTCTAACTATATTTTGCATCTGGAATTTGGGCTCCCCTACATGTCTGACTCTATTAGAATGGCGCTGTTCCTGCTGTGGCACTCCATCTGGCGAAGGTCAACGGTCAATCTAACCCAAAGAATAATCGGGGATTGTATGAGGCTGGATGGGTGCAGCAGGATCGGATGGCTCCGATATGTGGAAGCAGAACTCTCCGCTATCGGGCAGGTAGATCTTCATAGAGATCCTGCTAACTGCAGAAAGGTCCATCAACAGAAAATAATTGAGCTATTCTTACAGAGGGCTAGCTTTGTTCGCAAGGAAAAGAACTGTCAGCTGAAATCATTCAGAGCCTATGCCCTCATTCCGTCTAGACCAGGGGAAGCTTACTCTTACCTTTCACATTTTACATTAGCTCACCATAGATTTATTTTGTTACGTTTTCGCTTGAATTTCATTCCATTGATGCTTGGGTTTCCAGAGGGGAAGTTCAAGCATGCTGATTTAAGCTTTTGCCCCTGTGACAATGCTTCCCCCCAGACGGATTTACATTTGGTTCTGTTCTGCAAATTTTACCAAAGAGAAAGAGAAGCGTTTATTCTCCCTATTTTAAGATGCCATAATTTTAAACAATGTAGGGTGGCTTTGTACTTTTTAAAATCCCTACCTAATCCGAATGTAAGTTTCTCGGTCGCATCATTTTTGTGGGCTTGTATAAGGAAAAGAAAGTTGCTGGGTCCATTATCTCAATGATTTATAAGGGGCACCTAATTTTAAGAATGATTTTAAACTGTTTTTCATGGTTTTATAATATCAGTGTGTTATGATGAAATTGTGCTTTTATGATCTATTTGTAAACAGATCGAATAAAGAGTTTAAAGTAAAGTAAAGACTACAACTATGGTCCCCCATCACACAATTTTTAGATGATAGTGCTAAAAAATCTTTTGCTCCTGCTCCGTATATGCAAGAAGTTGTTAAGCCTCCTTGATTTTTGTTATAATGTGTTTTATTATTATTTGATGTTTTATATAGCCATACTTGTTTCAGTTTTACGTTTAATGTAGTTTAAGACCTCTTTTTTTTTATTGCAGCCATTAATATGATTCTATGTGTTAAGTTCAGTCCTTATAATATTATTGATATTCTTCTCATTATATTTTCTGATAATATAATTTGTGATACATTGATGTTTTGTTTTTCTCTCTATTCTCAATAAACTCATCTTTTGAAACTGAAATAAAATTAGCTACTCGCTAGGAAACCTCAAGGTGTTCCATGTTACATTTTTTTTTTTTTTTAAAACAATAGTTTGTTAAAAATCTTCTTTGTCCTCGTCTGAGGAAATTTCGACAGCATCGGTTTCTAATGCAGCATATGTGTGGTTGTGGAGGAAAACAGTCAATGTGTGCTTGTTGTCATTAGCTCGCACAGTAGATGGACCTGCAAGTGGTTGCAATTCCAAAGCACTCAGTGGTGCAGGAAAGAGGAATGCATTAAGAGCTGGAAAAATAATAGCATTTAACTGTGTGTGTTTCTGTTTATGTGTAATTCCAAGCATGTGGGTGTTTGCAGGCATGTGTGATCTGTGCTTAGCTTGTGGAATTGTGCAGACTAAACAATAGGGCCGCTGACATTACTGTGTTCATGCTGCATGAGCTGAAGTGGCATTATTGATGACACTGGGGCACTTATTGCTTTATATATCACTGGGGCAGCCAAGAGGAAGCTATCATAGCTGCGTGAGCACTGTGCTCTGCTGGTCAATGATTAAACAATCAGTATCTGCAACCTGTGAGGTAACATTGCTTGCCAAATCTTTAAGACAAACCCAACTGTAATCTGTGTATTTAATCAACCTTGTGATAGTCTCTTGCACTGTAAGCACTCATCGTCTATTTGCAGACAACCCTAGCCACCTCAGCATCCTGGGCGTATTTCACCAGCACATCTGACAAGCTGCCACATTAAGGATAAGATTTTATTTTCGGCACACAATTTTATGAATGGCAAAGCCACATGTGTCATTTCTACTCTGGCCAACCTGAGCACTTCTGGGATATGTAAGGATTTGGTTACTTTTCAGATATTGCAGAAAGCCAATGACTTTGTAGCTAATTTTGTGGGAAGATGTGCTAAAAAGGTAAAGGATTGTTCTATTTTTTGAAATATTTCTTTTGGGGTCAACTTCTTAGACTTCTATGAGAAGGGCCGGGCATGCTTGCAAAAGCAGGAATTCACTGAAATAGTCACTTCACAAATTCCTCTAAAACCTGTGCTATGCTGGTTGATTTCATAGACAAACTGCTGGAAAAATCTATTTGCTGAGAGTATTTTTTTTTTTAATTCAGGGATTGAACCAGCCAAGGTCCTCCCTTGGCTCAGGGTCTTTCACTTCACTTCCTCGCAAAACACAATTTGGAGTGGAAAGTTACTTTTAAGTTCAATAGTCACCAATGGCTGGTTTGCTTGCTCGTTGACTTACAGGCTTTTTGTATATGCTGTAATTATGGTGAAATTAAACCACTGGCATAGAGGTTTCCATTTAGGGTGAAAAGTCAGTGTACTTTGGTATCGCTAATCTGGAAGTTGATAGCAGACTGTGTGATGTCACCAAAGAGAAGCTTGAGGATAACTGCAGCACATATGGAAAGAGGAAGTAACAAAGGGAAAATAAGATATTTCTCCTCGTTATACCTCTGTAGGTAGGAGCATCATTTTGGTGCCAACCCATGTTTACTGCCTTTAGTAAACCTGGATTTGCGTCAGAATACATGTGTGGATGCATGGGAAAGCCCATGCCCCATCCTTCCTTGTAATGCTTTACCCGATGCAGTGTAATGCAACACAGCTCAAGGCGCTTTGTTGTGTTACTTTTTTTTTTTTACAGAGCAAGGCAATGCAAATTTGCACTTGCATGGCTTTGAAAATCTAGACTAACATTTTGCAAAATGTTAGTAAATCTGGGCCAAACTAATCGACACAGGTGGTTTAACTCGTCAGGAGGCCACTGCAGCTTGCTCCATCCATTGCTCCTGCTAGCACAGCCAGTGCCAGCACCAGCACAACTACTAACCATCACACTCCTGTAAATGTGACAATTCAGAAAATGTCAGGCCCCTAAAGCTTTAAGAATGGCTTGGGTGGCAGGTATTGGTCATTTTTAATGCACTTTGAATTAATAAACAACTGTGCTCATCTCTAAATTAGACAAACAGCGCAACCATGTGGCAGGCTGTCATAAGTGCTGGTGTTGACAATTAAGTGCCGTGCTGAGTGCTGGAAACCACCAGCTCAAAATTAAGCACTCTCGTCCTGATAGAAGTGAAAACTGGGTACTCCTAGTGGCAGTGATGCTCTTTTACATGTGTGAGCCTGTCCTTTCTTATAGTGCCTCGATATTAAAACCTTAAACCAGGTAAACTGGATCTTCATCAGCAAGATGATCTAAACTATCTCTGACACTTCAAATTATGAACGAGTTAAACAAATAAGGATTATGGTAAAATGAGATTAAAACGAAATAGATCAAATGTGGGCCCACAAGGATCAGGTGGTCAACAGAGAGCTATGTGTGAGAAAGTGCCCTCTTTCTGCATGGTTGCCCCCACTTTTTGCTGAATTGCTGATGTGCTTTGACTGAGTGTGCCCTGGGCTCCTGCTATTCAGGTACCCAGGGCCTATGTTCTTTCCCTAAAACTGTATTGAAGCCTAAACCCAATTGGCATCTCTGGCCACAGGTCAGCCCCTAGTAAATGATACCACAGGTACCCAGGGCACTGTGACCAGAGAAGGCCTCTAAGGGCAGCAGCACTTATTGTGCCACCCTTAGAGGTCCTGTACCATTACACTCACACACTGCCTTTGCAGGCTGCGTATTTTGGTGCAGAACAAAGTGAAGAGTCGACATGGCACACATCCCTGTGTGCCATGCCTACAACCCACTGCCCTGGCATGGATCAGTCACCCCTCTAGCTGGGTGCACTGTACCAGTGGTGAGGGCACAGGTGCATGAGCCCTGTACCCCTACAGTGTCTAAGTCCATTCTTAGACATTGTAAGTGCAGTGCTGCCATTAAGAGTATATGGTGCTGGGAGTTTGTCATTTCGAACTCCACAGCACCATAATGGCTACACTGAAAACTGAGAAGTTTGGTATCAAACTTCTCAGCACATTAAACCCACACTGATGCCAGTGTGGGATTTAATGCAAAATGCACACAGAGGGCATATTAGAGATGCCCCCTGAAAACTAACCTATTACTAGTGTCCAGGCTGAGTGGCTGCTTTCAGCTGCCACCACCAGACATGTTTCTGGACCCCTGGGTCGAGAGCCTCCTGTTCTCTGGGGCCTGAAACAATGCACATCCTGGGACGAGGTGCCAAGCCTCCTCCCCCAGGATGGGCAGTGTTCACGAAGGGGAAGCTTGAAAGGCTTGCCGCCTTTGTGAGCTTCCCCAGGTCACTTGCTGCTTTCAGCAACTGGTCCCCACTGGGTCTGACCCCCACTTTAGGCCTGGAGAACCGGCGGGAAAAACAAGTGAGGAAGAGAGGTGTGCTCACCTCTGCCAACTCCACCCCTCAGGTGGGGGAGGCGAGGTGAAGCACAACTCTCAGTCTCCACCATCTTGCAGATGTGGGCACTCAGCCAACCAGGGAAAGGCTTATGCCCCCCTCCCACTGGAGGGTGGCATAATAGGGGGTGTACTCACCCCAGGGAAGGGACCCATTGGTCCCAACCTTTTTACCTACCTGTAACGCCCCTAAATCTAGTATTTAGGGGCACGCCTGAACCTTGCTTCCTCAGACAAGAAGAAACTACAAGAGAAGGAGAAGGACCGAACAGCCGTGCAGATGCTAACAAGAGGAAGAGGCCCACTGTCTTGGCCCCAGCCCTACCGGCCTGTCTCCACCTCGAACCTGCTCCTGCGAAATCCTGGTGTGTCCTGCAGCCAGCAACCTCGAAAACCCCGGAGGACCTGCCTGCCTTTAACGTCAAGGACCTTGTCTCCCGTGAACACCGGATTTGTTCATCTGCAACCTCTGGTTCCGGCCGGACACCATGGATCTGCCCCACTCTGCACCCGCCGTCCATGGCCCGAGCTCGAGTGGGCAAACACCACGAGGAGGAACCCCCGGTGATCCTGACCCAAGATCCAGCGACCCCTGACCTGCCTCAAGCCTCCAGCCGACGCCTGCAGCCTAAATCCGGAAGGTCCTTTCAACCGCGACCAGGAGCTGGTAAGAAGATCCGACCCCAAAAGGCACCCCTGCACCCGACACCCAACCGCCTTGGGTGGCCAAACCGATGGTGCCTAACCAACCCCTAACTTCCCAACTTACCTCTCGAAGTGGTGGTCGCACCCAGAAGACCTTCATCCCCAAGCCTGCAGTGCCTTTGCAAACCGCAGGTTCCCCATTGCAAACAACAGGGCACCCGACGTCGAAACAGCACCCTGCACCCGGCCGCCCTAGTGCCGCTGAGGGTGCACCTTTGGTGCTACTTTGTTTCCCCATTTGCCCTGAGCTAAAGTCTAGGAGCTTTGCTCTCACAAGCAAGTGGCCTGCTCGTCAGCATCCACCAACCGGAGGCCCCATACCCCCCATTGGATTACATTGGACCTCAGCACTCTGCACCCGGCCGCCCTAGTGCTGCTGAGGGTGTAACTAGAGAGCATCCTTGACCCTGAGGGACCCCTGAGTCTACCCCCAGAATCTCAACTCCCACTACCAAATACTTACCTCAAAACTGATAAGACTATTTTCCTCCATAGGATAACATTGACTGTTTTGCTTGGAAAAGTTTCTAAGTGTGGAGTTTGAAAGCCTAAAGAAATTCTTTAAAATTGTACTATTTAACCAAAACGATTTTACTTACCTGTTTACAGGAAATGTCCCAGAGTAGTATCCAGGTATACTACTCTGAGTAAGAAAAGTAATCTAAAAAGTAACGTACCTGGTATTTCACTGAAAAGCCCATTCAAGTCTATGTGCTGTATTTACAAAGTATTGCATTTCTCTGCAACCCTACTGTAAGTCAAAACAAAGTGCATATACAATTACAATACAAACTGTTTACAAACTACATTACTACTGTAAAGTATTTATTGCTTACCTGTGCCAGGCTTGCTTGGTTCTAGAAAATAAAATAACTAAAAGAATATTTTTATACAAAAACAATTGGTCTGAAGTTCAGTCCTTCAGTGTGTGAATTCATTTGCTGACTGAGTGTGTGCAACAAATGCTTAACACTGTCCTCTGATACTGCCTTACTGCTCGACCACACTACCACAAATAGAGAGTGAGGTGCTATCTAACTTTACCTCTGCCTACCTTTGGGGTTCCACCGGACTCTGTGCATACTATACCTCACTTTGGTATAGTATATACAGAGGCAGCTTCCTACACTATGGTATCAAAATTGGATAGCAACAGCCAACAGACAGGTGACAAGTACATAAGAATATTTTTCACTAATCTTCAAAAGAGCCTACATCAGTGCGTTCACCTTTTCCACCTATCCATTTTCACAAAGCTATCTAGCCAGCTAAACAAGGGGGGCATTTGATAAATAGAAGAACAGCAATTGCCTCATAGAATTGGACTTGTCGCTCAAGGGGAGTAGTATGTGCTCAGAATTTTGCCAAAATGAATGCAGGGCGTAAAACAAAAACAACAGAATGCATTGTAATCCGTTTTGAAACCGATTGTTCTCCTTAAGAAAAAAGTTGCAGTCACAAGAGCCCTATCTGCCTTTGAACCCTAGTTGTAGCGGTGGGCACACACAAACATGTGTCATAGTCAGGGCCACTGGAATTATGGAATTCTGTGGCTGCAGCTTTTTTCTCATAATTAGGGATTTGCTGCTATTGCCATCATCTGCTGAATAATCTACAGCTTTTAACAAAAATACATTTTGTTTCTAGCTCAAACATATCAAAACCTACAAAAAATGTGGCGATGTGTTGACGGGCAGTGGAAGGCCCTTCACAAAGATTAACTGGTCATCTTTCAATTGCTTTTTTCTGTATTTGGTTGTTAAACTTGTACTATTGAGGTGAAATCTTTGCTCAGACAGAATTGCCATGCGTAAAATAATTAAGCCTGGGCGGAGTTCTGCTACGCGGAACTCCGCGAAGTGCAAAAAAAACTCAGCGGAGCTCCGCAAGCGGCGGAGTGCATTGGTTAAATGCTGTTCACAGTGATTTTCAGTGGCAGGTGCTTGTCTGCACTATGCACTCATCACGAACGGCACCATGCACAGCGCAAACGGGCGCTGCTTCCTTTCTGCCGCTCGAGTAGATTTTTACTGGAGCGGCAGCTTTCTCAACGCGAGCGGACAGTTTCTCAACACGAGCGGACGCGAGCATACGCGACCACTCGCAATGAGAAATCTGACCACCTGCATTGAGAAATCTCGCCGGTAAGTTGATTTTCCACACTTGTGCTCGCCAACTTGATGGCGATGATCGCGAACGAGGAAAAATCTCGCCAGGAGGTGGATTTTCCTCGCTCGTGCTCGCCAACTTGATGTTAACAAACACGAGCGAGGGAAAAAACTCCACTCCATGACTCTGCGAGCTCCGCATAAAGCAGAGTGTGGAAATCTCCGCAAACTCCGCGAGTGGAGTGGAGGTCACCGCCCAGACCTAAAAATAATTAAGTTATACTATCCAAAAATGTGCTACATCATGCAGTATAATTCACTCACCCCTGCCATATAATCTGGTGCTGCACTACTGCATAATTCCAGTGGCCCTGGTCAATATTTTCCTTTTACTCTACTCAAGCTGCATAATGCAGGCATAGAACCAGCCACTAGTAGTCTGCGCACTCCCAAGTCAAAGTGCAAAAGCTCCGGCTTAGATAATGCTTAACTTCAAAGCAGACCTTTCCTGGGGGTCGTAAATTCAATACTTCCCTGCAGCTTAGGGCAGGTTTTTATATAACACTCCAGAGGGGCTGCTGAACCGTATACAGCCCAGGCAACACATTTGTTTGATGGTGGTGGTGCCCCTGCCCCTCCTTGGAGCATCACAAGGGTAAAAATATGCAAATCAGAGCCCTAACAGAGCTTTACGGTGTGCTCCTGCATGATTCGTGCATATTTTATGAGCAGCCTTTTGCAGCCTCGCACCTTGCTCCTTAGTTTTATTTTGGGTGCCCCTGTCCCACACAGTAAACCAACAGACTTCATTATTCATTGGGGGTAGCTAGGTGTTCCCCAAGGTCCACGCAACACCTCCCGCACCTACGCCTGCTCCGCAGAATATTCAGATGGATCCCAATCAACACCAGAAAAAACATCACGCAGGCCCTTGTCACCGTGACTACGGAAACATTCTCTATGCCGGAATCTCCACGCAGCTCCTCAGAAGACTCCAGACCATACAGAACGCTGCAACCAGACTTATCCTTGACCTCCCCAAATTGACCCACATCACCCCTCACCTCAGACACCTCCACTGGCTCCCTGTCCAGAAAAGATGCCAGTTCAAGATCCTCACACATGCCTACAAAGTCTTTCACGACCAAGGATCAGCCTACATCAACCACTGACTCAACTTCAATCTACCCTCAAGACACCAGTGCTCCGCCTCACTCACCCTCGTGCACACCCCCACATCCAATGCAGCTAAGCAGGGGCCGCTCCTTCTCCTACTACGCCGCCAAGAGCTGGAATGACCAGCACCCACCTAGCTGACTTCAGAAAGAAACTCAAGACCTGGCTTTTCGACAGAGACTTGGCACCCTCAGTGCTCAGATACCCTTAGGGGTGACAGTGTTGCGCTTTACAAATGATTTCTTGATTGATTGATTTGGAGCTGTCATGCTACACAGGAGCTGACATTCTCCATGGGGCTCCTGCAACAGTGGGAGCAGCTCCTTTTCTGTTGCTGGATCAGGAGCACCTCTGCCTTTGTTCTCCTGTTCCCGCTGGCAGTGGGGATACAGCTTGGTGCCAGGCCTTCTGTACTTTATTTTTGCCCTGGGGATGAGGACCTTGAGATATCGCTACATTATGCCCTGGGAGATGGGTTCCCAGGGCCAAAGTTTGGCTCATCAAGGGGGCCTTCATGCACACCCCTCATTGCAAAAAAAACTCCAATAATGAAAGTTCCGCCAACCCTTAGGCACTGGCCCACCCTCAGGAGACTTTCCGGAAGATACAGCAGAGTGCCATGCTTCTTTTCACTGTTTGGGGTGTTTAAATGGGCAAAGCTTCAAAGGTACATCACTTGGGCTCCATTCAGTCGCCATATGGCCAATTTTCTTGATCGTTGGCTTGTTTTACTCCTGGTGGCGAGCTCTAGCTACTATGAGCATTTTCAACAGGCTTCCTGGCCTCTAACAAGGTTCACTTTGCAGGCAACAGGGCTTGCAGGCTCCTGGTGCCAGTCTTTTCCTCTGCTGGCTCCTGGTGCTCCTCTCCTGCTGATGAGGGCATCTTGTGCAGCGCCACCACTACCTGTCAGCAGAGCAACTTCCTCCCTACACTCCCAAGCCCCAGAGCCTCTTGGATGTCTCTCAAGGCACTTAGGGTTGTAGTGGAGTCTTCCCCCAACTGGTCTTCAAGGATCATAAGGGGCCCAGAAGAGACCCATCTGTCTGGGGGTCAGCTGCAGACAAAGCCCTTAGACCATCAGGGCATCAGGTGGCTTCTCCTTCCACCTGTGAATTATTCTGCAGTTGTTGCCTTTTGGGTCCAGGGTCTTGCTCACTGTTTGATGCTTGTGCAGTGATTTATAAGTAGGGCTCCCGGTTTTATGGTATTTATTTTTTGACATTTCCATCTGTATTTATCCATATTTATTTTTTGTCAACTTTATCTGTAATTATCCATATTTATTATGGGTTTTGTGAAAAAAATAAAGCAGAAACCGGTATATTTCCACATTTATTTAACCAATAAATATGCAGTCATGCTTGAATGCCTGCCAGGTTTCAGTGATATGAACACCCGCAGAAGATAAATCACTGCACTTATATGAAAATATGCACATTTCAGTATCAGCCTTGTGCATATCTTCTGCTATTTAAGCCTCTTCACCAAAATTCCTTTTTTTTATCCCCCTTACCTATCAATCCACACAGTTATTGGCCTGGCAGTCATGGCAAAGTGTATTTAGAATCACTCAAAAAGCACCCAATTTCCATTTTTATCCACATTTAAAAATATATAAAGACAAGAAAATAAATGTTTTTCTGTCTGTATTTATCTGTAAAAATCAGTAAAAACGGAAAACAGGGAGCCTTATTTATAAGTGTGAGTGGGAATGTTTAGATGCAGGCACCCCTGGCCAATTCTAGGATTCTACATCATCCCTCCACCCCTGTCCCAACTCTCCTCCACAGAATTCTGGGACAATCCAATATAACAGAACCCTTCTTCCCCTGTGCAGAGCTCTGTTCCCACCCAGAGGTATGGCCATGGAAATGAGCAGCCCCTCATCTAAACCAGTTCTGGGCCAGCTCCTCCTCCCACTAGGATTGGAGCCAGCCTGATTAGATAGAGAATAGAGGGTGCAGTCCCCGCCTGTTTGCTACATCTGCCTGTCACAGGGAAGGCCCCTTTGAAGTTAATCAAGCTTCTGGGGACATCCACCCAGGCCATCCTGTAAAGGGAAGGACAGCAGCCAACCACACCCATAGCCATTTGTCCCTCTACTGGGGGCAATTCACACCTCACTACAGGGGGACATTGGCTGCTAGGTGACAATTGGATACTGACAGAAAGGCCTCTAGAGGCTTTAGGTAGGATAATTATACATTTTTTAAAGTACCTGTTGCTTAATAGACTAAATTCCATTTTCCAATTAATTGGATTTTGAATACCTATAAAAATGAGTCCTTGAATTATTTTCCTAGCTGCTACCAATCCAAATTTAGCATTTATTACATGTAGCAAATTCACCCAGTGTTTTCCTGTGGAAACAGTCAGCCTTGCTACAGAGAAAATAGCTTTTGGGGATATTTCACTGTAAGGACATGTTCAACATTAACTTTTATATGTCCTACATTTAAAGATTATGCACACTGCCTTTATGGGTAATAAGGCCTTCTTAGGGGTAACCTGTTAATATTTAAAAGAAAGGTTTAGGTATTTCAAAACAGGTTATTTTGAAAGGTAGAACTTGCAGTTTAAAACTGCAAGTTACATGTGTGCAGCAACCAGGCTACCAACGGTTGTCTCTCAGGTGCAGCTCACACACATGTGCACATGCATGTGCACACGTGTTCATGTATAACTAGCTCAGTACCTCCCTTCCTCAGCGGCCTTATCTTAAAAGGCAGCCACTAGCGGTAAAAACGCTCAGTCCAATTACCATGAAATTACCATGGGTGAGACTCAGCTAGTGAGACTCATCCACAGTAAAGGCCCAAAAACCAGCTGATCAAAAGCAAAAAAATCCTTGTGGATTAAATGGGTGGAACCCATGTGCAGCATATATCCATCTATCTATCTATGTATCTATCTATCTATCTATCTATCTATCTATCTATCTATCTATCTATCTATCTATCTATCTATCTATATTATATAGATAGATAGATAGAAAGATAGATAGATAGATAGATAGATAGAGAGATAGATAGATAGATAGATAGATAGATAGATAGATAGATAGATAGATAGATAGATAGATAGATAGATAGATAGATAGATAGATTTATTTATTACCTATTGGCGGTAGCCAGTAGACAGTTATAGTTAGGACAGAGTTTCTATCAAGGAGGTGATTTTCAGGTGCCTATATATCTTTGGCGCCGGTTGATGAATCTGCATGAAATTTCCCCCCAAAAACGGCCTGGTGATTCAGGTGCTTTCTGGAAAGTTTCGGGTGATCCGTCAAGCGGGGGCTGAGAAAACAGGGAGGGGAGGGCCAAAACGGGTTTTCCCCATGTTAATTCCCATAGGACCTTTAGACATGACTACAGCCCGACTGCTGGACGGAATTACACCAAATTTGGCAGAAAGCTAGATTTTGGTATGCAGATCGTGCTTCTTGTGATTTGGTGTAAATCCATTCAGTAGTTTCAGAGATTTTATGCTTAAAACAAATTTGTATATCTAGGGACGCAGATTACCGCTCACTACCGACCTCCTGATTGGCTGGCCGCACCGTCACAAAAAAGTTGCAGCCACCATTTTGTTTACCAGGGAATGGTCACCGGGGTTGAAAAGTGGAGTGAATATTAAACGAAGGGGTCAGGTGAGAGGTTTCCTGACCTCTTGTGTATTCTTGCAATGATGAGTGGGGATGTATTATGGCCATGAAAATGCACCCACATTTTTTTAATCGTTTGTGAAATCCGCAAACTACTCACTGGACCCCCTCGAGTTCCTTCACCGATCCAGAAAAAAATCTGCGGATCCAGAAAAAAAATTAAACACCCACTGCATCCAACCCCATGCTGCGCACGGCCTTTTTTGGGTGCATGTGGCCTTGTTGGCCACAGGGCCTTGCCATAGGCCAGGCCCTGCGGCCAAACCCCTGCTGCACACAGTTATTTTAATGTGCGTCCTAAAAAAAAACATTAATTCACAGGAAAAAACAAAGGTTACAGGGACATTATAGTTAGGTTCTGAGAAAATCAGGGGGCACAAACCATAGAAATTCAGTAGTTATAGTTAAACTATAGAAACTATAACTCGTGCCTTTAATTAACTTAAGGCAACCAGTCATAGTTTCTTAACATAAGTTTAACTACAAGTGTAACTATAACTGCTGAATTTCTATGGTTTTGTGTGAGTACATTCAGAACCTTAAGTATTTAGTCCCTGTAACCTTTGGTTTTTTCAGTGAATAGAAAACTCTGTGCCAAAGCATCTGCAATTGTGACGAGGGGCTTGGCTGAATCTTATAATTGAAATATTATGAACGCCGAAAGTGGAATTGGAGAAATCTAATGTGCCAAATTTACCGTTCCCTTGTAGGTCAGTGCTGGACACTGCAGGGTTTGATGCTGAAGATCGACTGTGCTGCAATTACCATCCTGGATCAACATCAATATCCTGCTAGCACCACCTTTTATCCATTACAGCATGCATATGAGAGGCTAATGACTTATTGTGAACATTGGTTTGTGAACATTAAGAGGAGATAATGCGGTGTTGCTTTATGTATTTAACAACTACGGCCACACAGTAATAGCGGCTGTGAAAATGAGGGTTATGTTGGATGATGGTAGTCCTTCTTCATTGTTTATTCAAAAATATAAGCCAATGGGATGAGTAGTAACAAAGTTTAAATGGATCAAGTATCATGGTGTTCATTTGAAATTAACAGGCATTGCTAGAGGGATTGCCAAAACGCGTCTGCCTGTCTTCAATAATAAATCAGTGCAACATTGCCCCGTAAGTGCCCACCTTTCTTTTCAGGATCGTTAAACGAATATTGCGTGAGTTTCACCCTCACGAGCGGTGCACCCGTCCTTGAGCTCAGCGGCTCCGGTGAAACTTGTGAAGCGGATATATATATATGTATATCAAAGTTCCAATTAAGTAAAGCGCGCACAAAGGTGACGACCAGATGGAGTTGCACAAAGGGGATTTATTCCATCATAAACCCCGCGTTACGCGTTTCGGCCGTAGAACAGCCTTGATCACACACAGAGTGAAAGATACCGTTAGTTACATATACATGTATACATGGCAATAGACAAAGCACTTTTCACACGAGTGACATGGTGAAACAGTAATGGTGGCCATCTTAGAATGTACAATCGCATATTTAGCTGTGGCGGCCATCTTAACACTGTCATATACTCCAGGTTGCATGTACTCGTAGTCATGACATTAAAACACTGTAAATAGTTACCAAATGCTGGTGGCCATATTGGAACGTAACAATAGAGTGCAATTTCCTAGTGTTAGCAGTAATGGCCATCTATGACCTGTAAATGACTGTGGGTTGGTATTGGTTCTGGTACACAGAGTGCAACGTGACAAAAGCGGCAGCGTGTCTGTAATGGCAAGAGACTGTAAGTGCCTGAGACCGTGTTCTGAAAGGCAGTTGGTGCCAGGTGCTCGCGTCCACAGTGGGAAATGTTCTGATGTTGGGGTACGACAGTGCATGGCGGCATAGTGCCAAGTTGTTCCCTGGTTGGTAAACCAGAGGTCCGTTGAGACAAATCTCGGGCACTGACCACATTTGGAAGGGTTTAAAAAGCTTCGGTGCTAGAAGCTGTATATATGACGCCAGGTTATGCTCAGTGGGAATAGACCTGACATTGTAGTTGTCTAACATTGCAAGGCGGCATAGTGCCCAGGTGGCCCCAACAAGCTGGACCAAAAGCCCAATGTCATGTTCATGAAGTAGTGCCAGGCCGGAGAACCTGTGTTGTGTAACTAGACATATCTAATAATGTGATATTTACAAGTGAAGTGAACCTAGATACCCCAGGGAGATCGAGCAAGTCCTATTCTTCAACAAAGTGCATAAATGAAGAAAATGAAACATGAAATTAAAATTAAGATACAAGTGGAGTTGCTTATCTGGACAAAGTTGGACGTCTGGTGGATGCAATCATGAAGAAAAGGGTAGGGAGCCCCACAGTGAACAGGAACTATCCAACGGGTCTCTTCCTTTCCTCCTGTAAAAGAGAAAAAATATTCAGTGAGAGAGCGGGAAGGTATTGGGGACATCATATATCAATGGTACATACTAACTCATGACTCTAACTAATTGAAAATTGATCCGACAAATACACAATAAGTTCAATGAGTCATGAGTGTCATCCAACAGTTACAGTCAAGTTCAAAGGTCACAGAAATTGTTAAAACTACGACAAGACTCCGTTAAAACACCATTGTTAAAAACGTGTGAGACACTAAACTTAGTCATCATGTAAGTGTATGGACATTTCTTCGTCCTTATTCAATCCACCCGGGTACTTGGTTCCCAGTTTGATAATGTGTCTGGATTCACGTTTTCTGAGAAGCTGTACTTTGTTGCCTCCTCTACTGTTCGAGGCGATCTGTTCGATGGCAAAGTATCTCAGTTTTGAACTATTTGAAAAATGGTGTGTTTCGAAGTGTCTTGCTATAGGATAGTGTATGTCCTTGTTAGTGATGGCCCTCATGTGTTCTAATACACGCTTTTGGGCCATGTGTGTAGTACTGCCCACATACATAAGGTTACAGGGACATTCAAGTATGTACACAACAAAGGTGGAGCTACATGTGAGGAACTGATTTATGGTGATATTGGTGCCGGTGGTTGGATTGTGGTATTCATTTCTCATCTGGCTGCTGTGGCAGGCCTTGCAGGGGCTGCACGGGAAGAATCCCTGCAAGTTAATGCCTCTGCTAAGGTTGTTGGCAGTGATGTCGCTGTGAACCAACGTGTCTCGAAGACTACGTCCTCTTCTGTAGGTAATTTTAGGTCTGCTAGTGATGGAGGTGCCTATGACAGGACCTTTTTTTAGGATTTCCCAGTTTTTAGAGAGAATTTTCTGTATCTATCTGGAATTGCCATTGTAAGTGAGTATCACCCTGGTGGGATTGTCATCAACTCAAAGTTGATGGTAATTTGCGAGAACTTTGAAAAATGCACTAAAGTGCATTTTCAAAGTTCGTTGTTACACACACACATGCCCTTGGGGCATGTGTGTGCACAACATGTGGTAAAATGGAAATTTCAGGGGTGCAACAGGGTGTCCTTTTGGCACCCTTGCACCCTTGAAATTGCAAGCGCAATTTGCGAGTACCTATTGGGTACTCACAAATTGCGCATGCAATTCCCATTCAATCCTTAATTGTGACTCGCAATTTGCGAGTCGCAATTAAGGAATGTGTAGGAATCGCAATTTTTTTTGCTATTCCTACATGCATAGGCAATTGCGATTCCTTAATTGCGATTCCTAGTTATCGCAATTAAGGAATCGCAATTGCCTATATTGATGCATGTGCACCTTAGTCCCCTGTCCTGAAGTGTAAAAATAATATAAGGGGACAGAGTACGGATACTCTGCCCACCCAAGCCCTGTGGGGGGGACCCAAAGAGACCCCCCGGGCTAAAAAAAACAAAAAACGTGGGAGGTTTTTACTGCAATCCCTCTGGACTCCCGCGGGATTGGAAAAAAATGGTGGCCTACATTTTTTAAGTAAATATTTGGGGAGGGAAGCCTGAGTCTGGCCCTCTTGCTCGAGCCCACTTGCGGCCCCGGGGACCCCATCCCCTGGGGCCAAAATGCATTAAAAAGGAGAGAGGGGCAGCGTGGCCTCCCACCACCGTCCCTGGGGGCCGATCTCTTTTAAAAAACAAAAAAGCAAGGGGGACTGTGCGATCCCCCCCTCCCGAGCCTTTAAACGTCCCGGGGACTTCATCCTCCCCGGGGCCAATTTCTTTTTTATAAAAGTTCACGCGGCCCCCCACCCCGAGACTTTGTAGGGCCTGGAGACCCTTTACCCCCTGGGCCGAAAAGTCTACAGGAAGGGGGTCCCCCACCTGAGCCTTAAAAGGAGCTGGGGATCCCATCCCCCGGGTCGTCTCAATTACTCTATCCCAGGGAGCCCACCCCCGACACAGACTAGTTTCCATGCCGCCACTAGCATGGTCATATGTTGGTGGGAGCAAACATGCTTTCCCTGCCTGCAGAAGTGCGGGCATGGAAGGCTAGACTGCCCCTCCCCCATCCGGCGGAAGATTTAACCATGCTCCCACTGGGTGCGAGCAGACTTCTGTTTCCCTGCCCGCACTCCTGAGGGGAGGGAAAGAGAACAGATATTGCTCCTGCCAGAGGGAGCATGCAATAATAGCTGCTCCTTCTGGGCGGGAGCAAGGCTGTCTCCTGCACTATGCGGGGAGCTGGCTAGGGCCGTAGGGGCCTTGCGCTCCCCCTGCAGCCCCCAGTGTGCTGAATGGTGGGTCCCTGGGGGGTCAAGGAGGCATCTACCTCTGGCCCCGGGAGATGGGGTCCCTGAGGCCAAAGCAGTGGCAGCTCCTCCGCTAAGGCGGACGAGCGTTGCCCCACTGCTATTTAAGCAGTGCACAACAGAAAAAGAAAATGATAATAACAGGACGTTATTATCATTTTCTTTTTCTATGCAGCAATCGGAGCCAGGTGGGGGCAGGACTGGGCTCCGTGACGCCAAGCACGTGAAGAGTGGTTTGCACTCCTCTAAGTACACATGAGTTTGGCCAGCCCTCTGGGTCCGGCCAAACAGTCATGCGCACTTGGCATGTTCTCCATTGGGTTGTGCTGCACAGCCCCGTGGAGAACATGCCCATCCTCCCCAGGCACTGCCTGAGCGTCCAAACAGGATGCTCAGACCAATCAGGACGCTGCTTCTGCAGCGTCGTGATTGGCTGGGAGAGCCCTGAAGCCTAAGTGCTTCCGGTGCTGTAGCAGACCTGAAGAGGACAGAGGAGAGGCAATAGCAGTGAAGGAAAAGGTAAGTTCTTTTTTAAATTATTATTTTTATTTAAATCCATTTCCACCTCCCCGCCTACCCACCACCCCCGTTCCGAGGCAGCCGCCACTGGGCCAAAGAAACCTCGAGTGCTGAAAATCTTCCTTTATCGCAAATATTTTTGTTGAAGGCCCGACTGAGTTAGAATTAGCTTGATGTTCTTGCCCAAGAAGTATCTGGATAGTACATCAACCACCCATCCAAAGTCCACCTTTAGTGGGAGCCCTATGGAGGGCTTCAACTCACTGCTGAATGTCCACTCTGTTTAAATGAGTGGCTGAAACCTCTCTTCACACTCTCTGAACAATCACCGATGGAGGGATTAGGGGTATCCCTCAGTGTCCCCTCTGGCGCTGTGAAGGTGCAATAGAAGGTCAGCAGAATTCCCCACCAGGCTCCTCTGACCAGTAGGACAGCAATGCAGAGGGATGCTGGCCAAGATGATGCCCACACAATGCTCCACGCTGTGGTGCTGGGGGCTGCCACTCCTGCTACCCAATCCAGACAGGAAGGGATATGACAGAAAAAGAGGGGGCAGTTTGGTCCAGGAGCTCTCAGCTCTTACCTGGTAGTGTTCTTTTCACTGAAAATGACAAACAGATTCCTATGCAAAGAAAGGAGGAAAGGCTCCTGGAATACTTGGAGAGTGAGCATTAGTCCTGGACTTGTATAAGGCATTGGGGCGGTATTATGGGAGCATTTTACTTGCCTCCTTAAAGTCCCACGAGATGAGGCTCTAGGCAGAGCACCTGGTATGTTATGTTATGTTAAAATTTCTTATAAAGCGCACGTACACCAATTGGTTTCTTGGCGCTAACTTAAGGAATTGTTGGGGCCCCCTGTATTCAGTTGTCTGAAGAACTAATTGTACGCTTGGGTGAATAGCCAAGTCTTAAGAAGCCTACGGAACCTTGTGAATTCAGTACAAGTTCTTATGTCCATAGGGAGAGTATTCCAGAAACTGGGTGCTAATACTGCAAACCTGCAGCCTCCCATTCGTTTCCGTCTGTAGGGAGGAACGGCTAAGAGGTTCTTATAGGTAGAGCGTAGACTACGTGCAGGTACGTATTTCTGAACGAGTCTGGATACAAATTTTGGGCTAGCACCATACAGAGTTTTAAAAATAAGGCAGCCAACCTTAAATGCACATCTTTGTGGGATGGGAAGCCAGTGTAGTTCTTTCATGGTGGGAGTGATGTGTTCCCATCTAGGTTGTTGGGATATCAATCTGGCTGCCTGGTTCTGTACCATTTGCAGTCTCTTGGTGAGATAGAGTGGTATGCCAAAATATACAGAATTAGCATAGTCCAGATGTGATATCACCATAGCTAGGACCACCTGAATTAAGGCTTCCCGTGTGAGCAATCTCCTGATCTTTCTTATTTTCCTCAGTTGAAAAAAACAAGTGGAAGTTACTGCTCCTATCTGAGCTTTCATGGTGAGATCACTATTGATGATCACTCCCAGACTTTTGGCTGAGGGAGAAGTGTTGGGTGAGGAACCCAGTTCACTCGGCCAAAATTGTGCATTCCATGGGTTCAGGGGACCACCCAACAGAATCACTTCTGTTTTGTCCGGATTTAATTTTAGCTGGTTGTTATTCATCCAGTCGCGAATATGCAACATTGTTGCTTGGAATTCAGATATCGACTCAGATGAGTTGTTAATAGAGAACACCAGTTGCATGTCATCTGCATAGTTGTACGTGCATACTTTCCTATTTCTGAGGGAATGGAGTAAGGGAAGGAGATAGAGGTTGAATAGATGAGGAGACAACGAGGAGCCCTGTGGAACTCCACATGTCGTTGCCATTTTAGGTGCAGAGAACTGGGAGAGACGTACTGACTGAGTGCGTTTCTCTAGAAATGACTCAATCCAGCTAGATGCCCTCCCCTTAATGCCGGCAGTCCCGACACGGTCGATCAGAATACCATGATCGACCGTGTCAAATGCCGCAGATAGATCTAGTAGCACCAGGACCTGGGGAGAGCCCTTGTCAACTTCTTCCCGAAGCGTGTCCAGAACAGTAAGTATCACTGCCTCAGTAGAATGGGCTGGGCGAAACCCTGCTTGATTTGGATCAAGATAGCCAGACTGTTCAATAAAGGTACAAATGCTGTTGGCCACATGAGATTCCTGTATTTTTGCCAAATAGGGGAGCAAGGAAATGGGCCGATAGTTGGTCAGAACCCTAGGGTCCGCACCTGATTTTTTTAATAAAGGAATCACAGTTGCTTCTTTAAATGCTTTTGGAACACAGCCCTGTGCCAGAGAGTCATTAAGAAGTGCCAAGGCAGGACCGGGGAAGGTGGTAAAAACATCTTTTAAAATATGAGGCGGACAACTATCGATAGGTGATCCCGACTTTACTTTGGATAAAAGGTCCAAAAAATCGTACTGTCTATGGCTGGAAATTGTTCAAGGGAGCATGAATTTTCCAGCACTAAAGGTGAGCCCTCAGGGACAGGGCAATGAGGGATGCTGGATTTTATAGTGACAATTTTGTCAATAAAGAACGAATTAAGGGAGTTACAAAAGGCTTGACTGGGTGTAGATTTTAGTGTAACTCTATCTGGATTGGATAATTTGTTCACAATGGTAAATATTTCTTTAGACCTGTTAGTAGAGCTCATAATTTTTGAGGAGAAATAAGCAGCCTTCGCGGAAGAGATTGACTTTTTATACTCTTTCATTTGGGTCAAATAGCTCTCTTTGTTGTCTAAGGAATAACTAGTTCTCCATTTCCTTTCTGATTGACGAAGTGCTAGTTTTTGATTTTGTAAGTCAGAAGAGAACCATCTTTGAGCCTCATGACGTCTTACTGAACGTATTGTTTTTAATGGGGCATGTTCATTGCTGGCCATAGTGAGCCATGCTGTGAGATTTTCCTCACTTACATTGATAGACGTCTGATGTATAGGGACTGTATTTGCTAATGTGGCGTAGAAGTGCGTTTTGTTAATATTGTTCCAGTTCCTAGCTACTGATGTTTTTAGACTTAGAGGTTTTACTTTAGCAACATCATTGATGATAAACTGGATTAAAGAATGATCAGACCAAATGCAGGGAGAGATAGTCAGTGCAGATAGCGTGATGTTAGCTATCCACACCTGGTCCAATATGTGTCCTTTATTATGTGTTGCCATAGTTATTTGCTGACTGAGGTTTAGCCCACTAAGAAGATCGTTCAACTCTTTCGCATGAGGACCGCCTTGAATATCATTGGCCCAATAATTAAAGTCACCAAGCAGTAATATTTTAGCATTGTTGGTGGTTAACTGAGCCAACTGTTCAGCTAAGGAATGAGGGAATGAGGACATATTCTTGGGTGGTCTATACAGTAACACACAAATTAAGGAAGTTGAAGCCGACTCCAACTTAAAAACTAAGTTGTCTACTAAAGGTAGATCAAGTGGGGTTAAGCTTGTAGATTTTAAATCATGGTGAACAATAGCCGCTACTCCCCCGCCTACCATCCCTGATGTGCGATTTGCCTGCATGATGTAGTAGTCATTAGGAAGGGCTGCTAGAATATCTGGGGCTGACCAATAAATTGAATATCTCAAGCTGGTGTTTCACCATTGACCGAGTGTTAAGGTAGAAGATAGTAGGTTCAAAATTGGTGTGTCTAATCTGTCTTTGTGTAATCATTGTAGCATGAGCAGAAGTAATAATTTCGGGAAAGGTAGCCCTTGTTTCCAAGATTCCTAGCTTAATTAGTGTAACGTTAGTGAGGGGATTGAATAAATAATTATCATAGTGCAGAGATTTTAATTCTTGTGCTGAGTAAGACCGGATTTGAGCGTAATGTTTGGCCCCTGGGCCCGTTCGGGCGCAGACGGGCGCAGACGGGCTTGCCTTAGGCGCGCCAGCGGCGCGCCCGCTGCGCGCGTCCGCTGCGCGTCCGCACCATCGGGCCTTTTAAATGCTTTCCGGTGGACAACTAGACCGCGTCCAACCCGGAAGAGAATTGCGGCGGAAGTGAGGCAGGGATCAAGGTTAGTGTGTCCGCCCTCCGTACAATCGGCACGGCAGCCGTGACGGACCAGGGTCGGCACACACCGTAACAAGACTGAGCACTGAGCAAGCTCTCGGACAATAAAATATTTAAAAGATATTTAAAAGGTATTTAAAAGGTATTTAAAAAAATTAGCAGCGTTAAATGTTTAACAAACAACAAATATCATAACACGTTTCCAGACGACAAACGTTTAGCAGCGGTAATGTATTTAAAAGCAGCAATATCACAATATATTACCCAACAGCATGAAGGTGGAAAATTAACTAAGTATGAGGCAGCTGAATGTAGCGAGGCGCCAGCAGGGCTTACTTAAGTCCGCCGTACAAGGGAGAGTAAGATTCATTTGTAACCAGAGAGGTTTCACTCACATAATCTTCACTTAAACTGTGAAACTCTTGAGGGGAAAGGGAGGGCATTGGGGATTCAGGCACATCAAACAACAGACACTTACACTATGACAAACATGTGTTTAGCCCCTTCCATGACAAAGTAGCAGATGCACAGCACTCAGAGACAGAAACAGAACATGTTTCATGATAATGGAGCAACATATAATGAGCTCTGCCTCCCAGGGCTCCACTGAACTGTGGGATGTGGGTCTGCCTGAGAGGTCAACTTAAGATAAACCAGTGTCTCTGTTAAAAGATGTAGGGTGCTCTCAGCTGCCAAACCTGACCAGAGAACCCAAATAAAGGCTCAGGGAAAGGAGGGCACGATGCTCGGTGTGTACAGCGGTTTACACTTTTTGCAAACATCTCTTTAGCTGGGCTGGATGACTCAGCTAACACGCTTTAAGTGAATTCTTTGAAAAGGAAATATTGATAAATTAATTGGAAACCTCGTGGGCAAATATGACAAACAAAGGCCGGCACTTCCTCCATTCCTGGGGTTTGCAACATTCGCTAATAAAAAATAAAATCTAGGTACAAAATGTGATAAAGCAATACTAGTGGGACAGCATTCCTAAGCCTTTATGGAGCTCTGTGATTGGCTCAGCCTGACTGGGCGAGCCTCACCACTTGACCTATGGCGGATGGTAAACCCAGGTTACGGTACGGTGCAGAAGCACAATAGGCGATAGACAGGCTTCCTGCATATTCCGCGAGGAACCTGTTCATTTCTACCATGAGATTTCCGTTTTAGTTTGTAACAAAACTGTGGGCATTACACCGACACATCACGTCATCGTTCATTCAAGTTTGTGCAATCTGATGTGCTATCTACGTACTAATTTCCTTAATTATGGCCATATGTGGTGTTATCACTTCCAAGAATGTGTGATCTCTGTTTCGAGGAGTCTTTGTAATGCTCTTTATGCCCTCTGACCTTTGACGTCATCACAGGAGTCCTCCAGGAAGCCCACAAACGTGATGGCTTGTTAACCCAAAGAATGAAGAGGTAGGAGAGAGAGAGAGAGAGACAGAGGGAGAGAGAGAGAGAGCAAGAGAGGACAGAGAGAGAGAGACAGACAGACAGACAGAGAGAGAGAGAGAGAGAGAGAAAGGGAGTGAGAGAGGACAGAGAGAGAGAGAGGGAGCGAGAGAGAGAGAGAGAGCAAGAGAGGACAGAGAGAGAGAGAGACAGACAGAGAGAGAGCGAGAGAGGACAGAGAGAGATAAAGAGAGAGAGAGCGAGAGAGGACAGAGATAGACAGAGAGAGAGAGAGAGACAGAGAGAGAGAGAGAGGACAGAGAGAGAGAGAGAGGAGAGAGAGGACAGAGAGAGAGAGAGAGCAAAAATGTAGAGAAAAACAGTAAAGGAAGCAAGAAGCAAAGTAAAAGAGGCGAGGAAGAAAACAAGCAAGTGCTATATAGAAAGCATGCAATGGCACGTTCATGTGGGCACTTGCAGCTTTTCCTGGTTATGTCTTATGACGGGAAATTAAAAGAATTTCAAGCAGGGAAACTGGACTTTTCTCCCAGAAGTAGCCCAAGGCTCCATATTCCACTTTGGCCAACATGGCACCAAGAGTCTGACATATAGGCACCCTGAGCTTGATGTAAGGAAGTAGCCTCAGAAGCGAGCTGCTGTTTAAGTATGAGGTGATGGCCTCTGAATCTAAATGGACCAGGCATATTCTGGCTGTGGGATAAAGGGAATTCAAGAACCATGACACCAGAGCCTTCGCATCTTCATGAAATCAGAAGGCGGGTCTAACTTGGGGCGGAGTGACAGCCAGCCAGGAGGCAATGCAGCTGCTTGCCACACTGAGCCATCTTTTTGAAAGGCTCAGCCCTGGCTGGACTCTGACTTATTGGCTTGTGGTGGTTGAAGTGCTGAGTTCTAAGTCTCTCTCCCAACACCACCTCCCTGAGTAAGCCTTGGACTGCAGGACTTCGCTGCCCTTAGCGTCTAGTGCTGAAGTGGTGTGTACTTGGTGCAGACTTGTGGAATCAGTAGTAGGGTAAAGCCCCAGGGCACCAGTTGTACAAGGCTTTGATTGTCACAATCTGAGCCCAGTAACACCTGCCTGCCAGTGGACTCTTGAAAAAGTTCTCTGACACCTCCCCCCCTCCATTTTTAGGTCTTAACTATAGAATGCAGTGATGTGATTCTGCGGTTGCAGTGTTTTCCACGAATCACTGACAGAATATCGACGACCACAATATTGAGGTCCCAAAATATCAACACCTAAATATCGAAGTCAAGAATATCGACATCTTATCTACATCATAGTAAGTACAAAAATATCGAGAGAAAAAAATATCGTTGTAAAAAATATCGTTGTTAAAAATAATGTTTTTTTTAAATGTTTAAAAAATAATATAAAAAAAAGTAAATAACACATATAATTTAAAAAAACGATAGTTCTAATTATTATAAAATGTTTAAAATTAGAAATAATAAATATAATGCAAAAAAAATTAAACATACATATATATAAAATATAATACATATATTTACTTAATAATATTAATAAAAAATTATTATAATAAATTATAAAATGTTAGAAACATATTAAACATTATAAATACATATATATATACATATACCAGTAAAATAAAAATAAAAATAAAATATATATATAATAAATTAAAATATTAAAATATTTTTATTCTTTTACAATTACATTTTACACTACATTAACAGCAATAGTAGGTAAAATATTGGATAGCGGAGGGGATAAAATTATTATTTCCACTCCAGGGAGTGCAACAGTAGGGAAAGTGTTGGATAGCGGAGAGGTAAAAATTACTATTCCCACTCCAGCGAGTGCAACAGTAGGGAAAGTTTTGGATAGTGGAGGGGAATAATTTACTATTCCCACGCCAGCAAGTACAACAGTAGGGAAAGTGTTGGATAGCGGAGGAGTAAAAATTACTATTCCCGCTCCAGGGAGTGCAAGAGTAGGGAAAGTGTTGGATAGCGGAGGGGAATAATTTACTATTCCCACTCCAGCAAGTACAACAGTAGGGAAAGTGTTGGATAGTGGAGGGGAATAATTTACTATTCCCACTCCAGCAAATACAACAGTAGGGAAAGTGTTGGATAGCGGAGGGGTAACAATTACTATTCCCACTCCACAAAGTACAACAGTAGGGAAAGTGTTGGATAGCGGAGGGGAATAACTTACTATTCCCACTCCAACGAGTGCAACAGTAGGGAAAGTGTTGGATATCGTAGGGGTAAAATTTACTATTCCCACTCCAGCGAGTGCAACAGTAGAGAAAGTGTTGGATAGCGGAGGAGTAACAATACCTATTCCCACTACACAAAGTACAACAGTAGGGAAAGTGTTGGATAGCGGAGGGGAATAATTTACTATTCCCACTCCAGTGCGTGCAACAGTAGGGAAAGTGTTGGATAGCGTAGGGGTAAAAATTACTATTACCACTCCAGCGAGTGCAACAGTAGGGAAAGTGTTGGATAGCGGAGGGGTAACAATTACTATTCCCACTCCAGCGAGTGCAACAGTAGGGAAATTGTTGGATAGCGGAGGGGAATAATTTACTATTCCCACTCCAACGAGTGCAACTGTAGGGAAAGTGTTGGATAGCGGAGGGGTAACAATTACTATTCCCACTCCAGCAAGTGCAACAGTAGGGAAAGTGTTGGATAGCGGAGGGGAATAATTTACTATTCCTACTCCAGTGAGTGCAACAGTAGAGAAAGTGTTGGATAGCGGGGGGGGTAACAATTACTATTCCCACTCCAGCAAGTGCAACCGTAGGGAAAGTGTTGGATAGCGGAGGGGTAACAATTACTATTCCCACTCCAGCAAGTGCAACAGTAGGGAAAGTGTTGGATAGCGGAGGGGAATAATTTACAATTCCCACTCCAGCGAGTGTAACAGTAGGGAAAGTGTTGGATAGCGTAGGGGTTAAAATTACTATTCCCACTCCAGCGAGTGCAACAGTAGGGAAAGTGTTGGATTGCATAGGGGAATAAGTTTCTATTCCCACTCAAGCAAAATAATTAAAATTAATAAACAAACAATAAATAAAACATTTTTTGCCTCCCACCATATTCCCCTATAAATGACACCACCAATGTTCTAAAACATAACACTATTAACATGATTAATTAATAATTATCTAATTGATTAATTAAAATTAACAAGCAATTTAAAAACAATAAATAATAATTTAATTCACACTATTAACAATATAAAACAACTTAAAATTAATTTTATAATAAAAAATTAAAACAATATATTGAAATTAAATTACTGCCCAGCCTGCTCCCCTATCAACACACAACACACTCTAAAAAAATGACACAAATAACATAATTAGAAAATAATTAATAATTATTAATAACTAATTAATAAATAATTAACACTATATTATTTACCACAATTTTCAAAATAAAATAAAAAATACATAAATATTAAATAATTAAAAATATAAATAAATTAATTATTATTAAATTACTTCCCACCCTACTCCCCTATGAACTAACCCTGGGCGGTGAACTACGCTACGCTCGCGGAATTTGCGAAGTTACGGTAACTTCACGATTCGCGTAGAACGCGAAGTTACCGTGCACTACGCAATTTGTGGCGTAGCTGTTTTTCTTCTTCGCGCGCTCAATATACGTACTCGCGCGCGCGGTAACGACCTACCGTGATTCTGCGTTCGCCGACGCGACTTCCTATCCGTTCGCGGGCGCCACGAGATTTGGAATCCGGCCTCACGATCCCGCGAGA
The DNA here is from genome assembly GCA_963921515.1 of Calotriton arnoldi. Taxonomy (NCBI): domain Eukaryota; kingdom Metazoa; phylum Chordata; class Amphibia; order Caudata; family Salamandridae; genus Calotriton; species Calotriton arnoldi. The sequence goes on from CAWUFW010004672.1 coordinate 294,151, forward strand.
GTGTGCGAACGCGAACACGTCATTCGGACGCGCGATCTGACTTCCGGCGGCAGTGTTGGTAAGATCGCGATCCCGAACACGAAGAAACTACAATCTGGCGAAGAATATATCTCGAGCATCATAAAACCTTCTCGAAAATGATGAATTAGTTCATTTTGCACAAAAAACTCCTCAGGTTGTCATTTAGAGATGTAGTTTGGTGAGCAAGGAGTCTTTTTTCTTTTTTTCCAAGAGGAAGGAAGTGCCCCTGATTCTCAAACTTCCTGTTCCTGTCCAGCAGGCTCCTCCCAGTGTTTTGTCCATGTGCTGTTCACTTTCATTTGGATTTGGAGCTGGAAGGATCACTTTTTGTGTCTGTCTGCTGCATCATATCATTGGATTGGATTTGAGGACTCTTGGATTTGAGATTTTACAAGTAAGTTGGAGAATTGGTGTACTTGTTTGTTTGATTGGGGCTTGTTTGTACCTACATTTTTTGGGGGATTTCCATAGTTTTTAAAATGTATTGTTGTGGCCTGTAGTTTCGGCAGGGGCCTAGTTGTTTTTCTTTGATTGGAATTTCAGCCAGTAGGCCCGGACTAGAGCCAGAGGTACCCATGGGTGCATGTTTCTGTGGTGTCTGTTGAATTTAAAGTTTAAACATCATGTAGGCCGGGCATCCATGGATGGCATTGGTTTGAATTGGTAAAAGTGGTTTTTGGGGTGTATTTCATTTTTTGGGTGTTTGTTAAATAAATAGGCCTTTTCAGCCAGTAGGTAACCCTGGGCGTTCAGCTCGCGGACTTTGGGCAAGTCCGCACTGCGCGACAACGCGGACTTACACTTTTTATCTTCTTCGCGCGCTCAATGTACGTTTTCGCGCGCGCGATAACGACTTTTTGTGACGATCGCGATGCCGAACACGCAGAATTTACAATCTGGCGAAGAATATCTCTCGAGCATCATAAAACCTTCTCGAAAATGTTGATTTAGTTCATTTTGCACAAAAAACTCCTCAGGTTGTCATTTAGATGTAGTTTGGTGAGCAAGGAGTCACTTTTTTTTTGTTTTACAATTTTTTTCAAGAGGTAGCAAGTTGCCCAGAGTCTCCAACTGCCTGGTCCTGTCCTTTGTCTTCACTTTTTTGTTATTTTGGGTGGCCTGGCCATGTGGGTGGCGGCCATTTTGTAAAGCCAGGCATTGTGCTTTTGCCATAGGCCTGCATTGTCTGTCTTGTGTTCCTTTTCTTGTTGTTCTGGGTGGCCTGGCCATGTGTTGGCGGCCATTTTGTGTGAACAGCCACTGTGCTTTTGCCATAGGCCTCCAAGCTTGCGGCCTAGTGTGCCAGTAGGCCCGGAGGTAGTCATCCTCATGGGTGCATAAAAACTGTTTCTGTGTTGTCTGTTGAATTGTAACATAATTTAGGCCATGGATGGCATTGGATTGATTTGCAAAATGTGGGTTTTGGGGTGGTATTTTATTTTTTTGGGTGTTTGTTAAATAAATAGGCCTTTTCAGCCAGTAGGTAACCCTGGGCGTTCAGCTCACGGACTTTGGGCAAGTCCGCACTGCGCGACAACGCGGACTTACACTTTTTATCTTCTTCGCGCGCTCAATGTACGCGTGATAACGACTTTTTGTGACGATCGCGATGCCGAACACGCAGAATTTACAATCTGGCGAAGAATATCTCTCGAGCATCATAAAACCTTCTCAAAAATGTTGATTTAGTTCATTTTGCACAAAAAACTCCTCAGGTTGTCATTTAGATGTAGTTTGGTGAGCAAGGAGTCACTTTTGTTTTGTTTTACAATTTTTTTCAAGAGGTAGCAAGTTGCCCAGAGTCTCCAACTGCCTGGTCCTGTCCTTTGTCTTCACTTTTTTGTTATTTTGGGTGGCCTGGCCATGTGGGTGGCGGCCATTTTGTAAAGCCAGCCACTGTGCTTTTGCCATAGGCCTCCAAGCTTGCGGCCCAGTATGCCAGTAGGCCCAGAGGTAGTCACCATGGGTGCATAAAACTGTTTCTGTGTAGTCTGTGGAATTTTGACATCATTTAGGCCATGGATGGCATTGAATTGATTCAATTGAATTGCGAAATGTGGTTTTTTTTGGAGGGTCTGACTATTTCACTTTTTGGGTGTGTTAAATAAATGCCTTTTTTGCGTGTGTACTGTGTAATTATAATTGTGTTGTTGTAGTGGTTGTCTAACTTTCCAAAGTGTTTTTAGCCATGTGGATTTTAGTTTTTGCATTAAAGCTGTGTGTGTTTTATAAGGCATCCTTTGTCTGCCCATATATAGGCCTGCTTGAGTTCATTGTTTGCCGTGCCTTGTGCCTGTGAGTCACCATGTTTCTGGGGGCCATTTTGTTGTGGTAGTTATTAGTGTGCTGTTTTTGCCACATAGGCCTGCGTGTCTTTCCATTGTTCCTCTTGTCTTACTGCTTCCAAATCCATCCCCATTGCCAGCTGCAGCTCCCTGATGCTGCTATATAATACATCCCACGTGATGCACAAATTTAGGCCAAACATGCTCCAGTACATTTTAGTTTTTGTTCTTTACTATTCTTATTCTTCCAGAGTGTACACTAGCACTACACAGTAGCCAGGAAAGCCCTGGCCTTGTTGTCAACGTCTCATAAATGGCTAGACTGTGTGTTGTTGTTCACAGAGTTTCTGAAATTTAATAATTGAGGCCACCACACACTAAGTTCTATATTATATTTGTTTGATTTGTGCTATGTTTGACTGATGTTCTGGCTTTTTTGCTTTTAGGTGCACAAAGACTGAGGAGGAGGTGTGTCTCTCATCATTGCCCGTTGCACTTCCAGACAGACATCCTGCTGCTGTACACACAACACAACGTGACGTGTGACCTGACCAGACATCTCTGCAACTGAGTGCTGCTGACATCTGAAGAAGATGGGCCCAAAGAAAGCAGGTACCAGGTCCTCCAGTACCAAGAAAGTTGCTATTGAGAAGAAGAAGGAACAGAAGAAGGAAGTGACACTGAAGTCTGGTGTGCCGGCCAATACCTTTTTTGGGAAAAAAAATTGCGCCTGCAGCAGCGGTGTCCGGGGGCAAGCTGGGGGCAGCACCTCCGCTTCAGTGGACCCAACCCACCAACCCAGGCCCAAGCACATGAGTGTGGAAGAGGTAGCCAGCCTAATGGTGGAAAGCAGTGATGCTGAGCCTGAGATAAACTTATCGCTATCTCAAAGTAGTACCCAATCAACGCAGGAGGAAACACAGCAGATAAGTGGTCAACAACAACAGCCGCAACCACCGCCCGCAATAGTAGTTGTTGTTCCTCCTGAAGTAGGGGCAGTTCAGGAAATTGAGCCTCATGCAGAGGTAGAAGAAGAAGCCACTCATTCAGAAGATCCATTGTCTTCCAAATCCCCAGCAAGGAAAAGGAGGAGTAGTCCATCAAGTTCTTCGCCAAGCCCCCCTTCTGATGATCTAGATGCCACTTGGAAGCCACAAACTGAGTCTGAGAGGGAGCCACGTTCCAAGACCAAGCTAGGGAAAAGGAAGGTTCCGGAAAGCCTTACACTTATGGAGGTCGATGTAGAACAGCAGGATGATGATGATGACGACGAGCCAGTCATCACGAACATCACTCCCGGCCCCGAGGAGATGGAGACCAACATTCTTACCCTATCCAAAATCGCTGCGAGGGATGTAGCACGCATACCTCCACAGGTAACACCAACACGACCTACAGCTTCCATATTTGCATTAGCAAAGGCCCGGCAGCGACCTACATCCAGCACAACCACCACCTCTGTAGGAGTAGGTAGTGGTACAGCAGCACAGAGTCAAATTCAACACACACCCTACAGATCATCCGGCATTGGAAGTGGCACCTCCAGCAGGAGGCCAAAGTTAAGCTCCCCAGTTTGGGACTTCTTTACGGTTAGCGAAAAGGAGGAGAACATTGCTATATGCTCCATTTGTAATACCTCTGTTAGTCGTGGTAAGCTTGGTACAAACTATGGTACCGGAGGCCAAATGACCCATCTGAAAAAACACCACTTGATCAGCTGGGAGGACCACCTTCGCGGCAGAAAAAAAACTGCAACCATTGGTGTTGGTGGGGATAAAGGAGTAGAAGAAGAAGATCCGATCACGGTGGAAGAGGAAGGACAGGGAGACATTCTCTCTGGTAGTGGTACACAAGGTGTCCCTGACCCCAGCAGTGCAGTCTTAACGTTGCACACATCTTCAGCAACATCTCAGTGGCACAAGAGTAAGAGTCAGCCGGAGACACCAAGAAGTACCAGGTCCGCACTACCAAAAAGTGCGTTGAGCCTAAGAGAAAGGAAAACCATGCAGCCTACCATTATCAGCATGTTTGGTGGTGAGGGGCAGTACGAACGCAACCACCCAATAGCACGTTTGTACAATGCGAAGCTGGCTAAAATGTTAGCACTGGACCTTCTCCCTTTTTCTTTTGTTGAAGGGGTGGGTTTTGTGGAATTTGTGTCAACCATCTGCCCAAAATGGCATGTTCCCAGCCGCTACTATTTTGCCAGAGTTGCAGTTCCAGCACTACATCACGACGTGCTGGAATTGCTAGGAAAGGCCTTGAAGCAGAGTGCTGTTCACAGTATCCACCTGACTACAGACATGTTGTCCAGTTGCCAAGCCACAGATTACATGTGCATCACTGCACACTGGATCTGTTTTGCGGGGGTTAGAGAACAAATATCTGCTGGTGTTGATACTGCAGAGATTTTTCATGCCACTCGCAAACATGCAACTGTAGCCATGTTTGCCATGGAGAAATCTCATACTGCTGCAAACATTTTGGAAGAGTTTAACACCAAGGTCTTTGAGTGGCTGCGCCCAAGAGGGCTTACGATTGGTTTTGTTGCCACGGACAACGGCAGTAATGTAGTTTTGGCCATGCGCAATGGTGGCTATTTCAGGGTCCCGTGTTTGGCACACTGCATTAACATTGCTGTTCAAGACTTTTTGAAAAATGAATCCAAAGTCAGCAACTTACTGGTCACCTGCAGAAGAATATGCACACATTTCAACCATTCTTTTAAAGCCCGGAAGCAGCTGAGGGTCATTCAACGTGAGCATAAAATGCCAGTCAAAGCGCTCATCCAGGAGGTGCCAACACGTTGGAACTCAACTTATTACATGCTTGATCGTCTGTTTGAACTGTACATACCACTCAATGCTTATGTCATGCAAAGATTAGGGGAACCTACTGTGAAAGGCATGACCGTTGAGATGGCTCAATGGGACCTCATTAAATGCCTGACTGAAATGCTACTTCCTTTTGAGATCTTCACACGTGAAGTCAGCAGGGAGGACTGTACTATGGGCCAAGCTATCCCATTGTTGCACATGCTAGAGCAACAGCTGAAGGATGTGTCTGAAACGTACGCAGGTGTGGATGACAAACAAGACGCATATCATTTGGCGGAGACCTTAGCCGCTCGCTTATCGGAAAATACAAGGATTAAAAATAAAATTTTGTCACAACCACATTACATTAGTGCCACAATTTTGGATCCACGGTACAAAGTATTTCTGAACAGCAAGGCAGTAATTCCTTTTTCGGAAGTGGATGTTGCCAACTACAAAACTTTGATAGCTAAGGAAGCCACTATTTTCGAAAGCGAACGGCTGTTAATTACAGGCCCCCCACCCCAGGCCATAACCAGTACTACAGGGCATCCAGAGTCAAGTTCTACTTCGGAGCCTGAGGGCAGTGCATTTGCCTCCCAGCAGTCACCTACACCAACAATAACATCAAGAACAGGATCATCCACAGCACAATGTGCAACTGATTGGTTTCTACAGCAGGGGTATGGTAAGTCCAGTGCTGATGCAAAGGCAAAACAGCCCGAGCACATCGGAGCACCCCTGAACATTGAGCGGATGGTCCAGGCCTATCTGGATGACCCGACAGAGGTCTTCATGGATCGAAACCCATTGGTGTATTGGTATGGGAAAAGAAGCCAATGGACAGTGCTCAGCAGGCTGGCGATAAAGTATCTGGCTTCCCCTGTCGCAAGTGTCTCTTCTGAGCGTGTTTTCAGTGCTGCTGGTGCCATTGTAACTTCGAAAAGGACCAGTCTCTCGGCCCAAAGCGTGGAGAGGTTAACCATGATCAAAATGAATCAGCACTTTATACCACCGGATTACAAAATACGTGAATCACAGCAGGAAGAGGAGAGCGACTTGGATGACGTAAATAGTGCGTTACAGGACCTACTTCTGTCCGAACCACCAGAGTTTGAGGACGAGCTCCTCTTCCCTGACAACTAGGCTTTCAAATTGTTACTTTCTTCCTTCCTTTATGTGTCTGTGTATCTGTCTTTCTGGTTCAAATCACAACAAATCCATCACCACCGTCTTCTCTTTTATTTCCCTATTGGAGTTGGATGTCTGTGCATTTAACTGTCCACTCTTCAGAGTCCTGCTTCATCTTCCTGTCTCGCACAAGTACATTTCCATCAAGCCAGACATTAGTACAAGAAATGTTGCCTTTACCAGTCCCGCCTCCATAAGAAGTGAAACGTGACTATAGCTATCCTCCGTTTTGTTTTCGAGCCGAAACTCATCAGTGTCCGAAGGCTACAGCCTCAGCAGGCATCCAAAGGTCCTCACTGTCAGGACAGAAGGTACTTGGCAGAGAAAGACAAGAGACTCTTCGAAGAAACTTGCTGACATTTGTGCAAACTCAAATGACCATCAATGAGCGCTACCCAGGCCGCGGCCCATCATCACAGTGCTGACCATGGGAAGCAACTTAAACTGTGACAAAGTGCCACAGAAGAATAAGACGAAAACCGAAACAGCGACTAACACTCAAAATGAATGTGGACTGGAGTAATGATGAGGCCACTGCCCCGTAAAAAAAAAATAACAACTGTCAGAACTAGGCATCTGATGATCTGACAGCCAAAGAGAAGAGCAAGACAGGTAATGATGGAATGCATTGGATGCTTGCAGACTCTGAGCGATTGCTGTTGTTTGTTGTTGATGTTGTGCATGAAGTCGAACTCTACTCTACTAGTTAATCTACAAAGTGACTCAAGTCAGTGACAGTCAATGTTTCCCTTCTTGTTGTTTAATAACCAAATTGTACTCCTACTACTGCAGGTGCAGGCCAATATCTGTTGCAATTTTTTAATATGGAATATGGACTTAATCGGAGTCACTACAGACTGAGTTGTAGTTGGACAACACGTACCACACCATGATGATGACCATACTATCTTTGCACGCAGTCATTCAGTTGGATCGGAGATGATTCAAGGAATAACTGCATTTCATGAAGTGGCATAAGGTAAACATAAACACAACAATTCAACAAGAAAGTAAACACAGCAGACCTACATGTCCATGTAGTGGTGTGTAGTCGAGTGTAGTGATGACTCACAGCGGCGCATTGATTTTGTCACTTAATTAGGAAAATGCTAAGTTGCTGTGTATGCCTTTTGTCTGGCTATGTCAAAAATTAAGGTAAATGGAGGTTGGGTCACGGGCTGGTGCTGTGGTGGGCCTGTTCTGTCCTGTTGTTGTTGTAGCTTAATGCTGTAAACAGAATCTACACGATATATCCAAGCCGCCTCACTCTGAAAGTGTTCTCTCTTCTCTTCTTGGACTCCACCGTAATTGATGTTTTTTTTTATTCATTGATTTTTCAATACCCCTTTTGTTTTTCCATCTAGACGTTACAGGCCGGCCTTTACCCTGTGCTTGCTATACTGGGAGACACAACTCACATTTACCTTACCAATCGGCATCAGGAAGGCCACCAAGATTGATGTGCGGAGCGTCCATGGAAGATAGGACCAAGAGGAAGGACGAGATTCCACTCCACAATTTGAGCATGATAATACAGTAACTTTAGTATCATTCATCATTCATCTTTTAATTAATTTGAATCCTTTTTTCTCTTCAATCATTAGGACTGTGTGTTGTGTGTTGTTTGTTTGCTAATTGATCCCTACAACTGTGTTTTAATTGTCTTTGCTATCTTTACAAGTAAGCCCAGTACAACATGGAATTTGGGTCTCTGAGGGCATATTACAGGCAAGGCAAATTGCATAGAATATACTGCTGCCCTGTACTGTCTAATTGTCTAGTAGGAGTTATTAAGTACTACTCATTAACCATCAAGTTATCTTCATCATCATGCATGCATTTCCCTTTTCTCCCTTTATAGATTTTTTGTATAAGATCATGGTCGTCTGCCAAGATTGCGCTTTGCTTTTGTTGTCCATGCGTACTGTTTTTCATTCTCAAACCTTTCCCCAAACCCCCTTCCCATCCATTCATCAAACCCTAACCCTCTTCCCCCGGGCTGTGATTTATATTGAGGTGTGATGTGACTACATAAAATGTACACCAATTGATCACACGCTTGCTGGGGCAGATGTGGTGAAAGCAACACTAATTCAATTGCAAGGCAGGGCGAGGAGCTTCTTCTGCTTGCCCACCCATGCTCAGTCTATGTGCAAGCCGTCACCGGCTAATAGTAGTACATCATAATTAATTGCCGTCATTGATTGGATTAATCATCAAACTCCTACCACACAGCAGTAAAGGTTACGAATTACGATTGTGTTAAGTTAAGTGACTCAATCGACACAACTACAGTTTGTAACTTCTTGTACTAGGCTGTCCCCGCCACCATTATGTTTAATTTGACTTTAGCAGTTGCAACTGCAATATTGTTTGTTTGGCAGTCTTCTTCTGTACTGTATTTTACTTCGTTCTACTACTCCTCCCACAGTCGCTCTCAGGAAAGTGACTGTCTCTTTTTTAATTTTTTAGCAAATGCTACTGCCAGTGTCTACTCTACTACTACCACCACAACCATGGCATCTTCTACATTCTCTCTGGAAACCATGCAGCCATCGCTGTGCCGAACGTAATCATCAATCACAGGTAAGATAAGTTTGGTGGGAGGTATAAATGGACTAGGAGGAGAGACTGACAGTACTAGTAGGACAAATAACTCAGTGAGGGGTACCGCATCTATCTGTTTGTGTTACATCATCGTCGGCAGATTATTTAAATCAAACACTGGCTGCGGCCCTGCAGCAGCAAGGAAACCAATGTGACGTTAATTCGTAAAACAGTAACCCCCCACAAAACATTAACATTGTATGTTTAAGTATAAATATAATTTATTACCCTAACAAAAATAAACTATCCCACACCTGACCCACCCTTCTCCCTAACCCCAACAAATGTCCAAAACGAAAAAAGTCCAAAGAATGTCCCGAAACCCCAACGCCCAATTCCCACCCACCAAAACAAGGAATAAAAAGGGGCAAATCAACAGGGTCCTCGATGTTAAATTCGGCGGGCTTTGAGGTGTTTGTCCACCATGATTTTGACCCGCTCCTCCATTTGCTCCTCTAGACGTGCCATCCGGAGGAGAATCTTCCTGCGAAATGCCCTGCAGTGGCATCCAGGGTGGGGGACAGCAGTGCTGGCTGCTAGCGAATTGCGGCGGCGGCGGGCGGCTACCAGACCGCGGCGCCGTACCGCTGGAGTTGTGGCCTGGCTGGGGCCCGGGGCATCGGACGAGGCTGCAGCTGCTGCTGCCGCCTCCTCCTCCTCCGCCTGAGCCACCAGCCGCCGGTACTCCTGGCATATGGCCTCCAGTTTCCGGCGCCGGGCCCTGGCTGCCAACTCCTTCCGCGATGGTTTGTCTTGGGAAGGAGTACCATCTATATCAAGAAAGAAAAAAAATATTGTTGTAACCAGTACTCTTAGCTAAACAGTAACACAAAATTAATTCAACACATAATGGCACAGTAGCACTAGCAAGAAGCACAGTACATAACATTTGTGGTAATAATCTATCTATCCTCCCACTTCCTCGGCCTCTAACATTTGTGGGAGTTTCAGGCATTATACTAGCACTATGGACTCCAACCAGTACACAGTACACCAGTGTTCTTCTTTTCTCTAGTTTAGCGAAATGACATAACCTGGTTGTAGCCGGCATTGCCAGCTCGGTCATCTATGCTTGCACCCAAGACAAACATACGAGTCATGACGCAGACTCACGTTAGTTGGATTTACTACTGTTTGCAGGTGGGGAAGCTCGTATTTTTCTATTACGGGTGGCACTGGCCATACTCTCTCTGTTACATGGAGGGCAATTGCTCAATTTCACAGTGCCTTGGCTACTACAAAAAGGCAGATTATATATCTGATCCAATGATCGTTGCTTTTATATGGGACAACGACATAAGGTCAGTAGCGGTCGGTGGTGGGACTCGGGGAGTTCGGCCGGGCGGTGACGTGGGTAGGGGCAGGATGGGGGTAGTAAACTATGGATTACGGCCAATTACAGGTAAGTAAACATATAAATAAATGAAACTAATTTTGTTGCGCACACTGCATCGCATTTGGCGGTGCAGTGCGCACAATGAAATTCGCTTTATTTATTTGTATGTTTACAGTAAAGTTACCTGTATTTGCCCGCGTAATACATTGTTTACTACTACCCCCCACCCTGCCCCTCCCCACATCGGCTTTGCTACTCTGGCGCGGTTTCTTTTACATTCCCTAAAACTGTGCATCCCGTGACAGTCTCCACCTATGCTGTCTATGATGAATACATACAGGCATCCATCCATTCTAAGTAAATGTCAATCATTCTTCTTAATCTCTCCACCAACCTTACTTTGTTTCACCAACAACAACGCATGCGTCCACTCACTCCGTTGCTTGCCTTGGCTTTGAGTTTCACCCAAACACCGCTGATGATTCTTGCTATCCACAGTATCCACCCATACTGTGTCGCCCACCCAGGCAGGCATCCATTCTTCTTTCACCTTCCACCCATCCTTCAACAACACATGCATCTGATTCCTATCAGCCACCTATCCATGCTTCCAACGTATCCTTCTCTGCCAGTCATCATATTAAATCTCGCCCGCCCTTCCTCCTTCAACCCTTCTTTCCCTTTTTGTTCAACACATCCATCAAGGTCATCTGATCTGACTTTTAGTCTCCTCCATAAAACTTTCACAGCTGAGTTGGAGTCAGATATAAGAGGCCATTGGTTAATCAAGTCACGCTGGTAATGCTATTGCTACTGCATTGCTCATGCTAAGTAAAGGGTGTCTTCTTTAACCGTTGTATAATGTTCACTACAACTTCATACCTAATAAGTCTCAACAACAGTACAGTGAGTGAAGTCCACACACCCTTCCAGCTAGTGCAATGTCAATAAGTCATGAATATAACTTACCACCGCCCGCCACCGCTGCTGGCTCCCCCCTGTAGCTCCTGCAGGTGCCGCATCTTCTCCTGCCCCCTCCGGAAGGCTCGAATCGCCGGTGGCCCCGCCGCCACTGGTGGTTGCTAGTCCGCCTAGATAAAAACATGACACATTTTTAGATGCCTGTACACCTCCCCCTATTTATTCTTTTTCATTAGCAAGATTGAAAAAAAAGTTAATACATACATATTATTATAAATCACATTCAATAGTCCAAATCGGGTACTAGAGTACAGTCAGTAGACACTAGTAGTGTTATGGTCCCTAGGGTCATTATTATACTATACTCTACTCTTTGCAAAGTTAGCCTGAGCCATGCAACCATTTTCCGCTTCATGTCTTTTGCGCATGTTACCTCGCAGCTTGTTGCGCAGTAACAGTAAGACGCCTTTTTGAGCCCACATGAGCACATACAGCTACTGTCTGAGCGTTGCGTACAAGAGGTCGAAAAACAAGCCACTTTGTTATGGAGTTCGGTTAGTCCGTATTGCTTAGCCATAGGTAACATGTTACACTTTTTGGGCAGGACTGAGAAATGCTTGCATTATACTATATAACACGCACCATTTTTCTCAGGCAGAGGATTCCCTTCTACGAACCAGAGATTTGCAGAGCTTATGAATGATGCATGTAACCAGTAATTCTACGTTCTACGGTGAGGAGTCGCCCAGAATTCGCACAGATCTTTTGTCTTATATATCATCAATGATCATGCACTTGTTGCAACACTGTTTATTGTTTTAATCTTATGCATTTTGCTGTTGGAGCTGGCTGGAGTACACTGAATTTTATAGAACAACATACATACAGAGCTTGTTAGTTGAAAATAAACCTTTTGAACTTACACATAGACTCTGTGGTATTTTGTGTGGTGGTGGTGGTGGACTTACACGAGTGAGTGAGCGAAAGGGTGTTATGTTCTGGGTTGTGTAATCATAATCATTGGGTATCTTCGGGTGGGGGTTCGGGGACCTAATGAGACACTATAGCTAGTCGTTCAGGGGATTGTGGGTTCACTTCTGACTGAGGTGTGAGGAACGTCCAAGTTCCAAACTCGCATCACCAACATCCTATTTCATTGTGCATAGTTCTGCATGGGGCTGTGCAGAATCCAAGTAGTATGTACTATATCCTATCAAAAATAGTCAAATATCTGGTTGGGCATTTTGTTTGTGGTAATTGTCAAAGCCTCAAGATTAAGAAGCCTAGAAGAGGACAACCGAAAGGACTGGACTCAGTGGCTAGAGCTATTAGTATTGGTCAATCTGAGTTTTATTCAAAACCGTACAATAAAGAGTGGCAATGCAAACTGGGCAAGCTTAGCGACAGACTAATATTAGTAGTACAGAGTACAGACATTCATAGCAGAGGCAGTTAGAACTTAGAGGCAGGGATAACCAGAATTTAGAAACAGATAGTCAAGTCAAGATCAAAGAATCTTTTGTAAAAAATAGAATTAGGGAGTGGAGCCAGAATTAATAGTTCTGAAAAAATAAGGTGCAGTAAAAGTTAGGGCAATATAATTGTTAATATTAACCACTGGAGGACTTACTGGGACCAGCAGCAGGGCCCTCGGTAGAGGAGCGGTCCTCTGGTGGTTGTCCCGCCGAATCGGACCCCGTCTTCTTGCCCCTGGGTGCTGCACATCAGTGATCATGTAAGATATAATAAAGAAAAAGAAAGACACAAACATTAATGATTGCTGTGAAACAAATAAATTATCTAAAAAAAACGCTCAAAAAACGTTTTAGGAAACAAAAATTGCAATAAAATTGACCTATCTAATCCGATCGACTACTGCCTTGCGGGATTCACGGACAGTCTACTTATTTGGGAACACTAATTCAGTGTTCCATTCTGATTGATTCAAATAAAATCCAGAACACTAACTAAGCCTAAGTACCACCTGACCTAGCCCACCTATTCCAGGCGGGCCAATTGTTCATTAAGCCTGCATTTCCATTTTTTATTGACATCAAAAATGCATAGATGAGAAGGAGGACACATGCATAAAGTGCATAATGCATACACCAAATTGTTGGTTGGTTGCGTCTGATGTTCTGCAGCTGACTGACACTGCTAAGCTAAGCTTACCAGTACCACTCACTAAACAAACTACAAAAGGTTCTAAGGACTGGGGTAAGCAGCACTCAGTGACAGAGGATGCGTCACGCAGACCGCTCAAAAATTATCAACTAATAGTAACTAAACCTAGTATCAAATGCATCCACCACTATTTGACAGGAGGACAAAGGAAGGACTACAGTCTCTCTAGCAATAGCATTACCTAACTGAAGTTCTCTAAAGTAAACTCTTACATAATGACAAGCGAGCGCAAAGTTGCAAAAAAGTAGGAGTACCGCCCATCACCTGTGTCCTACAATCACAGAAGATTTTGAAACGTAATTTACCTGCAATGTAAGCAGCAATATTCTTGTTATTTGTAAAAAATGTATACACAAATCACAATACTTATACTACTATATATATATTGGCTACTCACCAAGCCCCACGACCTCGACACCTAGCAGGTCCAACAGGTCCTGCTCCCGGTCAAGGATGTCTGACCACCGGTGGGCCAGCTGGTTATGGGTGCGCCGGACCTCGGAGCAGCGAAACACTGCCCGACGCACCTTCGCCCACCGGCGGTGACGCTCCTGGGTCGGGTACCCGGAGCCTGGCCTGCCGCCTGCTGCCAAGGTCAAGGGGAGGTGGCGCTGAATAAAATAAACAAGGGCGGCCACCTCCGCCTCATTAAACAGCTGGCGGGCTTGCACCCCTGCAGGGCGCAGTCTGCCGCAAGGCAGGCGGCGATTGGGCGCACGCGCCTTGCCCTTTGAGCCGCTGCTGCTACCCTTCGCCATGGTTCTGGGGTGGGAGGAGGTGAAAAAGAAAAGTTAGAAGGGAACAATAAAGTTAGGGGAAGAAGTAGGAGCTTAAAGAAGAAAGTTATATAAAACAGTAAAAAAGTAAAAAAAACACAGTAAAAAGTAGAAAAAAATGCAAAATATAGACTTAAGCAGAGAGTGAGATAGATAAGAAATAAAGAAAAATTAAAAAACAATGTAAAAAACTAAGGATTGCAAAGATTGAGGGAGGATAGAAAAGCAGGCCCAGAACCATAGCATAGAGTGGTAAAACAAGATGGCTGCGCCCATCGCGACCGCGTGGGTAAGTTCGCGCGATATTTGTCCCCGAGCACGCAAAAAACATCGCGAACACGTACAACGCGTTCCCGAACAAGGAATGCGCATCGCGAGCACGCTATACGCGACCCGGAACAGGAAATAAGGGATCGCGAACGGGCGGGACAAGTGAAAAACAAAATGGCCGCGCCCATAGGCGACCGCATGGGTAAGTTCGCGCCCCCGAGCACGCAAACAGCGTCCCGAACAACCACAACGCGTTCCCGAGCAAGAAAAACGCATCGCGAACGGGCGCGGCAAGCAGCTACGCACGCTCGCGAAGCTACGCGTAGCTCGCGTAGCGCTCCGACGTCTTCGCGTAGCTTCGCGTAGCGCGACTACACGAACTACGCCCAGGCTTACTTACTATGAACCCACAACTCATTCCTAAAAAATAGCACAATTTACATATTTACCAATTAATTATTGATTAACAAACAAATAATAACTAATTAATAATAAATTATTTACCACAATTAACAATATAAAAACATAAATACTTAATTTTTAATTATTAAAAATGATTAATTAATTAATTATAATTAAATTACTTCCCACCCTATTCCCCTATAAACCCACAACCCGCTCCTAAAAAAATAACATAATTAATTTATTTACCAAATAATTAATAATAATTAACAACCAATTAATAACTAATTGATAAAAAAATTAATTACCACAATTAACAATATAAAACATTAAATATCTAAATATTAATTATTAAATATTATTAATTAATTAATTATATTTAAATTACTTCCCACCCTACTCCCCTATAAACCCACAACCCGCTACGGAATAAAAACGCAAACTTTAATTAAAAAATAATTAATAACTTCTAAAAATTATTATTAAATGTATTATAATTAAATTACTTCCCACCCTATTCCCCTATAAACCCACAACCCGCTACGGAACTAAAACGCAAAATTTACTTAAAAAAACAATTAATAACTTCTGAAAATTTAATACATATATTAAAAAATACATACAATACTTAAACAAAAATATAGAACACATACATTTAAAATACATACTAAAATACATAACACTAATATAAACATCGATATTATTAACAACGATATTTTTACAAATGATATTACTGTCTTCGATATTAAAAAATCTGATATTTCTTACCTTACTGTCGATATTCTGGTCCACGATACTCTTGCAGTCGATATTCTTGTACCTCGATATTTACAACTCAATATTATGGTACTTCGAAAAAAAACCTCGGTCTGTTCATCGTTTTCCACAGAAGTATAGATTTGCTACGTGTTCCACATATTTCACCATCTGCTGCATAACCTACAGCTTTTAACAAAAAAATAGTTTCTAGCTCTAACGGATCAAATGTTACTAAAAATTTCCCAATATGTGTTCCTGCGCAGTAAAAGGCCCTTTGCAAAAGTTGGCTGGTCATTTTTAGTTGCTGTATTTGGTTGTTAAACTGGTACTAATGAGGTGAAAACTTTGCCCAGACAGTGATACCATGAGTAAAAACAACAAAATTATGAAGTAATACTATTATAAAACGTGCCACAATACGCCGCATAATTTGTTTTCCTTGCTGCATATTTTAGTCAACCTGTCACATAATTTGGTCCTCCCATGCTGCTTAATTCCAGTGGCCCGGACTATAGAAAGTTTATAAAGTAGGCTTAAGGTCAGTAACTTGCTCATGATTGGATGGCTTTTGTGTCTATCTTACTGGCACTGCTTCCTGAGGCTGATGACAAAACTCACACATTAAGTCAAATGGGCAGACAGGGTCCTTCCTGGGGTCCTTTCCAACTGTAATGTTGTGTTGGCTAAGGGTGGGTAACAAACTCCGCTCCGCCAGCGGAGTTGTCGGAGTGTTTGCCGCACCGCTTGGAGCGCGGAGTTCATCAAAATCCGCTGACTGCTGGCGTGGTTGAGGTTTTTTTTACCGGCAAAGGCATGGCAACTGCAGTGCAAGCTGGAGGAAAAGGCTCAGCAGCTTCTTGGACGCGCTCTGACACCAAGAGCCACCCGGTCTCTATCGCGTGTCGAGCACGTCATTGGGCGAGCACCGATAGCCTCCTCCCTCCCATTAATCTCTCTGCTCCCTGCCGAAGAAGATGAGGCTGCGGTGTCACAGGTCGCCTGGGGAGCGTCAAAGGCCGTGCAGCCAAGTGTCAGGGTAAGGGTGCATGGTGCAGTAAATCCCAATACTGTGCCACTGCCAGCCGGACCCCCTGCCACGCCCGGCCACACTGAAGTCCAGCAAGACACCCGATGAGGGTCAGCCCAGTCCCAAGCTGCCTGCAGCGGCCGCGGAAAATTAAACATCACGGGCCAGCTGAGGTGGTTATTGATTAACCCTTTGTGCCACTGGAGGAGCGACATGATATAAAGCGCAGTATGCAGCGGTGCATGCAGACTTGGGGGTGAGTACAGTATTATACTTAATTTATGTGACTTCACTTGTAGTTGCTTGCCTTAAGTTGTTACCGACTCATTCTGTCATTGCGCCTGACTTCTTCACGGGCATGCAGAATGGCTGTGTGCTGCTGACACTCGCCATTGAGCTCAAGGGGGGGCCACGCAATACTTCGCCTGCATGTGGAACTCCAGGGAATTCCGCGTAGTGAAACTCCGCAAGCTCCACCCACCCCTGGTGTTGCCCCAGATGTAAGGAGAGACACAGAAGCAATGATTGGAGCGTCTGCATTGAATCGGGATGCACCTCCGTTATTAGAAAATCAGGGTGCTCTCTGAAAGGGGGTGCATAAATAGACATAATATACCAAGTTCTGGCCCTGTAATGATGGCCCCGTTCTTTCCACTGGGGTGAAATCTGAACTGAGGACTTCGAAGAGCAATGCTTTACACCCTGATTCAAACCACTAACTGTAAGATGCCTGAGTGCAGGAGTAATGCCCCTAGCACAGAGTTGAAGTCCCATTGAGATGGATGAGCAAGCCTAATTCAAACATTCATCCACCAATGCACTGGATCGAAAGAGAAGATAGAATTGTGA
This sequence comes from Calotriton arnoldi, assembly GCA_963921515.1. NCBI lineage: Eukaryota > Metazoa > Chordata > Amphibia > Caudata > Salamandridae > Calotriton > Calotriton arnoldi. Next base: position 311,595 of record CAWUFW010004672.1, read on the forward strand.
ATGATGTTTGGCTGTTGCAGTTTGAGGGGTAGGGGGGCACAGAGTTGACCATTCTCCTGTCATTACTCCCACCTGTGTATCGATACTTAACAAAATACTGCTATTATGGCTTAACACATTATCTATCCACTCAGGTTGCATCCTATTCGAACCAGTGAGATATGAAACTATTTCCCTAAATCATGCCCTGTATGAATCAGTACATGTAGTAGCTAGGTAGGGATCTATCCTAGCCCCGATGAAGGCCTCTGATCGATACAGGCAATACTTTAGGCTGAAACATGTTGGCAGATATGAGGATATGAGAGACAGTGCTCACTAGACATCGCTCTCTTCTTTAACCTTACCTCGGCTACCCTCAATATAAATACATTTCACTGGGTTCATCTCTTTATTAAGAACTCCTTCAAAGAGGAGTTTGAGTCCATACTGGCAGTACTACATTACCAGGATGGGGTAAGGTTACCTATAATGAAGCATGCCACAAAAGAGTAGATGGGGTTTCCTCATGCAGACACGTCTGATTCAATTGGGACTCCAAGAGTCTCTTGCAGTTATAGGTTGTCTCATTCATTGACACCTCTTTGTGCCTCTGTGGGTATTCGAATTGGAGACTACCCTGCTGCTAGGAGAATCACTTTACACAAATGTTTTGTATGGAGAGTAGTCTGAAGAGGACACTTGATGGAAGAACTACAACAAACCGGTTCTGAAGGTGCAGACAGAAAATCCACATTCCCTTTTTATTTTGACTGTATAAAAGTGTGAGCCACTGGCCCACTTGTTGTTCCAGTTGCAAGTTCTCTTTGGCCAAGGAAATCAGTGCTCCACAGAGTACTCAGAGGAATGCTGTGCAACTAGAGCTGGTATCTGCCTGACATCCAGCTTCAGAGAGGCGAGGGGACATCACCTGATGCCTTGCCTTGCTGGAAGAAGATGTTCCTCTGACCTGAAGTATCTAGAAGAGAACCTGACTGCTGAGAGAGGGAAGAAGCCTGCTAAACCTACAGGAGGTGTGACTGTCCAGGAAGTGCAAGAAGCAGCTTGACCTCAGTGTCTGTGGGTCTGTCAGAAAAAGAGTCTATAGAGTGATCTGCGCGTCCTGAGGAGCATGGGTGCAGACTCTCCTTGCTAGTGATTCCATGCAGCAATCACAGACATCGATCATTGCCATGGTAGACAAGAACTGTGCCCGAGAAAGACCATACACTGCAACAAAGAATTTTGCCTGAGGTGGATTGTGCTGCCATCATCAAGAGCTTTGCCTGAGGTGGGTTTTGCTGCTGCAACCAAGAACTGTAGCCAAGTTGAACCCTGACTCTGCAACCAAAGATCCCGCTGCAGCTGTTTCTGTGCTTCTCTGACCCCTGATTTTTGGCAGCTCATCTGCTGCACTTCACCCCAGACACAGAATCAGGTCCACTATCTGCTGGAGATCCCCTCTCGCACAGAGTCAAAGCCCATCTTCAAGGATGTCTGCTGTTGTTTCACTGCCACCCTCCTCAGGTTCATGGACAGTACCTCTAGCTGGCACGTCTTCTCCCAAAAGCGGGAGATGGGAGAGACACATGCTGTAGGTTCCTGTCGGCTGCTCGAAAAGTACTCTACTGCTGCAAAGTGGTGAGATTGTTCTGAAATGGGACCTTGCTTATTAACTGAGCGCTACATATTGAACTAAAACACTGTCTGCACCTGAGCCTTGATAAATTCCCAAGAGAGTCTCTAAATCTAAAGAGAGACCTGCCAGAATTAATTAGGAAAGGGAGGACACCCATGAGAGGTGGCAAGGTGGGGCATATTGCAAGGCGCTGAAGCCCAATTACCAGTGGTTTGTTTGTACCTATGTGTTCTGTGGAGTATTACATTTTAATCATATAGATGAAAGTTCTTTTCATTGACTAAAGTCAACCACTGGAATTGACAATCAGTTATTGCGCTGTTGGGTGATTGTGGTGCACGGAGCTTGCACACTCCCACATTACCTCCCTGAAAAGCCTGTGACTACTAGCCATCGCTACCACTGAGAGTCAGGTATGGAAGGGGTTGTACTTGACACAGTTTGAACAGCCATAATAGAATGGACCCAGAGACATCCAAGGCAAACAACCCCTAAACCCCAACGGCTGAGGCCCAGTAGCCCCAGCTTGCTCTGTGGCCCCCAGAACCGGGTCTGACAAACATAAATACCCAAAATAAACTAAACCCAAACACACTAACTACAGCAATATTACTTTAGCAGTGCATTCCCAAAATAAAAGCTCAGGTTTGCTTGAGGTGTTCCGGGCTGCACATGGACCTATGTTGTTGTCCTGCTTCCTGTTAGAAATGGGATTTTTGGCAGGCTAGGGCATGTGCCAAAGCCAGGCAAAAACCACCCCCCTAGTCAGGATAAGGGAGTTACACTCCTAAAATAACCCCTGCTCACCCCCTTGGTAGCTTGGCACGAGCAGTCAGGCTTAGCTTAGAGGCAGTGTGTAAAGCATTTGCACATAACCAACAGTAATACAGTGTAAGCACTACAAAAGGACACCACACCAGTTTAGAAAAATAGCCAATCTTTTTATATACTTAAGACAAGACCAAAAACGATAAAAATCCACAATACAGTACTTAAAAATCTTCAGTTATCAAAATATGCTTTAAAAACAGTTCCTTGATGTCAATAGCTCCGTCCGGGGCTATCACGGCGTCGTGAGCAAACAAATCCAAACAGTTCTGGCTGACCGCGGCGTTGCGGGCCAGCTACGGTGTCGGGAAGACCCGCAAACAGTACCTTTTAGAAATGCAGGGCATCGATGACCTCTCGTTGAGCTTCCGAAAACACGGCGTCCGCAGGCGTCGGTTCCGGAAGTCGGTGCAGGAGTCGTCGGGGCCCTCGAAGTCACACGCGTTGCAAGTCGATCTCCTCTCTGATGGAGTCAGGAGCGCTGGCGTCGGCAGGCGTCGGGTGCTGAGGTGCGAAGTGCAGCGGTGCGGCGTGCAGTGCCCTCAGGTCGCGGTGCAAGCAGCGGTGCGGCGTGGCAGCGTCGGATGGCGTCGTCGGTGAGACCAGGGTCGCGGTGCGAGATGAAGGCGGTGCTCGTTAGGGTGCTGGCAGGTCACGGTGCAAGCAGCAGCGTCGTTGTTGCTGAAGCGCTGTCATCGGCTGACGAACTGGAGTCGATGGCGCCGGCGTCGGTAGGCCAAGGCTGCGGTGCGGGATGAGGGCGGTGTGTCGTGTGACTTACGAGCCGTGCCCTCGAACCACGGTGCAAGCAGCGGCGTCGATTTCGGCAGGAAGTGGCGGCGTCAGGCAGGCCAAGGTGTCCTCGTGAAGCAAGGCGGTGCGGAATGCGGTGCCCACAGGTCGCGGTGCAAACAGCGGCTCAGTGGCGGCGTCAACAGGCATTGTCGGTGAGACCAGGGTCGCGGTGCGGCATTGCGGCGGTGCTCTCTGCGGTGCCAAAGCTTCGGCGTGAAGAGAGGCGGTGCGGAGTGCGGTGCCCACAGGTCGCGGTGCAAGCAGCGGCTCGGTGGCGGCGTCAACAGGCGTCGTCGGTGAGACCAGGGTTGCGGTGCGGAGTTGCGGCGGTGCCCTCTGCGGTGCCAAAGCTTCGGCGTGAAGCGAGGCGCTGCGGGGTGCGGTGCCCACAGGTCGCGGTGCAAGCAGCGGCTCGGTGGCGGCGTCAACGGGCGTCGTCGGTGAGACCAGGGTTGCGGTGCTGCGTTGCGGCGGTGCCCTCTGCGGTGCCTTTGGGACACGGAGTCGGCAGCGGCGTCGTCGACGTCGTGGAGTTGCTTTTCTTCTGTTGCAGCACAAAACACACAGTCCCCAGTGCTGAGGGCAGAAGAACTTGAAGTCTTTGCTGTTCCTGAGACTTCTTGAACAGGGGGCAAGCTCTACTCAAGCCCTTGGAGAAACTCACAAAAGTAGATTGCAGAAAGTCCAGTCCAGGCCTTTCACTGCCCAAGACAGAAGCAGCCACTGCAGGCCAACACAGCAAAGCACACAGCAAAGTGGTAGTTCCTCCTCACAGCTTCTCCGGCTCTTCTTCTTGGCAGTCTTCTTGATCCAAAAGAGTTCTAAAGTTCAGGGGTCTGGGCCCCAGTATTTGTATCCAAAAATCCTTTGATCCTCTAGGCAGAAGTTGTCTGTGCCCAGCCAGAACCAGTTCTGCCTTCTCTGGTGTGATTTCCTGGCAGGAGGTGGAGACGCCATTGTCAGAGGCAGACCAGGCCCTTTGAGGTGCAAGGAAATCTTCTCCCCCTTCCCCCATTGTAGCCCAGGTCTATTCAGCCCTTTCCTGACCCACCTAGACTATCTGGAGCCCTCCTGCTCCCCAGCCTTCTGTCATCCAAAACCCAGACAGGCAATCCACATTCCAAAAGAGGCACACGGGATGACTGAGCAAGAAAATACCTACTTTCTAAAAGTGGTATTTTCAAACACAGAATGTAAAAATCACCTTCACTAAAAGATGCATCTTTAGATTCTGAGTTCAGGCATATTAAATTCTATTTTCTTACCGAATTCCCTGGGCCAGTTACGTTTATAAGATGTTATAAACAAACCTCCCATTCTATCCTATGGGGAACTGGTAGCCTTGCAATAGTGAAAAACGAAATTGGCTGTAATTCACTATCAGGACATGCCACACACACCAGGGCATGTCCCACCTTTCACATACACTGCACCCTGCCCACAGGGGTACCTTGGGCCTACCTGAGGGGTGTCTGACATGTAAGAAAAGGGAAGGTTAGGGACTGGCCAGTGTGTGCACTGGCCAAGTCGACATGGCAGTTACAAACTGCGCGCACTCTGCAATGGCAGGTCTGAGGTACCTTTTCAGGGCTACTCACGTGGGTGGCACAATCAGTGCTGCAGGCCCAATAGTAGCATTCGATTTACCAGCCCTGGCACACTCAGTGCACGTTACTGGGGACTAACAAGTAAATCAAATATCCAATCGTGGAAATACCAATCCATAACACAGTTTACACAGAGAGCATATGCACTTTAGCACTGATTAGCAGTGGTAAAGTGCCCAGAGTCCTAAAACCAACACAAACAGGTCAGGGAAAAATAGGAGGAAAAAGCAAAAAGTTTGGGGATAACCCTGCAAAAAGGGCCATTTCCAACACAACCCCCTTCCAGCCTAAAGCCAGGGGAGACCAATCCATACCTCGATGGGCTTCCCTGCTTGGGGCGATAGAACACGGAACCTGGCCCGCAACAGCAGGGTTTCCTTCCCGTTTTACGCCTTCCTGCACCTAGTTGGATTCCTCTATCCATACTTTCAGGGCCCACTAAGCTGACCCATAGGGGACCCTTCTCCTCACCTGTGGACCCCATCTGTGCAGCACCTAAACTTACTTGGCTCACAGATGTGTCCCAACAGGCAGACAGGACCCCCATGGCCAACACAATCGTGTGGCCCAGTCCACCTCCGGGGTGTGACTCCTTTCCCCCTCCCAGGGGCAACTCTGTCCCTCCGGACAGCCAGCCACAGTGGTCACTGACAGCTGTCAGTGATGAGAGCCAGGCCTCATGCCTTTCAGGCCACTCCAACCGTTGCGGCATCAGAGAGTGGGGGGCGGTAGCCCCAGGTGCCTGGCATCCTTTCTCCACTCTCCCGCCTGCCAAGTCAGGTATGGCATCCTGACACTGGCCCACCAGCCCAGGGTCTGTACCCTGCGGCTGGACAGGAGACTGGGGTGGGCTCTCCCACACCCTCTCCTTCTCCCTGGGGCTCTGTACCCTCCCACCTGGAGCGGTACCCCCTTCCCGAATTGTCAGGGCACCTGTGGTAGGTGTCCTGCACAATTCGCCCAACAGTTCAGGGGTGCTATCCTGCAACTGGTACACCAGCCCAGGGTCTGTACCCTGGGGCTGAACCAGGGACTGGGCTGGGCTCTCCCACACCCGGTCCTCCCCCCTGGGGCTCTGTACCCTCCCACCTGGAGCGGCACCCCCAGAAGACAAACTGGTAGGGGCACTGTTTGCAGTCGCCCCTGCCCCCAGGTCAGGGGGGACACCATGAACCTGGTCCGCCAACCCAGGGTATGTACCCTCAGGCTGACCAGAGGTCTCGGGTGCAGCTCTCCTCCCCTTACCCCTCCTTCTGGGATCCTGCACTCTCCTCCCAGGAGAAGCACCCCCAGAACCAAAAACTGTCAGGACGCTGGAACCTGACCTCCCAAACAATTCTCCCACCAGTTCAGGACCTCTCTCCAGCAACTGGTCTCCCAACCTAGGGTCTAAACCCTCAGGTTGCACCGGGGTCAGAGGCGAGGACTTCCTCCCTCTGCACCCCCTTCCAGAGTTCTGCACCCTCCCACCTGGAGTGGTACCCCTAGAAGACAAACCGGTCAGGACACTGCTTACAGTCGTCCTTCCCTCCATGTCAGGCAGGACCTGAGCCTGGCCTCCCAACCCAGGGACTAAACCCTGTGGCTGAGCACCTGCCCGGCGCACTAGGACTTCCTTGGGAGCACGCATGCCCCCCCTGAGGGTAACACATGACTCATGTGTTGTGTGACAGTCTGCCTGGCGCAGATCTCCCGACCCCTGTCCATCTGACAGTGCACGAAGATCCCCCAGGACAGAAGTGGTGTCACCATGGTCACTCCTAGGAGGCTCAGCTCTTCTGTCTGGCCCCTGACCCACTGGTTCTCCCACTGGGGAACACATCCCCCTCTCACCCCTCAATCTGGACTTCTGCACCCTCCACTTAGGAGCGGCACCGCCAGACACCAGAACCACTGGAGCTCTGTTTACAGACACTCCACGTTCTCCTGACAGTAGGAGATCCCCCTCAACAGACGGCCTACCAGTACAGCCTAGGCTCCCCACCTGGTGTTCCCTCCTGGAACCACCCAGGCTCTGGGACCGGGTTTTGGGCACCTTGGGCCGCAGCCCATTCCCACTCCTTCTCCGCGGAGACAGGACGTGAGTCCCTACACCCTTCCCACGACACCGGAACCTCTCTGGGCTACCACAAACCTTTCCCACCACCCTCGGTTGGGAAATACCTAAGCCGCTTCCTTCCGGGTCAACCCCAGATGCTTCTCCAGACCCTCTGGAATCCACCAAAAGGTCTGCCTCCAGTGCAAGCTCCCTGGGGTCAGAGAACTCACAATCCACTGGGTGTTGGCATAGCTCTGGAAAACAGGGACTTAAAATATGCTCTCCAACAATTGAATCACACAGCCTCACACATGTGTTAACCAAACTATCCTTCACCCATCCATCCAGTGCCTCGGACAAGTACCCCACATCATTCTCACAAGACTGGTGAAACAGTGTCTGACTGTTGCTGTCTCTTAACCCATACTCTTCTGGCTGGTCTCCATACTCACTTACTAGGGCTTCTATCATGGGGGAACCCCTCTCCCTGCACCTCTCATCTAGAGTCCGTAGAGTGTCCCTCCCACTACCAGGAAAATGATCCCCTGTGCCAGTTCCCCAATCCACCTCAGGGACACTGCGTACCACTGGAGTAACCTCACAATCCTGAACCCCCTGGTGTATGTCAACCCCCTCCTTGAAGCAGGGTCCCAAATCTGTGTGTGTGTGTACCTCATCCTCAGTACTGGACCTAACACTTTTGCTGCCACCATCTGGGCTGGTCCTAGCCCCACTGGCTTCCCAGTCCAGCTCTCTCATTTTAAACTCATGGTCTAACATCATCCTCCTTTCCTCCATGGCTATTCTTTTGTCTTCCCTCTCACTTTCCATCCTGAGTTTCTCCAACTCGAACTTCCTCGCTTCCCGCCTGTCCTCCAGCTCCTCTGGGGACAGACTGCTGCTGCCTGGTTCAAATGGATCCCCCTCGAACACCGAAAGACCGTCACTCACGCCCTGGTCACCAGCAGACTCGACTACGGCAACGCACTCTATGCCGGAATAAACAAAAACCTCACCCGCAAACTACAGACCATCCAGAACGCCGCCGCAAGACTGGTCCTCAACCTGCCAAAACACTGCCACATCTCCCAGCACCTGCGCACACTCCACTGGCTCCCTGTCGAGGTGAGAATCACCTTCAAGATGCTCACCCACGCACACAAGGCCCTCCACGGCACCGGACCAGCATACCTGAACAGCCGACTCAAATTCCACGCACCCCAAAGGACCCTACGATCAGCCCAGCTCTCCTACGCCGTGGTCCCCCGCACCAGAAAGACCAGATCGGGAGGCCGCTCCTTCTCCTTCCTCGTGGCCAAAGCATGGAACGCCCTTCCGCTCCACCTCAGACAGACAACATCGCTCCCCATCTTCGCAAGAAACCTCAAAACCTGGCTCTTCGACAGACCCCCTCCTTGATGGATGGAACCTGCACCCCCACCCCCCCTAGCACCTTGAGACCCTTACGGGTGAGTAGTCGCGCTTTAACAAACCCCTGATTGATTGATTGATTGGTTTAGAGGGTGCCCCCCCACCCAAAAGCACCCTTGGAATAGGCTCCTCTGCCTCCATGCCAAGATCTCCAGACAGCTCACTAGCATGTCTGGCTGCTACCCAGGCCCTCAGCGCCTTTTGTAGCTCCTCTTTTCTGGTGAGACCCCTGATTTGGATTTTGAGGTTTTTGCAGATCGCCTTCAATTTCTTCCCATAGTAGGTTTCTAACCTCTCCTCCTCACAGGCCACTTCCAAGGATGCAACAGATGATGCAATTGATTCAGGGATGACGAAGTATCAAGTTCAAACTGGCAAGATCAAAAAAATAGGCCAAAAAGAAAAAGATCCAGTATGTGGCACGTAATGGTCTGCGATATGGTAGTAGTGCATACCAATCACTGTAAGTCAGGTGCAAACGCAAGTCCTATCCTCACCGCTGACAACCAATGTTAGAAATGGGATTTTTGGCAGGCTAGGGCATGTGCCAAAGCCAGGCAAAAACCACCACCCTAGTCAGGATAAGGGAGTTACACTCCTAAAATAACCCCTGCTCACCCCCTTGGTAGCTTGGCACGAGCAGTCAGGCTTATCTTAGAGGCAGTGTGTAAAGCATTTGTACATAACTAACAGTAATACAGTGTAAGCACTACAAAAGGTCACCACACCAGTTTAGAAAAATATCCAATATTTTTATATACTTAAGACAAGACCAAAAACGATAAAAATCCACAATACAGTACTTAAAAATCTTCAGTTATCAAAATATGCTTTAAAAACAGTTCCTTGATGTCAATAGCTCCGTCCGGGGCTATCACAGCGTCGTGAGCAAACATATCAAACAGTTCTGGCTGACCGCGGCGTCGCAAGCCAGCTACGGTGTCGGGAAGACTTGCAAACAGTACCTTTTCGAAATGCAGGGCGTCAATGACCTCTCGTTGCGCTTCCGAAAACACGGCGTCCGCAGGCGTCGGTTCCGGAGGTCGGTTCCGGAGTCGTCGGGGCCCTCGAAGTCACATGCGTTGCAAGTCGATCTCCTCTCTGATGGAGTCAGGAGCGCTGGCGTCGGCAGGCGTCGGGTGCTGCGGTGCAAAGTGCAGCGGTGCAGCGTGTGGTGCCCTCAGGTCGCGGTGCGAGCAGCTGCTCGGTGACGGCGTCGGATGGCGTCATCGGTGAGACCAGGGTCGCGGTGCGAGATGAAGGCGGTGCTCGTCACGGTGCTGGCAGGTCACGGTGCAAGCAGCGGCGTCGTCGTTGCTGAAGCGCTGTCATCGGCTGACAAACTGGAGTCGATGGCGCCAGCGTCGGTAGGCCAAGGCTGTGGTGCGGGATGAGGGCGGTGTGTCGTGTGACTTACGAGCGGTGCCCTCGAACCACGGTGCAAGCAGCGGCATCGATTTCGGCGGGAAGTGGCGGCGTCAGGCAGGCCAAGGCGTCCTCGTGAAGCAAGGCGGTGCGGAATGTGGTGCCCACAGGTCGCGGTGCGAGCAGCGGCTCGGTGGCGGCGTCAACAGGCATCGTCGGTGAGACCAGGGTCGCGGTGCTCTCTGCGGTGCCAAAGCTTCGGCATGAAGCAAGGCGGTGCGGAGTGCGGTGCCCACAGGTCGCGGTGAAAGCAGCGGCTCGGTGGCGACGTCAACAGGCGTCGCCGGTGAGACCAGGGTTGCGTTGCGGCGGTGCCCTCTGCGGTGCCAAAGCTTCGGCGTGAAGCGAGGCGGTGCGCGGTGCGGTGCCCACAGGTCGCGGTGCAAGCAGCGGCTCGGTGGCGGCATCAACAGGCGTTGTCGGTGAGACCAGGGTTGCGGTGCGGCATTGCGGCGGTGCCCTCTACGGTGCCTTCGGGACACGGAGTCGGCAGCGGTGTCGTCGACGTCGTGGAGTTGCTTTTCTTCTGTTGCAGCACAAAACACACAGTCCCCAGTGCTGAGGGCAGAAGAACTTGAAGTCTTTGCTGTTCCTGAGACTTCTTGAACAGGGGGCAAGCTCTACCTCAAGCCCTTGGAGAAACTCACAAAAGTAGATTGCAGAAAGTCCAGTCCAGGCCTTTCACTGCCCAAGACAGAAGCAGCCACTGCAGGCCAACACAGCAAAGCACACAGCAAAGTGGTAGTTCCTCCTCACAGCTTCTCCGGCTCTTCTTCTTGGCAGTCTTCTTGATCCAAAAGAGTTCTAAAGTTCAGGGGTCTGGGCCCCAGTATTTGTATCCAAAAATCCTTTGATCCTCTAGGCAGAAGTTGTCTGTGCCCAGCCAGAACCAGTTCTGCCTTCTCTGGTGTGATTTCCTGGCAGGAGGTGGAGACGCCATTGTCAGAGGCAGACCAGGCCCTTTGAGGTGCAAGGAGATCTCCTCCCCCTTCCCCCATTGTAGCCCAGGTCTATTCAGCCCTTTCCTGACCCACCTAGACTATCTGGAGCCCTCCTGCTCCCCAGCCTTCTGTCATCCAAAACCCAGACAGGCAATCCACATTCCAGCAGAGGCACACGGGATGACTGAGCAAGAAAATACCTACTTTCTAAAAGTGGTATTTTCAAACACAGAATGTAAAAATCACCTTCACTAAAAGATGCATCTTTAGATTCTGAGTTCAGGCATACTAAATTCTATTTTCTTACCGAATTCCCTGGGCCAGTTACGTTTATAAGATGTTATAAACAAACCTCCCATTCTATCCTATGGGGAACTGGTAGCCTTGCAATAGTGAAAAACGAAATTGGCTGTAATTCACTATCAGGACATGCCACACACACCAGGGCATGTCCCACCTTTCACATACACTGCACCCTGCCCACAGGGGTACCTTGGGCCTACCTGAGGGGTGTCTGACATGTAAGAAAAGGTAAGGTTAGGGACTGGCCAGTGTGTGCACTGGCCAAGTCGACATGGCAGTTACCAACTGCGCGCAGACTCTGCAATGGCAGGTCTGAGGTACCTTTTCAGGGCTACTCACGTGGGTGGCACAATCAGTGCTGCAGGCCCACTAGTAGCATTCGATTTACCAGCCCTGGCACACTCAGTGCACTTTACTGGAGACTAACAAGTAAATCAAATATCCAATCGTGGAAATACCAATCCATAACACAGTTTACATAGAGAGCATATGCACTTTAGCACTGATTAGCAGTGGTAAAGTGCCCAGAGTCCTAAAACCAACACAAACAGGTCAGGGAAAAATAGGAGGAAATAGCAAAAAGTTTGGGGATAACCCTGCAAAAAGGGCCATTTCCAACACTTCCTGTACCAGTGTTCGATCCATTCCATCTGGTTCTCAGTAAGTGTGAGTTGTGATGTTATAATGTTGGCCATGCCATTTATGACTGATGCTAAACAGCACTTGTTTACACAGTGAGATATGGTTCTGTTCCTTCATGAGAACTGACATACCGCAATTTCTATATTTTGCTCCTGGTCAAAAGCAGCTACTTTGCATGTGACATTACATCGTTGATAAATAATGTTTTTCAAACATTTATGTTCCAATATATATATATATATTAGATTACATTATTATATATGTTATAATATTTATATACACACACACACACACATATATATATATACACACACATACACATATATATATATGTCACCAGTAGCGGTCCGTGGTGGGAGTGCTGCCTGGCGGTGACGTGGGGTGGGGGAGGGGGAGGGTGGGGGGGTAGTAAACTACAGTATACGGCCAAATAGAGGTAAGTAAACATATAAATAAATAAACGAATTTCGTTGCACGCGCTGCATCGACAAATGCGATGCAGCGCGCGCAACGAAATTCGTTTTATTTATTTATATGTTGACTTACCTCTATTCGGCCGTATTCCGTTATTTACTACCCCCCACCCTGCCCCTCCCCCGCCCCACGTCACCGCCCAGCAGCACTCCCACCACAGGCCGCTACTGTATGTCACACTTTCCATAGGAAGGGCATTTTTTGTTTTGCTAATAACTTTGGTGCCCTCTGACGAATCTTCACAAAACTTTTGGAAAAAAAATCATCTATCTCAGTCCATTCCTGAAAAGTTTTGGGGTAATCCGTCAAGCGGACATAAGGAACATAAGGGGGCAGAGTAGGGGTATCCTGACCTCCTAGCCCTTTATGGGGCTCTCAGAGGGACACCCCTCGCCCCACCCTTGGGTAAAAAAAAAAAATTGTCATTATGATCCCGCTGGAGTACCATGATGCTCCCCCAGGGTGGGTCAGGGCAGGGAATCAGTGCACCTTTTATTTTTCAAATAATTTTTGGGAAGGGGCATGCGTGAGGCCCCCTCCCTAAGCCAACTTTCAGCTCCGGGGACCCCATCCCCGTCGTTCCAACACAATGCTGTCCTGGTGATCCCATGTCCCCGGAACAACGAGAAAGGAGGCCCAGGGAGATCTTAATGGGGTCCCGGGACCCCATCTCTGGGACCTTGAAGAAAGGAGATGAAGAGGAATGAGGCAACTCTCCACCCACATGGCGGTGTGCGTCTCCCACTCCCCGTGACCAGGCGTAGCGGGGCGCATACCGCAGCAGTACACCCTGTCTGCAAGAAGTGGGCTGGGAGAATGTAGGTGCCGGCTCATGCCTCGGCACCAAACAGTGTTTGTCCGGAGGAGAGCCAGGTGGGGCAGCTGCGAGTGGGCTCACTGTGCGACCCCCACACTGAGAGAGAACCCGGTACACGGTGGGCATGGGCACCAGGGCCGGACTAGGAACCAAAATCGGCCCTGGCAAACCGATCGGCCGTCCCCCTATGGGGGAGAGGAGGGAGTGCAGCCGAACTGTTTTCTAGGGCCGGTTTCGGCCGATTTTGTTACAGGGGGCTGATGTTGCTGCCCCCGGTAACAAAAACGGCCCTCAGGGGTCCAAAAACGGCCCCCACCCTGGCGGCCCACCGGGGAAACGGCAGGTGCCTGCTACGGCCAGTCCGGCCCTGATGGGCACCCAGTTAAAAAAAGAAGGGACAAAGACACCAGCATCACGAGGCCATGACAAGAAACCAAGCTGCGATGCCTCTAATCAAATATTCACACCTCCCAGCCTGGTGGCACCACTTAATGCTCCTCGCAGGCCTCATTTACATATTATTTTTTCTCCTCGCAGGCCTCATTTACATATTATTTTTGCTCTGGGGTGCCCCAATCTGGGCTGGGGCACCACCAACAGATTTGAGGAGTGTTGCGGGGGCTGCAGTAGTGGCAGCAGCCCCCCCAGAAGTGAAGTATAAAAACATGCCCTAGGTTTGAGGGAGCATGAAATTGATGACCCCCCAGGAAAGGTTTGCTATTAAATTAAGCATTATGAGCTGGTGCATTTGCTTTTTAGGTTAGGAGGGTATGGACTCCTTGTGGTTGGTGCTATGGCTCCATTATGTGGACTGAAGAGTATTAAAGAAAGACTCAAACATCATGTTTATTGTTAGTAGGAGTGCTGTGCTTATAATACTTTGATGACTATGGGTATTAACCCGTTTAGTGCGGGTCTCTGCCATTGGTTGACCCTGAAGAGGGCTACAAGGAATGCAGGTCTCTGCCATTGGTTGACACTGGGGAGGGCTACAAGGAATTCTCCAGTGTGAGTACCGGAGGATTCCTTTTTTTTTTTAAATTCCGTGTCAGCCGCCGCTCTCCTGGCCCCTCCCTCCCATCTGTGACATCAGCACACACAAACCACAGATTCCACAGCGGAAGGCTCTCTCCTGCAAAAATGCCTAAATAGGCCTCTACAGGTTTCAGGGAGGCCTCAGTGGAAAGGGGAGGTTTTCCCCTTGCCAATGAGGCCTCCCTGAAACTATTTCCTGGCAGTGGATGACAATTGCCAGGAAACCCCACTAGGACACCAGGGACCAGAGTTTGGGGGGGTCAGCCCATTTTTAAAAAATGTGTTTCTTCCCCTGGGGAGGTGGGGGGGGCACGATCGCGCCCCCAGGGAAAGTTTTTAAAAAATTGGAAAAAAAGTGAAATTATCAGGGAGTTGGCCCTGCTGACATATGGGTAGATCCACTGTTGGACCCTCATTTTATTTTGGTAAATGTGTGTTTTCCTGGAGGGGTGTGGTGTAATTGCACTCCCTCCCCCAGGGAAAACACACATTCCCCCCCAAAAAATATAAAACAAATGTAGGTGGGGGTTGGCCCTAGAGACCTGGGTGAACCCCCCTGAGGGCTCTTATAAAAAAATATATATAAATATGTGTTTTCCCTAGTGTGGTGATTGCGCCCACCCCCACCGAGAAAACACACATATATTTTTTTAAGCCATGCCATATGTGGCAATATTTTAGAACAGGAAGGTAGGAGATCTTATTAGAAAAATACCTACCTAAAGTTATTTAAGATTTGGAGACGTGTTTGCATGCGGTGGAAGGCTCTGCACAAAGGTTGACAGGTCACTTTCAGTTGCTTATTTCTGTATTTGGTTGCTATTTGGATGATAATGAGGGGAAATCTTTGCCCAGGCAGTATTATCATGTTTTCAAATCATAAAATAATGCATCATAATTTGCCTTTTCTTGCTGTATAATTTAGTCAACCCTGTCCTATAAGTGGGTGATGTCCGGCCGCAAGATTCCACTGACCCTGGTGGCCTTCGCACAAATTCGCAGGTGCTACTATGTGAACTTGCGCTTCTTGAGATCAAAGGTTGATTTGTGGCTTCTGAAATTTAGTTTTATGCTGGCAAATGCCCAGAAGCTCCCCCAATGATAAAGTTTTACGTAAGCCGTGACAAAAGTATGCTGTGATATTGGGTACGTGGCAAGGTGAAGTAATAGTTTCTTTTTTTTAAATCTTTTTTTTAGCCTTTGGAGAACCTGCAGATTCACCAATAAAGTAAGTTTTTGTTTATTTACTGTTGCACACATCTCCTAGAGGCACACACCCACCGACTGATTTAGAACTATTCTTCTGCCTTGTACGTAGGACAGATTTTTAGAAGGAAGGTTTTAACCAGTCAGCAGAGATGGCGTCTCAGTGGATGAATGCTGCCCAGGACCTAACTAGGGTTATGGAGGACTGCTCTGAGGTAGGATCAGAGACTGAGACAGCAGATACTGAGACCACATCTGAGGGAGGGGAAAATGGAACAGAATGATTCAAAATACACTGGACGCATATGTCACACCCTGTGATTTAAAAAAAAAATCTTTTTATTGGTTTTTGTTAGAACTGGGGGTCTCTAGTTGGCAATGGTTTGCACCTTTGTCCAAATAGGGACCCTTGCTTCTAGTCAGGATAAGGGGGAAACACTCCTAAAATAACCCCTGCTCACCCCCTGGTAGCTTGGCACGAGCAGACAGGCTTATCTCAGAGGCAGTGTGTAAAGCATTTGTGACCACATACAGTAATACAGTGAAAACACTACAGATGGACACCACACAGGTTGTTTATGTAAAAATAAGTAATCTTTATATAGACTTATCACAAGACCCAATAGCAAAAATCCACAATACTGTAATCAAAAATAGACTTAAAATGATAGAGACAGTTCACGTTATCTTCAAAAATAGGATAGTCAATCAAAAATAAAGCTTGTAGCAACAAATAACTCCACTTGGAGTTATCACGACGTCGTGACCGGTGGAAATCCCAAAGTACGGCGCCGACCGCGAGGTGCGCGGCGTCGGGCCCGGAGTCGAGCAGACCCACAAAGAACAGTACCTGGAATTCGATGGAAACAAAGACGGTGCACGGCGTCGGGGAGGTGATGCTTCGTTGGCGCCGGCGGCGTCGGTTCCTTACGACCCCAGGGGAGGTGATGTCTCGGTTCCTTACTGCAGCGCAGGGGAGGTGAGGCGTCGGTTCCTTACTGTGTCGGGGAGGTGACGTCACGGATGGCGGCGAGGCGTCGGTTCCTTACGATGGTGCGGCGTCGATGGATTCGGGGTCACCCACGTCGAGGATCGGCTCCGCGATGATGAAGCCCTGGCGTCGGTGAAGTCGGGGCTGCGGTGCGAGTCGGGACGGTGCGTCGTGAACGTCACGAGCGGTGTCCTCGGCTCCGGTGCAGGCAGCGGCCTCGATGACGGCTTCGGAGTCGATGTCGCACGGCGTCGGCAGGCGTCGGGCCTACGGTGCAAGTCGGGGCGGTGCGTCGTGCTCTTCACGAGCGGTGCCCACGGCTTCGGTGCAGGTTACGGCGTCGCTCGCCGGCGTCGGTGTTGCAATTTCCCTCTGTTAGCAGCTAAAACAGCAGTTCCAGATGCAGGCAAACAGAAGGGGTGAAGTCTTTGTGTCCCTGTGACTTCAGGCAGGAGGCAAGCTCAGTTCAAGCCCTTGGAGATTCCCTTCTTCAAGATGACAAAGCACAGCAAAGTCTTTTCTCCTGTCCTTGGCAGAAAGCAACCACTGCAGGCCAACCCCAATCAGCAAAACAGCACAGGGGCAGTACTCCTCCTTCAGCTTCTCCGGTTCTTCTCCTTGGCAACAGGTTTCTTGATTTCCCAGAAGTGATCTAATTTCCTAGGGGTCTGGGTCCCCTTTTATACACCTTTTCCCTTTGTTCTCTGAAGGCAGAGAGGCCTCTGCCTAGTCCAAAACCAGTTCTGGTCAGTCCTGGAGCACTTTGTTTTTCTGACTCCTTCTTTCCTTTGTGAGTGAGGGGCAGAGCCATCAGACGCCCGGCAGGAGGTGGAGCCAGCATTGTGGAAGGCAGGCACAGCCCTATTCAGACCCAGGTGCAACTCCTCCCTCCACTCTGGATGCAGACCTTCCTATTCAGCCCTGTGCTGACTCACCCTGCCTCCTGGAATCCCCCAGCCCCTGTCACTCACAAATCCAGACACACAATACACAACCTGAGCAGAGGCAGCTGGATGAGTTTAGGCAAGAAAATACCTACTTTCTAAAAGTGGTATTTTCAAACAAAGAATGTTAAAACCAACTTCACTAAAAGATGTATTTTATCATTCTGAGTTCAGGCATACTAAATTCGTTTTTCTACCATGTTCTCTGGGTCAGTTAGGATTATAAGGTGTAATAATCAAAACTGCCCATTCTGGCCTATGGAGAACAGGTAGCCTTGCAATAGTGAAAAACGAAAATGGCTGTAATTCACTATTAGGACATGCCACACACACCAGGGCATGTCCTACCTTATACTTACAATGCACCCTGCCCTTGGGCCTACCTTAGGGGTGTCTGATATGAAGATAAGGGAAGGTTTAGGGACTGGCAAGTGGGTGCACTTGCCAAGTCGACATGGCAGTCACAGACTGCACACAGGCTCTGCAATGGCAGGCCTGAGACACATTTTACAAGCTGCTTCTGTGGGTGGCACAACCAGTGCTGCAAGCCCACCAGCAGCATTGGATTTACAAGCCCTGGGCACACGCAGTGCACTGTACTAGGGACTGACAAGTAAACCAATCATCCAATCATGGAGTCACTAATCCATAACACAATTTATCATGGGGAGAGCATATGCACTTTAGCACTGATCAGCAGTGGTAAAGTGCCCAGAGTCATAAAACCAACAAAAACAGGTCAGAGAAAATATAGGAGGAAGGCAAAAGTTCAGGGATGACCCTGCAAAAAGGGCCAAGTCCAACACAACCCCCTTCCAGCCAAAACGCAGGGGAGACCAATCACTACCCTGATGGGCTTCTCTGCTTTGGGCGATAGAACCTGGACCCTGGCCCACAACAGCAGGGGCATACTCCAGTTCTACGCCAATCTGAACCTATTTGGATCCCTCTGTCCATACTCTCAGGGCCCACCAAGCTAATCCATGGGGAACCCTTCTCCTCACCTGTGGACCCCACCTGTGCAGCACCTAACCTTAGCTTGCTCACAGGTGTGTCCCAACCGACAGACAGTACCCACATGGCCAACACAGATGTGTGGCCTAGTCCACCCCGGGGTGTGACTTCTGTCCCCCTCCCAGGGGCAACTCTGTCCACCAGGACAGCAAGCCACAGTGGCCACTGACAGCCGTCAGTGATGAGAGCCAGGCCCCAGGCCTTTCATGGCTCTCCAACCTCTGTGGTGTCAGAGAGCGGGGGCAGTAGCCCCAGGTGCCTGGCACCCTTTGTCCACTCTCCCAACCGTCAGGTCAGGTATGACATCCTGACACTGACCCACCAGCCCCGGGCCTGTAACCGGCGGCTGGACAGGAGACTGGGGTGGGCTCTCCCACACCTGGTCCTCCTCCTTGGGGCTCTGCACCCTCCCACCTGGAGCTGTACCCCTTCCAGAATTGTCAGGGCACCTGTGGCAGGGGTCCTGCACACCCGCCCACCAGTTCAGGGGTTCTATCCTGCAACTGGGATCCCAGCATAGGGTCTGTACCCTTAGACTGGGCAGAGGCCAGGGGTGAGGCTGTCCTCTCCCCGCCCCCTTACTGGGGTCCTGCACCCTCCCACCTGGAGCGGTGCCCCCAGAAGACAAACTGGTAGGGGCACTGTTAGCAGCTGCCCCTTCCTCCAGGTCAGGGGGACACCCTGAACCTGGTCCTCCAACCCAGGGTCTGTACCCTTAGGCTGGACCTGTGCCTGGCAACCCAGGACTTCCGGGAGGGTACACCAACCCCCCAAGGGAAACACACTCCTCTAGAGTTGTGTAATAATCTGCCTGGCGCACCAGGACTTCCTGGGGAGCACGCATGCCCCCCAGAGGGTAACACAGCTCTCATGTGTTGTGTGACAGTCCGCCTGGCGCAGATCTCCCGACCCCTGTCCATCTGACAGCCGCGAAGATCCCCCAGGACAGAAGTGGTGTCACCATGGTCATTCACTGGTGACTCAGCCCTTCTGGCTGGTCCCTGACCCACTGGTTCTTCCACTGGGGACTCTCTCCCCTCTCACCCCTCACTCTGGGCTTCTGCACCCTCCCAAGTGGAGCGGCACTGCCAGATACCAGAAACACTGGAGCTCCATTTACAGACGCTCCAGGTTCTCTAGACACTAGGAGATCCTCCTCAAGAGGCGGCCCATCAGGACAGCCTAGGCTCCCTACCTGGTGTTCCCTTAAAGAACCATCCAGGCTCTGAGACTGGGTTTCGGGCACCTTGGGACACGCAGCCCCACACTCACTCCTTCTCCACTGAGACAGGACGTGAGCCCCTACACCCCTCCCACTACACCGGGACCTAGCTGGGCTACTCTGAACCACTTCCACCACTCTGGGCTGGAAGATACCTGAGCCACTCCTCTTAGGGTCACTCCCCAATGCCTTTTCAGACCCTCTGGAAACCACCAAAAGGTCTTCCTCCCTCGTGAGCTCCCTGGGGTCAGAGAACTCACTCTCCAACAGGTGTTGGCATAGCTCTGGAAAACAGGGACTTACAATATGCTCTCCCACAATTGGATCACACAACCCCTCACAGGTGTTAACCAAGTTATCCTTCACCTCACCATCCAGTGCCTCACACATGTACCCCACACCACTCTGCTGAGATTGGCAAGACAGTATCTGACTGTCTCTGTCACTCAACCCACACTCTTCTGGGCGGTCTTCACACTCACACCCCAGGAATTCAAACATGGGGGAACCCCTTTCCCTGCACCTCTCATCTAGAGTCAGTAGAGTGTCCCTCCCACCACTAGGACTATGAACCCCTGTGCCAGTTCCCCAATCCACCTCAGGGACGCTGCGCACCACTGGAGCTACCTCATACCCTTGAACCTCCTGGTGTATATTAACCCCTCCAAGTCAGGCACCACATCTCTGGGTGTGTGTACTACTCCCTCAGCACTAGGTAATACAATTTTGCTGCCACCAGAGGGAGGAATCCCTAAGCCCCTGGCTTTGAACTCCAACACCCTCATCATTCTCTCATGCTCTAAAAGCATCTTCTTTTCTTCCATGGCCAACCTCTTACTTTCCAACTCCAATTTCTTATGCTCAAGGCTATCATGGCTTCCCTGTTTTAGTTTGGCCATTTCCATTTCATGCATCCTGCTTTTGTCCCTGTCCTCCAGCTCCTCTGGAGACAGGCCCTTTGAGAAACACTGCTGCCCTCCCTGGAAGGCACTCCCCTCCCAGGTAAGCCCAATGGCCCCTCAAGCTGCCCATCTAAATTCTCTGCCTCCTCCACAGGCTCCTCGGACTGCCCACTGGCATTCCGTGCTTCCAACCAGGCCCTTAGCGCCTTGTGAAACTCCTCCTTCCTGGTGAGGCCTCTCATAGAGATTTTAAACTTTTTGCAAACAGCTTTGAGTTCTGGCACAGTGTAGGTATCAACCCTATCTTCTTCAAATTCAATATCTGCAGGTGCAATGGATCCTTTTTTGCTCATGGTGAAAATTGGCAGTTCTCAACAAAAATAAAGGTTCTAAGGAAAAAAGTCCTATCAAAAGGTATGTGGTCGCGTATTGGTCTGCACTCACTAGTAGTGTACACCAATCACTGTATATGAATCACAAATGCAAGTCCAAATCCTCACCGCTGACCACCAATGTTAGAACTGGGGGTCTCTAGTTGGCAATGGTTTGCACCTTTGTCCAAATAGGGACCCTTGCTTCTAGTCAGGATAAGGGGGAAACACTCCTAAAATAACCCCTGCTCACCCCCTGGTAGCTTGGCACGAGCAGACAGGCTTATCTCAGAGGCAGTGTGTAAAGCATTTGTGACCACATACAGTAATACAGTGAAAACACTACAGATGGACACCACACAGGTTGTTTATGTAAAAATAAGTAATCTTTATATAGACTTATCACAAGACCCAATAGCAAAAATCCACAATACTGTAATCAAAAATAGACTTAAAATGATAGAGACAGTTCACGTTATCTTCAAAAATAGGATAGTCAATCAAAAATAAAGCTTGTAGCAACAAATAACTCCACTTGGAGTTATCACGACGTCGTGACCGGTGGAAATCCCAAAGTACGGCGCCGACCGCGAGGTGCGCGGCGTCGGGCCCGGAGTCGAGCAGACCCACAAAGAACAGTACCTGGAATTCGATGGAAACAAAGACGGTGCACGGCGTCGGGGAGGTGATGCTTCGTTGGCGCCGGCGGCGTCGGTTCCTTACGACCCCAGGGGAGGTGATGTCTCGGTTCCTTACTGCAGCGCAGGGGAGGTGAGGCGTCGGTTCCTTACTGTGTCGGGGAGGTGACGTCACGGATGGCGGCGAGGCGTCGGTTCCTTACGATGGTGCGGCGTCGATGGATTCGGGGTCACCCACGCCGAGGATCGGCTCCGCGATGATGAAGCCCTGGCGTCGGTGAAGTCGGGGCTGCGGTGCGAGTCGGGACGGTGCGTCGTGAACGCCACGAGCGGTGTCCTCGGCTCCGGTGCAGGCAGCGGCCTCGATGACGGCTTCGGAGTCGATGTCGCACGGCGTCGGCAGGCGTCGGGCCTACGGTGCAAGTCGGGGCGGTGCGTCGTGCTCTTCACGAGCGGTGCCCACGGCTTCGGTGCAGGTTACGGCGTCGCTCGCCGGCGTCGGTGTTGCAATTTCCTCTGTTAGCAGCTAAAACAGCAGTTCCAGATGCAGGCAAACAGAAGGGGTGAAGTCTTTGTGTCCCTGTGACTTCAGGCAGGAGGCAAGCTCAGTTCAAGCCCTTGGAGATTCCCTTCTTCAAGATGACAAAGCACAGCAAAGTCTTTTCTCCTGTCCTTGGCAGAAAGCAACCACTGCAGGCCAACCCCAATCAGCAAAACAGCACAGGGGCAGTACTCCTCCTTCAGCTTCTCCGGTTCTTCTCCTTGGCAACAGGTTTCTTGATTTCCCAGAAGTGATCTAATTTCCTAGGGGTCTGGGTCCCCTTTTATACACCTTTTCCCTTTGTTCTCTGAAGGCAGAGAGGCCTCTGCCTAGTCCAAAACCAGTTCTGGTCAGTCCTGGAGCACTTTGTTTTTCTGACTCCTTCTTTCCTTTGTGAGTGAGGGGCAGAGCCATCAGACGCCCGGCAGGAGGTGGAGCCAGCATTGTGGAAGGCAGGCACAGCCCTATTCAGACCCAGGTGCAACTCCTCCCTCCACTCTGGATGCAGACCTTCCTATTCAGCCCTGTGCTGACTCACCCTGCCTCCTGGAATCCCCCAGCCCCTGTCACTCACAAATCCAGACACACAATACACAACCTGAGCAGAGGCAGCTGGATGAGTTTAGGCAAGAAAATACCTACTTTCTAAAAGTGGTATTTTCAAACAAAGAATGTTAAAACCAACTTCACTAAAATATGTATTTTATCATTCTGAGTTCAGGCATACTAAATTCGTTTTTCTACCATGTTCTCTGGGTCAGTTAGGATTATAAGGTGTAATAATCAAAACTGCCCATTCTGGCCTATGGAGAACAGGTAGCCTTGCAATAGTGAAAAACGAAAATGGCTGTAATTCACTATTAGGACATGCCACACACACCAGGGCATGTCCTACCTTATACTTACAATGCACCCTGCCCTTGGGCCTACCTTAGGGGTGTCTGATATGAAGATAAGGGAAGGTTTAGGGACTGGCAAGTGGGTGCACTTGCCAAGTCGACATGGCAGTCACAGACTGCACACAGGCTCTGCAATGGCAGGCCTGAGACACATTTTACAAGCTGCTTCTGTGGGTGGCACAACCAGTGCTGCAAGCCCACCAGCAGCATTGGATTTACAAGCCCTGGGCACACGCAGTGCACTGTACTAGGGACTGACAAGTAAACCAATCATCCAATCATGGAGTCACTAATCCATAACACAATTTATCATGGGGAGAGCATATGCACTTTAGCACTGATCAGCAGTGGTAAAGTGCCCAGAGTCATAAAACCAACAAAAACAGGTCAGAGAAAATATAGGAGGAAGGCAAAAAGTTCAGGGATGACCCTGCAAAAAGGGCCAAGTCCAACAGTTTTCAAAAAGAACCATGAAATAAAAATAAACATAAAGCAGCAGAGAGAAATCGTTTTACAAATGTGTATGCCACTTTAGGAAGAAAAGGAAATCTCATCAGGGCAACCCAGGTGGAATAAGATGGCCATTTGAGTTGCAGTATGGATCTACACTTCATGGCCTTGACTCTGGGATTTCAGGGGGACCCTGCTCCCGATCTGCATGAATTGGGGTGGGTCCCATATCCCAACCTCTATATGAGCACCATCCCGCCCAAACCTTTTCCCACTTGCGTGGGCAACCTCTCCCCTGATATATCGATTTCTCGTTTGTCATGCACCAATCAATGTCTGCTCTCACTCCACTACTGTTGGGGTCCCCGCCGCTCCCCAAAGCTGTGCAATATTTCGGTTGGCTACTACACAGCCTAATGACAGCCATATCTTGATTTTATTTATGTGGTGGGTCTTTTCCCCAAATATGTAAGATACATCTTTTTGCTGTCTCTGGGGGAGGGGGTGGGGGGCATCGTAACCTCTCCCATGATTCTTTGTAAATTTGTCCAAAAGGTCTGAATTATCGGGCATGACCATATAATGTGGAAGAAGGTGCCTCTATTGCCAAAGCCCCAGAGACAAAGATCTGTTGGAGCACGGCCCATGGCTCGGAGTGCCGTTCGTGAAAAGTAAGAGCAATGCATAGGTAGATTAATCGAAGCCCTGCGTGGATGGCTACTTCGTGAAAGGTTCCCAAAGCCTCGTCCCATTTCCCATCATCACAGTCTCCAATATCTCCCTCCCATTTATTCCTAAGTCCCGTGAGAGTCTCGGGCGAATTATTCATTAGTTTTTTGTAAATCAGGAAGACTGTTCTTTTGGGGAGTGGTTCAGTTAGGACTCCATCTTCTAAAGGGGAAGAATCTGAGATGAAGGTCCCACTAGGAATGTGTGTCTTAAGGGCATGTTGGTGCTGGAGGTATCTGAAAACCTTGGTAGGTTCCAGTTCTTATTTGGCCTGTAACTCTGCCCAAGTGAGCATGTTGCCCTCCCTCCATACATCTCCCAACGAGTATATTCTTATAAGGTCCTATGATTTAAAGCCCTGAAGACTGCACACCTGAATGAGTGCATCACTACTCCACAGTGGGGTCATATCAGTGAGTTTCTTCCTCCAACCCAAAAACATTGTGGCTGATCTCCAGATCCGAGCCACTATGTGTGTCTGAGGAAATAGATTTTTGGCCTTGAGTGAGTTGTAGAGTATACCCAGGTGACCTTCAGTTCCCATTGAGAATCTCTCCAGCCTGAAGGCAGGATCATCCCAGGGAGCAAATGCCCAATCATTTGCAATTGCTGAATGTGATGCCCAATAGTATCTTTTAATGTCAGGGAGACCAATGCCTCCATCGCACACCCCACGCATCAACTTGGAGAGGACACTCCGTGGCGGGGTTGCATTCCACAAAAGTGAATGGAGGAGGTATTTTATGGGGGTATTTTGCAGTGCATAGGGCATTCGGGGTAAAGTCATCATCTTAAACATTGCCGCTCGCCGCAAGAGCGAGAGTCTTCCAATATAGTACATCTGATGCAAAGCGTTCAAGGATGGGGGCTAGGTTCAAGCGATAGAATAGATTGGGGTCCATGGTAACGTGTATACCCAGATATTTGAAGTGCCCAGGGGACAGGGGGAGACAAACGTTTCCAGGCAGTGTGAGTATGGGGCCTGTTATCAAATGCATATGGGACCCAATTTACAGTGTATCCGGAGAATTGGCCAAAGATTTGCAGGATATGAGTTAGCTGGGTGATTGTCGCGGGGGGGTTGGTTACATAAACGAGGATATCATCTGCACACAAAGATATGTGTTCTTCCCATGATTCCCCCCAGGTAATGCCTCTTACGAGCGGTTCTTGTCGGACCCATGTCGCCAGAGGCTCCAAGGCGAGCGCGAATATCAATGGGGAGAGCGGGCATCCCTGCCTAGTCCGCCTGCCCAGTGTGAAATTACGGGACACAATACCATTAACCTTAACATGGGCTATTGGGTCTTTATATAGTAGGTGCATCCAACCCAGGAAATTGGGGCCAAAACCCATACGCTCGAGCACTCCGAACACATAGGTCCACTCCAGGGTGTTGAAAGCCATCGAGGCATCCATAGAGAGATCCGTGGTGGATACATCATCATCTCGTGAGCCCGCCATCAGCCCATAGAGTCTGCGCAAGCTGAGATGAGTCCCTCTGTTTGGCATAAAGCTGGATTGGTCAGGATGGAGCAAAGCGGTGATTACCTGACACAGCCTACTAGCGAGGAGCTTGGCTAGTACCTTGATTTCAACATTGAGAAGGGAGATGAGCTGGTAGGAGCTGCAACACTCTGGTGGCTTTCCTGTCTTGTGTATGATGACTATCGTTTCCAAGCATTGATCTTCTGTGAGCATGCACATATGGAGTATCTGGGGTGCTAGTTTGGAGGCGAGGTGTTTATAGAGTTCAATAGGGAGACCATTGGGTCCCACAGCCTTGGCAGAGTTTAGTGCTCGTATCACCTGTTGCACTTTGTGGGTTTCAATATCTGGTTCCAGGAAAGCGCAATGCTCCTCTGTAAGAGTAGGGAGTTTGATATCTCTCAAAAATTTGCTAATGTCTGTGGGTGACCGGTGTGTTTTGGGAGAGTACAGCTGCTCATAGTATTGTCTCTATCATCAAACCGGGATGACATGGCAATAAAATTTAACAACTGTATGGTCCACATAATCAGATGGATGCGTGACAACTGTTTACAGTTGAACACCGATAAGACTAAGGAGCTAGGATTTGGAAAAAACACTGCCCTCTGGAACACAGCTTGGTGGCCAGAAGTGGCAGGATCCTGCCCATCCCCCTTAAGGAAGGTAAAAAGTCTGGTTATCCTTCTCAATGATCAACTATCCTTATCTGACCAGGTCAATCATATTACAGCATCCAGCTTTTACACCCTTAAGATCTTACCTTTTATCCGATGGATCTAAGGAAGACAGTTATTGTGACCCTGGTGTTATCAAAGATTGATTACTGCAATGCCCTTTATTGAGGAGCAAATAAAAGGACCATACGTAAGCTTCAAGAACTTCAAAATGCGGCAGCACGATCACTACTTAAAATAGCCAAATTTAGCTCAGTGTCCAAAGGGATCCGAGAGCTGCATTGGTTGCCAGTCCAGGCGAGATTTCAATTTAAGTCCTTGTGCATTGTTCACAAGACCCTTTACGGGACAGGACCTGCCTATTTCAATAATCAAATTAGATGGCACATCCCACAACGCAACCTCAGATCATCGACTGCCTCCTTGTTGGTCATCCCCAGGGTGAATCCCGTGAAATGGGGTGGAAGAAGCTTCTTTCATCTGGCCCCCAAACTTTGGAACACTCTACCTTTTACCCTGAGATGCAAAACCAACAGACAATTGTTCAGAAAGGCGCTGAAAACATGGCTGTTCGCGCCCAACTTCTAACCTCTGTTCACCTCTTCTGCTCAGGTTATGACAGCTCCTCCGCCAAGACGCCTCGACACTCACGCACTTTACAAAACCTTTATTTCATTTCATTTCATTATTGTGCAAATGTTTCCGCTATGCCCTCGGGGTCGGAAATGGTCTCTCCGAGGTCCGTAATGATGTGTGGCACCCATTACCTAGCTCGATCTCTCTTTTTGAGCGATGCAAGTAGCTTCCCCGTTTTGTTACCCACCTCATATTAGAGCAGTTGAGATAGGGTATAGGAACTTCTTGCCCTGTACTCCATTAAGTCTCTATATTCTTTCTGCTTGAGGCGTAGGGTGTGTAGCCTGTCTTTGTTCGTCTCGTGTCCTCCCTCCCTCTCCAAGGTTCTCATTTCACTCTCCAGTATGAGGAGTGATTTTTGCTTCTCTCATTTTTGCCCTACTATTAATGAGTATGCACTGCCCCATATGACTGCCTTAAAGGCCTCCCAGAGTGTTAGGTAAGAGGTGACTGATCCCTCATTAGTTTCAAAGTAGGAAGCCGTGGCTTGAATCAATTCCCTAGTGAGTGTGGTGTCTTGGAGATGCCAGGCGTTAATAGGTCGTGGGCCACGGGTTGTGTTGGCACGTCCCCATATCTCTAACCACACCGGGGAATGGTCTGAGACTCCCTTGGCCAGGTTTCGCACCTTGGCCACCCTACCCAGGTGAACTATCTGAGTGAAGATGTAGTCTAGTCTGGACAGACTATGATGAACCCCAGAGAGAAAGGTGTACTGGCATTCTGTCGGGTGTCGTGCGTGCCAGGTGTCAGCTAGGCCAAGGGCAATCACAAAATTAGATAACGTGGGGTCCCACTGGGTCATTCAGGCCTGAGAGTACTTGTCCAGATCAAGTGAGAGTAGCGCATTGAAGTCACCCCAAGGAGTAGGACCCCTTCTGGTAATTGGAGCAGCAGCTCGCTCACATTTAGGAGAGTAAAGCGGTGAAGCCATGGCGGGACATAAACGGAACATAGGTTGATTGGAATCCCTTCCCATCCCAGACCTTATGTGGAATGAAGGGGGCAGAATTCCTGACAAGGATACCCACCCCTCGTGAATCAGTTGTATAGCCCGAGTGTGCCACCATCGTATAGTCTCCCCTAGTCATTGCTTTGCATGTGTTGCCTAATAGATGTGTTTCTTGCAATAATACAACATCTGGCGTGTGTTTACGCATAAATTTGTGGACCACACCCTGCTTGATCTTGTTGTCCAGACCATTCACAGTCCATGTTAGGATCGACAAGCGAGACTGGGTGCTAGAAGGGGATGACATGATGTGTAGTGCAAGAGAAAGTGTCAGTCTCACCCATGTAGGAGGGGCCCCGAGGAGTGGCATCAAAAGGTTCTTTGTTGCCGCTTGAAAGTGTTGCTTTAACCAACCCACAAAAACTAAGAAGGCCCCCAACCTGCTATCCTGCCCGGTGGAAACTGAACTGCCCACGCAACCCCAACTGGAAAGGCGCCTGTCACCCCTAGAAAAAAGAAAAATGTTAGTCAATTCACAACTGGGGGGGGGGTGGGAGGGTAGTGACCAGGGCAGCTCTGTGCCGTTCTCCTGCCCCGAGGGGCCTAGCATTGGAGGGGATAGTCTTTTCCAAGTTTATGGAGGCGGTGAATGATGTCCCCGGTTGCTGTGGTGCCAACCTGTCCGGTGATATGGGTATGCGCCCGTTCTTCCCTCCCGGATACAAACATCAAATCCCCCCCACACCCCATGGGACATCGCACTTGCATGTTATATTTAGGCCCCATAGAGGTACATGTTTCTCTACTGTCTGACTCAGGAGCCTGATGGATGTAAGGCTTCAACGGGCTGCTTCGCACTATCTCTGTTCTTATCTGTATCACTTCGCGGTGACTGATCGCTGGTGGGTCCTCCCCCTCCAATGTCACGTTTTGATCTTGGATTCCGGTGTCTTTTCCCATCCCCTGCGCCAGCCCTCAAGCCACTCCTCCATCAGTTCTGGGGAGTCGAAGAACCATGTCTACCCTTCCGCTATCACTCTAAGTTTGATTTCGCGACTCTGTAGCTGACGTTTAACTGCCATGAAGCTCCTTCGCATTTTTTGGACTTTAAGAGTGCAGTCGGGGTAGAGGGCAACCATAGTTCCTTCAAACTTCAGATCCGGGGTGCGTCTAGCCGCCTGTAGGATTGCGTCTCTGTCCCTATGATTGAAGATGCGAGCCCCGATGGTGCGGGGAGGCATACCCGGTCTGGGAGGAGTGGCCGGTACTCTGTGCGCTCTCTCGACAGAGAACATTTTTGAGAGGCCCTTGGGCTGGAGCACTGTGGTGATGAAGTGCTCTACAAAAAGACCAGTGCAGGGCTCATCTACTTTTTCTGGAACCCCCACCAGGCGAATATTATTGTGTCTGGATCTGCATTCCATGTCCTCCAGGTGTGCCTGCATATTGACATTGTCTTTAAGAAGAGAAGTAACCTGTTTCTGTAGCTGGGCAGTAGTCTCGCCGATATCCCCGACTGTTTGTCTTGTGTAGCGGAACCGGTCCTTTTCCTTATTTAATTCAGCCCTCATCAAGGTCATCTCAGCCACCACTGAATCAAGCTTGGGTTCCAAGGTGCCCTTTATACTCTAAACGGCCGCCATGATTTCTCTGAGTGATGGCTCCTGGGCCCCTTCCTCAGGCTTTTGTGTGCTCAGCTTAGCCCCATTGTCCATGTGCACAGGCAGCAGCAGAACGTATCGCTCCATTTTGCTCTGCTGCAATTTTTTGCTCTCTTTGCCTCCTGTCATTGCGTCCAATTTTTCCCCCGGGCCACTTCAGTATCTGCCTGTGTCCGAAACCACTCCGCCACACCCTGCACCACCGCCTGCCAGGACGGGGACTCTGGGAGCAAGGAGGGTAGGTGTGAGACCCTGTGTCCCCACCTATGGGTCCCTATCTCATGGCCTGTCGGCTCAGCTGCCCAGCGAGTAGGCCCCAGACTGCCCCTGAATGAAGTGTATCTCCAATTGGCCCCGGGACCCTGGAGTGCCAACAAGCAGAGGGTGGGGCCACCCCACCACTTGCCCCGTCACTGGTGCCAATGTATGTAGGATGTGTAGAGTTCTGAAGGAGAGAGGTAGGGGAAGGGAAACAGGGTCCTGCTCCTCAGGTCCCATCGAGCCCCACTCATCCGGTCTGTGGTCTGTGATCCAGGCCCCCACCAGATTAGGCGGCTCACTCAGTTTTGTTCCCTCGTCTCGCTCAATGCCTACCCCGCAGGTCGGGCAAGCAGGCGGGGCGGGAGCTTTAGTTTTGTCGTAGGCCGCTATGGCTCCCGACGGCTCTCACATGGCAGCACACCACTTTGGCCTCCCAGGCCGGCTACACAATACGGAGAGAGGATCCAGCCGGGGCCACCCGCCCAGCCCCGATGCCGCCACCCCCAGGCCACCACCTGAAAGTCACCACACTGAGGCGGTCGCACCCCAGGTATCAGAGGCCGCACAGTCCCTGACGGCTCTCGCAGGGCAGCACACCTCTTCGGCCTCCCAGGCAGGCTGCACAGTCCCTCGATCCTCGGACCATGCACTGGGTGCACCACGTAGCATCCAGGCCGGGGACACGGACCAATCACAGGGCCCAATGCGGCCGCCGCCCCCCAAGGAGCAGCAATTCACTCCGCTGCCGATACTCGTTCTGAAGCGAGGGTTCAGCTAGGGCCGGCGCCGCCGACTCCGTGGCCGCCACCGCAAGGTCACCACGCTGAGGCGGCCACACCCCAGGTATCGGAGGCCGTGCGACCGCAATTGGCCTCCGCGGCCTCTCCCGCCTCAGTCAATGCAGGTCGGAGGGTTGGGGGGGAACGGAAGCAAGTTTTCCTCTGATATGCTGCGGATTACGGGAGGATTAAGGGGCAAAGGCGGCGCGGGCTCCGGAGCTCTCTTAGCTTGCTTCCGCCATCTTCGGTTGCTGGCCATGCCCCCCCACACCCTGTGATTTTATCCAAAATCACAGCACTCGTCTGAAAGTAGGTGATTCTAGTCTCATTTCCATGGGGGCACGAGAAGAATGGACAGTCTTTGTCTAGTGCATGAGCCTCCATGGATCAATAAGGGAGTGATCTGCCTTGAGATCTAGGACTCTGTCTTTGTTGCTACATAAGTCTGGGCGGCTGGATCTATCAAGGATGGGGTCGATTGAGGGCTTCCAGTCTCTGACAATCACTAGCTGTGTAGGGTCTGTCTCCGTTATCACTCTGAGTTTGAGAAAGAATTCCAGTTTCCCAGCTTTTGGGGCATAGATGGATCGAACAGCACAGATGTGGCCCTGACAGACCAGTTTTACAAAGTCACATCAACTCTGTGGTTCCCACCACGTTTTCTGCACCGTTATGGGTAGTGTCTTTTGCAAGAGGAAAGCCACACTGCCTTCCCTGTAAGGTGTGAGAGCTGTGTTAGAGGGGTCTGGGGGAATGGGGCCATCCGGGACTGATGCTGCCACCACCTGACCGACCCAGTCTCTTTTAAACATAGCTATTTCTTTGATAGATAATTGAAACTCTTGTGGTAAGACAATGTCTGACTTCTGGGAACCTCGGTAAGAAACTACCATTTTCCGTTTGCAGCTTGTAAGATCACTGACGACGAAAGATCAGCCTCTCGTGGTGTGCATCTCTGGTGAATTTTAGGAGATACTTTTTCACCTGTCTCTCTACCTTATGAAAGTCCTGTTTGGCACAAATGATGTGGCTGGATATCTCGTGCTGAGCTGAGCGTAACCCATGGGCAAGGGTATATAGCTGGGAGTTCTTGTAATGCATAGAAAGAGAAAGGGAAAGTGTTCAGGATATCTAGATCAAGTGGGCGGAGATCTACCTTGGGCACTGTGTGCTATTTACTTTATATGGGTGAACAACCTACTGAACAAACTGCGGGTCACTCCCACTTCTAATTGATATGGAGTGAAGTCGGCGATTTGTTTGAAGACTCTTGGCTTTGAGGGGGGATCATGATTTATCTCTGTTTTTTGAGAAGTTGCCTTCCTGTGATTTGTCTGAGAGGATAGGATTCATGGTGGACAGAGGCAGGTGTACCAGATATTGCAGCGATAGAGTCTAACATGTCCGACCATGATGATTCCTCACTTCAGTGAGGGGATGTTACCACTTACATTGAACTTTCCTTCAGTTTTTCCAATAGGTTTTCGAATTGTTGTGGATCATAGTATTCCCATGTGTTGCTGACTATCATAACCAGCATAATTACAGGACCTAGTATGCCATACCTGAGATCTTTGAGTTTCAGTGTGGGTCTCAGAGCCAGACATTTTTTCCATGTTAGGTGGGTATCGTAGGAGAAGTCAACTGAAAAGTAGAGCTTCCTCTCTTTGTAGATATTGGGGCTGTGCTGCTTGACTCTAGAAGAGTTATTTTGGCATGATGGTGGCATAATAAGTACATCATTACCAGCAAAAGCGGCCAGTACTGGTTAGTTGCTTATTTCTCAATCTATGAGCTCTCTGGAGCTCTAGCGCTGAACCAAAGTCACTGTTCATAAGTTTAGGCACAAAGGTGATCATAAAAGTGAATAGGTTGCCCCCCTCTCCGAACTCAGGCAAGCCATATAAGTGGTTGTTGTCCTTCCTACTTCTGTCCTCGAGGTTAGGGACCTTCTGTCATAGCTTCCATATTTCAGACCCAAATCAAGAGCTTCTGACCCCTTTTTATTAGTTCCAATAGTCGTTTTAGGAGGTGTCCAATTGTAGCTTGAATACAGAAATGTTAGAATGCATATCTTTCAATTCACATATAGTTTCAGCAGAGGCTTGCTACACTGAATTTTTTGAGGGTTTAATTACTTTAAATTCATGCATTAGAGTGTCTGAAATAATGGAGAAAATTGTGTGACTTAGAGGCGCAGCATGTGCATATTTTTATGTTAAATATTAAAGTAAATTAATTTCATGTGTTTACTTTAAATGTAGAACAAAACCGAAAAAATACTACATCCCTATTAGATTAAATTTAAATAAAATCTTTAATTGAAATATTTTAAATTAAATTACAATTATTTTTCCGAAATTCAAATTGAAAAATAAATTCCCACCTGAAGAAAAAAAAATGTAAGGTGCATTCAAGCAATCAGGGAATAGTAAAGCGCGCTACTCACCCGTGAGGGTCTCAAGGAGCTGCGGGGGGGTAAGCAGCTCCTGACAGTCGAAGAGCCAGGTCTTGAGGTTTTTCCTGAAGATGTGCAGAGAGGGGGTGCGTCTGATGTCGATCGGGAGCTCGTTCTAGGTCTTGGCCGTGATGTGGGAGAAGGCTCTTCCACCCGTTCTGGCTCTGCTCATGCGCGGGGTTTCAGGGAGGGCGAGGTCTGCAGTTCGGAGGTTTCTCTTGGGTACGTAGAAGGAGATTCTTTCGTTGAGGTATTGGGGTCTGGTGTTGTGGAGGCATTTGTAGGCGTGGGTGAGTATCTTGAAGGTTACTCTCTTCTCAACGGGGAGCCAGTGGAGGTCTCGCAGGTGTTGAGAGATGTGTTCTTGTCGAGGGATGCCGAGGACGAGTCTGGCTGCGGTATTCTGTATGGTCTGGAGTTTGCGGAGCAGAGACTTCTTGATTCTGGCGTAGAGGGCGTTTCCGTAGTCCAATCTGCTGGTTATGAGTGCGTGGGTGATGGTCTTTCTTGATTCGGAGGGGATCCATTTGAAGGTCTTGCGAAGAATGCGGAGGGTGTAGAAGCAGGTGGAGGTGACAGTGTCGACCTGTTGGGTCATGGAGAGGGAGGAGTCGAGTATGATGCTGAAGATCCGGGCGTGGTCCGTGGGGGTGGGCAGGCTGCCGACGGCGGTGGGCCACCAGATGTTGTCTCATGCGGTTGGAGAGGGTCCGAGGAATAGGACCTCTGTCTTCTCTGAGTTGAGCTTCAGGCAGCTGCTGCTGATCCAGGATGCGACGTCCTTCATTCCTTCCTGGAAGCTGAGTCTGGTGGTGACGGGATCCTTGGTGAGGGAGAGGATGAGCTGGGTGTCATCGGCATAGGATACTATGCTGAGACCGTGCTGCCTGATGATGGCGGCGAGTGGGGCCATGTAGATGTTGAAGAGCGTAGGGCTGAGGGATGATCCTTGGGGTACTCCGCAGTTGATCTCTGGGGGTTCGGAGAGGAAGGGCGGTAGTCTGATTCTTTGGGTTCTACTGGTGAGGAGCCATTCAAGGGCGGTTCCCTGTATGCCGGCGTCATCGAGTCTGGCGGTCAGTGTGCGGTGGGAGACGGTGTTAAAGGCTGCAGAGAGGTCAAGTAGGATCAGGGCTGCGGAGTGGCCTTGGTCGAGGAGGGTGCGGATGTCGACTGTAGCTGCGAGTAGGGCGGTCTCGGTGCTGTGGTTGCTGCGGAATCCGGATTAGGAGGGATCGAGGATGGAGTTCTCTTTGATGAATTTCGTTAGTTGGGCGTTGACGGTCTTCCCTGTGACTTTGGCCGCGAAGGGGAGGAGGGAGATGGGTCTGTAGTTCTTGAGGTCCGAAGGATCTGCAGAGGGCTTCTTGAGTAGGGCCTTGACTGCTGCGCGTTTCCAGTCGTCAGGAAAAATGCTGGTTTCGAAGGTGGTGTTGATGGTGCGTCGTAGTTCCGGTGCGATGTGGGCGGCGGGTCTGTTGAAGATGTGCGGAGGGCAGGGGTCCATGGGTGCTCCTGAGTGGATGCCTTTCGTGGTCGATTCAGTGTCTTCGGTGGTGGCTGAGGTCCAGGCAGAGATGGTGGGTTGACTGGCGTTGCTGGGGGAGTGAGTGGTTTCGCCGTCCGGTGTCAGTTCATTGAAGTTGTCGTAGAGGGACTTGATTTTCAGATGGAAGTAGGCGTTGAGCTTGTTGCAGAGGTCCTGGGAGTGGGTGATGTCCGTGGCCTCGCTGGGGGTTTTTGTGAATTCTCGGATGATGCTGAAGAGTTCCTTCGAGTTGCTGGAGGTGGCGGTGATCTTGGTCTGGATGAAGGTCCTTTTGGTTGATCTGATGAGTTGGCGGTATTCTGTCATGGCGTTCTTGTATGTGGTGCGGTCTTCCGACGTTTTGCTCTTTCGCCAATTCTTCTCAAGGCGTCTGCAGGTGCGTCTGGATTCTTGGAGGTCGGCAGTGAACCAGGTGGCCTTTCTGGGGCGCTGTCTGTCGGGGTTGCGAATGGGTGCGAGTTCGTCTGCGCAGTTGGTGATCCATCTGTGTAGTTCTTTGGCGGCAAGATTGGCATTGGTCGAGGTGGAGGGGGCATCGCGGTTGAGGGTGGAGTTGAGGTGCTCTCCGGTGACCTTCCTCCAGTTCCTTCGTGGTGGGTGGGGTCCAGATTTGAGGGCGGTGGGTTTATCGACGTGGAAGTGTACGCAGTGGTGGTCCATCCAGAGGGGCTGCATGGTGTGGCTGAAGTGGATGTTGTTACCTCCTGCGAAGATGGGGTCGAGGGTGTGTCCTGCCTTGTGGGTGGGGGTGGTGACGAGCTGTTTCAGTCCGAGGTTGGTGAGGTTGTCCAGGAGGGTGGAGGAGTTGGGGTGATTGAGGTTGTCGAGGTGGAAGTTGAGGTATCCGATGAGTATGTAGTCCATGGAGGCGATGGCGTGGGGTGCGACAAGGTCAGCGATGGTAGAGGTGAATGCTGTTCGAGGTCCGGGGGGCCTGTAGGCGAGGGTGCTGTGTAGGGAGGTTCTGGGGCTGGTCTGTATCCTGAAATGGAGGTGTTCGGTGGTGGACGGGGAGTCGCTTGTGCTGGAGGTGGTGAGTCGGAGGGAGCTCTTGTGTGCGATGGCGAGTCCTCCTCCTGGGCGGTCTTTCCACTGGATCTTGTATCCATTGGGGATGGTGGTGGCAATGTCGGGGGCGGAGGTGGAGTTGGTCCAGGTTTCTGTGAAGAAGGCGACATCTGGCGAGATGGTGTCGAGGAGGTCCCAGATCGCTACGGCATGTCTGTGCAGGGAGCGCACATTGAGGAGGATGCACCTCAGGGCTTCAGGGGTGCTGGCGTTCGGCGTGGGGGACACGGCTGTGGGGGTGCGGAGGCTGGTGAAGGTATGGCGGCAGTGTCAGCAGGAGAACTGGCCGAGGGTGGATTTCGATGTAGACAGATGGCAGTTGTTGTTCCTTCCGGGGTTGAGTGCGAGGAGGGCAGCTGTGTTGTAGCATTGGGTGGTCAGAGATCCAGGGTCTCTGGCGCTGGTCGTGGTCGGGTCGCAGACGAGCACAGACAGCCGCCATTAAGTAGGGAAGGGGGAGGGAAGCGCAGCTGGGATGCGGGAGCGGAAACGGCAGTGGGGAGGGGCCGCGTGGAGCAGCGGCGGGAAAAGGGCAAGGAGGACAAAAACAAGGGCAGAGGCACAAAAAATTAGTAAAAAGGGCAAACACAGAGTCACAGACAAACAGGAACAAAAATTACAATTAAATTACAGTAAAGAGACAGACAAAAGACACAAAGAAAAAACGGGCACAACAACGCAGACAGACAATAGTGGAACAGCAGAAGAGCAAGGCTCTCCCACTGGACCACCAGGGATGAGGCGCAGGCAGGAGCCTGCGGGTGGAGGAGGGCCTCGAACACCTACCAAGGAGAGAGGTGTCGGGGGCAGCGGCAGGCGACGCAACAGCGGAGCTGCTTGGGCGGAGAGTGGGACTGCTAATTTAATAGTTATTAAAAGTGATGTATAGAATTAATTTAAATTAAAATGTGTTAAGCTCCTCTTTGACTGCTCCAGTGTTGAAGCTATTGAATTACTGAGCCTGTTGCTTCGATGCTTTCAGATGTGCTTAGTCAGTGGCATGGAACAGATCAAAGGCAACGGCTGTGTTGTCAGTCCAAGTGTTGTGGATTGTAGCAAATGAGACAGATCAAGGAGGAGTAAATGAATTCCATGAAGTTACCATTTTGAGGTGCTGAACCCCACAATGGGAATGCTGGGGGACGAGGGGGGGTATAGTCTCAATGAATTGTCATCTAGTTAGAAGGGATGTGGACCGAGGCAGGGTGGGGTATGGCATGGAAGAGGCATGGTCACCGGAGAAGAAACACATGTCAGAGGGCAGAGCTAAGACAGGAAGTTTCAAGGTGTCACTTGAGTTATATTGTTTCCCTGTTCAAGTGCATCTGAACTTTGGAGGATGACTTATAGCGAAATGCATCCACTGAACAGAAATTAAGACATATATTGATGGGATTGTTAATTAAGGTGATAAGAGTTTTATAGGGAGTAATGGGTAAAAGGAAGGTACTGTGTCCACTTAAATTATTCTCATATTGTGTGACAAGGTCTGATTAGTAAATTCAACTTAAGTTTTACATGGAGAACTCAGAACAGAAGCGTTCAGCTGAGTATCGTGTGCACATCAGGTTTGCTGTATTTTACATTAGTCCGTAAAACTGTAGCTACCAATGGGCATTGATTGGAATTAGAATGTTTAGGGTTTGTTTGCCTTTCATTAATAATAGCGCTTATAAAATAATGGACAACGGTGAAGGCTTCTGAATTTATGTGATTTTTTGGTTGCAGTGTTAATTGCATAATATTATCGTGTTTGACACATAATTTGGGAATTTCAAGAGAAAATGTTGTTTCTACCTCAAATGGATAAAAATAATATTTTCAGAGAATGTGCTACATAATTTGCCTTTTCTTTACACTTAATTTTGATGGCCTTGTCACATATTTTTGTTCTCCATTGAGCCTAATTCTAGTAGCCCAGAGAGTGGTAAAGCTCTGCTGCAGAGTGCCTTTTGGGGCTGTGATTATGATGATAAAACCCAAATTTCAATGAAAACCATTAAATATATTCCAAACTTCATGGTTACATGTGAAATATAGGTTTTTGTGAATTTTGTAATAAATGCACACACACACACTCACATAAACACACATGCATGCACACACACACACACACATATACATGACACCTTTCTGTCACAGCTGCATCACAGGAGGATTCATGGTAAGGGTCCCCCTGACAGCAAAGAGAAAAGACAGTTTCTTTTTAAGGGCTATTTTATTTCAATAAATACAAACTCCAATATATTAAATAAGTTAAATACTATGTGTAGGTCCCTGAGACTCAAAATCTTCTATCGGTGATTCTTGAAGCTCCTCTTGATTGGGTGGCCAGCACCATCCAGTGAAGCCAATAGTTCTGGTTGTAACAATATGGGATGTCTGGCTCTGACAGTATTCTGTCACACGAGCCTGGTGAGAGGTCTGACAGGACCAGACATCCTCAGAGTAACAAAATAAATAGAATTTATCATCAACAGCGGTATCAGCATTAAATTAAAATTCCTTTAAGGACAGGGGGTACAATATAATATTCAAGCAAAGAACCCAAACAGAATGCAACAGTATATATACATTGGATCTGAACCCATCCATCCTGAGGGGCGTGGAATCGAGGATCTGTCGCTGTACACATCACCAAGCACTGACTTTCAGGTCAATGCGCTGTTGGAGTGTGAAGGGTAGAAAACATCTGCATATCAATCCAAGTGAAGCATTCTGACAAAAAGTACTGTGAGCTGTCTGTAAGAATGTCTGACTCCACTGCCGTCTGTAAGTCTGTTCTGGCAATGTCTTCCCTTCAGTTCAGGCTCGACGCGGAAATCCGGCCTCAGATTGCGATGCTTTAATTTCCGGTTAATAAAGTGCAAATGGCAGCTGGCTCAGGTCATGTGTGGATGCTGCTGTGGTCAATCGAACAAGACTGGTCGTAGCACGTGGTAGCCTCACACCTGCGCGTTCTTCACCCGCTCGAACGTCTGCATGACATGGGTGGTGGGGACGCAGCCCTCCCTCACGATGCTCAGGATCCCTGGAAAGGAAGAAGCACAACAGCATGAGATTGAGAGAGCTTGGACAGGTCTGAGCTCTGTGAGCAGCAGAGGGAGGGAAAAGAACAAGCATAATGAGCACGGTGGGGATTGGCCCCTCAGGAACCAATGGGAGATGGAGTACAGGTGGGGACCGCCCTTGAACGTGGTATATGCTGACTGGAGAAAGGGTGGGGACTGCACCCCGAAGGAGACATCGGATCATGAGTGGAGCAAGGAGAGGGATTAAGTAAAGAACATACTTCAAAAGCACAGACTTGAAAACTTTCACTGTCAAAATATCTTCCACACACACTATCTCCCTGGAAAAATGTCAACCTGCAGTAAACTCGCTATCAAGCACTAGGTCAATAAACTCAGACAGGAGATGGAATAGTAAGTCAACTCTGTATTCCAATAAGTAGGAAGTGAGTCTCACTGGAATTAGGAACTTTTAACAGGTCTAATGCTCTTTAAAGAGACATTTGTGTATATTTGTGTATGGTCAATATTTTATAAATCTGCATGTCAGAATCTGTGATTCTGAGGTCTCTATTTTCAGATGGGACTAGAGTAAGGACCTTCAGGCATCGGGTAACTTGGGCGGTGTGGGATTGTCCCAGAGAAAGAACGATGAGTTAGGGAAAAATAAAAGATCCCACCTTGGGGGATATTGTCTTACTGAGGGAGGCTCTGGGTCCATGTACTGACTAAGTCTGGGTGAATTTGTAATCACTATTCCTAAATTAGCCAAATTTGCATTATGCAATTTGCATAATTTCTTCTTCACTGGAGTTGGCTTTGAACAGAAAATGTCTCAGTAAGAGACATTTTTCGCTGACTAAGTCTTCTGCCAGTATCTAATGTGACTTTTTAATGTGCGGTATGTACTACCATGAAGATTACATGCAAGTTAAAGGCGAACCACATTTCACACCGTTTATGTAATTGTTGCAAGATTTTGTGAAAACAAATTATGCAATATTGTACACCAATAGTGCAGACTAATGATAAAGAGACAGGCTTGTTTAGTTGAAAGTGGGGGTCAGGAGTCGGCACAGGTAGGAAACCTCAGGTCAGGTGGCATCCCTGCAAACTTAGACCAAGCGCTTGGAGTTTTCCTCAGGGGCTCGATAAAGTGCATCTTTTAGTTACGCATTCATGCTGGCCCCTTTCATGCTTCAGCTGTCCATTCATTGTGGGCTTTGTAGGTCTGTATGCCTTGGACACGAGGAATACACTGGACCAGGACTGGTGTTTCCCAAATCTCATGGCAGGTGTTTGGTTGGTGGGGAGGGGTGGGGGAAGCAGAGCCCTCTGTTCACATCCATGGATGCTCCTGAGTCTAGTTTGGGAATAGCAGGAGGAGAGATGAAACAGAAACAAGCATTGGTTGAGACCCACCTTCGTCTATCCTCAGACAGTTCACCACCGTGGAGCCCACCATCTCGTAGGAGTCCCCATCACACAGCACCCCCTCCAGCTTGTGCCGTAGACGCCTGAAACACAGAGCAGAAATACAAAATCACTCATTTAAAGTAATAATTGACAAAGGCTCAGGTGCTGGGGATTAAGGGGAAGCCGCAGGCTGGCAAACATCTACCGGACCTCAACTGGTCAACCACACCTGTGTTTAATGCGCCCACTTATAGGCTTATGCTAAGCATCTCAAATACCCTAACATATGGCTGTGATATCACAAACACTGTTACCCCTCCCTTCACCTTTCAGCAGAACTAGTAAACCACCCACCATTCAGAAGACCCCAGGTAACCGCTCAACACTAGCCCAATCCTTATAAAAACAGAACTCATTCAAAGTAGCTCATCACCCATCAATACTCCTACACTTTTCCTTTCACCTTTCAGAATCTTCAGCTCACGCCCCTCAGCAACCCTTGTCTCTGCCCTCAGCTCCTAGCAGCCATCTAGTAACTCCCAAACCCCAGGCACCATCTCTTCCGCAGAAGGCCCACTCACAACCTTTTCCTGAATTCAACCCCTGCTCTGAGTGTGTACTCACGAGATGACCATGTCATGGTGGGTGCTATCACACTCCCCACTGGGATTGGCAGAAGTGATGGCCAGAGGGCCGGTCATGTCGGTCAGGTGGGCAGAGATAGTGTGGTCCGGCACTCGGATCATGATGGAGTCTTTGGTGCCCACAATGTCATAAGCTGGTCCAACTCCTGCAGGAGGAGAAAATAACAAAATGAATCAGCAACATGTCAGGTGTGAGTGAGTGAGCATTTGTGTTTGACTGTATTTATTTGCTCAGCATCATGAACAGAGTTGGGG
Source organism: Calotriton arnoldi (assembly GCA_963921515.1). Lineage (NCBI taxonomy): Eukaryota > Metazoa > Chordata > Amphibia > Caudata > Salamandridae > Calotriton > Calotriton arnoldi. The sequence continues at coordinate 352,311 of CAWUFW010004672.1, forward strand.
TACAGTGGTGCCTTCAGATGGTTGTGCTTAATTTGAGCAGATGTTTGAATGGTTTAGCCTCAGAACATCAAGAGTTAATGAAGGTCCTTGAAACGTGAGTGCTCTAGCTGTGCAGTGGGCACACATTGTCCATTTAGTATGAAAGAAGCTCTACTAAAGCATTACAAACTGTGAGAGGCATGCACACATTGTCCATTTAGTATGAAAGAAGCTCTACTAAAGCATTACAAACTGTGAGAGGCATGCACACATTGTCCATTTAGTATGAAAGAAGCTCTACTAAAGCATTACAAACTGTGAGAGGCATGCACACATTGTCCATTTAGTATGAAAGAAGCTCTACTAAAGCATTACAAACTGTGAGAGGCATGCACACATTGTCCATTTAGTATGAAAGAAGCTCTACTAAAGCATTACAAACTGTGAGAGGCATGCACACATTGTCCATTTAGTATGAAAGAAGCTCTACTAAAGCATTACAAACTGTGAGAGGCATGCACACATTGTCCATTTAGTATGAAAGAAGCTCTACTAAAGCATTACAAACTGTGAGAGGCATGCACACATTGTCCATTTAGTATGAAAGAAGCTCTACTAAAGCATTACAAACTGTGAGAGGCATGCACACATTGTCCATTTAGTATGAAAGAAGCTCTACTAAAGCATTACAAACTGTGAGAGGCATGCACACATTGTCCATTTAGTATGAAAGAAGCTCTACTAAAGCATTACAAACTGTGAGAGGCATGCACACATTTGTTTGTTATATCTGGAGAGGCCAGATGTCTGCAATACATATTGTTACCAATTCTTTAAAAAGACTTTAGCCAGAAAAGTATTTCTGTCTTACATAATTTTATGGCTGTTTGATATATCATTCTGTCTGCGCGAGGGACTATTTTACAACTGAAAAGTACACTGACTCATCACACAAAACATTGTATCTTATACATCCATAGTATACCGAAAGCAACCTTTCTTTGTTTTGTCACTGCTGCGGGGTTTAATTAATGTTTTAGTCAGGAATTGTGCGAGTCACATATATTTCTTTGTCTGTTTTACACACATGTACATATACATCACACACACACATATATACATAATGTATATAATATGTACATGCAATGGGTACATGAGATGGGGGGTCTGTGTGCTTTAGGGGTGAATGTGCATGTAATACCTGCATGAGATTGGGGTCGTTACACATTAAAGGGGGGACTGAACCCTGATATGTATATGCAATAGCTCCATGTGATAGGGACCTCTACACAGAATGGGGGTCACTGAACCCTGATATGCACAGGCAATAGCTATATGAGATGGGGGTCTGTAAACATCAGGAGGGTGAATGTACATGCAATGCCTGCATGAGATAGGGGTCTGTAGAAATCAGGGGGTCCATGTGCATGTAATACCTCCATGAGATGAGGGTCTGTAGATATCAAGGGGTGAACGTGCAGGTAATATCTGCATGAACTGGGGTATGCATATATTGGGGGGGGCTGAATGAACTCTGATATGTACATACAATAGGTACGTGAGATGGGGGTCTGTAGACATTAAGGGGTGAATAGACACTGATCTGTACATACAATAACTACATGAGATGGAGGCGTATAGACATTGGGGGGCTGAATGGAGCGATAGGTGCAAGTAATTCCTGCATGAGATGGGGGTTGGTACACATGGGGGGGTGAATGAAGCATGATCTAGACAAGCAGCACTTACATGAAGTGAGCACACCCCTGAATTTCCCCAGGCACAACTTCTGGCAATTATAGCCCTCACCCCTCTACCCTCCCCAGCCCACCCCTCTTTGGAGAAGGAAACAGACCATGCAGAAGAGGTCACACGTACCCATCCTCTTCAGCCACTCCCCCTTCTGGACAATGCAGCTGATACCCCCAGGGTAGACGCTCCCCATGAAGTCCCAAAGCAGGGGGCTGAACGGGGGTCTCACGGCCCGCAGCTGGTCCAGGTGGGAGATGCAGATACAAATGGGCTTCTCCAGGGGTCGGTCCTGCAGAGGATGGAAGAGAGGGGAGTAATGAATGGTTTCGAGAGAGAAGGGGGAGAGCAGGACCTTCAGACATTATGTGCAGGATCACGTGATACCTAAGTGACCTTAGACCCAATCAAACCACCTCTGTAAATAAACTAAATGTCTCTAGTGCTAGCCAACAGATTGTACAAGTTAAAAGCCTGTATGGCCTTCTAATGACACTTACACCGTGACTCCTAATGTATGATGATTTATGTTGAGCACGAGTTGTCTTTTGGCATTGTGACTGTTCTAAATATGTATTGTTAATGTCACATATTGATGCAAATGCCTGAGGTCTGGAAATCTGTTGATTTCCATACCCGTCACATTACCCACTGGACTGTCAATCTTATTGTTCCTTTTTACTGCATGTTTAAATAAATACAATCCTTTCCATTTGGAAGTACCACACAGCTCTAATTGTAGTTCTGTGCTTATACACTTATGTTGTTTGGTAGGGACCTATGTCTCTTGCAATACACTATTACCCTCGGTCCCTCTTGACACACAGGGTTCCCTTGTTCTTTGTTACTCTCTTTCTAATGTCCTATAGCAGACAGACACTGGCCTCAGAGTTCAATGCAATGAAATCTGCACAGTAGGCTCCCTAGTCTGAGAATGCAGACTCACTGTGTGTTCTGGGGCATTAGTATCTTTCTTGTGCACGTGATAGCATCTCGCTGGGCTCTTCTGCCCCTAAAGCAGGGCTCGTGTGGACTGGAACTCACACTTCCCTTATCACCCCCTCTTGCACTCTCCCCGCAAAGTACGACAAGCTACCATTAAACCTGGCTGCTTTCCTTTAAAAAAAAAAAGTTTTGGAGTTTGAACTTTCTATGCAGATATTACCATGGAAACCCTCACCTGCAGAATGGTTGTACCCTGTCATTTCCATGACAATATCTCCACCTATACATACCCCATGCTGGTATCACCATGGTAATCACACCCCTGCAGACTGGTTTCACCCTGACGGTTCCATGACAATATCTCCACCTATACATACCCCATGCTGGTATCACCATGGTAATCACACCCCTGCAGACTGGTTTCACCCTGTCATTTCCATGACAATATCTCCACCTATACATACCCCATGCTGGTATCACCATGGTAATCACACCCCTGCAGACTGGTTTCACCCTGTCATTTCCATGACAATATCTCCACCTATACATACCCCATGCTGGTATCACCATGGTAATCACACCCCTGCAGACTGGTTTCACCCTGTCATTTCCATGACAATATCTCCACCTATACATACCCCAGGCTGGTATCACCATGGTAATCACACCCCTGCAGACTGGTTTCACCCTGACGGTTCCATGACAATGTCTCCGCCCACAGGGTGATTTCTAACTGTTCTTGTAAAAGGTATCCCTTATTCTTGAATGACAGAGCATCTGTCTCGGCCTCGGGTAAATTCCGCCGGAAGTCCGCTCCTCGGTGCTCACCTTGATGGTGTAAATCTTCTGGATGGCTTCGGGGTGTTTGCAGGAGGCCGCCAGGGCGTAGACCGTGTCTGTGGGGACCCCGCACACCCCACCCTGTTCCAGCAGGGCGGCGATGGTCCTTAGACTGCTGGTGCGATAGGAATCGGGGCACACGCAGGAGTCGGACGCCTCAACTTTCTCCTCCGACTTCGTTTCCTAAAAGGACAAAGAGCAGACAAGGGGTCAGACAGCGCCACCTACAGCTGCCCTTGAGCAGCACATGCACATCCCGGAGTAAGAGGACTAAGATGGACTGGTTATTTGAGGGACACATTTATCGGAACTGAGTATTAATTTAAGAATAGTAATCGTAACATATTGCATGTATGATTGTACCTTGAAGAGAGGGGGTCCCATGGGAATTAGGTCCTTGCTGAAAATGCAGTTTCCAAGAGATGCCGCCGCTCCGTAGATACAGACGAGACTGAAGACGGACAATACAGTGACTATGCTGGGCCCCGGGGGAAGCAGAGTCGCAGACTAGTCTTCCCCCGGGGTCTTTCGCGCAGGGGAGGACCAGGCAGGGTCAAGGGGTGGAGTTAGGGGGTGGGTATAAGAGCGCGGGGGAGGAAGGCAACTTCCTCTTCCTGCGCTCGGCACTATCGGGAGGGAAGTTTTGAAGGAGTTTGCAGGGATAGTTGGCAGTGTAGGCCGAGGACCGCGCGGAGTGGCGGACGTGTCGGGTTTCTGTCTGCGTGTGCGGGAGCCACTGGTCGGTGGTTCGGGGCTCCAGCGCGAGATCGCGACGTGAAGGCCATGTCGGCTGAGGAGGTGAGAGAGGCTTTGCGGGTGCTCGGACGCGCCGGGCGGGAGGATCTCCTCCGGCCCGGTGTGCTGGGGGAAGCGTGGGTGGGGTTCGCGCGGGCCCCGAGGGCGGCGTCAGCGGGGTGGCGGCCGCGGTATTAGCGTGCCAGGACGATCCCTTAGGGCAGGTGGGGGCGCGGCCGGGAGGGGCGGGGCGGGCCAAAAAGGAGCCGGTGCGCGGAGGCCGTAGGAAGAGCCTGCCTCCGCGCCTGTCATTCCCACAACTGGACTTTGTGTCCCCAGGACCGGCGGGACCCGCAGTGGGGCTGGGCCCCGCTGGGGGCTGCTCTACACTCCGGCTTGCCTGCGAGGGGAGGAGGGAGGGGGAGGGGGCGTGGGGCCCCAGCAAGAGCAGCCGGTTTTGGGGGTGACGCCGGAGCGTGCTGAAGGGGGGCCTTTGGAGCCTGGGGTGGCCACAGCAGGTATGGGGGCAAGCACGGGGCATTGGGGGGACGCTCCCATTGACCTCTCGGCAGGGGCCAGGGTAGTTCGGCCGGGTCCGGAGAGTGTGCAGGTGGCGGGGGGCGGACGGCCCGGGGGCAGGGGGCGTTGTGGCGGGGGCCCAGGGTCGTCCTCTCGGCCGGCACTTTGGCAGCCGGGAGGGGGTTTCAGGGCTACTGCCCACCCCTCCCTCCCCGCTGGGAGTCACTGGCCTGGGAAGACAGGATCAGGGAGCAGCGCCTTTTGGTGCAGCTGAATGAGGCGAGATGGGCGGAGCAGCAGGTGCCGAGGGTTGGAGCAGTTTGGACCACAGAGACGGAGGGGCCCCCGACCCCCACGTCGGAGGAGGAGAGGTGGGCGAAGGACGAGGATTTGGGCAGGGCTGGGCCGGGTGGAGCTAGAGGTGGCAAGGGGCCGGCGGGCCCGGTAGGGACGGCCAGGACGGCTTTGAGGCCCGATGGTGCCGGGGCCCACCCAGGTTGTAGCGGCCTGGGGGGTAGGGGGGGATCCAAGCCGGCGGCTGTCGGCAGAGTGCGGGGTGGCCCGGCGGGGCGCAAGACAGCCTCTGGACGCCGGCATGAAGTGGCAGGGCGGTCCGCGGCGGCCGTCCCTCCAACGCGGGAGCAGGCAACGGCGGCGTGTATGGCGGGGGGCCGGGGTGTGGTTGCTGGTAAAAGTAAGGGTGTGAAACGTGCGGTGAGAGAGGTTTTGTGGGCGCCTGTGGAAGCGGACCCGGAAGTGGAGTTGGATTATGCGGAGGAGAGTGATGAGCTTGAGGAAGGGGAAGTGCGGGATGACGACGACAGGACGGGGGGGGGTGCAGAGCAACAGTGGATTTGGTGTTTTCCAGGCCCAGAAGACGACGACGGGCAAAGCAAAGGCGGAGACTTCCAAGGCGGCCACATCCAGAGGACGGCCCGGCGAGACGCACTCGGCGCTGTCAGGTGAGGGGTCTTGGTGGTCGGCTTGGGATGGTGGGCCACAGGGCGGTAGGAAGAAAGCTTGTAGGTCGGTGGGGGTGGGGGAAGGGTCGGTGCGGGTGACCGGAGAGGTGCCGGGGGACAAGCCGTCAAGGGTGGTCAAGCAGGTGGGAGGAAAATTGGTAGCTACGGCGGGGGTTCAGACGGACAAGGCGGACGGAAAGGACGAGAAAGGGGACAAGTCTGAGGACAAACACCAGAAGAAGCTCCCTACATGGGGCTGGCTATGCCCCTGGGGTCTCATCTGTCTGACAAGATTAAGGGACGGATATGGAAACACGAGTATGTGGACGTAGTTTAAATTGCTGCACAGGGAGGTGCAGGCGAAGGAGGGTTCCAAAGAAGAAGAGTGGGAATTGACTAGGCGGCCTAGGGTTCCGGTGACGATGGAAAATTGGACCTCGGCGTTCCTCATCTATGCCAGTATTTATTGCGTTAAGCACCAGGATAGGGCCATAGCGTTACTGAAATACATGGACATCATTAGGAAGGCCCAGATGCAGTTTGGGGGGTTCGCCTGGCTTAGTTACGATGAGGAGTTCAGGGCCAGGGTCAGCGCCAACCCGGACAAACAATGGGGGGAGGTGGATCAGGAATTATGGATGCAGTGGATGGCGTCCACGCATTCCTCGGCTTCCACGCACACGGCCAGCGGGTTGCCGGTTACTTACCGGTCTTTTCTGCCGCGTCCCGCCCAAAGCGGGGCGGGGGGGACCACCGCTGGGGCCGGTGGCGCCGGCCAGGCCGCTAAGCCAGGCGGGGCTAACACTGGGGCATGTTGGAGCTATAACCGGGGCTATTGTTCCCGCTACCCATGCAAGTTCAAGCATGAGTGCTCAAAGTGCGGAGGGAAGCACGCCCTTACCCAATGCTTTACACTGGTCACGCCATCGGAGCAATGGCGAAACGCGAAGGGGAGGGGACAGCCTGGACCAAAGGGCGCCTACACCGGTTAAGGTGGAGGCGATGGCCCCGTGGCTCGCGGGGTACCCCGATAGGGAAGCGGCGGCGAGGATTCAGTGGGGTTTCACGGAGGGCTTTCGGGTGGGCTATCAAGGTCCCAGGGTGCGGAGATGGGCAGACAATTTGAAATCCGCCACATCCTTGCCGGGAGTGGTAGCTGCCAAGTTACAGAAAGAGGTGGAGGAGGGGAGATTAGCTGGCCCGTTCAGCGACTGGCCAGCGGATGACCTAATCATCTCTCCGCTGGGGGTGGTGCCCAAGAAAGAGGAGGGTGAGTTTCGTATGATACATCACCTCTCGTGGCCTGAAGGACAGTCTGTGAATGATTTCATCGCGGAAGAGGACTCTAGGGTGCTTTACGCATCAGTGGACGACGCGATCCGCCTTGTGCGGGTGTGTGGGCCGGGGGCGGAATTAGCAAAATGTGATGTCAAGTCTGCCTTCCGCCTGCTGCCCATACATCCCGCGGATTTCTCGCTGCTAGGGATGCAGTTCGAGGGGGCCATTTACGTGGACAAAGTTTTGCCCATGGGATGCGCTATTTCTTGTGCACTGTTTGAACTGTTTAGCACCTTCTTGCAGTGGGCTTTTACACAGATTAGCGGGCATCGGGATGTTACTCACTACCTGGACGATTTTCTCTTTCTGGGAAGAGCTCACTCCGGGGATTGTGGCAGGGCCCTGTCACGGTTCCAGGAGATGTCGCGGCACTTTGGGGTTCCCTTGGCCCCGGAAAAGACGGCAGGTCCATCCTGCACTTTGACATTCCTGGGCATTGAGCTGGATTCCCTTCAGTGGATAGCTCGACTCCCTGCTGCTAAAGTGACGGAGATTCAGGCGTGCCTATGGTGGGCGATCGGGGAGAAGAGGATCGCGTTGAGGGCGGTCCAGCAACTGTTGGGTTTCTTGAACTTTGCGTGCAGGGTGGTTCGGGCGGGACGGACGTTCTGCAGGCGGCTCGGCATGGCCATGTCGGGGGCTGTTCTTCTGCACCACAGGATCCGGATCTCTATGGGGGTTCGGGCGGACCTGAGGACATGGTTGACTTTCTTGACGGATTTCAACGGGGTGTCCCTGGACTTTGCAGACGACAGGATGGTTTGGCAATGTCAAATTTACTCGGATGCAGCTGGGGCAGCAGGCTTTGGGATCTTCTGGGATGGCAGGTGGTGTGCGGAGGACTGGCCAGCTCATTGGGTGCAGCAGGGGAGGAGCATTGCGTTTCTGGAGTTCTTTCCCTTGTTGGTGGCACTGGAAGTGTGGGGTCTTGAGTTTCGGAACAGGTCTGTGTTGTTCCACGTGGATAACATGACGGTGGTCGAGCTGGTTAACAGGCAGAGGGCACGGGACCTGAGAGTGCTGAGATTGCTGAGAAGTTTCATGTTGAAATGTTTAAGATTGAATGTGGTTTTTAGAGCCAAGCATGTCCCTGGAGCGAATAATGACATCGCGGATGCTTTGTCTCGTTCGCAGTGGCAGCGGTTCCGGCGATTGGCACCAGGAGCGGATCAGTGCAAGACCAAGCTGCCGGACGGCATCTGGGCCTTGGGGGAGTGAGGGTGATAGGCCTGGTGGAGAATTCTATTGCTGAGACCACGCGACGTGCATATCGTTTGGCATGGGCGGAGTTTGGATCCTTTATGGGATGGAGTGGGGATTCTGCTGTTGAAGATAGCTCAGCGATGGAGCAAGGAGTGCTGCAGTTTGTATTGCGTTGCATTGATAAGGGGCTGACGGCTGCGACTATATCAGGGAAACTGGCAGGGGTAGCATTTTATTGCGGTTTGTTTTTTGGTTTTGATCCGACGAAAGATGTGATACTGAGTCGGGTACTCCGAGGTTGGGGAAGGGAGAGGAGGGGGGGTGGGGTGTTGCGAGAGGCGATCACGTTTGAATTGTTGGTGCAGTTGGTCGCGGTTTTGTCGCTTTGTTGTTATGATGTGTATGAAGTGCGCGTGTTTCGTTTGGCGATGATTTGGATGTTTTTTGGGGCTTTCCGGGTGTCTGAGTTGTTGGGCACGCGGTCCGTGGGTGGCAGGCAGTATGAGGAGATACGGCTGGATGGCGGGCGCCTGGGGATTTGGCTGGGGCACTCGAAAACGGATCAGTTGGGGCGGGGTAAGTGGGTTTGGTTGTGCGAGGCTGGTTGTGGGGGTGTGTGCCCGGTGGAGGAATGGAGGGTGTTTGTGCTGTCCGCGCGGGTTGCGAGTGGAGAGATTTTTTGCCACAGGTCTGGGGCGAGGGTGACGTCCGGACAGTTGTTGGGGGTGCTGCGCATGGCCTTAAGGCGATTGGGTTTTGATCCGGCTGGTTTTGGGACTCACTCCTTTCGTATTGGAGCGGCCACGGCGGCGGCCCGGTTGGGGTGGTCTTGGGACAGGATTCGGCAGATTGGGAGGTGGAAGTCTAGGTGTTGTGAACGGTATGTTCGCAAGTGAGGAGCGGGGGGAGCAGGAGGTGTTGCTGGGGAAGGGGTGTTATGTGTGCCCGTTTTTCTTGCTAATATGTTTTTCTTTCATAGGTTGCGTGGGTGGACCGGGGGCCAAAACGGTCACTTGGATCGTGGGGCATTCCTTCGTGCATTGGGCCTCCAAGTATGCAGAGCAACAGGTGTACGGCCGTAACCTGGGTCTCAAAGGACAACATCACGAGGTGCATTGGTGGGGTAAAGGGGGATGCGATGGGGGCACTACTGCCCTGGCTCGCGAAGATGGTCCCCCAGAAGGGTTGTCCGGATCTGCTGATCATACACCTGGGGGAGAATGATTTGGTTCGGCTGTCGGGTTTGGCGCTCTTACAGCTGATGCAGAGGGATTTGGAAGTGTTGAAACACAGGCTGGCAGGGACTTGCATTGCCTGGACGGAATTTGTCCCAAGGAAAGTTTGAGGGGTGCCATTAAGCATGGGGCTGTGGAAAAGGCACGACGAAAGCTCAACAGGGCGATGAGACTTTTTGCGGGGACAAGGACATTAAGGTTATCGCTCATGCTGGACTGAGACTGGAGGAACGGCTACTTTTAGGGATGACGGGGTGCATCTGTCATTGATGGGAAATGCTTATTATATGATGGAGATGAGAGATGTGGTTAGTAAGCTGTGGAACGAGTCAATTTGGTGTCGTAGGAATGTGTGAATTGAGGTGGTCGACAGGTGCACTGCGTGGGCCCGGGGGGGCAGGTAACCGCCCTAAAGGGGGTTCCCTGGTTGGCGATACTTTGGAGGGGTGGGGAGTCAATAGCGGGCGAACCCATCCCTCGGGGGGAGATTGGATGATGGGGGAGCTGAGGCAGGACTGGAATGCCAGGTGATACCGGGGAGAATGCTAGGAGATTTGGGAAAATGGTTGAGGAACGGAATGGGCATGGAGTGATTGGAGATGTGAGTCAGAGTGGGCGAAGAGAGTGGAGGGATACAAGAGTTGATGTGGGGGTTTTGTTATTAATGTTGAAATTATTGGTTATTGTTCATTATTGTGCAGCCTGGTCCTAATAAATGGCCTTTTACGCTTAAAGACATCAGCGTGGTCTGTTTATTGCGCGATGCTGGGCCCCGGGGGAAGCAGAGTCGCAGACTAGTCTTCCCCCGGGGTCTTTCGCGCAGGGGAGGACCAGGCAGGGTCAAGGGGTGGAGTTAGGGGGTGGGTATAAGAGCGCTGGGAGGAAGGCAACTTCCTCTTCCTGCGCTCGGCACTATCGGGAGGGAAGTTTTGAAGGCCACCCACCCGCCCTACAGTTGCTAGGGTTTTGGAGGTAGGGTTGGCATGGCGTGCCAGTTTAGGACGGGCTGCAGGGTAGGCGATACTTTGGAGGGGTGGGGGAGTCAATAGCGGGCGAACCCATCCCTCGGGGGAGATTGGATGATGGGGGAGCTGAGGCAGGACTGGAATGCCAGGTGATACCGGGGAGAATGCTAGGAGATTTGGGAAAATGGTTGAGGAACGGAATGGGCATGGAGTGATTGGAGATGTGAGTCAGAGTGGGCGAAGAGAGTGGAGGGATACAAGAGTTGATGTGGGGGTTTTGTTATTAATGTTGAAATTATTGGTTATTGTTCATTATTGTGCAGCCTGGTCCTAATAAATGGCCTTTTACGCTTAAAGACATCAGCGTGGTCTGTTTATTGCGCGAAAAAAACACACAAAGACGGGAAAATTAGACATTAAGTTCAATAGTATCAACAAAAAATAGAGGCGTGTGCTGATCACGTTAATGTTAAACCAAGACAGGGGTTCCTTCAGGAGGGATTTTAAAAAGGTAAATGCCACTCAAGGCAATAAAATAAAAACATAAGACAGAGATTCATTTTTCACTCTACTTCAGTCTGTATGAAATTAAGTGTGGTAAAACATTTAAACTGGTACGGGAACCCCTGTTTTGTTTTATACTTAGTTGTCCTGGTTCCTATGGTTATCGGGCTCATCCCAACTCTTCGTATTATACAAGGTGATGTTAAGGCAGGAGTGGAGGGACAGATACAGAAACTAAGAGATGTGGAGGTCTGGCAGAGAACCGGACACATGTCAGGGTTGTGACTGACTCCATTCCAGCCCCCCTTGCCTTGTAGAGACCAACTCTAGCAGAGTCTGATACGTAACTGACTCTGTTCACCCCCCGCCCCAAAGCCCTTCAGAAGCACAGGCTTGTCAGGCACACTCCAGTCCTTTCTACAGACCACTCCCTTTAGCCCCCACCACATTACAGGTGGACTCGGGATGGCACTTGATAGAAATTGCCTGTTTAGCATGCATTAACCCTTTAGAGATCACTGACATGCATTAGACACAAGAGGAACCCACAGTGGAAGGTGTCCACTTACTCTCGAGCGCGAGGGGCAGGCATTCCAAGGTGAAGAGCAGGAAACAGACCATCACCGCCTCCATCAGAAGGGCAAGCAGCACCAGCACCACGTTGGCATAGGCGACTGTGGAACAAGCAGAACAAGATGGCGTCAGAGGTCGGAAATAACTTATTTCAGAGGTCAGCGGGGGTCGCAGTTGCTCAAGGCTTTAGATGAGGACACTAGGATGCCCCAGAACTGTGCATATGGACCATTGAGTGATAGACTCCGGCCCGTACCCACTCCAGCCGGAAGCAACTGCTGTCTGTCAGGGCACCTGGGCCTCAAGTATTCAACAGAGGGATGACTGGACATCGGTATCCGGAGAGACTTACCCAAGGACATCAGGAAGACATTGATGACCAGGAAGGTGACGGCACCAACAGTGAATGCACCATAACTGGCGACGTGGATATTCAGCAGGGGACCTGGAGAGGGAAGAGGAGGAGGGGCAGAGGGTTAGTCATGTATGAAACAGAACATAGGAAGGAGCTCTTCCTTCAAAGGCAGGAGATGGCCAGGAGCAGAGACAAGGGATGGAGGACCATATACTGTCCAACACCTCACTCATCAAACAGCCAATCATGGCGCTAGATATTGACTTCTGATGATGTGTAAAACTGTGCCTTCCACCCCATCCTGAACAGGTGCGCCCTGATTTGGTGGTACACACTTCTCGAAACACCTAATCCCAGTTTAAGTTGTTTTCTCGCATGTGTCAGAAGACAAACGAAAATTAAATTCTAGTAAATATGCCCCTGGATACAGGAAATGTTCAGTTATTTGAACAAAGACATTATTATCTTTTGGTTCTTCCCACACCTGGATTATCTACAATAGTTTATCAATAGTTTATCCACATCCATTAATGGTTCCATAAGTCATTAGTCCCCCCCTAGTGGCCTCCAGCTGCACTCCTCTTCAACCCTTTTCCCTCCACCTGGCAGCCATCACATATGATCCCTCCCAGGTACTTCCTCAGGTCACTGGTTACAAGGGCCCCCCAGTCAGACAAAGAACTGCATGTGATGTCATCAAGAAACTACCTGCATACATGGCTACTCCAAATGAAACTAATAACCAGAAATATACATCACCCCCACTGCCCCTACTGGTATGCCCGAGAATCTAAACCACTCAGAAGCTTCATGACACTGGATCCCTAGGACTTTTCTGAATACATTTTACACATTGTAAAGATTAAGAGATCACAAGTTACCTGCGAGCCGTAGCCACGCCCATGTGGCCCAAACAGCAGCATAACAGAATGGTAGGACCGACCCAAATCTTCGCCCTCTCTGGACCACGATCCTGCAGATGTACAACTGGAAGACAGCGCCAGGGATCAGCACCAAAGGGATGGAGAGGTGGGCTCTGGTGGGGTCACTGAGGGACCCCTGGATGGCAGAGAGTGAGGCCAAGCCATTGCAGATGAAGAAGAGGGCGTCAGGGAGCAGGCACCTGGTAGTGCTGACCTCCTGGCCCTCCTTAGACCTGCTGGTGACGCGCTTCAGGCACAGCAGCAAGTCCTGGAGCGTAGCCGATGACATCACTTGGGGTCCAGTAGAGATCAACGACTTATCAGCGATGGAGTTAATGAGGCTGGCAAAAGTGGCGTAGAGGGAGGTGGCTGTGTAGATGCTGCAGACCACTCCGAAGAAGATATGGGATCCCTGGAGTGGAATCTGGTGGATGGTGGAGACCGTGAGGAGGAGGAAGCATGAATTCTGCAGCACCTCCAGGAGGTCTCTGTTGAAGGACATCAGGCAGAGGATGCAAGCGGCGACCAGAAAGAACCAGCCCCCCACCATGCCCGCTCGGCTCTTGTCCACATTGTCCCCCGAGAGGAGCACCGTGAGGATGAACTCTTCCCAGGACATCACCAACCAGAACAGGCCTTGGAGTCCAAGCTTGGTGGTGTGGTAGACGTCTTCTCTCAAGTAACTGTAGTAGCTGGCGCAGAGCTGGGACAGCGGATTGATGCTGACCCAGATGGCGCCAATGTAGAAGGTCTTCATGTAACCAAAGCAATAAAAGGCAAAGATGAGCGCGGCCACCGCGTCCGCGATGTGTCCCAAGGCCATGGGCTCCGCGTACTTGGAGTTCTTCTTGGTCTCCTCCCCGATGCCACTGGAAGAGGTGCTGTTGGCCGAGCCCAGAAGCAAGACGCTAAACATGGGGTTCCCGAAGCCTGGAAGGACATTCCTCTGGGTGAGGCCCTTCAGGAGCAGGGCAGTGGCGCCATAGAACCCAAACAACACAATGAGCAGCTCCAGGGTCCCCGAGACCACCAGCGCCCACTGTCCGAAGAGCCCCACCGCCTCGAAGACCAGCGTGAGGGTGATGGCGCCAAACACGAAGGGCATGACGTAGTTAACAGTGGCCGAGCAGAAGGAGAGGATGAAGGCGACGGCGGTGTATGCCACCAGCCCTGCTACTGCGCTCTCACTGACCGGAAGAGGGGAGGCGGCCATGATGGTCTGGCTGTTAGAAATGTTCAGGGTTTGTGTGGTGTTGTGGATGGTGGGATACGCTCCCAGGACGACACGTGTAGCCCCGTAGCTGCTCCAGAGGGCGGCGAATGCCACAAAGGCGGTGCTCCCAAGGTGATCGTACTTCCGGAAGCACAGGAAGCCTGCAATGAGCTGTGTCAGTCCTCCAATCAGGATGAGATGGACCCCTGCAAGAGATAACACAGGAATTGAGCAACACGTGTGTGTGTGTGTGTGTCTGTGTGCGCGAGTGTGTACCCCCTCCCTCCAAGTGTCTTATACATGTTATACCAGCGCCACCTGCAACTCTTTGTGTGATCTGTGGCTGCCACACCCACCTGCCAGGATGTTCTCCACCCCTTCAGCGTTCACTTTGGTGTGGAAGGAAAAGAAGTTCTGTAGGGCCACCAGGAAGGCGCTGATGACGTTGGCGAGGAAGCCCATGACGGATGGTTCACTGTAGTACACAGAGGCGAAGCCTTCCATGGTGAGTGGCAGACCTGGGGGAGGGGAGAGAGTCAATAGGTAAGAAATTAGCCACAGGTGAGAGGGAACAAAAGGTGAGATTGGGACAGGAGGTGAGAGGCAGGAGGTAAGAATGAGATGGAAGACGGGTAGCTGGGTGGGTAAGACCCAGATTAGATTGGTGAACGAGGTTAGATGGGGAACAGGAGGTGCGACAGGAGCCAGAGACCTAATATCAGACAGAGGTGAGGTGGGAACAGGATGTGAGAGTGGGACAGTTGGTGAGATGGAAGACACATGAGAGTGGGACAGTGGGTGAGATGGAAGACACCTGAAAGTGGGAAAGTGAGTAAGATGGAAGAGACATGTGACAGTGGGACAGTGAGTGATATGGAAGAGACATGTGAGAGTGAGACAGTGGGTTAGATGGAAGACATGAGAGTGGGACAGTGAGTGAGATGGAAGACACATGTGAGAGTGGGACAGTAAGTGAGATGGACGACATGTGAGAGTGGGACAGTAAGTGAGATGGAAGACATGTGAAAATGTGACAGTTGGTGAGAAGGAAGAGACATGTGAGAATGGGACAGTGAGTGAGAAGGATGACCCATGTTAGAGTGGAACAATGGGTGAGATGGAAGGCACGTGAGAGTGGGACAGAAAGACCTACGCAGACTGTACACCAGGATAGTAGTGTAAAGAGACGGCGCAGACTGTATACACCAGGAGAGTAGTAAAGTGTGACTGGGCAGAGTGCACAGATCAAGACAGCAGCGTAAAGAGAGGGGCAGACTGAATACACTAGGAGGGCAGTGTAAAGAGAGACGGGACAGACTACAGATCAGGACAGGAGTGTAAAGAGAGATAGAGGCGGACAGTGCAGAGCAGGACAGCAGTGTACAGAGAGACAGTAAGACTGAACACACTAGAGAATAGTGCACAGAGAGTCGGGCAGACTGCAGATTAGTGCACCAGTGTAAAGTGAGAGGGATAGACTGTACCGATCAGTGCACCAGTGTAAAGTGAGAGGGGCAGACTGTACCGATCAGTGTAAGGCAGTGTAAAGGGTCACACTGTGCAGTGTAGGAGAGACATGGACAGGTTGTTCACACTAAAAGGTACAGGCGTGGACAGGTTGTTCACAAGAGGAAAGTATCACAGAGGGAAAGAAAGTTTGTACATACCGAGGGACGGGAGCTCTGTTTTCCGTCACGGGGCCGCGCCTCGGTTTTCTTTGAGGGACCCTTTGGTGAGGGTCGGTGCTGTCTCTCCTCTGTGAGGGCTGCTCTGGTGAGGGTCGTCTAGCTTCCTGTGTCCGATGAACTCTCTTTGAGGGTCTGTCCTGTTCTGGTAAGACTCCCTGTGAGGGCTGGTCCTAACTCTGAGGGCTAGCTCTGTGAGGGCAGGTCTTGTCTCTTGGGGTGCACTTTGAGGGCCGGCCTTGCCTCCGAGGAGTTCTCTGTGAGGGTTGATGGGTCCCTCCTGTTTTCGAAGGATGATCTCTGAGGGCCGGTGTTGGGTCTCTTGCACCCTGAGGGGTGCTCTGTGAGGGTCGGTCTTGTTTGGAGGTGTCTGTGAGGGCCGGTCTTGTTTCTAAGGAGTCCGCTGTGAGGGTCCACTCTTGTTTGGAGGTGCTCTGTGAGGGTCGTTCTTGTCACTGAGGGGTGGACTGTGAGGGTCGTTCTTGTTTGGGGCTGCTGAGAGGGTCGTTCTTGTTTGGGGGTGCTGTGAGGGTCGTTCTTGTTTGGGGGTGCTCTGTGAGGGTCGTTCTTGTCTCTGAGGGGTGGTCTGTGAGGGTCGTTCTTGTTTGGGGGTGCTGTGAGGGTCGTTCTTGTTTGAGGGTGCTCTGTGAGGGTCGTTCTTGTGAGGGGTGCTCTGTGAGGGTCGTTCTTGTTTGGGGGTGCGCTGTGAGGGTCGTTCTAGTTTGGGGGTGCTCTGTGAAGTCCTGACCCTCAGACAGCAGCTGCTCCTCTTCTGCCTGTTCCCTGCTCGGGCAGGTTTTATACTCAGTCTGAGGTGGGAGGAGTTGGGTGGGGGTGTGGGGGAGGGGGCGCTGTCCCTCACAGCCCTGGCAGGTGTGTGGAATTTCCCCCTCGTCGCTCCCCATCCTCCACCCGTCACCTCACCCTGTCCGTCCTCCGAGCTCCTCCCACTCCATTGGGGTTTGTGAATGACCCGTAACTTTGATTTATCTCGAAACAAAGTTTAAAATACAGAGACTTCTCTTCCTAGGACAAAGGTCATAGCGTGGAATGTAATAAAACCAGAGGAAACACCTGAAGTCAAAGTCGAGAGATGAATTAATATTTAGTTTAAGAAAAATATATTTATATTCAAAATTATGTTTTGTCGCAGTACTGAAGGCCTGGATAACAACAGCAGCAGCATCATAGTAATAATAACAACAACAACAACAACAATAATATTAATAACAACAACAATAATAAGCTTATTATTATAATACAATTAATAGTAGTGGTAGTAATAATAATATTAATAATAATAATATTTTCAAGTCAGGTTCGGGCGCCGAGATTGTGACAGAGGGAGTGAAAGAGACGGCAGCTCCTCCTTTCACAAGAAGCTCCCCGTGGTGACTTCAGAGTGCAAGGAGTGGACCCGCGCCCAGGGCCAGCCTTGTACAATATCATGGTGGTGGCACCAGGGCTGGGGGTGTTGTCTGGAGCCAGTGGCCTATATTGGGGAGGGGGGGTGCAGAGCCCTTGGCCTCGATCACTCATTCACAAGGAGCTTACTGTGGTGACTTAGGGGGTGGACCCTCCCCAGGAGCAACCTTGTACAATGAGATCAGAGAGGGTACACAAGGAGTGCAGGGAGTGGTACAGGGCCCAGGGCACACATTCACAAGGAGCTTCACGTGGTGCCGTCAGGTGTGGGGGAACTGGTGCCCAGGTATGTCTTTCACAGGCAACTCAGTGTGATGACATCACGAGAGCAGTAAGTGGTGCCCAGGTATGTCTTTCACAAGAAGCTCACTATGGTGACCTCACGAGTGGGGGAAGAGGTGCCCAGGTATGTCTTTCACAAGAAGCTCACTGTAGTGACATTAGGAGTGGGAGATGTGGTGCCGAGGTATGTCTTTCACAAGAAGCTCACTGTGGTGACCTCACAAGTGGGGGATGTGGTGCCCAGGTATGTCTTTCACAAGGCACCCACTGTAGTGACATTAGGAGTGGGGGAAGTGGTGCCCATATATGTCTTTCACAAGACACTCACTGTGGTGACCTCACGAGTGGGGGAAGTGGTGCCCAGGTACGTCTTTCATAAAATGCTCTGTATGTGAAACTAGGAGTGCAGAGTGAGGTGCAGGATCCAGCTATGTCTTTCACAAGTAGCTCAGCTCACTCTGGTGACATTAGGAGTGCAGGGAGTGGAGCAGGGCCTTTGTATGCCTATCTAAGGAGTGTATGTGGTTCCACCGAGGTTGCGGCGGTGATGCAGTTTCTAGGCATGTCTTTCACAAAGAGCTCCGTGTGGTGAAACCAAGGAGTGCAGCAATGACTTTCACAAAGAGCTCCATTTGTCACACAAGAGCTAGATACGGTGACATCAGGAGAGCAGGGACCAAGCCACGGCCAGGTATGTGTTTCACACACAAGGAGCTCCATGTGTCACACCAGAGCTAGATTTGGTGACGTCAGGAGTTCAGGGACGCAGCCACAGCCAGGTATGTGTTTCACAAAGACCTCCCTCCATGTGTCACACCAGAGCTAGATACGGTGACATCAGGAGTGCAGGGACTGGCCCACGGCCAGGTATGTGTTTCACAAGGAGCTCCATGTGTCGCACCAGAGATAGATATGGTGACATCAGGAGTTCAGGGACTCAGCCACAGCCAGGTATGTGTTTCACAAAGACCTCCATGTGTCACACCAGAGCTAGATACGGTGACGTCAGGAGTGCAGGGACCGGGCCACGGCCAGGTATGTGTTTCACAAGGACCTCCATGTGTCACACCAGAGCTAGATATGGTGACATCAGGAGTGCAGGGACTGGGCCACGGCCAGGTGTGTGTTTCACAAGGAGCTTAATGTGTCACACCAGAGCTAGATATGGTGACGTCAGGAGTGCACTGGGCCACGGCCAGCAATGTCTTTCACAAGGGGCTCCATGTGTCACACCAGAGCTAGATATAATGACATCAGGAGTGCAGGGACTGGGCCACGGCCAGGTATGTGTTTGACAAATTGCTCCATGTGTCACACCAGATATAGATACCATGACATCAGGAGTGCACGGACTGGGCCACAACCAGATGCATGTTTCACAAGGAGCTCCTTGTGTCACACCAGAGCTAGATATGGTGACATCAGGAGTGCAGGGACTGGGCCACGGCCAGGTATGTGTTTCACAAGGAGCTCCATGTGTCGCACCAGAGATAGATACAGTGACATCAGGAGTGCAAGGACTGTGCCACGGCCAGGTATGTGTTTCACAAAGAGCTCCATGTGTCACACCAGAGCTAAATACGTATTTCACAAGGAGATCCAGGTAGTGACATCATCAGTGAGGGAGAATAGTGCAGGGCTCGTGTGTGTCTTTCACAAGGAGCTCCATGTGGTGACACTAGGAGTGTAGGGGGTGCATAGCCTCGGACAGTCTTCCTCAAGAAGATTACTGTGGTTAGCTCTTTTTTTTCTTCAGAATCTCCTGATTTTCTAACAAATATAAAATACATTTATACCCTAAAATAAATGATCCCTCTTTTTCAGGAACCTGTGAGGTGAGATCTCCGAAGTAGAGAGGCGCAGACGGGAAAATGGGGCTCACTCCGGAATTTCCCCATAACTTTCAGATCCCGTTGGGAAGTTCCATCTCTTCTGGGCGCGAGGGGTGTTGAAGTAGATCCTTACATTTCGGCCCCGCGGGGGACCTCTACTCAAGGCCTTTGTTTCGGGACAGAAAAGACTCCGTCAATAAACACCTCTTCATTCTGTTATTTGAAGAGCACGGCCTACGTCATTGCCGACGTCAGAGCGCTTTACATACATATCAACATATATACAATGTATAATTACAAACAACATAACCCGCATAAAGAGAAGGAAACTCGACGCGATATTTGAAAGTACCTTCTTCAGGGTGTTATCTCTATAGACAAAGCTCATACCCTTCTGCCCCTCTCTCCTCCTACCCCGGGGACTGCAGAATGCAACAGGTTCAGAGGGGGGCTTTGAGTCAAAAGTGATTGCACTTGTGTCAAATCAGAGACAGTCTGAGATAATCGAGGACAGAAGAGACTTTTTATTTTATTTTGCAGTCTTATGTGGCGCGAGCTTGGCCCAAGGATATTATACCGCTTTACATAAGCACCAGATTACTTTACATAAGGTCAGTTTCGTTTTGTTCTTTTATGTTTCTAGGCACGGGTAGAATAAGTGATTTACCTAGAATCACAGGATGATGAACAGACGCTGGGATCCAAACCTAGTTCCCCAGTTTCATAGTCGGCAGCTGTGTTAGGCCAAGTCTTCGCCGTACTGCAAGAGCTGTATGTAGTACACACATAACTCTAACATGGGTCATATCTGGGAAGTGTTTAACTGTTTACACAAACTGCCGCGCTGAGCTGTGCGTCATGCGTGCCCCGCATATATTCATGACAGCTAGTGCTGCGATGGTCACAGTGAATTATTGGCTGCTTTATTAGATCTGCTCTTTCTTGTGAGAATGACTTTGGCCCCTCACCATTTGCTGAGTCAGACTGTATGTATTGTCGTCACATGTTTGGAGAAGGATGAAAACACACTTTACACTCTTTTTACATATGTGTCCGATCCTTCTTCGTACCCCTGACGTCATTCTCGGCGTCTCTCATTGCCTGTATCCGGGAGTCTCATGCTGAATGCGAATGCCCCAGCCAGAGGTTGTGGCCTACGGGCCAGAGCTGCCGACTTTGGAGCTGGGGAAGCGGGTTCGAGTCTCTGGGTGGGCTCAACATCCTGTGATTCTGGACAAATCACTTAATCTCTCCGTGCCTACTAAAAATTAAAAAAAAAGCATTTGTAAATGCAGTAGGTTTCACCTATGTGATTAATAATAAAATGTTGTAAGTTGTAGTTTGCTGAGTAGTTGACAATATAAGTTACAGAAAGTCTGTGTTATGACTTGCTTTTCTACAAAACGGCAATATATTGTGCTGTTACTAGTGGTATAGTGCAGGTAAGGAATAGCAAAATGTTGAAAAATGAAAGAGGGAAATAATAGAATTAATTGATGTAAAAGCAATATTATGTTTTTAGAGGAGTTCTCACAACTTTTGGGCCCGGTGCCACTGCACCTGTTGCGCCATTCAAATCATGTCCCCAGTGACTGCAAGATAACTGCATTTGTGACTGCCTGTTTAGTAGTAAAATATAGCTTTATTTGGGGTTTAGACGAGTTCTGCCAACTTTTGGCCCCGGTGCCACTGCAGCTGCTGCACCATTCAATCATAATCCTATTGCCTGTAAGGTAACTGCACTTGTGACTGCCTGTTTAGTAGTAAAATATTGCAATATTTGGTTTATAGAGGGGTTCATAGAGCTTTGGGCCCCGGTGTCACTATACCTGCTGCACCATTGAAACCATGACCCTAGTGCCTGCAAGGTAACTGCACTTGTGACTGCTTATGTAGTAGTTAAATATAGCAATATTTGGTATTTAGTGGGTCCCTAGAGCTTTTGCCCCAGTGTCACTGCACATGCTGCGCCATTCAAGCCCTTTTTAACTGCATAATAACTGCAATTGTGTATGCCTGTATAGTAGTAAAATATAGCAATATTAGGTGTTTAGAGGAGTTCTGACAACTTTTGGTCCTGGTGCCACTGCACCTACTGCAACATTCAAATCATGACCATGTTGTCTGCAAGGTAACTGCACTTGTGCCTGCGTGTTTAGTAGTAAAATATAGCAATATTAGGTGTTTAGTGGGATGCCTAGAGCTGTTGATCCTGGTGCTACTGCACCTGCTGCACCATTCAAATCATTACCCTATTGCCTGCTAGATAAATGCACTTGTGACTGGCTTGTTTAGTAGTGAAATTTAGCAATAATCTGGATTTAGTGGTGTCCCTAGAACTTTTGGCCCCAGGCCACTGCACCTGCTGCAGCATTCAAATCATGACCCTGTTGTCCGCAAGGTAACTGCACTTGTGGTTGCCTGTTTAAGAATAAAATATAGCAATATTAGGTGTTTAGTGGGGTGTCTGGAGCTTTTGCTCCCGGTGCCACTGCACTTGGTGCACTATTGAAATCATGACCCTAGTGCTTGCAAGATAGCTGCACTTGTGGCTGCCTGTTTAGTAGTAAAATATAGCTATATTTGGTGTTTAGTGGAGTTATGACAACTTTTGGGCCCAGTGCCACTGCACCTGCTGCACCATTTAAATCATGACCCTGTTCTCTGCAAGGTAACTGCACTTGTGGTTGCCTGTTTAGGAATAAAATATAGCAATATTAGGTGTTTAGTGGGGTGTCTGGAGCTTTTGGTCCCGGTGCCACAGCACCTGCTGCACTATTGAAATCATGACCCTAGTGCTTGCTAGATAGCTGCACTTGTGACTGCCTGTTTAGTAGTAAAATATAGCAATATTAGGTGTTTAGAGGAGTTCTGATAACTTTTGGGCCCGGTGCCACTGCACCTGCTGCACCATTTAAATCAAGCCCCTTTCAACTGCAAGGTAACTGCAATTGTGACTGCATGTATAGTAGTAAAATATAGCAATATTAGGTGTTTAGAGGAGTTCTGACAACTTTTGGGCCCGGTGCCACTGCACCTGCTGCACCATTCAAATCATGACCCTGTTATCTGCAAGGTAACTGCAATTGTGACTGCCTGTTTAGTACTAAATATAGCAATTTTAGGTGTTTAGTGGGGTGCCTAGAGCTTTTGGTCCTGGTGTCACTGCACCTGCTGCACCATTGAAATCATGACCCTGTTGTCTGCAAGGTAACTGCACTTGTGACTGTCTGTTTAGTTTGACATTTTAGCAATAATTTGGGTTTAATGGGGTCCCTAGAGCTTTTGGCCCCGGTGCAACTGCACCCGCTGCACCATTCAAATCAAGTCCCTTTTACCTGCAAGGTAAGTGCAATTGTGACTGCCTGTTTAGTAGTCAAATATAGCAATATTATGTGTTTAGAGGAGTTCTGACAACTTATGGGTGTCCGGTGCCACGGCACCTGCTGCACCATTCAAATCATGACCCTCTTGTCTGCAAGGTAACTGCACTTTTGGCTGCCTGTCTAGTAGTAAAATATAGCATAGCTCTTGTCTATTAACTTTATTTTTAATGTGCAATGTTGATTACAACATTTAGAATTTGATCATAATGATCAAATAGATGAACAAGTTACTTAGCTTCGGTAACAATATATCTGTAAGAAACATAGGTTAGTTATAGATTCCTTACCTTAGAATATCCCCCAGGCGTCAGACTGGATCCGGAAAGTTTTTCGTCAGCAGTACCCCTGCGCGTCAGTAGGTGGCGTCGGTCGACTCCGCGTCCGTCGTTGGCGTCGTGGTCGCCGGGAAGACGTCGCGGAGGTCACTTAGACGCCGCCCTCGCGCTGACGTCAGTTCTGTACACGACTTTCCGCGCCAGGAACGCAGAGCCATGCAAGACACTGACCACTGGTGCACAAAACTAGGGCCCTGAAAGGATGTCCTTAACCCTAGAAATCAGTTCGCAGAACGGGGAGGATGGGTAGGGCGGTAAGGAATCTATAACTAACCTATTTTTCTTACAGATATATCGTTACCGAAGGTAAGTAACTTGTTCATCTGAAAGAAACAGTTAGTTATAGATTCCTTACCTTAGAATAGATACCCCAGCAATACCAACCCCGGAGGTGGGTCTGCGAACCAAGATCACACCAGAAAGTCCTGGAGAACAGAACGGCCAAAGAAGCCGTCTCTCCGGACTTGGCTGTCCAGGCAGTAGTGTTTTGTGAACTTGTGCAGCGATGCCCAAGTAGCTGCCTGACAGATGTCATTCAGAGGGACTCCTCGTCCCAAAGCAGTAGTGGCAGCCGTCGCTCTGGTGGAATGGGCGCATAGCCCCACTGGAGGCTCCTTTTTAGCCAGAGAATAACAGGCTTTAATACACAAAACGACCCATCTAGAGATGGTCCGCTTGTGCACGGCCCGACCTTTCTTGGCACCCATGTAGCCAACAAAGAGCTGGTCATCCACCCGGAACTGTTTTGTGCGATCCAGATAGAAAGAAAGTGCACGTTTTGGGTCCAGACGGTGGAGCCTCTCTTCCTCTTTAGAAGGATGCGGAGGCGGAAAGAAGGTGGGCAAAGTGATGGTTTGCCCGATGTGAAAGGAGGTGACCACTTTGGGAAGAAAGGATGGGCGAGTTCTTAGGACAACCTTGTCCGGATGTTCAGCCAGAAAAGGAGGCTTGGATGAAAGAGCCTGGAGCTCACTCACTCTTCTGGCAGATGTGATGGCTACCAGGAATGCAGTCTTAAGAGTTAAGAGTCGTAGAGGACAGTTGTGAAGCGGCTCAAAGGGAGCGCACATCAGATAGGTCAAAACCAAATTCAAGTCCCACTAAGGCATCACAAAGGGAATAGAAGGAAAGAGATGAGTGATGCCTTTTAGGTTTAAATCTTTTTTATTGAAATTTCAACATGCAAAATCAATCACTGCGAGATATATGCAACATCATGGGCGATGCAAGCCCAGGGTAGCAGTTGTACTGATGGAATGATTACAAAGGAGTAAATAAAGAAAGGAAACTTATACTACCCTCCCAAGCCACCCCCTTCCCCGACCCCCGTCCACTGAGATACCTATCATCCTAAGGCATGCCTACACCGTGTCTTGTGACTGTGACTAAACAGCTGTTGTGTGTGTTGCAGAGAGGGGCAGAAGGCGTAAATATCTTGGGCAAGTTATTTCACGGAACTCTGAGGCAAGAAGAGACAAAAAGGGTTGCCAAAGGTCCCCGAAAGCCGGGCCTTTCCCTGCTAGTGTAAGGGTCAGCTTTTCCATTCCCAAAACATGCCACAAGCGCTGTAGCCACCCCGAGAAGGTGGGGATTCGAGGGGTTTTCCAATGGATCAGTATGTTCTGGGTCGCTGACCCTAAAGCTATCGCTATCTGACGGCCCCGTTTGGATTTGAGCGGATACATTAAAGGTTCAGGAGGCCCAAGAGAACGTAGGCCGGGAATCTCGGTATTTGGGTGTCTAAATGCTTGTCCACCTCATCCAGGATCTGGGACCAATATGGTTGTATGTGTGCGCAATCCCATAGAAGGTGTGTCAAAGTTCCCATCTCCCCGCAGCCCCACCAACATTCGGCACTCTGCCGGGTATCCATCTTGTGAATGCGTTCTGGCGTGTAGTACCAATAGGTGGCCACCTTCGTCAGTGTTTCGGTCAGTCCCATGTCGCTTTCCGAGTGTCGCGCCCTGTAATACACTCCCTCCAACTCTTTGCGGCTAAGTGCTCGACCCAGCTCTAGTTCCCAACGTGCGCGACCTACATTATATGCGTGTGTGTGTCGGGAGAGTAGTGATTTGTAAAGGTCGGAGGTTAGCTTCTTGTCAGAGGTGCGTGCTATTAGCCACTTTTCATAGGAGGTGAGGTAGCGTTGCGCTTGCGGTCCGAAGTTCGGGTGAATCGCCCAGTGACGGAGCTGTAGGTACCGGAGTCTCTCCGACTCGGGGACTCCATACTCCTCTCGAACACACACAAAAGAAAGGACCCCCTCCATGTCAAAAAGGTGCCCTAGGGAACGACATGCCGTGGAACGCCAATGTGCGAAAGCAGTCTCCCCCATCCCCGGATTAAAGTCAGGGTTATCAAAGAGTGGGGTGAAGGGAGAGGGAAAGGTAGTCAGTTTGTGTTTGGTGTTGGTCTGGTTCCAAGCTTCCAGAGTCGCGCATGTTATATGAGAGGCATTAAAGTTAGGGGGCCTATGGGACTTCCGAAGGAAGGGGATCTTCTGCAAGGATGTGCCCGCAACCGCCCGGTCTTGAAACAACCAGTGTTTCTCCGACTCGGTGCGGCTCCACTCAACCCAATAACGTAGCTGTGCTGCGTGGTAGTACAGCTGGAGATCGGGGATACCCAGTCCACCCTCCTCAGGTGGTAATGTACTAATGGACTTCTTCAGTCAGGGTTTGCGGCCATGCCAAATGAAGGATGAAAGTTCTGTCTGGACCCGTGGATCCACCCGGGCGGGGGCTTCAGTGGGAGTGTCTGGAAGAGATAAAGTATTTTGGGCAATATAGTCATCTTAATGGCAGCCACTCTGCCGAGCCAGGATATTGGGTAATGTTTCCATCGTCTCAGATCCGTCCGAACCTGTGCGTGTAGCTTAGCATAGTTAGTGGAGGTTATTGCCTGCAACGTGGGTGCCAGAAGGATACCTAAATACGGGACTGTGTCATCTGACCATTGAATGGGGTGCTGGGACTGTAGGCTCTTCAGCGTTTGAGGAGACAGAGACAGATTGAGGGTAACCGACTTCTCGACGTTTACTTTAAACCCGGAAGCATCCGCAAAGAAGCGTAACTCCAACAGGAAGGCCCTCAAGGCCGAAGCCGGCTCCGAAAGCGTTACCAGGACGTCATCTGCGTATAAACTGATAGTGTGGATATCGCCACCGAATCTAATCCCGATAATCTGGGGATGCTTCCTGACTCTTTGGGCCATGGGCTCCATGTACAGCGCAAAGAGCAGGGGCGAAAGCGGGTATCCCTGTCTTGTGCCCCTACCAATGGGGAAACGGGACGACGTGTGCCCGTTAACCCGGACTCTCGCCATCGGTAGACGGTAGCAATTTAAGATTTGAGTCAGCAGCTTCTCTCCAAGCCCAATCCGAGTCAGTACCTGCTCAAGATATGGCCAATGGACCCTGTCAACGGTCTTCTCGGCATCGATGGTAAGGAGCATATATTCTCCCTGCGTCCGTGAGGCCTTCTCAATGAGATGGAGGACCCTCTTGGTGTTGTCACTCGTCTGCCACTGGGGAATAAAACCTGCCTGGTCGTGATCGATTAAGCCCGGCAGGTAAGCCGCCAGTCTAGAGGCCAAAATCCCTGTGTACAATTGAAGGTCAATATTGAGGAGGGATATAGGGCGATATGCCCCGCAATTAGTTCTGTCTTTCCCAGGCTTGGGAATAACCACTATGGCCGCTACGAGCATGTCCTCCGGGTTCGCCCCGGCGACCGAGAAGGAGTTAAAAAGTCTCGTTAATAGAGGTGCTAGCACCGGACAAAATGTCTTGTAGAAGGCCGCCGTATAACCGTCCGGCCAGGGTGACTTGGCAAGTTTGAGTCGTGAGATGGCTGTTATGACCTCCTCCACCCGAATCTCTCTAGATGATCAGCTTGGTCCCGGGTTAAGGTAGGGAGTTGCACCTCAGCTATATAGGCATCCCCATCCGCATTATCTAGGGCCTGCCCAGTGTATAGCCCAGCATAAAAGTCCCTGAAGGTTTCCGTGATGCCAGCGTCATCAGTCACTAACCCACCCGCCGAATCGCGGATCTCACGGACTCCCTGCATCTGTCTAGCCTCGCGCAGCTTATGGGCGAGCAGACGACCGCATATGTCACCCCCAACGTAGAATGAGTGACATAATGGCAAAGCTGCATACTCTGCTCTATCCTGGTCAATGGCTGCCAGCTGCGCTCTTTCTGCGCGCAGTTGATGCCAAATCCTGGGTGCCCCGGTCCGTTGGTGCATTTGCTCCAGCTCTTTAGTCCTCTGTGTGAGGTCTTCCTTTTTCTTCCTGCGCTCGGCATTATCAGCTGCTGAAATTGCTATGAGGACCCCTCTAATAACCGCTTTAAGTGCCGCCCACCATGTTGACATTGAGGTATCTGGATTATCGTTGTGCAATAAATAGCCATCTATGGCACGCTGTACCTGTTCGACTACGTCCGATCTGTGCAAGAGAGTATCCCGTAGACGCCAGTGCCTAGAGGGTTGCTGGAATGGCGGGAGTGTTAGAGTAGCCATGACTGAGGAATGGTCCGACAAGGAGGCCACCAGTATCTCCACATCGGAGGTGATATCTAAGAGAGCCTCCGAACCTATCAAATAGTCAAGTCTGGCGTAGGTTTTGTGCACGCTAGAGAAAAAAGAGTATTCCTGTAGGTGAGGGTGGTGACTTTGCCAAAGGTCTACTAAGCCCAGCTCCCTCAATCTGTCCAGCCCCGCTTGTGAGAGCGCCCCTGCCTGGCCAGAGCGCAGAGCCGATCTGTCCAAAGAGTTATCCAGCACGAGATTCAGGTCGACCCCTAAGAGAATCCTGCAATCCGCCGTCGCCGTGGCCTCAGTCAGCGCTTTGTGGAGGAACCTCTCTTGGCCCTCGTTCGGCACATAGATGGACCCGAGAGTGATGCCTTTTAAGAAACGATTTACAACCGGGGACTTGAAGAGAGAAAGCTGATCAGGAAGCCTTAGAAAAGCAGAAATGGCCGAAAGATAGCCCCTGATAGTGCCCAGAGCAGAGCCCTGCTGGGCCAAAGAGAGGAGGAACAAGAGAACTTCAGAAAGAGGGGCAGAAAGGGGATCCACAGCCTTTGCTGCGCACCATGCCACAAATTTGTTCCATCGGCATGCATATACCATCTTAGTGGAGGGACGCCCGGCTGCCAAGATTACATCACAGACTTTGGGCGGCAAGTCAAATGACGTCAACTGCCGCCGCTCAATCTCCACGCAAGGAGGTGGAGGCTGGACAGGTTCGGGTGGAGGACCGTCCCCTGCTGCTGCGACAGAAGATCCTCCCGAAGAGGCAGTCTGATCGGAGGATCGATGGCCATGTTGAGCAGCTCGTGATACCAGACTCTTCGTGCCCAGTCCGGGGCGACAAGAATGACTTGGGCCCGGTCGCGCCTGATCTTCTTCAGCACTCTGGCAGAAGTGGTATAGACGGAAAGGCGTATAGAAGACCGCAACTCCACTCGCGACGAAAAGCGTCAACCTAGCGAGTGCCGCCTTGGAAATTCCAACGCGCAGAATTGCTGACATTGCGCGTTCTCTTCGGTGGTGAATAGATCTAACCAAGGCTCTCCCCACTGCAGAAAGAGACCATGCACCACCTCCGAGTGAAGATGCCATTCGTGATCCATCATGCAGCTGCGGCTGAGTTCGTCCTCCCTGGTGTTGAGAGAACCTGCCAGGTGTTGAACCACCAGGGATATGCCCTGATGTTCCAGCCATGTCCAGAGGCGCAGGGCCTCCTGACATAGGGTCCATAACCCCACCCCACCCCACCCTATTTGTTGCTGTACCACATGGCGGTGGTGTTGTGCGTGAACACCTGCACTTCTCTTCCCTGGACATAGGGAAGGAATGCCTTCAGTGCAAGACGGATCGCCCGAAGCTCCAGAAGGTTGATGTGGAGCTCGGACTCCGCCGGAGACCAGAGGCCTCTGATCTCCACCTCTCCCATGTGGCCGCCCCATCCCAGAAGGGATGCATCTGTCACCACTGTGTGATCTGATTGGGGAAGGGAGAGGGATCTGCCGTTGACCCAATCCTGGTTTGTGAGCCACCACTGCAATTGTCGTGCAGTGCCCTCCGACATCTGGACGCAATCAGACAGATTCCCCTGATGCTGCGCCCACTGGAACTTCAGGTCCCACTGCAGAGTCTGCATATGCCACCTGGCATGATGGACCAGCAGGATGCAGGAGGCCATGAGGCCCTGTAGTGTAGTTCCTATTTCCCTAATAGGCTCTGCGCATTGGAATAATATAACCTATAGGCTTGACATAGGACTAAGGTCGGTATGTCCCTATCAAGTATATTAAACTTAATTACTTGTACCAGCTAGCTCAGAGGCCACTAGAAACTCCTTGAGAACAAGAAGGGAGTAGTTTCTGGCAACCGAAAAACATGACAACTTTGTTTCCCTTTAGAATCGGAACATTTCTCAGAATCGTGGAAACAATAGATAACAGTTTCACTCAGTCAATCGTGCATGCTTAGTTTCTACAGAGCTACACAGAAAGGAAAGACGGGCATTTCAATAAAAGGGTTTTATTGAACATTCTTGTTTCTCGTGTAAGAGATATGTGCTGTTATGATCACAAGACAGTATGCAAGATAAATAATGTACAGCGTAAGCAGTAGAAATAAATAATACTGCGCTAGCATTATCTTTTAGCATATATTCACGTACATAAATAACATGAGCTAAAAATGCGAGTACTCATACGATGCGTCTCCAAGCTAGTTCTACCCCAATGTACCTAACCTGGTCTAGGTGTAGGGAAAGGTAGAAGTAGGTGGAGTATTCTCTAGTATGGTAGACTAAGAGTATGTTAAGTCTAGTATGCCAAGTATGCCAAGAGTCCCTCTAGGTTCTAGTCAGCTCCATACCTTGAGAATGAGAGAGGTGGGAATCTCTTGCCGGATCTGGAACTCTAACACCCCGCGAAGGGAGTCAGAACACTGGAAGCTGGATTCGTCTGCGTGCAGGAATGACAGCATCTTCTCAGTGCGTCAGGGCGGAATATACGGGCTCCTCTGAAGTCGAGGTCTCCTCTTACTTGCTTGGGCAAGGGAAGGTATATTTATACCTGGTAGGTGTCTTGGAATGTTAGCATTGACGTGAAGTCGGACAGAGGAAGATGTCAGGAATGAACCCTTAAGGTATAACAGTTCATACATAATAGATGAGTTCTTGGAGAAATCAATAGTCCTGTGCTAGGGGAACTCCCGAAGCTTAAGGGTCTAGTTTCTAAGAACTCGTTATGACGTTAGAGTGGACGGATGTCGGTGACCATGCCTGTATTTGGAGTGCACGGTTAATGCCTAAATAAGGACTGGGATTCTATGCCTATATAAGGGCAATGCGAATTGTGCCTATAAAAGGACATGATTCAGGAAAACCTATATACGGACACCTAAAGCGGAATACAACACCCACTCCACTTTCGAATGAACGATAATACTAAATGCTAAACATTTAAATGCTAAACATAAAATTGAGTACCACATGTTGCTAAAAATATTTCTAAAAGCATATTAAAAGAAGTTTAAAAAAAACTGTTGAAATGCAATAGGTACTGTACATTTAAAGCATCGTTTTCATTCTAAGCATATAATGGAAGTAAAATGCAACATGAATGAAACAGAAATATATACATATGATGAAATGGTCGATAAGTTTTCAAAAATTAAAGCCATTGCATATCATGGTATTAAATGAAATGTTAGACAAGTAAGGTGGCAATGTATCCCTGGAAGTATTCAAAGAAGTCCGTTTTATAAGACTAGTTCTACTGTAAGCAGATTGTTCTTTGCCATGTCATTTCAAAAATTAAAAAGAAAAAGTCCAATTTCTGGGAAAAGTTCCAAGTTTTGAAAATATGAAGGCCAAATTTCATTGTTGCCCTGGTACACTGTGAGCCGAATCAAAGTCAGTGTATGGGTCTGGCGTAAACATGAGATCATCTATTTCTGTAGCCAAAATATCGTCTACCGAAGTTGGTGACATTTGGAACACCTCGTTCAGAAGGTTAATCGCACAGAGATGAGAAACATCGCTTTCAGCAGAAGATGCAATGTTCGCGTCCGTTGTTACCTGTGTGCCTGTTGATCCATCTCGTACCTCAGCAGCTGCCGGAAGCGTCTGTGAGATCTCAATGAATGCCGTCATCAGGATTGGTAGCCTCTGGGGACAACACAGAGCATGGGCCGTTATCGGGTCCAGCAGAGTATCGACATCCGTTGGCATGACTGATGGGAGTGTTAGACAGGTGTCTAGCACGCATTCTTCACCGCAAAACAGGCAGCGTAGAACAGGTAAGATGCAATCTTGCCAGATTGGTCTGAATGACAGGAACCACGTTGTATTAAGTTCCCGTAGACGAGGCATGCCCAAAAGCTGTACTATTCGCTCACGGCATTTCCGTTCAAGGAGAGCTTTCTCCACATCGCTCGGAGTGATGTTGGCGAATAGGCTTGCCATAGCGTAGAAGGAGGAATAGAAACAGAATTCCTGCAACAAGTGCTAGAATTAATGGCACACCACCAAACACCGAATGTGCGAAGTTTGGGATGATTCCGAGGACAGCCTGGAAAGGTGCTAATAGTCCGGAACAGATGGTCTTAAATACATGTACAATTCCGCTTGTATCAGACATGTTAAAGATACATCCTATCATTTCTACGAAATGTATAGGGCAGTTTGTACGAATTAAAGCTTGTATCTCAGCCGAAGTCCTTGCAACTTGTAAATCATAGATTTCTTTGGCCGAGGTCAGAGGCACTGTTTGTTGTATAAGCATGGCTTTCATTCTGCTTAAAGTATCAAATCGTATAAAAGAGACATTCAGCGAAGGCCATAGAGGCGACTCCCTGACTGTGTCTATTGGGGCAAACAATACTTGCATACAGCAAGTGACCCTGGAGTTGACCATTAATAGATATGAGATGCCTGGCAACATGCCACAGCAACTCTGATCATTCAACATGAGGTAACTCGCATTAGAAAGTTGGCCAAACGCTAGATTAATCACAGTAGCTGGTGTACCCTGCTGGTGGCAGGACAAATTTGCCACAGAACCATTACAAGCCCCGTGTAAAGAAATGTCCTGACAAATTAGTGAACCGCTTAGTGCACTTTCACAGTGTGTACCGCTCAGAAACACTTCACGATCCCCACTCCAACATCTATATGTGTAAGGTAAATTCCAGGATGTCTTAATGTATTCTTTACCCAACCTTTCATATTTGCCTGCTTGCATTTGTTTGAGGCAATACTGAAACTGAAAAGTAGTTACAGGCAGAGTGATTTTGCCATGAATAAGCCATTCTGTAGCTGGTTTTTCTGCCACTGTGAATGGTAATTTTTCCAGTTTTTCAATGCTCAGCACTGTATACTTTGCTCCTCTTTGTGCCAGTTCGATCTGTTTATCAGTTAGATTGCATTCTGCAAACAGAGCTGACGTGTTGATAAAATGCCAAGGCACATAGCCCGCACGCAAAGATTGCAGCGTCCAGCTTAATAACATAATAGAACGTAACTGAGATTGGCCTTGCTGTAACATGGCTAAATCTTGTTCCAGTATGTCAATAGCAGAGGATACAATGGTGTCCAAAGAATAAATTCTGGATGACTAAGTTGTTAACCCGTTGTCGACCACAGAGAGAGTTTTCTCTAAATTAATACGA
Source organism: Calotriton arnoldi (assembly GCA_963921515.1). Lineage (NCBI taxonomy): Eukaryota > Metazoa > Chordata > Amphibia > Caudata > Salamandridae > Calotriton > Calotriton arnoldi. The sequence continues at coordinate 384,992 of CAWUFW010004672.1, forward strand.
TCAAGTTCACGTATTCGTTCTGCGGCCTCTATCTGTGACACTTTCCATGCTTCATTATAAGCAGCATAGATGCCGGCATATATGAAATGTTTTTGACGCAGTTTTCTTGGTCCAAGCAAGAATTCCCTACGGTCTGCGTCTTCTTTAAGTAAAGATAAGTGTTGTTTCACATCCTTAAGTGTAGATTTCTGCAGCCAATCGAGGCATAATTTTCCTACACTGTATGTTGTTACTACCCCCGGATGTTGTCTTTGGACGTATCGTGGGTCTGGCCTATGAATAGTAAACCCCTGTGTTTTATTCAGTAATCTTTCTTGACAGTTGTTTGTGTCTGTGGGCCAGATCAACCATTTTCTCCAATCAGGATTTGTTCTGTTGAGTTGTAGTATTATGTCAACTGTAACCGCTGCCTGTGTATTGTTATTACTGGCAGGTGTTGGTACAGAAGGTGTTTTCATGTCTTTGATCTTGGCTAAACCAAGGCAAGACGTTTGTTGCACAGTGTCATTCAAAAACAAAATTTGCTGAGGGATGATACAGGCTCTAAACAAAGCTTCTATCCCCTGCACTTGCCAATCTTTAGTACCCCAGACAGATTTTGTGTCTATTGTGTCTTTCCATAAGTCGAAACCATGTCTAGACAGTTGGGCAATAAATGCTGCAGAGTAAATCTGTTTTGTATTAGTTAACATCATTTTCAATCCTGTTTTGTTTACATTTTTATAGTAAAATGTTTCTGGATCAGATGTATTGTACCCTGAAAAATATGGAAACTTTTTAGCAAATGTTTTTGAACTACCTTTTGGTGGTGTAGGACAATGCTCCCATTGGTTAAACATAAACACATTTCTAAGTGTTGCAGATTTATAAATGATGACCATAGTGGTTATAGCAATACAGCTGTTCATAGTCTGATGAACCCTCCAAATATTCAATATTAGAAAATGCAGCAGACTTTTCTAGATCAAACATTATGTCATTTACAGTTTCAAAGTCCCAATCATCAGAATAGGTACTGGATGAAACAAAATCTCTTAGTGAAATCTTAAATAAATGTGGAATGTTCAAATGTTCCGTAGGGCCGAATATATCGAAATCAGTTTTGTCCCACACTATACCATCCTGTATAGGAACGGCTGTTATGTTTACTGCAGACAAGTCTCTCGTTTCACGATGGGATGATTTGTGTGGTCTCAAAAGTAAGTTCACATCTTTACTTTCAATGTCCAAATGGATGCATCTGCCATTTATAAGCACGCTCATAGTCATGACCAAAGCAAAAAGAAAAATATTCCAGAAATAATCCATAGTTCAATCCATGGTGAAACCAGATAAGTCTTTCTCAAAAAATGAAAAAGGTCTTGTACTTGCTGTTTAAAAGTTTTTGATGCTGGCGACGTCTCAGGCTCACTCAGATCCTCAGAAAACGTATCAAAGTTAATGAAATAGCCAGAAGCAGTTCTGTCAATTGTTGGAATTGCATCAGGATTTGTCGAAATCGCTGGAACCACTTGATCACTTGTTACATTGGTGTAAACAGGTGTATTTGGACGAACTGTTACTTGAGTTTCAAGAGGGATGAGTTCCATAGCATTGTTGCTCAGTCCTTCATCTGTTACTGCTGAATTCTCGATGGTTATCAGTTTTTCAGTCTGAACCTCTTGGATAGTAGCGAGAAGAGTGCGTCTGCTACTAGGTCGGAGTCCACGAGGCCTACTATTTAGTATTGGCCACATACTGTGGTTTGATGAGGTCGATGGACACAAATCTTTTCTCCTTTTTTCCAGCAAGGGGCGGCAGAAGTACTGTTCTTGTTCCGTGTATGGCTAGAACAGGTACTGGTTGTCTGTAAGAAGGTCCAAATTCCTTCTTGTCCGCAATTTTCTCTCTGACTAGATCCCCAACTTTTGGAATCCAGACAGGCCTTGCTGGGACTGCCGGTTTTTCCCCAGTGGTGGTTGGCCGCAGGAATGCGTTGCTTTGTTTCGATCTTAGTTCATTTAGAACCTGTAAAACAGCCAAACGATCTTTGATATCAAAGGGTTTATTTTCCATCACTGTGCCTCTACATTCTAGATCAGGCACCCACATTCTTGTCCCAAATAGGACGTCATATGGAGTGACCCCCCCTAGAGAACTTCTTGGCAAATTATTTAATGAGCGTTGGACCCCATAAAGATGTTTGACCCACCCATCACCCGAACCTAATACCCTAGCTGTTATAGATTGCTTTATGTCCCGGTTTTTCCTTTCCACAACAGAATTTCCCTCAGGATGAAACGGAGAGGAGTACCGCAATGCAATGCCCAGACTGGCCATGGCTTCTTTGTAAGCCCGAGAGCTAAACGCAGGGCCCTGGTCAGAATGGAGCGTGCCTATTGCGTATGTGCCGATAAAGAGACGCAAATCTTTTATAACAGTTCGAGCGTCAGCCGAGCGCTGAGGCCATATCCATAGGAACCTTGACTTAGTATTTGTGGGATTGCAGCTGTCCACAAGGACGCCTGTGCATAGATAGTCTAATGCTGTCTAACAATGGAGTCTGTCCCTGGCAGGCTACTTCGTAGCATGGTATCTGGTGGCGTTCTGCATCACGCTGTACCTTACAGTCTATGCAGTCATTGATGAAGATGTGAATATGTGTATTCATTCCAGGCCACCAGTACATCTCTTTTAATGTCAATATTGTTTTAGAGATCCCTTGATGTGACAGACCCTCCCCCAGAAGTGCTTCATAAATCAAAGCTGCTCTACGTTCCATGTTTGGAATTACCCTATCCTCCACTCCAGGGATTCGAGCAAAAGGAACGTTGTTCGCATCAATTACATAAGAGTACTTGAGTGGAAACTTTTTGGTAACGCTGCACCACTGCCTTGGCTCGTAGCATTGACAGCCAACATTATCTCACTGTCTATTCTCGTTTTTGAACGAGTGATCGCAGCTACGGAAGCCGTCTGAACAGCCCCCTTTGCGGCTTCGTCAGCCAATGAATACCCTGCAACGTGAACGCCATCACGTTGATGACTCAGTGTGTGTATCACGTGAGCCTTTGGTAGTTCGCTTTTTAACTGAACTACTTGTTCCCAAAGCATTTTATGCTCGATTGTGCCACCTTTTGCATCTTTGAACCCATTTTCAAGCCAAGTTTGTATATATTCATTATACGACTGCACACAGTAGAAAGAATCGCACACTATTAGTTTGGGGAATTCGCGATCTGTACTTTCAAGTGCCAGTTTGAATGCTTGTAGTTCAGCTCGCTGAGCTGTGCAATCTCCTAGAGATTGAGTTTTAGTGACCATAGGTCTGAAGTTGCCATCGCGCATGCGACCTTTAACGATTGCGCACGCTGCACTGTAAGCTTGCTTACTCCCTGTAGTGGGTTGTGCGGATCAGTCAGTGTAAATTATGAATTCGTACTGATCGAGAGGCAGAATCTCAGTGGGCAGAGGACATTCATGTTCATATTGCAGGAACGCTTGTGTTTTTAGACCAGGATCAAAAACATATTCAACATCTGTTGCAGCAAGAGAATTAACCCATTGTATCCATCTAGGATGTAATGCTTTAGCATTTGGAATGCTCGCTTTTGTGACCGCCTCTAAAGCCGGTACTGGGGTTACGACAATAATGCGTTTCCCTTGGGCTAGAGCTCTTTCTTTTGCTACAGCGGTTTGAACTGCTGTCAGTATTTTTTCAGTTGAAGTGAAGCACATTTCTGCTTGTGTATACAAATGTGATTTGTATGCAATTGGTACTTTTTCACCCTCATTAAATGTTAAGTAGGTGAATCCGCATTGACCCGAAATTATTCGGATCACCAAATTGCATTGACTTACGCGTGTTTGTAAGTGATTTGTTGCTAACATGTTAGCTTGGAGTGAACGCAAGATTTCTGTGTGTTCCTGTGTCCAATTTTTGATTGAAAAATCAGGTTTGATTAATGCGTAGAGAGGTTTAACCCTTTCTGCGTAATTTAGAATGTAAGTTCTTCCAAAATTTAGGAAACCCAGGATGTATTGTAAATTTTTCAGCGTTTTAGGAGGTTGGAGCAGCGCACACCTTTCTAAAAAGTTGGCTGCCAAGCTCTTGCCTTCACTTGAAAGCTCATATCCTAGAAAAAGGTCATTGAGATGGGCAATTCTGGATTTTTTAAAGTTGAACTTATAGCCCTCAGAGGCGAAGCCCAGTATAATGGTGCTTACCCTGTTCAAGTGCCTATCCAGGTCATTCTCTGTCAGATAGATGTCATCGACATATGACAATGCCTCATTATCATAAATTTGTAGTAACTCCGTTACCCTTGCTGAGAATAACCCTGGGCTGTTCTTGAACCCTTGTGGGAGTCGACAAAATTGACGCTGGGTCCCCATTATTGAGAAAGCTGTCAAGTACCTGCTTTCAGGTGCAATGTTTTGACAAAAGAAACCATTTGAAATGTCTAATGTGGTTTTATATTTTTTACGCACAATGTTATTCATTATTGCTGTACTATGTGCATTTTGCACTGCAAATGTTTTAGAACAAGTGTTTAAGTGTCTGTAATCCAAAACTAGACGATATGTATTGTCTGGTTTGGAGACAGGAAACAAAGGATTGTTCATTGAGGAGGTGCATGTTTCAATCACCCCTTGGTATTCAAGTTGTTCTAAGATCTCCCTGACCTGTTTTTTAGCTTCTTGCTTTATTGGGTACTGCCTTTGTGCAGTAGGTTCATTTTTAGGTGTATTTTATGGTGAGGTGAGTCCTCATCCCATCCTACATGATTTTTGTATAATGCTGGGGCCTGGGCAACTGCCCATTTCCTGGCATAAGTACATTTTAGATGAATTGGAATATGGTTGGAGAAGGCAGGCATAATAATGTCCTCACCATGTGGGCACTCCCTGACAAATTGTGGTGGCCAGTCTTTTTCTGCTAGAAGTATGTCATAGCCCCTTGAAAGTTTTTCCCAAAAGAGTGCTTTCACCTGTCTAGGTATGTCTCCCTCCATCCGGAGTGTTATTTCATATAACGTTTGTGGAGTACTAACCCTGGTGTCTACAGTCTCAACTGTAATGTACTCATTCAAGTCCACTATCTCCAGAAGTTCCTTCAGGTTCTGGCGAGCTATTGCGACTTCTGCCGCACTGTCCAGCATTGTCTGAGCCCATTCTCCGTTCTTGAGTTGTGTTCTCATTATCCTCGGCATGTCTGATCTTCAGACCTGCTACCTTCTTTTTTGAGAATTGAGGTTTTGATTTATTTTTCTGAACGTGTTTGTCGTCTTTCGATTTGACGCGTTCTTCTCTATGTTCTGACCGTCCTCTTCTTTCCGATGTCTGTGACGAGATCTGAAAGGTACGAGAGGAACGTGTATCAGTATCTTGATACCTGTCAGGCTTTTTTAAATTGTCCCTATTCCTGAGGTTATACCTCCTTTCAGGGGGCTCCTTTTGAGGAGACCTACCTCAGGATTGAGAACGTTTCTCGTTTGAATTTTGTTTATTAGTTTCCCCACTTCTTTTTAGAAGATGTAGGAGTTTGTTTAATAGAGTCCTTCTCAGAACTTTCAGATAGTTTTGGCTTTAATGGTCTTCCACCCAAACTATCTCTGCCTAATTCTGCATAAGATTGTTCTATTATTCTGGGTAGTTCAGTTTGATGTTCTGCAACATCGAATTCCCTTAATCATTGGCAGATCGCCACTGCTGCTGCCTCCCCTTTAATATTAGATAGTATTATTGTTGAGACCTGGTCGAAATTTTTCATTAATTTCATACCTAAATTCAGAGCATGTCTGCCCCGTATTCGTTTTGAATTTGTTTCAGGACATCTGGTATTACTGCAATTGACGGAACACCATGTGTTTTAGTATAGATGGGAGCAAAGACTGAGCCCCAAGTGGTGCAGTCTTCCAGTTGTGGTGTGATCCCCATTGGTAAACAGATTGTTAGGATTCTGTGTTTCTCATAAGGGCTAGTATTTGGAAATACTGCTTCTATTTGAGTAATTTTTTGAGCTATCCAGAATGGAATTTGCTCACGTTTTGTGGGCATTTTTCCCATGACTGCGTATAGAATCTGTGGTGTAATTTTTAGTGTATTCCCCTGTTGAGGGGTTTGATTTGGAAGTGTCAATGGTGGTTGGACTGTGAAAGTCCGCATGACATATTGGACTAGTTGTCTGTAAATTTTTATCAACTCTGTAAGTTGAGTAAGTAATTCCTCGTCTGACATTATTTCGATGTCAGGATGAGGTGTGTAGCCGGCTAGAATCGGCCATGTTGCTCCTGGTCTACCTAGTGGACCGAGCCTGGTAATGTTTTTGTGATGTTTTAGGGCGCCTTTAAACCAGAGCTGATGCTCCTGGTATGTTAGTGGAATTTCAATATCCTCGAAAGGAATATATTCCTCTGGTAGTTCATCTTCTTTGTAGAAGTGAAACAGTCTTGTTACTGAATTTGATTCAGGGAATATTATCCATGAATAGAATACCTCTGTCTGAAAAGATTCGTGTGCCTCTATCACGAAAACTGCTCTACCCCCTCTTGGTGGTAGGCCATGTTTTATAAGTTTTAGAGTGATGGCTCTTCTTAAGTTTGGATGGATGTCTATAACACCCTCCTAGGTTTCATTTAAACCTGTAAAGTTAAAAGCTGTTATGACTGGTTGAGCCGCAGCTCCCCGGTGTTGGTGGCATCGTCCCCGTTTAAGGACATTTGTTTTTTGAAAAATGTAGAACAAGTTTCAAGGAAACAAAAAGATAAGGTGCACAATATTTTGGAACACTGTATCCTTCAACGTTGAACAAACCAAACAACTAATATATAGGGTTTTTCCCTAATTAGTTATGGTGGATATTTAACCCTACCCACTCCAAACGTCTTATGGAGTATGTGAGTAGGGGTCTCTGAGAAAAGCACGACTGAGTTACTCAGTATCTAGCGTTAAATTACTGCCTTACCAAACGTTTGGGCGCCATGTAGTGTAGTTCCTATTTCCCTAATAGGCTCTGCACATTGGAATAATATAACCTATAGGCTTGACATAGGACTGAGGTCGGTATGTCCCTATCGAGTATATTAAACTTAATTACTTGTGCCAGCTAGCTCAGAGGCCACTAGAAACTCCTTGAGAACAAGAAGGGAGTAGTTTCTGGCAACCGAAAAACATGACAACTTTGTTTCCCTTTAGAATCGGAACATTTCTCAGAATCGTGGAAACAATAGATAACAGTTTCACTCAGTCAATCGTGCATGCTTAGTTTCTACAGAGCTACACAGAAAGGAAAGACTGGCATTTCAATAAAAAGGGTTTTATTGAACAGTCTTGTTTCTCGTGTAAGAGTTATGTGCTGTTATGATCACAAGACAGTATGCAAGATAAATAATGTACAGCGTAAGCAGTAGAAATAAATAATACTGCGCTAGCATTATCTTTTAGCATATATTCACGTACATAAATAACATGAGCTAAAAATGCGAGTACTCATACGATGCGTCTCCAAGCTAGTTCTAACCCAATGTACCTAACCTGGTCTAGGTGTAGGGAAAGGTAGAAGTAGGTGGAGTATTCTCTGGTATGGTAGACTAAAAGTATGTTAAGTCTAGTATGCCAAGTATGCCAAGAGTCCCCCTAGGTTCTAGTCAGCTCTATACCTTGAGAATGAGAGAGGTGGGAATCTCTTGCCGGATCTGGAACTCTAACACCCCGCGAAGGGAGTCAGAACACTGGAAGCTGGATACGTCTGCGTGCAGGAATGACAGCGTCTTCTCAGTGCGTCAGGCCGGGATACGGGCTCCTCTGAAGTCGAGGTCTCCTCTTACTTGCTTGGGCAAGGGAAGGTATATTTATACCTGGTAGGTGTCTTGGAATGTTAGCATTGACGTGAAGTCGGACAGAGGAAGATGTCAGGAATGAACCCTTAAGGTATAACGGTTCATACATAATAGATGAGTTCTTGGAGAAATCAATAGTCCTGTGCTAGGGGAACTCCCGAAGCTTAAGGGTCTGGTTTCAAAGAACTCGTTGTGACGTTAGGGTGGACGGATGTCGGTGACCATGCCTGTATTTGGAGTGCACGGTTAATGCCTAAATAAGGACTGGGATTCTATGCCTATATAAGGGCAATGCGAATTGTGCCTATATAAGGACATGATTCAGGAAAACCTATATACGGACACCTAAAGTGGAATATAACAGCCCAGCAGCCTCAGGGTCATCCTGACCGAAACCCGGGATAGAGGCTGAAAGATCGGAATCATAGCCCTAATATCCCGGACTCGCTGTTCGGGAGGATAAACCCGAAAATGCGTTGTGTCCAGAACCGCTCCGATGTAAAGGAGCTTCTCAGAGGGAATCAGAGATGGGGGGTTTGTCCAAAATATCACTTTATGTGTCAATTTTGCAGGCAGTTTACACACAAAACACAGTTTTGGCATGACAGCACTGGGGGAGTGTTTGGCATCCACCCAATATGGGGTGGACAATGGTGGGAGTGATAGACATTCACCCCTTATGGGGTGGACAATGCTCGGAGTGATGGACATCCACCCCCTATAGGGTGGACAATGGTGGGAGTGATAGACATCCACCCCCTATGGGGTGGACAATGCTGGGAGTGATGGACATCCACCCCCTATGGGGTGGACAATGGTGGGAGTGATAGACATCCACCCCCTATGGAGTAGACAATGCTGGGAGTGTTAGACACCCACCCCCTATGGGGTGGACAATGCTGGGAGTGTTAGACATCCACCCCCTATGGGGTGGACAATGGTGGGAGCGATAGACAGCCACCCCCTATGGGGTGGACAATGGTGGCAGTGATAGACACTCACCCCCCATGGGGTGGACAATGGTGGGAGTGATGGACATCTACCCCCTATGGGGTAGACAATGGTGGGAGTGATAGACATCCACCCACTACGGGGTGGGCAATGCTGGTAGTGTTAGACATCCACCCCCTATGGGGTGGACAATGCTGGTTGTGATAGACATCCACCCCCTATGGGGTGGACAATGGTGGGAGTGATGGACATCCGCCCCCTATGGGTGTGTTGCCTTTCGCGGGGTCGTGACGTTTTTGTGTGTGGTAGGTGTCTGACTTACCGTCTGTAACGTACACGTCAGTTACGGTTATTGATTCGACGGTAGGCGTACAGTATAGGGATGACATGCGCGATCGTATACATGACTGCTTCGTCTCGTACACAGTGATCATGTTGTGGCGCGAATCGGAGCTGAAATACAGCTCTTCCGGATGCTGTGACGTGCTGGAGGTGGCGACCTGTTCGGCACGTAGGAAGTACGCATCGTAGTTGGCCGGCCGGAAACTGCTTTGGAAATTGCTCCGGAGGACTCCATTGAGCGTTTACGGAGCCGGGTCGTACGGAAAATGGTGTTGGAATCGGAGCGTACGTGTTGCTCGGGAATTGGAGACATTTGCGCATCGTACTTCGTCATTTGGATGGACCGGCTCCTGGAACGAGTCGGTCGGAAGGTAAGGCTACGGATGGCTCTGGGGGCTTCCGAGCGAGATCGGAATCGACCCCTTAGTGTAGATTTTTGGAGGTGTCTCCAAATGCATTGGTTAAAGTGATAATAGCAACCTTGAATTGCTGTGTGAGGGTTGTTTTTTAGTATGGCTTGTATCATTGACTGTTCAAAGTCAATGATTACTTTTAGGGAAAGTAATTATTGGTTTCTTATTTTACTTTGGTTAAAAGTTCAACATAGGTGGTGGTTTGCTTGTTTGGTAATAGAGCATATATAAAGGGGATGTTTGCATTTTGGTAAAGTCCATGTATTGTATATAACTGGTAAAATGGTTTGGGACATATTTTAAAAGTCCCATCCATCATCCATGTCTCACAATTCTGTAGTTTTAGTAAATTTGTGGGAGTTCCAAATATTATTATTCTTTTGTCAGTTGCTTTATTGTCATAAAGAAGAAATTGTTCTTCATTATGAGTAACTACTGTGAGTTCAGGTGGTATTTCTACTTCAGCAAAGGTTTTGGGGACAGGTGTGGTGGTAGCAGTAGCCTTTTTAGTTCTAGCTATTGTTCTTTTTAGTGACGATATTGAGGGCAATTGGCCAGTTGCATGTTGTGGGACTGTGGGGAGCATGTCTTTAAGTATTTATGTTGTAGTTTTTTCAGATCTAGTGCTAGCTTCTTTTATATTATCTAAAGCATTTCGAACTTCAATTTCAGCTACATTAGGGGGTGGTTATGCTCTCTAACATATAGTACAGTTGTTTCTTTTGTTGCAGCCCTCCTATAACATTTGTTAGAATAATATTTACTACATTTCCAGTTGACTTTGTCGCCTGTTTGCTTTTCTTGGGTGTACACATACCCCATATAACATAACAAAAATGTTCCTTTCTGGGAAGTAATGAATTGGGTCCCTTCAGTCATGGTGATGTTTCAAATGCTAAGAGAAAGGTATATAAAATGTATTAAAAATATTCCTGTGCTGTTATATCATCTAAAACATGTACATTGTCAATTTAATACTTACAATGTTGACTTTGAAGATTTTTTTCAATGCTGATGGGTTTTATTTGCTGTTTGCCTTTAGTATTTTTATTGAAATTCCTGTTGAAAAAAAAGAGTAATTTTAATAAATTTGTTTAACTGTGTTTTTAGGGGGGGGGAGTTGTGCTTATATTGGACTTCTGTTTGGCATTTTTGAAAATTGTGTTAGTTTATTTGAGTTTAATACTTACTTTATTTGCAAGTTGATTTTTCTCAGTGTTCTGTAGTTCTTTGAGTGTCTTCAGAAGTATCTGTAGAGGAGATATAATTTTAAAAATATATATTACTTATTTTGTTCGAAAAAAAGTGCTTTGAGAACATTTTTAGTAGCAGTAGTTTTTAAATGCTATTTTACTTACTTTGTGGAGCTGCAATCAGAGTTTTCTATCATGTAGTCCAATGTTGGGGCAGTAATCTGGCAGAGTTTCTCCTTATTCTTGCTTTTTTGGTTGCAGTGTAAAATAATGTTTAATTTTCGTGGGTTTATATGGTGTTTCATTAATTGTTATTTTAATTTTATTGGGTTATTTTAATTGTGTGTGTATTTTATTGGTTGTTATTTATTGTTTTAATTAATTTGGCAGTTCATTTCCATATATGGAAAACGTTAATTAAGTTTCAGTTACTGTTTTATTTTTATTTAAAAGTAGTATAGTATATTATATGTAATTTATATTGCTTTATATCTTAAATAATATTTTTTTTATTTAGGTATAATGTTTGATGTAGTAAATAATTTTGCGTATTTATTAATGTTTATGATATTATTTTTAAATGCCATTAAAATGTGTGTTAATCGATTTATTTTTATGCTGTGTGTGTTAAATAACTTATTTATATTTTTTGGGTAAGTATTGTGTTATGAATAATTTTAACATGTCGATTTTTTTTTTAACGATAATATTGTTGTCTATATTTTTGTTATCAATATTATTGTCACTTTGTATGTTTTCTTAATATGTTCGATATTAGTTATCACGATATTTTTTGGTTCAATAATATTGATATTGATGTAAATGTTTAACGATATTTTGTTGTTGATATTTGTGTATTTTTATAAATAAGTATAGTATAGTATGTCGATATTAGTGTAATCAATATTTTTGTCCCGATATTATGGTAGGCCGATATTATGTCAGTGATCCGCCAGAGAATACTCAAAGCCCCCTCAAGTACAATACAATCCTCTAAAACATGTTGGTTTAAAGTAGGAACCGGACTTGACCAAATTCTCAACCAGCACATTAGTGGTGCTACTGCAATAAGGTCAGAAATATAACCCAGACCAAGCTCTTTGTGCATCATAAAGGAGGGGGTGCAGGTGGGAACAGCAAGCGGTCTACGCAAGAATTTGTTCTCGGCCACCTGCAGTTCATTTACATCTTTGTATCTCCTCCACACATCACAACCGTAGGTGGCCATTGGGATACATTTTTCTCTATAGACTTTTATTAGGGCGGGTACAGGTTTAGCCCCTAATCTCTTAGCAGAGTCCATAGTGGCACCCGCTGCCCTTGCCAGGATGTTCTTTTTGAGTGCTCTCTGAGCCACCATTGACCCTCTTTCATCAAACAACACCCCCAAATTAGGGAAAGTAGAAACTTTGGTAAGTTCTGCCCCCCCTACAGAGGAAAGTGCGGCTAATGGACTTCTTACTGCCAATCATTATAATATGCGATTTAGAAAACTTGATTGAAAGGTCTAAGGAGTCCATGAAATCAATAAAAGAATTTAAAAGACTTTGGAGACCCACAGCAGTCTGCGTGAGCAACACAACGTCATCTGCATATAATAAGGCAGGAATTAAATAAATTAAGATCAGGCAAGCGCAACGATCGGGAAGCCAGGTTACCATGGTACCCACGTTACAGCGGAATTCGGGAGGTTTCACGGCCCCACTGCAGGTGAAATGAGTTAACCTAATTGGAAGCCTATTTTAGGAATCTGAATGAGACACGGGTTATTCGAGCAATTGGATGTAATTACGGGAACCCGCGGCACGTCAAATAAGATAGTAAGAGAAGGAGGGGAGAAAGGCGAGACCATGATGGTCTCATAAATGAGGATTGTGGTACTAAAATATAGGGTGGTAACAAGGTCGCTGAAATATCACTTTGTGATGTGCTATTAGAATACTAAATCATATCAACAGAGGATGACCAAATGTAGCATGTTGAGCAATGAATGGAGGGGTTGGGACTTTTGACACTTTAATGTGACTTGGGGATTTGAGAAATGAAAGGGTGTGGAAACAACAGATGAAACAAGGTCATATGATTTGAGAAATGAAAGGGTGTGGGAACCGCAGATTAAACGAGATCATATGAAAAAGCATATGCTGCTATAGTGATCATATGCATGAGAAGGTTATATGAATAATTGAGATTGAGCATGATTTTGAAATTGAGTGTAGAGGGAGATTCGCAGGAAAGCCTTAGGGCTAACTGCAGGATAAGGAAGAAAATAAACGTGCATGAGTGTTTGTATGTGAGCAGACTGGATGGGTTTGAAGGCAAACATAAAAGCGAAATAATGGGCAATGGGGAAGGTTTTTGGATTTATGTGATTCTGTGGCTGCAGAGTGTACTGTCTAATTTATCACATTTAACACATAATTTGCAAATTTCAACAGAATATTTTGTTTTTACCTCAAATGGATAAAAATATTTTCAGAGAATGTGCTACATAATTTACCTTATCTTTCCACTTAGTTTTGATAGCCATGACACATATTTTTGTTTTCCATCAAGCCTAAATCTTGTAGCCCAGACAATGGTAAAGCTCTGCTGCAGAGAGCTTTTGGGGCTGTGATTATGATGATAAAACCATATTTCAATGAAAACTATGAAATATTTTCCAAACTTCATGGTAAATATGGGTTTTATACCACTGACGTTTGCGCAATAAATGCACACACACACTCACACACACATGACACCTTTCTTTCACAGCTGCATCACAGGAGGATTCATGGTAAGGGTCCCCCTGACAGCAAAGAGAAAAGACAGTTTCTTTTTAAGGGCTATTTTATTTCAATAAATACAAACTCCAATATATTAAATAAGTTAAATACTAAGGGGCCGATTCCGATTCGGGCCGGAAAACGTACCGACCGACTCGGAGCCGGAATTAATACCGACCGACACGTACAGGTGCAGGCCGACCCGCAAAGTACGATGAGAAGCGTGCAAAATCCGACCGACTCGTATGGAACACAAGCCGAACGACCGAGCCGCGCGGAAAACAGCCATCCGGCCGGAAAACCACGCGAATCGAACCGACCGACACGCACCAGGAATGAACCCGAACGAAACGTACCCGCAAAGTCCGACCCGCGCAGTACGATGCAACGCGTGGAAAACACGACCGAGTCGCACGGAGCCCAAGCCGTACGACCGACACGCATACAAAACTGCGAGCAGAAGCAACCCAATACACCGCGACCGACGCGTACGCAGCATAGAAAACAGCACAAACACAGCGTGAACGACTCGGAGAAGCTCGTACGAGACAACTGCAGGGTCCGACTCGGCCACAAGAACGTCTCCTACATGCACAAAAAGTACAAAGGGAAAAACACACAAAAAAAGACCAAACAAGCAATTACAAAGCCAATAAATACTGGGGGGGACGGGAACAAAGACACACCAACAACTCCACCCATATAAAGGACACAAATCCCTACCATGATCCTTTGCAAATTCTAATGACCTGCCAGCACACAACAAACAGCAACCACCCACCCACCCACAGCTCATCCATCACACAAGCCACACACCATCAGCACCTCAACAAATAGCACCCTCACATACACCCAGCTAAACACACACTCACACACCCTCACCTGCACAGCAACACACACATCACTCACCATCACCACCCATCACCATGCCCCCAAAGAAGAATCATAAGTTCCTAGATAGTGAATTGGAAGTCCTGGTAGATGAGATCCTCAGGGTAGAGCCACAGCTGTTTGGTACACTGGTCCAACAGACACCCATGTCGCAGAAAACCAAGATGTGGGAGAGGATCGTCGACAGGGTGAACGCACAATCACCATGTTTGCGGACAAAGGTAGACATCCAGAACAGGTGGTATGACGTGCGCAGGAGGGTCAGGGAGCTGTTGAAGAAGGACTACCTCTTGAGCCAACACACCGGCAGTGGCCCTCCTGCCAAACCAGTATACCTCAGGCCCTGGGAGGAGAAGGTGCGGGCCATCCTACCACCAGTGAGCGTCTATGGACTAGAAAACATCCCAGAGCCTGGTGAGTACACAACAAATGTACACAATATTGTGCGACAATACACACACATCACTGTCAAGGGGAGAGTCAAACCATGCACCCTAAGCAAATACACACCAACCAGAACAGAATCATCCCAACATGTGTATGTCAGTCAGATAAACACAACACATGCCATCTCATAGTGATATGTAACTGTGTCATCACATGTACAAACACAACTACAACTACAGCTAGGCAGTGGCACAAATATAACTAACAAACACATCCAGACATGTAGCCACCACTACAACACCACCTCACAGTGAAGCCCACTGACAGGAAGGAATCTTGTGTATGCTGGGCAAGTCAGTGTAGCCAATAGCATCATGGGAGTCGTAGTCACAGATATTGCCCACCCTCACAATGCGCACATCAACACCACCATGAACCATGCTCACATCACAGGGAGTGGAAAACAACTGACAAGATGGCTGACACTGGCTACTGCTGTGGGGAGCACAAGGACCTGCTGGCAACTGTGCACCAACCAACAGCAGGACACCACTGACTGACATCCTGAAAGACAACTTGCACTCCCTGCAACGGAAGCACTTTCCATGGTGGAGAATCTGGCTGGGTGGGAAGGAGGACTGACAGCACTGACCATAGTTACCAGCAGCTCCACTCACACACACCCCTAACACAAACTCCACACAACTCACCTGGGAGAATGCATTGCCTCACACTCTAATCAAATATCCCACAAAGAACCACAACCCTGGGTCATGCAGTGTGAAGCACAGGGACACACATGGGACTTGTAGCAAAACTAACCCCAGGATAACACTGTCAGCCATCTTGTCAGCACAGGCACACAACCCCACAGGGAAGCAGAGTCAAAAGGAAGGAAGCATGGGCATGCTGGGAAGTGGGGTGGTGGCAATAGCATGATGGGAGTGGTAGTCACAGATATTGGTCACCCCCACAACTGTCCCATCAACACCACCCTGAACCATGCGCACATCACAGGGAGTGGAAAAGAACTGACAAGATGGCTGACACTGGGTACTGCTGTGGGGAGCACATGGCCCTGCTGGGAACTGGGCACCAACCAACAGCAGGACACCACTGTCAGCCATCTTGCCATTGCTCTCACACTCACACACAGTGAAGTCCACCCAAAAGCAAGTAAGTATGGGCATGCTGGGAAGTGGGGTGGAGGCAATAGCATGATGGGAGTGGTAGTCACAGATATTGGTCACCACCACAACTGTCCCATCAACACCACCCTGAACCATGCGCACATCACAGGGAGTGGAAAAGAACTGACAAGATGGCTGACACTGGTGCTCAGTTGTGGGGAGCACATGGCCCTGCTGGGAACTGGGCACCAACCAACAGCAGGACACCACTGTCAGCCATCTTGCCATTGCTCTCACACTCACACACAGTGAAGTCCACCCAAAAGCAAGTAAGTATGGGCATGCTGGGAAGTGGGGTGGAGGCAATAGCATGATGGGAGTGGTAGTCACAGATATTGGTCACCACCACACACTGTCCCATCAACACCACCCTGAACCATGCGCACATCACAGGGAGTGGAAAAGAACTGACAAGATGGCTGACACTGGTGCTCAGTTGTGGGGAGCACATGGCCCTGCTGGGAACTGGGCACCAACCAACAGCAGGACACCACTGTCAGCCATCTTGCCATTGCTCTCTCACACACACACAGTGAAGTCCACCCAAAAGCAAGTAAGTATGGGCATGCTGGGAAGTGGGGTGGAGGCAATAGCATGATGGGAGTGGTAGTCACAGATATTGGTCACCCCCACAACTGTCCCATCAACACCACCCTGAACCATGCGCACATCACAGGGAGTGGAAAAGAACTGACAAGATGGCTGACACTGGTGCTCAGTTGTGGGGAGCACATGGCCCTGCTGGGAACTGGGCACCAACCAACAGCAGTACACCACTGTCAGCCATCTTGACATTGCTCTCACACTCACACACAGTGAAGTCCACCCAAAAGCAAGTAAGAATGGGCATGCTGGGAAGTGGGGTGGAGGCAATGGCATGATGGGAGTGGTAGTCACAGCCCAACATCCCCCAGCCACATGGCCCAGCAAGCTCACACCCAAGCATGCACACCTCACAGGGAGTCAAAAGCCACTACAAAGATGGCTGACACTGGTGCTCAGTTGTGGGGAGCACATGGCCCTGCTGGGAACTGGGCACCAACCAACAGCAGGACACCACTGTCAGCCATCTTGCCATTGCTCTCACACTCACACACAGTGAAGTCCACCCAAAAGCAAGTAAGTATGGGCATGCTGGGAAGTGGGGTGGAGGCAATAGCATGATGGGAGTGGTAGTCACAGATATTGGTCACCCCCACAACTGTCCCATCAACACCACCCTGAACCATGCGCACATCACAGGGAGTGGAAAAGAACTGACAAGATGGCTGACACTGGGTACTGCTGTGGGGAGCACAAGGCCCTGCTGGCAACTGTGCACCAACCAACAGCAGGACACCACTGACTGACATCCTGAAAGACAACTTGCACTCCCTGCAATGGAAGCACGTTCCATGGTGGAATATCTGGCTGGGTGGGAAGGAGGGCCGGATGTCAACCAAATACAACCAATGCAGACAATGTACACACCCCAACATTCATATAGAAATGCTCAAAGTATGCAGGACAATGTGCTACACCAATATCAACCTCTGACTGTGACAACTTAGGACAATGCAATGTACAGGCCCACATCCAGAGGTACAGTCACAACTGTCATGTGTGTCAACCATTCATGCCTGCAGAAACATAACATACATTGTGTGTGTCTCCCAAAAACAGGTGATGATGGGGACACGGCAGCAGATGCTGAGGAGTCCCTGTCCCAGGCTCAAGGGGAAACGGAGCTCACTGGTGTGGAACAGCCTCTGCCCTCCTCGGATGACGAAGACCTACCTGGCACCTCCGGAGCAAGTCATCATGCAGCACCAGCAGGACCACCAGCTGCACCCCCTGCACCCACCCCTCCAACGACTGTCAACACACATACCACCCCTGCTGACACGGACAGACCAAGGAGCACCACCACCACCAGCACAGGGACCCTGGACCAACGTGGGGCTATGGACACCAACACCACCAACAACCCCCAAGGGGGCCCAGGGTCACCTGTGCGTGCCACCTCAGGTACTGCACATGTCGCCAGGGGTGGTGGGAGGGGTGGGAGACATAGGTCACTGATCGCAGAGGGGTCTGGACTGCATGATGACCCACAACTGGTACGCATAGCCGATGCGTACCAGTCCAGCACCAGAGAGCTCAGCCAGGTAGTGGGGCTCCTCAGGGACATTAAATAGCAGCAGGCTGTCCATCATGCCCGCTTGGACTCGCACATGTCCCGCGTGGAGTCCAAGTGGGACACACTGCAAGAGATGACGGCGGTGCATAGGGACATATTACAATGCCTCCGCCAGATGAGCAGCAACCAGTCAACACCTCCCTGTGTGCCCACAACATCTGGTGCTGAAACAACTGCAACTGCCACAGGGAGGGAGGATGACTCTGGCGGAGAGTCCCCTGCACCGCAGCAGCCTGCACTTGAGGGTCCCCCCAAAGAAGAGGGGTCGTCCGAGGAGGGGCAAGTGAGAGGCCGATGGCCATGTGCAACCCCCAGGAAGCCAAAACCTGTACTGGATAATCACCTTTGTGCGCAAACTGTTCACCCTGTTGACTGCAACACAACTCCCCCACATGACATGGGGAGTACAAGTTGGACCAATGTATCAGATGACTGTGGACTTTATTCTGGACATATCTGCTACCAGGACTTCCAATTCATCTAGGAACTTAGGATTGAAATCAAAATGTACAGTACCCACCATCCTGTGCATTATACACACACATGTATGACAATAAACACACTAATACACCATACCTGCCTCTGTCGTGATTCCAACGTGGTTTCTGTCATGGAGATGATGACCAGCGAAATTACACTGTGCATGCTAACTGCTACAGCAAGTACAACACAGGCATGTGAGTCATGGCAACGTGACACATATGAGGGAGACACACCACCAGGGCTACACAACAAATACACACCTAGCCCATCTGACTCATCGCCTACACTGATGTTGCCAGGAAATACGGTGCAATGCACACACACAACACCTATTCACAGTCTCTGTCAACTAGCCCACTGGTGCAGTAAGCAAATGTCAGTCAGATGTGTGACCACAGACAACGCACATCACAAAGTGAAGCACAGGTTTATTACACATTTGCAACATGTTGTAACCACTACAGATGCAAGGCAATCCCACCTGGCAGTGGGCACACAGTCAACAAGTGTAGAAGGAAGGAAGTCCATGGGTGTGGCGCACATCACCTGCAGGGACACGACAGCTACCACCCTGGAAGTCGAATCACAGTGTCGGGGATCACAGTTGACCAAACCACTCTAAAAGTACCCTGTGAAGGACAGAAATGAAACACAGTCAAAAGCACTGAAGAACAGGACAGAACTGCAATACTCATGCCCAATACATGTCACAAGATACCCACCCAGAACCAAGTTAGCATGTCAACACTGTTGGGGAGTACAGACTACCTGTAAGGACACATCGCTACACGCATACAGTCATGTAGCACATGGACACACTCAAACAGCACCAGAGCACCACCAACACATATCATGCATACTCACATCATTGACATGACATCTCTGGATACTCACATTCAGCTGAAGAAGTTGGTGATGAGCTGTGTGTGGACATCACCATCATCATCACTGGCATCGTGGTCCAGGCCAGGATCCTCCACAGGTGGCGGATGTTGGTCATCGTCATCCAGGATGAGAGGCAACTCCTTCCGCACTGCCAGGTTGTGTAGCATGCAGCAGACGATGACAATATTGCACACCTTTGCTGGGGCATATGGGAGGGCCCCTCCTGTCTTGTCCAGGCAGCAGAAGCGGCTCTTCAGGAGACCAAATGTCCGCTCAATCACTCTCCTGGTCCGACCATGTGCCTCATTGTAACGCATCTGGCCTGGTGTCACAGGGTTCCTGAGGGGCGTCAGCAACCACGGCATGTTGGGGTATCCGGAGTCACCTACATACAGACAATTGCACATTAGCTGAGTTGGAAAAGAGGGTGGAACACTACATTGCAGAACACACACAATGGCACTAAGTCAGTACACACCAACAAGCCAGGCACGCTGGTTCCGCATCTGTGACATCATCCTCGGGATGCGACTACTCCTCATCACGTAGGCATCGTGTGCAGAACCGGGGAAACGGGCACAGACGTGTGAGATGCTCATATCTGCAAGACATACCACCAGTGCATTGACCGAGTGGTAGTGTTTGCGGTTCCTGTATGCCTGCTCTTGGGCCTGTGGTGGTACCAAAGCAACATGTGACCTATCAATGGAGCCAATCACATGCGGCATCCTCCCCAGGGCATAGAAGTCACTCTTCACGTCAGTGAGTTGTTGGAGTCTAGGGAAATAGATGTACTGGTTCAGGTAAATCAACATAGCCTCCAAAACATCGCGGAGCACACGGCTGAACATGGTCTGTGACATCCCACCAGCAGTCGCCACAGTGTGTTGAAAGGTACCAGTGGCAAAGAAGTGTAGGGCTGCCATCACCTTCACCTTCAGCGCTGTAGGGTATGTCCGGCCAGCTTGCAAATGTGGGGCCAACCGCACCGTCAACACCTCAATCAGCGGCCTGGTGAAGCGGTACCGTCGGATGCAGTCCCGTTCCACCATGGTTGCAAGGTCAGGGAATGGTCTATGGACAGCTGGTGCCCTGCAGTGCATAGGTGAAGAAAGAAAGATTGTCAGTCACCCCACATATGTGGCATTGACCATACTCAATATCACATGATACATCATTATGAGGCACAAGTACATGATGTGTGCAGTTCCGTAAGGACATGTATGGCACATACATGGCCAACATCTAACATCACAGTTCAACAAGTGGCATCAACAAGTCCCAGGTTGTGCCATGGGATATCATGAGGCCGTGTCACAGTTCCCATCTCCTGCTGCCACGTTCCAAACACACCCCACAGTGACATGTGAGGACAGATGTGCCCCAGGCATCACAGCTCAACGACAGGTAGATTCCCAGGGACCCTGTATTGCCACATGGACACTGGCATGACATGGTGTATCATGAATACACCACAGCAAAACAACCATGACCCCCACAGGTAGTGGTCCCTGTTGCCTCTGCAGGACAGACATGGACGTCTGTGACACACACACGTACAACATCAAAGTCCATGCACAAACGATGTGGAGACTGTCTCCCATTGTGCACATGGAATCAGAGACATTGTAAACACAACATGCACACAGACTGTGGAGGACCATCACCATTGTGGCAATGGGTCACCCTGGGACGTACATACCGTCACACATGGGACTCAGGGGGTATGTGACATGACATACACATACACCACCGTGAAATGTGACCATGCCACATGCACAGAAATGAACAGTTGCACATCACAGTGGTCATGTACACGAAACACCAAGGATTCTGTCCCCATGAACACGTGCACAGCCTGGGAGTGGCTGCCCCCAAGTGCCACCCACAGAACAACATGTTCACCCCCATACACGGAATAGGTAATGCAGCCTTACATGCCTCAGGATACAGTGTGGACAGGGTGTGGTGTTGTAGGTGTGCCCCTCACTCCCTGGGAAGTATATGTTGCTGGCATATATTCACCTGTGACAGGCATGGTGACATATGCCAGTGACTTGTACAGGGACGCGTTGTACAGCAATGGACCGATCGGTGTGCCCGGCCGGCCCATTGCATTCAATGTGAGCGGGTACGCGTTTTATCCGGGTACGCGTTGAACAGCAATGGACCGATCGGTGTGCCCGGCCGGCCCATTGCATTCAATGTGAGCGGGTACGCGTTGTATCCGCAATACGCATTGAACAGCAATGGACCGATCGGTGTGCCCGGCCGGCCCATTGCATTCAATGTGAGCGGGTACGCGTTGTATCCGCAATACGCGTTGAACAGCAATGGACCGATCGGTGTGCCCGGCCGGCCCATTGCATTCAATGTGAGCGGGTACACGTTGTATCCGCAATACGCGTTGAACAGCAATGGACCGATCGGTGTGCCCGGCCGGCCCATTGCATTCAATGTGAGCGGGTACGCGTTGTATCCGCAATACGCGTTGAACAGCAATGGACCGATCGGTGCGCACCCATTGGCTATGGCCTGGCCTGGCAACGGACGCGTTTTCAAATCTTGAACGAGTCTGATGCTGGAAATTCCGTTGGTCACCCACAACAATGTTGCAAATTCATGGGTGTCATGAAGTTGAACTTTTGAAGGATGCTGTGGGCGTGTGTAAGTGGTGCAATTCCATGGATTGGCCAGATTCAGAAGATGCTAAAGACTTGGACCTATCACTTTGGACACATGGGATAGTATCTGCCTCTGCAGCACACATATAATGCTGGCTGTTCCCCTGAGAGCTCACTTGCCTGCACTACATGCTCCAGGACGACATCTGCCACCACCACTGCTGCTGTATCTGCACCCTCTGGACCCTGCAATGGCACGTACTGTGGAGAGAGCCCCAGCCTTCAGCACTGAGGAGAACCAGGCCCTGCTGGACAGCCTCCTTCCACAGTAAAGCAAGCTGTATGGGAAAGCAGGGGAGCAGGTGAGTGTGCTGTCCACTGCCTTACTAAATGTGCATGTTGTCTGACTAGCAAGGCTAACAGTCTGCACGCCACTGGCTAGCAGGTTCACTGAGTAGTTGTCACCCCCCATAGTGTGTAGTTACATGCACTGAACAGGTATAGTGCAGTGACAGTGCATTTAAACAAGGTTTTACTTCCCAGGCAATGATACCATGTAGTAACTGCTGGCATACTGTCCATAGCCATCGTTGCACTGCCTGTGTACATCATGTGCCCCTGTGATTGAGACATGTATATCCAACTGTGTAATGCATGGATATGTTGCATGTGTAGTAATGGCATTCTCACTTTGTCTTCCTCACAGGTTGATGCCCACCAGAAGCAGAAGATATGGCTGACCATCGTCCGGGCAGTGAGATCCGTGGGGACTACAAGCGCCGGATCCGCAACTGCCAGAAGAGGTGGCAGGACCTTCGGGGCTGGACCCGGAGGATCGCACGGGTCCAGCTGAAGCTGTCGCCTCCTCGCAGGAGGGGCGGACACCGGACCCTGACCCCCACATGCTCAGGATCCTGGCGGTGGTCTTCCCTGATCTGGATGGGCAGCTGAAGGCTAGAGAGCAGCAAGGAGGGGGTGAGTCCATGACTGCATTGTGAACTTTGTCTGCCATGCTATGTGCCCTCCTCTGGCCTGGTTAAACTTCCACAGTACATCAGTCATGTGGTCCAGGACCCATGTCCCTCGATTGTGCACTGCCCACTCCTCATCTGATACCCAGGTGTGGTCCTTGCAGTCAGGGAATTGTGTCACTTGGGTACTGTGTCCTTGCAGTTTGCTTGACTCAAGGTGGGGGACAGCATCTGTTCCCCTAACTCTGTGGTGGGCATCATGGGTGGGTCCTTTGCTTACACAATGCCTGTGTTCTGACATGTAATCTGCGTGTTACTTTGATATGTGGTCCAATTGCTGAGCTGATCCACCACATGTGCCTGGGGTATCTGGCACACACCCATGCTGCGGGTGGGAACAATGCTTGGGCCCCAGGAGTGTGTATATTACGTGTGTCACACATACTTAGCCAGCTGCCTACTGTCCAGGGCTCATCCCTCATTCATGTGGGGCAGGACAGTCATGCCTACTCCAGGCCATACAATACACTCTGTACTCCCTCTCCCGTGTATCAGCTGACACGTTGTGCTCAGTGATATGTCCCCTCAGGTGTCTGCCTCTGTGTCAGTGTGCTGTGGCTTCCTTGTCATGACTGCTGGGGTGGGGCTCAGCATGCCACCGGAGATGTGACCATAGACGATACTTGGGTGACACATAGGTGTTTGATCACCTGACCGTGCAGACTGGGGTATGCGAATGTGAAGTTCAGGCAGCTGTTTCCCATTCACAGCAGATTGTGAGGTGCTCAGGTTCAGAGGGTTGTGTTACAGGTCTCCCATATGTCCAATCGGTATGACGTGGACAGATAAGGGTTCAGATGATGTTGTGTGTGGGGGATGTACATGTGCACTTGTTCAGCTCCAGGACTTGCATTCCCCATGACCTACTATTGTGACACAGTGCAGACTGTTGTTGTCCGGCTGCCCTGCCCATGTGACTGGAGACAGTGATGTATGACTTAGCAGGCATGCCTGTGCCATGGCATGTAACTTCCTATGAGTGATCCTGCAGGGGAGTGACATGTGCTACATGCACACCATTGTGGCAATGGCTATCAGGACATGGGTGCATCATGGTGTCTGTCGCTGGTATGCATCACATGCATTTCATATTTGACTCTGGGCATCCCTTTCATCCGGACACCTGTACTGACTCAGTGGCAAGAGTTGTGATGTGTGCATGTTCACATGCTTCACCGTGTTTTCTGCACTGTCCAACTACTGTGTAGGTGGTGCATGTGTCCACACTGGGGTATTGCCATCCAACAGACACCAGACAGATGTGTGCAAGGCCAGGAGGGATGTGAGTGCCATGGTTGACCATCAGACTGACAATTGGCTACTCCTATTCTGTTTGGGCACTTTTGGCAATGTTCAACTAAGGATGCCAGGGCTTGCACTGTAATGTGCTGTACTTACTGTGGTGTGTGCGTTCGGTGCAGGTGACTGATGTCTGTCTGTTTCCCTATTGTTTGCAGATACATCCACAGCCACAGAAGGGGACAGCTCCACGGACCAGGAGGAGCCGCAGAGCCAGACTGGGTCAGCAGCCGAGGAGTGGTCGGAGGGACCCAGTGGCATGGAGGGCGAGGGGAGCCACACCGAGGAGTCCTCAGCACCATCCACCTCAGCTGAGGACCACAGCAGCTCGGAGGATGACTCCCTTGTGGATGCGGGTGTCAGCAGCCACCACACCCCAGCTAGTGTTGCTGTCCCCGCCACCACCACCACCACCACCACCGCCCACCCATCGGCTCCCATTACCGAGGTCCGTGGAGGCTCCCATGTTCGGGAGCGTGTCTCCTTCGGGCCAGGCACCGCACCCCCTGCCCCTGTGTCCCCTGCTGCCCTGAGTGAGGAGTCTGTGTACCTCCTTCGCCAGCTCCATGTAGGGCAGACAGCGATGCTGAGTGTCCTCCATGCACACACCACTCTGTTGACTCAGCTGGTGTTGTTCATGGAGGGCATCTCATCGGGCATGTCTGCCCTACAGGGGGGCAATAGGTCCATGGACTCCTCCCTGACGGCAGCAGTGTCCCTCCTCCAACAGTCACTCACCCCTCCTGCCTCTACCCCATCCACACTCCCCAGCACCTTACCTGTCCAAGCACACACACACCGGCACAGGCACACACCAGCACAGACACGAGCAGCACACAGACACACACACCACAAACAAGACGCACACGCACGCACAGTCAGGGGACTGAAACCACACTCACAGGGGATGGGGCCCAGGCACACACACACGCATCCACGAGCACTGCGCAGTCCTCAGTTGCCTCTCCCTCCAAAGCCCCCTCCCTTGCCTCACCTGCAACCCCAAAGACACAGCGGCTCTTCCTCAGTGACCTCGGCCTCTTCCCCTCCGATCCAGCTGATCCAGCATTCAGGGGGAAGAGGAAGCCCACCCACACGGAGCGGAGTGCCCCTCACCCCCGGACACCCTCCCCCAGGAGCAGACCGAATGACGCCCCCATCCGCAAGTCCCCCCGGACCCTGAAGAGCAAGACCCCGCCACCGCCCTGCAGCTCAGGCACCAAGTCTCCTTCCTCCATCCCTCAGGCCCCCACTCCACAGGTGCCACCACCACACCCTGCCCCAGGTTCCCCCACCCACAGATACACCAGCCCCAAAAAGATCCGGCCTTCTCCCCTGCCACTTGCTCTTCCGGCCCCACACCCCCCACTGCGCTTGTCTGTGCCACTGGTGTGGAGACGGTGTCCTCCCCCTCTGTCCTGCCCACCTTACCTGATCCCCATTCTCCTCCCCTGGAGGTAGGCACTGCAGTGGAGTCCACTACCACCCTGTCTGACTTGGGCGCTGCAGTGGGGGACCTGTCCACTCCATCTGCACGGTCCACTGCAGTCGTGCCGGCACCCACACCATCAGTGTCATGCCCCCAGTTGTGCCGGCACACACCATGTCAGACACCTCCACTGCAGTTGTCAGTGGCTCTTCAGCACCCACCACCCCTTCCCTGCCTCCTTCTGGTGAGCCCTGATCCTGTCCCTGCGGTGCCTGGCCTGCCCCCCGTATACCCCTCCGAGGGGATTGTCCCTGGTTTTTATCAGTGCAGGCATGCGTAGGGTGACATCTGCCACTGTCACCCTGTTTAGACTTTCAGGATGGACTGGCCATTGGCCTTTGTTTCTTTTTACTGGACTTCAACTTTTGAACCCACATATGCTGAATAAAGCGACTTTCTGTTCTCTAGTGCTTTTGCTTCTGATGTACATGATGTTGATGATGCTAACCATGCCCTTGCTGCAGTGATGGTGATATTTGGTCTCATGAAAATGAAGTGTTACTGTTCAGGAACCCATGGGGTCCAGGGGGAATGTGTCCTATCCTGTGGTGTATCCATGTCATCCTTAGCAGCATCTGAGGGTGTCATATTTTCAATATTTGGCAATGGGATTTCCTACTTACATTAGCAATGTCACATCTGTGGCTTCCACCCCTGCACATCTGTTGTGCTTGCCATTGTTCAATTATTCTACTTCCCTGACCGTGTGGCCATCTCCACTGGACATGCAGGTTTGGGCATCAATGGGGAAGGACTCATCTGTGTTGTCAGTGCAACTTGCTATACATGTGTGTTGGATCTGTGCTGATGATTTCGTTGACACTCCCATGACCAGGCTGATGTGACGGGAGCCTTCATTTGGTGCAAATTGTTGACTGTGTGACCAAGTGCTCAGCTGACATGATGGGGCCCTACTGAGGCAACATATGGCACAGCTTTCCTCACACAGGAGTGGAGTCCCCTCATGGCAGTGTGTACTCCTGTGACATCGCCTGCGCCCAAGGTGTGTGTTGTATGAGCATGTCTGTGTGTTCACTTCCATTTTGCTGTGCATGCTGGGATCCCTAGTGGTGTTCCTGTTTGTGATGCTTGCTGAGTTGACCTATGTTCCCCCAAAGTCTTCTCCCTGGGTTCTCTGTGATGTGGGTGCATGGCACATTACTGGTCATCAGGGTGTCACCCATAGGTGTGTTGGCTGTGAGGGCTGAGTTTGTGGGCAGACGCAGATGGGTCACAGTCAGGATTCCCCTTGGCACTTGTTGTTTACACCTGTCATGTGATTTCCAGTTTGTGTTAGCTTTCAGTGATTGTGACACGTTGTGTGAGTGACTGCTGGCACTCCTCAGGGTCAGGGCTGCAATGTTGGTAGTTGTCTACGTGTGTTCTTTGTGGGTGACCTTGGCTTCTTCATTGGTGTGGGACTGTGGCTGGGATCCCATTGGTTGGTGTGGTATTGCCATCATGTCCATGTACAGCGTAGTGTGCAGTGTGTCAGACATTCAAGGGTCTTGTTGAGTGGCCATGTGTGATGTGTTTCTGCACCTTGGTTCCCACCACCACCCATGGGATTGTCATGGGTGCATGTGCAATGTCACCAGTGCATGTGAGCTTCACTGCTGCACATTGTTGGAGGTCGAGGTGTGTGGTGTTGAGTGTGTGCAGATGAGAGTTGTTGCACGGCTAGACCCCTGCCTCCATGTTGGCCTTGGCTTACTGGCCGTGCTGATTGATTTGTGCTTGTGTAGGTGTGATGATAGTTTGTTGCTCAGGACACATGACTGTGGTTCACAGTGTGAACGACATCTAGCTTTGTCATCACAGTGGGATTGTAATGCAGCCCAGGGTCACCACATTGTGAGGACCCTGGGGGTAGTGCTGTGGTGTCTCTGTGTCTTGCTGTGTCAGTTGCTGTTCCTACATGCTTGTGTGACATGTGTGATTTGTGCTCCCTCTCATCTAACAATGCCTGATTGCCCACATAGGGGATTTGGATCCATGAGTTACCTTTGTGTGGCACTGTATGCACATCTGTGTAATTGGTATTCAGGCCTCATCATGAGTTGTGTGGTTGCCTGGGGACACTGGCACCCCCCCCCCTCACCTGCTGTGTTTGATGTGAGGTGTGGGTCTGCCTGTTTGTG
Source organism: Calotriton arnoldi (assembly GCA_963921515.1). Taxonomy (NCBI): domain Eukaryota; kingdom Metazoa; phylum Chordata; class Amphibia; order Caudata; family Salamandridae; genus Calotriton; species Calotriton arnoldi. Next base: position 413,078 of record CAWUFW010004672.1, read on the forward strand.
TTTGTGCATCTGCACCACTGCATTGGCATGTCTTTAGTGTGCCATTGGCTGTATGTTGTTTGGTGGGTTTCCCCTGCTGTCCCTGGGACTCCTAGGTCATCAGTCAGCACAATGATCATTGTTTGTGTGTCCCATTGCTGCCATGGTATGGTATCTGTTCACCTCACATCTACAGTCTCCACAGGGTATCTGCATTTGTGTGCCCATTGGTGCAAATATGTGGGTCTGCATTATCATGGTCACTTCTGTCATTGTGTCATTGATGAATGTTGACAGTGTCAGCCCCCATGGGTGATGTTTGTCTGCACATGGCCAAAGGTATGTCTTATTTGCACTGCAGTGTTTGCCTCCCCCAATCTATGTTGCTATGGGACACAAGCACTACTTTGCCACTGATGTGTTTGTTGTTCTGCGACCAGGAATCATCCATGCAGTTTGGCAGTTGCAGCTTTTTCAATGTCAACACTTACATTTTGGTCACTGTGATGATGGGGGTTTGAACCCCATTGCCACAATGTTCAAGATGTGCTTCAGCTATGGGCCCCACACTTACCTTTTGGTCACTGTGATAATGGGGGTTTGAACCCCATTGCCACAATGTTCAAGATGTGCTTCAGCTATGGGCCCCACACTTACCTTTTGGTCACTGTGATGATGGGGGTTTGTACCCCATTGCCACAATGTTCAAGATGTGCTTCAGCTATGGGCCCCACACTTACATTTTGGTCACTGTGATGATGGGGGTTGGACCCCATTGCCACAGTGGTCATGGTCTGCTTGCATTGTGGGGGCCACACACATTTATGTGTGGCACATGTGATAGGGGGTCACATTGTATGTTCAAAGTCATGTTCAGTGTTGTAGCCATTTGACACAGTCTACACACGGTTGTCATGGTGTTGGGGGGATGTCTTTATGTTGCATTGTTTATGTTGGTGTGTGCTTGTTGTGTCATGTATTAGCCATCCTGTGAGTGGGGGTGGTAGTAGTTGTAGGCATCTGGCACCCCCTGGGTAGAGGTGGGAGTAGTGACAGGCATCCAGCCCCCCATGGGTAGAGGTGGTAGTAGTGGTAGGCATCTGGCACCCCCTGGGGAGGGGTGGGAGTAGTGGTAGGCATCTGGCACCCCCTGGGTAGAGGTGGGAGTAGTGATAGGCATCCAGCCTCCCATGGGTAGAGGTGGTAGTAGTGGTAGGCATCTGGCACCCCCTGGGTAGGGGTGGTAGTGGTGGTAGGCATCCAGCCCCCCATGGGTAAGGGTGGTTGTGGTGACAGGCATCCAGCCCCCCATGGGTGGAGGTGGTAGTGGTGACAGGCATCCAGCCCCCCATGGGTAGAGGTGGTAGTAGTGGTAGGCATCTGGCACCCCCTGGGTAGAGGTAGGAGTAGTGACAGGCATCTAGCCCCCCATGGGTAGAGGTGGTAGTAGTGGTAGGCATCTGGCACCCCCTGGGTAGGGGTGGTAGTAGTGGTAGGCATCTGGCACCCCCTGGGGAGGGGTGGGAGTAGTGGTAGGCATCTGGCACCCCCTGGGTAGAGGATGGAGTAGTGACAGGCATCCAGCCCCCCATTGGGTAGAGGTGGTAGTAGTGACAGGCATCCAGCCCCCCATGGGTAGAGGTGGTAGTGGTGACAGGCATCCAGCCCCCATGGGTAGAGGTGGTAGTAGTGGTAGGCATCTGGCACCCCTGGGTAGGGGTGGTAGTAGTGGTAGGCATCTGGCACCCCCTGGGGAGGGGTGGTAGTAGTGGTAGGCATCTGGCACCCCCTGGGTAGAGGTGGGAGTAGTGACAGGCATCCAGCCCCCATGGGTAGAGGTGGTAGTAGTGGTAGGCATCTGGCACCCCCTGGGTAGGGGTGGTAGTAGTGGTAGGCATCTGGCACCCCTGGGTAAGGGTGGTAGTAGTGGTAGGCATCTGGCACCCCCTGGGAGGGGTGGTAGTAGTGGTAGGCATCTGGCACACCCTGGGTAGAGGTGGTAGTAGTGATAGGCATCTGGCACACCCTGGGTGGAGGTGGGAGTAGTGACAGGCATCTGGCACCCCTGAGTAGGGGTGGTAGTGGTGGTGGGCATCCAGGCCCCTATGTGTATATGTGGTATTGGTGATGGCCATCCCGCCCCTATGGTGCTGCTGTTGCTGGTGTAATTAATTTCTGCATCCCTCTGTGTGTGTGTGATATGTCGGGTACGTGTAGTTTGTTTTTGTGCTTGGTGTCTGACTTACCTTCTGCGCCGTACGCGTCCGTGCCTGTTCCGGTAGTAGATCTAGAGTATTGGTAGGATCGGCACGATGGGATTCATAGTTGGTTCATCTCGTTCGTCTTTCTCTTTGCTTCGCCTCGTCCTCGTCGCTGGCGTGTTCGTCTCGTAGCCGTGGATCGTGTTGTGGCGCGAATCGGAGCTTATGTGCGCCTCTCCCGGATGCTTTGACGTGCCGTGCGTAGCGACGGGTTCGGCGCGTACGGAAAGCGCATCGTACTTGTCCGGCCGGACGGGGCTGCATTTTGGCTTCCGTGCGCCTCGATTCTGCGTTTACGGATCCGGCTCGGTCGGAGAACAGGACCTGGATTGGGTGAGTACGACTGGGTCGGAATCTATGCAGTTGTGCGCATCGTACTTGCTCGTTCGGAAGAATGTGCGAATCGGTCGGGAAACAGGCATTCGCATGGCTTTTTTCCCGGCCGAATAGTGTTGGGTGCGCCTCCGACCGAGATCGGAATCGACCCCTATGTGTAGGTCCCTAAGGCTCAAAATCTTCTATCAGTGATTCTTGAAGCTCCTCTCGATTGGGTGGCCAGCACCATCCAGTGAAGCCAATAGTTCTGGTTGTAACACTATGGGATGTCTGGCTCTGACAGTATTCTGTCACACGAGCCTGGTGAGAGGTCTGACAGGACCAGACATCCTCAGAGTACCAAAATAAATAGAATTTATCATCAACATCGGTATCAGCTATAAATTAAAATTCCTTTAAGGACAGGGGGTACAATATAATATTCAAGCAAAGAACGCAAACAGAATGCAACAGTATATATACATTGGATCTGTGCTCGTGCATCCTGAGGGGCGTGGAATGGAGGATCTGTCGCTGTACACATCACCAAGCACTGACTTTCAGGTCAATGCCCTGTTGGAGTGTGAAGGGTAGAAAACATCTGCATATCAATCCAACTGAAGCATTCTGACAAAAAGTATTGTGAGCTGTCTGTAAGAATGTCTGACTCCACTGCCGTCTGTAAGTCTGTTCTGGCAATGTCTTCCCTTCAGCTCAGGCTCGACGCGGATATCCGGCCTCAGATTGTGATGCTTCCATTTCCGGTTAATAAAGTGCAAATGGCAGCTGGCTCAGGTCTTCTGCGGATGCTGCTGTCGTCAGTAGAACAAGACTGGTCGGCGCACGTGGTAGCCTCACACCTGCGCGTTCTTCACCCGCTCGAACGTCTGCATGACGTGGGTGGTGGGGACGCAGCCCTCCCTCACGATGCTCAGGATCCCTGGAAAGGAAGAAGCACAACAGCATGAGATTGAGAGAGCTTGGACAGGTCTGAGGTCTGTGAGCAGCAGAGGGAGGGGAAGGGACAAGCATAATGAGCACGGTGGGGATAGGCCCCTCAGGAACCAATGGGTGAAGGAGTACAGGAGGGAACCGCCCTCTCACATGGCATATACTGACTGGAGAAAGCGTGGGGTCTGCGCCCTCAAGGAGACATTGAATGACTGGGGCAGGGTGGGATATCATGGAAACAACAAACTGATAAAACACATACTCGAAAACTTTCACTGTCAAAATATTTACCACAAACAACTATCTCCCTGCAGAAATGTCGACCTGCAGTAAACTCGCTATCAAGCGATTGGTCAATAAACTCAGACAGGAGATGGAATTGTAAGTCAACTCTGTATTCCTATAATTAGGAAGTGAGTCTGACTGGAATTAGGTACTTTTAACAAGTCGAATGCTCTTTAAAGAGACATTTGTGTATATTTGTGTATGGTCAATATTTTATAAATCTGCATGTCAGAATCTGTGATTCTGACGTCTCTATTTTCAGATGGGACCAGAGTAAGGACCTTCAGGCATTGGGTAACTTGGGCAGGGTGGGATTGTCCCCGAGAAGGAACGATGAGTTGGGGAAAAATAAAAGATCCCACCTTGGGGGATATTGTCTTCCTGAGGGAGGCTTTGGGTCCATGTGCTGGCTAAGTCTGGGTGAATTTTTAATCACTATTCCTAAATTTGCCAAATTTGCGTAATGCAATTTGCATAATTTCTTCTTCAATGCATACAGCTTTGAGCATAAAATGTCTCCGTAAGAGACATTTTTGGCTAAGTTTTCTATCAGTATCTAAAGTGACTTTTTAATGTGCGGTATGTACTACCATGAAATTTTCATGCAAGTTAAAGGCGAACCACATTTTACACCGTTCATATAATTTTTGCGAAATTTTGTGAAACAAATTATGCAACATTGTACACCAATAATGCAGACTAATGATAAAGAGAAAAGCTTTTTAAGTTGAAAGTGGGGGTCAGGATTCGGCACAGGTAGGAAACCTCAGGTGGAATCCCTGCAAACTTAGAACAAGCGCTTGGAGTTTTCCTCAGGGGCTCAATAAAGTGCATCTTTTAGTTACGCATTCATGCCGGCCCCTTTCATGCTTCAGCTGTCCATTCATTGTGGGCTTTGTAGGTCTGTATGCCTTGGACACCAGGAATACACTGGACCAGGACTGGTGTTTCCCAAATCTCATGGCAGGTGTTTGGTGGGTGGGGAGGGGTGGTGGGGAGCAGAGCCCTCTGTTCACATCCATGGATGCTCCTGAGTCTAGTTTGGGAATAGCAGGGGGAGAGATGAAACAGAAACAAGCATTGGTTGAGACCCACCTTCGTCTATCCTCAGACAGTTCACCACCGTGGAGCCCACCATCTCATAGGAGTCCCCATCACACAGCACCCCCTCCAGCTTGTGCCGTAGACGCCTGGAACACAGAGAGGAAATAAAAAATCACTCATTTAAAGTAATAATCGACAAAGGCTCAGGTGCTGGGGATTAAGGGGAAGCCGCAGGCTGGCAAACATCTCCCTGACCTCAACTGGTCAACCACACCTGTGTTTAATGCGCCCACATATAGGCTTATGCCAAGCATCTCAAATACCCTGACATATGGCTGTGATATCACAAACACTGTTACCCCTCCCTTCACCTTTCAGCAGAACTAGTAAACCACCCACTATTCAGAAGACCCCAAGTAACCGCTCAACACTAGCCCAATCCTTATAAAAACAGAACTCATTCAAAGTAGCACATCACCCATCAATACTCCTACACTCTTCCTTTCACCTTTCAGAATCTTCAGCTCACGCCCCTCAGCAACCCCTGTCTCTGCCCTCAGCTCCTAGCAGCCATCTGGTAACTCTCAAACCCCAGGCACCATCTCATCCTCAGAAGGCCCACTCACAACCTTTTCCTGAATTCAACCCCTGTTCTGAGTGTATACTCACGAGATGACCATGTCATGGTGGGTGCTATCACACTTCCCGCTGGGATTGGCGGAGGTGATGGCCAGAGGGCCGGTCATGTCGGTAAGGTGGGCAGAGATAGTGTGGTCCGGCACTCTGATCATGATGGAGTCTTTGGTGCCCACAATGTCATAAGCTGGTCCAACTCCTGCAGGAGGAGAAAATAACAAAATTAATCAGCAACATGTCAGGTGTGAGTGAGTGAGCATTTGTGGTTGACTGTATTTATTTGCTCTACATCATGAACAGAGGAGCTGTATAGCGATTGCATCAGATGCAGACTTGCCAACTAAAGCAACATTTTCACCATGATGTCAGTGCCTTGGAGGGGCGGAGCCTCGTGCCTAGAAGTGCCTAAGAGGTGCTTCTGGCTCCGCCCTGCCCCCAAGCCCTCTCCTCCAAAAAGAAAGTTTGCTTGAGGCTAATGCTGATGTCCTGTGGTGTTTTCACACTCCTTAATGGCTGTGGGCAGTTCAAAGCCTCAGAAGCGAGTTGGAAATCCACGGTTTAAGTGGTTTTCAGCTTGTTTTCTCTGTCACCGTGTGATATCAGCTCCTCACCGGGTGACCGTGTGAAGGGAGACGATATTGTGTGTCACACAGTGGCACCGTTTGAGCTGGCATGTCTGCAGATGGCAGTGCTTAATTTGAGCTGATGTTTCAATGGTTTTGCTTCAGAACACCGACACTTAATTGAGGTCCTTGGAAACATGATTGCACTGGTTGTGCAGTGGACAGACATTTTTACATTTAGTATGAAAGAAACTGTGCTGCTACGAAAGTATTACAAACAGTGAGAAACATGCACACATTGGTTTGTTCTGTCTTGATAGTCCAGCTGTCGGCAAGACATAGTGTTACGAATTATTTACAATAGGTTCCAACCAGAAAAGTATTTATCCCTCATCTCATCCTAATTTTATTGCTGTTTAGTGCATCATTCTGCCTGCATTAAGGACTATTTTACAACAGAAAAGTACGTTGACTCATCACACAATAGATTACGTATCTCATACATGCATAGAATACAAAAAACAACCCTTCTTTGTTTTGATTTGTCATTACTGCAGGGTTTATTTAATGTTTTAGTCAGGAACTGTGCAAGAGTCACATATATTTATATGTTTACACAAACACACATACATACACTCTCAGACACACATATATATACAATATATAATGGTGCACTATCCAGCTGTTTAAAGCAGACATGTTCTGGTAAAGCCAATAGGGCTAGCTTTAAAGTGGTAATAAATGGAGAAAAGTAAAATCACAAATGCAGCTTGCTTGCATTAGCCCATTAAAGTCAGACCTATTGATGGTGCCAATGCTTGTTATTTCAATGTCACTATTACGACAGAAAAGGGATTATTATTAAGCCATAAGAGACCTCTTCCAGACCCTGCCACACCCCCAAACATGGACAGTCTCTGTTGTTTCTCCCATTGGTGGTTTGGGGCAGGGAGGGCCAGGCCATAGCTTGGCTTCCATCTCGCCTCCTGCAGTACTATTCACTGATGTAAGGCCGCCTGGCCAGGGGCATAACGCAGGCACCCGGAGCCCTTGTGATGCAGGCGGACCCAAACACATCAGAGCCCCCAAAAGCTTCTGGTGGGGCCCATTTAGCCAATAGCCAATGAATATCTGTGAGATATGGGAGACTAAGGGGCTCCTCTTTACATTCTGCAGGGGGCGCCATCATTATGTGGTACGCCACTGCGTCTGGCTGGCCTGGCACTGGCATGGCCACATTTAGATTTAGAGATGGAACTCCAGTCAAAACAGACAAGAGCTCCTGTGTTGTCTCATGGAAGAGAAGGAGTCTGTCCCATCATGTTATCAACGGAGTTTGTTGCAGGGATTCTGCACATATACAGAACTACGCGCAAGAAACCAGGACCTCAGTGTATAGTGGTGTACCAACAACCCACCTCAGTGCCCGGAACCCCTATCCGACTAGCTATAGTGTCTCATTCGTTCTCCGTACTACAGCGAAGCTACCAATGATTAGACATCCTAGAACATGTAACTCAGACTCTCTCAGTACTCGCGGGAGCAAGAACACTCTTTCATCAGTTCTCTTGTACTTGTCCACAACATGAGTAATCATAGACACTGTATAGTTTAAAATGTTTATTTTAACTAACGTGCTCTATAATGCAGTACATGAGCTAATACTAACAGCAAAATGCATAAACTCAATATAGTGAGCATTGTTACAATTCCATAAAATATGAACGGGGATATCATTTTATAAACCTAGTGGAAAAAAGGCCTAATGTGTCTTACCACCCTCCCCGTGCTAGAAACTAGTTGATTATAATTATAGAAGACCTCTGGGCTTTGTCAGGGGGACCCCATACCTCCAGGTTTAGATGCAAATGTTTACATCTCCGGACAAACACAGCTCTTCTCTTCGGAAGGTTTTTCTCCAAGTGCCTTAACATGCATGCAATGCAATATTAAAAGCACCCGATTTTCTGTAGTGCAGCTGTGCTCGTATTATGTCTAACATGCGTGGGACTGACCAAAGCAGATTAACAGAGTACATTGTTTTTCGACCTTGAACATGCTGTGCAGACAAAAGACTACAGAGTTCAGCAAGAAACATGAAAGGTAGACGGTTCCCATGTGAGTGTGAACAAGCAGAGGATTTGCAAAAACAAAATCATGTAGAAACGTGTGCAAAAGCGGCAACATGGCAGGCAAGTGTATACTAACTTATGCTAACTTAGCAATGTACGCTGTGAATCCATATCCTCACTACACCCTCCCCTGGTAAGTCCATTGCATGTAGTGATAGGACGAACACAGAATTCAAGAAGTATGAGCAGAAGTCAATAAGTGTCTATAGTTTTACAAATTTGAAAGGAAAAGTAGTTAAAAAAATTATTCTGGGCCTGTAAATAGGTGCCAAACAACAAAAAAAAATATATATAGCGCACATAAACGAATGGAAAGATGAGCGCCAGCCGTTTTAATCCATCAGAGTGTATGAGCAGTAAACTGCATCGGCCTCCAATAGGAAATCATTGTCATCGTTAGAAAAAAGAGATGCCATCCAATTCAGCAAGCAGAACGAGCATTCATGATCTTCATAGGTGGGTGCCTCTAGCACCATCGTAGGACAACTTGCGTGATATTCAATGTAGCTACGTTGTAGGAAATCCTGCGCCGCCGCACAGATATCCCATTGTGCCAATACACCAAGTGCAGCCGCACATGCCATAAATCCAACCCCGGAGCATTCTTGCTCATGGGCCACTAAGGGACTCATCAACAGGTCGTAATCCGGGTCGGGTGATGACGTATTGGAGAGGCAGAGATCCAATGCCCATTCAAAGGAGCACTCCAAGCATGAAAAGATGGGTTGCACGCAAGTGTAGTACGCAAAGCGGAAAGTTAGTCTATACGCCAAGCTGAGCGTTGCCAGTGGCAGCGTGCCATAGCATTGAAGCATACGGTCACGGAGCATTTGCAGTCGATCTGGGTAGTGCAGGACCACAAGAGGTGCAGCCATTACGCAGAAGGCAAATCAATAGAAGGACACCAGCGGCTATGGTAACCAACAGAGGCAATCCGCCAAAGACGCGCAAAAAAATAGAATGAATAAAGGCTGGTATTATACCAAATATAGTCTGAAAAGAAGTCAGAAGGCCAGAGCCCACAACTTTAAAAAAATTTACCAGGTCATGTGTATCAGACGCATTAAAGATACGATGAATTAATTCACCGAAATGTAGTGGGAGATTGGTATTTAAAAGGGCTTGAATTTCAGAATGTGTACTTGCTATCTGCAGGACGAATGTCTCGCGGGCAGAAGTGAGCGGGACTTCCTGCTGAAATAATAGCGCTTTTATTCTGCTCAACTTATTGAAGTCTGTTTTCAAAGTTGGGATGCAAGGCCAAATTGAGGTATCGAGATTCCCATGCGGGGGCGGGAAAAGCACATTTTTACAGCAAACTACGCGCTGTGAAACTGTTACAATGTACGGTATGCCAGCTAGCATGCCGCAACATTCCTCGTTATTCAAAAGAAGATAGCTACCGTTAGCAAGCAGGGTGAAAGTGGGTTTTATAGCAGGTACAGGAATACCCTTCAAAACACATGCAAGATTCGGGGCGGTACCATTACAAGCCCTGTGTAACTGTATGTTTTTACAGACAAGGGAGCGACCTAATGTAGAATCACAAGATTCCCCTGTAAGGTATACCTCCTTGTCATCCCGCAGACATCTATACGTGAAAGGCAAAGACCACACTTCATGTAGGAAAGCACTGCCCAAGGGTTCATAATGACCTATTGGGTAATGCTTCATGCAGGAGCTAAATTTAAACAAGGAAAACGGTAAAGAGATAACCCCGTGGATGAGCCAGACAGCAGAGTCTGTTTCGGCCACGGAGAATGGTAAAGGGTCGATCTTCTCAATATGTAAGAGGGTGTACGTTGCATCTTTCATGGACATAAACTGTTGTTTATCAGTCAAATTAAAAGGTAAAAACAAAGCAGTTGCGTTCAAATAATCCCAAGGCACTTTTCCCATTTTCAGTGTTTGCAAAGTCCATGCAAACTGCATTACTGAACGTAATTGATTTTGACTATGATACAACACAGATACATCATCGTGTACAATATCCACCATGGATGAAACAATATTATCCAATGTGTAAATGCGGGATGACAGTGTATTAATACTATTGTCAACAACAGCAAGTACTTTCTCAAGATTTGCCTGATCTATTTCCCTTAAACGTGAAGCAGCTTCAACTCACGAAAGCTTCCAGATTTCATTAGAAGCAGCGTAAACAAATCTTTTCGTTCTAGGACCAGGAGGGCCCTTGACAAAGTCGGTCAAATCAACGTTGCTGGATAGCAGCGATAAATGTTGTTTTACTGACGATAGGGACGAGTGTTGTAACCAATTTTGACACAATTTACCCACAGATACGTGGTAACTGAATGTGTATCAGCAAAACGTGGATCTAGCCTATCTTGTTTGTAACCAGGGACTGTGTTATGAAGACGTAATTGGCAGGCATCAGCAGTAGTCTGCCAAACTAACCATCCTAGTGGGTCTAACCTTGAGACATTAAATGTTATATTCTGAAATACAGTTTGCAGTTCCTCAATGGAATAATTAGTGTGCATGCTCCAGTTCTGATAGAGAGCCAGTTTAGGAATGGTAGGGATATTCATCTGTTTTGTAGTGGCTAAACCAAAACAGGTAGTTTGATAAATAGATTCATTTAAAAACTAAATTTGCGTTGGGATGAGGCACGCGCGATGTAAAGCTTCAGTGCCACGAACTTGCCAGGATCTGGAACCCCACACAGATTTTAAATCAACGGTGGCCTTCCAATGTTCATAGCCGCCAACCGACAATTTATCAATAAACGAAGTAGAATATAATAATTTGGTGTGGGTTAACATCACCTTGGTAGGTGCTGAGATGTTTAATTTAAAATAAAAGTTCTCCGGGTTGGATCTGTCAAAATCTGTAAAATAAGTAAACTTGTTTAATAGTGTTCTGGAGCTGCCTTCTAATGGAGCGGGGCAATGTTCCCATTGGGTGTAATTAAAAACATTTCTAAATGTATTTGCCTTATGCAGGTAGTGGTGTCCAAAATGCTGGTAACAATACAAATCGGCATAATTTGCTGTATTTAAATACAAATCTTCAGCATCAAAGGCAGCATAATACTTCAAATCTGAAAATAAAGACTATATTGCTTTCACCGCCCAATCATCTGAACATATGTTCTGTTTAACTACATCACCCATTGAAACACGAAGTACATTTGGTACATTAATAAGTTCTGTAGGCCCATGAATCTGGAAATCCACAGCATCCCAAACTATGCCATCAGCGACTGGAATGGCAGAGATGTTAACAAAAGTCTGGTCTCGTTTCATAATGTGAGAAGACGAGTGTGGAGCCAAAGTTCCAGTTACCAACTGAACAGCAGAGCGTTCTGGCAAGTAATGTCCATTGATGAGTAAGAAAAAAACTGTCACAAAGCCAATGGATATGATGAAAAAAATCAGGAAGAGTACCAACATGATGTATGTCCAAGGAGGGACCAAATAAGTCTGTTTTAACCAAGAAACAAAAATACTAAATTTTGTTCGGCCAAAAGATGAAATGGAAGTCGAGTCAAAAGAAAAACGTGACTGGTCAAGCGCAGTTGTTTGCAAACCAGGCAAAGACTCGCTTGTGGGGTATGCATATTCAGTCTCATCAGTACAGGGGGAAGCTGGCGGGATCAGCAAGGGATTAGTAACAGAGTCCATCTCGATGGCAGTGTCGTTCTGTGTGGTGTCATTGGCGCCAACCACAGGATTTCTCGAAATTGCTGGACATGATGCAGCAGGTGTTATGCTATTCAGAATCGGCCAGATGTTGTAGCTTGACATTGTCCACTGAGATGTATCTGTTGTCTTTGCGACCAGGAAGTGGTGGTAAAATGACTGTACGAGTACCCTTCACGCCAAGCACTGGAACCGGTGCACGATACGAGGGGCAAATTCTTTTTTGTTCTCCACCTTCTCTCGGACCAGATCTTCAAACTTAGGTAGCCAGCCAACTACCAGAATCTGTAGTGCAGCATCAGTGGCAGAGGGTAAATGTTCTTTTGCAAGACTGTCACGGGTTTCTTGTAAGTCCTGTAACATAGTAGAGTGATTATCTACGTCAAAGGTTGCAGCTGCTGCCGCCATGTCTAGACCATCAAGGTCCGAAACAAACATTTGTATGCCAAAGAGCATTTTATATGGGGTCCGCCCACCCAGAGATCTTCTAGGGAGATTATTAAGTGCACGTTGTACGCTATTCAAGTGGGCGAGCCAGTTCCTGCCAGTACCTAAGACTCTAGCTATCAAGGATTGCTTTAAGTCATGGTTCATTCGCTCCACAACCGAATTGCCCTCAGGCCTGTATGGAGACGAAAATTTCACCTGCACCCCCAAAGACTTCATAGCATCCTTGTACGCCTTAGAGGCGAATGCTGGACCCTGGTCAGAATGGAAGTTGCCACATGCAAAAATTCCCACAAAGACACGCAAATCCCTGATGACATTTTGAGCGTCAGCACTGCGTTGTGGCCAAACCCACACAAAACGTGTGCACGAATCAACTGCAACTAAGATATACTTATAAGCAGTATCGGAAGAAAATGGACCGCAGTGATCAAGATATACACAGCCAAAAGGCCTATTAGAAATGCAAAGCTGTGTCAGAGGTGGACGTGTGACCGTAGAGGGTTTAATCTGTTGACAAACATCACAAGGACATAATTTCGGGTCTGTTTATATAAACCACGCCACCAGTAACGTTGCTGCAAAATAGAAACCGTCGCAGACCCCCCAGCATGCGCCGAAGCCATGCCTTTGTGTGCGGCTGTTATCAAAGAAAGTCTGCGGTCCGCATTGGGAATAAACCTGTCACCAACGTTATTTATTCTCACATAAGGAATTTTGTCGGGACTTAAATGATAAGAGTACTTTGAAGGGAACCTTTGAGGGTAATTTCCACCCTTCTCAGTCGCAGCAATTGCTGCCAAAATTTCATTATCAATCTGAGTCATGGATCTTGTAACGGCTGCAACTGAACACGTGGCTACTGCTGATTTGGCTGCTTCATCAGCCAAACTATTGCCGACCGCGTGTGCTCCCACACGTTGGTGGCCAAGAGTATGTATAACCTGTGTGAGCAGCAGACGTTGTTTAAGATCTGCCACTCGTACCCAAAGCATCTTATGCTTAATTGCGCTGCCCTTGGAATCACGATAGTCATTCTGAGACCAAAAAAATAAGTTGTCATTGAAAGACTGAACACAGTAATAAGAATCACTTACAATTAGAGTAGTCACATTAGGATCCGCAAACTCTAGTGCAAGCACCAATGCGAGCAACTCGGCCAATTGGGCGGTACAGTCTCCTAATGCTTGTGTATGAACAACACTGGACTTGAACTCACTGTTCACTATGGTACCAGCCACAATTGCACACGCCGCTGAATAGGCATGCTTAGAACCTGTTGCCGGTTGTGCTGAACCATCGGTGTAAATTATACAATCGTACTCCTCAAGTGGGCGCATAGACAGAGGAGGAGGATGAACAAATTCATACTGCAAGAACTCCTGTGTCTGGAGCGAGGAGTCAAAAATAAAGGTGACATCTGGAGATGTCAAAGAAGTCGGCCACTGTATCCAACGAGGATGCAAGGCCTTTGAGTTTGGTACACTTGCCTTTGTCACTGCTTCAAGTGCAGGATAAGGTGTAACCACCAAAATGCGTTTCCCCTGTGCCAGTGCGCGTTCCTTCAGGATCGCCATCTGCACAGGTGTCAAGACTTTTTCAACACTGGAAAACCGCATCTCGGCTGAAGTGTATAAATGTGATTTGTAAGCAATAGGTACTGTGTCACCTTCGTTAAAGGTCAAGTAAGTGAAACGCACTGCACCTGGCACGACTCTTATTACCAGGTTTGTGTGGTTATCACGTGTTAACAAGTATTTAGATTCAAGAAGATCAGACTGCAGAGATTGCAGGATAGCTGAATGTTCGGAAGCCAGCAGGCTTTTGAAAATCTTGGTTGTAGCAAGGCATTAAGAGGCTTGATACGCTGGGCATACTCGGGAATATAAGTACGTCCGAAGTTAAAAAATCCCAGCAAAGATTGTAGTATTTTCAGGGTCGTTGGAGGTCGCAAACGTGCACATTTCTCCAGGAAGTGAGGCGCTAAGCCTCTACCTTCATTATTGAGCTCATAGCCCAAAAACAACACTGTGTACTCTGCAATGTGTGATTTGGCAAAGTTAAATTTGTAACCGTAGTCCGCAAACAAGATAATGATGTGGTCGACTCGGCAGAGATGCGGCCATAACTCGTCGTCCGTGAGATAAATATCATCAACGTACGAGTACGCATCCGGGTCTATGCTGTCCAGCAAAGAGACAACACAGGCGGCGAAGACTCCTGGGCTGTTTTTGTAGCCCATAGCTAAACGCCTAAATTGTTTTTGTTTACCGCCGGCGGTAAATGCGGTCCATTGACTGCATGCCGGGGATAGATTGTGACTGAAAAAGCCATTGGAAATGTCAAGTGTAGTTTTATATTTTTTAAGAACAAGACTGTCTACACGAGCAGAACTATGGGTATTCTGCACCGCAAAAGTGCGACAATGAGAGTTCAAATGCCGGTAATCCAAAACAATGCGGTACGACCCATCGGGTTTGGTAACGGTAAAAAGAGGGTTATTCATCGGTGACACACATGTCTCAATCACTCCTTGATACTCTAACTGTGTCAGAATCTCAGAAACTGGACCTTTTGCTTACCGTCGGAGAGGATATTGGGGTTGCGGCTGAGGCATGGACCGCAATGGTATTTCATGGGGTGGCAAGTCTTTATCCCAGCCCACATGAGTACGGTACAAACCTGGTGCAAGCACCAAAGCCCACTCTTCTGCAAAAGCTTCTGCATGCTCCTTGGAGACGATGCGTGAAAAACTCGAAAGAATCACTTCTTTCCCTTTCGGAGCAGCAAGCACAAAAGGTGGGGGCCAATTTGCCTCCGCCAACAATATGTCGTAAGAAGATGTTAGATTTTCCCAAAAAATCAATTTAACAACTCGTTCAATGTCACCTTCAATTAAAAGAACGCTGTTAAAGCAGCAACTTTCTTTTTCTGAAACTGTGGGCGCTGACGAGGAAAATCTTCTTGTTTCTCCTTAACGTCAGCCTGACGCGGTTGATCACGTCCCTGTGGGCCACCTCGACCTCTGCTGCGGTCCTGGCGTTCCCCTCCACCGGCTTGTGAGCCTGATGTTTCCTGTAAAGAACGAGGAGAACGCTGATCAGGAACCTGAAACCTGTCAGGAGACCTAATTTTTGCGCGGTCGCGCAAATCATAAGTGCGCTCAGTAGACCCGGGTGACGTGGCATGCGACCCCTGTTGCTGTTGTTGCTTACCCTGTTTCTTAGTCCTCCAATTCTTTTTTATTAAAGATTGGACACTCGTCTTTCTCAGACTGAGACTTCTGCTGCGTTTGCGATTGAGCTGGTGTTTTAGCAAAAGGCTTAACACCCAAACTATTGCGACCAATGGTCTTATAAGCCTGGGCAATAATCTTCGGCAATTCGCGTGGCCTGTCAGGCTCTGGGACTAGAGCCAAAGCATTAGCCACCTGAAAGTTTACTGCATCTCCCTTAACATTAGCAAGGATTAGATCAGCAACTACGTCAAACACCCCGACTAATCGCGTCCCCAATTCAACAGCCGCTTCTGGGCCGTGCTCATCTTGAACACGCTTAATAACGGAGGGGAGTACGGTCATTGAGGGAGTGCCGAAACATTTCGCATATACCGCCGCGAATACTCGTCCCCAATTGTTACAATCGGCTACATCAGGGATTAAGTCTTTCTGCAAACTAATAGTCAAAATCCTGTGTTTGTCCACAGTGGAGGTATTCGGAAAAACCGCCTCCAGCTGGTCAAATTTTCCAGCAAGCCAATAAGGTAAATCATCCTTATTTTGAGTACGCTTGCCCATCACTGAATTAACCATAACGGGACTGATAGTCACTCCGCCAGGTCCAACTGGTTGTAGAGCAACCCCAGGTGTTCCCACCTGGACGTTGCGCATAACGTATCGTACAACAGCTCTATGCACCCGTACCAAAGAGGTGTGCAACACGCGGAGTTCATCCACTCTAACTGTCAGATAGCGAGGGTGTGGGGTGTACCCAGCCAAAACCGGCCAAGTGTCCCCATCGATTGATAAAGGGCCCAAACGGATCAGTGTCACTGGGTGTGGGAGGGCACCATTAAACCAAATATGGTGTTGCCATGCCGTGAGCAAAACCTCAAGATTCGTATAGGGCCGATAATTGTGAGTAAGATCCGATGCAGTGTAAGTATGGAACAAATCACCGTCCCCATCCACTGCTGGAAAAGTGACCCATGAATAAAATACTTCATAGTGTTGTGTCGGATTAGCTTCCACCACAAAGATAAGATCGACACCCGCGTCATATGCTGTCAAATGTCGACGGAGTGCTGCGCGACTATGCGCCGGTATATCGACGTCAGCCATGGAGACAAAGAACGTATAACAACCAAATGCGTGCCAGCACAATAGAGGGTAACTACAATAAGAAGACACTTTTTAATGGCATCAAACTTGAAAAAACCTATAAAAACATCAATATAGGAGGTGACCCTGTCACACCTGTCTCCGGAAACAGAAGCGAGGGGATTGTGGACAAGCACGAGCACTACTCAAGCGTCTCGCAGATAAGAGCCAGACCAAACGTTGGTGGCGCCATGTTGCAGGGATTCTGCACATATACAGAACTACGCGCAAGAAACCAGGACCTCGGTGTATAGTGGTGTACCAACAACCCACCTCAGTGCCCAGAACCCCTATCCGACTAGCTATAGTGTCTCTTTCATTCTCCGTACTACAGCGAAGCTACCAATGATTAGACATCCTAGAACATGTAACTCATACTCTCTCAGTACTCGCGGGAGCAAGAACACTCTTTCACCAATTCTCTTGTACTTGTCCACAGCATGAGTAATCAGAGACACTGTATAGTTTAAAATGTTTATTTTAACTAACTTGCTCTATAATGCAGTACACGAGCCAATACTAAGAGCAAAATGCATAAACTCAATATAGTGAGCATTGTTACAATTCCATAAAATATGAACGGGGATATCATTTTATAAACCTAGTGGAAAAAAGGCCTAATGTGCCTTACCACCCTCCCCGTGCTAGAAACTAGTTGATTATAATTATAGAAGACCTCTGGGCTTTGTCAGGGGGACCCCATACCTCCAGGTTTAGATGCAAAAGTTTATATCTCCGGGCAAACACATCTCTTCTCTTCGGAAGGTTTTTCTCCAAATGCCTTAACAAGCATGCAATGCAATATTAAAAGCACCCGATTTTCTGTAGTGCAGCTGTGCTCGTATTATGTCTAACATGCGTGGGACTGACCAAAGCAGATTAACAGAGTACATTGTTTTTCGACCTTGAACATGCTGTGCAGACAAAAGACTGCAGAGTTCAGCAAGAAACGTGAAAGGTAGACGGTTCCCATGGAGCGTGCACAAGCAGAGGATTTGCGAAAACAAAATCATGTAGAAACGTGTGCAAAAGCGGCAACATGGCAGGCAAGTTTATAGTAACTTATGCTAACTTAGCAATGTACGCTGTGAATCCATATCCTCACTACAAGTTCTGATTCTAGCAGTTTGTTTTACATTACAAATTCTGGACTACAAATACCAGAGTGCAAAGCAAAACAGCATCTGAGAAGCTACACACACAAAACAGGAAACGTCTCAGCATCGATATATTGCTGCATAAATGTGGAATGATGGTTACTTGAAACAAAGGACACTATGCAATATATGTATTTGTGTTTATATAGAGCTGCACAGATCCAGCTGATGAACTGTAGAGCCTGAGACATTACAAGAAAACTAGAAGTTAAAGCAAATACTTATATAAGAACTGTGTAAGGAGTGTGCTCTAAACAACCAACAGCTACATGAGATAGGGGCTTGTACACAGAATGGGGTCACTGGGCCCTGATATGTAAATGCAATGGGTACATGAGATGGGGGTCTGTGGGCTTATGGGGTGAATGTGCATGCAATACCGGCAAGAGATGGGGTCTGTACACATTAAAGGGGTGAGTGGACCCTGATATGTATATGCAATAGCTCCATGCGATAGGGGCCTGTACACAGAATGGGGGTCACTGGACCCTGATATGCCCATGCAACAGCTACATGAGATGGGAGTCTGTAGACATCAGGAGGGTGAATGTACATGCAATACCTTCATGAGATGGGGGTCTGTAGACATCAGGGGGTACATGTGCATGTAATACCTGCATGAGATGGGGTCTGTACACATTAAAGGCGTGACTAGACCCTGATATGTACATGCAATGGGTACATGAGAAGGGGGGGGTCTGTACGCGTTAGGGGTGAATGTGCATGTAATACCTGCATGAGATGGTGACTGGACCCTGATATGTACATGCAATGGGTACATGAGAAGGGGGTCTGTGGACATTAGGGCATGAATGGAGTGTAATACATTCATACAATACCTACAAGAGCTGGGAGTCTATAGACATTTGGGAGGGGTGAATGGAGTGATAGGTGCATGTAATACCTGGATGAGATGGGGGTCTGTACACATGGGGGGGGGGTGAATGAAGCATGATCTAGACAAGCAGCACATACATGAAGTGAGCACACCCCAGAATTTCCCCAGGCACAAATTCTGGCAATTGTAGCCCTCACCCCTCTACCCTTCCCAGCCCACCCCTCTTTGGAGAAGGAAACAGACCATGCAGAAGAGGTCACATTCACCCATCCTCTTCAGCCACTCCCCCTTCTGGACAATGCAGCTGATACCCCCAGGGTAGACGCTCCCCATGAAGTCCCAAGGCAGGGGGCTGAACGGGGGCCTCACGGCCCGCAGCTGGTCCAGGTGGGAGATGCAGATACAGATGGGCATCTCCAGGGGTCGGTCCTGCACAGGATGGAAGAAAGGGGAGTAATGAATGGTTTGAATAGAGAAGTGAGTGGGTATGACCTTCAGACATTATGTACAGGGTCACGTGCTACCTAAAAATGAGTTTAGACCCAGTCAAACCAACCCTGAAAATAAACTAAATGTCTTTTGTGTAGCCAACAGATTGTACAAGTTAAAAGCCTGTAGGACCTTCTAATGACCTACAGCAGACAGACACTGGCCACAGAATTCAGTGCAATGGCACCTGTAGAGAAGGTTAGTGAGTCTGAGAACGCAGACTCACTGTGTGCTCTGGGGCATTAGTATCTTTCTTGTGCATGTGATAGATTCTAATTGGGCACTTCTGGCCCTGAAGCAGGATTCTCTCCTGAGGCTATGTGTGGGCTGGAGCCCTCAACTCCCTCGTTGCTCGTGCTCTCTGCACAGTATGATCTGATAACATGTAACCTGGCTGCTTCCAATAATAAACTAAGTTTTGACGCTGGAACTTTCAAGGCAGATATTACCATGGTAATCCCGCACCTGCAGAATGGTTTTACCCTGACGTTTCCATGACAATATCTCCATCTATACATACTCCAGGCTGGTATCACTATGGTAATCACATCCCTGCAGAGTGGTTTTTTACCCTGTAATTTCCATGTCAATAGTTCCAACTATACATACCCCAGGCTCGTATCACCATGGTAATAACACCCCTGAAGAATGGTTTTATCCTATAATTTCCATGTCAATAGTTCCAACTATACATACCCCAGGCTGGTATCACCATGATAATCACACCCCTGAAGAATGGTTTTACCCTGACGTTTCCATGACAATGTCTCCGCCCACAGGGTGATTTCTAACTATTCTAGTAAAAGGTATCCCTTATTCTTGAATGACAGAGCATCTGTCTCGGCCTCGGGTAAATTCCGCCGGAAGTCCGCTCCTCGGTGCTCACCTTGATGGTGTAAATCTTCTGGATGGCCTCGGGGTGTTTGCAGGAGGCCGCCAGGGCGTAGACCGTGTCTATGGGGACCCCGCACACCCCACCCTGCCAGCAGGGCGGCGATGGTCCTTAGACTGCTGGTGCGATAGGAATCGGGGCACACGCAGGAGTCGGACGCCTCAACTTTCTCCTTTGGCTTCGTTTCCTAAAAGGACAAAGAGCAGACAAGGGGTGAGACAGCGCCACCTAGAGCTGCCCTTGAGCAGCACATGCACATCCCAAAGTTAGAGGACTGAGATGGACTGATATTTGAGAGACATATCGGAACAGTGTTAATTTAATAGTAATCGTAACATATTGCATGTACTTATCACTGTACCTTGAAGAGAGGTGGTCCCATGGGAATTAGATCTTTGCTGAAAATGCAGTTTCCAAGAGATGCCGCCGCCCCAAAACGATTTAAGCATAACACCATTGAACAATTCCCTGATTCCCTCTTTGTTGACCAATTCCACAATGGGCGTCTAGGGAAGCTAAAAAATGACCTCATTTTCTTCACTCACGACATCCCTGCCTGGTCTACCTGCTTCTTCAATTCCTGCAACGTCTCCTCCTCCTCCTCTATCCCACATGGGCAGCGGATAAAAATTTCCCCCTCCACTGGTTTTAATGGTTCCCTCACCATTACACTTTATAACAATGGCACTGTCATGATCCAAGCTACTGACTCCTGTCTCTCTCTCTTTGACCACCTCTTCCACTCCCTTCGTCCCACCCATCCGACTACGATCTCCCTTGTTTCTTCTTCTGCTAGCTCCTCTCCTTTCTCCCTTTCTCCCCCCATGACCCCCCTATCTTCCTTCAGGCCGCTCTCCCGGGAGACACAGGGCTATCCCTTGTCCCCCTTCCCTTGCTCCCTCCTCTCCCACTCTTCCCCCTTTCCAATCTGATCTTCCTCCTATCTCATCTGCTTTACCTCCGGCTTCCCCTCCCCACCCTGCATCTTGCCAATATTCCAATGCCATCTCCCGCCCCCTAATCCCCCTATTCTTACCCATCTCCCCCCTACTTAATCCACCTATTTTACAACCTGGTCCACCGGTCAACTTTCCCTACCCTCCCCCTTTCCTCCCTTCTCCTTCTCCTCATCCCTTTCCGCTCTCCCCCTTCCCTCATATCCTTAATTCTTCTCCTTCATCTTCCATCTCTCTTCTACCTCCCCTTACTCCTCCTATGCTTTGCAACCCTGTCTCCCCTATCGGTAATTCCACCCTCTTCCCTCCCTCTGACCCTACAGTCCGATAATCCTTCCCCAACTTCCACTTAGCCCAATGCCCCCAACTCTGCCTGGTGCCTTTTCCCCTACATACACCTTTCCTAGCATACAGTACCTATCCAGCACCTTCTCCTCTCCTCATTCCTCTGGCCTTCCTTTGACCCTCCCCCCTCCCCTCCCTGTACAGCCCAGTCTCCTTTCCTCTTCTCTTACCTCTGGCCTTCCTTTGCCCCCCCTCCTTCCCCTCCTTGTACAGCCCCCTCTCCTCTCACCCTCCCATATCTCCGGCCTTCCTTTGAACCTCCGCCCTCCCCACTCCATCCCCCGCCTCCCCTCTCTATTCCTCAACTGCCTCCTCCCACTTTTGATCTCTACTCTACCCCTATGCTCAACACCAGTAAAAATATCACTGTAACACCATCCACTCCTCTCTACCACCATCGTTCCTTACCTTCGACCCCTGCACCCCAATACCCCCACCTCTCCCTGTCCTCCCTCGCCCACTGCACTCCCTCCCTTAACCACCTCTCCCTGTCCTCCCTCGCCTACTGCACTCCCTCCCTTAACCAGCGAGCCTCCCAACACTGCGTGCTCAGCCCTCCTCTCCCTGGAAAATAAACTCGATTCTCTCATCTCTTCCATTTCCCAGCTTGTCTCGTCCATCTCACTTCTTAGTGCTAAGTTATCCCACTCCCCTAACACCTTCGCGAGGAGTTCCCTGCTCCCGCGCCCCAATAAAGCCAACCACAGTCTGTCCTCCACAGACATCGCCAACTTACTGGCTAGCTACAAGACCACCAACGTCAATCCCCCTCCACTTTCCCCTCCTAAGAATCCCACACAATTCTCTATTCAGACCATCTCTTCTGTCAGATCCATCCAGCCCCCCTCGTCTTCCATGGCACCCTCATACAAGAATCTTATCCCCATCTCCTTTAATAGCCCAAACTCCCCCATCACTAAAACAGTTGCGTCAGAGCTGCATTGTTTGCTCCACAACTGCAGATCTGCAATCAAGCATAAACTGGAAATTTCCGACACTATCACCCATCACAATCTTGACATGCTCTTCCTCACTGAGACCTGGTTCAATGACTCCTCTCATACTTTGTTTGATCTTCTGATACCTACCGACTACTCTATCCTCAGAAATGACAGAACTGACAAAATTAGTGGAGGTGTCACTATCATTTTCAGAAACTCCCTTCAAATTAAAGTCCTTCCTACCATCCCCTTCCGTACACTCGAAAGCCTATCCCTAGAACTTCAAGTTCATCACGGTTCACCTTTCAAGTTCCATGTCATCTACCATCCTCCCGGTAACTGCTCTCCCTTTTTGGAGGAACTCACCGACTTCATCAGTGACCAATTGTCTCAAAGTGACAGACAAATCTTCCTGGGTGACTTCAATCTACACTGGGGCTCTTTGGAAGACTCGGCTGCCAACAAGCTTGCCACATTTCTCCCAGCCAATGATCTTTTCCAACACTGCTCGGAAACTACACACTCTAAGGGCTCAATTCTGGACCTTGTCATATCCAAAGCAGACCTGCTCACTATTGCTCCCCCTGTCCATGTAGACTGGTCAGACCACTTCCTCATTCCCTTCCGTTTTCATTTATTGCACGTTATTACACTCGGCCAACCCAAAAGGGCAACTACCTGGTTCCGCAACACTAAAAATATTGATCTTGACACTCTGTGTGACTCTGCGTTGCAATCACTTCCTAGACTAGACCCCAACGTGGATGTCAATGATCTCACCTCCCATTGCCTCTCAGTCCTAGCAGTCGAAATCGATATAGTCGCTCCACTCCAAAGCAAAAAGAAAAGACCCACCCCCTCAGCACCTTTGTTCAATAAAGCTCTCTATGATGAAAGGAAAAACCTTAGAATCTTGGAGAAACAGTGGAGACAATCTCCCTCCACCTCCAATCTCTCTCATTTACGTTCGGCAAGATCCAAATACCACAAGCACATATTCCATGAAAAAACATCACATTTCAGATCCCTCCTCGATTCAGCCAAGAACAGACCCCAAAAACTTTTTGACCTCATCAAAAACCCAAACTGCTCTCCCCAAACCATCAAGCCTGAGGATTCTTCAAAGAAAGCAGCAGAATTTGCTTTATTCTTTGATGAAAAGGTAAAATCACTAGTGGATCAGGTCACCCACCCCACCCCCATTGAGGAACGAAAATCCTTAGTCACTTGGCAGAACTTTGCATCCATCTCGGAAGATGACCTCCTCAAATGCATCCTTGAAACCAAACCCTCCAACCATTCCTCTGACCCCATCCCTAGTGGCATCGCCATTGATTTCTACACCAATACTCTCTCCTACTGGACCAGGCTAGTTAACCTCTTCCTTAGTCAAGGCTCCCTCCCTGCTGCCCTCAAATCAGGACAGGTTACCCCTCTTCTAAAAAAACCTTCCGCAGATGCGAATGACCTCAACAACTTCGGCCCCATCACCAATCTCCCTTTTCTTTCTAAAATCACAGAAAACTGTGTTGCAAAACAACTTTCCCTACATATTATGGACAATAATCTCCTTGACGTGTTCCAGTCTGGTTTCATCCAAAATTGCAGCACTGAAACAGCCCTGCTGCAAGTGATTGATGATGCGCTGCATATAGTCGATTCTGGGGAATCGTGCCTTCTAATTCTTCTTGACCTCTCTGCAGCCTTTGACACTGTTAATCACAACACCCTCCTTAACATTCTTCAACAGAGAATGGGCGTGGAAGGCACAGTGCTTAAATGGTTTGCCTCATTCCTCTCGGACAGATCCCAAATGATCAAGATAGCGAACAGTCTTTCGTCTCCATTGGCGGTAGGTCAAGGCGTCCCTCAAGGTTCTATCCTTGCACCCACTCTGTTTAATCTCTATCTGGAACCTTTAGGGAACCTCCTAAGTAAATCTGGGATCCACTACCATCTCTATGCGGATGACACCCAAATCTACCTCAAGATGTCTTAAGCACACGATCTTTCACTACTCAACTCTACTCTCAACTCTATTCACAACTGGATGTTAGTTCACCAACTCATTCTCAATCCCACCAAAACTGAATTCCTCCTCCTATCTACCTCTCTCTCCCCTCCTCCGGTTCAATCCTGGATGGATCAGCTGAATTTACTCAACAATAAACCCGTCATTGTCGACAGCGCTAAATCCCTAGGTGTCATACTTGACAAAAGACTCAACCTAATCTCCCACGTCAACTCCATTGCTAAGAACGCACGTTACCAGCTGCGACTTCTGTGGGGGATCCGTTGGTTCTTCCCGGAGAAAGACCTAAAAACACTGGTCCAATCGCTAGTTCTCTCTAGACTGGATTACTGCAATTCTCCCCTGACTGGCTTACCCAAATCTCACCTCTCCCCCCTCAAATCCGTCCTCCATTCAGCAGCTCGCTTTATATCAGGATCCAAACGTAGTGACCACATTACTCCTATCCTGTCTTCTCTTCAATGGCTTCCCATCGAGGCAAGATCCATTTATAAAACCGCCTGCATCACCCACAAAGCCTTGCACACTTCTTCCCCTCGTTACCTGGCGAATAAACTGAAAATGTCAGGAGGTTCGAGACCTTCTCGGAATGCAGAAAAGTTTCTGCTTGAGCCCCCTCCTTCAAAAGGAAAGATCGATGGCTCAATCGTTCTCAGGTAATGCGGTGAGAATCTGGAACTCGCTTCCGCCATTGCTCCGTGCCACCACCTCCATCCAGATTTTCAAAGCGGACCTCAAATCTCTTCTCTTCCAAAGACACTTTCAAAACTAATATCCTCATTCTCAGGCCCCTCCAGGAAGCTAGTTCATCATTGTAAATTTGTAACATCTTCTTGTTTATTCCCCACCCTTGATTGCTGTGTCTGATATTGTGTTATTGCCTATATGGTTTTACTCTACCTCTTCTGTTTATTTTTGTAACGTTCTATTTTGTACCATTTCTCCCATGTAACGTAACTGGTTCTATTGTACAGCGCTCTGACACCTTCGGGTAAAGTCTGCGCTATATAAAAATGCATTAAATAAAATAAAAAAATAAAATAAATGCAGACGAGACTGAAGACGGACAGTACTGTAACTGGAAAAAACACACAAAGACGGGAAAATTAGACTTTAAGTTCAATAACATCAACAAAAGAGGCGTGTGCTGATCAGGTTAATGTTAAACCAAGACAGGGGTTCCCTTCAGGAGGAATTTCAAGAAGGGAAATGCCACCCAAGGCAATAAAATAAAAACATAAGACAGAGATTACTTTTTCACTCACCTTCTGTCTGTATGAAATGAAGTGTGGTAAAACATTTAAACTGGTACAGGAACCCCTGTCTTGGTTTATACTTAATTGCCCTGGCTCCTAGGGTTATGGGGCTCACCCCAACTCTTCGTATTATAACAAGGTGATGTTAAGGCATGAGTAGACAGACAGATACAGAAACTAAGAGATGTGGAGGTCTGGCAGAGAACCGGACACATGTCAGGTTTGTGACTGACTCCAGTCCAGGCCCCTTTGCCTTGTAGAGACCAACTCTAGCAGAGTCTGACACGTAACTGACTCTGTTCACCCCACCCTCGCCCCACAGCCCTTCAGAAGCACAGGCTTGTCAGGCACACTCCAGTCCTTTCTACAGACCACTCCCCTTTAGCCCCCACCACATTACAGGTGCCTCGGGATGTCACTTGATAGAAATTGCCTGTTTATCATGTATTAACCCTTTAGAGATCATTGACATGCAGTAACTCACAAGAGGAACCCACAGTGGAAGGTGTCCACTTACTCTCGAGTGGGAGGGTCAGGCATTCCAAGGTGAAGAGCAGGAAACAGACCATCACCGCCTCCATCAGCAGGGCGAGCAGCACCAGCACCACGTTGGCATAGGCGACTGTGGAACAAGCAGAACAAGATGGCGTCAGAGGTCGGAAATGACACATTTCAGAGGTCAGCGGGGGTCGAAGTTGCTCAAGTCTTTAGATGAGGACACTACGATGCCCCAGATCTGTGCATATGGACCATCGAGTGACAACAGACACCGGCCCGTACCCACTACAGCCCGAAGCAGCTGCTGTCTGTCAGGGCACCTGGGCCTCAAGTATTCAACAGAGGGATGACTGGACATCGGTATCCGGAGAGACTTACCCAAGGACATCAGGAAGACATTGATGACCAGGAAGGTGACGGCACCAACAGTGAATGCACCATAACTGGCGACGTGGATATTCAACAGGGGACCTGGAGAGGGAAGAGGAGGAGGGGGCAGAGGGTTAGTCATGGATGAATGTGGCTGCCCGCCGCCCCCAAAGGGGGCACCCCTAAAAGGGCGGCCATTTAGTGCCATTGCGGCACAAGCCTACCCCTCGCTCTAGCCTCAGAGGGCTTCCGCCTGGAGCCCGCTGTCCAGGGGGTCTGGGCGTCACTTCCAGTGCGCCCGGGGGGGAGGGAGGGTATGTATACCCCTCCGACCCTCCCAGCGGCCTCTTTTCCGCCAGCCGCACCGTCGAAGGATCGCTCCCTCGTTGGTGGTCGTCTTGTCGCCGTCTAGGGATGCCGTCTCTTGTTCCCCCGCCGGACACGATGTCAGCTGGCTGGCTCGTTGTCGCGTTCCGGCTGATCTTGTTGTATTGCGGTGAGTTTTGTGCGCCTCGGTGGCATGATGGAAAGTATGAGCTGAAGGTGTGCGGTTGGTTATCGTCCGCTTTAAGAGCTCTGGTTCTGCTCCCTGTAGATTTCTCTGTTGCGGGATCGTCTAGAAAGCAACATTTTGGGTGTAGCGTTGGCTTTCCCAGGGAGGCTACTAAAGGGGAACAATTGAGCGCGATGCGGTGGCCCGCAGTCTGTCGGGTGCGCAGGCCCTCCGTGGTTCAGGGCACGAAGCGCTCACGGGTCAGACAGAGGCCGATGGGCAGGGGAAAGAGCTGCTGTCCCGGGCAGCCTGGTCAGTAGTAATCAGCGTCGCTGCCTGGGGTTGCGGGGCCAGGCCGGTGTCCCTTCATCGACATTGAAGAATGTAGGACTAGAGCGGGAACTCTGCGAACGCTCGGCGGCTAAAGTAGTGTATGGCGTTGGTGACTAATTATGTGACCGGGATCCCTCCAGATAGGAAACGGAATTCAAAATAAGTTCATTGAATGCCCAGCAGGTGGCAGGCATGCTAAAGAGTAACCATGTTGTCTGACGACGGCTGAGATACGTGTATTCACGGCCGCCGCCACCATGGTAGGGTGGTCGGCCTGCTGGCATGGCTGTACCTCAGGGGGAGGACGGACTACCTTCCTTTACCCTGAGGGGGTACATTGGTGGAGTTATCTTGTTGGGAGGGGATTGTAGACGACGGAGATTTGGCATCACAGGGGCATTTGCGGGCCTCGGCCCAGACTGTGATGCGTTGGGGAGATGTTGTGCGGATCGGGTCACTGGAGCATTATCAGAGGTATTAAGTGGGTCTGTTATGCAAAGGCAACGTTAGCCTCCGGCATCGCGCATTTGCTGGTTTATCTTTGCCCCTTTGGGTCTGTCTTTTCTCGCCCCTTGAGGCTGTGTTGCGGGGCTGGACGCCCCTGCCGTCGCGCAATAAACAGACCACGCTGATGTCTGTAAGCGTAAAAGGCCATTTATTAGGACCAGGCTGCACAACAGTAATCAATAACCAATAACATCAACATCAATAACAAAACCCCCACATCAACTCTGCATCCCTTCACTCTCTTCACCCACTCTGAACTCACATCTCCAACCACTCCATGCCCATTCCGTTCCTCATCCATTTCCACAAATCTCATAGCATCCTCCCCGGTATCACCTGGCATTCCAGTCATGCCTCAGCTCCCCACATCATTCAATCTCCCACCCCGAGGGATGGGTGCGCCCGCTATTGACTCCCCCACCCCTCCAAAGTATCGCCTACCCCGCAGCCCGTCCTAAACTGGCACGCCATGCCAACCCTACCTCCAAACCTTAGTAACTGCAGGGTGGGTGGGTGGCCTTTCGACTAGCCCTCCCGATGGTGCCGAGCACACGAAGAGGAAGTTGCCTTCCTCCCCTGCGCTCTTATACCCGCCCCCTAACTCCACCCCTTGACCCTGCCTGGTCCTCCCCTGCGCGAAAGACCCAGGGGGAAGACTAGTCTGCGACTCTGCTTCCCCCGGGCCCCAGCATTGCGCAATAAACAGACCACGCTGATGTCTTTAAGCGTAAAAGGCCATTTATTAGGACCAGGCTGCACAACAGTAATCAATAACCAATAACATCAACATCAATAACAAAACCCCCACATCAACTCTGCATCCCTTCACTCTCTTCACCCACTCTGAACTCACATCTCCAACCACTCCATGCCCATTCCGTTCCTCATCCATTTCCACAAATCTCATAGCATCCTCCCCGGTATCACCTGGCATTCCAGTCATGCCTCAGCTCCCCACATCATTCAATCGCCCCTCCCCGAGGGAAGGGTGCGCCCGCTATTGACTCCCCCACCCCTCCAAAGTATCGCCAACCAGGGAACCCCCTTTAGGGCGGTTACCTGCCCCTCCCCCCCCCCAGGGGCCCGTACAGTGCATCTTTCATCCACACCCATTCAAACATTCCTGTGCCACCAAATCGACTCATTCCACAACTTACTGACCACATCTCCATCATATAATAAGCATTCCCCAAAATTGAAAGATGCACCCCGTCATCCCTAAACAGTAGCGGTTCTTGCAGTCGCAGTCCAGCATGAGCAATGACCTTAATGTCCTTGTCCCCACAGAAAAGTCTCATCGCTCTGTTGAGCTTCCGTTGTGCCTTTTCCACAGCCCCATGTTTAATAGCACCCCTCCATACTTTCCTAGGAACAAACTCAGTCCAGGCAATGCAAGTCCCTGCCAGCCTGTGCTTCAGCACTTCCAAATCCATCTGCATCAGCTGCAAGAGCGCCAAACCCGACAGCTGAACCAAATCGTTCTCCCCCCAGTGTACGATCAACAAATCCGGGCATCCCTTCTGGGAGACCATCTTCGTGAGCCAGGGCAACAGTGCCCCCCCATCGCATCCCCCCTTTACCCCACCAATGCACCTCGTGATGTTGTCCTTTGAGTCCCCGGTTACGGCCGTACACCTGTTGCTCTGCATACTTGGAGGCCCAATGAACGAAGGAATGCCCCACGATCCAAGTGACCGTCTTGGCCCCTGGTCCACCCACGCAACCTACGAGAGAAAAACATGTTAGAAACAAAGCCTAGAACTAATCACCAATTCCCCAACACCCTATCTTGCCCCCAAACTTCTCACTTGCGAACATACCGCTCACAGCACCGAGACTTCCACCTCCCAATCTGCCGAATCCTGTCCCAAGACCACCCCAACCGGGCCGCTGCTGTCGCCGCCCCAATACGAAAAGAGTGAGTCCCGAAACCCGCTGGTTCCAAACCCAAACGCCGCAAGGCCATACGCAGCACCGCCAACAACTGCCCTGAAGTCACCCTCGCCCCAGACATGTGACAAAAAATCTCACCACTCGCCACCCGCGCGGAAAGCACAAACGTCCTCCATTCAGCCACAGGGCACACCCCCCCACAACCAGCCTCGGAGAACCAAACCCACTTGCCCCGCCCCAACTGATCCGTTTTGGAGTGACCCAGCCAAATCCCCAGTCGCCCGCCATCCAGCCGTATCTCCTCATACCGCCTGCCACACACTGACCGCGTGACGAGCAATTCAGACACCCGAAAAGCCCCAAAAAACATCCAGATCATACACAAACGGAAAACACGCACCTCAAAAGCATCGTAGCAACAAAGCGGCAAAACCTCAGCCAACTTGACCAGCAAATCAAACGTAATCGCCTCCCGCAACACCCACCCCCTTTTCTCTCCCTGCCCCAACCTCTGAGTACCCTACTGATAATCACATCTTTCGTAGGATCAAAACCAAAAAACAAGCAACAATAAAATGACACTCCTGCCAACTTCCCTGATATAGTCGGGGCCGTCAGCCCTCTGTCAATACAATGCAATACAAACTGCAACACTCCTTGCTCCACCGCTGAGCGATCTCCAAAAGCAGAATCCCCATGCCATCCCAGAAAGGATCCAAACTCCGCCCACTCCAGTCTGTATGCTCGTCTTGTGGTATCAGCAATAGAATGTTCAACCAGGCCTATCACCCTCACTCTCCCAAGGCCCAGATGCCGTCCGGCAGCTTGGTCTTGCACTGATCCGCTCCTGGTGCCAATCGCCGGAACCGCTGCCACTGAGAACGAGACAAAGCATCCGCAATGTCATTATTCGCTCCAGGGACATGCATGGCTCTAAAAACCACATTCAATCTCAAACATTTCAACATGAAACTCCTCAGCAATCTCAGCACTCTCAGGTCCCTTGCCCTCTGCCTGTTAACCAGCTCAACCACAGTCATGTTGTCCACGTGGAACAACACAGACCTGTTCTGAAACTCGAGACCCCACACTTCCAGTGCCACCAACAAGGGAAAGAATTCCAGAAACGCAATGCTCCTCCCTGCTTCACCCAATGAGCTGGCCAGTCCTCCGCGCACCACCTGCCATCCCAGAAGATCCCAAAACCAGCTGCCCCGGCTGCATCAGAGTAAATTTGACATTGCCAAACCATCCTGTCTTCCGCAAAGTCCAGGGACACCCCGTTGAAATCTTGCAAGAAAATCAGCCATGTCCTCAAGTCCGCCCGAACCCCCATGGAGATCCGGACCCTGTGGTGCGGAAGAACTGCCCCCGACATGGCCATGCCGAGCCGCCTGCAGAACGTCCGTCCCGCCCTAACCACCCTGCACGCAAAGTTCAAGAACCCCAACAGTTGCTGTACCGCCCTCAACGCGATCCTCTTCTCCCCGATCGCCCACCAGAGGCACGCCTGAATCTCCGTCACTTTAGCAGCAGGGAGCCGAGCTATCCACTGAATGGAATCCAGCTCAATGCCCAAGAATGTCAGACTGCAGCATGGGCCTGCAGTCTTTTCAGGGGCCAAGGGAACACCAAATGCTGCGACATCTCCTGGAACCGTGACAGGGCCCTGCCACAATCCCCAGAGTGAGCTCTCCCAAGAAAGAGGAAATCGTCCAGGTAGTGAGTAACGTCCCGGTGCCCGCTGATCTGTGTAAAGTTCCACTGCAAGAATGTGCTAAACAGCTCAAAAAGCGCGCAGGAAATCGCGCATCCCATGGGCAAAACTTTGTCCACGTAGATGGCCCCTGCGAACTGCATCCCCAGCAGAGAGAAATCCGCGGGGTGTATGGGCAGCAGGCGGAAGGCAGACTTCACATCACATTTCGCTAATTCCGCCCCCGGCCCACACACCCTCACAAGGCGGATCGCATCATCCACCGATGCGTAAAGCACCCTTGAGTCCGCCTCCGCGATGAAATCGTTCACAGACTGTCCTTCATGCCACGAGAGGTGATGTATCATGCGAAACTCACCCTCCTCTTTCTTGGGCACCACCCCCAGCGGGGAGATGATTAAGTCATCCGCTGGCCAGTCGCTAAACGGGCCAGCTATTCTCCCCTCATCCACCTCCTTCTGCAATTTGGCAGCTACCACTCTCGGCAACTCTTTAGCTGATTTCAGATTTTCCGCCCATCTCCTCACTCTGGGACCCTGATAGCCCACCCGAAAGCCCTCCGTGAAACCCCACTGAATCCTCAAAGCCGCCTCCCTGTCGGGGTAACACGAGAGCCACGGGGCCATTGCCTCCACCTTAACCGGTGTAATCGCCCTTCTGTCCAGCCTGTCCCCTCCCTTTCGCGTTACGCCACTGCTCCGAGGGCGTGACCAGTGTAAGGCATTCCCCCACACTTAGAGCACTCGTGTTTAAACTTGCATGGGTAGCGCGAGCAATAGCCCCGGTTGTAGCTCCAACAGGCCCCGGTGTTATGACCGCCTGGCTTAGTGGTCTGGCCTGTGCTACCGGCCCCGGCGGTGTTCCCCCCCGCCCCGCTTTGGGCGGGACGCGGCAGAAAAGACCGATAAACCACCGGCAAACCGCTGGCAGTGTGGGTAGATGCCGATGAGTGCGTGGACGCCATCTACTGCATCCATAATTCTTGATCCACCTCACCCCAATGCTTGTCCGGATTAGCGCTAACCCTGGCCCTGAACTCCTCGTCGTAACTCAGCCAGGCGAACCCCCCGAACTGCATTTGGGCCTTCCTGATAATGTCCATATACTTCATTAGCACTATGGGCCTATCCAGGTGCTTCTCACAGTAAATACTAGTGTAAATGAGAAATGCCGAAGTCCAATTTTCCATAGTCACAGGAACCCTAGGCCGTCTAGTCAACTCCCACTCCTCCTCCTTGGAACCCTCCTTTGCCTGCACCTCCCTGTGCAGTAATTTAAACATGTCCACGTACTCGTGTTTCCAGATTCTACTCTTAACCTTGTCAGACAAATGAGAACCCAAGGGCATGGCCAGCCCCAGGTAGGGGAGCTTCTTCTGGTGTTTGTCCTCTGACTTGTCCCCTTTTTCGTCCTTCCCGTCCACCTTGTCAGTCTGAACCCCCGCCGTAGAAACCAACTTACCTCCCGCCTGCTTGTCAACCCGTGACGGCCTGTCTTGTTGCAATTCTCCAGCCTCCCGCACCGACCCCTCCCCCACACCCACCGACCTACAAGCCTTCTTCCTATCTCCTTGTGGCCCACCATCCCAAGCCGTCCACCAAGACCCCTCACCTGACAGTGATGAGTGCATCTCTCCGGGCCGACCTTTGGAGGTGGAAGCCTTGGGTAGCTCCGCCTTTGCCTTGCCTTTCGTCGGCTTATGGACCGGTAAAACTCCAAAACCGCTGTTGCTCTCCACCCCCCCCCCCCCCGTCCTGTCGTCGTCATTCCTCACCTCCCCATCCTCAAGCTCATCACTCTCCCCATCCTAGTCCAACTCCACTTCCGGCTCCACCTCCACAGGCGCCCACAACACCTCTCTCACCGCCCGTTTCACACCTTTACTCTTTGCATCACACACTCCCCGGCCACCCGACATACACAACGCCGTTGCCCGCTCCCGCGCTGGAGGGATGGCCGCGGCGGACCGCCCTACTGCTTCAAGCCGGCGTCCAGGGGCCGTTTTGCGCCCCGCCGGGCCACCCCGCACTCTGCCAACATCCGCCGGCTTGGATCCCCCCTTTCCCCCCAGGTCGCTCCAACCTGAGTGGGCCCCGGCACCATCGGGCCTCAAAGCCGTCCTGGCCGTCCCTACCGGGCCCGAAGGCCCCTTAAGGCTACCTGCCCCCCCCCAGCCTGCCCTTCCCAGCCCTGACCAACTCTTCGTGCTCCGCCCACCTCTCCTCCTCCAAGGTGGGAGTAGGGGGCCCCTCGGCCTCGGCGTCCCAGCCCGCACCCACCCTGGGAGCATTCTGCTCTGCCCACCTTGCCTCATTAAGCTGCACTAACAGGCGCTGCTCCCTGATCCTGTCCTCCCAAGCCAGTGCCTCCCAGCGTGGAAGGGGAGGGGGGCAGTAGCCCTGAAACCCCCTCCAGGCTGCCAACTTCCAGGTTGAGGGGCCGTCACCGGCCCCCCACCACGCTGCCGCCTGCCACCAGGGCAGAAACCTCCTGCACCCCCAATGCACCCCCCACAGCAACCGGCGTACCCACCCTGGACCCAGCCGAGAGGTCAATGGGATCGTCCACCCATTGCCCCAGGCCTACCCCCCACCCCCTGTGCCCGACCCAGGCTCCAAAAACGAGGTACGGGGCCCCCCGACCCCCCTCCCACCACTACTCGCTCCAGGGCCGCTCCCGCCGAGTATTGCACTGGCCTGGGCCCCTCGGCCTCCACCCCCCCTCCCTTCTCCACACGCATGCAATCAGGGGGATGTAGCAGCTCCCCAGTGGAACACGGCCCCGACGCGAGTCCTGCCAGCCCTGGGGACACAAAATCAAGCTGCGGGAAAAACAGGCGCGGAGGCAGGCTCTTCCGCCGGCCTCCGCGCACGGGCTCCTTCTTGAGCGCGCCCCGCCCCCTCCCAACCGCGCACTTCCCAGACGGCAGTGATTCCTCCTGGCAGGCTAAAACCGCCGCCCCCACCCCAGCAGAAGCCGCCCGCGGGGCCCTTGTAAACCCCACCCACGCCTCACCCAGCACACCGGGCCGGAGGAGATCCTCCCGCCCGGCGCGCCCAAGTACCCGCAAGGCCTCGCTTACCTCATCAGCCGAGACGCCCGACATTGCCTCTACGATGCGACCTTGCCCGCAGCCACGAAACCACCGGCCAGTGGCTCCCACACACACCGGCAACCGCCTACAATATATACCGCTACCGATAGCCCGCCTTGGCCTACACTACCACTACTCCAACTACCCCTCCTTTCGACTAGCCCTCCCGATGGTGCCGAGCGCAGGAAGAGGAAGTTGCCTTCCTCCCCTGCGCTCTTATACCCGCCCCCTAACTCCACCCCTTGACCCTGCCTGGTCCTCCCCTGCGCGAAAGACCCCGGGGGAAGACTAGTCTGCGACTCTGCTTCCCCCGGGGCCCAGCATTGCCAGGCGTTGATAGCCGTCGTAGTCTGCTGCTCCCCGCCCCCCCTTCATCTAGGAACCCAGGGGTGAGCAGATTAGTTGCGGCGCGATCTTTTATTGCCGGATGCCCCTTGCCGTGGTGCAGGCTGCGTCGGCGTGTGCGGAGGCGAGTCCGGGTCTTGGGTATCCACTGTGAGGAGATGGTGTTGCGTAGCGGTGGCTCCTGCCGCTCTCTCACTCCGACCCTCTTGTGTAGTGTGACCCTGCTGTTCCGGTGTGTCTGCGACGCGCAACTGGGCAGGCTCATTTTCGTCCCGTCAGCTTCCAGCCTAGGTGGGTCTCCCTGGCTTGTTGCACGGGTGGACCTAAGACAGAGTGGGGGAGTTGTGCCTAGGCAGTCTTAATGTCCGAGGTGCGGGTGCGTCGGGGACGGTGCGCATGGGATTGTCTGCTCGTGCGTTGGAGGTTTACGCCACCGATATTTATATCGGCCAAGCCTCGCTGTGCGTTTCCGTTCACTTACCCTTTCTGCTGGATGCTTTCTATTCAGGCAGGATTGGAAAGCGGGGTAGAACTGTGGGTGGAGACGTCATTTGAGTTTCTGATTGGCCGAGCAGGGGTGGCCATTGTGGAGGTAGAGAAGAAGTAGGGTGACGTATAGGAGCGTATCTAATTGGTAATAGGTGCAGCAGAGGGGCGGAGATAAGCAGTGGTATAAGAAGAACGTTCAGAAAGTTGCACATTAGGTTGATCCCGGTTTGGTGATGGAGAAACAGAGAGGATGAGAGCGCTGACAGTTTGAAAAATATGAAAGGTACAGATTATAATTAAAGATAAAAGAGTCAGGAAGTTTATATTACGGAAACCGAGCGAATGTTTGTAAGGTGGGGCAGTGTAAGGAACATAGATGCCACGAGGGGAGAAAAGCAATACGTCATTGAGGTGGGGGAATGTTAGGAACATAGAGGTTGCACTGGTTGAGAAGTATGAGGGGAGGAAGGTTGTTTCGGATTAATAACAGAAAGTTGAGGTATTCATCCAAAGGAGTAGCATTAAGCTACGACTTTTAGCGGGAAAACATTGATTTGGGGGAACGTCATGGGTGGTTATGTGCATTAATTAATGAGTGGGACTGGGTTAAACATAGTCTAATCAGTGTGTTTTGTATTTATAGACTAACAAACCCCTGACGAAGGGCCGGATATTAGGCCCGAAATGCATTGGGTAAACAAGATGGATGTTTGTGGATAAAACTTACGCACACTTTCGAGATGCAGGATAAGGCTTGGATTAGCATTTCTGCACCTTTTAGAATTCAGTGATGATGTAAACGCCTCTCTTGTGATTTGCGAAAAATATGAAGAAATGATAAATTTTGGAGAACAATGAAAAAATAAATAAAAAACTTGGAGACAAATGATGAAGTTGTTGGCATTCGTAAAATGCAATGGAAATGAAGGCTGTGCATCCAGCATGGGGTGATATGTCGCCCCTCTCTTGTGGAGTATTCATAATAGCGTGGCGTTGGGTTGGCCACGTTTTCCGGATAGCACGCGAAAAAAAGCACAACAAAGAACAAAGAAAGACATTTAAAACGATTCAAAAAGGTGTGCACTTTGTCACTTTTGCAGTGAAATATAAGCCTTTCGGCCCGTTGGACAAGTAGCACCCGTTGGAGTACTTTGAAAAAACTGACAAACTCAAAACGTCACAAGAGAGACAATTGTATGAACATTTGTTCACAACATTTCTTATAAGTTTTAGTTTTTATGTACGATATACGGAGGATGTCGAAAGTTTAATGTAGTGGTTACTAATGTGTTAAAGTTAACAACTTCAATGGGTAAAATTTGGTGCAGCATAACAGATTGCTTTTAAGTTGACGTTCGGAATATCGAGGGGTGGGCATATCAAATAATCAACGTAAAATAAGACATTTGTGGGTGGGCGGTTCACTGAAGGCTGGTACTTCGGCAAATGATGTGGGCAGAGTTAGGCAGGGCAGTGGTCAGGAGGGTAATCGGTGCTTCATATCATAGTGACGGGTTTACACACGAAGTGCATTGTGGGTTTGGTAGGCAGGTATTGAGTCGGGAGGTAGAGAAGAAGTAGGGTGACGTATAGGAGCGTATCTAATTGGTAATAGGTGCAGCAGAGGGGCGGAGATAAGCAGTGGTATAAGAAGAACGTTCAGAAAGTTGCACATTAGGTTGATCCCGGTTTGGTGATGGAGAAACAGAGAGGATGAGAGCGCTGACAGTTTGAAAAATATGAAAGGTACAGATTATAATTAAAGATAAAAGAGTCAGGAAGTTTATATTACGGAAACCGAGCGAATGTTTGTAAGGTGGGGCAGTGTAAGGAACATAGATGCCACGAGGGGAGAAAAGCAATACGTCATTGAGGTGGGGGGAATGTTAGGAACATAGAGGTTGCACTGGTTGAGAAGTATGAGGGGAGGAAGGTTGTTTCGGATTAATAACAGAAAGTTGAGGTATTCATCCAAAGGAGTAGCATTAAGCTACGACTTTTTAGCGGGAAAACATTGATTTGGGGGAACGTCATGGGTGGTTATGTGCATTAATTAATGAGTGGGACTGGGTTAAACATAGTCTAATCAGTGTGTTTTGTATTTATAGACTAACAAACCCCTGACGAAGGGCCGGATATTAGGCCCGAAATGCATTGGGTAAACAAGATGGATGTTTGTGGATAAAACTTACGCACACTTTCGAGATGCAGGATAAGGCTTGGATTAGCATTTCTGCACCTTTTAGAATTCAGTGATGATGTAAACGCCTCTCTTGTGATTTGCGAAAAATATGAAGAAATGATAAATTTTGGAGAACAATGAAAAAATAAATAAAAAACTTGGAGACAAATGATGAAGTTGTTGGCATTCGTAAAATGCAATGGAAATGAAGGCTGTGCATCCAGCATGGGGTGATATGTCGCCCCTCTCTTGTGGAGTATTCATAATAGCGTGGCGTTGGGTTGGCCACGTTTTCCGGATAGCACGCGAAAAAAAGCACAACAAAGAACAAAGAAAGACATTTAAAACGATTCAAAAGGTGTGCACTTTGTCACTTTTGCAGTGAAATATAAGCCTTTCGGCCCGTTGGACAAGTAGCACCCGTTGGAGTACTTTGAAAAAACTGACAAACTCAAAACGTCACAAGAGAGACAATTGTATGAACATTTGTTCACAACATTTCTTATAAGTTTTAGTTTTTATGTACGATATACGGAGGATGTCGAAAGTTTAATGTAGTGGTTACTAATGTGTTAAAGTTAACAACTTCAATGGGTAAAATTTGGTGCAGCATAACAGATTGCTTTTAAGTTGACGTTCGGAATATCGAGGGTGGGCATATCAAATAATCAACGTAAAATAAGACATTTGTGGGTGGGCGGTTCACTGAAGGCTGGTACTTCGGCAAATGATGTGGGCAGAGTTAGGCAGGGCAGTGGTCAGGAGGGTAATCGGTGCTTCATATCATAGTGACGGGTTTACACACGAAGTGCATTGTGGGTTTGGTAGGCAGGTATTGAGTCGGGAGGTAGAGAAGAAGTAGGGTGACGTATAGGAGCGTATCTAATTGGTAATAGGTGCAGCAGAGGTGCGGAGATAAGCAGTGGTATAAGAAGAACGTTCAGAAAGTTGCACATTAGGTTGATCCCGGTTTGGTGATGGAGAAACAGAGAGGATGAGAGCGCTGACAGTTTGAAAAATATGAAAGGTACAGATTATAATTAAAGATAAAAGAGTCAGGAAGTTTATATTACGGAAACCGAGCGAATGTTTGTAAGGTGGGGCAGTGTAAGGAACATAGATGCCACGAGGAGAGAAAAAGCAATACGTCATTGAGGTGGGGGAATGTTAGGAACATAGAGGTTGCACTGGTTGAGAAGTATGAGGGGAGGAAGGTTGTTTCGGATTAATAACAGAAAGTTGAGGTATTCATCCAAAGGAGTAGCATTAAGCTACGACTTTTTAGCGGGAAAACGTTGATTTGGGGGAACGTCATGGGTGGTTATGTGCATTAATTAATGAGTGGGACTGGGTTAAACATAGTCTAATCAGTGTGTTTTGTATTTATAGACTAACAAACCCCTGACGAAGGGCCGGATATTAGGCCCGAAATGCATTGGGTAAACAAGATGGATGTTTGTGGATAAAACTTACGCACACTTTCGAGATGCAGGATAAGGCTTGGATTAGCATTTCTGCACCTTTTAGAATTCAGTGATGATGTAAACGCCTCTCTTGTGATTTGCGAAAAATATGAAGAAATGATAAATTTTGGAGAACAATGAAATAATAAATAAAAAACTTGGAGACAAATGATGAAGTTGTTGGCATTCGTAAAATGCAATGGAAATGAAGGCTGTGCATCCAGCATGGGGTGATATGTCGCCCCTCTCTTGTGGAGTATTCATTGTGTAGAGTGTGCCATTTTATTTGGCTGCGCATAGGATATTGGAGGTGACATGTTTTAATAACGGGTGGGCTCTTTCAGAGCATGGTCAAGGTTAAGTGGTGCTTTCTGGCTGGCTTGGTTCTATGGTTCAGTGTGTGTTCCATTCCGATTGTTGCAGCCTGGTACAAAAATTTGGGCAGGGGCCTGGTCCGAGCCTGATGGTTGTGTATGGCAGGTTGTGTCGTGGAGGTGCCGCTGCTGAGCCTCTTTCATTCGCTCACACGGGAATTTCCGTAGGTGGAGGGCCCCATGCCTCGCCAGGCACGACTGCGGGCTGCTCTCTGGGTGGGGGCGGACTAGCACCAAGCCAAGGCCAGAGCATGTGACAGTTACTTTTAAAATACAGTGCCCGTAAAGATTGGCATCATCGTTTTAAAACACTGTTTGCAAGCTGAAGATGCCCATATTGTGACGCCTCCTTTTACTTGCATGGTGTATTACCGGGAGGACAGTTAAGTTGGCCTGAAGGAAGCAAATGTACAGACCCGTGATTCAGGGTTTAATGAGCTAGCTATTCGTTCGAAGCTTATCCTTCATAGATAGACTTGCTGATTTTAGAGGTTGATTCAGTGGTTTTGGGTTGGCTCCGCGTACAGGCAGAGACGACGATAGCAGGGCAAAGGGACATTGAATACTTAAAAGAAGTAGGAGCCCCTTTTGGGATATCTGAATTGACGCAGTCTCTTCACGCTGTCTTGCCCAGGCACCGCCTGTGTCCTGGTGAGACCACCCCATCCTGTAGTTAACAGGAAGGTAGCACGTTCTAGTTGGTAATACCTGTTTTCGAACATGCCATTGTGGGCATGATGCAGGTTAAAATCCAGACCATGCGGGTGTTTATGGTCTGCAGTTAATAAACAAACAGACTCTTCGGTTGAAACATCTACGAATTTGATGTCACCGAGGGACGCCTTTCTGGGTCCTTCCATGCTGCATTCAGAAGGCTATGGCTCTTCTCGATCACTTGGGTAATGTATCGTCAAAGGAGTCATGACTAGAATGTCGGATTACTGTAAACCGAAACGTCCTGACGAGGGTTAGAATCCGAGTAGCTTTAACCTGGGGACACATGCTGCGATCGCCTTTGGTTACTTAGGAATGAGTGCGAGTGCGCAGGGTCAGCGTTATTTGCTGTCGGCCACAAGGGGAGTGTAAGAGGAATACACTTTTACACTTATTACAGGACGTAGAGGCTGGGTTAGCTGCACTATATTTATGGGGATAAAAAATGATGTATTTGGAGACTGTATTTGGTTGAGTGGCATTCTCTGGGATTCTGGTCCCATCCACTCCAAACGGGGATGGGCTCCTTGGTAGACGGAGGCCACTTAGTGCAGCTAGTGTACACAGCAAGCGCATTTCACGGGCAGTGGATAGCAGTGCACCCTGTACAGGGGCTCCAGACCTGCTCAATCTTAGGTGCAGCTACTGCATGGGGGGCAGCTCGAGAAGGCGCCGCGGTGCAGGAGTGGCGTGCTTAGTGTGCGGCGCAAGCCGGCAGGAGCCGGTTTTCTCCCCTCAGCGGAAGGTGGACATCGCATTTGCGGTTTTAAATGGCGGCTGCTTTAGTTTGGCCATGTTGCAGGGCCGGCGAACACGTGTCCGACCTGGGATCACATTGTGATTACAATGACAACTATTTCATCCATGCAGCTACGGATTACTAATTTGATTACAATGGGAAACTGAATGCTGCAGGGAGGGACTCAAACATATTTCACCCAGCCACAATAAGTTTCAGTGATACACACTTTTATTAGTTGAACCAAGCGTTAAAGTCCAGCCTCCCAGGTAGCGCGAATTTGGCCCAAAGGCACCGGGGGGCTTCACAACCATAGCAGGATACAAGTGTACTACTGTGAGTTACAGTTACAATAACTTTACATGGCAGCCAAGGTTGTAGATAGCCATGTGTGACATGTGCCTTTCAGCGTAACAATGTGACGTTTCAACAAATATGGGGGACACTTTAGCCATGTCAATATGGGCACGCAGGGTTGGTTAGCAGTCCGAGTGTCTTCTGTTTTTCTGGCAGGGCGGTGCCGGTAGATTAGTCCGGTCGTATTTGCTCCCCCTTTTACGGTGCTGCAGGCTACAGCGGTGATTTGTGTTCAACCTCAGTGATCGCCCGTAAGATAACTACACTTGAGGGTGAATGTCCAGGCACGAAGTTGCAGCAGCCGAGCATGTATAAGGTGTGTAACCGACTTTTTTGCGCAGTCAGGGATTGCTGAGGCTCGTCGGGATGTGAAGGGACATGTCTGCCAGCGCACATTTAATTGGGATGTAGTTATTGGGAATTTTATAACGCAAACTTTACCCGAAGGTGTCAGAGCGCTTCTCAATAGGACCAGTCACTTTACATAGATACTCCAGAGCCAATCCAATACATCCACGATAAAAGCCGATTAGCTCCAATTGACATAAGTATGGTAGAAGCACAAAAGTTAATACAGACATTAGTGGTTAGAGTTACATACACCGAGTTCTAAGTAACTCAAGGATAAAAGACTAACATGATAGGTGTATGTTTTCACTCTGAAATAGTATCTAGGCGAGTGTAGAACGTACTAAGTCCACAGAGGAGAGTTTGTAAATCAAACCCTTTTAATCCTCCTCTGTGCCTGCTGTGCTGGAAGATTCCAGCGTCCCTAACAACTAATGACCAAGAGGCAAAGCCGCAGAATGTATCACTAGGCCCTTTACAAATTAACACCTGAACACAAGGTTCATCAGTCTGGCACAGCCCCAGCTTTCTAAATTCAGGCAGTGCCTTAGGTATATCTGGGCACAAGAAGAAGGCCTGACTCGTACCCCGCACTACCGTAGATCTATTAGGCACTTCTGACATACCCTGCTGGCATGCACCATGCAGAAATCAGATGGAGGAGAAGCATCAGGCTCTAATCCATATGTGTAGTTTGCATGTGGCTCCTGATAACCTGTATAGCCCTCAGATTTGTGGGGGCATAAGAATCTTATCTTCTGAACTGCTGTGCAAATTAGGGGTAGAGGATCTCCACACAGAACTGTGACTACACAGCATTTGAGGGCACCGCTCAATCGTTCTCGTTATCGGCACTGGCTAATTATCATAGTTGTATCATCCCTTCCTGCCCAGTATAGGTCCCACTTAACACTGTATCCTCTGGGTAGGTACCAATAGTTGGTACCTACCAGTAAAGGAAAGACCACAGGGGGCTCCTAGTAGTCCACCCTTTCAGACAGCAGCGAATTCATTTGACCGGTCATGTATCTGGTCCCCATTAACCGACATGAGGAAGGACTTATCAAGAGGGGCAGGCTCAGTAGGGGCAAGGTGGCACTTAGCGGTAGACTCTGCCAGCAGCAGTAAGTTCAATTGGGGCTGGTGTATTGACTCACAGACAGGCCGCCAAGCGAGCTGGACTAGGTACCTATGTCACGCAAATTAGGCAGAGGTGTCCAGGGGAATCTCATATTCGGGGACGCGCAAGGACATGCCCTGCTAATGTTAGATCTTGACGTAAGGTTCCTGCCCTACTTATATTGTTAACAAGGACAGGCATACCCTAGGCCCCTTGCTTAGACGCACCAGCAGCTGGGCAGGCGCGTACTTTGGGGAGTAGGGCTACAAAGGTAGATCTGCCTGTGGCGGCCAAGCCAGCAAGCCATCTTCACCCTCCTCCACCAACAGGAGCTCCTACGGGGAGGCAAGGGGTGGTGCTTGCTATCCGGGCAAGATTCCAAGATATCTACTGGTGTGGGGCACGCAAGTACAGGTTGGGGTGACACAACTAGGGTCTACCTCTATGCTTGTGGACGGGACGAACCATCATTGCTTATAATGGACAACACAGGGGAAAGCTTTACAGAGTGGATACCCGGTCCACAGGTAGTGCAAGGTGCCCTTAGGTGCGGGGTACACTGGGGATAGGACGCTTGTGGACAAAGGGTAGCAAAGCCACCTGCTTTTCCTCTCCTGCTTCCCAGCATTACTCCCAACCTGGGCACTGGGTAAGCCACACCAGGGTGGGTGCGCCGGTCGGCTACACACCGTCCGGCTTCTTTCCAAATCTGGCACCAGAACACAAGGTAGTCAGGGCCAACTTGTCTGTTGGGTGACTCGTGCAGGCACCTGTGCAGTTGTCACTCCACGGAGGGGTGAGTTGTCTCCAATAGCGGGCACAATACATATACGGGTGTCTCTGGCCTTACAGCTGTGTGGAGCCTGTCTCATTTAGAGGTACGCCCAGGTGGAAATTGTGTACTTAAGGTTTGCATGACCAATGCGGTTTGTGGTATCTCCTAGCGGACCCACTGAAGGTATACTGCAGCTAAACAGGGAACTGGGAATCTAGGTTTCCGTCACTTTGGCAGGTCTAAAGCAGCCAGGGTCGGAGATGGGCAGTAGGTACTCTGCATCTGTGATCCGACTGCAGTTAGGCAAGTGGGGTGCGCTGCATAAGTTGTAATTGCACGAAAGGGTGAGGTGTCTCTAATAGTGGGCGCAAGACATATATTGTTTCAAACCAGCTTGGATACCATTAAGGTGTTCACCAGGGTTTAGCAATCAAAGGGGTTTGTGCATCCGTCTGGTCAACGGGGCGAAATAAGTGCACCCCAGAACCAAGGGCAGGTGATATGATCCTGCAGTTAGGCGTAAATGCCCGCCCGGTTAGTAATAGTTGCCTCGCTGGGTGGTGACGCTGTCAGCCAACAGTGTGCTGCCGTCCCAAAAAATGGGGAAACAAGGTGTCAAGCACAAAAGGCTACTATGTAAAAGAACATTTGGCATGTCCAGTGATCAGCAAAAGGAAATTTAACTGAGCAGGTAATTTTCCTCCGCTGGGGTTGCCCAGGGGTTGGCAGTGTGTAGGTAGACCAAAGGTAGACCAAAGCGGTTTGATATGTCCTTTGACTTTGATGAGCGATTCTTTCAATGCTTTTCTTTCAAAGAACTATTCTCGCCAATTTTTAATTCAGTAGTTTGGATGGCGCCTATGTCTCGAATCCATCAATATTTCTTTGATGATCTGGTGACTCGCATTTAAGGGGATGTTCATGGTTCTTTGCGTGGTTAATTAATGTTTCC
Source organism: Calotriton arnoldi (assembly GCA_963921515.1). Classification (NCBI taxonomy): domain Eukaryota; kingdom Metazoa; phylum Chordata; class Amphibia; order Caudata; family Salamandridae; genus Calotriton; species Calotriton arnoldi. Next base: position 457,402 of record CAWUFW010004672.1, read on the forward strand.
AGGACACAAAGACACCCGTTGCTTAAGGCCTCATGCTCCCATTGCTTCACACTTGGTGGTCGTCCAAAAGGGGGGCAGTCACTTGCGTATAAACCGTAGGTTGGCTACGTTAGAAAGACTTTTCTCACTCCTGAGCTGTAGGACGATCCAGCGATCCATTGAAAGTGTACTGCAGCTAACAGGAAACGGGGAATCTGGGATGCATTCACTTTTGCGAGTTTAAGCATCCAGGGTCAGAGATGGTTAGCAGGTACTGGCATCTGGGACCCAACGGCAGTGAAGCAAGCAAGGTGGAATGTGTAAGTGGTCACCATATGAAAGGGTGAGTGGTCGCCAGCGGCGGGCATAAGACATATAGGGTCGAACCAGATTTCAATCCAGCAAGGTGTTCTCCAGGTTTAACACTCAAAGGGGTCTGTGCAATTGCCTGGTCAACAGGGTGAAGTAAGTGCACCCGGTAGGTGACCTGTTGCGGCAGTAAGCTCATAACCCCCGCATGGTCAGCTATATTAGCACAGAGGGAGCTGAGCAGGCGTAATTCCCATAAGGAATAATGGATGCAGGGCAAGTGCAGGGGTACACCTTACTCAGAGATTGGCCCAAGGGGGGTCCACCCCCCAATTCCTTAGTGATACACCTAGGGGGGAACAACCTCATTGCCAGGGGGAGGAGGTCACTCTTTCAAAACAGGTAAGCTGACTTAAGGGAGATCAGCATATACATGGGTCAATGTGAGCTCGGGTGGCCTGGGATTATTCCACGCAGAGTGTGGCACAGGGCTAAGTCAGCGGATGCTGTTGTACATCCCCGACAGAGAGAACAGTTCAAGGCGTAAGTTCGCAGACCAGAGGGGCCTGGGTTTCATCAGACACGAGCAGATTCAGGCCAATGTTAAGGGCTATTTGATAAACATGGTGTTCATTGTCATCATTGGGAACGGATTGGTTCTCTTGGTCTGGCAGGGGGCCCTGGAGATAAGGGGTGGCAAGTGAGAAGACCGCTGTCTTGGTGGCATGGGCCACCCAGGTGTATGCCTAAGTTTAAGTTGACAAACATGGGGTACATTTGTCACAGGTGGGCATGGACATGTTCCACGGATGAATGCAGGAGGCCCTAGAAAGCAGGTGCGGGTGAGAAACGAGCTCTTTGGTGGGGGGCCCTGGCTGCGACGGTGGCCGCCTCCAGGGCTGTGGCGGAGTTAGAGGGCGATCTGGAAGCAGTCTGGTACAGTAAGGGTACCTCTGCGGCAGACGGGTACAGTAAGGGTACCTCTGCGCGGCACAATAGGGGTGCCAGAGCCAAAGACCAGGATCCTCAGGGCAGGGTCCTGGAGAACCATGACGGCGCCCCGTTAGTCCTTCGGGCGGTTGGGGGCCTGACCAACCGGGGGTTTGCCCTGCTATGCTCCGCCCTGAAAGGGGCGTGAGTAGGATGGTAACAAGGTGCCACGTGATCCGGTGGTGGATCAACAAAGGTGTAGCGCTGATCGGGCATCCATCCCACAGTGCTGGCTCATCAGGCGGGCAGGGGCAGCATAGGTTGGATGGCTGCCTGCCCATGGATCGCCCGTAAGATAACCCACCTTATTGCATACTCTTGTATGGAATAAACCTGCGACAAGTTTTTCCCATAAACAAAGTGTCTTGTGTGTTTATTTATGCACGTTCGCCTATGGGAAGGTGGGGGATGTTGCCGGTATTGGGACTATGTGGCTGCCCGCCGCCCCCAAAGGGGGCACCCCTAAAAGGGCGGCCCTTTAGTGGCATTGCGGCACAAGCCTACCCATCGCTCTAGCCCCAGAGGGCTTCCGCCTGGAGCCCGCTGTCCAGGGGGTGTGGGCGTCACTTCCAGTGTGCCCGGGGGGGAGGGAGGGTATGTATACCCCTCCGACCCTCCCACCGGCCTCTTTTCCGCCAGCCGCGCCGTCTCCCTCCCTTCCTCTTACCCTGAGGCTTGGCTGGTGGTCAAGGTGTACTGAACGTTTTAATGTTTTCTTTTGCGTTGCAGGCGGAGTTACAGGGCGATCTGGAAGCAGTCTGGTACAGTAAGGGTACCTCTGCGGCAGACGGGTACAGTAAGGGTACCTCTGCGCGGCACAATAGGGGTGCCAGAGCCAAAGACCAGGATCCTCAGGGCAGGGTCCTGGAGAACCGTGACGGCGCCCCGTTAGTCCTTCGGGCGGTTGGGGGCCTGACCAACCGGGGGTTTGCCCTGCTACGCTCCACCCTGAAAGGGGCGTGAGTAGGATGGTAACAAGGTGCCACGTGATCCGGTGGTGGATCAACAAAGGTGTAGCGCTGATCGGGCATCCATCCCACAGTGCTGGCTCATCAGGCGGGCAGGGGCAGCATAGGTTGGATGGCTGCCTGCCCATGGATCGCCCGTAAGATAACCCACCTTATTGCATACTCTTGCATGGAATAAACCTGCGACAAGTTTTCCCCATAAACAAAGTGTCTTGTGTGTTTATTTATGCACGTTCGCCTATGGGAAGGTGGGGGATGTTGCCGGTATTGGGACTAACAGAACATAGGAAGGAGCTCTTCCTTCAAAGGCAGGAGATGGGCACGAGCAGATTTAAGGGATGGAGGAGAACCATATACTGTCCAACACCTCACTCATCTAACAGCCAATCATGGTGCTGGATATTGACTTCTGATGATGTGTAAAACTGTATCTTCCACCCCACCCTGAACAAGTGCGCCCTGATTTGGTGAAACACACTTCTCGAAACACCTAATCCCAGTTTAAGTTGTTTTCTCGCACCAGGACAGCAATGGAAAGGAAGACACAGGTAGACTGTACACACCAGGATAGTAGTGTAAAGAGGGGCACACACCAGGGCAGCAATGGAAAGAAAGACACACGCAGACTGAACACACCAGGATAGTAGTGTAAAGAGGGGCACACACCAGGACAGCAAAGGAAAGAAAGACACACGCAGACTGTACACACAAGGGTAGGAATGGAAAGGAAGACACAGGTAGACTGTACACACCAGGATAGTAGTGTAAAGAGGGGCACACACCAGGGCAGCAACGGAAAGAAAGACACACGCAGTCTGAACACACCAGGATAGTAGTGTAAAGAGGGGCACACACCAGGGCAGCAATGGAAAGAAAGACACACGCATACTGAACACACCAGGATAGTAGTGTAACTGGCGCTCATGTATAGCGTTTCAACACCTTTGCAGTCACATACACGTTACATTTGTGTAACTAATATGTAATTCTCAATGCGCGTTAGATTAACGCTATGAATGGCGGCTCGACCAGGCTTTTCAGAGAGTGGAATACCTAGTACATGGGCGGTGTGCCGGTGGCCGGTCTGAATGCCATAGTCATTGCCTGAGTAGGCTAGGTAACCCTGCAATTAGTTTTAACTCTTAAACAATCCTGAAGCTGTTCAGGGCTCCCTCAGCTCTGTTGGTGTCTTTTATATTGGCCAGGTCCTTCTGGAACTCTTCACCGCTGTGTCCGGGACCAGGTGGAAGGTGTACACATCGCTTTCAGCACCTATGCTAAGCAAAGATTTAAGCTTAAGTGTTGAGGGTGATATAGGTTCCCTGGTCTTTCTGAAGGGCTCCATAGGGTAGGATGACCCAGCGGCAAGGAGCAGCTAGGGTAGTTTACGTGTGCATTATCGACCATGAAGCCAAGTATGCATCACGGAGCCCTGCTCACACTAAAGTGGGCCAAGATCGCCCAAAGCATAGGATGAGAGTGCGGTGTCAGTCATATATGGCGATTTATGAGAATATGCCGGAGGTAGCGTCTATGACATCACATACTTGATTTCAATTTGCGTGGCGGGCGTCTGCCCTGGCAGCAACCGGACAGGGTGCCCTGGGTGGGGCAAAACAGTATAGCAGTGGGGTTGATTATTGGTACGTTAAACCAATTTGTACGGCCAGGGTGCCACAAAGTGGGGAAGGCCACTTGGGGGCAGTGTTTCTCACTGTTGGCCGCACATGAATGAATAATGTCTTCATTCACTAATACCAATAATGGGCATCGCTCCTTCCTTCTCAGCAAGGTAGACCAAAGCGGTTTGATGTGTCCTTTGACTTTGAGGAGCGATTCAGTCAATGCTTTTCTCTCAAAGAACTATTCTCGCCAATTTTAATTCAGTAGTTTGGATGGCGCCGATGTCTTGAATCCATCAATATTTCTTTGACGATCGGCGACTCGCATTTGAGGTCCATGGTTCTTTGCGTGGTTAGTTAATGTTTCCAGTACACATAGACACCCGTTGCTTACGGCCTCATGCTCCCATTGCTTCACCCTTGGTTTGGCCGTCCATAAAGGGGGCAGTCACTTGCGTATAAACCGTTGGTCGGCTACGTTATGTAGGACTTTCTCACTACTGAGCTGTAGGTCGGTGGCCCGATTGACCTAGTGAGTTATGTAATCCCTGGGATGTCATGATGAGGTTTGGTAGCACAGGGTAATAGGGGCAGATGGTACTAAGTCTCTCTTGTATGGACGATACGAAGGTAATTAAAAAATTGTGTGGGAGCCTGGTGAAGAGCTACGGTCAGGCTAGGATGTCTCGTGCTTTCACCGCACTGTTGAGTCCCAGTCACGAGCGGATTCTATCAGGGTCAGCTGGCTGTGGGTCAAGAAGCACCAGTGCATCAGTAGCATTGAGCGGCTTACAGCCAGAGGCGGTATCCGATTCAAGGGGCATCTGTTAGATTAGAGCCCTACTCAGAGGTACCACCTTACGTGCTTGGAGGTCTGTTGGCACCGCCTTTCTATGGAAGCCATGGTCTAGCAGGCTGCTCTGAGCAGTGCAGTTGCAGGCGTAAGTAACAGTATCAGCTGCCAGTTCAAACATGCATCTTTCACTAATTTACTCAGATAACTGGGACAGGAAGTAAGGCGGGCTGGATAACTCTTGCTTCTACCTGCATTGGCCATCTTGTCAGGAGTGATTGTCAAAGGGATTGCACTTAAGCCAGGTAATGTGAGCACCCATCCACACCAAGCCGATTGTTTAGGCCACCCTGGGACACATTTACACAGCCCAGCAGCAGGTCCTTGTTGTTGTCAGTGCTATGAATTACTAAATTGAACTGAACAGGAGGCGTGTCTGGGGTTACACCAGCAGAAGTTTGGGGAGAGCTAGACTCCACACATGGTCAAGGTGTAGGTTTACGTAGTTGGAGTGGCACTCTTAGTTGACCAGGGGTTCGATGCTACACGAGGGCATCGCCGTGTTGTGGCCAGAGCATGGGCATTGGTGTTTCCCAGGGGGCAGCAAGTGGAGGCAAGGCTCTTTCAAAATCTGGCACAAGAACACAAGGTAGTCAGGGCCAACTTATCTGTTGGGTGACTTGTGTAGGCACCTGTGTAGTTGTCACTCCACGAAGGGGTGAGTTGTCTCCAATAGTGGGAATAACACATATGTGTCTCTGGCCTTACAGCTGGGTGGAGCCTGTCTCATTTAGAGGTACGCCCAGGTGAAAATTGCGTATTTAAGGTTTGCATGAACAATGCGGTTGTGGTATCTCCTAGCGGACCCACTGAAGGTGTACTGCAGCTAAACAGGGAACTGGGAATCTTGGTTTCCGTCACTTTGGCAGGTTTAAAGCATCCAGGGTCGGAGATGGACAGTAGGTACTGCCCGGTTAGCCATGGTAGCCTCGCTGGGTGGTGATGCTGTCAGCCAACATAGTGTCCCTAGAAATGGGGAAACAAGGTGTCAAGCCCTAAAGGCTACGATGTAAAAGAACATTTGGCACGCCCAGTGATCAACAAGGATTAAAAATTAGCGGAGCAGGTAATTTTCCACCTATGGGGTTGCCCAAGGGTGGGCAGTGGGAACGCCCTGTCCCCCTTTTCAAGAATATTCTAGGTTGGGGGTTAGGTAGGACTGAGTCAATCCTTAATGTTAGGCACCTTATCGCTCAGTGCGCACTGTACTACATCAGACAGATTCTCTTAGCTGGCATGCCTAGGGGTTTCACCACAGAGGGAGCTCAGCTGGCGGAATTCCCATAAGGAATAAGGGATGCATGGCAAGGGCAGGTGGGCCCCCCTTGCTCATTGTCACATGCTGCTAGTTATGACATTCCTGTGCGTCATGATTTAGAAAGCAAAGGGACGGCAAAGGTTAAGCATAATCCTCCTCGCCCGAATAGCCAAAGCGGGCAGGCGGGGCAGGTTTTGCGTTGATTCAGTTAAGCACTATATTCTCTGCCCTGGTAGCCCTAGTAGATAGGCTGGTTATGGAAGCGGTCATCTACCATGGGCGATGCTGTCCCACAAATTGGGGAAGAGGGTGTTAAAGCACAAAAAATACTGGAGGATTGCAACTACAGGTTGCAGGAGTTGGGAGCCTACATTAGCCTCAAGGGTAATATAGCCATGGTAAAAGTAGAGTTCCCTTTTGGGAGGCCATCACATTCCTACAGGTAGTGTGAGGCAGTTGCTCTTCCCGGAGTAGGATAAATTGCTCCAAGCGGTTTTCCCAGACGCAGTTTGTCTGGATGGGGTCCCCCAGAATGAGATGGAGCAGCTCTGAACAAATTGGAGCAGAGACTGGTTGGGGGGGTCTCCTTAACATCTTGGTGATCCATTTAGGAGGCAATGACCTCACTGCCGTGGGTAAGGGGGCATTCTTGCAAGCAATGAAGGCTGACTTAGGTGAGATCAGCATAGACATGGTTCAATGTGAGCTCTGGTGGCCTGATATTATTCACCGCAGAGTGGGGCACGGGCTAAGTCAAAGGAGGCCATTGAACAGCCCTGTAAAAGTGAACTGTTCAGGGCGTAAGTTCGCAGACCAGAGGGGTCTGGGCTTCATCAGACACGAGCTGATTGAGGCTAAGGTCAAGGGCTACTTTGAAACATGGTGTTTATGGTCACCATTGGGTATGGATTTGTTCCCTTGACCTTGCAGGGGCCCTGGAAATGAGAGGTGGCAAGTGAGAAGACAGCTGTCTTGAGGGCACTGGCCATCCAGGCGTACGCCTAAGGTTAAGTTGACAAACATGGGGTGCATTTGTCACAGCATGGACACGTTTCACTGGACATACAGGAGGCCCTAGAAAGCAGGTTACAGGTGAGAAATTAGCTGTTTTGGTGGGGGCCCTGGCTGCGACGGTGGCCACCTCCAGAGCTGTGGCGGAGTTACAGGGCGATCTGGAAGCAGACGGGTACAGTAAGGGTACCTCTGCGGCAGACGGGTACAGTAAGGGTACCTCTGCGCGGCACAATAGGGGTGCCAGAGCCAAAGACCAGGAGCCTCAGGGCAGGTTCCTGGAAAACCGCGACGGCGCCCCGTTAGTCCTTCGGGCGGTTGGAGGCCTGACCAACCGGGGGTTTGCCCTGCTACGCTCCGCCCTGAAAGGGGCGTGAGTAATAAGGGACCAATGTGTCACGTGATCCGGAGGAGGATCACACAAGGTGTAGCACTGATTGGGTTCCCCACAGTGCTGGCTCATCAGGCGGGCGGGGCAGCATAGGTTGGTACAGCTGCCTGCCCTTGGATCGCCCGTAAGATAACCCACCATATTGCATACTTTTGTATGGAATAAACCTGCAGCAATATTTTCCCATAACAAAAGTTGTCTTGTGTATTTATTTATTCATGCATGCTCAGACTGTGGGTGGGGATGTTGCCAATAATGGCACTATGCGGCTGCCCGCGGCCCCGCAGGGGGCCACCTAAAAGGGCGGCCCTTTAGTGCCATTTGGGCACAAACGCCACCCCTCCTAGTCTAGTGGTTGGACTCAAGGTAGGAGTCCTTCGCCTCGGCGCACTAGGCGCGTCACTTCCGGCGCACGCACAGAGGTCGGGGAGGGTACTTATACTTCCCTCCGCCTCTCCGGCGTCCTCTTTGCGCCAGACACGCCGTCTCCCACCCTACCGCTTACCCGGCGTGGGGTTGGCAGGCAAAGTACGTAGAACATTGTAATGTGTTCTTTTTTTCGTTGCAGGCGGAGTTACAGGGCGATCTGGAAGCAGACGGGTACAGTAAGGGTACCTCTGCGGCAGACGGGTACAGTAAGGGTACCTCTGCGCGGCACAATAGGGGTGCCAGAGCCAAAGACCAGGAGCCTCAGGGCAGGTTCCTGGAAAACCGCGACTGCGCCCCGTTAGTCCTTCGGGCGGTTGGAGGCCTGACCAACCGGGGGTTTGCCCTGCTACGCTCCGCCCTGAAAGGGGCGTGAGTAATAAGGGACCAATGTGTCACGTGATCCGGAGGAGGATCACACAAGGTGTAGCACTGATTGGGTTCCCCACAGTGCTGGCTCATCAGGCGGGCGGGGCAGCATAGGTTGGTACAGCTGCCTGCCCTTGGATCGCCCGTAAGATAACCCACCATATTGCATACTTTTGTATGGAATAAACCTGCAGCAATATTTTCCCATAACAAAAGTTGTCTTGTGTATTTATTTATTCATGCATGCTCAGACTGTGGGTGGGGATGTTGCCAATAATGGCACTATGTTCCCTCGCCTCGGTAGCCCGGCAGGTCGCAGACGGAAGATAGTTGCGGCAGGCATCGAGGTGAGGGGGCCTCACAGCGTAGGATCTGGAGGAGTGGAACGAGGTTAGTATTGGTCCGGGGGTACGGGAAGGAAAGAAAACTGGTAGCGTGTAATGCAGGACTTTTGAGGCGCGTTCGCGCTACAAGGAATGCACAGGTCGCGGTATCAAAGGGCCGGACGTGGGTAATGTGCATGCGGTATAGGCAACCAGGGCGGTGCTCTGCTACGTGCCCGAATGAGGTTAGGGCGTTCCGATACCGTCGGGTTGTGTGCCAAGCGATGAAGTGATGCCTCTGTTCATCTACCCCTCCGGGCTTGAAGGGGTTCGGTGGGGGCGGGTTCGCTGGCAGCGCTTCGTACGGTTGAGTGCGCGCAGTACAGCAGTGCAGGAGAAATTGCGGACTGGGTCATGGGAACGTGGAGAGGTGATGGGCATGCGTTCATATACAAGCGGGGGGGGGGTCCGCGATGTATCATGAGGCCGCAAGACAAGTTATCGGAAGCAGCCTGTGGCGGAATGGGGCATGGGAGCGTGGTGCGGTAATGGGGTCTGCGATGTAGCATGGGGGCCGCACGTCACGTAATCGACCCCCCGTGCATGAAGCGGTATGGAGTATGCCGGCTAGCGTCCAGCGGGCGGATGGTCGGGTCGGGTACGTGCTATAGCACGTTACAAAGCGGTAGATACCCGCGTATGCAGGGGTAAGGCAACTACGGGGAGCGCGTCTAGCACTCGGATCCCTTCGGGTGGGACAGACAAATTACGGAGGTGCCGCGGTGTGATCTTGCCTTTTCGGGCGGGGGACCGCTTCTGGCATGCTTTATGGCTGAATGCAATTTCACCGGTGGGTGCCGGGGGGCTGGCCGATGGCGTCACGCTCACCTGCGGCTTCGTGGGAGGAGCAAGGGGAGGTTAGGCACGGTCAGGGTTGTGGGCCCTGCATGGTACATGAAGCATGGGGGCCCGTGTTGGGACTCGAGAGCGGTGCAAAGGGGGCAGGCGTAACGCGCAGCGATGGCGCTGTATGGACCAATCTGATTGTAGGACGAAGGTGCGTCCCCACGGTAAAGGCGGAATGCATGTCAATAGGGGATGATTTGATAGCGCAGAAGTTGGGAGAGGCGTGGCATGCACGCATGTCAAGTAAGGGGCTTCGGAGTGCCGCAAAAGGTTGTTATTAGGGCAGTAATTATCCCTATGACCTTGGCTAGGTGGGCGGCGCACGGAGGCAAGGGGTTTTTTGTTTCAAGGCATGCGGGGTTGCAAGGAGGGCAATGGGGGGGGTAAGTATCCCTGGTGCCCTGCCAAGGCAACGCATGTAAGCATGGGCGAGGGCAATGGTGGGGAAGTATCCCTGGTGTCCTGCTAAGTGACGCATGTAAGCATGGGGTAGGGGGCATGAGAATGTCGCAGGGAGGGTGATGGGGTAGTAAGTATCCCTATTGCCCTGCCAATGTGCCAATGTGGTTAACGGGGGCTTGGGTGCATGATGCGTATGAGGGTAGCGCGGAGGGCCAAGGGGGGGTGAGTATACCTTTGACCTGGCCGAAATAGCGCCCGCAAGCATGAAAGGTGAAGGGAGAGACGCTGCGGGCAACAGAAGCCACGGAGGATAGTGGGGGACGGCCTTTTAACTCTCTTTTTTTACCTACAGTGGGCAGGATGCCGCCAAAGAGAGCGCGGGGGCAAGGAGGCCCCAGCGACGGCGGAGGAATTTCGATCCTTGTCAGCGCTGTGGGAGGTTGCAAAGAAAGGCGGCATCGATTGGGCGCTGAAGACGTTAACGCAGGGGCCAGGAGCAAGTTCGCAGCAGGAGTCCCCGCTAACTAAACGCACAAGGCAGACGCCTGCACGTTTTAAGGATGCTCAGCAGGAGAAGGTCACTCAGGCAGCAGTGTCAAAGGCGAGCACTCCAGGTGAGGCAGTGGCCCCGGCCCAGCCCCTGTTGTGTGCGGACATTGGTCAGGTTTCTGGTGCAGCTGCCCCACATGGTCAAGTGAGCGTGGGATTGCTCACAGGGGAGGGGTTTACACAGGCGGCAGCCCCCTCAGTGGTGCCGGTGCTGGCGGCAACACAGGCACAACAAAACACGGCAGCCCAGGGGCCGGGGGTGACCGCCACGCCAATGGCAGTGCAGGTCCCGGCGCCAGTAGTGGCGCATCAGGGCGGCGGGGTGGCACAGGTGTGGGTCCAGTCTGGAGGGGTGGCGCAATCTCCCTTGGTTGTTGCGGCCACGTCACAAGGGCCAGTCCGTAATACGGGGGCACCGGAGGGGGCAGCGGGGCCGTCATAATCCCGGGGGTGGGGGTACCCGGGCAAAGCTCCTTGTCCCAGAGTCCGGTAATATATGGTTCCGCGTCGCTCGCGGTGGCTCCATCAGCGAGTATTACATGGCATGTGCCGGGGAAAATCAAAGAGAAGATTTTCAAAGGGGAGTATGTGGATGTATTTGATCTGATCAATGCGGGAGTGGTGCCAGGGAAGAGCAGAACAAGCAAGGAGGGTGAATTTAAGCAGAAGAAGGTTTGGGTGAATTGGTCGATTAAGAACTGGGTGACTGGTTTCGCTATTTACGCAGCGATTATGGTGGAGCGTTTCCCGGCACTGGCGGCCCAGTTAATAAGCTACATGTCTTTGATTCATGGGGCAGCCTCGGAATTTCAGGGCACAGCTTGGCTGCACTATGATACCAAATTCAGGCAGATGAAGGCGGTAAGGCCGGAGGTGGCTTGGGATCAGCGAGAGATTAATATATGGCATGCAGAATTCTATTCCGCAACACCAGTCAGCAAGCCTACTCATTCCTTCCGGGGGGGCAAAGGACCAGGTGATAAGAAGCAAGTGTGCTGGCAGTTCAATAGGAACGAATGCAGCAGGGGAGCGGCATGCAAGTTCAGCCACATATGTTCCTTCTGTGGGATGCAAGGTCACCCAGAGAGCAAATGTTATAAGAATGTGGGAAAACCTAAGGAGCAGCGCACCCCCACCCCTGTCAGTGTCCAGAGTAAGGGCCGTCCGGCCAAGTCATCATAACAGCCCACCCACTCCCATATGCTTGCATATGCTGGCCCGATTTCTTAGCAAATATGACAAGCGGCAGGAGGCTCATTTCTTGTTTCACGGTTTTAAATTTGACTTTCATATCCCGTCGTCTGCCCCACCCACCATGGTGCCACCGCGCAATCAGCGCTCGGTTCTGCTGAACCCGGGGGTGGCCAGGGAAAAAATCATGAAAGAAGTGGCGCTGGGGAGGGTGGCAGGGCCTTTCCAGCAACTGCCAAGGAGGGACCTGGTGTGTTCACCTTTGGGCCTGGTGCCAAAGAAGGAGGCGGGGAAATATCGCCTCATTCATAACCTTTCGAGTCCGCCGGGAATGTCGGTCAATGACAGGTTGGATCCCGAGCTCTGCGTAGTTCGGTACACCACTTTTGATACGGCTATTGGTAAGCTGCAGCGATTAGGTCAGGGCGCTTGGATGTCAAAATCTGATATTGAGGCGGCCTTTCAACTTTTGCCAGTACACCCGGAGGACACTAGGTTGTTAGGTTTTACGTTTGAGGGGAATTTCTTCGTGGACCAGTGCATGCCCATGGGGTGTTCCATTTCATGTGCGGTGTTCGAAACTTTCAGTCGCTTCTTGGAATGAGCAGTGAAAGACTTAGTGGCAACGCAGGATGTGGTGCATTATTTGGATGATTTCCTGTTTATGGGTCCACCTCGCTCGCCAGCTTGCGGGGAGGCTCTGTTGGCCTTTCAACGGTTGGCAGAGGCTTTGGGGGTACCCTTGGCAGAGGATAAAATGGAGGGTCCCACCACTTGCTTAACTTTCCTCGGCATTGAAATTGACACGGTGGCAGGAGTATGCAGACTCCCTATGGGAAAGGTGAAGGCTTTTGAGTCAGCGATAGATGACTGTTTAGCGGCACGTAAGGTCACATTGCACCAGTTGCAAGTTTTGGTGGGGCAGCTTAATTTTGCACTTCGGGTGCTACCAATGGGCAGGGCTTTTTCTAGCAATATTGCCAGGGCGATGTCAGGTTTAAAAGCGAAACACCATCGCACTAGGCTATCGGCAGAAGTGAAGGACGACCTGGGCACATGGAGGGCATTTTTGGGGGAGTTCAATGGGTCAGTGATGTGGCAGCAACCAGAGCAAACCAGCATTGAGTTAGAACTGTACACAGATGCAGCTGGCAGTGTGGGCTTTGGGGCGGTGCTGGGCCCCAGGTGGGGTATGAAGCATTGGCCAACAGAATGGGTCAAGATGGGGTTGACATGCAACATCACTTTTCTGGAACTTTTCCCCATTATTGTGGCATTGCATTTATGGGGCACGTTGCTGGAAAACAAGCGCATCGTGTTTTGGTCCAATAGTATGTCGGTGGTGATGGCAGTGAACAGTCAAAGGGCCAAGTGTCCGTGGGTGCTGCGTTTGCTGAAAGAATTGGTGCGGGGATGCCTGAGTCGCAATGTGTTTTTTATTGCCAAACATGTCCCGGGGGTGGAAAATACAGTAGCTGATGCCTTGTCTCATTTTAAGTTGACAGAATTCAGGGCGCGATGGCCCCAAGCGGAAGAGCAGATGACGGTCTTCCCGGAAAGCCTGTGGAAGATTGGTGCCCCATTGCTCCTGACCTGATAGCGGCTTCTATTGCACCCAAGACTAAGTGTATGTATGAGAGGACCTGGCAGGTATACGTAGCAGTCTTACAGGGGGCAGGCAGGGTGGACAAATTTACACCACAGGGGGTGCTTCTTTTCATAGTGCACCAGAAGGAGAATGGAAGGTCATTATCGCTGGTTAGACGGCAGTTGTCGGCCATTGCCTTCTTTGCAGGATTGGAGGGGGTGTCGGACCCTACGAAGGACCCTAGAGCAGTGGTCTTCAAACTTTTTGATGTCGAGACCCCCTTGTCAAACCTTTTTAGGCATAAGGACCCCTACTGACAAAATTTTCTAGAAACTGGTTCTCCTCATCATCAACATCTATCGACAACCATAAATGCCCCTGTTAGACCTGGCATCTTTTTGCATGTTTCCCCTGTTTTTTTCCTTTCTGACCTCCTAGTTTTGGCTCTGTTTTTGTTGGTTCAGTGTCTCTGCACACTTTCTCACTGCTTTTCAGTGTTAAAGTGCAAGTGCTCCTATTGTAAATTGTATTATGGATTGGTGTTTCCATGATTGGCATGTTTGACTTACTAGTAAGTCCCTAGTAAAGTGGACTGAGGGTGCCAGGGCCTGTAAATCAAATGCTGCTGGTGGGATTGCAGTACTGATTATGCCACTCACCCATGCAGCCCTGAAAAGGGTTATCAGACCTGCCACTGCAGTGTCTGCGCGGTTTGTAACTGCCATGTCGACTTGGCAAGTGCACACACTTGCCAAGCCCTAATCTTCACTTTTCTTACATGTAAGTCACTCCTAAGGTAGGCCCAAGGTACCCCTGTGGGCAGGGTGCCGTGTATATTAAAGGTAGGACATGTACTGGTGTGTGTGAGACATGTCCTGGTAGTGAATTACAGTGTGTTTCATTTTTCACTATGGAAAGGCTATCTGTCCCATAGGATAGAATGGGAGTTTACTTATAACATCTTATAAGCATATCTTCCCATTGGGACAAGATAGAGAAATGGGGTTTAGCATGCCTGAATAAAAATGCATCTTTTAGTAAAGATGATTTTTATGTTCTGTGTTTGAAAATACCACTTTTAGAAAGTAGGTATTTTCTTGCTTAGCCATCCTGTGTGCCTCTGCTGGGTTTGTGGATTGACTGTCTGGCTTTGGAGTGACAGGGGCTGGGGATGTGCATTCTCATCAGACAGCCACTGGGGGGTCAAGGTGTGTCCTGCCTTTCCTGGATGAGTCAGGGCTGGGCTGAATAGACCTGGGCTGTTTTTATAGTAGTGGGAGGAGATTTCCTTGCACCTGAATGGGCCTGGTCTGCCTTGGACAATGCTGTCTCCACCTCCTGCCAGGAAGCTGGGCCAGAAAAGATGGAACTGGTTTGGGCTGGGCACAGGCACTCTCTGCCCAAAAGCACAAAGAGAAACTGAGTATAAATATTGGGGTCCAGACCCTAGAACTTTAGAACTCGCTGGAATCAAGGAACCTGCCAAGAAGAAGAGCTGGAAGAACTGCCAAGAGGAGTACTGCATCTTTGCTGTGTTGTTGCTTTGTTGGTTTGGCCTGCAGTTGCTGCTTCTGCCTTGGGCAGTGAAAGAACTGGACTGAACTTTCTTTACTTGTTGCCTCCTGTTCTGAAGTCTCAGGGACCGCAAAGACTTCACTGACCTCTGGTTACCGCCTCTGGAACCGTGGTTTCAGTTGCCACAGAGGGGAAAGCAACCGACTCCGTCACTGACTCTGCTGCTGGCTCCGTGCCCAGAAGGCACCGCAGAGGGCACCGCTGCATCTCGCACCGCAACCCTGGTCTCACTGATGACAGCCGCCGAGCTGCTGCTTGCACCGTGACCTGTGGGCACCGCCTCGCTTCACTTCGCCGCCCTGGTCTCACCGATGCCGTCACTGACTTCGACAACCGTGACCGCACCGTGGGTTGGGGGCACTGCTCGTAAGTCTTGCAACACACTGCCCCGTCCCACACCGCAGTCCGGACCAACCGACGCCAGCTCCCCGCAAAGTACATATATCTTTAAGTACTGTATGTTGGATTTTTATCGTTTTAGTCTTGTTTTGAATATATAAAGTATTGGATATTTTTCTAAACTGGTGTGGTGTCCTTTTGTAGTGTCTTCAGTGTATTGCTGTTGGTTATGTGCAAATCCTTTAGACACTGCCTCTGAAATAAGCCTGACTGCTCGTGCCAAGCTACCAAGGGGGTGAGCAGGGGTTATTTCAGTAGTGTATCCCTCTTACCCTGACTAGAAGGAAGGGTCCCTACTTGGACAAAGGTGAAAACCATTGCCAACTAGAGACCCCCATTTCTAACAGCCCCCAATTACTACAGCAAATAATTTTTACAGTGGGGAAATGATATTAAACAGTGTTTAGCAAACCAAAGGTCATTGAGCGTAGGGGTGTAGCCAAAAGTGTAGCTAAAAACAAAGGGCCTCATTTATGAGGAATTGGTGTAGGGCAGCGCTGCAAGTCTTCTTGCGGCGCTGCCCTATGCCAATGTGAAAGGGCAGGAATGCACTGTAATTATGAAATACGGTGCATTCCAGTCCTTTTCCCTTCACAAATTGCTGCCTAGCACCAACGTAGGCAGAATTGTTTTTGTACAGGAAAGGCACCTTCCTTCACCAAAACAATCCTGAGGGGCGTTTTCCTATTTCTATGAGAGCTGCAGAATGCAGCACACTTGGAAAGAGGAAAAACGAGGAGAAATTAAAACATTTCTCCTCGTTACGCCTCCACTGGAGAGGCGTCAGTTTTGGAGCTGCCCCAGCTTTACGTGATTTTGTAAATATGGGGCAGCATCAAAATCCATGGGCTTTGCGTGGGAACCCCACGCAAAGCCCATGGAACACCTCCTTGACGCAGAGTAAGGCAACGCAGTGACTTGCACTGCTATGTCTTACTCCATATCTATGAGGCAATGCAAAGCCATGCAGGGTGACTTTGCACTGCCTCATAGGTATGGTTGAGATGCTTGCGCCACCGGAGCATCAAAAAAAGTAATGCTTTGGCGATGCACGCCTCTCATAAATAAGCCCAAAATATTCTGTACGTTTTTTAGGTCTTTCACCTTCAGGTATCTACATATAAAATAATGGGCAGCGTAAATGAAAAATAAATTTTAAAAAGTTATTGCTCAGTGGGAAATGCACTGTAGTACATTATGAAACCTCTATTAGTTAATGCACTGCAGAGGTCTGTGTGTAACCAGAGAACCACAGAATTAAAACTTGATTGGTGCAGTGGAGAATAGTGATGTGTATTTTTAGTGCTACGAAGTCACAGCCTGTGACGGAAAGCACTGTGAATATGTAAGTCAATTTTTTATACTTGCATCACACACAGGGTAAGATAGAATGCTGCAAAGCGTGCGCATAGATTTACAATAAAATGGTGCTTTCAAAATGTAGGTTTTAATAATACCAGAGCGTATGTAATGCAGTTTTCTTTTTTACATAACTGTCCCTTCAACACCTCTTTAGGGGCACTAAATGCAGTTAAAATTAAAAGCAAGAACTTCCCAGCCCAGTTGTTAACTCTTTGCACTTCCAGTAAAAAAAACACGCATCTTTGCCTTCACAAAGAGCCAGAACTGCCCCCAAGCATGCTTTACACTTGCAGATTACCAGATAAGGCGCATTTGCCTTTCATTCAGGCAAGCAGCTGATAACGATCTCAATTAGCCCTCCCAGGACGGCTGTATTTTTCAGGGACAAGTGAAGCTGGGGAATCTGCGACCCCCTTCCTAGGACTCCACGACCCCCCTGGGGGTCGCGCCCCACAGTTTGAAGACCTCTGCCCTAGAGTGAGACGGGGCGGTGAAAGGTTGGGAACGTATGGCCCCGGGGGTCAATGACCACAGGAGACCCATAGACGCCAGCAGGCTTGCGAGCATTCTGAGGGTGTTGCCGCAGGTCTGCATATCCTTGTATGAGGTGCATCTGCTGAGGGTAGCGTATGGATTGGCGTTTTTTGGGGCTTTTCGAATATCGGAACTGGTGCCAACATCAAAAGCGGATAAGGAGGGGGGTGTCTACATCAAGGATGTGTTATTGTCAAGCGATTTGCTACAAATCAGAGTGAGGAGGTCGAAGACAGACCAATTGGGCAAAGGGCTTTGGGTCCACATGAGAGCAGTGACGGGGGCCTGCTACTGTCCGGTTGCTTTGATGGGAACATTTCTGCAGAGGCGGCCAGAAAAGGGGGATGATAGGCTTCTTTTGCATGCAGACTGAACACCGCTCACAAAGTTTCAGTTCACACGGCTATGCAAACGTTCCTTAGGTTTGCTAGGGGAAGAAACGGCCCACTTCACGTCGCATTCATTTCGCATAGGCGCGGCTACAACTGCAGCCACTCTAGGGCTGTCGTCGGACACTATTAAGAGGGTGGGCAGATGGAGGTCGTCTTGTTTTGAACGTTACGTGAGACCGCAGCTTCTCTGAGCAACGGGCGGTGGTCACCGGTGGCCTAACAGTGCCTATTCTCCTTTTCTCTTTATTCTTTTGACTATATGCAGTGGTGGCAAGACGGCGGACGCAGGTATGCTGGTGTGGACACTCCGTTATACAGAGAGCAGGGCAATTGTTCGAGAAGTGCGGGGAAGGAAGAGTTCAAAAGAAGAAAGGATTCCATCATCATTGGATAGGGGCCCAGGGGCAACGCTTGGGGGATGTCGCAGGCCAGTTGCAGGGGGCACTGGATAGGGGCATGCCTGTTCCTGACGTGTTGGTGATTCATTCGGGGGGTAATAACATGTTTCCGGCAAGCAGGAGGGGAGTGAAGGAGGCACTGTTTTCGGCATTTTCAAGTTTGAGAAAGTCCCTGCCGGGCACCACCTTATTTTGGTCGGAAGTGCTCCCGCGCCAAGCTTGGGGGGACGATGCGCCCACGGGTGTAATGAACAAGTCGGTGAGAAAATTGAATCAGGAGGTGCGGAAACTGTTTGCAGGTTCACCAATACGTGTGGTTAGACATAATTTGATACATGCTTCAAAGTCGGAATGGTATTCGGGAGATGGCGTGGGTCTGTCGAGCGCTGGTTTGGAGTTGTTCGTATTAACTATATTGGGGGCTATAGCGGTGGATTCGGACGAGGTAGCAGCCGGTGGGGGAGGGCGAGAGCGCCAGTAGGCTTCTCGTCCTGTGGCGGGGTCCCGGGTAAGAGAAATGCCGGGGACTCCTTTTTTGGTGGGGACTGCCTGATACTGGACAAAGGGGGCAGTGAATGGGGCTCCGGGCTGGCGGGAGAGGGGGCCGTCCTGCTGGTGGTCCTGGACTCTCCGGCCCTACCCGAGATGCCGGTGCTTGGAGGAAGCAATTTGGGTGAGAGCTGGCGTGCGTTTAAGGCGCCAGGTAGTGCTCTGGGTGGCCAAGTCTAAGGGATAGACGGCGGTAGTTGCACCTCCAAATGGAAGCAGTTGAGATTGGTGTTGCTGCCTGCTGGCACAGCATGCATCAGGTGTTGAGCTGGAGATACAGAATTGTAAATACAATTGTAACCGGTGGCTGAAATGAATAATGTGTAACCCTATGTATCCATGTGTATTGGATTTGTTTAAGAAATGCAATAAAGTTGGTCTAATGTGGATGGCGTTAAGTAAGAAATAATAAAGACTACGCAGTGAAGACCAACCGCTTGTATGGTATCTTTGTGGGGAAGAGGAGGAAAAAGGGGTGTGGGAGCAGCGAGACCAAGGCTGCAGGGGCGAGTAGCACGTAATATGCCCACTCATGAAGGGTGGGGTCACCTGCCTGTTTATACCTTTAAAAAGGAGTAAAGAGAAGGTTCACCTATAGAGATAGGAAAAGCTTGACGCATTATGTTGGCTCAGCGGGTTAATGCTAATGCTCGCCGCTGGCAGGTGTGATCTGCAGTCACGAATCTGTATCCTGACATGGCCAGCTCCGCCTTCCATCCTTGTGAGGTCACCGCTGTTACTTTTGGAACAGTAACACTTGTTGTTTTCAGCGACTAGAAACTACAGACGTAAGTTATAAAGCGCTGCACAAAACACGTCATATTTTACAACCGCAGTGGGGTCATAGGAGCTGGTACCTGCAGTCACAGGCGTTTTGTTGAAACCTTTCTGCGGGCTCTGAATGACTTAAATACTGTGACCTGCTCCCAGGACAAGGACAGGCGTTTTCTTCAGTCTGTTTCATCTTCGCTTAACTCTTTCCTGCTCCCTGCGGGAGTGGAGGGGGGCTCTTGTAAGTGCTCCCTCTCTCGTGTTAAATTCTGAGGTCTCCAAAACCTGTGAGCCTTTCACTTCCAACTTAGCCCATCTCCCCCAGCAGTGTAAAGGGTCAACAAGCTGGCGGCATATACATAGGTACTAGTGTAAAGAGGGGCACAAACCAGGGTAGCAAAGGTACGGAAGACACACGCAGACTGTACACACCAGGATAGTAGTGTAAAGAGGGGCACACACCAGGACAGCAATGGAAAGGAAGACACACGCAGACTGTACACACCAGGATAGTGGTGTGAAGAGGGGCACACACCAGGACAGCAACGAAAAGGAAGACAAACGCAGACTGTACACACCAGGATAGTAGTGTAAAGAGGGGCACACACCAGGGCAGCAAAGGAAAGAAAGACACACGCAGACTGTACACACCAGGATAGTGGTGTGAAGAGGGGCACACACCAGGACAGCAAAGGAAAGAAAGACACACGCAGACTGTACACACCAGGATAGTAGTGTAAAGAGGGGCACACACCAGGGCAGCAAAGGAAAGAAAGACACACGCAGACTGTACACACCAGGATAGTAGTGTAAAGAGGGGCACACACCAGGACAGCAACGGAAAGGAAGACACACGCAGACTGTACACACCAGGATAGTACTGTAAAGAGGGGCACACATCAGGACAGCAATGGAAAGGAAGACACACACAGACTGTACACACCAGGGTAGCAATGGAAAGGAAGACACACGCAGACTGAACAAACCAGGACAGTAGTGTAAAGAGGGGCACACACCAGAGCAGCAATGGAAAGACACGCAAACTATACACACCACGATAGTAGTGTAAAGAGGGGCACATACCAGGACAGCAATGGAAAGAAAGACACACGCAGACTGAACACACCAGGATAGTAGTGTTAAGAGGGGCACACACCAGGGCAGCAATGGAAAGGAAGACACAGGTAGACTACACACCAGGATAGTAGTGTAAAGAGGGGCACACACCAGGACAGCAAAGGAAAGAAAGACACACGCAGACTGTACAAACCAGGGCAGCAATGGAAAGGAAGACACAGGTAGACTGAACACACCAGGATAGTAGTGTAAAGAGGGGCACACACCAGGGCAGCAATGGAAAGAAAGACACACGCAGACTGAACACAGCAGGATAGTAGTATAAAGAGGGGCACACACCAGGACAGCAAAGGAAAGAAAGACACACGCAGACTGTACACACCAGGATAGTAGTGTAAAGAGGGACACACACCAAGGCAGCAATGGAAAGAAAGACACACGCAGACTGAACACAGCAGGATAGTAGTATAAAGAGGGGCACACACCAGGACAGCAAAGGAAAGAAAGACACACGCAGACTGTACACACCAGGATAGTAGTGTAAAGAGGGGCACACACCAGGACAGCAAAGGAAAGAAAGACACACGCAGACTGTACAAACCAGGGCAGCAATGGAAAGGAAGACACACGCAGACTGAACACACCAGGATAGTAGTGTAAAGAGGGGCGCACACCAGGGCAGCAATGGAAAGGAAGACACACGCGGACTGAACACACCAGGATAGTAGGGTAAAGAGGGGCACACACCAGGACAGCAAAGGAAAGGAAGACACACGCAGACTGTACACACCAGGATAGTCGTGTAAAGAGGGGCACACACCAGGACAGCAAAGGAAAGGAAGACACGCGTAGACTGTACACACCCGGACAGTAGTGTAAAGAGGGGCACACACCAAGGCAGCAATGGAAAGGAAGACACACGCAGACTGAACACACCAGGACAGTAGTGTAAAGAGGGGCACACACCAGAGCAGCAATGGAAAGGAAGACACGCGTAGACTTTACACACCAGGATAGTAGTGTAAAGTGGGGCGCACACCAAGGCAGCAATGGAAAGGAAGACAAACGCAGACTGAATACACCAGGATAGTAGTGTAAAGAGGGGCACACACCAGGGCAGCAAAGGAAAGAAAGACACAGGCAGACTGTACACACCAGGATAGTAGTGTAAAGAGGGGCACACACCAGGACTGCAATGGAAAGGAAGACACACGCAGACTGAACACACCAGGATAGTAGTGTAAAGAGGGGCACACACCAGGACAGCAATGGAAAGAAAGACACACGCAGACTGTACACACCAGGGTAGCAATGGAATGGAAGACACACGCAGACTGTACACACCAGTATAGTAGTGTAAAGAGGGGCACACATCAGGGCAGCAAAGGAAAGAAAGACACACGCAGACTGTACAGACCAGGATAGTAGTGTAAACAGGGGCACACACCAGGACAGCAATGGAAAGGAAGACAAACGCAGAGTGTACACACCAGGATAGTAGTGTAAAGAGGGGCACACACCAGGGCAGCCAAGGAAAGAAAGACACACGCAGACTGTACACACCAGGATAGTAGTGTAAAGAGGGGCACACACCAGGGCAGCAAAGGAAAGAAAGACACATGCAGACTGTACACACCAGGATAGTAGTGTAAAGAGGGGCACACACCAGGACAGCAACGGAAAGGAAGACAAACGCAGACTGTACACACCAGGATAGTAGTGTAAAGAGGGGCACACACCAGGACAGCAACGGAAATGAAGACAAACGCAGACTGTACACACCAGGATAGTAGTGTAAAGAGGGGCACACACCAGGGCAGCAAAGGAAAGAAAGACACACGCAGACTGTACACACCAGGATAGTAGTGTAAAGAGGGGCACACACCAAGACAGCAATGGAAAGGAAGACAAACGCAGACTGTACACACCAGGATAGTAGTGTGAAGAGGGGCACACACCAGGACAACAACGGAAAGGAAGACAAACGCAGACTGTACACACCAGGATAGTAGTGTTTAGAGGAGCACACACCAGAGCAGCAATGGAAAGGAAGACACACGCAGACTGAACAAACCAGGACAGTAGTGCAAAGAGGGGCACACATCAGGACAGCAATGGAAAGAAAGGCACGCGCAGACTGTACACACCAGGATAGTAGTGTAAAGAAGGGGCACACACCAGAGCAGCAATGGAAAGGAAGACACACGCAGACTGAACAAACCAGGACAGTAGTGTAAAGAGGGGCACACACCAGAGCAGCAATGGAAAGACACGCAAACTATACACACCACGATAGTAGTGTAAAGAGGGGCACTCACCAGGATAGCAATGGAAAGACACACCCAGACTATCACACACCACGATAGTAGTGTAAAGAATGGCACATTCTGGGTCAGCAATGGAAAGGAAGACACACAAGGACTGAACAAACAATCATAGTCGTGTAAAGAGGGGAACACACCAGGACAGCAATGGAAAGGAAGACACATGCAGAATGAGCACACAGGGATAAGTAGTGTAAAGAGGGGCACACACTAGGACAGCAAGGGAAAGGAAGAAACGCGCAGACTGTGCACACTAGGATAGTAGTGTGAAGAGGGGCACACACCAGGACAGCAACGGAAAGGAAGACACACGCAGACTGAACAAACCAGGATAGTAGTGTAAAGAGGGGCACACACCAGGGCAGCAATGGAAAGGAAGACCTACGCAGACTGTACACACCAGGATAGTAGTGTAAAGAGGGGCACACACCAGGACAGCAATGGAAAGGAAGAAACACGAAGACTGTACACACCAGGATAGTAGTGTAAAGAGGGGCACACACCAGGACAGCAATGGAAAGGAAGACACAAGCAGACTGAACACACCAGGATAGTAGTGCAAAGAGGGGCATACACCAGGACAGCAATGGAAAGGAAGATACATGCAGAATGAGCACACCGGGATAAGTAGTGTAAAGAGGGGCACACACCAGGACAACAATGGAAAGGAAGATACATGCAGAATGAGCACACCGGGATAAGTAGTGTAAAGAGGCGCACACACTAGGACAGCAATGGAAAGGAAGAAATGCGCAGACTGTGCACACTAGGATAGTAGTGTAAAGAGGGGCACACACCAGGACAGCAATGGAAAGGAAGAAATGTGCAGACTGTGCACACTAGGATAGTAGTGTAAAGAGGGGCACACACCAGGACAGCAACGGAAAGGAAGACACCCATAGACTGTACACACCAGGATAGTAGTGTAAAGAGGGGCACACACCAGGACAGCAATGGAAAGGAAGACACACGCGGACTGAACACACCAGGATAGTAGTGTAAAGAGGGGCGCACACCAGGGCAGCAATGCAAAGGAAGAGACACGCAGACTGAAAACACCAGGATAGTAGTGTAAAGACGGGCGCACACCAGGGCAGCAATGGAAAGGAAGAGACACGCAGACTGAACACACCAGGATAGTAGTGTAAAGAGGGGCGCACACCAGGGCAGCAATGCAAAGGAAGAGACACGCGGACTGAACACACCAGGATAGTAGTGTAAAGACGGGCGCACACCAGGGCAGCAATGGAAAGGAAGAGACACGCAGACTGAACACACCAGGATAGTAGTGTAAAGAGGGGCACACACCAGGACAGCAAAGGAAAGGAAGACACACGCAGACTGTACACACCAGGATTGTAGTGTAAAGAGGGGCACACACCAAGGCAGCAATGGAAAGGAAGACACACGCAGACTGTACAAACCAGGAATAGTCGTGTAAAGAGGGGCACACACCAGGACAGCAAAGGAAAGGAAGACACGCGTAGACTGTACACACCCGGACAGTAGTGTAAAGAGGGGCACACACCAAGGCAGCAATGGAAAGGAAGACACACGCAGACTGAACACACCAGGACAGTAGTGTAAAGAGGGGCACACACCAGAGCAGCAATGGAAAGGAAGACACACGCAGACTGAACACACTAGGATAGTAGTGCAAAGAGGGGCACACACCAGGACAGCAATGGAAAGGAAGACACACGCAGACTGTACACACCAGGATAGTAGTGCAAAGAGGGGCACACACCAGGACAGCAATGGAAAGGAAGACACAGGTAGACTACACACCAGGATAGTAGTGTAAAGAGGGGCACACACCAGGGCAGCAATGGAAAGAAAGACACACGCAGACTGAACACACCAGGATAGTAGTGTAAAGAGGGGCACACACCAGGACAGCAATGGAAAGGAAGACACAGGTAGACTACACACCAGGATAGTAGTGTAAAGAGGGGCACACATCAGGGCAGCAATGGAAAGAAAGACACACGCAGACTGAACACACCAGGATAGTAGTGTAAAGAGGGCACACACCAGGACAGCAAAGGAAAGAAAGACACACGCAGACTGTACAAACCAGGGCAGCAATGGAAAGGAAGACACAGGTAGACTGAACACACCAGGATAGTAGTGTAAAGAGGGGCACACATTACGACAGCAAGGGAAAGGAAGAAACGCGCAGACTGTGCACACTAGGATAGTAGTGTGAAGAGGGGCACACACCAGGACAGCAACGGAAAGGAAGACACACGCAGACTGAACAAACCAGGATAGTAGTGTAAAGAAGGGCACACACCAGGGCAGCAATGGAAAGGAAGACCTACGCAGACTGTACACACCAGGATAGTAGTGTAAAGAGGGGCACACACCAGGACAGCAATGGAAAGGAAGAAACACGAAGACTGTACAAACCAGGATAGTAGTGTAAAGAGGGGCACACACCAGGACAGCACTGGAAAGGAATACACAAGCAGACTGAACACACCAGGATAGTAGTGTAAAGAGGGGCACACACCAGGACAGCAATGGAAAGGAAGATACATGCAGAATGAGCACACCGGGATAAGTAGTGTAAAGAGGGGCACACACTAGGACAGCAAAGGAAAGGAAGAAACGTGCAGACTGTGCATACTAGGATAGAAGTGTAAAGAGGGGCACACACCAGGACAGCAACGGAAAGGAAGACACGCGTAGACTGTACACACCAGGATAGTAGTGTGAAGAGGGGCACACACCAGGGCAGCAACGGAAAGACAGACACACGCGAACTGAACAAACAATGATAGCAGTGTAAAGAGGGGCACACACCAGGACATCAATGGAAAGGAAGAAACACAAAGACTGTGCACAACAGGATATTAGTGTAAAGAGGGGCACACAAGAGGACAGCAATGGAAAGGAAGACACAAGCAGACTGAACACACCAGGGTAGTAGTGTAAAGAGGGGCACACACCAGAGCAGCAATGGAAAGGAAGACACACGCAGACTGAAGAAACCATGACAGTAGTGCAAAGAGGGGCACACACCAGGACAGCAATGGAAAGAAAGACACGCGCAGACTGTACACACCAGGATAGTAGTGTAAAGAGGAGCACACACCAGAGCAGCAATGGAAAGGAAGACACACGCAGACTGAACAAACCAGGACAGTAGTGTAAAGAGGGGCACACACCAGAGCAGCAATGGAAAGACACGCAAACTATACACACCACGATAGTAGTGTAAAGAGGGGCACACACCAGGACAGCAATGGAAAGGAAGATACATGCAGAATGAGCACACCGGGATAAGTAGTGTAAAGAGGGGCACACACTAGGACAGCAATGGAAAGGAAGAAACGCGCAGACTGTGCACACTAGGATAGTAGTGTAAAGAGGGGCACACACCAGGACAGCAACGGAAAGGAAGACACGCGTAGACGGTACACACCAGGATAGTAGTGTGAAGAGGGGCACACACTAGGACAGCAAGGGAAAGGAAGAAACGCGCAGACTGTGCACACTAGGATAGTAGTGTGAAGAGGGGCACACACCAGGACAGCAACGGAAAGGAAGACACACGCAGACTGAACAAACCAGGATAGTAGTGTAAAGAGGGGCACACACCAGGGCAGCAATGGAAAGGAAGACCTACGCAGACTGTACACACCAGGATAGTAGTGTAAAGAGGGGCACACACCAGGACAGCAATGGAAAGGAAGAAACACGAAGACTGTACACACCAGGATAGTAGTGTAAAGAGGGGCACACACCAGGACAGCAATGGAAAGGAAGACACAAGCAGACTGAACACACCAGGATAGTAGTGCAAAGAGGGGCATACACCAGGACAGCAATGGAAAGGAAGATACATGCAGAATGAGCACACCGGGATAAGTAGTGTAAAGAGGGGCACACACCAGGACAACAATGGAAAGGAAGATACATGCAGAATGAGCACACCGGGATAAGTAGTGTAAAGAGGGGCACACACTAGGACAGCAATGGAAAGGAAGAAATGTGCAGACTGTGCACACTAGGATAGTAGTGTAAAGAGGGGCACACACCAGGACAGCAACGGAAAGGAAGACACCCATAGACTGTACACACCAGGATAGTAGTGTAAAGAGGGGCACACACCAGGACAGCAATGGAAAGGAAGACACACGCGGACTGAACACACCAGGATAGTAGTGTAAAGAGGGGCGCACACCAGGGCAGCAATGCAAAGGAAGAGACACGCAGACTGAAAACACCAGGATAGTAGTGTAAAGACGGGCGCACACCAGGGCAGCAATGGAAAGGAAGAGACACGCAGACTGAACACACCAGGATAGTAGTGTAAAGAGGGGCGCACACCAGGGCAGCAATGCAAAGGAAGAGACACGCGGACTGAACACACCAGGATAGTAGTGTAAAGACGGGCGCACACCAGGGCAGCAATGGAAAGGAAGAGACACGCAGACTGAACACACCAGGATAGTAGTGTAAAGAGGGGCACACACCAGGACAGCAAAGGAAAGGAAGACACACGCAGACTGTACACACCAGGATTGTAGTGTAAAGAGGGGCACACACCAAGGCAGCAATGGAAAGGAAGACACACGCAGACTGTACAAACCAGGAATAGTCGTGTAAAGAGGGGCACACACCAGGACAGCAAAGGAAAGGAAGACACGCGTAGACTGTACACACCCGGACAGTAGTGTAAAGAGGGGCACACACCAAGGCAGCAATGGAAAGGAAGACACACGCAGACTGAACACACCAGGACAGTAGTGTAAAGAGGGGCACACACCAGAGCAGCAATGGAAAGGAAGACACACGCAGACTGAACACACTAGGATAGTAGTGCAAAGAGGGGCACACACCAGGACAGCAATGGAAAGGAAGACACACGCAGACTGTACACACCAGGATAGTAGTGCAAAGAGGGGCACACACCAGGACAGCAATGGAAAGGAAGACACAGGTAGACTACACACCAGGATAGTAGTGTAAAGAGGGGCACACATCAGGGCAGCAATGGAAAGAAAGACACACGCAGACTGAACACACCAGGATAGTAGTGTAAAGAGGGGCACACACCAGGACAGCAAAGGAAAGAAAAACACACGCAGACTGTACAAACCAGGGCAGCAATGGAAAGGAAGACACAGGTAGACTGAACACACCAGGATAGTAGTGTAAAGAGGGGCACACATTAGGACAGCAAGGGAAAGGAAGAAACGCGCAGACTGTGCACACTAGGATAGTAGTGTGAAGAGGGGCACACACCAGGACAGCAACGGAAAGGAAGACACACGCAGACTGAACAAACCAGGATAGTAGTGTAAAGAAGGGCACACACCAGGGCAGCAATGGAAAGGAAGACCTACGCAGACTGTACACACCAGGATAGTAGTGTAAAGAGGGGCACACACCAGGACAGCAATGGAAAGGAAGAAACACGAAGAATGTACAAACCAGGATAGTAGTGTAAAGAGGGCACACACCAGGACAGCACTGGAAAGGAATACACAAGCAGACTGAACACACCAGGATAGTAGTGTAAAGAGGGGCACACACCAGGACAGCAATGGAAAGGAAGATACATGCAGAATGAGCACACCGGGATAAGTAGTGTAAAGAGGGGCACACACTAGGACAGCAAAGGAAAGGAAGAAACGTGCAGACTGTGCACACTAGGATAGAAGTGTAAAGAGGGGCACACACCAGGACAGCAACGGAAAGGAAGACACGCGTAGACTGTACACACCAGGATAGTAGTGTGAAGAGGGGCACACACCAGGGCAGCAACGGAAAGACAGACACACGCGAACTGAACAAACAATGATAGCAGTGTAAAGAGGGGCACACACCAGGACATCAATGGAAAGGAAGAAACACAAAGACTGTGCACAACAGGATATTAGTGTAAAGAGGGGCACACAAGAGGACAGCAATGGAAAGGAAGACACAAGCAGACTGAACACACCAGGGTAGTAGTGTAAAGAGGGGCACACACCAGAGCAGCAATGGAAAGGAAGACACACGCAGACTGAAGAAACCATGACAGTAGTGCAAAGAGGGGCACACACCAGGACAGCAATGGAAAGAAAGACACGCGCAGACTGTACACACCAGGATAGTAGTGTAAAGAGGAGCACACACCAGAGCAGCAATGGAAAGGAAGACACACGCAGACTGAACAAACCAGGACAGTAGTGTAAAGAGGGGCACACACCAGAGCAGCAATGGAAAGACACGCAAACTATACACACCACGATAGTAGTGTAAAGAGGGGCACACACCAGGACAGCAATGGAAAGGAAGATACATGCAGAATGAGCACACCGGGATAAGTAGTGTAAAGAGGGGCACACACTAGGACAGCAATGGAAAGGAAGAAACGCGCAGACTGTGCACACTAGGATAGTAGTGTAAAGAGGGGCACACACCAGGACAGCAATGGAAAGGAAGACACGCGTAGACGGTACACACCAGGATAGTAGTGTGAAGAGGGGCACACACTAGGACAGCAAGGGAAAGGAAGAAACGCGCAGACTGTGCACACTAGGATAGTAGTGTGAAGAGGGGCACACACCAGGACAGCAACGGAAAGGAAGACACACGCAGACTGAACAAACCAGGATAGTAGTGTAAAGAGGGGCACACACCAGGGCAGCAATGGAAAGGAAGACCTACGCAGACTGTACACACCAGGATAGTAGTGTAAAGAGGGGCACACACCAGGACAGCAATGGAAAGGAAGAAACACGAAGACTGTACACACCAGGATAGTAGTGTAAAGAGGGGCACACACCAGGACAGCAATGGAAAGGAAGACACAAGCAGACTGAACACACCAGGATAGTAGTGCAAAGAGGGGCATACACCAGGACAGCAATGGAAAGGAAGATACATGCAGAATGAGCACACCGGGATAAGTAGTGTAAAGAGGGGCACACACCAGGACAACAATGGAAAGGAAGATACATGCAGAATGAGCACACCGGGATAAGTAGTGTAAAGAGGGGCACACACTAGGACAGCAATGGAAAGGAAGAAATGTGCAGACTGTGCACACTAGGATAGTAGTGTAAAGAGGGGCACACACCAGGACAGCAACGGAAAGGAAGACACCCATAGACTGTACACACCAGGATAGTAGTGTAAAGAGGGGCACACACCAGGACAGCAATGGAAAGGAAGACACACGCGGACTGAACACACCAGGATAGTAGTGTAAAGAGGGGCGCACACCAGGGCAGCAATGCAAAGGAAGAGACACGCGGACTGAAAACACCAGGATAGTAGTGTAAAGACGGGCGCACACCAGGGCAGCAATGGAAAGGAAGAGACACGCAGACTGAACACACCAGGATAGTAGTGTAAAGAGGGGCGCACACCAGGGCAGCAATGCAAAGGAAGAGACACGCGGACTGAACACACCAGGATAGTAGTGTAAAGACGGGCGCACACCAGGGCAGCAATGGAAAGGAAGAGACACGCAGACTGAACACACCAGGATAGTAGTGTAAAGAGGGGCACACACCAGGACAGCAAAGGAAAGGAAGACACACGCAGACTGTACACACCAGGATAGTAGTGTAAAGAGGGGCACACACCAAGGCAGCAATGGAAAGGAAGACACACGCAGACTGTACAAACCAGGATAGTCGTGTAAAGAGGGGCACACACCAGGACAGCAAAGGAAAGGAAGACACGCGTAGACTGTACACACCCGGACAGTAGTGTAAAGAGGGGCACCCACCAAGGCAGCAATGGAAAGGAAGACACACGCAGACTGAACACACCAGGACAGTAGTGTAAAGAGGGGCACACAGCAGAGCAGCAATGGAAAGGAAGACACACGCAGACTGAACACACCAGGATAGTAGTGCAAAGAGGGGCACACACCAGGACAGCAATGGAAAGGAAGACACACGCAGACTGTACACACCAGGATAGTAGTGCAAAGAGGGGCACACACCAGGACAGCAATGGAAAGGAAGACACAGGTAGACTACACACCAGGATAGTAGTGTAAAGAGGGGCACACACCAGGGCAGCAATGGAAAGAAAGACACACGCAGACTGAACACACCAGGATAGTAGTGTAAAGAGGGGCACACACCAGGACAGCAATGGAAAGGAAGACACAGGTAGACTACACACCAGGATAGTAGTGTAAAGGAAGACACAGGTAGACTGAACACACCAGGATAGTAGTGTAAAGAGGGGCACACATTAGGACAGCAAGGGAAAGGAAGAAACGCGCAGACTGTGCACACTAGGATAGTAGTGTGAAGAGGGGCACACACCAGGACAGCAACGGAAAGGGAAGACACACGCAGACTGAACAAACCAGGATAGTAGTGTAAAGAAGGGCACACACCAGGGCAGCAATGGAAAGGAAGACCTACGCAGACTGTACACACCAGGATAGTAGTGTAAAGAGGGGCACACACCAGGACAGCAATGGAAAGGAAGAAACACGAAGACTGTACAAACCAGGATAGTAGTGTAAAGAGGGGCACACACCAGGACAGCACTGGAAAGGAATACACAAGCAGACTGAACACACCAGGATAGTAGTGTAAAGAGGGGCACACACCAGGACAGCAATGGAAAGGAAGATACATGCAGAATGAGCACACCGGGATAAGTAGTGTAAAGAGGGGCACACACTAGGACAGCAAAGGAAAGGAAGAAACGTGCAGACTGTGCACACTAGGATAGAAGTGTAAAGAGGGGCACACACCAGGACAGCAACGGAAAGGAAGACACGCATAGACTGTACACACCAGGATAGTAGTGTGAAGAGGGGCACACACCAGGGCAGCAACGGAAAGACAGACACACGCGAACTGAACAAACAATGATAGTAGTGTAAAGAGGGCACACACCAGGACATCAATGGAAAGGAAGAAACACAAAGACTGTGCACAACAGGATATTAGTGTAAAGAGGGGCACACACGAGGACAGCAATGGAAAGGAAGACACAAGCAGACTGAACACACCAGGGTAGTAGTGTAAAGAGGGGCACACACCAGAGCAGCAATGGAAAGGAAGACACACGCAGACTGAACAAACCATGACAGTAGTGCAAAGAGGGGCACACACCAGGACAGCAATGGAAAGAAAGACACGCACAGACTGTACACACCAGGATAGTAGTGTAAAGAGGATCACACACCAGAGCAGTAATGGAAAGGAAGACACACGCAGACTGAACAAACCAGGACAGTAGTGTAAAGAGGGGCACACACCAGAGCAGCAATGGAAAGACACGCAAACTATACACACCACGATAGTAGTGTAAAGAGGGGCACACACCAGGACAGCAATGGAAAGGAAGATACATGCAGAATGAGCACACCGGGATAAGTAGTGTAAAGAGGGGCACACACTAGGACAGCAATGGAAAGGAAGAAACGCGCAGACTGTGCACACTAGGATAGTAGTGTAAAGAGGGGCACACACCAGGACAGCAACGGAAAGGAAGACACGAGAAGACTGTACACACCAGGATAGTAGTGTGAAGAGGGGCACACACCACGACAGCAAAGGAAAGAAAGACACACGCAGACTGTACCCACCAGGATAGTAGTGTAAAGAGGGGCACACACCAGGACAGCAACGGAAAGGAATACACAAGCAGACTGAACACACCAGGATAGTAGTGTAAAGAGGGGCACACACCAGGACAGCAATGGAAAGGAAGATACATGCAGAATGAGCACACCGGGATAAGTAGTGTAAAGAGGGGCACACACTAGGACAGCAAAGGAAAGGAAGAAACGTGCAGACTGTGCACACTAGGATAGAAGTGTAAAGAGGGGCACACACCAGGACAGCAACGGAAAGGAAGACACGCGTAGACTGTACACACCAGGATAGTAGTGTGAAGAGGGGCACACACCAGGGCAGCAACGGAAAGACAGACACACGCGAACTGAACAAACAATGATAGTAGTGTAAAGAGGGGCACACACCAGGACATCAATGGAAAGGAAGAAACACAAAGACTGTGCACAACAGGATATTAGTGTAAAGAGGGGCACACACGAGGACAGCAATGGAAAGGAAGACACAAGCAGACTGAACACACCAGGGTAGTAGTGTAAAGAGGGGCACACACCAGAGCAGCAATGGAAAGGAAGACACACGCAGACTGAAGAAACCATGACAGTAGTGCAAAGAGG
Source organism: Calotriton arnoldi (assembly GCA_963921515.1). Lineage (NCBI taxonomy): Eukaryota > Metazoa > Chordata > Amphibia > Caudata > Salamandridae > Calotriton > Calotriton arnoldi. The sequence goes on from CAWUFW010004672.1 coordinate 490,089, forward strand.
GGCACACACCAGGACAGCAATGGAAAGAAAGACACGCGCAGACTGTACACACCAGGATAGTAGTGTAAAGAGGAGCACACACCAGAGCAGCAATGGAAAGGAAGACACACGCAGACTGAACAAACCAGGACAGTAGTGTAAAGAGGGGCACACACCAGAGCAGCAATGGAAAGACACGCAAACTATACACACCACGATAGTAGTGTAAAGAGGGGCACACACCAGGACAGCAATGGAAAGGAAGATACATGCAGAATGAGCACACCGGGATAAGTAGTGTAAAGAGGGGCACACACTAGGACAGCAATGGAAAGGAAGAAACGCGCAGACTGTGCACACTAGGATAGTAGTGTAAAGAGGGGCACACACCAGGACAGCAACGGAAAGGAAGACACGCGTAGACGGTACACACCAGGATAGTAGTGTGAAGAGGGGCACACACTAGGACAGCAAGGGAAAGGAAGAAACGCGCAGACTGTGCACACTAGGATAGTAGTGTGAAGAGGGGCACACACCAGGACAGCAACGGAAAGGAAGACACACGCAGACTGAACAAACCAGTATAGTAGTGTAAAGAGGGGCACACACCAGGGCAGCAATGGAAAGGAAGACCTACGCAGACTGTACACACCAGGATAGTAGTGTAAAGAGGGGCACACACCAGGACAGCAATGGAAAGGAAGAAACACGAAGACTGTACACACCAGGATAGTAGTGTAAAGAGGGGCACACACCAGGACAGCAATGGAAAGGAAGACACAAGCAGACTGAACACACCAGGATAGTAGTGCAAAGAGGGGCATACACCAGGACAGCAATGGAAAGGAAGATACATGCAGAATGAGCACACCGGGATAAGTAGTGTAAAGAGGGGCACACACCAGGACAACAATGGAAAGGAAGATACATGCAGAATGAGCACACCGGGATAAGTAGTGTAAAGAGGGGCACACACTAGGACAGCAATGGAAAGGAAGAAATGTGCAGACTGTGCACACTAGGATAGTAGTGTAAAGAGGGGCACACACCAGGACAGCAACGGAAAGGAAGACACCCATAGACTGTACACACCAGGAGAGTAGTGTAAAGAGGGGCACACACCAGGACAGCAATGGAAAGGAAGACACACGCGGACTGAACACACCAGGATAGTAGTGTAAAGAGGGGCGCACACCAGGGCAGCAATGCAAAGGAAGAGACACGCGGACTGAAAACACCAGGATAGTAGTGTAAAGACGGGCGCACACCAGGGCAGCAATGGAAAGGAAGAGACACGCAGACTGAACACACCAGGATAGTAGTGTAAAGAGGGGCGCACACCAGGGCAGCAATGCAAAGGAAGAGACACGCGGACTGAACACACCAGGATAGTAGTGTAAAGACGGGCGCACACCAGGGCAGCAATGGAAAGGAAGAGACACGCAGACTGAACACACCAGGATAGTAGTGTAAAGAGGGGCACACACCAGGACAGCAAAGGAAAGGAAGACACACGCAGACTGTACACACCAGGATAGTAGTGTAAAGAGGGGCACACACCAAGGCAGCAATGGAAAGGAAGACACACGCAGACTGTACAAACCAGGATAGTCGTGTAAAGAGGGGCACACACCAGGACAGCAAAGGAAAGGAAGACACGCGTAGACTGTACACACCCGGACAGTAGTGTAAAGAGGGGCACCCACCAAGGCAGCAATGGAAAGGAAGACACACGCAGACTGAACACACCAGGACAGTAGTGTAAAGAGGGGCACACAGCAGAGCAGCAATGGAAAGGAAGACACACGCAGACTGAACACACCAGGATAGTAGTGCAAAGAGGGGCACACACCAGGACAGCAATGGAAAGGAAGACACACGCAGACTGTACACACCAGGATAGTAGTGCAAAGAGGGGCACACACCAGGACAGCAATGGAAAGGAAGACACAGGTAGACTACACACCAGGATAGTAGTGTAAAGAGGGGCACACACCAGGGCAGCAATGGAAAGAAAGACACACGCAGACTGAACACACCAGGATAGTAGTGTAAAGAGGGGCACACACCAGGACAGCAATGGAAAGGAAGACACAGGTAGACTACACACCAGGATAGTAGTGTAAAGGAAGACACAGGTAGACTGAACACACCAGGATAGTAGTGTAAAGAGGGGCACACATTAGGACAGCAAGGGAAAGGAAGAAACGCGCAGACTGTGCACACTAGGATAGTAGTGTGAAGAGGGGCACACACCAGGACAGCAACGGAAAGGAAGACACACGCAGACTGAACAAACCAGGATAGTAGTGTAAAGAAGGGCACACACCAGGGCAGCAATGGAAAGGAAGACCTACGCAGACTGTACACACCAGGATAGTAGTGTAAAGAGGGGCACACACCAGGACAGCAATGGAAAGGAAGAAACACGAAGACTGTACAAACCAGGATAGTAGTGTAAAGAGGGGCACACACCAGGACAGCACTGGAAAGGAATACACAAGCAGACTGAACACACCAGGATAGTAGTGTAAAGAGGGGCACACACCAGGACAGCAATGGAAAGGAAGATACATGCAGAATGAGCACACCGGGATAAGTAGTGTAAAGAGGGGCACACACTAGGACAGCAAAGGAAAGGAAGAAACGTGCAGACTGTGCACACTAGGATAGAAGTGTAAAGAGGGGCACACACCAGGACAGCAACGGAAAGGAAGACACGCATAGACTGTACACACCAGGATAGTAGTGTGAAGAGGGGCACACACCAGGGCAGCAACGGAAAGACAGACACACGCGAACTGAACAAACAATGATAGTAGTGTAAAGAGGGGCACACACCAGGACATCAATGGAAAGGAAGAAACACAAAGACTGTGCACAACAGGATATTAGTGTAAAGAGGGGCACACACGAGGACAGCAATGGAAAGGAAGACACAAGCAGACTGAACACACCAGGGTAGTAGTGTAAAGAGGGGCACACACCAGAGCAGCAATGGAAAGGAAGACACACGCAGACTGAACAAACCATGACAGTAGTGCAAAGAGGGGCACACACCAGGACAGCAATGGAAAGAAAGACACGCACAGACTGTACACACCAGGATAGTAGTGTAAAGAGGATCACACACCAGAGCAGTAATGGAAAGGAAGACACACGCAGACTGAACAAACCAGGACAGTAGTGTAAAGAGGGGCACACACCAGAGCAGCAATGGAAAGACACGCAAACTATACACACCACGATAGTAGTGTAAAGAGGGGCACACACCAGGACAGCAATGGAAAGGAAGATACATGCAGAATGAGCACACCGGGATAAGTAGTGTAAAGAGGGGCACACACTAGGACAGCAATGGAAAGGAAGAAACGCGCAGACTGTGCACACTAGGATAGTAGTGTAAAGAGGGGCACACACCAGGACAGCAACGGAAAGGAAGACACGCGTAGACGGTACACACCAGGATAGTAGTGTGAAGAGGGGCACACACCACGACAGCAAAGGAAAGAAAGACACACGCAGACTGTACCCACCAGGATAGTAGTGTAAAGAGGGGCACACACCAGGACAGCAACGGAAAGGAAGACACACGCAGACTGAACAAACCAGGATAGTAGTGTGAAGAGGGGCACACACAAGGCCAGCAACGGAAAGACAGACACACGCGAACTGAACAAACAACGATAGTAGTGTAAAGAGGGGCACACACCAGGACATCAATGGAAAAACAGACACACGCAGACTGAACACACCAGGATAGTAGTGTAAAGAGGGGCACACACCAGAGCAGCAATGGAAAGGAAGACACGCGTAGACTTTACACACCAGGATAGTAGTGTAAAGAGGGGCACACACCAAGGCAGCAATGGAAAGGAAGACAAACGCAGACTGTACACACCAGGATAGTAGTGTAAAGAGGGGCACACACCAGAGCAGCAATGGAAAGGAAGACACGCGTAGACTTTACACACCAGGATAGTAGTGTAAAGAGGGGCACACACCAAGGCAGCAATGGAAAGGAAGACAAACGCAGACTGTACACACCAGGATAGTAGTGTAAAGAGGGGCACACACCAGGACAGCAATGGAAAGGAAGATACATGCAGAATGAGCACACCGGGATAAGTAGTGTAAAGAGGGGCACACACTAGGACAGCAATGGAAAGGAAGAAACGCGCAGACTGTGCACACTAGGATAGTAGTGTAAAGAGGGGCACACACCAGGACAGCAACGGAAAGGAAGACACGCTTAGACGGTACACACCAGGATAGTAGTGTGAAGAGGGGCACACACCACGACAGCAAAGGAAAGAAAGACACACGCAGACTGTACCCACCAGGATAGTAGTGTAAAGAGGGGCACACACCAGGACAGCAACGGAAAGGAAGACACACGCAGACTGAACAAACCAGGATAGTAGTGTGAAGAGGGGCACACACAAGGCCAGCAACGGAAAGACAGACACACGCGAACTGAACAAACAACGATAGTAGTGTAAAGAGGGGCACACACCAGAGCAGCAATGGAAAGGAAGACACGCGTAGACTTTACACACCAGGATAGTAGTGTAAAGACGGGCGCACACCAGGGCAGCAATGGAAAGGAAGAGACACGCAGACTGAACACACCAGGATAGTAGTGTAAAGAGGGGCGCACACCAGGGCAGCAATGCAAAGGAAGAGACACGCGGACTGAACACACCAGGATAGTAGTGTAAAGACGGGCGCACACCAGGGCAGCAATGGAAAGGAAGAGACACTCAGACTGAACACACCAGGATAGTAGTGTAAAGAGTGGCACACACCAGGACAGCAAAGGAAAGGAAGACACACGCAGACTGTACACACCAGGATAGTAGTGTAAAGAGGGGCACACACCAAGGCAGCAATGGAAAGGAAGACACACGCAGACTGTACAAACCAGGATAGTCGTGTAAAGAGGGGCACACACCAGGACAGCAAAGGAAAGGAAGACACGCGTAGACTGTACACACCCGGACAGTAGTGTAAAGAGGGGCACACACCAAGGCAGCAATGGAAAGGAAGACACACGCAGACTGAACACACCAGGACAGTAGTGTAAAGAGGGGCACACAAAAGAGCAGCAATGGAAAGGAAGACACACGCAGACTGAACACACCAGGATAGTAGTGCAAAGAGGGGCACACACCAGGACAGCAATGGAAAGGAAGACACACGCAGACTGTACACACCAGGATAGTAGTGCAAAGAGGGGCACACACCAGGACAGCAATGGAAAGGAAGACACAGGTAGACTACACACCAGGATAGTAGTGTAAAGAGGGGCACACACCAGGGCAGCAATGGAAAGAAAGACACACGCAGACTGAACACACCAGGATAGTAGTGTAAAGAGGGGCACACACCAGGACAGCAATGGAAAGGAAGACACAGGTAGACTACACACCAGGATAGTAGTGTAAAGAGGGGCACACATCAGGGCAGCAATGGAAAGAAAGACACACGCAGACTGAACACACCAGGATAGTAGTGTAAAGAGGGGCACACACCAGGACAGCAAAGGAAAGAAAGACACACGCAGACTGTACAAACCAGGGCAGCAATGGAAAGGAAGACACAGGTAGACTGAACACACCAGGATAGTAGTGTAAAGAGGGGCACACACCAGGGCAGCAATGGAAAGAAAGACACACGCAGACTGAACACACCAGGATAGTAGTATAAAGAGGGGCACACACCAGGGCAGCAATGGAAAGAAAGACACACGCAGACTGAACACACCAGGATAGTAGTGTAAAGAGGGACACACACCAGGGCAGCAATGCAAAGGAAGAGACACGCAGACTGAACACACCAGGATAGTAGTGTAAAGACGGGCGCACACCAGGGCAGCAATGGAAAGGAAGAGACACGCAGACTGAACACACCAGGATAGTAGTGTAAAGAGGGGCACACACCAGGACAGCAAAGGAAAGGAAGACACACGCAGACTGTACACACCAGGATAGTAGTGTAAAGAGGGGCACACACCAAGGCAGCAATGGAAAGGAAGACACACGCAGACTGTACAAACCAGGATAGTCGTGTAAAGAGGGGCACACACCAGGACAGCAAAGGAAAGGAAGACACGCGTAGACTGTACACACCCGGACAGTAGTGTAAAGAGGGGCACACACCAAGGCAGCAATGGAAAGGAAGACACACGCAGACTGAACACACCAGGACAGTAGTGTAAAGAGGGGCACACACCAGAGCAGCAATGGAAAGGAAGACACGCGTAGACTTTACACACCAGGACAGAAGTGTAAAGTGGGGCGCACACCAAGGCAGCAATGGAAAGGAAGACAAACGAAGACTGAGCACACCAGGATAGTAGTGTAAAGAGGGGCACACACCAGGGCAGCAAAGGAAAGAAAGACACAGGCAGACTGTACACACCAGGATAGTAGTGTAAAGAGGGGCACACACAAGGACTGCAATGGAAAGGAAGACACACGCAGACTGAACACACCAGGATAGTAGTGTAAAGAGGGGCACACACCAGAGCAGCAATGGAAAGGAAGAAACACGAAGACTGTGCACAACTGGATAGTAGTGTAAAGAGGGGCACACACCAGGACAGCAATGGAAAGGAAGACACAAGCAGACTGAACACACCAGGATAGTAGTGTAAAGAGGGGCACACACCAGAGCAGCAATGGAAAGGAAGACACACGCAGACTGAACAAACCAGGACAGTAGTGCAAAGAGGGGCACACACCAGGATAGCAATGGAAAGAAAGACACGCGCAGACTGAACACAACAGGATAGTAGTGTAAAGAGGGGCACACACCAGAGCAGCAATGGAAAGGAAGACACACGCAGACTGAACAAACCAGGACAGTAGTGTAAAGAGGGGCACACACCAGAGCAGCAATGGAAAGACACGCAAACTATACACACCACGATAGTAGTGTAAAGAGGGGCACTCACCAGGATAGCAATGGAAAGATACACCCAGACTATCACACACCACGATAGTAGTGTAAATAATGGCACATACTTGGACAGCAATGGAAAGGAAGACACACAAGGACTGAACAAACAATCATAGTCGTGTAAAGAGTGGAACACACCAGGACAGCAATGGAAAGGAAGACACATGCAGAATGAGCACACCGGGATAAGTAGTGTAAAGAGGGGTACACATTAGGACAGCAAGGGAAAGGAAGAAACGCGCAGACTGTGCACACTAGGATAGTAGTGTGAAGAGGGGCACACACCAGGACAGCAACGGAAAGGAAGACACACGCAGACTGAACAAACCAGGATAGTAGTGTAAAGAAGGGCACACACCAGGGCAGCAATGGAAAGGAAGACCTACGCAGACTGTACACACCAGGATAGTAGTGTAAAGAGGGGCACACACCAGGACAGCAATGGAAAGGAAGAAACACGAACACTGTACAAACCAGGATAGTAGTGTAAAGAGGGGCACACACCAGGACAGCAATGGAAAGGAAGACACAAGCAGACTGAACACACCAGGATAGTAGTGTAAAGAGGGGCACACACCAGGACAGCAATGGAAAGGAAGATACATGCAGAATGAGCACACCGGGATAAGTAGTGTAAAGAGGGGCACACACTAGGACAGCAATGGAAAGGAAGAAACGTGCAGACTGTGCACTCTAGGATAGAAGTGTAAAGAGGGGCACACACCAGGACAGCAACGGAAAGGAAAACACGCGTAGACTGTACACACCAGGATAGTAGTGTGAAGAGGGGCACACACCAGGGCAGCAACGGAAAGACAGACACACGCGAACTGAACAAACAATGATAGTAGTGTAAAGAGGGGCATACACCAGGACATCAATGGAAAGGAAGAAACACAAAGACTGTGCACAACAGGATATTAGTGTAAAGAGGGGCACACACGAGGACAGCAATGGAAAGGAAGACACAAGCAGACTGAACACACCAGGATAGTAGTGTAAAGAGGGGCACACACCAGAGCAGCAATGGAAAGGAAGACACACGCAGACTGAACAAACCATGACAGTAGTGCAAAGAGGGGCACACACCAGGACAGCAATGGAAAGAAAGACACGCGCAGACTGTACACACCAGGATAGTAGTGTAAAGAGGAGCACACACCAGAGCAGCAATGGAAAGGAAGACACACGCAGACTGAACAAACCAGGACAGTAGTGTAAAGAGGGGCACACACCAGAGCAGCAATGGAAAGACACGCAAACTATACACACCACGATAGTAGTGTAAAGAGGGGCACACACCAGGACAGCAATGGAAAGGAAAATACATGCAGAATGAGCACACCGGGATAAGTAGTGTAAAGAGGGGCACACACTAGGACAGCAATGGAAAGGAAGAAACGCGCAGACTGTGCACACTAGGATAGTAGTGTAAAGAGGGGCACACACCAGGACAGCAACGGAAAGGAAGACACGCGTGAGACGGTACACACCAGGATAGTAGTGTGAAGAGGGGCACACACCACGACAGCAAAGGAAAGAAAGACACACGCAGACTGTACCCACCAGGATAGTAGTGTAAAGAGGGGCACACACCAGGACAGCAACGGAAAGGAAGACACACGCAGACTGAACAAACCAGGATAGTAGTGTGAAGAGGGGCACACACAAGGCCAGCAACGGAAAGACAGACACACGCGAACTGAACAAACAACGATAGTAGTGTAAAGAGGGGCACACACCAGGACATCAATGGAAAAACAGACACACGCAGACTGAACACACCAGGATAGTAGTGTAAAGAGGAGCACACACCAGAGCAGCAATGGAAAGGAAGACACGCGTAGACTTTACACACCAGGATAGTAGTGTAAAGAGGGGCACACACCAAGGCAGCAATGGAAAGGAAGACAAACGCAGACTGTACACACCAGGATAGTAGTGTAAAGAGGGGCACACACCAGGGCAGCAAAGGAAAGAAAGACACACGCAGACTGTACACACCAGGATAGTAGTGTAAAGAGGGGCACCCACCAGGACTGCAATGGAAAGGAAGACACACGCAGACTGTACACACCAGGATAGTAGTGCAAAGAGGGGCACACACCAGGGCAGCAATGGAAAGGAAGACACATGCAGACTGAACACACCAGGATAGTAGTGCAAAGAGGGGCACACACCAGGACAGCAATGGAAAGGAAGAAACACGAAGACTGTGCACAACTGGATAGTAGTGTAAAGAGGGGCACACACCAGGACAGCAATGGAAAGGAAGACACAAGCAGACTGAACACACCAGGATAGTAGTGTAAAGAGGGGCACACACCAGAGCAGCAATGGAAAGGAAGACACACACAGACTGAACAAACCAGGACAGTAGTGCAAAGAGGGGCACACACCAGGACAGCAATGGAAAGAAAGACACGCGCAGACTGTACACACCAGGATAGTAGTGTAAATAGGGGCACACACCAGAGCAGCAATGGAAAGGAAGACACACGCAGACTGAACAAACCAGGACAGTAGTGTAAAGAGGGGCACACACCAGAGCAGCAACGGAAAGACACGCAAACTATACACACCACGATAGTAGTGTAAAGAGGGGCACTCACCAGGATAGCAATGGAAAGACACACCCAGACTATCACACACCACGATAGTAGTGTAAATAATGGCACATACTGGGACAGCAATGGAAAGGAAGATACACAAGGACTGAACAAACAATCATAGTCGTGTAAAGAGGGGAACACACCAGGACAGCAATGGAAAGGAAGACACATGCAGAATGAGCACACCGGGATAAGTAGTGTAAAGAGGGGCACACACTAGGACAGCAAGGGAAAGGAAGAAACGCGCAGACTGTGCACACTAGGATAGTAGTGTGAAGAGAGGCACACACCAGGACAGCAATGGAAAGGAAGACACATGCAGACTGAACAAACCAGAATAGTAGTGTAAAGAGGGGCACACACCATGGCAGCAATGGAAAGGAAGACCTACGCAGACTGTACAAACCAGGATAGTAGTGTAAAGAGGGGCACACACCAGGACAGCAATGGAAAGGAAGACACAAGCAGACTGAACACACCAGGATAGTAGTGTAAAGAGGGGCACACACCAGGACAGCAATGGAAAGGAAGATACATGCAGAATGAGCACACCGGGATAAGTAGTGTAAAGAGGGGCACACACTAGGACAGCAATGGAAAGGAAGAAACGTGCAGACTGTGCACACTAGGATAGAAGTGTAAAGAGGGGCACACACCAGGACAGCAACGGAAAGGAAGACACACGTAGACTGTACACACCAGGATAGTAGTGTGAAGAGGGGCACACACCAGGGCAGCAACGAAAAGACAGACACACACGAACTGAACAAACAATGATAGTAGTGTAAAGAGGGGCACACACCAGGACATCAATGGAAAGGAAGAAACACAAAGACTGTGCACACTCGGATAGAAGTGTAAAGAGGGGCACACACCAGGACAGCAACGGAAAGGAAGACACGCGTAGACTGTACACACCAGGATAGTAGTGTGAAGAGGGGCACACACCACAACAGCAAAGGAAAGAAAGACACACGCAGACTGTACACACCAGGATAGTAGTGTAAAGAGGAGCACACACCAGGACAGCAATGGAAAGGAAGACACACGCAGACTGAACACACCAGGATAGTAGTGCAAAGATGGGCACACACCAGGACAGCAATGGAAAGGAAGAAACACAAACACTGTGCACAACAGGATAGTAGTGTAAAGAGGGGCACACACCAGGACAGCAATGGAAAGGAAGACACAAGCCGACTGAAAACACCAGGATAGTAGTGTAAAGAGGGCACACACCAGAGCAGCAATGGAAAGGAAGACACACGCAGACTGAACAAACCATGACAGTAGTGCAAAGAGGGGCACACACCAGGACAGCAATGGAAAGAAAGACACGCGCAGACTGTACACACCAGGATAGTAATGTAAAGAGGAGCACACACCAGAGCAGCAATGGAAAGGAAGACACACGCAGACTGAACAAACCAGGACAGTAGTGTAAAGAGGGGCACACACCAGAGCAGCAATGGAAAGACACGCAAACTATACACACCACGATAGTAGTGTAAAGAGGGGCACACACCAGGACAGCAATGGAAAGGAAGATACATGCAGAATGAGCACACCGGGATAAGTAGTGTAAAGAGGCGCACACACTAGGACAGCAATGGAAAGGAAGAAATGCGCAGACTGTGCACACTAGGATAGTAGTGTAAAGAGGGGCACACACCAGGACAGCAACGGAAAGGAAGACACGCGTAGACTGTACACACCAGGATAGTAGTGTGAAGAGGGGCACACACCACGACAGCAAAGGAAAGAAAGACACACGCAGACTGTACACACCAGGATAGTAGTGTAAAGAGGGGCACACACCAGGACAGCAACGGTAAGGAAGACACACGCAGACTGAACAAACCAGGATAGTAGTGTGAAGAGGGGCACAAACAAGGCCAGCAACGGAAAGAAAGACACACGCAGACTGTACACACCAGGATAGTAGTGTAAAGAGGGGCACATACCAGGACAGCAATGGAAAGAAAGACACACGCAGACTGAACACACCAGGATAGTAGTGTTAAGAGGGGCACACACCAGGACAGCAATGGAAAGAAAGACACACGCAGACTGAACACACCAGGATAGTAGTGTAAAGAGGGGCACACACCAGGAAAGCAATGGAAAGGAAGACACACGCAGACTGTACACACCAGGATAGTAGTGCAACGAGGGGCAAACACCAGAGCAGCAATGGAAAGACACGCAAACTATACACACCACGATAGTAGTGTAAAAAGGGGCACACACCAGGATAGCAATGGAAAGACACACCCAGACTATGACACACCACGATAGTAGTGTAAAGAATGGCACATACTAGGACAGCAATGGAAAGGAAGACACACAAGGACTGAACAAACAATCATAGTCGTGTAAAGAGGGAACACACCAGGACAGCAATGGAAAGGAAGACACATGCAGAATGAGCACACCGGGATAAGTAGTGTAAAGAGGGGCACACACTAGGACAGCAATGGAAAGGAAGAAACGCGCAGACTGTGTACACTAGGATAGTAGTGTGAAGAGGGGCACACACCAGGACAGCAACGGAAAGGAAGTCAAACGCAGAATGTACACACCAGGATAGTAGTGTAAAGAGGGGCACACACCAGGGCAGCAAAGGAAAGAAAGACACACGCAGACTGTACACACCAGGATAGTAGAGTAAAGAGGGGCACACACCAGGACAGCAATGGAAAGGAAGACAAACGAAGACTGTACACACCAGGATAATAGTGTAAAGAGGGGCACACACCAGGGCAGCAATGGAAAGGAAGACAAATGCAGACTGTACACACCAGGATAGTAGTATGAAGAGGGGCACACACCAGGACAGCAACGGAAAGGAAGACAAACGCAGACTGTACACACCAGGATAGTAGTGTAAAGAGGGGCACACACCAGGACAGCAACGGAAAGGAAGACAAACGCAGACTGAACAAACCAGGACAGTAGTGTAAAGAGGGGCACACACCAGAGCAGCAATGGAAAGACACGCAAACTATACACACCACGATAGTAGTGTAAAAAGGGGCACACACCAGGATAGCAATGGAAAGACACACCCAGACTATGACACACCACGATAGTAGTGTAAAGAATGGCACATACTAGGACAGCAATGGAAAGGAAGACACACAAGGACTGAACAAACAATCATAGTCGTGTAAAGAGGGGAACACACCAGGACAGCAATGGAAAGGAAGACACATGCAGAATGAGCACACCGGGATAAGTAGTGTAAAGAGGGGCACACACTAGGACAGCAATGGAAAGGAAGAAACGCGCAGACTGTGTACACTAGGATAGTAGTGTGAAGAGGGGCACACACCAGGACAGCAACGGAAAGGAAGTCAAACGCAGAATGTACACACCAGGATAGTAGTGTAAAGAGGGGCACACACCAGGGCAGCAAAGGAAAGAAAGACACACGCAGACTGTACACACCAGGATAGTAGAGTAAAGAGGGGCACACACCAGGACAGCAATGGAAAGGAAGACAAACGAAGACTGTACACACCAGGATAATAGTGTAAAGAGGGGCACACACCAGGGCAGCAATGGAAAGGAAGACAAATGCAGACTGTACACACCAGGATAGTAGTATGAAGAGGGGCACACACCAGGACAGCAACGGAAAGGAAGACAAACGCAGACTGTACACACCAGGATAGTAGTGTAAAGAGGGGCACACACCAGGACAGCAACGGAAAGGAAGACAAACGCAGACTGTACACACCAGGATAGTAGTGTGAAGAGGGGCACACACCAGGGCAGCAAAGGAAAGAAAGACACACGCAGACTGTACACACCAGGATAGTAGTGTAAAGAATGGCACACACCAGGGCAGCAAAGGAAAGAAAGACACACGCAGACTGTACACACCAGGATAGTAGTGTAAAGAGGGGCACACACCAGGGCAGCAATGGAAAGGAAGACACATGCAGAATGAGCACACCGGGATAAGTAGTGTAAAGAGGGGCACACACTAGGACAGCAAGGGAAAGGAAGAAACGTGCAGACTGTGCACACTAGGATAGTAGTGTGAAGAGGGGTACACAGCAGGACAGCAACGGAAAGGAAGTTACACGCAGACTGAACAAACTAGGATAGTAGTGTGAAGAGGGGCACACACCAGGGCAGCAACGGAAAGACAGGCACACGCGAACTGAACAAACAGCGATAGTAGTGTAAAGAGGGGCACACACCAGGAGATCAATGGAAAGACAGACACACGCAGACTGAACACACCAGGATAGTAGTGTAAAGAGGGGCACACACTAGACCGGGAATGGAAAGACAGACACACGCAGACTGTACACACCAGGATAGTAGTGTAAAGAGGGCCACACACCAGGACAGCAACGGGAAGGAAGACACACGCAGACTGTACACACCAGGATAGTAGTGTAAAGAATGGCACACACCAGGGCAGCAAAGGAAAGAAAGACACACGCAGACTGTACACACCAGGATAGTAGTGTAAAGAGGAGCACACACCAGGGCAGCAATGGAAAGGAAGACACATGCAGAATGAGCACACCGGGATAAGTAGTGTAAAGAGGGGCACACACTAGGACAGCAAGGGAAAGGAAGAAACGTGCAGACTGTGCACACTAGGATAGTAGTGTGAAGAGGGGTACACAGCAGGACAGCAACGGAAAGGAAGTTACACGCAGACTGAACAAACTAGGATAGTAGTGTGAAGAGGGGCACACACCAGGGCAGCAACGGAAAGACAGGCACACGCGAACTGAACAAACAGCGATAGTAGTGTAAAGAGGGGCACACACCAGGAGATCAATGGAAATACAGACACACGCAGACTGAACACACCAGGATAGTAGTGTAAAGAGGGGCACACACTAGACCGGGAATGGAAAGACAGACACACGCAGACTGTACACACCAGGATAGTAGTGTAAAGAGGGCCACACACCAGGACAGCAACGGGAAGGAAGACACAGGCAGACTGTACACACCAGGGTAGCAATGGAATGGAAGACACACGCAGACTGTACAGACCAGGATAGTAGTGTTAAGAGGGGAACACACCACGACAGCAACGGAAAGACAGACACACACGGACTGAACAAACAACGATAGTAGTGTAAAGAGGGGCACATACCAGGACAGCAATGGAAAGACAGATACACGCAGACTGTACACACCAGGATAGTAGTGTAAAGAGGGGCACACACCAGGACAGCAAAGGAAAGAAAGACACACGCAGACTGTACACACCAGGATAGTAGTGTAAAGAGGGGCACACACCAGGACAGCAAAGGAAAGAAAGACACACGCAGACTGTACACACCAGGATAGTAGTGTAAATATGGGCACACACCAGGACAGCAATGGAAAGACAGACACACACGGACTGAACAAACAACGATAGTAGTGTAAAGAGGGGCACACACCAGGGCAGCAATGGAAAGGAAGATACACGCAGACTGTTCACACCAGGATAGTAGTGTAAAGAGGGGCACACACCAGGACAGCAAAGGAAAGAAAGACACACACAGACTGTACACACCAGGATAGTAGTGTAAAGAGGGGCACATACCAGGACAGCAATGGAAAGAAAGACACACGCAGACTGAACACACCAGGATAGTAGTGTTAAGAGGGGCACACACCAGGACAGCAATGGAAAGAAAGACACACGCAGACTGAACACACCAGGATAGTAGTGTAAAGAGGGGCACACACCAGGAAAGCAATGGAAAGGAAGACACACGCAGACTGTACACACCAGGATAGTAGTGCAACGAGGGGCAAACACCAGGGCAGCAATGGAAAGGAAGACACACGCAGACTGTACACACTAGGATAGTAGTGTAAAGAGGGGCACACATCAGGACAGCAATGGACAGGAAGGCACAAGCAGACTGAACACACCAGGATAGCAGTGTAAAGAGGGCCACACACCAGGACAGCAACGGGAAGGAAGACACAGGCAGACTGTACACACCAGGGTAGCAATGGAATGGAAGACACACGCAGACTGTACAGACCAGGATAGTAGTGTTAAGAGGGAACACACCACGACAGCAACGGAAAGACAGACACACACGGACTGAACAAACAACGATAGTAGTGTAAAGAGGGGCACATACCAGGTCAGCAATGGAAAGACAGACACACGCAGACTGAACACACCAGGATAGTAGTGTACAGAGGGGAACACACCAGGGGGCAGCAATGGAAAGGAAGATACACGCAGACTGTACACACCAGGATAGTAGTGTAAAGAGGGGCACACACCAGGACAGCAAAGGAAAGAAAGACACACGCAGACTGTACACACCAGGATAGTAGTGTAAAGAGGGGCACACACCAGGACAGCAAAGGAAAGAAAGACACACGCAGACTGTACACACCAGGATAGTAGTGTAAATAGGGGCACACACCAGGACAGCAATGGAAAGACAGACACACACGGACTGAACAAACAACAATAGTAGTGTAAAGAGGGGCACACACCAGGGCAGCAATGGAAAGGAAGATACACACAGACTGTACACACCAGGATAGTAGTGTACAGAGGGGCACACACCAGGGCAGCAATGGAAAGGAAGATACACGCAGACTGTACACACCAGGATAGTAGTGTAAAGAGGGGCACACACCAGGACAGCAAAGGAAAGAAAGACACACGCAGACTGTACACACCAGGATAGTAGTGTAAAGAGGGGCACATACCAGGACAGCAATGGAAAGAAAGACACACGCAGACTGAACACACCAGGATAGTAGTGTTAAGAGGGGCACACACCAGGACAGCAATGGAAAGAAAGACACACGCAGACTGAACACACCAGGATAGTAGTGTAAAGAGGGGCACACACCAGGAAAGCAATGGAAAGGAAGACACACGCAGACTGTACACACCAGGATAGTAGTGCAACGAGGGGCAAACACCAGGGCAGCAATGGAAAGGAAGACACACGCAGACTGTACACACTAGGATAGTAGTGTAAAGAGGGGCACACATCAGGACAGCAATGGACAGGAAGGCACAAGCAGACTGAACAAACCAGGACAGTAGTGTAAAGAGGGGCACACACCAGAGCAGCAATGGAAAGACACTCAAACTATACACACCACGATAGTAGTGTAAAAGGGGCACACACCAGGATAGCAATGGAAAGACACACCCAGACTATGACACACCACGATAGTAGTGTAAAGAATGGCACATACTAGGACAGCAATGGAAAGGAAGACACACAAGGACTGAACAAACAATCATAGTCGTGTAAAGAGGGGAACACACCAGGACAGCAATGGAAAGGAAGACACATGCAGAATGAGCACACCGGGATAAGTAGTGTAAAGAGGGGCACACACTAGGACAGCAATGGAAAGGAAGAAACGCGCAGACTGTGTACACTAGGATAGTAGTGTGAAGAGGGGCACACACCAGGACAGCAACGGAAAGGAAGTCAAACGCAGAATGTACACACCAGGATAGTAGTGTAAAGAGGGGCACACACCAGGGCAGCAAAGGAAAGAAAGACACACGCAGACTGTACACACCAGGATAGTAGTGTAAATAGGGGCACACACCAGAGCAGCAATGGAAAGGAAGACACACGCAGACTGAACAAACCAGGACAGTAGTGTAAAGAGGGGCACACACCAGAGCAGCAACGGAAAGACACGCAAACTATACACACCACGATAGTAGTGTAAAGAGGGGCACTCACCAGGATAGCAATGGAAAGACACACCCAGACTATCACACACCACGATAGTAGTGTAAATAATGGCACATACTGGGACAGCAATGGAAAGGAAGATACACAAGGACTGAACAAACAATCATAGTCGTGTAAAGAGGGGAACACACCAGGACAGCAATGGAAAGGAAGACACATGCAGAATGAGCACACCGGGATAAGTAGTGTAAAGAGGGGCACACACTAGGACAGCAAGGGAAAGGAAGAAACGCGCAGACTGTGCACACTAGGATAGTAGTGTGAAGAGAGGCACACACCAGGACAGCAATGGAAAGGAAGACACATGCAGACTGAACAAACCAGAATAGTAGTGTAAAGAGGGGCACACACCATGGCAGCAATGGAAAGGAAGACCTACGCAGACTGTACAAACCAGGATAGTAGTGTAAAGAGGGGCACACACCAGGACAGCAATGGAAAGGAAGACACAAGCAGACTGAACACACCAGGATAGTAGTGTAAAGAGGGGCACACACCAGGACAGCAATGGAAAGGAAGATACATGCAGAATGAGCACACCGGGATAAGTAGTGTAAAGAGGGGCACACACTAGGACAGCAATGGAAAGGAAGAAACGTGCAGACTGTGCACACTAGGATAGAAGTGTAAAGAGGGGCACACACCAGGACAGCAACGGAAAGGAAGACACACGTAGACTGTACACACCAGGATAGTAGTGTGAAGAGGGGCACACACCAGGGCAGCAACGAAAAGACAGACACACACGAACTGAACAAACAATGATAGTAGTGTAAAGAGGGGCACACACCAGGACATCAATGGAAAGGAAGAAACACAAAGACTGTGCACACTCGGATAGAAGTGTAAAGAGGGGCACACACCAGGACAGCAACGGAAAGGAAGAAACGCGTAGACTGTACACACCAGGATAGTAGTGTGAAGAGGGGCACACACCACAACAGCAAAGGAAAGAAAGACACACGCAGACTGTACACACCAGGATAGTAGTGTAAAGAGGGGCACACACCAGGACAGCAATGGAAAGGAAGACACACGCAGACTGAACACACCAGGATAGTAGTGCAAAGATGGGCACACACCAGGACAGCAATGGAAAGGAAGAAACACAAACACTGTGCACAACAGGATAGTAGTGTAAAGAGGGGCACACACCAGGACAGCAATGGAAAGGAAGACACAAGCCGACTGAAAACACCAGGATAGTAGTGTAAAGAGGGGCACACACCAGAGCAGCAATGGAAAGGAAGACACACGCAGACTGAACAAACCATGACAGTAGTGCAAAGAGGGGCACACACCAGGACAGCAATGGAAAGAAAGACACGCGCAGACTGTACACACCAGGATAGTAATGTAAAGAGGAGCACACACCAGAGCAGCAATGGAAAGGAAGACACACGCAGACTGAACAAACCAGGACAGTAGTGTAAAGAGGGGCACACACCAGAGCAGCAATGGAAAGACACGCAAACTATACACACCACGATAGTAGTGTAAAGAGGGCACACACCAGGACAGCAATGGAAAGGAAGATACATGCAGAATGAGCACACCGGGATAAGTAGTGTAAAGAGGCGCACACACTAGGACAGCAATGGAAAGGAAGAAATGCGCAGACTGTGCACACTAGGATAGTAGTGTAAAGAGGGGCACACACCAGGACAGCAACGGAAAGGAAGACACGCGTAGACTGTACACACCAGGATAGTAGTGTGAAGAGGGGCACACACCACGACAGCAAAGGAAAGAAAGACACACGCAGACTGTACACACCAGGATAGTAGTGTAAAGAGGGGCACACACCAGGACAGCAACGGTAAGGAAGACACACGCAGACTGAACAAACCAGGATAGTAGTGTGAAGAGGGGCACAAACAAGGCCAGCAACGGAAAGAAAGACACACGCAGACTGAACACACCAGGATAGTAGTGTAAAGAGGGGCACATACCAGGACAGCAATGGAAAGGAAGACACACGCAGACTGTACACACCAGGATAGTAGTGCAACGAGGGGCAAACACCAGGGCAGCAATGGAAAGGAAGACACACGCAGACTGTACACACTAGGATAGTAGTGTAAAGAGGGGCACACATCAGGACAGCAATGGACAGGAAGGCACAAGCAGACTGAACAAACCAGGACAGTAGTGTAAAGAGGGGCACACACCAGAGCAGCAATGGAAAGACACTCAAACTATACACACCACGATAGTAGTGTAAAAGGGGCACACACCAGGATAGCAATGGAAAGACACACCCAGACTATGACACACCACGATAGTAGTGTAAAGAATGGCACATACTAGGACAGCAATGGAAAGGAAGACACACAAGGACTGAACAAACAATCATAGTCGTGTAAAGAGGGGAACACACCAGGACAGCAATGGAAAGGAAGACACATGCAGAATGAGCACACCGGGATAAGTAGTGTAAAGAGGGGCACACACTAGGACAGCAATGGAAAGGAAGAAACGCGCAGACTGTGTACACTAGGATAGTAGTGTGAAGAGGGGCACACACCAGGACAGCAACGGAAAGGAAGTCAAACGCAGAATGTACACACCAGGATAGTAGTGTAAAGAGGGGCACACACCAGGGCAGCAAAGGAAAGAAAGACACACGCAGACTGTACACACCAGGATAGTAGAGTAAAGAGGGGCACACACCAGGACAGCAATGGAAAGGAAGACAAACGAAGACTGTACACACCAGGATAATAGTGTAAAGAGGGGCACACACCAGGGCAGCAATGGAAAGGAAGACAAATGCAGACTGTACACACCAGGATAGTAGTATGAAGAGGGGCACACACCAGGACAGCAAAGGAAAGAAAGACACACGCAGACTGTACACACCAGGATAGTAGTGTAAATAGGGAGCACACACCAGGACAGCAATGGAAAGACAGACACACACGGACTGAACAAACAACGATAGTAGTGTAAAGAGGGGCACACACCAGGGCAGCAATGGAAAGGAAGATACACACAGACTGTACACACCAGGATAGTAGTGTACAGAGGGGCACACACCAGGGCAGCAATGGAAAGGAAGATACACGCAGACTGTACACACCAGGATAGTAGTGTAAAGAGGGGCACACACCAGGACAGCAAAGGAAAGAAAGACACACGCAGACTGTACACACCAGGATAGTAGTGTAAAGAGGGGCACATACCAGGACAGCAATGGAAAGAAAGACACACGCAGACTGAACACACCAGGATAGTAGTGTTAAGAGGGGCACACACCAGGACAGCAATGGAAAGAAAGACACACGCAGACTGAACACACCAGGATAGCAGTGTAAAGAGGGCCACACACCAGGACAGCAACGGGAAGGAAGACACAGGCAGACTGTACACACCAGGGTAGCAATGGAATGGAAGACACACGCAGACTGTACAGACCAGGATAGTAGTGTTAAGTCGGGCACATACCAGGATAGCAATGGAAAGAAAGACACACGCAGACTGAACACACCAGGATAGTAGTGTTAAGAGGGGCACACACCAGGACAGCAATGGAAAGAAAGACACACGCAGACTGAACACACCAGGATAGTAGTGTTAAGAGGGGCACACACCAGGACAGCAATGGAAAGAAAGACACACGCAGACTGAACACACCAGGATAGTAGTGTAAAGAGGGGCACACACCAGGAAAGCAATGGAAAGGAAGACACACGCAGACTGTACACACCAGGATAGTAGTGCAACGAGGGGCAAACACCAGGGCAGCAATGGAAAGGAAGACACACGCAGACTGTACACACTAGGATAGTAGTGTAAAGAGGGGCACACAGCAGGACAGCAATGGACAGGAAGGCACAAGCAGACTGAACACACCAGGATAGCAGTGTAAAGAGGGGCAAACACCAGAGCAGCAATGGAAAGGAAGACACACGCAGACTGAACAAACCAGGACAGTAGTGTAAAGAGGGGCACACACCAGAGCAGCAATGGAAAGACACGCAAACTATACACACCACGATAGTAGTGTAAAAGGGGCACACACCAGGATAGCAATGGAAAGACACACCCAGACTATGACACACCACGATAGTAGTGTAAAGAATGGCACATACTAGGACAGCAATGGAAAGGAAGACACACAAGGACTGAACAAACAATCATAGTCGTGTAAAGAGGGGAACACACCAGGACAGCAATGGAAAGGAAGACACATGCAGAATGAGCACACCGGGATAAGTAGTGTAAAGAGGGGCACACACTAGGACAGCAATGGAAAGGAAGAAACGCGCAGACTGTGTACACTAGGATAGTAGTGTGAAGAGGGGCACACACCAGGACAGCAACGGAAAGGAAGTCAAACGCAGAATGTACACACCAGGATAGTAGTGTAAAGAGGGGCACACACCAGGGCAGCAAAGGAAAGAAAGACACACGCAGACTGTACACACCAGGATAGTAGAGTAAAGAGGGGCACACACCAGGACAGCAAAGGAAAGGAAGACAAACGAAGACTGTACACACCAGGATAATAGTGTAAAGAGGGGCACACACCAGGGCAGCAATGGAAAGGAAGACAAATGCAGACTGTACACACCAGGATAGTAGTATGAAGAGGGGCACACACCAGGACAGCAACGGAAAGGAAGACAAACGCAGACTGTACTCACCAGGATAGTAGTGTAAAGAGGGGCACACACCAGGACAGCAACGGAAAGGAAGACAAACGCAGACTGTACACACCAGGATAGTAGTGTGAAGAGGGGCACACACCAGGGCAGCAAAGGAAAGAAAGACACACGCAGACTGTACACACCAGGATAGTAGTGTAAAGAATGGCACACACCAGGGCAGCAAAGGAAAGAAAGACACACGCAGACTGTACACACCAGGATAGTAGTGTAAAGAGGGGCACACACCAGGGCAGCAATGGAAAGGAAGACACATGCAGAATGAGCACACCGGGATAAGTAGTGTAAAGAGGGGCACACACTAGGACAGCAAGGGAAAGGAAGAAACGTGCAGACTGTGCACACTAGGATAGTAGTGTGAAGAGGGGTACACAGCAGGACAGCAACGGAAAGGAAGTTACACGCAGACTGAATAAACTAGGATAGTAGTGTGAAGAGGGCACACACCAGGGCAGCAACGGAAAGACAGGCACACGCGAACTGAACAAACAGCGATAGTAGTGTAAAGAGGGGCACACACCAGGAGATCAATGGAAAGACAGACACACGCAGACTGAACACACCAGGATAGTAGTGTAAAGAGGGGCACACACTAGAACAGTAATGGAAAGACAGACACACGCAGACTGTACACACCAGAATAGTAGTGTATAGAGGGCCACACACCAGGACAGCAACGGAAAGGAAGACACAGGCAGACTGTACACACCAGGGTAGCAATGGAATGGAAGACACACGCAGACTGTACAGACCAGAATAGTAGTGTTAAGAGGGGAACACACCAGGACAGCAACGGAAAGACAGACACACACGGACTGAACAAACAACGATAGTAGTGTAAAGAGGGGCACACACCAGGGCAGCAATGGAAAGGAAGATACACACAGACTGTACACACCAGGATAGTAGTGTACAGAGGGGCACACACCAGGGCAGCAATGGAAAGAAAGATACACGCAGACTGTACACACCAGGATAGTAGTGTAAAGAGGGGCACACACCAGGACAGCAAAGGAAAGAAAGACACACGCAGACTGTACACACCAGGATAGTAGTGTAAAGAGGGGCACATACCAGGACAGCAATGGAAAGAAAGACACACGCAGACTGAACACACCAGGATAGTAGTGTTAAGAGGGGCACACACCAGGACAGCAATGGAAAAGAAAGACACACGCAGACTGAACACACCAGGATAGTAGTGTAAAGAGGGGCACACACCAGGAAAGCAATGGAAAGGAAGACACACGCAGACTGTACACACCAGGATAGTAGTGCAACGAGGGGCAAACACCAGGGCAGCAATGGAAAGGAAGACACACGCAGACTGTACACACTAGGATAGTAGTGTAAAGAGGGGCACACATCAGGACAGCAATGGACAGGAAGGCACAAGCAGACTGAACACACCAGGATAGCAGTGTAAAGAGGGGCAAACACCAGAGCAGCAATGGAAAGGAAGACACACGCAGACTGAACAAACCAGGACAGTAGTGTAAAGAGGGGCACACACCAGAGCAGCAATGGAAAGACACGCAAACTATACACACCACGATAGTAGTGTAAAAAGGGGCACACACCAGGATAGCAATGGAAAGACACACCCAGACTATGACACACCACGATAGTAGTGTAAAGAATGGCACATACTAGGAAAGCAATGGAAAGGAAGACACATAAGGACTGAACAAACAATCATAGTCGTGTAAAGAGGGGAACACAGCAGGACAGCAATGGAAAGGAAGACACATGCAGAATGAGCACACCGGGATAAGTAGTGTAAAGAGGGGCACACACTAGGACAGCAATGGAAAGGAAGAAACGCGCAGACTGTGTACACTAGGATAGTAGTGTGAAGAGGGGCACACACCAGGACAGCAACGGAAAGGAAGTCAAACGCAGAATGTACACACCAGGATAGTAGTGTAAAGAGGGGCACACACCAGGGCAGCAAAGGAAAGAAAGACACACGCAGACTGTACACACCAGGATAGTAGAGTAAAGAGGGGCACACACCAGGACAGCAATGGAAAGGAAGACAAACGAAGACTGTACACACCAGGATAATAGTGTAAAGAGGGGCACACACCAGGGCAGCAATGGAAAGGAAGACAAATGCAGACTGTACACACCAGGATAGTAGTATGAAGAGGGGCACACACCAGGACAGCAACGGAAAGGAAGACAAACGCAGACTGTACACACCAGGATAGTAGTGTAAAGAGGGGCACACACCAGGACAGCAACGGAAAGGAAGACAAACGCAGACTGTACACACCAGGATACTAGTGTGAAGAGGGGCACACACCAGGGCAGCAAAGGAAAGAAAGACACACGCAGACTGTACACACCAGGATAGTAGTGTAAAGAATGGCACACACCAGGGCAGCAAAGGAAAGAAAGACACACGCAGACTGTACACACCAGGATAGTAGTGTAAAGAGGGCACACACCAGGGCAGCAATGGAAAGGAAGACACATGCAGAATGAGCACACCGGGATAAGTAGTGTAAAGAGGGGCACACACTAGGACAGCAAGGGAAAGGAAGAAACGTGCAGACTGTGCACACTAGGATAGTAGTGTGAAGAGGGGTACACAGCAGGACAGCAACGGAAAGGAAGTTACACGCAGACTGAACAAACTAGGATAGTAGTGTGAAGAGGGGCACACACCAGGGCAGCAACGGAAAGACAGGCACACGCGAACTGAACAAACAGCGATAGTAGTGTAAAGAGGGCACACACCAGGAGATCAATGGAAAGACAGACACACGCAGACTGAACACACCAGGATAGTAGTGTAAAGAGGGGCACACACTAGACCGGGAATGGAAAGACAGACACACGCAGACTGTACACACCAGGATAGTAGTGTAAAGAGGGCCACACACCAGGACAGCAACGGGAAGGAAGACACAGGCAGACTGTACACACCAGGGTAGCAATGGAATGGAAGACACACGCAGACTGTACAGACCAGGATAGTAGTGTTAAGAGGGGAACACACCACGACAGCAACGGAAAGACAGACACACACGGACTGAACAAACAACGATAGTAGTGTAAAGAGGGGCACATACCAGGACAGCAATGGAAAGACAGACACACGCAGACTGAACACACCAGGATAGTAGTGTACAGAGGGGAACACACCAGGGGCAGCAATGGAAAGGAAGATACACGCAGACTGTACACACCAGGATAGTAGTGTAAAGAGGGGCACACACCAGGACAGCAAAGGAAAGAAAGACACACGCAGACTGTACACACCAGGATAGTAGTGTAAAGAGGAGCACACACCAGGACAGCAAAGGAAAGAAAGACACACGCAGACTGTACACACCAGGATAGTAGTGTAAATAGGGACACACACCAGGACAGCAATGGAAAGACAGACACACACGGACTGAACAAACAACGATAGTAGTGTAAAGAGGGGCACACACCAGGGCAGCAATGGAAAGGAAGATACACGCAGACTGTACACACCAGGATAGTAGTGTAAAGAGGGCACACACCAGGACAGCAAAGGAAAGAAAGACACACGCAGACTGTACACACCAGGATAGTAGTGTAAAGAGGGGCACATACCAGGACAGCAATGGAAAGAAAGACACACGCAGACTGAACACACCAGGATAGTAGTGTTAAGAGGGGCACACACCAGGACAGCAATGGAAAGAAAGACACACGCAGACTGAACACACCAGGATAGTAGTGTAAAGAGGGGCACACACCAGGAAAGCAATGGAAAGGAAGACACACGCAGACTGTACACACCAGGATAGTAGTGCAACGAGGGGCAAACACCAGGGCAGCAATGGAAAGGAAGACACACGCAGACTGTACACACTAGGATAGTAGTGTAAAGAGGGGCACACATCAGGACAGCAATGGACAGGAAGGCACAAGCAGACTGAACACACCAGGATAGCAGTGTAAAGAGGGCCACACACCAGGACAGCAACGGGAAGGAAGACGCAGGCAGACTGTACACACCAGGGTAGCAATGGAATGGAAGACACACGCAGACTGTACAGACCAGGATAGTAGTGTTAAGAGGGGAACACACCACGACAGCAACGGAAAGACAGACACACACGGACTGAACAAACAACGATAGTAGTGTAAAGAGGGGCACATACCAGGACAGCAATGGAAAGACAGACACACGCAGACTGAACACACCAGGATAGTAGTGTACAGAGGGGAACACACCAGGGGCAGCAATGGAAAGGAAGATACACGCAGACTGTACACACCAGGATAGTAGTGTAAAGAGGGGCACACACCAGGACAGCAAAGGAAAGAAAGACACACGCAGACTGTACACACCAGGATAGTAGTGTAAAGAGGGGCACACACCAGGACAGCAAAGGAAAGAAAGACACACGCAGACTGTACACACCAGGATAGTAGTGTAAATAGGGGCACACACCAGGACAGCAATGGAAAGACAGACACACACGGACTGAACAAACAACGATAGTAGTGTAAAGAGGGGCACACACCAGGGCAGCAATGGAAAGGAAGATACACACAGACTGTACACACCAGGATAGTAGTGTACAGAGGGGCACACACCAGGGCAGCAATGGAAAGGAAGATACACGCAGACTGTACACACCAGGATAGTAGTGTAAAGAGGGGCACACACCAGGACAGCAAAGGAAAGAAAGACACACGCAGACTGTACACACCAGGATAGTAGTGTAAAGAGGGGCACATACCAGGACAGCAATGGAAAGAAAGACACACGCAGACTGAACACACCAGGATAGTAGTGTTAAGAGGGGCACACACCAGGACAGCAATGGAAAGAAAGACACACGCAGACTGAACACACCAGGATAGTAGTGTAAAGAGGGGCACACACCAGGAAAGCAATGGAAAGGAAGACACACGCAGACTGTACACACCAGGATAGTAGTGCAACGAGGGGCAAACACCAGGGCAGCAATGGAAAGGAAGACACACGCAGACTGTACACACTAGGATAGTAGTGTAAAGAGGGGCACACATCAGGACAGCAATGGACAGGAAGGCACAAGCAGACTGAACACACCAGGATAGCAGTGTAAAGAGGGGCAAACACCAGAGCAGCAATGGAAAGGAAGACACACGCAGACTGAACAAACCAGGACAGTAGTGTAAAGAGGGGCACACACCAGAGCAGCAATGGAAAGACACGCAAACTATACACACCACGATAGTAGTGTAAAAAGGGGCACACACCAGGATAGCAATGGAAAGACACACCCAGACTATGACACACCACGATAGTAGTGTAAAGAATGGCACATACTAGGACAGCAATGGAAAGGAAGACACACAAGGACTGAACAAACAATCATAGTCGTGTAAAGAGGGGAACACACCAGGACAGCAATGGAAAGGAAGACACATGCAGAATGAGCACACCGGGATAAGTAGTGTAAAGAGGGGCACACACTAGGACAGCAATGGAAAGGAAGAAACGCGCAGACTGTGTACACTAGGATAGTAGTGTGAAGAGGGGCACACACCAGGACAGCAACGGAAAGGAAGT
This sequence comes from Calotriton arnoldi, assembly GCA_963921515.1. Classification (NCBI taxonomy): domain Eukaryota; kingdom Metazoa; phylum Chordata; class Amphibia; order Caudata; family Salamandridae; genus Calotriton; species Calotriton arnoldi. Next base: position 517,588 of record CAWUFW010004672.1, read on the forward strand.
CAAACGCAGAATGTACACACCAGGATAGTAGTGTAAAGAGGGGCACACACCAGGGCAGCAAAGGAAAGAAAGACACACGCAGACTGTACACACCAGGATAGTAGAGTAAAGAGGGGCACACACCAGGACAGCAATGGAAAGGAAGACAAACGAAGACTGTACACACCAGGATAATAGTGTAAAGAGGGGCACACACCAGGGCAGCAATGGAAAGGAAGACAAATGCAGACTGTACACACCAGGATAGTAGTATGAAGAGGGGCACACACCAGGAGAGCAAAGGAAAGAAAGACACACGCAGACTGTACACACCAGGATAGTAGTGTAAATAGGGGCACACACCAGGACAGTAATGGAAAGACAGACACACACGGACTGAACAAACAACGATAGTAGTGTAAAGAGGGGCACACACCAGGGCAGCAATGGAAAGGAAGATACACACAGACTGTACACACCAGGATAGTAGTGTACAGAGGGGCACACACCAGGGCAGCAATGGAAAGGAAGATACACGCAGACTGTACACACCAGGATAGTAGTGTAAAGAGGGCACACACCAGGACAGCAAAGGAAAGAAAGACACACGCAGACTGTACACACCAGGATAGTAGTGTAAAGAGGGGCACATACCAGGACAGCAATGGAAAGAAAGACACACGCAGACTGAACAAACCAGGATAGTAGTGTTAAGAGGGGCACACACCAGGACAGCAATGGAAAGAAAGACACACGCAGACTGAACACACCAGGATAGTAGTGTAAAGAGGGGCACACACCAGGAAAGCAATGGAAAGGAAGACACACGCAGACTGTACACACCAGGATAGTAGTGCAACGAGGGGCAAACACCAGGGCAGCAATGGAAAGGAAGACACACGCAGACTGTACACACTAGGATAGTAGTGTAAAGAGGGGCACACATCAGGACAGCAATGGACAGGAAGGCACAAGCAGACTGAACACACCAGGATAGCAGTGTAAAGAGGGCCACACACCAGGACAGCAATGGGAAGGAAGACACAGGCAGACTGTACACACCAGGGTAGCAATGGAATGGAAGACACACGCAGACTGTACAGACCAGGATAGTAGTGTTAAGAGGGGAACACACCACGACAGCAACGGAAAGACAGACACACACGGACTGAACAAACAACGATAGTAGTGTAAAGAGGGGCACATACCAGGACAGCAATGGAAAGACAGACACACGCAGACTGATCACACCAGGATAGTAGTGTACAGAGGGGAACACACCAGGGGGCAGCAATGGAAAGGAAGATACACGCAGACTGTACACACCAGGATAGTAGTGTAAAGAGGGGCACACACCAGGACAGCAAAGGAAAGAAAGACACACGCAGACTGTACACACCAGGATAGTAGTGTGAAGAGGGGCACACACCAGGACAGCAAAGGAAAGAAAGACACACGCAGACTGTACACACCAGGATAGTAGTGTAAATAGGGGCACACACCAGGACAGCAATGGAAAGACAGACACACACGGACTGAACAAACAACGATAGTAGTGTAAAGAGGGGCACACACCAGGGCAGCAATGGAAAGGAAGATACACACAGACTGTACACACCAGGATAGTAGTGTACAGAGGGGCACACACCAGGGCAGCAATGGAAAGGAAGATACACGCAGACTGTACACACCAGGATAGTAGTGTAAAGAGGGGCACACACCAGGACAGCAAAGGAAAGAAAGACACACGCAGACTGTACACGCCAGGATAGTAGTGTAAAGAGGGGCACATACCAGGACAGCAATGGAAAGAAAGACACACGCAGACTGAACACACCAGGATAGTAGTGTTAAGAGGAGCACACACCAGGACAGCAATGGAAAGAAAGACACACGCAGACTGAACACACCAGGATAGTAGTGTAAAGAGGGGCACACACCAGGAAAGCAATGGAAAGGAAGACACACGCAGACTGTACACACCAGGATAGTAGTGCAACGAGGGGCAAACACCAGGGCAGCAATGGAAAGGAAGACACACGCAGACTGTACACACTAGGATAGTAGTGTAAAGAGGGGCACACATCAGGACAGCAATGGACAGGAAGGCACAAGCAGACTGAACACACCAGGATAGCAGTGTAAAGAGGGGCAAACACCAGAGCAGCAATGGAAAGGAAGACACACGCAGACTGAACAAACCAGGACAGTAGTGTAAAGAGGGCACACACCAGAGCAGCAATGGAAAGACACGCAAACTATACACACCACGATAGTAGTGTAAAAAGGGGCACACACCAGGATAGCAATGGAAAGACACACCCAGACTATGACACACCACGATAGTAGTGTAAAGAATGGCACATACTAGGACAGCAATGGAAAGGAAGACACACAAGGACTGAACAAACAATCATAGTCGTGTAAAGAGGGGAACACACCAGGACAGCAATGGAAAGGAAGACACATGCAGAATGAGCACACCGGGATAAGTAGTGTAAAGAGGGGCACACACTAGGACAGCAATGGAAAGGAAGAAACGCGCAGACTGTGTACACTAGGATAGTAGTGTGAAGAGGGGCACACACCAGGACAGCAACGGAAAGGAAGTCAAACGCAGAATGTACACACCAGGATAGTAGTGTAAAGAGGGGCACACACCAGGGCAGCAAAGGAAAGAAAGACACACGCAGACTGTACACACCAGGATAGTAGAGTAAAGAGGGCACACACCAGGACAGCAATGGAAAGGAAGACAAACGAAGACTGTACACACCAGGATAATAGTGTAAAGAGGGGCACACACCAGGGCAGCAATGGAAAGGAAGACAAATGCAGACTGTACACACCAGGATAGTAGTATGAAGAGGGGCACACACCAGGACAGCAACGGAAAGGAAGACAAACGCAGACTGTACACACCAGGATAGTAGTGTAAAGAGGGGCACACACCAGGACAGCAACGGAAAGGAAGACAAACGCAGACTGTACACACCAGGATAGTAGTGTGAAGAGGGGCACACACCAGGGCAGCAAAGGAAAGAAAGACACACGCAGACTGTACACACCAGGATAGTAGTGTAAAGAATGGCACACACCAGGGCAGCAAAGGAAAGAAAGACACACGCAGACTGTACACACCAGGATAGTAGTGTAAAGAGGGGCACACACCAGGGCAGCAATGGAAAGGAAGACACATGCAGAATGAGCACACCGGGATAAGTAGTGTAAAGAGGGGCACACACTAGGACAGCAAGGGAAAGGAAGAAACGTGCAGACTGTGCACACTAGGATAGTAGTGTGAAGAGGGGTACACAGCAGGACAGCAACGGAAAGGAAGTTACACGCAGACTGAACAAACTAGGATAGTAGTGTGAAGAGGGGCACACACCAGGGCAGCAACAGAAAGACAGGCACACGCGAACTGAACAAACAGCGATAGTAGTGTAAAGAGGGGCACACACCAGGAGATCAATGGAAAGACAGACACACGCAGACTGAACACACCAGGATATTAGTGTAAAGAGGGGCACACACTAGAACAGTAATGGAAAGACAGACACACGCAGACTGTACACACCAGGATAGTAGTGTAAAGAGGGCCACACACCAGGACAGCAACGGGAAGGAAGACACAGGCAGACTGTACACACCAGGGTAGCAATGGAATGGAAGACACACGCAGACTGTACAGACCAGGATAGTAGTGTTAAGAGGGGAACACACCACGACAGCAACGGAAAGACAGACACACACGGACTGAACAAACAACGATAGTAGTGTAAAGAGGGGCACATACCAGGACAGCAATGGAAAGACAGACACATGCAGACTGAACACACCAGGATAAGTAGTGTACAGAGGGGAACACACCAGGGGGCAGCAATGGAAAGGAAGATACACGCAGACTGTACACACCAGGATAGTAGTGTAAAGAGGGGCACACACCAGGACAGCAAAGGAAAGAAAGACACACGCAGACTGTACACACCAGGATAGTAGTGTAAAGAGGGGCACACACCAGGACAGCAATGGAAAGAAAGACACACACAGACTGAACACACCAGGATAGTAGTATAAAGAGGGGCACACACCAGGAAAGCAATGGAAAGGAAGACACATGCAGACTGTTCACACCAGGATAGTAGTGCAAAGAGGGGCACACACCAGGGCAGCAATGGAAAGGAAGACACACGCAGACTGTACACACTAGGATAGTACTGTAAAGAGGGGCACACATCAGGACAGCAATGGAAAGGAAGGCACAAGCAGACTGAACACACCAGGATAGTAGTGTAAAGAGGGCCACACACCAGAGCAGCAATGGAAAGGAAGACACACGCAGACTGAACAAACCAGGACAGTAGTGTAAAGAGGGGCACACACCAGAGCAGCAATGGAAAGACACGCAAACTATACACACCACGATAGTAGTGTAAAGAGGGGCACACACCAGGATAGCAATGGAAAGACACACCCAGACTATCACACACCACGATAGTAGTGTAAAGAATGGCACATACTAGGACAGCAATGGAAAGGAAGACACACAAGGACTGAACAAACAATCATAGTCGTGTAAAGAGGGGAACACACCAGGACAGCAATGGAAAGGAAGACACATGCAGAATGAGCACACCGGGATAAGTAGTGTAAAGAGGGGCACACACTAGGACAGCAATGGAAAGAAAGACACACGCAGACTGTACACACCAGGATAGTAGAGTAAAGAGGGGCACACACCAGGACAGTAATGGAAAGGAAGACAAACGCAGGCTGTACACACCAGGATAGTAGTGTAAAGAGGGGCACACACCAGGGCAGCAATGGAAAGGAAGACAAACGCAGACTGTGCACACTAGGATAGTAGTGTGAAGAGGGACACACACCAGGACAGCAATGGAAAGGAAGACAAACGCAGACTGTACACACCAGGATAGTAGTGTAAAGAGGGGCAGACACCAGAGCAGCAAAGGAAAGAGAGACACACGCAGACTGTACACACCAGGATAGTAGAGTAAAGAGGGGCACACACCAGGACAGCAATGGAAAGGAAGACAAACGCAGACTGTACACACCAGGATAGTAGTGTAAAGAGGGGCACACACCAGGGCAGCAATGGAAAGGAAGACAAACGCAGACTGTACACACCAGGATAGTAGTGTGAAGAGGGGCACACACCAGGACAGCAACGAAAAGGAAGACAAACGCAGACTGTACACACCAGGATTGTAGTGTAAAGAGGGTCACACACCAGGGCAGCAAAGGAAATAAAGACACACGCAGACTGTACACACCAGGATAGTAGTGTAAAGAGTGGCACACACCAGGACAGCAATGGAAAGGAAGACAAACGCAGACTGTACACACCAGGATCGTAGTGTGAAGAGGGGCACACACCAGGACAGCAACGGAAAGGAAGACAAACGCAGACTGTACACACCAGGATAGTAGTGTAAAGAGGGGCACACACCAGGGCAGCAAAGGAAAGAAAGACACACGCAGACTGTACACACCAGGATAGTAGTGTAAAGAATGGCACACACCAGGGCAGCAAAGGAAAGAAAGACACACGCAGACTGTACACACCAGGATAGTAGTGTAAAGAGGGGCACACACCAGGGCAGCAATGGAAAGGAAGACACATGCAGAATGAGCACACCGGGATAAGTAGTGTAAAGAGGGGCACACACTAGGACAGCAAGGGAAAGGAAGAAACGCGCAGACTGTGCACACTAGGATAGTAGTGTGAAGAGGGGCACACACCAGGACAGCAACGGAAAGGAAGACACACGCAGACTGAACAAACCAGGATAGTAGTGTGAAGAGGGGCACACACCAGGGCAGCAACGGAAAGACAGACACACGCGAACTGAACAAACAACGATAGTAGTGTAAAGAGGGGCACACACCAGGACATCAATGGAAAGACAGACACACGCAGACTCAACACACCAGGATAGTAGTGTAAAGAAGGGCACACACCAGGGCAGCAATGGAAAGGAAGACAAACGCAGACTGTGCACACTAGGATAGTAGTGTAAAGAGGGGCACACACCAGGGCAGCAAAGGAAAGAAAGACACACGCAGACTGTACACACCAGGATAGTAGAGTAAAGAGGGGCACACACCAGGACAGCAATGGAAAGGAAGACAAACACAGACTGTACATACCAGGATAGTAGTGTAAAGAGGGGCACACACCAGGGCAGCAATGGAAAGGAAGACAAACGCAGACTGTACACACCAGGATAGTGGTGTGAAGAGGGGCACACACCAGGACAGCAACGAAAAGGAAGACAAACGCAGACTGTACACACCAGGATAGTAGTGTAAAGAGGGGCACACACCAGGGCAGCAAAGGAAAGAAAGACACACGCAGACTGTACACACCAGGATAGTAGTGTAAAGAGGGGCACACACCAGGACAGCAATGGAAAGGAAGACAAACGCAGACTGTACACACCAGGATCGTAGTGTGAAGAGGGGCACACACCAGGACAGCAACGGAAAGGAAGTCAAACGCAGACTGTACACACCAGGATAGTAGTGTAAAGAGGGGCACACACCAGGGCAGCAAAGGAAAGAAAGACACACTCAGACTGTGCACACCAGGATAGTAGTGTAAAGAGTGGCACACACCAGGGCAGCAATGGAAAGGAAGACACATGCAGAATGAGCACAACGGGATAAGTAGTGTAAAGAGGGGCACACACTAGGACAGCAAGGAAAAGGAAGAAACGCGCAGACTGTGCACACTAGGATAGTAGTGTGAAGAGGGGCACACACCAGGACAGCAACGGAAAGGAAGACACACGCAGACTGAACAAACCAGGATAGTAGTGTGAAGAGGGGCACACACCAGGGCAGCAACGGAAAGACAGACACACGCGAACTGAACAAACAATGATAGTAGTGTAAAGAGGGGCACACACCAGGACATCAATGGAAAGACAGACACACGCAGACTCAATACACTAGGATAGTAGTGTAAAGAGGGGCACACACCAGAACAGTAATGGAAAGACAGACACACGCAGACTGAACAAACCAGGACAGTAGTGTAAAGAGGGGCACTCACCAGAGCAGCAATGGAAAGACACGCAAACTATACACACCACGATAGTAGTGTAAAGAGGGGCACACACCAGGATGGCAACGGAAAGAAAGACACACGCAGACTGTACACACCAGGGTAGCAATGGAATGGAAGACACACGCAGACTGTACACACCAGGATAGTAGTGTAAAGAGGGGCAAACACTAGGGCAGCAAAGTAAAGAAAGACACACGCAGACTGTACACACCAGGATAGTAGTGTAAAGAGGGGCACACACCAGGGCAGCAAAGGAAAGAAAGACACACGCAGACTGTACACACCAGGATAGTAGTGTAAAGAGGGGCACACACCAGAGCAGCAATGGAAAGAAAGACACGCGCAGACTGTACACAGCAGGATAGTAGTGTTTAGAGGAGCACACACCAGAGCAGCAATGGAAAGGAAGACACACGCAGACTGAACAAACCAGGACAGTAGTGTAAAGAGGGGCACACACCAGAGCAGCAATGGAAAGACACGCAAACTATACACACCACGATAGTAGTGTAAAGAGGGGCACACACAAGGCCAGCAACGGAAAGACAGACACACGCGAACTGAACAAACAACGATAGTAGTGTAAAGAGGGGCACACACCAGGACATCAATGGAAAAACAGACACACGCAGACTGAACACACCAGGATAGTAGTGTAAAGAGGGGCACACACCAGAACAGTAATGGAAAGACAGACACACGCAGACTGTACACACCAGGATAGTAGTGTAAAGAGGGCCACACACCAGGACAGCAACGGAAAGACAGACACACACGGACTGAACAAACAACGATAGTAGTGTAAAGAGGGGCATATACCAGGACAGCAATGGAAAGACAGACACACGCAGACTGAACACACCAGGATAGTAGTGTACAGAGGGGCACACACCAGGGCAGCAATGGAAAGGAAGATACACACAGACTGTACACACCAAGATAGTAGTGTAAAGAGGGGCACACACCAGGACAGCAAAGGAAAGAAAGACACACGCAGACTGTACACACCAGGATAGTAGTGTAAAGAGGGGCACATACCAGGACAGCAATGGAAAGAAAGACACACGCAGACTGAACACACCAGGATAGTAGTGTTAAGAGGGGCACACACCAGGACAGCAATGGAAAGAAAGACACACGCATACTGAACACACCAGGATAGTAGTGTAAGGAGGGGCACACACCAGGAAAGCAATGGAAAGGAAGACACACGCAGACTGTACACACCAGGATAGTAGTGCAATGAGGGGCAAACACCAGGGCAGCAATGGAAAGGAAGACACACGAAGACTGTACACACTAGGATAGTAGTGTAAAGAGGGGCACACATCAGGACAGCAATGGACAGGAAGGCACAAGCAGACTGAACACACCAGGATAGCAGTGTAAAGAGGGGCACACACCAGAGCAGCAATGGAAAGGAAGACACACACAGACTGAACAAACCAGGACAGTCGTGTAAAGAGGGGCACACTCCAGAGCAGCAATGGAAAGACACGCAAACTATACACACCACGATAGTAGTGTAAAGAGGGGCACACACCAGGATAGCAATGGAAAGACACACCCAGACTATCACACACCACGATAGTAGTGTAAAGAATGGCACATACTAGGACAGCAATGGAAAGGAAGACACACAAGGACTGAACAAACAATCATAGTCGTGTAAAGAGGGGAACACACCAGGACAGCAATGGAAAGGAAGACACATGCAGAATGAGCACACCGGGATAAGTAGTGTAAAGAGGGGCACACACTAGGACAGCAATGGAAAGGAAGAAACGCGCAGACTGTGCACACTAGGATAGTAGTGTGAAGAGGGGCACACACCAGGACAGCAACGGAAAGGAAGTCAAACGCAGACTGTACACACCAGGGCAGCAAAGGAAAGAAAGATACACGCAGACTGTACACACCAGGATAGTAGAGTAAAGAGGGGCACACACCAGGACAGCAATGGAAAGGAAGACAAACGCAGACTGTACACACCAGGATAGTAGTGTAAAGAGGGGCACACACCAGGGCAGCAATGGAAAGGAAGACAAACGCAGAATGTACACACCAGGATAGTAGTGTGAAGAGGGGCACACACCAGGACAGCAACGGAAAGGAAGACAAACGCAGACTGTACACACCAGGATAGTAGGGTAAAGAGGGGCACACACCAGGGCAGCAAAGGAAAGAAAGACACACGCAGACTGTACACACGAGGATAGTAGTGTAAAGAGGGGCACACACCAAGACAGCAATGGAAAGGAAGACAAACGCAGACTGTACACACCAGGATAGTAGTGTGAAGAGGGGCACACACCAGGACAGCAACGGAAAGGAAGACAAATGCAGACTGTACACACCAGGATAGTAGTGTGAAGAGGGGCACACACCAGGGCAGCAAAGGAAAGAAAGACACACGCAGACTGTACACACCAGGATAGTAGTGTAAAGAGGGGCACACACCAGGGCAGCAATGGAAAGGAAGACACATGCAGACTGTACACACCAGGATAGTAGTGTAAAGAGGGGCACACACCAGGGCAGCAATGGAAAGGAAGACACATGCAGAATGAGCACACCGGGATAAGTAGTGTAAAGAGGGGCACACACTAGGACAGCAAGGGAAAGGAAGAAACGAGCAGACTGTGCACACTAGGATAGTAGTGTGAAGAGGGGTACACACCAGGACAGCAACGGAAAGGAAGTTACACGCAGACTGAACAAACCAGGATAGTAGTGCAATGAGGGGCAAACACCAGGGCAGCAATGGAAAGGAAGACACACGCAGACTGTACACACTAGGATAGTAGTGTAAAGAGGGGCACACATCAGGACAGCAATGGACAGGAAGGCACAAGCAGACTGAACACACCAGGATAGCAGTGTAAAGAGGGCACACACCAGAGCAGCAATGGAAAGGAAGACACACACAGACTGAACAAACCAGGACAGTCGTGTAAAGAGGGGCACACTCCAGAGCAGCAATGGAAAGACACGCAAACTATACACACCACGATAGTAGTGTAAAGAGGGGCACACACCAGGATAGCAATGGAAAGACACACCCAGACTATCACACACCACGATAGTAGTGTAAAGAATGGCACATACTAGGACAGCAATGGAAAGGAAGACACACAAGGACTGAACAAACAATCATAGTCGTGTAAAGAGGGGAACACACCAGGACAGCAATGGAAAGGAAGACACATGCAGAATGAGCACACCGGGATAAGTAGTGTAAAGAGGGGCACACACTAGGACAGCAATGGAAAGGAAGAAACGCGCAGACTGTGCACACTAGGATAGTAGTGTGAAGAGGGGCACACACCAGGACAGCAACGGAAAGGAAGTCAAACGCAGACTGTACACACCAGGATAGTAGTGTAAAGAGGGGCACACACCAGGGCAGCAAAGGAAAGAAAGACACACGCAGACTGTACACACCAGGATAGTAGAGTAAAGAGGGGCACACACCAGGACAGCAATGGAAAGGAAGACAAACGCAGACTGTACACACCAGGATAGTAGTGTAAAGAGGGGCACACACCAGGGCAGCAATGGAAAGGAAGACAAACGCAGAATGTACACACCAGGATAGTACTGTGAAGAGGGGCACACACCAGGACAGCAACGGAAAGGAAGACAAACGCAGACTGTACACACCAGGATAGTAGTGTAAAGAGGGGCACACACCAGGGCAGCAAAGGAAAGAAAGACACACGCAGACTGTACACACCAGGATAGTAGTGTAAAGAGGGGCACACACCAAGACAGCAATGGAAAGGAAGACAAACGCAGACTGTACACACCAGGATAGTAGTGTGAAGAGGGGCACACACCAGGACAGCAACGGAAAGGAAGACAAACGCAGACTGTACACACCAGGATAGTAGTGTGAAGAGGGGCACACACCAGGGAAGCAAAGGAAAGAAAGACACACGCAGACTGTACACACCAGGATAGTAGTGTAAAGAGGGGCACACACCAGGGCAGCAATGGAAAGGAAGACACATGCAGACTGTACACACCAGGATAGTAGTGTAAAGAGGGGCACACACCAGGGCAGCAATGGAAAGGAAGACACATGCAGAATGAGCACACCGGGATAAGTAGTGTAAAGAGGGGCACACACTAGGACAGCAAGGGAAAGGAAGAAACGAGCAGACTGTGCACACTAGGATAGTAGTGTGAAGAGGGGTACACACCAGGACAGCAACGGAAAGGAAGGCACAAGCAGACTGAACACACCAGGTTAGCAGTGTAAAGAGGGGCACACACCAGAGCAGCAATGGAAAGGAAGACACACACAGACTGAACAAACCAGGACAGTCGTGTAAAGAGGGGCACACTCCAGAGCAGCAATGGAAAGACACGCAAACTATACACACCACGATAGTAGTGTAAAGAGGGGAACACACCAGGATAGCAATGGAAAGACACACCCAGACTATCACACACCACGATAGTAGTGTAAAGAATGGCACATACTAGGACAGCAATGGAAAGGAAGACACACAAGGACTGAACAAACAATCATAGTCGTGTAAAGAGGGGAACACACCAGGACAGCAATGGAAAGGAAGACACATGCAGAATGAGCACACCGGGATAAGTAGTGTAAAGAGGGGCACACACTAGGACAGCAATGGAAAGGAAGAAACGCGCAGACTGTGCACACTAGGATAGTAGTGTGAAGAGGGCACACACCAGGACAGCAACGGAAAGGAAGTCAAACGCAGACTGTACACACCAGGATAGTAGTGTAAAGAGGGGCACACACCAGGGCAGCAAAGGAAAGAAAGACACACGCAGACTGTACACACCAGGATAGTAGAGTAAAGAGGGGCACACACCAGGACAGCAATGGAAAGGAAGACAAACGCAGACTGTACACACCAGGATAGTAGTGTAAAGAGGGGCACACACCAGGGCAGCAATGGAAAGGAAGACAAACGCAGAATGTACACACCAGGATAGTAGTGTGAAGAGGGGCACACACCAGGACAGCAACGGAAAGGAAGACAAACGCAGACTGTACACACCAGGATAGTAGTGTAAAGAGGGGCACACACCAGGGCAGCAAAGGAAAGAAAGACACACGCAGACTGTACACACCAGGATAGTAGTGTAAAGAGGGCACACACCAAGACAGCAATGGAAAGGAAGACAAACGCAGACTGTACACACCAGGATAGTAGTGTGAAGAGGGGCACACACCAGGACAGCAACGGAAAGGAAGACAAACGCAGACTGTACACACCAGGATAGTAGTGTGAAGAGGGGCACACACCAGGGAAGCAAAGGAAAGAAAGACACACGCAGACTGTACACACCAGGATAGTAGTGTAAGAGAGGCACACACCAGGGCAGCAATGGAAAGGAAGACACATGCAGACTGTACACACCAGGATAGTAGTGTAAAGAGGGGCACACACCAGGGCAGCAATGGAAAGGAAGACACATGCAGAATGAGCACACCGGGATAAGTAGTGTAAAGAGGGGCACACACTAGGACAGCAAGGGAAAGGAAGAAACGACGCAGACTGTGCACACTAGGATAGTAGTGTGAAGAGGGGTACACACCAGGACAGCAACGGAAAGGAAGTTACACGCAGACTGAACAAACCAGGATAGTAGTGTGAAGAGGGGCACACACCAGGGCAGCAACGGAAAGACAGGCACACGCGAACTGAACAAACAGCGATAGTAGTGTAAAGAGGGGCACACATCAGGAGATCAATGGAAAGACAGACACACGCAGACTGTACACACCAGGATAGTAGTGTAAAGAGGGCCACACACCAGGACAGCAACGGAAAGGAAAACACAGGCAGACTGTACACACCAGGGTAGCAATGGAATGGAAGACACACGCAGACTGTACAGACCAGGATAGTAGTGTTAAGAGGGGAACACACCACGACAGCAACGGAAAGACAGACACACACGGAATGAACAAACAACGATAGTAGTGTAAAGAGGGGCACATACCAGGACAGCAATGGAAAGACAGACACACGCAGACTGAACACACCAGGATAGTAGTGTACAGAGGGGCACACACCAGGGCAGCAATGGAAAGGAAGATACACGCAGACTGTACACACCAGGATAGTAGTGTAAAGAGGGGCACACACCAGGACAGCAAAGGAAAGAAAGACACACGCAGACTGTACACACCAGGATAGTAGTGTAAAGAGGGGCACATACCAGGACAGCAATGGAAAGAAAGACACACGCAGACTGAACACACCAGGATAGTAGTGTAAAGAGGGGCACACACCAGGACAGCAATGGAAAGAAAGACACACACAGACTGAACACACCAGGATAGTAGTGTAAAGAGGGGCACACACCAGGAAAGCAATGGAAAGGAAGACACACGCAGACTGTTCACACCAGGATAGTAGTGCAAAGAGGGGCACACACCAGGGCAGCAATGGAAAGGAAGACACACACAGACTGTACACACTAGGATAGTACTGTAAAGAGGGGCACACATCAGGACAGCAATGGAAAGGAAGGCACAAGCAGACTGAACACACCAGGATAGTAGTGTAAAGAGGGCCACACACCAGAGCAGCAATGGAAAGACACGCAAACTATACACACCACGATAGTAGTGTAAAGAGGGGCACACACCAGGATAGCAATGGAAAGACACACCCAGACTATCACACACCACGATAGTAGTGTAAAGAATGGCACATACTAGGACAGCAATGGAAAGGAAGACACACAAGGACTGAACAAACAATCATAGTCGTGTAAAGAGGGGAACACACCAGGACAGCAATGGAAAGGAAGACACATGCAGAATGAGCACACCGGGATAAGTAGTGTAAAGAGGGGCACACACTAGGACAGCAATGGAAAGAAAGACACACGCAGACTGTACACACCAAGATAGTAGAGTAAAGAGGGCACACACCAGGACAGTAATGGAAAGGAAGACAAACGCAGACTGTACACACCAGGATAGTAGTGTAAAGAGGGGCACACACCAGGGCAGCAATGGAAAGGAAGACAAACGCAGACTGTGCACACTAGTATAGTAGTGTGAAGAGGGGCACACACCAGGACAGCAATGGAAAGGAAGACAAACGCAGACTGTACACACCAGGATAGTAGTGTAAAGAGGGGCACACACCAGGGCAGCAAAGGAAAGAGAGACACACGCAGACTGTACACACCAGGATAGTAGAGTAAAGAGGGGCACACACCAGGACAGCAATCAAACGCAGACTGTACACACCAGGATAGTAGTGTAAAGAGGGGCACACACCAGGGCAGCAATGGAAAGGAAGACAAACGCAGACTGTACACACCAGGATAGTAGTGTGAAGAGGGGCACACACCAGGACAGCAACGAAAAGGAAGACAAACGCAGACTGTACACACCAGGATAGTAGTGTAAAGAGGGGCACACACCAGGGCAGCAAAGGAAAGAAAGACACACGCAGACTGTACACACCAGGATAGTAGTGTAAAGAGGGGCACACACCAGCACAGCAATGGAAAGGAAGACAAACGCAGACTGTACACACCAGGATCGTAGTGTGAAGAGGGGCACACACCAGGACAGCAACGGAAAGGAAGACAAACGCAGACTGTACACACCAGGATAGTAGTGTAAAGAGGGGCACACACCAGGGCAGCAAAGGAAAGAAAGACACACGCAGACTGTACACACCAGGATAGTAGTGTAAAGAATGGCACACACCAGGGCAGCAAAGGAAAGAAAGACACACGCAGACTGTACACACCAGGATAGTAGTGTAAAGAGGGGCACACACCAGGGCAGCAATGGAAAGGAAGACACATGCAGAATGAGCACACCGGGATAAGTAGTGTAAAGAGGGGCACACACTAGGACAGCAAGGGAAAGGAAGAAACGCGCAGACTGTGCACACTAGGATAGTAGTGTAAAGAGGGGCATACACCAGGACAGCAACGGAAAGGAAGACACACGCAGACTGAACAAACCAGGATAGTAGTGTGAAGAGGAGCACACACCAGGGCAGCAACGGAAAGACAGACACATGCGAACTGAACAAACAATGATAGTAGTGTAAAGAGGGGCACACACCAGGACATCAATGGAAAGACAGACACACGCAGACTGTACACACCAGGATAGTAGTGTAAAGAATGGCACACACCAGGGCAGCAAAGGAAAGAAAGACACACGCAGACTGTACACACCAGGATAGTAGTGTAAAGAATGGCACACACCAGGGCAGCAAAGGAAAGAAAGACACACGCAGACTGTACACACCAGGATAGTAGTGTGAAGAGGGGCACACACCAGGGCAGCAACGGAAAGACAGACACACGCGAACTGAACAAACAATGATAGTAGTGTAAAGAGGGGCACACACCAGGACATCAATGGAAAGACAGACACACGCAGACTCAACACACCAGGATAGTAGTGTAAAGAGGGGCACACACCAGGGCAGCAATGGAAAGGAAGACACATGCAGAATGAGCACACCGGGATAAGTAGTGTAAAGAGGGGCACACACTAGGACAACAAGGGAAAGGAAGAAACGCGCAGACTGTGCACACTAAGATAGTAGTGTGAAGAGGGGCACACACCAGGACAGCAACGGAAAGGAAGACACACGCAGACTGCACAAACCAGGATAGTAGTGTGAAGAGGGGCACACACCAGGGCAGCAACGGAAAGACAGACACACGCGAACTGAACAAACAATGATAGTAGTGTAAAGAGGGGCACACACCACGACATCAATGGAAAGACAGACACACGCAGACTCAACACACCAGGATAGTAGTGTAAAGAGGGGCACACACTAGGGCAGCAATGGAAAGGAAGATACATGCAGAATGAGCACACCGGGATAAGTAGTGTAAAGAGGGGCACACACCAGAGCAGCAATGGAAAGACACGCAAACTATACACACCACGATAGTAGTGTAAAGAGGGGCACACACCAGGATGGCAACGGAAAGGAAGATACACGCAGACTGTACACACCAGGATAGTAGTGTAAAGAGGGGCACCCACCAGGACAGCAACGGAAAGGAAGACACACGCTGACTGGACACACCGGGATAGTAGTGTAAAGAGGGGCACATACCAGGACAGCAATGGAAAGAAAGACACACGCAGACTGAACACACCAGGATAGTAGTGTAAAGAGGGGCACACACCAGGACAGCAATGGAAAGAAAGACACACACAGACTGAACACACCAGGATAGTAGTGTAAAGAGGGGCACACACCAGGAAAGCAATGGAAAGGAAGACACACGCAGACTGTTCACACCAGGATAGTAGTGCAAAGAGGGCACACACCAGGGCAGCAATGGAAAGGAAGACACACACAGACTGTACACACTAGGATAGTACTGTAAAGAGGGGCACACATCAGGACAGCAATGGAAAGGAAGGCACAAGCAGACTGAACACACCAGGATAGTAGTGTAAAGAGGGCCACACACCAGAGCAGCAATGGAAAGAAAGACACACGCAGACTGAACAAACCAGGACAGTAGTGTAAAGAGGGGCACACACCAGAGCAGAGATGGAAAGACACGCAAACTATACACACCACGATAGTAGTGTAAAGAGGGGCACACACCAGGATAGCAATGGAAAGACACACCTAGACTATCACACACCACGATAGTAGTGTAAAGAATGGCACATACTAGGACAGCAATGGAAAGGAAGACACACAAGGACTGAACAAACAATCATAGTCGTGTAAAGAGGGGAACACACCAGGACAGCAATGGAAAGGAAGACACATGCAGAATGAGCACACCGGGATAAGTAGTGTAAAGAGGGGCACACACTAGGACAGCAATGGAAAGAAAGACACACGCAGACTGTACACACCAAGATAGTAGAGTAAAGAGGGCACACACCAGGACAGTAATGGAAAGGAAGACAAACGCAGACTGTACACACCAGGATAGTAGTGTAAAGAGGGGCACACACCAGGGCAGCAATGGAAAGGAAGACAAACGCAGACTGTGCACACTAGTATAGTAGTGTGAAGAGGGGCACACACCAGGACAGCAATGGAAAGGAAGACAAACGCAGACTGTACACACCAGGATAGTAGTGTAAAGAGGGGCACACACCAGGGCAGCAAAGGAAAGAGAGACACACGCAGACTGTACACACCAGGATAGTAGAGTAAAGAGGGGCACACACCAGGACAGCAATCAAACGCAGACTGTACACACCAGGATAGTAGTGTAAAGAGGGGCACACACCAGGGCAGCAATGGAAAGGAAGACAAACGCAGACTGTACACACCAGGATAGTAGTGTGAAGAGGGGCACACACCAGGACAGCAACGAAAAGGAAGACAAACGCAGACTGTACACACCAGGATAGTAGTGTAAAGAGGGGCACACACCAGGGCAGCAAAGGAAAGAAAGACACACGCAGACTGTACACACCAGGATAGTAGTGTAAAGAGGGGCACACACCAGGGCAGCAAAGGAAAGAAAGACACACGCAGACTGTACACACCAGGATAGTAGTGTAAAGAATGGCACACACCAGGGCAGCAAAGGAAAGAAAGACACACGCAGACTGTACACACCAGGATAGTAGTGTAAAGAGGGGCACACACCAGGGCAGCAATGGAAAGGAAGACACATGCAGAATGAGCACACCGGGATAAGTAGTGTAAAGAGGGGCACACACTAGGACAGCAAGGGAAAGGAAGAAACGCGCAGACTGTGCACACTAGGATAGTAGTGTAAAGAGGGGCATACACCAGGACAGCAACGGAAAGGAAGACACACGCAGACTGAACAAACCAGGATAGTAGTGTGAAGAGGAGCACACACCAGGGCAGCAACGGAAAGACAGACACATGCGAACTGAACAAACAATGATAGTAGTGTAAAGAGGGGCACACACCAGGACATCAATGGAAAGACAGACACACGCAGACTGTACACACCAGGATAGTAGTGTAAAGAATGGCACACACCAGGGCAGCAAAGGAAAGAAAGACACACGCAGACTGTACACACCAGGATAGTAGTGTAAAGAATGGCACACACCAGGGCAGCAAAGGAAAGAAAGACACACGCAGACTGTACACACCAGGATAGTAGTGTGAAGAGGGGCACACACCAGGGCAGCAACGGAAAGACAGACACACGCGAACTGAACAAACAATGATAGTAGTGTAAAGAGGGGCACACACCAGGACATCAATGGAAAGACAGACACACGCAGACTCAACACACCAGGATAGTAGTGTAAAGAGGGGCACACACCAGGGCAGCAATGGAAAGGAAGACACATGCAGAATGAGCACACCGGGATAAGTAGTGTAAAGAGGGGCACACACTAGGACAACAAGGGAAAGGAAGAAACGCGCAGACTGTGCACACTAAGATAGTAGTGTGAAGAGGGGCACACACCAGGACAGCAACGGAAAGGAAGACACACGCAGACTGCACAAACCAGGATAGTAGTGTGAAGAGGGGCACACACCAGGGCAGCAACGGAAAGACAGACACACGCGAACTGAACAAACAATGATAGTAGTGTAAAGAGGGGCACACACCACGACATCAATGGAAAGACAGACACACGCAGACTCAACACACCAGGATAGTAGTGTAAAGAGGGGCACACACCAGGGCAGCAATGGAAAGGAAGATACATGCAGAATGAGCACACCGGGATAAGTAGTGTAAAGAGGGGCACACACCAGAGCAGCAATGGAAAGACACGCAAACTATACACACCACGATAGTAGTGTAAAGAGGGGCACACACCAGGATGGCAACGGAAAGGAAGATACACGCAGACTGTACACACCAGGATAGTAGTGTAAAGAGGGGCACCCACCAGGACAGCAACGGAAAGGAAGACACACGCTGACTGGACACACCGGGATAGTAGTGTAAAGAGGGGCACATACCAGGACAGCAATGGAAAGAAAGACACACGCAGACTGAACACACCAGGATAGTAGTGTAAAGAGGGGCACACACCAGGACAGCAATGGAAAGAAAGACACACACAGACTGAACACACCAGGATAGTAGTGTAAAGAGGGGCACACACCAGGAAAGCAATGGAAAGGAAGACACACGCAGACTGTTCACACCAGGATAGTAGTGCAAAGAGGGGCACACACCAGGGCAGCAATGGAAAGGAAGACACACACAGACTGTACACACTAGGATAGTACTGTAAAGAGGGGCACACATCAGGACAGCAATGGAAAGGAAGGCACAAGCAGACTGAACACACCAGGATAGTAGTGTAAAGAGGGCCACACACCAGAGCAGCAATGGAAAGAAAGACACACGCAGACTGAACAAACCAGGACAGTAGTGTAAAGAGGGGCACACACCAGAGCAGAGATGGAAAGACACGCAAACTATACACACCACGATAGTAGTGTAAAGAGGGGCACACACCAGGATAGCAATGGAAAGACACACCTAGACTATCACACACCACGATAGTAGTGTAAAGAATGGCACATACTAGGACAGCAATGGAAAGGAAGACACACAAGGACTGAACAAACAATCATAGTCGTGTAAAGAGGGGAACACACCAGGACAGCAATGGAAAGGAAGACACATGCAGAATGAGCACACCGGGATAAGTAGTGTAAAGAGGGGCACACACTAGGACAGCAATGGAAAGAAAGACACACGCAGACTGTACACACCAAGATAGTAGAGTAAAGAGGGCACACACCAGGACAGTAATGGAAAGGAAGACAAACGCAGACTGTACACACCAGGATAGTAGTGTAAAGAGGGGCACACACCAGGGCAGCAATGGAAAGGAAGACAAACGCAGACTGTGCACACTAGTATAGTAGTGTGAAGAGGGGCACACACCAGGACAGCAATGGAAAGGAAGACAAACGCAGACTGTACACACCAGGATAGTAGTGTAAAGAGGGGCACACACCAGGGCAGCAAAGGAAAGAGAGACACACGCAGACTGTACACACCAGGATAGTAGAGTAAAGAGGGGCACACACCAGGACAGCAATCAAACGCAGACTGTACACACCAGGATAGTAGTGTAAAGAGGGGCACACACCAGGGCAGCAATGGAAAGGAAGACAAACGCAGACTGTACACACCAGGATAGTAGTGTGAAGAGGGGCACACACCAGGACAGCAACGAAAAGGAAGACAAACGCAGACTGTACACACCAGGATAGTAGTGTAAAGAGGGGCACACACCAGGGCAGCAAAGGAAAGAAAGACACACGCAGACTGTACACACCAGGATAGTAGTGTAAAGAGGGGCACACACCAGCACAGCAATGGAAAGGAAGACAAACGCAGACTGTACACACCAGGATCGTAGTGTGAAGAGGGGCACACACCAGGACAGCAACGGAAAGGAAGACAAACGCAGACTGTACACACCAGGATAGTAGTGTAAAGAGGGGCACACACCAGGGCAGCAAAGGAAAGAAAGACACACGCAGACTGTACACACCAGGATAGTAGTGTAAAGAATGGCACACACCAGGGCAGCAAAGGAAAGAAAGACACACGCAGACTGTACACACCAGGATAGTAGTGTAAAGAGGGGCACACACCAGGGCAGCAATGGAAAGGAAGACACATGCAGAATGAGCACACCGGGATAAGTAGTGTAAAGAGGGGCACACACTAGGACAGCAAGGGAAAGGAAGAAACGCGCAGACTGTGCACACTAGGATAGTAGTGTAAAGAGGGGCATACACCAGGACAGCAACGGAAAGGAAGACACACGCAGACTGAACAAACCAGGATAGTAGTGTGAAGAGGAGCACACACCAGGGCAGCAACGGAAAGACAGACACATGCGAACTGAACAAACAATGATAGTAGTGTAAAGAGGGGCACACACCAGGACATCAATGGAAAGACAGACACACGCAGACTGTACACACCAGGATAGTAGTGTAAAGAATGGCACACACCAGGGCAGCAAAGGAAAGAAAGACACACGCAGACTGTACACACCAGGATAGTAGTGTAAAGAATGGCACACACCAGGGCAGCAAAGGAAAGAAAGACACACGCAGACTGTACACACCAGGATAGTAGTGTGAAGAGGGGCACACACCAGGGCAGCAACGGAAAGACAGACACACGCGAACTGAACAAACAATGATAGTAGTGTAAAGAGGGGCACACACCAGGACATCAATGGAAAGACAGACACACGCAGACTCAACACACCAGGATAGTAGTGTAAAGAGGGGCACACACCAGGGCAGCAATGGAAAGGAAGACACATGCAGAATGAGCACACCGGGATAAGTAGTGTAAAGAGGGGCACACACTAGGACAACAAGGGAAAGGAAGAAACGCGCAGACTGTGCACACTAAGATAGTAGTGTGAAGAGGGGCACACACCAGGACAGCAACGGAAAGGAAGACACACGCAGACTGCACAAACCAGGATAGTAGTGTGAAGAGGGGCACACACCAGGGCAGCAACGGAAAGACAGACACACGCGAACTGAACAAACAATGATAGTAGTGTAAAGAGGGGCACACACCACGACATCAATGGAAAGACAGACACACGCAGACTCAACACACCAGGATAGTAGTGTAAAGAGGGGCACACACCAGGGCAGCAATGGAAAGGAAGATACATGCAGAATGAGCACACCGGGATAAGTAGTAGTAAAGAGGGGCACACACCAGAGCAGCAATGGAAAGACACGCAAACTATACACACCACGATAGTAGTGTAAAGAGGGGCACACACCAGGATGGCAACGGAAAGGAAGATACACGCAGACTGTACACACCAGGATAGTAGTGTAAAGAGGGGCACCCACCAGGACAGCAACGGAAAGGAAGACACACGCTGACTGGACACACCGGGATAGTAGTGTAAAGAGGGGCACATACCAGGACAGCAATGGAAAGAAAGACACACGCAGACTGAACACACCAGGATAGTAGTGTAAAGAGGGGCACACACCAGGACAGCAATGGAAAGAAAGACACACACAGACTGAACACACCAGGATAGTAGTGTAAAGAGGGGCACACACCAGGAAAGCAATGGAAAGGAAGACACACGCAGACTGTTCACACCAGGATAGTAGTGCAAAGAGGGGCACACACCAGGGCAGCAATGGAAAGGAAGACACACACAGACTGTACACACTAGGATAGTACTGTAAAGAGGGGCACACATCAGGACAGCAATGGAAAGGAAGGCACAAGCAGACTGAACACACCAGGATAGTAGTGTAAAGAGGGCCACACACCAGAGCAGCAATGGAAAGAAAGACACACGCAGACTGAACAAACCAGGACAGTAGTGTAAAGAGGGGCACACACCAGAGCAGAGATGGAAAGACACGCAAACTATACACACCACGATAGTAGTGTAAAGAGGGGCACACACCAGGATAGCAATGGAAAGACACACCCAGACTATCACACACCACGATAGTAGTGTAAAGAATGGCACATACTAGGACAGCAATGGAAAGGAAGACACACAAGGACTGAACAAACAATCATAGTCGTGTAAAGAGGGGAACACACCAGGACAGCAATGGAAAGGAAGACACATGCAGAATGAGCACACCGGGATAAGTAGTGTAAAGAGGGGCACACACTAGGACAGCAATGGAAAGAAAGACACACGCAGACTGTACACACCAAGATAGTAGAGTAAAGAGGGCACACACCAGGACAGTAATGGAAAGGAAGACAAACGCAGACTGTACACACCAGGATAGTAGTGTAAAGAGGGGCACACACCAGGGCAGCAATGGAAAGGAAGACAAACGCAGACTGTGCACACTAGTATAGTAGTGTGAAGAGGGGCACACACCAGGACAGCAATGGAAAGGAAGAGAAACGCAGACTGTACACACCAGGATAGTAGTGTAAAGAGGGGCACACACCAGGGCAGCAAAGGAAAGAGAGACACACGCAGACTGTACACACCAGGATAGTAGAGTAAAGAGGGGCACACACCAGGACAGCAATCAAACGCAGACTGTACACACCAGGATAGTAGTGTAAAGAGGGGCACACACCAGGGCAGCAATGGAAAGGAAGACAAACACAGACTGTACACACCAGGATAGTAGTGTGAAGAGGGCACACACCAGGACAGCAACGAAAAGGAAGACAAACGCAGACTGTACACACCAGGATAGTAGTGTAAAGAGGGGCACACACCAGGGCAGCAAAGGAAAGAAAGACACACGCAGACTGTACACACCAGGATAGTAGTGTAAAGAGGGGCACACACCAGGACAGCAATGGAAAGGAAGACAAACGCAGACTGTACACACCAGGATCGTAGTGTGAAGAGGGGCACACACCAGGACAGCAACGGAAAGGAAGACAAACGCAGACTGTACACACCAGGATAGTAGTGTAAAGAGGGGCACACACCAGGGCAGCAAAGGAAAGAAAGACACACGCAGACTGTACACACCAGGATAGTAGTGTAAAGAATGGCACACACCAGGGCAGCAAAGGAAAGAAAGACACACGCAGACTGTACACACCAGGATAGTAGTGTAAAGAGGGGCACACACCAGGGCAGCAATGGAAAGGAAGACACATGCAGAATGAGCACACCGGGATAAGTAGTGTAAAGAGGGGCACACACTAGGACAGCAAGGGAAAGGAAGAAACGCGCAGACTGTGCACACTAGGATAGTAGTGTAAAGAGGGGCATACACCAGGACAGCAACGGAAAGGAAGACACACGCAGACTGAACAAACCAGGATAGTAGTGTGAAGAGGAGCACACACCAGGGCAGCAACGGAAAGACAGACACACGCGAACTGAACAAACAATGATAGTAGTGTAAAGAGGGGCACACACCAGGACATCAATGGAAAGACAGACACACGCAGACTGTACACACCAGGATAGTAGTGTAAAGAATGGCACACACCAGGGCAGCAAAGGAAAGAAAGACACACGCAGACTGTACACACCAGGATAGTAGTGTGAAGAGGGGCACACACCAGGGCAGCAACGGAAAGACAGACACACGCGAACTGAACAAACAATGATAGTAGTGTAAAGAGGGGCACACACCAGGACATCAATGGAAAGACAGACACACGCAGACTCAACACACCAGGATAGTAGTGTAAAGAGGGGCACACACCAGGGCAGCAATGGAAAGGAAGATACATGCAGAATGAGCACACCGGGATAAGTAGTGTAAAGAGGGGCACACACTAGGACAACAAGGGAAAGGAAGAAACGCGCAGACTGTGCACACTAGGATAGTAGTGTGAAGAGGGGCACACACCAGGACAGCAACGGAAAGGAAGACACACGCAGACTGCACAAACCAGGATAGTAGTGTGAAGAGGGGCACACACCAGGGCAGCAACGGAAAGACAGGCACACGCGAACTGAACAAACAATGATAGTAGTGTAAAGAGGGGCACACACCAGGACATCAATGGAAAGACAGACACACGCAGACTCAACACACCAGGATAGTAGTGTAAAGAGGGGCACACACCAGGGCAGCAATGGAAAGGAAGACACATGCAGAATGAGCACACCGGGATAAGTAGTGTAAAGAGGGGCACACACCAGAGCAGCAATGGAAAGACACGCAAACTATACACACCACGATAGTAGTGTAAAGAGGGGCACACACCAGGATGGCAACGGAAAGGAAGATACACGCAGACTGTACACACCAGGATAGTAGTGTAAAGAGGGGCACCCACCAGGACAGCAACGGAAAGGAAGACACACGCAGACTGTACACACCAGGGTAGCAACGGAAAGGAAGACACACGCAGACTGTACACACCAGGATAGTAGTCCAAAGAGGGGCAAACACCAGGGCAGCAACGGAAAGAAAGACAAACGCAGACTGTACTCACCAGGATAGTAGTGTAAAGAGGGGCACACACCAGGACAGCAATGGAAAGGAGGACAAACGCAGACTGTACACACCAGGATAGTAGTGTAAAGAGGGGCACACACCAGGGCAGCAAAGGAAAGAAAGACACACGCAGACTGTACACACCAGGATAGTAGTGTAAAGAGGGGCACACACCAGAGCAGCAATGGAAAGACACGCAAACTATACACACCACGATAGTAGTGTAAAGAGGGGCACTCACCAGGATAGCAATGGAAAGACACACCCAGACTATCACACACCACGATAGTAGTGTAAAGAATGGCACATACTGGGACAGCAATGGAAAGGAAGACACACAAGGACTGACCAAACAATCATAGTCGTGTAAAGAGGGGAACACACCAGGACAGCAATGGAAAGGAAGACACATGCAGAATGAGCACACTGGGATAAGTAGTGTAAAGAGGGGCACACACTAGGACAGCAAGGGAAAGGAAGAAACGCGCAGACTGTGCACACTAGGATAGTAGTGTGAAGAGGGGCACACACCAGCGCAGCAATGGAAAGGAAGACCTACGCAGACTGTACACACCAGGATAGTAGTGTAAAGAGGGGCACACACCAGGACAGCAATGGAAAGGAAGAAACACGAAGACTGTACACACCAGGATAGTAGTGTAAAGAGGGGCACACACCAGGACAGCAATGGAAAGGAAGACCCAAGCAGACTGAACACACCAGGATAGTAGTGTAAAGAGGCGCACACACCAGGACAGCAATGGAAAGGAAGATACATGCAGAATGAGCACACCGGGATAAGTAGTGTAAAGAGGGGCACACACTAGGACAGCAATGGAAAGGAAGAAACGCGCAGACTGTGCACACTAGGATAGAAGTGTAAAGAGGGGCACACACCAGGACAGCAACGGAAAGGAAGACACGCGTAGACTGTACACAACAGGATAGTAGTGTGAAGAGGGGCACACACCACAACAGCAAAGGAAAGAAAGACACACGCAGACTGTACACACCAGGATAGTAGTGTAAAGAGGGGCACACACCAGGACAGCAATGGAAAGGAAAACACACGCAGACTGAACACACCAGGATAGTAGTGCAAAGAGGGGCACACACCAGGACAGCAATGGAAAGGAAGAAACACAAAGACTGTGCACAACAGGATAGTAGTGTAAAGAGGGGCACACACCAGGACAGCAATGGAAAGGAAGACACAAGCAGACTGAACACACCAGGATAGTAGTGTAAAGAGGAGCACACACCAGAGCAGCAATGGAATGAAGACACACTCAGACTGAACAAACCAGGACAGTAGTGCGAAGAGGGGCACACACTAGGACAGCAATGGAAAGAAAGTCACACGCAGACTGTACACACCAGGATAGTAGTGTAAAGAGGAGCACACACCAGAGCAGCAATGGAAAGGAAGACACACGCAGACTGAACAAACCAGGACAGTAGTGTAAAGAGGGGCACATACCAGAGCAGCAATGGAAAGGAAGATACATGCAGAATGAGCACACCGGGATAAGTAGTGTAAAGAGGGGCACACACTAGGACAGCAATGGAAAGGAAGAAACACGTAGACTGTGCACACTAGGATAGTAGTGTAAAGAGGGGCACACACCAGGACAGCAACGGAAAGGAAGACACGCGTAGACTGTACACACCAGGATAGTAGTGTGAAGAGGGGCACACACCACGACAGCAAAGGAAAGAAAGACAAACGCAGACTTTACACACCAGGATAGTAGTGTAAAGAGGGGCACACAACAGGACAGCAACGGAAATGAAGACACACGCAGACTGAACAAACCAGGATAGTAGTGTGAAGAGGGGCACAAACAAGGCCAGCAACGGAAAGACAGACACACGCGAACTGAACAAACAACGATAGTAGTGTAAAGAGGGGCACACACCAGGACATCAATGGAAAAACAGACACACGCAGACTGAACACACCAGGATAGTAGTGTAAAGAGGGGCACAAACCAGAACAGTAATGGAAAGACAGACACACGCAGATTGTACACACCAGGATAGTAGTGTAAAGAGGGCCACACACCAGGACAGCAACGGAAAGGAAGACACAGGCAGACTGTACACACCAGGGTAGCAATGGAATGGAAGACACACGCAGACTGTACAGACCAGGATAGTAGTGTTAAGAGGGGAACACACCAGGACAGCAACGGAAAGACAGACACACATGGACTGAACAAACAACGATAGTAGTGTAAAGAGGGGCACATACCAGGACAGCAATTGAAAGACAGACACACGCAGACTGAACACACCAGGATAGTAGTGTACAGAGGGGCACACACCAGGGCAGCAATGGAAAGGAAGATACACGCAGACTGTACACACCAGGATAGTAGTGTAAAGAGGGGCACACACCAGGACAGCAAAGGAAAGAAAGACACACGCAGACTGTACACACCAGGATAGTAGTGTAAATAGGGGCACATACCAGGACAGCAATGGAAAGAAAGACACACGCAGACTGAAACACACCAGGATAGTAGTGTTAAGAGGGGCACACACCAGGACAGCAATGGAAAGAAAGACACACGCAGACTGAACACACCAGGATAATAGTGTAAAGAGGGGCACACACCAGGAAAGCAATGGAAAGGAAGACACACGCAGACTGTACACACCAGGATAGTAGTGCAACGAGGGGCAAACGCCAGGGCAGCAATGGAAAGGAAGACACACGCAGACTGTACACACTAGGATAGTAGTGTAAAGAGGGGCAGACATCAGGGCAGCAACGGAAAGACAGACACAAGCGAACTGAACAAACAATGATAGTAGTGTAAAGAGGGGCACACACCAGGACATCAATGGAAAGACAGACACACGCAGACTCAACACACCAGGATAGTAGTGTAAAGAGGGGCACACACCAGGGCAGCAATGGAAAGGAAGGCACATGCAGAATGAGCACACCGGGATAAGTAGTGTAAAGAGGGGCACACACTAGGACAACAAGGGAAAGGAAGAAACGCGCAGACTGTGCACACTAGGATAGTAGTGTGAAGAGGGGCACACACCAGGACAGCAATGGAAAGGAAGACAAACGCAGACTGTACACACCAGGATAGTAGTGTAAAGAGGGGCACACACCAGGGCAGCAATGGAAAGGAAGACAAACGCAGAATGTACACACCAGGATAGTAGTGTGAAGAGGGGCACACACCAGGACAGCAACGGAAAGGAAGACAAACGCAGACTGTACACACCAGGATAGTAGTGTAAAGAGGGGCACACACCAGGGCAGCAAAGGAAAGAAAGACACACGCAGACTGTACACACCAGGATAGTAGTGTAAAGAGGGGCACACACCAAGACAGCAATGGAAAGGAAGACAAACGCAGACTGTACACACCAGGATAGTAGTGTGAAGAGGGGCACACACCAGGACAGCAACGGAAAGGAAGACAAACGCAGACTGTACACACCAGGATAGTAGTGTGAAGAGGGGCACACACCAGGGAAGCAAAGGAAAGAAAGACACACGCACACTGTACACACCAGGATAGTAGTGTAAAGAGGGGCACACACCAGGGCAGCAATGGAAAGGAAGACACATGCAGACTGTACACACCAGGATAGTAGTGTAAAGAGGGGCACACACCAGGGCAGCAATGGAAAGGAAGACACATGCAGAATGAGCACACCGGGATAAGTAGTGTAAAGAGGGGCACACACTAGGACAGCAAGGGAAAGGAAGAAACGAGCAGACTGTGCACACTAGGATAGTAGTGTGAAGAGGGGTACACACCAGGACAGCAACGGAAAGGAAGTTACACGCAGACTGAACAAACCAGGATAGTAGTGTGAAGAGGGGCACACACCAGGGCAGCAACGGAAAGACAGGCACACGCGAACTGAACAAACAGCGATAGTAGTGTAAAGAGGGGCACACACCAGGAGATCAATGGAAAGACAGACACACGCAGACTGTACACACCAGGATAGTAGTGTAAAGAGGGCCACACACCAGGACAGCAACGGAAAGGAAGACACAGGCAGACTGTACACACCAGGGTAGCAATGGAATAGAAGACACACGCAGACTGTACAGACCAGGATAGTAGTGTTAAGAGGGGAACACACCACGACAGCAACGGAAAGACAGACACACACGGAATGAACAAACAACGATAGTAGTGTAAAGAGGGGCACATACCAGGACAGCAATGGAAAGACAGACACACGCAGACTGAACACACCAGGATAGTAGTGTACAGAGGGGCACACACCAGGGCAGCAATGGAAAGGAAGATACACGCAGACTGTACACACCAGGATAGTAGTGTAAAGAGGGGCACACACCAGGACAGCAAAGGAAAGAAAGACACACGCAGACTGTACACACCGGGATAGTAGTGTAAAGAGGGGCACATACCAGGACAGCAATGGAAAGAAAGACACACGCAGACTGAACACACCAGGATAGTAGTGTAAAGAGGGGCACACACCAGGACAGCAATGGAAAGAAAGACACACACAGACTGAACACACCAGGATAGTAGTGTAAAGAGGGGCACACACCAGGAAAGCAATGGAAAGGAAGACACACGCAGACTGTTCACACCAGGATAGTAGTGCAAAGAGGGGCACACACCAGGGCAGCAATGGAAAGGAAGACACACACAGACTGTACACACTAGGATAGTACTGTAAAGAGGGGCACACATCAGGACAGCAATGGAAAGGAAGGCACAAGCAGACTGAACACACCAGGATAGTAGTGTAAAGAGGGCCACACACCAGAGCAGCAATGGAAAGAAAGACACACGCAGACTGAACAAACCAGGACAGTAGTGTAAAGAGGGGCACACACCAGAGCAGCAATGGAAAGACACGCAAACTATACACACCACGATAGTAGTGTAAAGAGGGGCACACACCAGGATAGCAATGGAAAGACACACCCAGACTATCACACACCACGATAGTAGTGTAAAGAATGGCACATACTAGGACAGCAATGGAAAGGAAGACACACAAGGACTGAACAAACAATCATAGTCGTGTAAAGAGGGGAACACACCAGGACAGCAATGGAAAGGAAGACACATGCAGAATGAGCACACCAGGATAAGTAGTGTAAAGAGGGGCACACACTAGGACAGCAATGGAAAGAAAGACACACGCAGACTGTACACACCAAGATAGTAGAGTAAAGAGGGCACACACCAGGACAGTAATGGAAAGGAAGACAAACGCAGACTGTACACACCAGGATAGTAGTGTAAAGAGGGGCACACACCAGGGCAGCAATGGAAAGGAAGACAAACGCAGACTGTGCACACTAGTATAGTAGTGTGAAGAGGGGCACACCCCAGGACAGCAATGGAAAGGAAGACAAACGCAGACTGTACACACCAGGATAGTAGTGTAAAGAGGGGCACACACCAGGGCAGCAAAGGAAAGAGAGACACACGCAGACTGTACACACCAGGATAGTAGAGTAAAGAGGGGCACACACCAGGACAGCAATCAAACGCAGACTGTACACACCAGGATAGTAGTGTAAAGAGGGGCACACACCAGGGCAGCAATGGAAAGGAAGACACACACAGACTGTACACACTAGGATAGTACTGTAAAGAGGGGCACACATCAGGACAGCAATGGAAAGGAAGGCACAAGCAGACTGAACACACCAGGATAGTAGTGTAAAGAGGGCCACACACCAGAGCAGCAATGGAAAGAAAGACACACGCAGACTGAACAAACCAGGACAGTAGTGTAAAGAGGGGCACACACCAGGACAGCAATGGAAAGGAAGACACACGCAGACTGAACAAACCAGGACAGTAGTGTAAAGAGGGGCACATACCAGAGCAGCAATGGAAAGGAAGATACATGCAGAATGAGCACACCGGGATAAGTAGTGTAAAGAGGGGCACACACTAGGACAGCAATGGAAAGAAAGACACACGCAGACTGAACACACCAGGATAGTAGTGTAAAGAGGGGCACACACCAGGACAGCAATGGAAAGAAAGACACACACAGACTGAACACACCAGGATAGTAGTGTAAAGAGGGGCACACACCAGGAAAGCAATGGAAAGGAAGACACACGCAGACTGTTCACACCAGGATAGTAGTGCAAAGAGGGGCACACACCAGGGCAGCAATGGAAAGAAAGACACACGCAGACTGTACACACCAGGATAGTAGTGTAAAGAATGGCACACACCAGGGCAGCAAAGGAAAGAAAGACACACGCAGACTGTACACACCAGGATAGTAGTGTGAAGAGGGGCACACACCAGGGCAGCAACGGAAAGACAGACACACGCGAACTGAACAAACAATGATAGTAGTGTAAAGAGGGGCACACACCAGGACATCAATGGAAAGACAGACACACGCAGACTCAACACACCAGGATAGTAGTGTAAAGAGGGGCACACACCAGGGCAGCAATGGAAAGGAAGACACATGCAGAATGAGCACACCGGGATAAGTAGTGTAAAGAGGGGCACACACTAGGACAACAAGGGAAAGGAAGAAACGCGCAGACTGTGCACACTAGGATAGTAGTGTGAAGAGGGGCACACACCAGGACAGCAACGGAAAGGAAGAACACGCAGACTGCACAAACCAGGATAGTAGTGTGAAGAGGGGCACACACCAGGGCAGCAACGGAAAGACAGACACACGCGAACTGAACAAACAATGATAGTAGTGTAAAGAGGGGCACACACCAGGACATCAATGGAAAGACAGACACACGCAGACTCAACACACCAGGATAGTAGTGTAAAGAGGGCACACACCAGGGCAGCAATGGAAAGGAAGACACATGCAGAATGAGCACACCGGGATAAGTAGTGTAAAGAGGGGCACACACCAGAGCAGCAATGGAAAGACACGCAAACTATACACACCACGATAGTAGTGTAAAGAGGGGCACACACCAGGATGGCAACGGAAAGGAAGATACACGCAGACTGTACACACCAGGATAGTAGTGTAAAGAGGGGCACCCACCAGGACAGCAACGGAAAGGAAGACACACGCAGACTGTACACACCAGGGTAGCAACGGAAAGGAAGACACACGCAGACTGTACACACCAGGATAGTAGTCCAAAGAGTGGCAAACACCAGGGCAGCAACGGAAAGAAAGACAAACGCAGACTGTACTCACCAGGATAGTAGTGTAAAGAGGGGCACACACCAGGACAGCAATGGAAAGGAGGACAAACGCAGACTGTACACACCAGGATAGTAGTGTAAAGAGGGGCACACACCAGGGCAGCAAAGGAAAGAAAGACACACGCAGACTGTACACACCAGGATAGTAGTGTAAAGAGGGGCACACACCAGAGCAGCAATGGAAAGACACGCAAACTATACACACCACGATAGTAGTGTAAAGAGGGGCACTCACCAGAATAGCAATGGAAAGACACACCGAGACTATCACACACCACGATAGTAGTGTAAAGAATGGCACATACTGGGACAGCAATGGAAAGGAAGACACACAAGGACTGACCAAACAATCATAGTCGTGTAAAGAGGGGAACACACCAGGACAGCAATGGAAAGGAAGACACATGCAGAATGAGCACACCGGGATAAGTAGTGTAAAGAGGGGCACACACTAGGACAGCAAGGGAAAGGAAGAAACGCGCAGACTGTGCACACTAGGATAGTAGTGTGAAGAGGGGCACACTCCAGGACAGCAACGGAAAGGAAGACACACGCAGACTGAACAAACCAGGATAGTAGTGTAAAGAGGGGCACACACCAGCGCAGCAATGGAAAGGAAGACCTACGCAGACTGTACACACCAGGATAGTAGTGTAAAGAGGGGCACACACCAGGACAGCAATGGAAAGGAAGAAACACGAAGACTGTACACACCAGGATAGTAGTGTAAAGAGGGGCACGCACCAGGACAGCAATGGAAAGGAAGACCCAAGCAGACTGAACACACCAGGATAGTAGTGTAAAGAGGGGCACACACCAGGACAGCAATGGAAAGGAAGATACATGCAGAATGAGCACACCGGGATAAGTAGTGTAAAGAGGGGCACACACTAGGACAGCAATGGAAAGGAAGAAACGCGCAGACTGTGCACACTAGGATAGAAGTGTAAAGAGGGGCACACACCAGGACAGCAACGGAAAGGAAGACACGCGTAGACTGTACACAACAGGATAGTAGTGTGAAGAGGGGCACACACCACAACAGCAAAGGAAAGAAAGACACACGCAGACTGTACACACCAGGATAGTAGTGTAAAGAGGGGCACACACCAGGACAGCAATGGAAAGGAAAACACACGCAGACTGAACACACCAGGATAGTAGTGCAAAGAGGGCACACACCAGGACAGCAATGGAAAGGAAGAAACACAAAGACTGTGCACAACAGGATAGTAGTGTAAAGAGGGGCACACACCAGGACAGCAATGGAAAGGAAGACACAAGCAGACTGAACACACCAGGATAGTAGTGTAAAGAGGAGCACACACCAGAGCAGCAATGGAATGAAGACACACGCAGACTGAACAAACCAGGACAGTAGTAGCGAAGAGGGGCACACACTAGGACAGCAATGGAAAGAAAGTCACACGCAGACTGTACACACCAGGATAGTAGTGTAAAGAGGAGCACACACCAGAGCAGCAATGGAAAGGAAGACACACGCAGACTGAACAAACCAGGACAGTAGTGTAAAGAGGGGCACATACCAGAGCAGCAA
The DNA here is from genome assembly GCA_963921515.1 of Calotriton arnoldi. NCBI lineage: Eukaryota > Metazoa > Chordata > Amphibia > Caudata > Salamandridae > Calotriton > Calotriton arnoldi. The sequence goes on from CAWUFW010004672.1 coordinate 551,293, forward strand.
TGGAAAGGAAGATACATGCAGAATGAGCACACCGGGATAAGTAGTGTAAAGAGGGGCACACACTAGGACAGCAATGGAAAGGAAGAAACGCGTAGACTGTGCACACTAGGATAGTAGTGTAAAGAGGGGCACACACCAGGACAGCAACGGAAAGGAAGACACGCGTAGACTGTACACACCAGGATAGTAGTGTGAAGAGGGGCACACACCACGACAGCAAAGGAAAGAAAGACAAACGCAGACTGTACACACCAGGATAGTAGTGTAAAGAGGGGCACACACCAGGACAGCAACGGAAAGGAAGACACACGCAGACTGAACAAACCAGGATAGTAGTGTGAAGAGGGGCACACACAAGGCCAGCAACGGAAAGACAGACACACGCGAACTGAACAAACAACGATAGTAGTGTAAAGAGGGGCACACACCAGGACATCAATGGAAAAACAGACACACGCAGACTGAACACACCAGGATAGTAGTGTAAAGAGGGGCACAAACCAGAACAGTAATGGAAAGACAGACACACGCAGATTGTACACACCAGGATAGTAGTGTAAAGAGGGCCACACACCAGGACAGCAACGGAAAGGAAGACACAGGCAGACTGTACACACCAGGGTAGCAATGGAATGGAAGACACACGCAGACTGTACAGACCAGGATAGTAGTGTTAAGAGGGGAACACACCAGGACAGCAACGGAAAGACAGACACACATGGACTGAACAAACAACGATAGTAGTGTAAAGAGGGGCACATACCAGGACAGCAATTGAAAGACAGACACACGCAGACTGAACACACCAGGATAGTAGTGTACAGAGGGGCACACACCAGGGCAGCAATGGAAAGGAAGATACACGCAGACTGTACACACCAGGATAGTAGTGTAAAGAGGGGCACACACCAGGACAGCAAAGGAAAGAAAGACACACGCAGACTGTACACACCAGGATAGTAGTGTAAATAGGGGCACATACCAGGACAGCAATGGAAAGAAAGACACACGCAGACTGAACACACCAGGATAGTAGTGTTAAGAGGGGCACACACCAGGACAGCAATGGAAAGAAAGACACACGCAGACTGAACACACCAGGATAATAGTGTAAAGAGGGGCACACACCAGGAAAGCAATGGAAAGGAAGACACACGCAGACTGTACACACCAGGATAGTAGTGCAACGAGGGGCAAACGCCAGGGCAGCAATAGAAAGGAAGACACACGCAGACTGTACACACTAGGATAGTAGTGTAAAGAGGGGCAGACATCAGGGCAGCAACGGAAAGACAGACACACGCGAACTGAACAAACAATGATAGTAGTGTAAAGAGGGGCACACACCAGGACATCAATGGAAAGACAGACACACGCAGACTCAACACACCAGGATAGTAGTGTAAAGAGGGGCACACACCAGGGCAGCAATGGAAAGGAAGACACATGCAGCATGAGCACACCGGGATAAGTAGTGTAAAGAGGGGCACACACTAGGACAACAAGGGAAAGGAAGAAACGCGCAGACTGTGCACACTAGGATAGTAGTGTGAAGAGGGGCACACACCAGGACAGCAACGGAAAGGAAGACACACGCAGACTGCACAAACCAGGATAGTAGTGTGAAGAGGGGCACACACCAGGGCAGCAACGGAAAGACAGACACACGCGAACTGAACAAACAATGATAGTAGTGTAAAGAGGGGCACACACCAGGACATCAATGGAAAGACAGACACACGCAGACTCAACACACCAGGATAGTAGTGTAAAGAGGGGCACACACCAGGGCAGCAATGGAAAGGAAGACACATGCAGAATGAGCACACCGGGATAAGTAGTGTAAAGAGGGGCACACACCAGAGCAGCAATGGAAAGACATGCAAACTATACACCACGATAGTAGTGTAAAGAGGGGCACACACCAGGATGGCAACGGAAAGGAAGATACACGCAGACTGTACACACCAGGATAGTAGTGTAAAGAGGGGCACCCACCAGGACAGCAACGGAAGGGAAGACACACGCAGACTGTACACACCAGGGTAGCAACGGAAAGGAAGACACACGCAGACTGTACACACCAGGATAGTAGTCCAAAGAGGGGCAAACACCAGGGCAGCAACGGAAAGAAAGACAAACGCAGACTGTACTCACCAGGATAGTAGTGTAAAGAGGGGCACACACCAGGACAGCAATGGAAAGGAGGACAAACGCAGACTGTACACACCAGGATAGTAGTGTAAAGAGGGGCACACACCAGGGCAGCAAAGGAAAGAAAGACACACGCAGACTGTACACACCAGGATAGTAGTGTAAAGAGGGGCACACACCAGAGCAGCAATGGAAAGACACGCAAACTATACACACCACGATAGTAGTGTAAAGAATGGCACATACTGGGACAGCAATGGAAAGGAAGACACACAAGGACTGACCAAACAATCATAGTCGTGTAAAGAGGGGAACACACCAGGACAGCAATGGAAAGGAAGACACATGCAGAATGAGCACACCGGGATAAGTAGTGTAAAGAGGGGCACACACTAGGACAGCAAGGGAAAGGAAGAAACGCGTAGACTGTGCACACTAGGATAGTAGTGTGAAGAGGGGCACACACCAGGACAGCAACGGAAAGGAAGACACACGCAGACTGAACAAACCAGGATAGTAGTGTAAAGAGGGGCACACACCAGCGCAGCAATGGAAAGGAAGACCTACGCAGACTGTACACACCAGGATAGTAGTGTAAAGAGGGGCACACACCAGGACAGCAATGGAAAGGAAGAAACACGAAGACTGTACACACCAGGATAGTAGTGTAAAGAGGGGCACACACCAGGACAGCAATGGAAAGGAAGACCCAAGCAGACTGAACACACCAGGATAGTAGTGTAAAGAGGGGCACACACCAGGACAGCAATGGAAAGGAAGATACATGCAGAATGAGCACACCGGGATAAGTAGTGTAAAGAGGGGCACACACTAGGACAGCAATGGAAAGGAAGAAACGCGCAGACTGTGCACACTAGGATAGAAGTGTAAAGAGGGGCACACACCAGGACAGCAACGGAAAGGAAGACACGCGTAGACTGTACACAACAGGATAGTAGTGTGAAGAGGGGCACACACCACAACAGCAAAGGAAAGAAAGACACACGCAGACTGTACACACCAGGATAGTAGTGTAAAGAGGGGCACACACCAGGACAGCAATGGAAAGGAAAACACACGCAGACTGAACACACCAGGATAGTAGTGCAAAGAGGGGCACACACCAGGACAGCAATGGAAAGGAAGAAACACAAAGACTGTGCACAACAGGATAGTAGTGTAAAGAGGGGCACACACCAGGACAGCAATGGAAAGGAAGACACAAGCAGACTGAACACACCAGGATAGTAGTGTAAAGAGGAGCACACACCAGAGCAGCAATGGAATGAAGACACACGCAGACTGAACAAACCAGGACAGTAGTGCGAAGAGGGGCACACACTAGGACAGCAATGGAAAGAAAGTCACACGCAGACTGTACACACCAGGATAGTAGTGTAAAGAGGAGCACACACCAGAGCAGCAATGGAAAGGAAGACACACGCAGACTGAACAAACCAGGACAGTAGTGTAAAGAGGGGCACATACCAGAGCAGCAATGGAAAGGAAGATACATGCAGAATGAGCACACCGGGATAAGTAGTGTAAAGAGGGGCACACACTAGGACAGCAATGGAAAGGAAGAAACGCGTAGACTGTGCACACTAGGATAGTAGTGTAAAGAGGGGCACACACCAGGACAGCAACGGAAAGGAAGACACGCGTAGACTGTACACACCAGCATAGTAGTGTGAAGAGGGGCACACACCACGACAGCAAAGGAAAGAAAGACAAACGCAGACTGTACACACCAGGATAGTAGTGTAAAGAGGGGCACACACCAGGACAGCAACGGAAAGGAAGACACACGCAGACTGAACAAACCAGGATAGTAGTGTGAAGAGGGGCACACACAAGGCCAGCAACGGAAAGACAGACACACGCGAACTGAACAAACAACGATAGTAGTGTAAAGAGGGGCACACACCAGGACATCAATGGAAAAACAGACACACGCAGACTGAACACACCAGGATAGTAGTGTAAAGAGGGGCACAAACCAGAACAGTAATGGAAAGACAGACACACGCAGATTGTACACACCAGGATAGTAGTGTAAAGAGGGCCACACACCAGGACAGCAACGGAAAGGAAGACACAGGCAGACTGTACACACCAGGGTAGCAATGGAATGGAAGACACACGCAGACTGTACAGACCAGGATAGTAGTGTTAAGAGGGGAACACACCAGGACAGCAACGGAAAGACAGACACACATGGACTGAACAAACAACGATAGTAGTGTAAAGAGGGGCACATACCAGGACAGCAATTGAAAGACAGACACACGCAGACTGAACACACCAGGATAGTAGTGTACAGAGGGGCACACACCAGGGCAGCAATGGAAAGGAAGATACACGCAGACTGTACACACCAGGATAGTAGTGTAAAGAGGGGCACACACCAGGACAGCAAAGGAAAGAAAGACACACGCAGACTGTACACACCAGGATAGTAGTGTAAATAGGGGCACATACCAGGACAGCAATGGAAAGAAAGACACACGCAGACTGAACACACCAGGATAGTAGTGTTAAGAGGGGCACACACCAGGACAGCAATGGAAAGAAAGACACACGCAGACTGAACACACCAGGATAATAGTGTAAAGAGGGGCACACACCAGGAAAGCAATGGAAAGGAAGACACACGCAGACTGTACACACCAGGATAGTAGTGCAACGAGGGGCAAACGCCAGGGCAGCAATGGAAAGGAAGACACACGCAGACTGTACACACTAGGATAGTAGTGTAAAGAGGGGCAGACATCAGGACAGCAATGGACAGGAAGGCACAAGCAGACTGAACACACCAGGATAGCAGTGTAAAGAGGGGCACACACCAGAGCAGCAATGGAAAGGAAGACATACGCAGACTGAACAAACCAGGACAGTAGTGTAAAGAGGGGCACACTCCAGAGCAGCAATGGAAAGACACGCAAACTATACACACCACGATAGTAGTGTAAAGAGGGGCACACACCAGGATAGCAATGGAAAGACACACCCAGACTATCACACACCACGATAGTAGTGTAAAGAATGGCACATACTAGGACAGCAATGGAAAGGAAGACACACAAGGACTGAACAAACAATCATAGTCGTGTAAAGAGGGGAACACACCAGGACAGCAATGGAAAGGAAGACACATGCAGAATGAGCACACCGGGATAAGTAGTGTAAAGAGGGGCACACACTAGGACAGCAATGGAAAGGAAGAAACGCGCAGACTGTGCACACTAGGATTGTAGTGTGAAGAGGGGCACACACCAGGACAGCAACGGAAAGGAAGTCAAACGCAGACTGTACACACCAGGATAGTAGTGTAAATAGGGGCACACACCAGGGCAGCAAAGGAAAGAAAGACACACGCAGACTGTACACACCAGGATAGTAGAGTAAAGAGGGGCACACACCAGGACAGCAATGGAAAGGAAGACAAACGCAGACTGTACACACCAGGATAGTAGTGTAAAGAGGGGCACACACCAGGGCAGCAATGGAAAGGAAGACAAACGCAGATTGTGCACACCAGGATAGTAGTGTGAAGAGGGGCACACACCAGGACAGCAACGGAAAGGAAGACAAACGCAGACTGTACACACCAGGATAGTAGTGTAAAGAGGGGCACACACCAGGGCAGCAAAGGAAAGAAAGACACACGCAGACTGTACACACCAGGATAGTAGTGTAAAGAGGGGCACACACCAAGACAGCAATGGAAAGGAAGACAAACGCAGACTGTACACACCAGGATAGTAGTGTGAAGAGGGGCACACACCAGGACAGCAACGGATAGGAAGACAAACGCAGACTGTACACACCAGGATAGTAGTGTGAAGAGGGGCACACACCAGGGCAGCAAAGGAAAGAAAGACACATGCAGACAGTACACACCAGGATAGTAGTGTAAAGAATGGCACACACCAGGGCAGCAAAGGAAAGAAAGACACACGCAGACTGTACACACCAGGATAGTAGTGTAAAGAGGGGCACACACCAGGGCAGCAATGGAAAGGAAGACACATGCAGAATGAGCACACCGGGATAAGTAGTGTAAAGAGGGGCACACACTAGGACAGCAAGGGAAAGGAAGAAACGCGCAGACTGTGCACACTACGATAGTAGTGTGAAGAGGGGTACACACCAGGACAGCAACGGAAAGGAAGTTACACGCAGACTGAACAAACCAGGATAGTAGTGTGAAGAGGGGCACACACCAGGGCAGCAACGGAAAGACAGGCACACGCGAACTGAACAAACAGCGATAGTAGTGTAAAGAGGGGCACACACCAGGAGATCAATGGAAAGACAGACACACGCAGACTGAACACACCAGGATAGTAGTGTAAATAGGGGCACACACCAGAACAGTAATGGAAAGACAGACACACGCAGACTGTACACACCAGGATAGTAGTGTAAAGAGGGCCACACACCAGGACAGCTACGGAAAGGAAGACACAGGCAGACTGTACACACCAGGGTAGCAATGGAATGGAAGACACACGCAGACTGTACAGACCAGGATAGTAGTGTTAAGAGGGGAACACACCACGACAGCAACGGAAAGACAGACACACACAGACTAAACAAACAATGATAGTAGTGTAAAGAGGGGCACACACCAGGGCAGCAATGAAAAGGAAGGTACACGCAGACAGTACACACCAGGATAGTAGTGTAAAGAGGGGCACACACCAGGACAGCAAAGGAAAGAAAGACACACGCAGACTGTACACACCAGGATAGTAGTGTAAAGAGGGGCACATACCAGGACAGCAATGGAAAGAAAGACACACGCAGACTGAACACACCAGGATAGTAGTGTAAAGAGGGGCACACACCAGGACAGCAATGGAAAGAAAGACACACACAGACTGAACACACCAGGATAGTAGTGTAAAGAGGGGCACACACCAGGAAAGCAATGGAAAGGAAGACACACGCAGACTGTTCACACCAGGATAGTAGTGCAAAGAGGGGCACACACCAGGGCAGCAATGGAAAGGAAGACACACGCAGACTGTACACACTAGGATAGTACTGTAAAGAGGGGCACACATCAGGACAGCAATGGAAAGGAAGGCACAAGCAGACTGAACACACCAGGATAGTAGTGTAAAGAGGGCCACACACCAGAGCAGCAATGGAAAGGAAGACACACGCAGACTGAACAAACCAGGACAGTAGTGTAAAGAGGAGCACACAACAGAGCAGCAATGGAAAGACACCACGATAGTAGTGTAAAGAGGGGCACACACCAGGATAGCAATGGAAAGACACACCCAGACTATCACACACCACGATAGTAGTGTAAAGAATGGCACATACTAGGACAGCAATGGAAAGGAAGACACACAAGGACTGAACAAACAATCATAGTCGTGTAAAGAGGGGAACACACCAGGACAGCAATGGAAAGGAAGACACATGCAGAATGAGCACACCGGGATAAGTAGTGTAAAGAGGGGCACACACTAGGACAGCAATGGAAAGAAAGACACACGCAGACTGTACACACCAGGATAGTAGAGTAAAGAGGGGCACACACCAGGACAGTAATGGAAAGGAAGACAAACGCAGACTGTACACACCAGGATAGTAGTGTAAAGAGGGGCACACACCAGGTCAGCAATGGAAAGGAAGACAAACGCAGACTGTACACACTAGGATAGTAGTGTGAAGAGGGGCACACCAGGACAGCAATGGAAAGGAAGACAAACGCAGACTGTACACACCAGGATAGTAGTGTAAAGAGGGGCACACACCAGGGCAGCAAAGGAAAGAGAGACACACGCAGACTGTACACACCAGGATAGTAGAGTAAAGAGGGGCACACACCAGGACAGCAATGGAAAGGAAGACAAACGCAGACTGTACACACCAGGATCGTAGTGTGAAGAGGGGCACACACCAGGACAGCAACGGAAAGGTAGACAAACGCAGACTGTACACACCAGGATAGTAGTGTAAAGAGGGGCACACACCAGGGCAGGAAAGGAAAGAAAGACACACGCAGACTGTACACACCAGGATAGTAGTGTAAAGAATGGCACACACCAGGGCAGCAAAGGAAAGAAAGACACACGCAGACTGTACACACCAGGATAGTAGTGTAAAGAGGGGCACACACCAGGGCAGCAATGGAAAGGAAGACACATGCAGAATGAGCACACCGGGATAAGTAGTGTAAAGAGGGGCACACACTAGGACAGCAAGGGAAAGGAAGAAACGCGCAGACTGTGCACACTAGGATAGTAGTGTGAAGAGGGGCACACACCAGGGCAGCAACGGAAAGACAGACACACGCGAACTGAACAAACAACGATAGTAGTGTAAAGAGGGGCACACACCAGGACATCAATGAAAAGACAGACACACGCAGACTCAACACACCAGGATAGTAGTGTAAAGAGGGGCACACACCAGGGCAGCAATGGAAAGGAAGACAACGCAGACTGTGCACACTAGGATAGTAGTGTAAAGAGGGGCACACACCAGGGCAGCAAAGGAAAGAAAGACACACGCAGACTGTACACACCAGGATAGTAGAGTAAAGAGGGGCACACACCAGGACAGCAATGGAAAGGAAGACAAACACAGACTGTACATACCAGGATAGTAGTGTAAAGAGGGACACACACCAGGGCATCAATGGAAAGGAAGACAAACGCAGACTGTACACACCAGGATAGTAGTGTGAAGAGGGGTACACACCAGGACAGCAACGAAAAGGAAGACAAACGCAGACTGTACACACCAGGATAGTAGTGTAAAGAGGGGCACACACCAGGACAGCAATGGAAAGGAGGACAAACGCAGACTGTACACACCAGGATAGTAGTGTAAAGAGGGGCACACACCAGGGCAGCAAAGGAAATAAAGACACACGCAGACTGTACACACCAGGATAGTAGTGTAAAGAGGGGCACACACCAGAGCAGCAATGGAAAGACACGCAAACTATACACACCACGATAGTAGTGTAAAGAGGGGCACTCACCAGGATAGCAATGGAAAGACACACCCAGACTATCACACACCACGATAGTAGTGTAAAGAATGGCACATACTGGGACAGCAATGGAAAGGAAGACACACTAGGACTGACCAAACAATCATAGTCGTGTAAAGAGGGGAACACACCAGGACAGCAATGGAAAGGAAGACACATGCAGAATGAGCACACCGGGATAAGTAGTGTAAAGAGGGGCACACACTAGGACAGCAAGGGAAAGGAAGAAACGCGCAGACTGTGCACCCTAGGATAGTAGTGTGAAGAGGGGCACACACCAGGACACCAACGGAAAGGAAGACACACGCAGACTGAACAAACCAGGATAGTAGTGTAAAGAGGGGCACACACCAGCGCAGCAATGGAAAGGAAGACCTACGCAGACTGTACACACCAGGATAGTAGTGTAAAGAGGGGCACACACCAGGACAGCAATGGAAAGGAAGAAACACGAAGACTGTACACACCAGGATAGTAGTGTAAAGAGGGGCACACACCAGGACAGCAATGGAAAGGAAGACCCAAGCAGACTGAACACACCAGGATAGTAGTGTAAAGAGGGGCACACACCAGGACAGCAATGGAAAGGAAGATACATGCAGAATGAGCACACCGGGATAAGTAGTGTAAAGAGGGGCACACACTAGGACAGCAATGGAAAGGAAGAAACGCGCAGACTGTGCACACTAGGATAGAAGTGTAAAGAGGGGCACACACCAGGACAGCAACGGAAAGGAAGACACGCGTAGACTGTACACAACAGGATAGTAGTGTGAAGAGGGGCACACACCACAACAGCAAAGGAAAGAAAGACACACGCAGACTGTACACACCAGGATAGTAGTGTAAAGAGGGGCACACACCAGGACAGCAATGGAAAGGAAAACACACGCAGACTGAACACACCAGGATAGTAGTGCAAAGAGGGGCACACAACAGGACCGCAATGGAAAGGAAGAAACACAAAGACTGTGCACAACAGGATAGTAGTGTAAAGAGGGGCACACACCAGGACAGCAATGGAAAGGAAGACACAAGCAGACTGAACACACCAGGATAGTAGTGTAAAGAGGAGCACACACCAGAGCAACAATGGAATGAAGACACACGCAGACTGAACAAACCAGGACAGTAGTGCGAAGAGGGGCACACACCAGGACAGCAATGGAAAGAAAGACACGCGCAGACTGTACACACCAGGATAGTAGTGTAAAGAGGAGCACACACCAGAGCAGCAATGGAAAGGAAGACACACGCAGACTGAACAAACCAGGACAGTAGTGTAAATAGGGGCACACACCAGAGCAGCAATGGAAAGGAAGATACATGCAGAATGAGCACACCGGGATAAGTAGTGTAAAGAGGGGCACACACTAGGACAGCAATGGAAAGGAAAAAACGCGTAGACTGTGCACACTAGGATAGTAGTGTAAAGAGGGGCACACACCAGGACAGCAACGGAAAGGAAGACACGCGTAGACTGTACACACCAGGATAGTAGTGTGAAGAGGGGCACACACCACGACAGCAAAGGAAAGAAAGACACACGCAGACTGTACACACCAGGATAGTAGTGTAAAGAGGGGCACACACCAGGACAGCAACGGAAAGGAAGACACACGCAGACTGAACAAACCAGGATAGTAGTGTGAAGAGGGGCACACACAAGGCCAGCAACGGAAAGACAGACACACGCGAACTGAACAAACAACGATAGTAGTGTAAAGAGGGGCACACACCAGGACATCAATGGAAAAACAGACACACGCAGACTGAACACACCAGGATAGTAGTGTAAAGAGGGGCACAAACCAGAACAGTAATGGAAAGACAGACACACGCAGATTGTACACACCAGGATAGTAGTGTAAAGAGGGCCACACACCAGGACAGCAACGGAAAGGAAGACACAGGCAGACTGTACACACCAGGGTAGCAATGGAATGGAAGACACACGCAGACTGAACACACCAGGATAGTAGTGTAAAGAGGGGCACACACCAGGACAGCAAAGGAAAGAAAGACACACGCAGACTGTACACACCAGGATAGTAGTGTAAAGAGGGGCACACACCAGGACAGCAAAGGAAAGAAAGACACACGCAGACTGTACACACCAGGATAGTAGTGTAAAGAGGGGCACATACCAGGACAGCAATGGAAAGAAAGACACACGCAGACTGAACACACCAGGATAGTAGTGTTAAGAGGGGCACACACCAGGACAGCAATGGAAAGAAAGACACACGCAGACTGAACACACCAGGATAGTAGTGTAAAGAGGGGCACACACCAGGAAAGCAATGGAAAGGAAGACACACGCAGACTGTACACACCAGGATAGTAGTGCAACGAGGGGCAAACGCCAGGGCAGCAATGGAAAGGAAGACACACGCAGACTGTACACACTAGGATAGTAGTGTAAAGAGGGGCACACATCAGGACAGCAATGGACAGGAAGGCACAAGCAGACTGAACACACCAGGATAGCAGTGTAAAGAGGGGCACACACCAGAGCAGCAATGGAAAGGAAGACATACGCAGACTGAACAAACCAGGACAGTAGTGTAAAGAGGGGCACACTCCAGAGCAGCAATGGAAAGACACGCAAACTATACACACCACGATAGTAGTGTAAAGAGGGGCACACACCAGGATAGCAATGGAAAGACACACCCAGACTATCACACACCACGATAGTAGAGTAAAGAATGGCACATACTAGGACAGCAATGGAAAGGAAGACACACAAGGACTGAACAAACAATCATAGTCGTGTAAAGAGGGGAACACACCAGGACAGCAATGGAAAGGAAGACACATGCAGAATGAGCACACCGGGATAAGTAGTGTAAAGAGGGGCACACACTAGGAAAGCAATGGAAAGGAAGAAACGCGCAGACTGTGCACACTAGGATAGTAGTGTGAAGAGGGGCACACACCAGGACAGCAACGGAAAGGAAGTCAAACGCAGACTGTACACACCAGGATAGTAGTGTAAATAGGGGCACACACCAGGGCAGCAAAGGAAAGAAAGACACACGCAGACTGTACACACCAGGATAGTAGAGTAAAGAGGGGCACACACCAGGACAGCAATGGAAAGGAAGACAAACGCAGACTGTACACACCAGGATAGTAGTGTAAAGAGGGGCACACACCAGGGCAGCAATGGAAAGGAAGACAAACGCAGACTGTACACACCAGGATAGTAGTGTGAAGAGGGGCACACACCAGGACAGCAACGGAAATGAAGACAAACGCAGACTGTACACACCAGGATAGTAGTGTAAAGAGGGGCACACACCAGGGCAGCAAAGGAAAGAAAGACACACGCAGACTGTACACACCAGGATAGTAGTGTAAAGAGGGGCACACACCAAGACAGCAATGGAAAGGAAGACAAACGCAGACTGTACACACCAGGATAGTAGTGTGAAGAGGGGCACACACCAGGACAACAACGGAAAGGAAGACAAACGCAGACTGTACACACCAGGATAGTAGTGTGAAGAGGGGCACACACCAGGGCAGCAAAGGAAAGAAAGACACACGCAGACTGTACACACCAGGATAGTAGTGTAAAGAATGGCACACACCAGGGCAGCAAAGGAAAGAAAGACACACGCAGACTGTACACACCAGTATAGTAGTGTAAAGAGGGGCACACACCAGGGCAGCAATGGAAAGGAAGACACATGCAGAATGAGCACACCGGGATAAGTAGTGTAAAGAGGGTCACACACTAGGACAGCAAGGGAAAGGAAGAAACACGCAGACTGTGCACACTACGATAGTAGTGTGAAGAGGGGTACACACCAGGACAGCAACGGAAAGGAAGTTACACGCAGACTGAACAAACCAGGATAGTAGTGTGAAGAGGGGCACACACCAGGGCAGCAACGGAAAGACAGGCACACGCGAACTGAACAAACAGCGATAGTAGTGTAAAGAGGGGCACACACCAGGAGATCAATGGAAAGACAGACACACGCAGACTGAACACACCAGGATAGTAGTGTAAATAGGGGCACACACCAGAACAGTAATGGAAAGACAGACACACGCAGACTGTACACACCAGGATAGTTGTGTAAAGAGGGCCACACACCAGGACAGCTACGGAAAGGAAGACACAGGCAGACTGTACACACCAGGGTAGCAATGGAATGGAAGACACACGCAGACTGTACAGACCAGGATAGTAGTGTTAAGAGGGGAACACACCACAACAGCAACGGAAAGACAGACACACACGGACTGAACAAACAACGATAGTAGTGTAAAGAGGGGCACATACCAGGACAGCAATGGAAAGACAGACACACGCAGACTGAACACACCAGGATAGTAGTGTACAGAGGGGCACACACCAGGGCAGCAATGAAAAGGAAGGTACACGCAGACTGTACACACCAGGATAGTAGTGTAAAGAGGGGCACACACCAGGACAGCAAAGAAAAGAAAGACACACGCAGACTGTACACACCAGGATAGTAGTGTAAAGAGGGGCACATACCAGGACAGCAATGGAAAGAAAGACACACGCAGACTGAACACACCAGGATAGTAGTGTAAAGAGGGGCACACACCAGGACAGCAATGGAAAGAAAGACACACACAGACTGAACACACCAGGATAGTAGTGTAAAGAGGGGCACACACCAGGAAAGCAATGGAAAGGAAGACACACGCAGACTGTTCACACCAGGATAGTAGTGCAAAGAGGGGCACACACCAGGGCAGCAATGGAAAGGAAGACACACGCAGACTGTACATACTAGGATAGTACTGTAAAGAGGGGCACACATCAGGACAGCAATGGAAAGGAAGGCACAAGCAGACTGAACACACCAGGATAGTAGTGTAAAGAGGGCCACACACCAGAGCAGCAATGGAAAGGAAGACACACGCAGACTGAACAAACCAGGACAGTAGTGTAAAGAGGAGCACACACCAGAGCAGCAATGGAAAGACACAACGATAGTAGTGTAAAGAGGGGCACACACCAGGATAGCAATGGAAAGACACACCCAGACTATCACACACCACGATAGTAGTGAAAAGAATGGCACATACTAGGACAGCAATGGAAAGGAAGACACACAAGGACTGAACAAACAATCATAGTCGTGTAAAGAGGGGAACACACCAGGACAGCAATGGAAAGGAAGACACATGCAGAATGAGCACACCGGGATAAGTAGTGTAAAGAGGGGCACACACTAGGACAGCAATGGAAAGAAAGACACACGCAGACTGTACACACCAGGATAGTAGAGTAAAGAGGGGCACACACCAGGACAGTAATGGAAAGGAAGACAAACGCAGACTGTACACACCAGGATAGTAGTGTAAAGAGGGGCACACACCAGGTCAGCAATGGAAAGGAAGACAAACGCAGACTGTACACACCAGGATAGTAGTGTAAAGAGGGGCACACACCAGGGCAGCAAAGGAAAGAGAGACACACGCAGACTGTACACACCAGGATAGTAGAGTAAAGAGGGGCACACACCAGGACAGCAATGGAAAGGAAGACAAACGCAGACTGTACACACCAGGATAGTAGTGTAAAGAGGGGCACACACCAGGACAGCAATGGAAAGGAAGACAAACGCAGACTGTACACACCAGGATCGTAGTGTGAAGAGGGGCACACACCAGGACAGCAACGGAAAGGTAGACAAACGCAGACTGTACACACCAGGATAGTAGTGTAAAGAGGGGCACACACCAGGGCAGGAAAGGAAAGAAAGACACACGCAGACTGTACACACCAGGATAGTAGTGTAAAGAATGGCCCACACCAGGGCAGCAAAGGAAAGAAAGACACACGCAGACTGTACACACGAGGATAGTAGTGTAAAGAGGGGCACACACCAGGGCAGCAATGGAAAGGAAGACACATGCAGAATGAGCACACCGGGATAAGTAGTGTAAAGAGGGGCACACACTAGGACAGCAAGGGAAAGGAAGAAACGCGCAGACTGTGCACACTAGGATAGTAGTGTGAAGAGGGGCACACACCAGGACAGCAACGGAAAGGAAGACACACGCAGACTGAACAAACCAGGATAGTAGTGTGAAGAGGGGCACACACCAGGGCAGCAACGGAAAGACAGACACATGCGAACTGAACAAACAACGATAGTAGTGTAAAGAGGGGCACACACCAGGACATCAATGAAAAGACAGACACACGCAGACTCAACACACCAGGATAGTAGTGTAAAGAGGGGCACACACCAGGGCAGCAATGGAAAGGAAGACAACGCAGACTGTGCACACTAGGATAGTAGTGTAAAGAGGGGCACACACCAGGGCAGCAAAGGAAAGAAAGACACACGCAGACTGTACACACCAGGATAGTAGAGTAAAGAGGGGCACACACCAGGACAGCAATGGAAAGGAAGACAAACACAGACTGTACACACCAGGATAGTAGTGTAAAGAGGGACACACACCAGGGCAGCAAAGGAAAGAAAGACACACGCAGACTGTACACACCAGGATAGTAGTGTAAAGAGGGGCACACACCAGGACAGCAATGGAAAGGAAGACAAACGCAGACTGTACACACCAGGATCGTAGTGTGAAGAGGGGCACACACCAGGACAGCAAAGGAAAGGAAGACAAACGCAGACTGTACACACCAGGATAGTAGTGTAAAGAGGGGCACACACCAGGGCAGCAAAGGAAAGAAAGACACACGCAGACTGTACACACCAGGATAGTAGTGTAAAGAATGGCACACGCCAGGGCAGCAAAGGAAAGAAAGACACATGCAGACTGTACACACCAGGATAGTAGTGTGAAGAGGGGCACACACCAGGACATCAACGGAAAGGAAGACACACGCAGACTGAACAAACCAGGATAGTAGTGTGAAGAGGGGCACACACCAGGGCAGCAACGGAAAGACAGACACACGCGAACTGAACAAACAATGATAGTAGTGTAAAGAGGGGCACACACCAGGGCAGCAATGGAAAGGAAGACACATGCAGAATGAGCACACCGGGATAAGTAGTGTAAAGAGGGGCACACACTAGGACAGCAAGGGAAAGGAAGAAACGCGCAGACTGTGCACACTAGGATAGTAGTGTGAAGAGGGGCACACACCAGGACATCAACGGAAAGGAAGACACACGCAGACTGAACAAACCAGGATAGTAGTGTGAAGAGGGGCACACACCAGGGCAGCAACGGAAAGACAGACACACGCGAACTGAACAAACAATGATAGTAGTGTAAAGAGGGGCACACACCAGGACATCAATGGAAAGACAGACACACGCAGACTCAACACACCAGGATAGTAGTGTAAAGAGGGGCACACACCAGAACAGTAATGGAAAGACAGACACACGCAGACTGAACAAACCAGGACAGTAGTGTAAAGAGGGGCACACACCAGAGCAGCAATGGAAAGACACGCAAACTATACACACCACGATAGTAGTGTAAAGACGGGCACACACCAGGGTAGCAATGGAATGGAAGACACACGCAGACTGTACACACCAGGATAGTAGTGTAAAGAGCGGCAAACACCAGGGCAGCAAAGGAAAGGAAGACACACGCAGACTGTACTCACCAGGATAGTAGTGTAAAGAGGGGCACACACCAGGACAGCAATGGAAAGGAGGACAAACGCAGACTGTACACACCAGGATAGTAGTGTAAAGAGGGGCACACACCAGGGCAGCAAAGGAAAGAAAGACACATGCAGACTGTACACACCAGGATAGTAGTGTAAAGAGGGGCACACACCAGGACAGCAACGGAAAGGAAGACACACGCAGACTGTACACACCAGGGTAGCAATGGAATGGAAGACACACGCAGACTGTACACACCAGGATAGTAGTGTAAAGAGGGGCACACATCAGGGCAGCAAAGGAAAGAAAGACACACGCAGACTGTACAGACCAGGATAGTAGTGTAAACAGGGGCACACACCAGGACAGCAATGGAAAGGAAGACAAACGCAGAGTGTACACACCAGGATAGTAGTGTAAAGAGGGGCACACACCAGGGCAGCCAAGGAAAGAAAGACACACGCAGACTGTACACACCAGGATAGTAGTGTAAAGAGGGGCACACACCAGGGCAGCAAAGGAAAGAAAGACACATGCAGACTGTACACACCAGGATAGTAGTGTAAAGAGGGGCACACACCAGGACAGCAACGGAAAGGAAGACAAACGCAGACTGTACACACCAGGATAGTAGTGTAAAGAGGGGCACACACCAGGACAGCAACGGAAAGGAAGACAAACGCAGACTGTACACACCAGGATAGTAGTGTAAAGAGGGGCACACACCAGGGCAGCAAAGGAAAGAAAGACACACGCAGACTGCACACACCAGGATAGTAGTGTTAAGAGGGAAACACACCAGGACAGCAACGGAAAGACAGACACACACGGACTGAACAAACAACGATAGTAGTGTAAAGAGGGGCACATACCAGGACAGCAATGGAAAGACAGACACACGCAGACTGTACACACCAGGGTAGCAATGGAATGGAAGACACACACAGACTGTACACACCAGGAGAGTAGTGTAAAGAGGGGCACACACCAGGGCAGCAAAGGAAAGAAAGACACACGCAGACTGTACACACCAGGATAGTAGTGTAAACAGGGGCACACACCAGGACAGCCAAGGAAAGAAAGACACACGCAGACTCTACACACCAGGATAGTAGTGTAAAGAGGGGCACACACCAGGGCAGCAAAGGAAAGAAAGACACACGCAGACTGTACACACCAGGATAGTAGTGTAAAGAGGGGCACACACCAGGACAGCAACGGAAAGGAAGACAAACGCAGACTGTACACACCAGGATAGTAGTGTAAAGAGGGGCACACACCAGGGCAGCAAAGGAAAGAAAGACACACGCAGACTGTACACACCAGGATAGTAGTGTAAAGAGGGGCACACACCCGGGCAGCAATGGAAAGGAAGACACATGCAGACTGCACACACCAGGATAGTAGTGTAAAGAGGGGCACACACCAGGACAGCAATGGAAAGGAAGACACAGGCAGACTGTGCACACCAGGACAGCAATGGAAAGGAAGATACACGCAGACTGTACACACTAGGATAGTAGTGGAAAGAGGGGAACACACTGTTGTATTCCTCTTAGGGTGTCCATAAACGGGCTTTCCAGTATCATGTCCTTATATTGGCATAAAATCCCAGCCCTTATTTAGGCATTAACCGTGCACTCCAAATACAGGCAGGGTCTCTGACATCCGTCCACCCTAACGTCACAACGAGTTCTTGAAGAACAGACCCTTAGGCTGCGGGAGTTTCCCTAGTCCAGGACTATTGATTTCTTCAAGGACTCATATATTATGCATGAACCATTATTCCTTAGGGGTTCATTCATGACGACTTTCGCTGTCCGACTCACGTCAATACTAACATTCTTAGGTGCTTCTCAGGTATAAATATACCTTCCCTAGCCCCTGTAAATCAGAGGAGACCTCGACTTCAGAGGAGCCCGTTTCCCGGCCTGATGCACTGAGAAGACGCTTCATCCCTGCACGCAGAGTGTCCAGCTTCCAGTGATCTAACTTCCCCTGCGGGGTGTTGGAGTTCGAGTCTGGCAAAGAGATTCCAACCTCTCTCATTCTTCGGGTATGGAGCAGACTAGAACCTAGAGGGACTCTTGGAATACTAGGCATACTGGGGTTAACATACTCTTAGTATACCATAGTAAGGTATACTTCACCTACTTCATACCTCGTCCTACACCTAGGTTAGGTACATTGGGGTAGAACTAGCTTAGAAACGCATCGTATGAGTACTCGCATTTTTAGTCTGTGTTATTTATGTAACAGCATATGTACTAAAAGATAATGCTCTCGCAGTATTATTTATTTTTACTGCTCACACTGTACATTATTTATCTCGCATACTGTCTTGTGTTCGTAACAGCACATTTTACTTACACCAGAAACAAGACTGTTCAATAAATCCTTTATTGAAACGCCCGTCTGTTCTTTCTGTGTAACTTGGAGAAAACTAAGCATGCACGACTGAGCTGAGTGAAATAGTTATCTATTGTTTCCACGACTCTGGGACACGTTCTGATTCTAAAGGGAAACACAGTGGTCATGTTTTGCGGCTGCCAGAAACTACTCCCTTCTTGTTGTCAAGGAGTTTCTAGTGGCCTCTGAGCTAGCTGGCACAAGTAATTAAGTTTAATATACTCGATAGGGACATACTGACCTTAGTCCTATGTCAAACCTACAGGATATATTATTCCAATGCGCAGAGCCTATTAGGGAAATAGGAGCTACACTACATGGCGCCCAATGGTTTGGTAAGGCAGTAATTCAACGTTAGATACTGAGTAACTCAGCCGTGCTTTTCTCTCAAGACCCCTACCCATATACTCCAAAAGACGTCTGGAGTGGGCAGGGTTAAGTATCCACCACAGCTACATAGGGCAGTACCCTATATATTAGCTGTTTGGTTTGCTCAACGTTGAAGGATACAGTGTTCCAAAATATTGTCCACCTTATCTTTGTTTCCTTGAAACTTGTTCTACATTTTTTGAAAAACAAAATGAATGAAGACGCCGGAAACGGTGGAGCTGCGGCTGATCCAGCCCAAGCAGTAGTTTTTAACAATACAGGTTTAAATGAAACCGAGGAGGGTGTCATAAACATCGCTCCAAACTTAAGAAGAGCCATTACTCTAAAACTTATAAAACATGGCCTACCACCAAGAGGCGGTAGAGCAGTTTTCGTGATAGAGGCACACAAATCCTTTCAGACAGAGGTATTCTATTCATGGGTAATATTTCCTGAATCCAATCCAGTAACACACATGTTTCACTTCTACAAAGAAGATGAACCACCAGAGAAATACATTCCTTTCGAGGATATAGAAATTCCATTAACATACCAGGAGCATCAGCTCTGGTTTAAAGGCGCCCTAAAACATCACAAAAACATTACTAGGCTCGGTCCACTAGGTAGACCAGGAGCAACATGGCCGATTCTAGCTCGGCTACACACCTCATCCTGACATTGAAGAGATGTCAGACGAGGATTTACTTACTCAACTCACAGAGTTAATAAAAATCTACAGACAATTGGTCCAATATGTCATGCAGACTTTCACAGTCCAACCACCATTAACACTTCCAAATCAAACCCCTCATCAGGGGAACACTCTAAAAATTACACCACAGACTCTATACGCAGTCATGGGTAAAATGCCCACAAAACGTGAGCAAATTCCTTTCTGGATAGCTCAAAAATTACTCAAATCGAAGCAGTATTTCCAAATACTAGCCTGTAGGAAAAATACAGAATACTGACAATCAGTTTACCAATGGGGATCACACCACAACTGGAAGACTGCACCACTTGGGGCTCAGTCTTTGCTGCCATCTATACCAAAACACATGGCATTCCGTCAATTGCGGTAATACCTGATGTCCTGAAACAAATTCAAAACGAATACGGGGCAGAGCCTGCTCTAAATTTAGGTATGAAATTACTGAAAAATTTCGACCAGGTCTCAACAATAATATTATCTAATATTAAAGGGGAGGCAGCAGCAGTGGCGATCCGCCAAAATTAAGGGAATTTGATGTTACAGAACATCAAACAGAGCTACCCAGAATTATAGAACAATCTTATGCAGAATTAGGCAGAGATAGTTTGGGTGGAAGACCAGTGAAGCCGAAGTTATCTGAAAGTCCTGGAGAAGGACTCAATTAAACAAACTCCTACATCTTCTAAAAAGAAGTGGGAGTCTACTAAACAAAAATCAAACGAGAAACGTTCTCAATCCCGAGGTAGGTCTCCTCAAAAGGAGCCCTCTGAAAGGAGGTATAACCTCAGGAATAGGGATAATTTGAGAAAACCTGACAGGTATCAAGATACTGATACACGTTCCTCTCGTCCCTTTCAGATCTCATCACAGACTTCGGAAAGAAGAGGACGATCAGAACATAGAGAAGAACGCGTGAAATCGAAAGATGACAAACACGCTCCAAAAACCAAAGTAAAACCTCAATTCTCCAAAAGAAAGTAGCAGGTCTAAAGATTAGACATGCAGAGAATACTGAGAACACAACTCAAGAACGGAGAATGGGCTCAGACAATGCTGGACAGTGCAGCAGAAGTCACAATAGTTCGCCAGAACCTGAAGGAACTTCTGGAGATAGTGGACTTGAATGAGTACATCACAGTTGAGACTGTAGACACCAGGGTTAGTACTCCACAAAGGTTATATGAAATAACACTCCGGATGGAGGGAGACAAACCTAGACAGGTGAAAGCACTTTTTGGGAAAGACTATCAAAGGGCTATGACATACTTCTAGCAGAAAAAGACTGGCCACCACAATTTGTCAGGGAGTGCCCACATGGCGAGGACATTATTATGCCTGCCTTCTCCAACCATATTCCAATTCACCTAAAATATACATATGCCAGGAAATGGGCAGTGGCCCAGGCCCCAGCATTATATAAAAATCATGTAGGATGGGATGAGGATTCACCTCACCATAAAATACATCTGAAACATGAACCAACTGCACAAAGGCAGTACCCAATAAAGCAAGAAGCTAAAAACAGGTCAGGGAGATCTTAGATCAACTTGAATATCAAGGGGTGATTGAAACATGCACCTCCTCAATGAACAATCCTTTGTTTCCTGTCTCCAAACCAGACAATACATATCGTCTAGTTTTGGACTACAGACACCTAAACACTTGTTCTAAAACTTTTGCAGTGCAAAATGCACATAGCACAGCATTAATGAATAACATTGTGCGTAAAAAATATAAAACAACATTAGACATCTCAAATGGTTTCTTTTGTCAAAACATAGCACCTGAAAGCAGGTACTTAACAGCATTCTCCATAATGGGGACCCAGCGTCACTTTTGTCGACTCCCACACACCACGCCGGGCACACGCTTGACCCCGTCTTCTCCTCCAGCAAGGACATCTCCTTCAGCCACACCACCGGTCTCCACTGGACAGACCACAGCTGCGTCCACTTCAGCTTCAGCAGGATCACCACGCACCACCACCCGCAACAGTTTCCGCGCAGAAGCTGGAACAAGATCACCACCGACCAACTCACCACATCCCTGAGCCAGAACCCTCCCGCCAGCTCAACGAACCCCAACCAAGCCGCCAGCAACCTCACAAGATGGATCACCAACTGCGCAGACGACCTCGCCCCATTGAAGACCCCCAGTCAGACCCGGCAACAAGAAAGCATCCTGGTTCACCGACGAACTCAAGAAATCCAAGAAGAACTGCCGGGCCCTCGAGAAAGCATGGCGCAGAGACCCGACTGCAGACAACATGACCACCCTCAAGCACGCCACCCGAAAACACCACCAGCTGATCCACACCACCAAGAAAACCGCATTCAAGGAACGACTGGACAACAACGCCCACAACAGCAAGGAACTCTTCATCATCGTCAAAGAACTCTCGAACCCCAGCGCCGGAAACAACGACATCACTCCCTCACAAGACCTCTGCAACTCGCTCGCCTCGTTCTTCCACAGCAAGATCGCAGACATACACAACAGTTTCAGCACTGAGCCGACGTACTCTACGACCGTTCCAACGTCCCCCACCTCCACCCTCCGAGCCTGGACCCCGATCAACACCGAAGACACTATCCGCACGATGAACTCCATCCACTCCGGATCACCAACCGACCCCTGCCCTCACCACGTCTTCAACAAGGCCGACGCCGTCATCACACCCCACCTCCGGGACATCATCAACACCTCCTCGACACCGCCACCTTCCCAGAGAGCTGGAAGCACGCCGAACTCAGCGCCCTACTGAAGAAACCGTCAGCGGATCCCACGACCTCAAAAACTACCGCCCCATCTCGCTCCTTCCTTTTCCTGCCAAAGTCATCGAGAAGACCGTCAACAGACAACTGGCCGCCTTCCTCGAGACGAATGGATCCTCGACCACTCGCAGTCCGGCTTCCGGGCCAACCACAGCACCGAGACCGCCCTCATCGCAGCCACCGACGACATCCGAGCCCTGCTCGACAACGGGAAACAGCGGCCCTCATCCTCCTGGACCTCTCCGCAGCGTTCGACACAGTCTGCCACCGCACCCTAGTGCAACGCCTGAACAACGTCGGAATCCAAGAGAAGGCACTGGAGTGGATCATCTCCTTCCTCGCCGGAAGAACCCAGAGAGTCCGCCTCCCCCGTTCAGTTCCGAGGCCACCGAAGTCAGCTGCGGCGCACCACAAGGATCATCACTCAGCCCCACCCTCTTCAACGTCTACATGAGCCCCTCGCAGCCATCGCACGCCAACACAACCTCAACATCATCTCCTACGCCGACGACACCCAGCTGATCCTCTCCCTCACCAACGACCCCACAACCGCCAGAACCAACCTACATGAAGGGATGAAGGACGTAGCCGAGTGGATGAGGAACAGCCGCCTGAAACTGAACTCAGATAAGACGGAAGTCCTCATCCTAGGATCATCACCCTCCGCCTGGGACGACTCCTGGTGGCCCCCTGCCCTGGGCAACGCACCCAAACCAACGGACCACGCACGCAACCTGGGCTTCATCCTGGACTCCTCCCTCTCAATGACCCGACAAGTCAACGCCGTCTCCTCGTCTTGCTTCAACATCCTACGCATGCTGCGCAAGATCTTCCGGTGGATCCCCACCGAAACCAGGAAGACGGTCACCCAGGCCCTCGTCACCAGCCGACTGGACTACGGCAACTCCCTCTACGCCGGAACCACAGCCAAACTTCAAAAAAGACTCCAACGCATCCAGAACGCCTCAGCTCGACTCATCCTGGACATCCCCCGACACAGCCACATCGCCGGACACCTGAGAGACCTGCACTGGCTCCCCGTCAGCAAGAGAATCACGTTCCGACTCCTCACCCACGCACACAAAGCTCTCCACAACCAAGGCCCCAGATACCTCAACGACCGTCTGACCTTCTACACTCCCACCCGCCAGCTACGATCGACCAACCACGCCCTCGCCGCCGTCCCCGCATCCGAAGAGCCACAACGGGAGGCAGATCCTTCTCCTACCTGGCTGCCAAGACGTGGAACTCCCTACCCATCCACCTCCACCTTACCCAAGACCACCTCTCCTTCAGGAAGCAACTCAAGACCTGGCTGTTCGAACAGTAGCGGACCCCCCCCCCAAGCGCCTTGAGACCCTCCGGGTGAGTAGCGCGCTATACAAATGCTTGATTGATCGATTGAAGAACAGCCCAGGTTTATTCTCAGCGAGGGTAACGGAGTTACTACAAATTTATGACAATGAGGCATTGTCCTATGTTGATGACATTTATCTGACAGACGATGACTTGGAAAAACACTTGAACAGGGTGAGCACCATTATACTGGGATTCGCCTCTGAGGGCTACAAGTTCAACTTTAAAAAGTCCAGAATTGCCCATCTCAATGTCCTATTTCTAGGATATGAGCTTTCAAGTGAAGGCAAGAGCTTGGCAGCTAACTTTTTAGAAAAGTGTGCGCTGCTCCAAACTCCAAAAACGCTAAAAAACTTACAATAAATCCTGGGTTTCCTAAATTTTGGAAGAACATACATTTTAAATTACGCAGAAAGGGTTAAACCTCTCTACGCATTAATCAAACCTGATTTTTCGATCAGAAACTGGACACAGGAACACACAGAAATCTTGCGTTCACTCCAGGCTAACATGTAAGCAACAAATCACTTACAAATACGTATAAGTCAACGCAATTTGGTGATCCGAATAATTTCGGGTCAATGTGGATTCACCTACTTAACCTTCAATGAGGGTGAGAAAATACCAATAGCATACAAATCCCATTTGTACACACAAGTGGAAATGCGCTTCAGTTCAACTGAAAAATTCTGACAGCAGTTCAAACCGCTGTAGCAAAAGAAAGAGCCTTAGCCCAAGGGAAACGCATTATTGTCGTAATCCCGGTACCAGCTTTAGAAGCTGTCACAAAAGCTAGCATTCCAAATGCTAAAGCATTACATCCAAGATGGATACAATGGGTTAATTCTCTTGCTGCAACAGATGTTGAATATGTTTTTGATCCAGATTTAAAAACACAAGCATTCCTGCAATATGAACATGAATGTCCTCTGCCTACTGAAATTCTGCCTCTCGATCAGTACGAATTCATAATTTACACTGACGGGTCCGCACAGCCCGCAACAGGGAGTAAGCAAGCTTACAGTGCAGCGTGTGCAATCGTTAAAGGTCGCATGCGAAATGGCATCTTCAGACCTATGGTCACAAAAACTGAGTCTCTAGGAGATTGTACGGCTCAGCGAGCTGAACTACAAGCATTCAAACTGGCACTTGAAAGTACAGATCGAGAATTCCCCACACTGATAGTGTGCGATTCCTTTTACTGTGTTCAGTCGTATAATGACTATATACAAAACTGGCTTGAAAATGGTTTCAAAGATGCGAAAGGTGGCACAATAAAGCATAAAATGCTTTGGGAACGATTAGTACTTGTTGAAAAACGAACTACACAAAGGCTCACGTGATCCACACACTGAGTCATCAACGTGATGGCGTTCACGTTGCAGGAATTCATTGGCTGATGAAGCCGCAAAGGGGGCTGTGCAGACGGCTTCCGTAGCTGCGATCACTCGTTCAAAAACAAAAATAGACGGTGAGATAATGTTGGCTGTCAATGCTTCAAGCAAAGGCAGCAGTGCAGCGTTACCAAAAAGTTTCCACTCAAGTACTCTTATGTAATTGATGCGAACAACGTTCCTTTGCTCGAATCCCTGGAGTGGGGTATAGGGTAATTCCAAACAAGGAACGCAGATTAGGACTAATCCTAGCAGCACACGAAGGGATAACTTCTGCCCATGCAGGTGTTTCAGCGACAGTATCTTTACTCAAGCAAAAATATTGGTGGCCTGGCATTCGGAAACAAACTAAAAACTATGTTTTAGAATGTGATATTTGCCAACAGATGAAAGTCTCAACAGTGAAACGTCCTGCGCAGACACCCTGTTAATTTCAGACAAACCATTAGCTTGTGTTTACCTGAACCACTGCGGTCCCTTGCAAAGGGACCGTAACTATAAATATATCATGGTTGCAGTGGATTCATGCTCTAGGTTCCTATGGTTATGGCCTCAGCGCTCAGCTGACGCTCGAACTGTTATAAAAGATTTGCGAGTCTTTATCGGCATATACGCAATAGGCACGCTATGTTCTGACCAGGGTCCTGCGTTTAGCTCTAGGGCTTACAAAGAAACCATGGCCAGCCTGGGCGTTGCATTGCGGTACTCCTCTCCATTCCATCCTGAGGGAAATTCGGTTGTGGAAAGGAAAAACCGAGACATAAAGCAGTCTATAACAGCTAGAGTATTAGGTTCGGGTGACGGGTGGGTCAAACACCTTAGTGGGGTACAGCGCTCTTTGAATAATCTGCCAAGAAGTTCTCTAGGGGGGGTCACTCCATATGAGGTCCTATTTGGGACAAGAATGTGGGTACCAGACCTTGAACACGTAGGCACAGTGGTGGAAAATAAACCCTTTGATATCAAAGATCGTTTGGCTGTTTTACAGGAACTAAACAAATTAAGAACGAAACAAAGCAACGTATTCCTACAGCCCACCACCACTGGGGATCAACCAAGGCAACAGCAAGGCCTGTCTGGATTCCAAAAGTTGGGGATCTAGTCAGAGAAAAAATTGCGGACAAGAAGGAATTTGGACCTTCTTACAGACAACCAGTACCTGTCCTAGCAGTTCAAGGAACAAGAACAGTACTTCTGCCGCCCCTTGCTGGAAGAAAGGAGAAAAGATTTGTGTCCATCGACCTGATCAAACCACAATATGTGGCCAATACTAAATAGTAGGCCTCGTGGACTCCGACCTAGTAGCAGACGCACTCCTCTCGCTACTATCCAAGAGGTTCAGACTGAAAGACTGATCACAATCGAGAATTCGGCTGTAACTGATGGAGGACTAAGCAACAACGCTATGGAACTCGTCCCTCTTGAACACCAAGTAACAGTTCGTCCAAATACACCTGTCTACACCAACGTGGCAAGTGATGAACTGGTTCCAGTGATTTCTAGAAATCCTGATGCAATTCCAACAATTGATAGGACTGCTTCTGGCTATTTCATTGACTTTGATACGTTCTCAGAAGATCCAAGTGAACCTGAAACGACGCCAGCATCATTCAAATTCAAGCAGCAAGCATAAGACTTTCTTCACTTTCTGAAAAAGACTTATTTGGTTTCTCCATGGATTGAATTCTGGATTATATCTGGACTTTTTGTTTTCCTGCTCTGGCTAGCTTTGGTAACAACTGTGAGCGTGCTTATAAGTGGCAGATACATCCATGTGAACACTGAAGGATAAGACGTGAACGTACTTTTGAAACCTCATAAATCTTCCCATCGTGAAGCAAGAGACTTGTCATCAGTGAACATCACAGCTGTTCCTATACAGGATGGTATAGTGTGGGACAAAACAGATTTTGACATCTTCGGCCCGACGGAACAATTGAACATTCCACATTTATTTAAAATTTCACTAAGTGATCTAACTACGTCCAGTACCTATTCAGATGATTGGGACTTTGAGACTGTCAATGATATAATGTTTGACCTAGAAAAATCTGCTGCATTTTCTAAACATGAATATTTAGAGGGTTCATCAGACTATGAACAAATGTATTGTTATAACCACTATGGTCATCATTATTTGCATAAATCTGCATATCCAAGAAATGTGTTTATGTTTAACCAATGGGAGCATTGTCCTACACCACCACACGGTAGTTCAAAAACATTTGCTAGTAAGTTTCCATATTTTTCAGGATACAATACATCTGAACCAAGAAATGTTTTACTTTAAAAATGTAAACAAGACAGGGCTGAAAATTATGTTAACAAATACAAAACAGATTTACTCTGCATTATTTAATGCCCAACTGTCTAGACAGGGTTTCGACTTTTGGAAAGACACAATAGACACCAAAACAGTCTGGGGTACTAAAGATTGGCAAGTGCAGGGGATAGAAGCTTTATTTAGAGCCTGTATCATCCCTGAACAAATTATGTTTTTGAATGAAACCATCCAACAAACATCTTGTGTTGGATTAGCTAAGATCAAAGAGATGAACACACCTTCTGTACCAACACCTGCCAGAGATAACGATACACAGGCAGTGGTGACAGTTGACAATATACTACAAATCAACAGATCTAATCCTGATTGGAAAAAATGGTTGATCTGGCCCACAGACACGAATAACTGTCAGGAAAGATTCCTGAATAAAACTCAGGGCTTTACTATTCATAGGCCAGACCCAAGATACGTCCAAAGACAACATCCGGGGGTAGTAACAACATACAGTGTAGGAAAATTATGCCTCGATTGGCTGCATAAGTCTACACTACAGGATGTGAAACAACACTTAACCTTACTTAAAAAGGACGCAGACCTTGAGGGAATTCTTGCTTGGACCAAGAAAACCGCGTCAAAAACGTTTCATATATGCCGGCATTTATGCTGCCTATAATGAAGCATGGAAAGTATCACAGATGGAGGCTGCAGAACGAATCACGTGAACTTGATCGTATTAATTTAGAGAAAACACTCTCTGTGGTCGACAATGGGTTAACAACTTTGTCCTCCAGAATATATTCATTGGATGGCATTGTATCCTCTGCTATCGACATACTAGAACAAGATTTGGTGATGTTACAACAAGGCCAGTCTCAATTATGTTCTATTATGTTATTAAGCTGGACGCTGCAATCTTTGCAGCGGGCTATGTGCCATGGCGTTTATCAACACAACGGCTCTGTTTGCAGAATACAATCTAACTGATAAACAGATCGAACTGGCACAAAGAGGAGCAAGGTATACAGTGCTGAGCATTGAAGAACTGGAAAAGTTACCATTCACAGTGGCAGAAAAACCAGCTACAGAATGGCTTATTCATGGCAAAATAACATTACCTGTGAGTACTTTTCAGTTTCAGTATTGCCTCAGACAGATGCAAGCAGGCAAATATGAAAGGTTGGGTAAGGAATACATTAAGACATCTTGGGATTTACCGTATACATTTAGATGTTGGAGTGAGGATCGTGAAGTGTTTTTGAGCGGTACAAACTGTAAACTTGCACTAAGCGGTTCGCTTATATGTCAGGACATTTCTTTACACGGGGCTTGTAATGGTTCTGTGGCAAATTTGTCTTGCCATCAGCAGGGTACACCAGCTGCTGTGATTAATCCAACGTTTGGACAACTTTCTAATGGGAGTTACCTCATGTTGAATGATCAGAGTTGCTGCGGCATGTTGCCAGGCATCCCATATCTAGTAACGGTCAACTCCAGGGTCACTTGCTGTATGCAAGTATTGTTTCCCCAATAGACACAGTCAGGAGTCGCCTCTATGGCCTTCGCTGAACATCTCTTTTATAAGATTTGATACTTTGAGCAGAATGAAAGCCATGCTTTTACAGCAAACAGTGCCTTTGACCTCGGCCAAAGAAACCTATGATCTACAAGTTGCAAGGACTTCGGCTGAGATACAGACTTTAATACGTACAAACTGCCCTATACATTTCGTAGAAATGATATCACGTATCTTCAACATGTCTGATACAACTGGCATTATACATGTATTTAAGAGCATCTGCTCTGGTCTAGTTAGCACCTTTCCAGGCAATACTGGAATCATCCCGAACTTTGCACATTCGGTGTTTGGTGGCATACCATTAATTCTAGCACTTGTTGCTGGAATTCTATTTCTCTTCCTGCTATTGCGCTATGGCCAGCCTATTCGCAGACATCACTCCGAGCGAAATGGAGAAAGCTCTCCTTGTACGAAAGTGCTGTGAGCGAATAGTACAGCTATTGGGCATGACTCGTCTACGGGACCTTAATACAACTTGGTTCCTGTCATTCAGACCAATCTGGCAAGATTGCATCTTACCTGTTCTACGATGCCTGCTATGCGGTGAAGAATGCGTGTTGGACACCTGTCTAACATTTCCATCAGCTACGCCAACGGATGTCGATACTCTGCTGGACCCAATAACGGCCCATGCTCTGTGTTGTCCCCAGAGGCTACCAATCCTGATGTCTGCATTCATTGAGATCTCACAGACGCTTCCGGCTGCTGCTGAGGTACGAGAAAGATCTACAGGCACACAGGTAACAACGGACGCGAACTTTGCTGAGGCACTCTATGCTGGAAGCGAAGCTTCACATCTCTGTGCAATTAATCTGCTACACGAGGTGTTCCAACTGACACCAACTACAGTGGACGATGTTTTGTCTATAGAAATAGATGATCTCATGTTTACACCAGACCCGTAAACTGACTCTGATTCAGCATACAGTGTTCCAGAGATGCAGTGACAATTTGGCCTTCATTTTTCAAAACAACTTGGAACTCTACCAAAATTGAACTCTTTCCCCATTTTTCGAATCGAAAATGGCACTACAATCTGCTTAAAGTAGAACTAGCCTTATAATACAGACTTCAAGGTACTTCCACGGACACTCAGTCATCTTGTGTGTCTAAAACAGTTCATTAATTTTCATGACATGAAATGACTTTGATTTTTAAGAAACTTATCGATAATCTTTTTGTCACATATAAATATTACTGCTTCTTTCATTCATATTGCATTTTATTTTAAATATATGCCTGAAATGAAAAGCAATGCTTCAAATGTACAGTACCTTTTGCATTCTAATAGGTTTTTTAAATGCCTTTTTTAAATAGTTTTATGAAATATTTTAGAAATATGTGGTACTCCATTTTAATGTTTAGCATTTTAAATGTTTAGCATTTTAGTATTATCGTACATACACGAAAGTGGAGTGGGTGTTGTATTCCTCTTAGGGTGTCCATAAACGGGCTTTCCAGTATCATGTCCTTATATAGGCACAATTCGCCTCTGCCCTTATATATGCATAAAATCCCAGCCCTTATTTAGGCATTAACCGTGCACTCCAAATACAGGCATGGTCTCTGACATCCGACCACCCTAACGTCACGAGTTCTTGAAGAACAGACCCATAGGCTGCGGGAGTTTCCCTAGTCCAGGACTATTGATTTCTTCAAGGACTCATATATTATGCATGAACCATTATTCCTTAGGGGTTCATTCATGACGTCTTTCGCTGTCCGACTCACGTCAATACTAACATTCTTAGGTGCTTCTCAGGTATAAATATACCTTCCTAGCCCCTGTAAATCAGAGGAGACCTCGACTTCAGAGGAGCCCGTTTCCCGGCCTGACCGCACTGAGAAGACGCTGTCATCCCTGCACGCAGAGAGTCCAGCTTCCAGTGATCTAACTTCCCTTGCGGGGTGTTGGAGTTCGAGTCTGGCAAAGAGATTCCAACCTCTCTCATTCTTCAGGTATGGAGCAGACTAGAACCTAGAGGGGACTCTTGGCATACTAGGCATACTGGGGTTAACATACTCTTAGTATACCATAGTAAGGAATACTTCACCTACTTCATACCTCGTCCTACACCTAGGTTAGGTTAGGTACATTGGGGTAGAACTAGCTTAGAAACGCATCGTATGAGTACTCGCATTTTTAGTTTGTGTTATTTATGTAACAGCATATGTACTAAAAGATAATGCTCTCGCAGTATTATTTATTTTTACTGCTCACACTGTACATTATTTATCTCGCATACTGTCTTGTGATCGTAACAGCACATTTTACTTACACCAGAAACAAGACTGTTCAATAAATCCTTTATTGAAACGCCCGTCTGTTCTTTCTGTGTAACTTGGAGAAAACTAAGCATGCACGACTGAGCTGAGTGAAATAGTTATCTATTGTTTCCACGACTCTGGTGTCATGTGGTTTGTGGCCTCCTGGTCTGCTTTGCTGCGTTGACTTAGGCCTGGCTGCCATGATGCCTTTCTTGCGCACGTTACTTTGAGCCGTTGTTCTATCAGCCTCTGCTCCTGCCAAGTTATTTTAGAACTGTCTGCATTTTCTGTCTTTCACCTTTTCTCCTGTTCCCTTTGGGCTACGTCTGCACAACATGTACAAGGTCGAAAAACAACGTCCCTTGTTCTTGCTGATCTGGCCAGTCCCTCAAACCTAGACATAACACTATGTACAGCTGCCATGGAGAAATTTGTGTGCTTTTAATATTGCGTTTTTCGCGCTTTGGAGACACTTGAGAAATACCTTTCCCGGGAGAAGAGCTGTGATTGTCTGCTGATGTAGACTTTGCATCTAGACACTGAGGTATGGGGGTTCGCTAGACAATGCCCAGAGGTCTTCTATTTTTATAATACATTAGCTACTAGCACAGGGAGGGTGGTAAGGTCATTTAGCCCTATATCCACTGCTTTATGAAATGCTTTCCCCGTTTGTATTCTATGGTGTTGTAACTATGCTGCTTATATTATTCTTATGCATTATGCTGATAGTACTGACACGTGTACTGTATCTGAGAGCACGTTAGTTGAAATAAACATTTTAAACTATACAGTGTCTCTTCTTACGCACGTTGTGGACAGGTATGAGTGAGTGATGAAAGGGTGTTCTTGCTACTGCGAGTCCTGAGAGAGAGATACCGTGTTCTGGGTTGTCTAATCATTGGTAATTTTGTTGCTAATGAGACGCTAAGGCTAGTCGGGTTGGGGTTTTAGGTGCTAAGGTTTATGGTTGGATCACCACTATATTCCGAGGTCCTATCATCCTGTGCATAGCTCTGTATATGTGCAGAATCCCTACAACATGGCGCGACCAACGAGTGGGTTTATCTGCGAGACGCTTGAGTAGTGCTTGTGCTTGTCCACAACTCCCCTCACGGTCGCTTCCGGAAGCGTGTGTGATGGTGATACCTCCTATATTGACGTTTTTATAGGTTCTTTCGAGCTTGAAGTTGTTAAAAGGTTTCTTAAATAAAACCCTATTTGTGCTGCCTCCTTTTAGATTGTCGTCTACTTCTAGCCTACAATGGCTGTTCAAATTGCGGCACATAGCCGTGCAGCGCTCCGGGCTCACTTAACAGTGTATGGAGTGCCTGACGCGGGTGTTGATCTGATCTTTGTGGTTCAAGCCGATCCAGCTTACCATTTTGAGGTGTTCTACTCTTGGGTCACCTTTCCGGCGGTGGATGGGAACGATAATTTGTTCCATGAATATGAAGCCACCGTGGTTCCTAATTTCTATAGACCTTATAGGAATATTGAAGTACCGCTCACGGCGTGGCAACACCGTGTTTGGTTTGATGGCGCCCTCCCCCAACCGGTTACTTCGGTTCATTTAGGCCCCTTATCTATTGATGGGGCCACTTGGCCTGTCTTGGCCGGGTACACCCCACATCCGCAATATATGACGGTAACAGTCGCGGAACTGCGCAACATGTATTCGGCTTTAGTGCGAGTGCATCGAGCCTTGGTGCAGTATGTTACAGGCAACATCCAGGGAGCCCCACCTGGAGTTGCGGCCCATCCAGCTGGTGCAGGAGGTGTGACCATAAGTCCTGTCATGGTGAATTCGGTGATGGGCAAGCGCCCACAAAACAAGGATGATTTTCCTTATTGGCTTGCAGAGAAATTTGACCAACTGGAGGCAGTTTTTCCAAACACATCTCCGGTGGAAAAACACAGAATTCTTACGATTAGTTTGCCAAAAGACTTAGTCCCCGAGTTGGCGGCATGCAACAACTGGGGTAGGGTATTCGCAGCAGTATACGCGAAGTGTTTCGGCACCCCCTCCATGACGGTACTCCCCTCTGTAATTAAACGAGTGCAGGATGAGCATGGCCCTGAAGCGGCTGTGGAATTAGGGATGAGACTGGTGGAAGTGTTCGACGTAGTAGCTGAGTTGATCCTTGCGAATGTCAAGGGCGATGCAGTGAACTTTCAAGTAGCTAATGCTTTGGCTTTAGTCCCAGAACCGGACAAGCCGCGCGAACTACCGAAAATTATTGCCCAGGCTTACAAAACTATTGGCAGAAATAGCCTGGGAGTTAAGCCTTTGCCAAATCACAAATACAATCGCAACAACAACAACCAAAACCTCAATCTGAGAAAGATGAGAAACCAGTCTTTACTAAAAAGAGCTGGAGGTTGAAAAAACAGGGTAAGCAACAAAAGAGACCGAGGTCGAGAGGCGCATCCCCGGTTTCCGTCTCTTCTGAACGCACTTATAATTTGCGCGATAGGGCGAGAATTAAATCTCCGGATAGGTTTCAGATCCCTGATACGCGTTCTCCTCGTTCTTCACAGGCACAGACAACTTCGCAGGCCGGTGGAGATCGCCAGGATAGAGGAAGGGGTCGAGAGGCTCCCCAGGGACGAGACCAACCTCGACAACAGGTTAGAGCAGAGGTCTTCAAACTTTTTTACTCTGAGCCCCCCCTAAGCAAAATGTTTTGAGGTCGGGCCCCCCTCCAAAACTATATGGCAGGATTGGGGGAGTGGGAGGGACATGGCTGCGTGCAGG
Organism: Calotriton arnoldi; assembly: GCA_963921515.1. Taxonomy (NCBI): domain Eukaryota; kingdom Metazoa; phylum Chordata; class Amphibia; order Caudata; family Salamandridae; genus Calotriton; species Calotriton arnoldi. Next base: position 585,972 of record CAWUFW010004672.1, read on the forward strand.
GAGCGGTGCTTATGAGAGGATTTCAGGAATACGTTTTCTATAGCTTATGAACCGCACTAAATATGAGACTTATAAAACAGAAAATGCATCAAACAAAAACAGATATCCCAAACAAACTGCTCCCCATAATTGGGGTGTTGTGAGCCCCTCACACTCTTTGACCCCAATGCAACTATACCTGCTGCACTAATGATAGCCTGCTACTCAGGACTGTAGTTATCTCCTCTGCATCTTTTACCTCTTCCCCACCATGACGGATCTTCAACTCTGTCCTAATGCTTGAAAGGAAAATAAGCTTCGATGCCCCTTTTTAAAGGTAGACAGTCATAACTGTGATGCAGTGGGCCCCTCAAATCCCTGGGCCCCAGTCCTGCTGCATCTGCTCCTTAATGATAACCAGCAGTGGCCACTTACACACTTGGCAGCAGTACCAGCTTCACTAATGAATGCCCCTTTAAAAAAAAAGAAAACTTATATTGTCCCCTTCTTTGGGGTATCTCTCTGAAGAAGCTGCCTCTGGCCATTTGTAAACACAAAAATGAGTCCGCATACAGTGCTCCCTATTCTGGGCCTACTCTTTGACAATATCTATGAATCTCGCTCCTTTCCTCTGTCTCTTGGACCATTACTGTGAGGCCCCAGGGATCGAGAGGATTAGGGCGTTGGATCTGAATGCAACCCTTCTGGCCTGCTACCTGCCACCCCATGGACTCAGCTTTCACAATGCCCCTGAATGGTTAATACTGACTTTGAGATGCCTCTGCCTGAAATCGAAGGGTGTGGTGGTAGTGCATAAAGTTAAAAAGAAACCAGCCTTCTTACCAGCCAATAATTGATTGAGTCACTAAAAGCCAGGGCCACTGGAATTATGAGTTTCTGCAGCAGCAGCGTTTTCCACATAATTATCAGTTTACTGCATTTGCTACATAATCTGCAGATTTTCAACAAAAGAAAACTAGATTTTAGCTCAAACGGAACAAAAGTTACTTAACGCGTGACAAAGTGTTCCAGAGCAGTGGAAGGCCCTTTGCAAAGATTGACTGGTAATCTTGTAGTTGCTTACTGCTGTATTTGGGTGTTAAACTGGTACTAATGGGGTGAAATATTTCCCTGACAGGGTTACCTTGAGTTAAAATGACAAAATAATGAAGTAATGCTAACCACAAAATGTGGCGCATTATGCCGCATAATTTACCTTTTCTTGCTGCATAATTTAGTCAAACCTGCCGCATAATATTGTCCTCTTCTGCTGAATAATTCCAGTGGCTCTGCTTAAAGCTTCATGGTGGCAAAGATCTATTCTTTTTGAGATGTAATGTAAGGGTGTTATCAGCTGAGATCTGGAATAGTGGAGACACTTACAAAAATGTCTGCATTAGATACAGTTTGATTAATTATTACTAAAAAGTATATTTTGTAAGAACTTGTTTTATCTCAATCACTGCATCATTTTGCAGCAGCCTAGCTTAGAGTATGTAAATACTGTTTTAAAATAATGACTTACATATTCACAGTGCTTTCTGCCACAGGCTGGGACCTCATAGCACTATAAACAGTGCCATTGGAATTATGCGGCTGAGAAGGCCAGATTATGCAGCAAGGTTGACTAAATTCAGCAGCAAGCAAAGGTGAATTATGCTGCATATTTTGTGATAGCATTGCTGCATTATTTTGCTATTTTTACACTTGTTAACACTGTCCTGGCCTTTATTGCCCCTCATAAGTATCACATTAACACCCACATATAGCAATAAGCAACAGAAAGGTGACCATTCAACCTTTAGAAAGGGCCTTCCACTGTGAGGTAACATGTGTTGCTGCATTTTTTTATCTGCAAATTATGCAGCAGATGATGGATTATATGGCAAATGCGGTAAATCCATAACTATGCGCTGTGAGTGCAGGGTGAGCGTGAAAGTGAAGGGGTGAGAATGAGTGAGTTGTCTGAATGCAGAGTGCATTCCCAGACATTTGAAGTAAATCAGCATGTTATTGACGGGGTGTAGGGTTTCAGATATAAGTTAAACTATTGCTATTATGGTATTAATATGGGATCGAGGGTGGAGGAAATAAATAATGTGCTGATCGTGCAACAAACTTCCAGTCTTATGATTAGGATTGCCAGCTCATTATTTTGATGTCGCAGACGGTACAAAAATACACAGTCACCTAAAGCCCTATTTTCAGCACTTATCTGTGCGTACTTCGAAAAGCAAATATAAATAGAAAGCACTTTTAAATGTGTTCTAGGGCTGCCTGAATGATTCATGAATGAAAATAAAGGGAACAGACAAAGTCAGATTACAAATGAATACATACTTTTTTATTTAAAACCCTGTTTATTGTCAAAACAAGGTCTTTGCAGGCTCTTTAAACATACATGGTGGGCATTTTTCTATTGGCAACCCTTTTTTATATTCCTTTTCATGAAAAGCATTTTCACACTACATCAGTAAATTTAAAATACAAATGTAAGGAATAGGCAGAGTCGGGGCCCAGGGGGACTGGAAACAGAAATAAAAACTAAGCCTCGGTAACTAGTTTCTAAAGGTATGCAAATGGTCCTTAAAGACCTGTGAAAAACTCGGGCATGCCGGAGTCTTAATAAGACTCCAGACACTGCCCAGCGGAGCCCCCAGCAGCACACTCACTGACCTCCGGCCCCAGGGCACTCTGAGGGCTTCGGAGTAAATGAAGACAGCCTGGAAATGCAGCAAATAAACATCGCCGCACTTCCAGGCGTCTTCATTTACATGTGCTTACAGAGGCCTTTGCGCCCCCCTGGGAACCCATCCACGCCCCCCCAGGGGGGCGCGCCCCACACTTTGAAGACCTCTGGGTTAGAGGGAAAGCAGAAGAATTTCAACGTTCTCGCCCGCAATTTCAGAAGAAGAAAGTTGCCGCTGTAACAGCGAGATATGCCACAGACGGTGAGAACGAGACTCCTGAATTGGATGTGGGCAGAGACCCTCCTAGACAGCGCCGCAGAAGTTACCATAGTGCGGGAGGCGCTACGTCCTCATATGGAGGCGACAGCAACTGAAACATTCATTACTGTCGAGACAGCAGACACCAGAGTGGCACCCCCTGACAGACTATTTAATATTGTCATTCAAATTGAAGGTGATATACAGCGTGTGATTAAAGGGATTTTTGGGAAAATCTGACCTCTTCTTACGACATTCAGTTAGCGGAGGCGGATTGGCCGCCCCATTCGTACTAGCTGCGCGTAAAGGGGAGGAGGTAATCCTTCCGAGCTTTTCTCGACATGTCCCAAAGGACAAAGCGGAAGCTCTTGCAGCTGAGTGGGCTGTGTCCCTGGCTCCAGCGTTATACCGCAATCACGTGGGCTGGGATGAGGACTCTCCCCCATGAAATACCTTTGCGGTCGCTGCCACAGCCACAACCCCAATATCCCATTAAACGTGAAGCCAAAGGCCCCGTTTCCGAAATTCTGACTCAGTTAGAATATCAGGGAGTGATTGAAACATGTGTATCACCAATGAATAATCCCCTTTTCGCGGTTTCTAAACCCGATGGATCGTACCACTTGGTTTTGGATTACCGACATTTGAACTCACATTGTCGGACCTTTGTGGTGCAAAACACACATAGTTCTGCGCTTGTAGACAGTCTTGTTCGTAAAAAATATAAAACGACACTTGACCTCTCCAATGGATTCTACATGCACAACTTATCCCCGGAGAGTAGCCAATGGAGCGCCTTTACATCCGGTGGTAAATTATTCAAATTCCGGCGCTTACCTATGGGCTACAAGAACAGTCCAGGCGTATTCGCTGCCCGTGTTGTCTCTTTGTTAGATGGCATAGACCCAGATGCATGTTCGTACGTCGATGACATTTATCTGACGGACGACGAACTATTCCTGCATCTTTCCCGAGTGGACCGCATTATTCTAGACTTTGCGGTTTTAGGTTATAAGTTTAACTTTGCCAAATCACACATTGCTGAATTTACCGTTTTGTTCTTGGGCTATGAGCTCAACAATGAAGGTAAGGGCTTAGCCCCCCATTTCCTAGAGAAATGTGCACTTTTGTGCCCTCCTACAACTCTGAAAAAACTTCAGTCTTTGCTGGGTTTTTTGAACTTCGGGCATACTTACATTCCAGAATATGCCCAGCGTATCAAGCCACTGTATGCCTTGATACAACCTAACTTTTCGAAGTCATGCTGGCTTCCGGAGCATACCTCCATTCTGCAGTCTTTGCAGACAGACCTTCTTGAGTCTAAATATTTGTTGACTCGTGATAACCACACAAACCTGGTGATTAGAATAATTCCAGGGACAGTGGGTTTCACGTACTTAACCTTCAACGAAGGTGACACAGTTCCAATCGCATATAAGTCACATCTTTACACTTCCAAGGAAATGCGCTTTTCCTCTGTGGAAAAAGTTTTAACAGCAGTGCAAATGGCGATTCTTAAGGAACGCGCACTGGCACAGGGAAAACGCATTCTGGTGGTAACACCATATCCTGCTCTAGAGGCAGTGACAAAGGCAAGTATTCCGAATTCTAAAGCTCTCGCACCCCGTTGGATTCAATGGGCAACCTCTTTGACGTCTCCGGATGTCACTTTCATCTTTGATTCTTCTCTACAGACACAGGAGTTTTTACAGTATGAATTCGTTCATCCACCTCCTCTGTCCTTGCTACCGCTTGAGGATTACGACTGAGTGATCTACACCGATGGTTCGGCACAACCGGCCACGGGTTCCAAGCATGCTTATTCAGCCGCATGTGCTATTGTTGCAGGTACCTTTGAGAACGGAAAGTTCAAATCTACTGTGGTGCACACTCAGGCACTCGGGGACAGTACTGCACAATTGGCCGAGCTGCGTGCATTGGTGCTCGCACTCTGAGTTCGCTAATCCGGATGTGACCACTTTGATTGTATGCGATTCTTATTACTGTGTTCAATCTTACAATGACAATCTGTTCTTTTGGTCGCAAAACGACTATAGAGACGCCAAAGGTAGCACAATTAAGCATAAAATGCTTTGGGTACGTTGGCAGATTTGCAACAACGTCTGCCCCTCACACAGGTGGTTCACACACTTGGCCATCAGCGGGTGGGCGCACACGCTGTTGGTAACGGTTTGGCAGACGAAGCAGCCAAATCAGCAGTAGTCACGTGTTCAGTAGCAGCAGTTACTAGATCCATGTCTAAAATAGATACTGATATTTTAGCAGCTATTGCTGCAACAAAAGAAGATGCTAATTACCCTAGGGGTTTTCCTTCCAAATATTCTTATCAGTTAGGTCCCGAACAGGCTCCTTATGTGACAATACCCGACGTTGGCGATCGGCTGATCCCCAACGCGGACCGCAGACTTTCCTTGATAACGGCTGTACACGAAGGCATGGCTTCGGCTCATGCTGGTGTGTCTGCGACCATTTCCATCTTGCAGCAGCGCTACTGATGGCGTGGTTTATACAAAGACACCCGTACTTATGTGCTTACTTGTGATGTTTGTCAACAGATTAAGCCTTCTACGGTTACAAGACCACCACAGACCCCGCTCTGCATCTCCAACAGACCCTTTGGGTGTGTTTACCTGGATCACTGTGGTCCATTTTCTTCAGACACTGCCTATAAATATATCTTAGTGGCAGTGGACTCGTGCACACGTTTCATCTGGGTCTGGCCACAAACGGAGTGCTGACGCTCGAAATGTCATCAGGGATTTGCGTGTCTTTGTGGGAATTTCGCCTGTGGCACCTTCCATTCTGACCAAGGTCCAGCGTTTGCCTCAAAGGCTTACAAGGACGCCATGGGTTCACTGGGGGTGCGGGTGAAATTTTCGTCTCCATATCGGCCTGAGGGCAACTCGATCGTTGAACGAATGAACCGTGATTTAAAGCAATCCTTGACAGCTAGGGTCTTAGGTACTGGCAGGAACTGGCTGCCCCACTTGTATACCGTACAACGTCCACTTAATAATCTCCCTAGAAGACCTCTGGGTGGGTGGACCCCATACGAAATGCTCTTTGGCATTCGGATGTTTGTGCCTGACCTTGATGGTCTAGACATGGCGGCGCAATCCGCCATCTTTGATGTAGATAACCATTCTACTATGATACAGGACTTACAAGAAGCCCGGGACAAACTTGCAATCGCACATTTACCTTCAGCCACAGACCCTGCCCTGCAGATTCCGGTGGCCGGCTGGCTTCCGAAGATTGGAGATCTGGTTCGAGAGAAGGTGGAGAACAAAAAGAATTCGGCCCCTCTTATCGTGCACCGGTTCCAGTCCTGGGCTTGAAGGGAACACGTACAGTAATCCTACCACCACTTCCTGTTCGCAAGGAGAACAGATACATCTCAGTGGAAAATGTCAAGCTACAACATCTGGCCGATCCTGAATAGCGTTACACCAGCGGTCTCTTGCCCTGCCATTTACCGGACAAGTGTTCGTGGCCCTCCTGCCCGAACGGTCACTGATGTTGCCGTTGAGATGGATGATTTGCCTGAAAGCTCGATCGAACACCCGGTTTCCCCCAGCAACGATGAGAATGAGTATACCTATCCCGATAACGAGTCAGTGGCACACTTACCAACAACGCCACTGCGCCCAACGAGTTATTCTTTTGATTCGGATTCCACCTCATCTATTGTCCCGTCCAAGTTCAGTATTTTTGTATCCTGGTTCAGAGACAAGTTTTTGATTCCCCCCTGGACATACATCTGGTTGGTGCTGTTCCTAATTTTTTGTTCATGTCCATTGGCTTTGTCACAGTGTTTTTTCTACTCATCAATGGTCACTATTTACCAGAACGCTCTGCTGTGAACAGTGTCGCTGGAACTTTGGCACCACATTCCTCATCTCACATCATGAAGCGTGACCACACATTTGTGAACATTTCAGCTTTTCCAGTTGCTGATGGCATCGTATGGGATGCGGTAAATTTTCAGATACATGGACCGACAGAAATTATTAATGTACCAAATGTCCTTCGAGTTTCGATGGGTGATGTCGTAAAAAGTAATATTCATTCTGACGGTTGGGATGTGCATGCCGTTGAAGCATTGTTTGCTGATTTAAAATATTATGCTTCCTTTAATGCTGAAGATTTGTACATGAATTTTGCAAATTATGCTGATTTGTATTGCTTCCAGCATTGGGGCAACCACTTTGTCCATAAACCAAGTAGCACTGCGTGGTCCTTTAACTACACCCAGTGGGAGCATTGTCCAACACCTTTACCTGGTAGCTCCCAGACTCTTAGAAATAAATTTGCTTATTTTTCAAATTTTGATAGATCGAACCCTGGGTCCTATTATTTTAAATTAAACGCACCATCCACTCAGAAAATCATGTTGACCCACACCAAATTGCTATATTCGGGTTCCTTTTTGAGCGCCTTAGCTGTGGGTGGTTATGAGTACTGGAAGGACACTGTGGATTTGAAATCAATATGGGGCTCAAAACCATGGCAGGTGCAAGGCACTGAAGCCTTGCACCGTGCTTGCCTTATCCCGGCCCAAATGGTGTTTCTGAATACTTCCATCTATCAGACTACGTGTTGGGGTTTGGCTACAACTAAACAATTAAACGCGCCTTCCATTCCATCGTTGTCTTCCACTCCCAAAGTAAGCTTGCCCTTTAATATGTCCCTTGCCACTTTGCAAGCATTGTTTCAGAACAATTCGTTTAATGTTTCTACGCTTGTTCAGTCACCCTTGTTGGCTTGGCCCATATCATCTAATGCGTGCCAATTGCGTTTTCACGACTCAGTCCCTGACAAACAGGATAGACCAGATCCTAGGTTTTCTAACTCCCGTACTGTAACAACATATTCTGTTGGTAAATTATGTAAACAGTGGTTGCAGCACTCTTCCCTAGAATCTGTTAAACAACATTTAACCCTCCTATCAGGCATCATTGATCTGTCCGACTTTATTCTGGGACCCCGTGGTCCACGACCTAAGAGATTCATTTATGAAGCTTATAATGAACTCTGGAAGCTGACGCAAATGGAAGCTGCTTCCCGTCTACGGGAAATAGACCAAGCAAATTTGGAAAAGGTGCTTGCTGTTGTTGACAATAGTATTAATACCCTGTCTTCCCGCATTTACATGTTAGAGAATATTGTGTCCTCTGTTGTTGATATTTTACAAGATGATGTTTCTGTGTTGTACCATGGTCAGAATCAATTACGTTCAGTTATGCAGTTTGCGTGGACTTTGCAAACACTTAAGTTGGGTAAAGTTCCTTGGCATTTTTTGAACACCACGGCCTTATTTCTGCCTTTTAATTTAACTGACAAACAGCAGTTCATGTCCATGAAGGATGCAGCATACACTCTGTTACATATCGAGAAAGTGGAGCCCTTATCATTCTCTGTGGCGGAATTGGATTCTGCTGTGTGGCTAGTTCATGGAGTTATCGCCTTGCCTTTTTCTTTATTTGAATTTTGTTCGTGCATGAAGCATTATCCTGTGGGCCGCTTTCCAGCCCTTGGGAAGTGCCTTCCTGCATGAACTTTGGTCCCTGCCTTTCATGTATAAATGCCTTAGAGACGAAAAGGAAGTTTTTCTCACGGGGAGTCTTGCGATTCCACTGTGGGTCATTCCCTTATTTGCAAACACATTAAATTGCACGGGGCTTGTAACGTTTCAGCTCCGAATCTTGCTTGTGTGTTAAAGGGTATTCCTGCTCCGGCTATTTCTCCTACTTTCACTGTGCTTTCGAATGGTAGCTATCTGCTTTTGAATAACCAAAACTGCTGTGGCATGCTGGCCGGCATACCGTATATTGTTACAGTTTCCCCACAGGGTTGTCTGCTGCAAAAATGTGCTTTTTCCTCCCCCGCACGACATCATAGATAGTTCCGTTTGGCCTTCCATTCCTACTCTGAAGGCGGATTTCAATAAATTGAGCAGAATAAAGGCGCTATTATTGAATCAGGAGGTTATGCTCACGTCCGCCCGGGAGACATTCATTCTCCAGGTGGCAAGTACCCACAGTGAAATACAGGCCCTTTTGAACACTAACCGCTCACTGAACAATTCCGGGTGAACTGATTCACCGTGTTTTTAATGCATCTCGCACTGAGGGTCTGGTACACTTTTTTAAGGTTGTGGGTTCCGGCCTTGTGACCTCTTTTCAAACTATTTTTGGTGTGATACCGGCTTTTATTCATTCTATTTTTTCCAGCGTTTTTGGTGGCTTCCATTATTCCTCGCTTGGTGGCTGGTGTACTGCTGTTGGTCTGTTTCCTGCGCAATGGCTGCTCCCCGATGGGCCCTTCGACCCAGGTCTGCTCCAGCTGCTCCGTGAGCGCATCCTCGCTGGCTTCGGCGTCCCGCCGTTGGCAACGCTGAGTGTGTCCTATACACTTTCTTTTCGCTTTGCGTATTTCACTCTGCGTGCAACCGGTGCTGTCTTGCATCCGCTGTCCTTTCTCCTGACCATGGATTATTGCCTCTCCAATACGTCGTTGTCTGTTCCGGATTTTGTTCGGTTGGTGGGTCCCTTAGAGGCCCATGAACGGGACTGTTCCGCTGCAGGCTGCATGACGCGTGCGGCTGCACTGGGGACTTTGGCACAATGGGATATCTGGGCGGCTGCTCAGAATCTCCTACAACAGAGTTATATTGAGTACCACGCAAGTTGTCCCGCATTGCTCTTTGATGCTCCCTCCTGTGAGGAGCATACCTGCAGTTTTGATTTGTTGGACTGGATGGCGTCAATGTTTTCTGACGATTCCAATGATGTCCTCTTGGAGGGTGTGGCGTTTTTCTGCACTCACACTCTGATGGATTGACATGGCCTTCGCTCTCTGTGACCAGCCTCGCTGACTGTATTTTTTCATTTCGGACTTTTTTTTCCTTCTCCCATTCGTTGTCCTTCATGGGGTCTGCATCCACTGTGGACGTTTCAGTTCTGCTCGGTCGGTTTGAACTCTGCCTTCGTCTTTGGTATTGGCCGATGGACTACCCAGGGAGGGTGTCATGTGGTTTGTGGCCTCCTGGTCTGCTTTGGCTGCGTTGACTTAGGCCTGGCTGCCATGATGCCTTTCTTGCGCACGTTACTTTGAGCCGTTGTTCTATCAGCCTCTGCTCCTGCCAAGTTATTTTAGAACTGTCTGCATTTTCTGTCTTTCACCTTTTCTCCTGTTCCCTTTGGGCTACGCCTGCACAACATGTACAAGGTCTAAAAACAACGTCCCTTGTTCTTGCTGATCTGGCCAGTCCCTCACACCTAGACATAACACTATGTACAGCTGCCATGGAGAAATTTGTGTGCTTTTAATATTGCGTTTTTCACGCTTTGGAGACACTTGGAGAAATACCTTTCCCGGGAGAAGAGCTGTGATTGTCTGCTGATGTAGACGTTGCATCTAGACACTGAGGTATGGGGGTTCGCTAGACAATGCCCAGAGGTCTTCTATTTTTATAATATATTAGCTACTAGCACGGGGAGGGTGGTAAGGTCATTTAGCCCTATATCCACTGCTTTATGAAATGCTTTCCCGTTTGTATTCTATGGTGTTGTAACTATGCTGCTTATATTATTCTTATGCATTATGCTGATAGTACTGACACGTGTACTGTATCTGAGAGCACGTTAGTTGAAATAAACATTTTAAACTATACAGTGTCTCTTCTTACGCACGTTGTGGACAGGTATGAGTGAGTGATGAAAGGGTGTTCTTGCTACTGCGAGTCCTGAGAGAGAGATACCGTGTTCTGGGTTGTCTAATCATTGGTAATTTTGTTGCTAATGAGACGCTAAGGCTAGTCGGGTTGGGGTTTTAGGTGCTAAGGTTTATGGTTGGATCACCACTATATTCCGAGGTCCTATCATCCTGTGCATAGCTCTGTATATGTGCAGAATCCCTACAACACTGGGACACGTTCTGATTCTAAAGGGAAACACAGTGGTCATGTTTTGCGGCTGCTAGAAACTACTCCCTTCTTGTTGTCAAGGAGTTTCTAGTGGCCTCTGAGCTAGCTGGCACAAGTAATTAAGTTTAATATACTCGATAGGGACATACTGACCTTAGTCCTATGTCAAACCTATAGGATATATTATTCCAATGCGCAGAGCCTATTAGGGAATTAGGAGCTACACTACAACACCAGGACAGCAACGGAAAGACAGACACACACGGACTGAACAAACAACAATAGTAGTGTAAAGAGGGGCACATACCAGGACAGCAATGGAACGACAGACACAAGCAGACTGAACACACCAGGATAGTAGTGTAAAGAGGGGCACACACCAGAACAGTAATGGAAAGACAGACACACGCAGACTGTACACACCAGGATAGTAGTGTAAAGAGAGGCAAACAGTAGGAGAGCAATGGAAAGAAAGACACATGCAGACTGAACACACCAGGATAGTAGTGTAAAGAGGGGCACACACCAGGACAGCAATGGAAAGGAAGAAACACGAAGACTGTACACACCAGGATAGTAGTGTAAAGAGGGGCACACACCAGGAAAGCAATGGAAAGGAAGACACAAGCAGACTGAACACACCAGGATAGTAGTGTAAAGAGGGGCACACACCAGAGCAGCAATGGAAAGGAAGACACACGTAGACTGAACAAACCAGGACAGTAGTGTAAAGAGGGGCACACACTAGAGCAGCAATGGAAAGACACGCAAACTATACACACCACGATAGTAGTGTAAAGAGGGGCACACACCAGGATAGCAATGGAAATACACACCCAGACTATCACACACCACGATAGTAGTGTAAGGAATGGCACATACTAGGACAGCAATGGAAAGGAAGACACACAAGGACTGAACAAACAATCATAGTCGGGTAGAGGGGAACACACCAGGACAGCAATGGAAAGGAAGACACATGCAGAATGAGCACACCGGGATAAGTAGTGTAAAGAGGGGCACACACTAGGACAGCAAGGGAAAGGAAGAAACGCGCAGACTGTGCACACTAGGATAGTAGTGTGAAGAGGGGCACACACCAGGACAGCAACGGAAAGGAAGACACATGCAGACTGAACAAACCAGGATAGTAGTGTAAAGAGGGGCACACACCAGGGCAGCAAAGGAAAGACAGACACACGCGAACTGAACAAACAACGATAGTAGTGTAAAGAGGGGCACACACCAGGACATCAATGGAAAGACAGACACACGCAGACTGAACACACCAGGATAGTAGTGTAAAGAGGGGCACACACCAGAACAGTAATGGAAAGACAGACACACGCAGACTGTACACACCAGGATAGTAGTGTAAAGAGGGCCACACAGCAGGACAGCAACGGAAAGGAAGACACACGCAGACTGTACACACCAGGGTAGCAATGGAATGGAAGACACACGCAGACTGTACAGACCAGGATAGTAGTGTTAAGAGGGGAACACACCAGGGCAGCAATGGAAAGACAGACACACGCGAACTGATCAAACAACGATAGTAGTGTAAAGAGGGGCACACACCAGGACAGCAACGGAAAGACAGACACACGCAGACTGAACACACCAGGATAGTAGTGTAAAGAGGGGCACACACCAGAACAGTAATGGAAAGACAGACACACGCAGACTGTACACACCCAGGATAGTAGGTGTAAAGAGGGGCAACACACCAGGGCAGCAATGGAAAGGAAGACACACGCAGACAGTACACACCAGGATAGTAGTGTAAAGAGGGGCACACACCAGGGCAGCAATGGAAAGACAGACACACGCAGACTGTACACACCAGGATAGTAGTGTAAAGAGGGGCACACACCAGGGCAGCAATGGAAAGACAGACACACGCAGAGAGTCTACCAACCAGGATAGTAGTTTAAAGAGGGGCACACACCAGGACAGCAACGGAAAGACAGACACACACAGACTGAACAAACAACGATAGTAGTGTAAAGAGGGGCACACACCAGGACAGCAACGGAAAGACAGACACACACGGACTGAACAAACAACGATAGTAGTGTAAAGAGGGGCACACACCAGGGCAGCAATGGAAAGACAGACACACGCAGACTGTACACACCAGGATAGAAGTGTGAAGAGGGGCACACACCAGGACATCAATGGAAAGGAAGACACACGCAGACTGTACACACCAGGGTAGCAATGGAATGGAATACACAGGTAGACTGTACACACCAGGATAGTAGTGTAAAGAGGGTCTCACACCAGGGCAGCAATGGAAAGGAAGACACACGCAGACTGAACAAACCAGGACAGTAGTGTAAAGAGGGGCACACACCAGAGCAGCAATGGAAAGGAAGACACAGGTAGACTACACACCAGGATAGTAGTGTAAAGAGACTGGGGCAGACTGTATGCACCAGGAGAGTAGTAAAGTGTGACTGGGCAGAGTGTAGAGATCAGGACAGCAGCGTAGAGAGACGGGCAGATTGAATACACTAGGAGGGCAGTGTAAAGAGAGACGGGACAGACTACAGATCAGGACAGGAGTGCAAAGACTAGAGAGATAGAGGCGGACAGTGGATACCAGGACAACAGTGCTTCACTGCCCTGGAAGGTGTGTGGAATTTCCCTCTCGTCGCTCTCCAACCTCCAGCCGTCACCTCAACCTGTCCGTCCTCCGAGCTCCTCCCACTCCAGGGGGCTCGAGAATGACCGGTAACTTTTATTTATCTTAAAACAAAGTTTAAAATAAAGAGATTTCTCTTCCTAGGACAAAGGTCATAGCGTGGAATGTAATAAAACCAGAGGAAACACCTGAAGTCAAAGTCTAGAGATAAATTAATATTTAGTTTAAGAAAAATATATTTCTATTCAAAATAATGTTTTGTCGCAGTACTGACGGCCTGGATAACAACAGCATAATCACAACAATAACAATAACAGTAACAATAATCATACTACTACCACTACTATTAATAATAATAATAATAATAATAATAACAACAACAACAAAAAACAAAAAATATCAATAATAATATTTTCAAGACAGGTTCGGGCGCCGAGATTGTGAGAGAGGGTGTAAAGAGAAGGCAGCTCCTCCTTTCACAAGAAGCTCCCCGTGGTGACTTCAGAGTGCAAGGAGTGGACCCGCGCCCAGAGCCAGCCTTGTACAATATCATGGTGGCATCAGGGCGGCGGGTGTTGTCTAGAGCCAGTGGCCTAGATTGTGGGGGTGGTGCGGGGCCCTTGGCCTCGATCACTCATTCACAAGGAGCTTACTGTGGTGACTTAGGGGGTGGACCCTCCCCAGGAGCAACCTTGTACAATGAGATCAGAGAGGGTACACCAGGAGTGCAGGGAGTGGTACAGGGCCCAGGGCACACATTCACGAGGAGCTTCACGTGGTGCCGTCAGGTGTGTGGGAACTGGTGCCCAGGTATGTCTTTCACAAGAAGCTTAATGTGGTGACCTCACGAGTGGGGAAGTGGTGCCCAGGTATGTCTTTCACAAGAAGCTCACTGTAGTGACATTAGGAGTGGGAGATGTGGTGCCGAGGTATGTCTTTCACAAGAAGCTCACTGTAGTGACCTCACGAGTGGGGCAAGTGGTGCCCAGGTATGTATTTCACAAGGAGCCCACTGTAGTGACCTCACAAGTGAGGGAAGTGATGCCCAGGTATGTCTTTCACAAGACGCTCACTGTAGTGACATTAGGAGTGGGGGATGTAGTGCCGAGGTATGTCTTTCACAAGAAGCTCACTGTGGTGACCTCACAAGTGGGGGATGTGATGCCCAGGTATGTCTTTCACAGGAAACTCAGTGTGGTGACCGCACGAGTGGGGCAAGTGGTGCCCAGATATGTCTTTCACAAGGAGCCCACTGTAGTGACATTAGGAGTAGGGGAAGTGGTGCCCATATATGTCTTTCACAAGAAGCTCACTGTAGTGACCTCACAAGTGGGGGAAGTGGTGCCCAGGTATGTCTTTCACAAGAAGCTCAGTGTGGTGACCTCACGAGTGGGGAAGTGGTGCCCAGGTATGTCTTTCACAAGGAGCTTCACGTGGTGCCGTCAGGTGTGGGGGAAGTGGTGCCCAGGTATGTATTTCACAAGAAGCTCACTGTAGTGACCTCACAAGTGGGGGAAGTGGTGCCCAGGTATGTCTTTCACAAGAAGCTCACTGTGGTTATCTCACAAGTGGTGGAAGTGGTGCCCAGGTACGTCTTTCACAAAATGCTCTGTGTGTGAAACTAGGAGTGCAGAGAGAGGTGCAGGACCCAGCTATGCCTTTCACAAGGAGCTCAGCTCACTCTGGTGACATTAGGAGTGCAGGGAGTGGAGCAGAGCCTTGGAACGCCTATCTAAAGAGTGCATGTGGTTTCACCAAGGATGAGAAAGTGATACAGGTCCTGGCATGACTTTCACAAAGTGGTCTGTATGGTGACACCAAGGGACACAGGGAGTGGTGAAGGGCCCATGAATGTCTTTCACAAGCAGCTCCATGTGGTGAGACCAAGGGTGCGGGCAGTGGTGCAGGCCCAGGTATGTCCTTGATAAGGAGCTCCATGCGCTGAGAAAAGGGATGCAGGGAGTGATGCTGGACTAGGGTATGTCTCACAGAAGGAACTCTGTGTGGTGAACCGAGAGGTACGAGGAGTGGTGCAAGACTTTAGGGACCAGGTAATGGTGAAGGTCCCACGTGTGTCTTTCACAAGGAGCTCCATGTGGTGACACCGAAGTTGAGGGAAGTAATGGAGTATTTCACAAAGAGCTCTGTATGGTGAAACCAAGGGGTGGAGAGATTGATGCAGGGCCCAGCAATGTCTTTCACAAAGAGCTCCATGTTTCACACTAGAGCTAGATATGGTGACATCAGGAGTACAGGGACTGGGCCACGGCCAGGTATGTGTTTCACAAAGAGCTCCATGTGTCACACCAGAGCTAGATACGGTGACAGCAGGAGTACAGGGACCGGGCCACAGCCAGGTATGTGTTTCACAAGGACCTCCATGTGTCACACCAGAGCTAGATACGGTGACGTCAGAAGTGCAGGGACCGGGCCACGGCCAGGTATGTTTTTCACAAAGACCTCCATCTGTCACACCAGCGCTAGATACGGTGACCGGGCCACGGCCTGGTATGTGTTCCACAAAGACCTCCATGTGTCACACAAGAGCTAGATATGGTGGTATCAGGAGTGCAGGGACCGGGCCACGGCCAGGTTTGTGTTTCACAAGGAGCTCCATGTTGTGACCTCTGGAGTGTAGGGGGATGCATGGCCACTTATATACTTCCTCAAACAGATCACTGTACCGTTCTCCGTTCACCTTTTATCTCATAGCGCTGTGAGGTAGCATTAACGTGCTATGTGCGCTTCTCAAAAACCCAAACTGCTTTGTCACTGCTAGGTAATGCATCCCATCTTTGGGCACATGGCGACATACAATGTTAATCATTAGAGGCTCTGAATAAACCGAAGTTGTCTCCTTGTGTGTCCAGGCCTGGACCTCTGGAGGCTGCACTGTAGGGGGCGGGGGGGTGATATGAACTGTCTCAAACGGAGGGAGACCTCTATGAGGTGTTTGTTGTCCTTAACCTCCGGGGTTTCCTGTCTTCGGAAACAAAGTCTGTGAGTCGAGCCCCCTGAAGGGCCCAGGGCAGGTTTTTTTTTTAGGGAACCCCCGCCCCACCCCCCGAAAGAGACTGAAATTCCTTTTGGGTTTTCAAGGTTATTATGGGGATTCCAGTAGGACCCTCTCCTGGCAGACTCCCATCCCCAGTTTCAGAGGTATGACATCAAAGGTTTCCAAAGAGAAACATTTCCTTTTACTGTTTAAAACCGGTTATTATTAAGAATGTGTTACAGCAAACAAATGATGGACGGAATGCTGACAATGCAAACATTCTCCCCCAGTCAAAAGATCTGTGTTAAATCCATTGTTCTTTTGCCCACTACGCCACCCCAGTTTGGACCCAGCCATATGCAAATCAGTCTTGACCCTGTGCCTCATGGGAACAGTCCAGACTGAACTGCCAGGCCAAGTCCTCCCTGGACCGGAAACAAGCATCCTGGGACCGGTTTCAGGGTATGTCACCCTTCTTCAACCAGGCTAGCTTGAATCCAGTGGCACAGTGAGCAAGGGACCCACGTCTGGGCATACCCATCCCACTTAGGACGAAAAGTGTTACAGCAAACAAATGATGGACGGAATGCTGACAATGCAAACATTCTCCCCCAGTCAAAAGATCTGGGTTAAATCCATCGTTCTTTTGCCCCTCTACGCCACCCCAGTTTAGACCCAGCCATATGCAAATCAGTCTTGACCCTGTGCCCCATGGGAACAGTCCAGACCGAACTGCCAGGCCAGGTCCTCCCTGGACCGGAAACAAGCATCCTGGGACCGGTTTCAGGGTATGTCACCCTTCTTCAGCCAGGCTAGCTTGAATCCAGTGGCACAGTGAGCAAGGGACCCACGTCTGGGCATACCCATCCCACTTAGGGCGAAAAGTGTTACAGCAAACAAATGATGGACGGAATGCTGACAATGCAAACATTCTCCCCAGTCAAAAGATCTGGGTTAAATCCATCGTTCTTTTGCCCACTACGCCACCCCAGTTTGGACCCAGCCATATGCAAATCAGTCTTGACCCTGTGCCCCATGGGAACAATCCAGACTGAACTGCCAGGCCAGGTCCTCCCCTGGACCGGAAACAAGCATCCTGGGACCGGTTTCAGGGTATGTCACCCTTCTTCAACCAGGCTAGCTTGAATCCAGTGGCACAGTGAGCAAGGGACCCACGCCTGGGCATACCCATCCCACTTAGAACGAAAAGTGTTACAGCAAACAAATGATGGACGGAATGCTGACAATGCAAACATTCTCCCCCCGTCAAAAGATCTGGGTTAAATCCATCGTTCTTTTGCCCACTACGCCACCCCAGTTTAGACCCAGCCATATGCAAATCAGTCTTGACCCTGTGCCCCATGGGAACAGTCCAGACCAAACTGCCAGGCCAGGTCCTCCCTGGACCGGAAACAAGCATCCTGGGACCGGTTTCAGGGTATGTCACCCTTCTTCAGCCAGGCTAGCTTGAATCCAGTGGCACAGTGAGCAAGGGACCCACGTCTGGGCATACCCATCCCACTTAGGGCGAAAAGTGTTACAGCAAACAAATGATGGACGGAATGCGGACAATGCAAACATTCTCCCCCAGTCAAAAGATCTGGGTTAAATCCATCGTTCTTTTGCCCACTACGCCACCCCAGTTTGGACCCAGCCATATGCAAATCAGTCTTGACCCTGTGCTCCCATGGGAACAGTCCAGACCGAACTGCCAGGCCAGGTCCCTCCTGGACCGGAAACAAGCATCCTGGGACCTGTTTCAGGGTATGTCACCCTTCTTCAGCCAGGCTAGCTTGAATCCAGTGGCACAGTGAGCAATTGTTGTTTTTGCATTTGTCACCCCGAGTGGGATGGGTATGCCCAGACGTGGGTCCCGTGCTCTCCATGCCACTGGATTCAAGCTATCCTGGCTGATGAGGGCTGAAAGCCCGAAACCGGTCCTAGGATGCTTGTTTCCAGTCCAGGGAGGACCTGGCCTGGCAGTTCGGACTGGACTGTTCCCATTGGGCGCAGGGTCAAGACTGATTTGCATATGGCTGGGTCCAAACTGGAATGGCATGGTGAGCAAAAACAATGGATTTAGGCCCAGATCTCTGTACTGGGGTGAATGTACGACATTGTTCTGCATTCTGTCCATCAATTGTTGTTTTTGCATTTGTCACCCCGAGTGGGACGGGTATGCCCAGACGTGGGTCCCGTGCTCTCCATGCCACTGGAGTCAAGCTATCCTGGCTGATGAGGGCTGAAAGCCCGAAACCGGTCCTAGGATGCTTGTTTCCAGTCCAGGGAGGACCTGGCCTGGCAGTTCGGGCTGGACGGTTCCCATTGGGCGCAGGGTCAAGACTGATTTGCATATGGCTGGGCCCAAACTGGAATGGCATGGTGAGCAAAAAAACGAGGGATTTAGGCCCAGATCTCTGTTGTTGTTTTTGCATTTGTCACCCCGAGTGGGACGGCTATGCCCAGACGTGGGTCCCGTGCTCTCCATGCCACTGGAGTCAAGCTATCCTGGCTGATGAGGGCTGAAAGCCCGAAACCGGTCCTAGGATGCTTGTTTCCAGTCCAGGGAGGACCTGGCCTGGAGGTTCGGGCTGGACTGTTCCCATTGGCCGCAGGGTCGACTGATTTGCATATGGCTGGGTCCAAACTGGAATGGCATGGTGAGCAAAAAAACAATGGATTTAGGCCCAGATCTCTGTACTGGGGTGAATGTACGACATTGTTCTGCATTCTGTCCATCAATTGTTGTTTTTGCATTTGTCACCCCGAGTGGGACGGGTATGCCCAGACCTGGGTCCCGTGCTCTCCATGCCACTGGAGTCAAGCTATCCTGGCTGATGAGGGCTGAAAGCCCGAAACCGGTCCTAGGATGCTTGTTTCCCAGTCCAGGGAGGACCTGGCCTGGCAGTTCGGGCTGGACTGTTCCCATTGGGCGCAGGGTCAAGACTGATTTGCATATGGCTGGGTCCAAACTGGAATGGCATGGTGAGCAAAAACGATGGATTTAGGCCCAGATCTCTTGTTCTGGGGTGAATGTACCGACACTGTTCTGCATTCTGTCCATCAATTGTTGTTTTTGCATTTGCCACCCCGAGTGGGACGGGTATGCCCAGACGTGGGTCCCGTGCTCTCCATGCCACTGGAGTCAAGCTATACTGGCTGATGAGGGCTGAAAGCCCGAAACCGGTCCTAGGATGCTTGTTTCCAGTCCAGGGAGGACCTGGCCTGGCAGTTCGGGCAGGACTGTTCCCATTGGGCGCAGGGTCAAGACTGATTTGCATATGGCTGGGTCCAAACTGGAATGGCATGGTGAGCAAAAACCGATGGATTTAGGCCCAGATCTCTGTACTGGGGTGAATGTACGACATTGTTCTGCATTCTGTCCATCAATTGTTGTTTTTGCATTTGTCACCCCGAGTGGGACGGGTATGCCCAGACATGGGTCCCATGCTCTCCATGCCACTGGAGTCAAGCTATCCTGGCTGGTGAGGGCTGAAAGCCCGAAACCGGTCCTAGGATGCTTGTTTCCAGTCCAGGGAGGACATAGCCTGGCAGTTCGGGCTGGACTGTTCCCATTGGGCGCAGGGTCAAGACTGATTTGCATATGGCCGGGTCCAAACTGGAATGGCATGGTGAGCAAAAACGATGGATTTAGGCCCAGATCTCTGTACTGGGGTGAATGTACGACATTGTTCTGCATTCTGTCCATCAATTGTTGTTTTTGCATTTGTCACTCCGAGTGGGACGGGTATGCCCAGACGTGGGTCCCGTGCTCTCCATGCCACTGGAGTCAAGCTATCCTTGCTGATGAGGGCTGAAAGCCCGAAACCGGTCCTAGGATGCTTGTTTCCAGTCCAGGGAGGACCTGGCCTGGCAGTTCGGGCTGGACTGTTCCCATTGGGCGCAGGGTCAAGACTGATTTGCATATGGCTGGGCCCAAACTGGAATGGCATGGTGAGCAAAAAACCGATGGATTTTGGCCCATATCTCTTTACTGGGGAGAATGTACGACATTGTTCTGCATTCTGTCCATCAATTGTTGTTTTTGCGGTTATTATTAAGAAGGCATTCCAGCAATTAAAACCACAGAAAAATATTGTTTTTTAATGTTTTCCGTATAAAAAAACGTCGTATTGTTCCCTCAAATTACGAGAGTGAGGTATGCGAGAATTATTCAAAGTGGGTTCATATGTGTCAATGCAAATGTTCTATTGTAACTAAAATCGCGGTTTCATTGATATGTCATATATGCTCAGATTTAGAGAAAGAACTATACATCTGAGCGCGCGCACGCCCTCTGATATCACGGTCACTATTATCTAAGTCCATCCGCCATCTTAGGAAGCCAGGGGAGGGCTCGCGGACACTTCCAAGCAGTCTGGGATGTCTCCTGGGGTTTCCCACAGGTCCCTCCTCCACCTTTGTTCTTTTCTCTAGTATATGGACTGCAGGAATTTCCAAGAGGTCTTCCTGGTCTTTCCCAGAGGGTGATGCCTGTCCCAGGTTACACCTCGCCCCACCCCTTTTAGTGATGTCACTCTACATAGGGCTTTTTAAGGGGAGGTCACTTCCCCCTTAAGCGTATATAACCCCTGGCTGGAGAGAGAGACAACACCTGCCAGCACTAGAGGCCCAACCTGCCCCTTCCTGTCACCACCAGAGAGAGAGAGCGAAGGACTGTCCCAGGACAGGGACAGAAAGACCCCTCCCAGGTGCACAGAGAACGTCTATCTCCAAAGACAGCGACTGATTGAGACCTCTCTTGGAACTAAGATTGACTGCAGAGACAGAGGAGACCTCCAGAGAGACTAACTGACGCGACAGAGAAAACCTCACTAAGGACAGAGGCAGACATCAGTGCAACATTTCCTGGGTCCAGTTACAGGTTCTGACATCACTGCCCCTGGTCTAAGACCACTATCTATGTCCTGGATCCAGTTACTGGTTCTGGTGTCACTCCCCCTGGTCTGATGCCGCTCTGTATCACTTGGGCCCAGTTACTTGTTCTGGTATCACTCTCCCTGCTCTGAGACCTCTCTCTATGTCCTGGGTCCAGTTACTGGTTCTGGTGTCACTCCCCTTGGTCTGAGACCTCTCTCTATGTCCTGGGTCCAGTTACTGGTTCTGGTGGCACTCCCCCTGGTCTGAGACCTCACTCTATGTCTTGGGTCCAGTTACTGGTTCTGGTGTCTCTCTCCCTGGTCTGAGGGGAAAAACAGCGTTTACAACGCTGTCATTACATCGCGCTACTATTACAACGCGGTCGTTACAACGACCGCGTTGTTAGTACGCGATGCATTTACATCACAAGTCATTACAACGACTTGCACTAGGGGCCGCTGAGGTATTGGAAATGAATTCCAACACCTTCCCTAGTGTTGCGCAAACTGGAGTAGGAATAGTAATTAATACTATTCCTAAGTCCAGCGCGCCCCCTAGTGCATGTTGTTGTAATGACTTGCGATGTAAATGCATTGCGTACTAACAACGCAGTCGTTGTAACGACTGCGTTAGTAAAGCACGCGATGTAATACATCGCAATGTAATGAGACATATTCGGTCTGAGACCACTCTCTACGTCCAAGGTCCAGTTACTGGTTCTGGTGGCACTCCCCAAGGTCTCAGACCACTCTCTATGTCCTGGGCCCAGTTACTGGTTCTGGTGTCATTCTCCCTGCTCTGATGCTACTCTGCATCACTTGGGCCCAGTCACAGGTTCTGGTGTCACTCACCGTGACATGGGTCCCTTATGCCATGGTTCCAGTTACTGGTTCTGGTGCTGCTCACACTGGCTTGAGTCTTCTATGGGTCTACACTCCAAGGGTCCCGTGTAATGATTGTCCCATATACACATGATCTGGTGCTGGTCCGGATAAGCTGGACTCTTGTTTCATTCCAACACAGAGTGCCAGAAGTTCTGATCCTGTCTCTTCTTCTCATCCAGCTCTGGAGGGGAGCCCCCTGGAGAAGGCGGTTACCAGCAGCTTTGCGTCCGTCGTACATGGAGTCCAGGCAGATCACCTGTCCCAAGCTGTGCGGCACCGAAGCAAGCGTATGATAATGGACAGCATCGCGGTTGGACTGGTGGAAAGCACGACTAATGTGTTCAACATCGCCCTGGGATACTGCCAGGTAAGAGGAGACATGGAGCACACCAAGCAAAGCACCATGCAACACACGTCCATTATAAGCCCTTCTACGCCTACAGTGTGACCATCTTCCTCGGACCCTACCAGGTAGTAGGAGACATGGAACACGTCATTCAACATCCCAGGCAACACAGATCAATTAAAAACCCTTTTTAGAGCAAGAGTGGGACTATCTCCCTGTAATCCTGGCAGGTAGGAGTAGACATTGAACACACCAAAGACCACACCATGCAACACGCAGCCATTAAAAACCCTTTATAGACCAAGAGTGTGACCATCTTTCTGTGATCCTGCCACGTAAATGGCAACATGCGTCGCACCTTGGAATACACCACAGAACTCCAAAGCAACAAACATCCAATAAACCCCTCTAGACCTATGCTGATCGCCATCTCACAGTGATCCAGCCTGAGACATGGGCCACAACAAGCACACCCACGATTCACTACCCAGCCATTATAAACCATCTATGCCATAATCTCCTCGAGAGCCCATGTTTTAAAGGGAGGCAGGGTCCAAACCAGAAAGAACACCCGGGAGTGCATATCCACTAAAACCCTGTATATCAAAAGAGGGAACCAACTCCCAGGGGTCCTCTCAGTTAAGGTGAGGCTGGGAGCAAAACAAACACTACAACCTGTAACACACCACCATTAAAACATCCTACCAGGACCCAGAAAGTTAGCATGGCCTTGAGATACTCGAAAGGAAAAGGAGACTTCGACTAAAAAAGCAACGTCTCATGAATCAAACCATCCCTTAATCAGAACCTCTTCAGACTTTAGTTGTTCAGTATCACCAAGAGATTTTACCTTCTTATCATCGGAGTCTTCGATCTAACCAAGCATCACACAATGGACTCCCCACTTATTAAATAACCCTCTAGACCACCAGCGTGCCCAGATACCTGAAATAATAGGAGAGAAGAGAGAAAGACCAAGCCATAAAATCCACCTTGAGTTTTCACAAATCACACCCTAGGCTCCCTGCAGATGTTAAGCAGTTAATATCTCGAGACACTGCCAGGAGAGCGAGTATCATCTAGGGTAAGCAGCTAAACATGGGGACCTCTGATCTCCTAAACAGCTGTCCTTCAGGAACACTACTCCTGCTCATGGAGATCCCTGACCTGCTCCTGTCTTTATCCTAATAGACCCCTCCAGGTATGAGATGTACCATCCTGTGTTTAGTGTTTAGTTATCCATATCCCACAAGCTACCTTCTTCCTTCACTAGGTGTCTAGGTGCCCTGTTCATTCATAACTTTATTCTCTCTCTAACAGGACATGTTCTCCTTGTCTGCGATCAGCTCTGTGTACGGAAGGAAAAGAATGAGACTCCCTCCCACGCTGGCTGCATATGTCAATGGAGTGGCGGTAAGGAATATGACAGCTGATTATCAATGTATCCATCAATCGTAGACTAAAAGCAGACATTATGAGCATTTTATAAATGCTGTCTCCTCCAATGTTCAGTCTTGTCTGATTCCACTTCTGTAAAGAGTCTGTATTGGGCAATTGTGCAGTCACTCAACAAATCTTAGAATATGGATCCTTCATGTCTGTAAATTGTTTCCACAGGTCGATGACACAATCACCCTGGTTATTATCACTTCCTTGTCCTCTTCTTTAAGGACCTCCTAACCCTCTTCTCCTCTTCCACAGACTCACTCCATGGATTTCGATGACACTTGGCACCCTGCCACTCACCCCTCGGGTGCTGTGCTGCCGGCTCTAATTGCTACTTCCCAGATGCTCCCCGTGGGCTCACGACCCAGTGGCTCAGACTTCCTGTTGGCATTCAACGTAGACATTGAGGTGCAAGGATGACTAACGCGTTTCTCCAATGAAGCCAGTAATATCCCCAAGAGGTATGTGTGATGCCCACAAAGGACATAAATATCCCATGACCATCACAGGATGCCCTCAGGGGGCTGCAGTATCTCAAGGTCATGGTTATGATGCTAAATAGGGTAGACATAGCCCATATATTATGTGTGAGATCTCTAAAGGGGGTAATGTATGATGTGTGCCTGATGTGCACAGAGGGCACAAATACCCCAAAGAGGAACCTGTGATGAAACAAAACCATGTATGTGAATAGCACACAATGTAAACATGGTAAAGATTATTTTTCTGTTCACTGTAACTGGATTATATATTTATGTTAAGTGCTTGATTAGATCTTAGCATATTGTCAATGCCTCCTCACACTGCATGATGGCATTAATGGTACATGTCTGATATGCTATTAGCATATTTCTTTACTTCACACTTATAATTAGTACTACCCATACAAAACTATCATGCTATTATCTCTATTCCATGTCTGACACTGTTCTTTGTATCTCCTATCAGATTCCACCCACCATCTGTTGTTGGCACCATGGGCAGTGCGGCTGCCACAGCGAAACTTCTTTCATTAAATGCAGACCAATGTGCCCATGCTCTGGTGATCACCGCCTCTCTAGCAGGGGCACCCATGGCCAATGCAGCGACTCTTGCCAACCCTCTCCATATTGGCAACGCCACCCGCCTTGGGATGGAAGCAGCACTTCTAGCTGCCCGCGGGATGGAAGCGAACAAACTCATCTTGGATGATGTGCCCGGCTGCTCAGGGTTCAGTGCTTTCTATGGTGAGTACCAGCCCTCGCCCCTGGCAGTGCCAGATGAAGATTACAGATTCCTGTTGGAGAAACAAGACATCGCCTTCAAGAGGTTCCCAGCTCACTTGGGAATGCACTGGATCGCAGACGCTGCCATCTCAGTCAGAAACCGAGTCATCAATATAATGGGCTCCTTCAACCCCGCTGCCATCCGCTCTATTCTTCTGAGGGTCCCAGTCTCCAAGTACATCAACAGACCCTTCCCAGTGTCTGAGCACCAGGCCCGACACTCTTTCCAATTCAACGCCTGCACAGCCCTTCTGGATGGCAAGGTGGGCATCTCTTCCTTCAGTGAGGACAGCATCAGGAGACCTGACCTCATCAACTTGCTGAAGAAGGTGGAGTTGGAACACCCTGAGGACAATGTGGCTAACTCGATAAGATGTACGGAGAAGTGGTGCTGCTCCTGGACAGCGGAGAGATCGTGACAGGTAGATGTGACACCTTCTATGGACACTCGAGGAAGCTCCTCAGCCAAGAATCGCTCCACGACAAGTTCCGCTCCAACGCTAGCCATGTGCTCCACCAAGACCAAGTGGAAGCCATTATTGAGGTGGTGGAAGAGATAGAGAGCCTGGCAGACAGCTCACACCTGGCATCCTCTCTGCGGTAAAGATGTAGACAGCTCACACCTGGCACCCTCCCTGCGATAAAGGTGTGGACAGTTCACACCTGGCATCCTTTCTGCAGTAAAAGTGTTCAATCACAGTACATCCCTCTCTCAAAAAGTGGAAGTTAAACTTTGAAGGACCTACCTAGTGCAATCATCTTTAACATTAGTTGTTTTACACAAGATTGAAATTAGCCCCAAGGAGAGGAATATTACCAATACATTGAATAAAATAATGAGTGACAGTCATGTCCTCTCCTCTCATGAAAGCTGCTCTCATGTCTCAAAGTACAACGAGGCCCCCTTTTTACTTGTCCAAATACAGAAGCATCTGGATGGCCAGAAACAGTAGGAAAAGGATTCCTACAACCTCATCAGTACTTTGTAAGGACTGTGAAATATTATAAATATTTATTGGTATTTAATTTGTGTTTATGTACTGTTAAAAAAAACGAGTCCTGATCTCACTAAAATATCATGTCTGTTTCACAGAGTGATTAGCCCCATGGGGGGTGGGTCGGGCAAAAAAAGGAAGAGATGGATCTTGAATTTTATTCAAATGCTGAATTCTTCCTGACTTACTCTCTCATGTGCACTTTTATAAAAACACAGGACGAATTAGGTCAATGCAAAGACTATCTATACCACTCTCTGATGTTTTGTCAGTGGAGAATATTTTGTGCTTCCTGTTGTTATTTATTCAATTTTTAATAAACTACCTGTATTTATTGCACAAAAATTGTAGTTTTTGATCTTTAAAGTAGCTGACAGTTTAGATGCTAACTTACATGGCAGCACCAGCTTGGTGCACGGAGAATGGAGCCTCTCACACAAACTCTCATTTTCATCTATTCCTCATAATGCTGTCCCCATTGCTAGTTTCACAACCTGTACCAAAAAAGCGTCCCTGTTTTAAGAAGCTTCCCTCACATGCACCACTACTCAAATAACAGCTGAATATACACACCTGAACAAGTACTTAAGATTGATCAGGTCATGACACAAACATAAAATGTTAACATTCTTGAGCTGTTATCATCCAACTTGTGCCACTGTAATGATTCTTAGTTCCCATTTCTCACAATCTGGTGTCATGTACTCTGGAAAGCAGAGCATGTTCTTAAGCATTCACACATGTGGGAAATACCCACAAGTCATGCATTTTACCAACCATTTCTGTGACCCACTCCACTCAGTCAAATGCACTGACCATATTTAGAAACATCATATGGTAAATCTACTTAGTAGAGTTTTTTTTATATTAGTTTATTCATGAAGATCAGTAAAAGTGACCATCCCACATCCTTCAGCATACCACATAGTGCCAAATAAACAGCTGATTGATTCTTGCAATGGTTAGCAACTCTAGCTGGAATTTCAGGTTGAGCAAAACACTATCTAAGTGCATGGTTTGTGGCCTAATGGGAAAAACAGCTCCCTGTATTTTGATCAAACTCCGGGATTGTCTTTAGAAGGGTGAATAATATGGTTTCTTGTGTTGCAAGGATTCTGCTCAAGAACAGAACTATGCGTAGGATTATGGGACCTTAGTGCGTAGGGACTGAGTCATCCTACAACCTTAGTACCAATGAGCCCAGGACCGAGTAGCTATAGTGTCACACTTGCCCTCCTACTCACTCACAGAGAAACAAGTGATTAGACACCCCAGAACACAACACTCCCGAATTTCTCAGGACTCGCAGTTGTAAGACACACCCTTTCGCTCACACTCTTGTACCAGTCCACAATAAGATCTGACAGAGACACAAACCAGTTAAAAATATTTATTTTAACTAAAGTGCTCTAACATGCAGTATACGTGCCACAACAATCATTGAAATGCATAATACAAATACAGTCATCATAGCAGCTAGTCCATAAATCATGAACGGAGAGGTCATCATGAAAAGACAATATAGCCTAACCTCCCTCCTCTTGCTTAGAAGCGGTATTATTATGTATTAGAAGATCTCTGGGTTTTGTCTGCAGACCCCATACCTTAGACTATAGATGGTAGTTCTACATCATAGGTGTTGTCTCGCTCTTCTCCCTGGAAAAGTCCCTCTACAAGTGTGTGCCCCCTATGCATGTATCCCAATAAGACCAAAATACAATTTCCCAAACAACAGCTGCATTGGTATGTTTTGTCTAGGTGCTAGGGCCTGACCAGAACAGAATAACAAGGGGCATTGTTTATCGACCATGCTCACAATGTTCTGACTAAGTCCCAGAAACTGGCATAGAGTGAACACAGCAGTCGATTCACATGTGAAAAGTACGAACAAAGTCTTTGCAGAAATAAAGTCATGTAGTAACATGTGCAAAGCAGCGGACAATCTGCGGCGTGCTCATGCTAACTTAGAGAAGACGACAATGTCCCCATGGGCCATGTGACACCCTCCCCTTGGTCAGGCCGGTAGTTCCGGGCCAAAACAGAAGTCGGAGGTAAGCAGAGGCAAAACATCTGGTTATAAATCCAAAAGTTATAATAGTGCTTAGTGTAACAAAAAAAGCGAAAATGAATTGGGAGATATAAAAACTGTCCCATTTCCATTGGTTTCTTATCGGTATCTAATACGTTATCCATTCACAGCACATCTTCTGGGCCAAAAAGTTTGTCGGAGAAGTGAAATGCCATAAGCTCCAACAAGCTGTCAGAACCTTCAATAGTAAAAAGGTATGCCATCCAATTAAGCAACTCAAACAAGCACACATGTGCCTCATATCCAGAGGACGTTAGGAGAAAGCCAGGGCAACCTGCGTCCACTTCCACGAAGCTTTGATCCAAGAGGCACTGTTCATGAGCACAGGTACTCAAGCCTGCCGTTGGTCAATGTGGTGGATTGTACACAAAGCGCCTACCCATGGAACAGTTCTGGTCATGGGCCATCAACCGACCCATCAACAGTTCACAATCCAGGGCAGCGTGTGACGTATTGGAGAAGCAGACATCCAGGGCCCATTGAAAAGGGCACCGTAGGCAGTAGAACACAGGTTGCATGTAAGTGAAGTAGGCATAATGGAAGGTCAGCCAATAGTCGATGTTAAGAGCTTCCAATGGCATCAAACCAAAAAGTTGCCGCATCCGTTCACGGTACAGCTGGAATTGGTCCCGGCTTGGCAGCACCACAGGTTGAGCAGCCATTACGGAGCAGCAGCAGAAGTACTAGGACGCTGCAAATCAAAAGGAGCAGGAAGGAAACCCTCAGAAGGTGCTGGAAAAAATAGAATTAATAAAATGGAGATTATCCAAAAATAGTCTGAAAGGAGGTGACAAGGCCGGATCCCACAAGTTTAAAAAAGTTGGCCATGCCCTCGGTATCAGACGCATTAAATATTTGGTAAATTAATTCTCCAAAATGTAGGGGGAGATTCGTGTTCAGCAGTGACTGAATCTCACTTGATATTCTAGCCATCTGCAATTCGAAAGTCTCACAAGCTGATGTGACAGCAACTTCTTGTTGAAGCAATAGCGCTTTGAGTCTGCTTAGCTTATTGAAATCTGTTTTCAAAGTTGGAATGGAAGGCCACAGCGAACTATCTACAATCCTGTGTAGAGGTGGAAAGAGAACATTGCTGCAACATGTAACACGTTGTGAAACTGTTACTCAATACGGGATCCCTGCCCGTAAGTCGCAGCAGTTGTTGTTATTTAGGATAAGATAACTGCAGTTAGAAAGCAGAGTTAGTGTAGGAATAATAGCTGGAACTGGTGTCCCTTTTACAAAACAAGCCAAAGTAAGGGCCGAAATGTTGCAAGCACCATGTAATTCCACTTGTTTACAGACTAGGGAGTGTCCTACCGTAGAATCACAATCCTCCCCCGTGAGGAAGACTTCCGTATCCACTCGTTGACAAAGGCAAGGACCATAATTCATGAATAAAGCTACTCCCAAGGGGTTCATATCTACCTACAGGATAATGTTTCATGCAAGCTGTGAACTGGAACAGTGAGATGGGTAATAAAATAACCCAATGTATTAACCATACGGCTGAGTCAGTTTCGGCTACTGAGAACGGCAACTGTTCAAGTTTCTCAATGTGTAACATTGTGTATGTTGCTTCCTTCATTGACATACATTTTTGTTTATCCATCAAATTAAATGGTAAAAACAGGGCGGAAGCGTTCAGATAATCCCATGGCACTTTCCCACTTTTCAGTGTTTGCAATGTCCAACCAAATTGCATAACAGAGCGCAACTGATTTTGACCATGATACAATACAGACACTTCATGTTGAACAATGTCAATTACAGATGATACAATATTATCTAAAGTATATATACGAGCAGACAAAGTGTTAATACTGTTATCAACCACGGCAAGAACTTTTTCCAAATTATCCTGAGCAATTTGCCATAAGCGTACTGCAGCTTCCATCTGGGACAGTTTCCAAAATTCATTATATGCAGCATATGCAAAATGTTTAGTTTGAGGGGATTTCGGACGTAAAGGAAATCAGCCAGTTCGATGTCACCTGGCAGGAGAGAAAGGTGTTGTTTCACAGATGACAGTGTGGAATCTTCTAACCATTGTAGACACAGTTTATCTACTGCATACGTAGTAACCGTATTGGAATGTGGAAAACGAGGATCGGGTCTACTGAGAGTAAACCCTTAAGAGGCATTAGAAACGCGTAACTGTCAAGCATTGCTATTAGTTGGCCAAAGTAACCAACCCAATGGATCAATATTGCAGAAGCTAAGAGTACCATTTTGAAACATTTCAGTCAATTCTTCAAATGTAAGTTTGGCATGTGTCTGCCATGTGTCGTAGGCAGCCAAAGATGGAATTAAGGGAGTATTCAAATTTTTAGCAGAAGCCAAAACCAAAACATGTTGTTTGTTGAACAGACTGATTCAAAAATATCAGCTGAGACGGTATTGAAACACGCACAATGTAAAGATTCAGTGCCCTGCACCTGCCAATCTTTAGTACCCCATATAGATTTTAAATCAATTATGTCCTTCCAGTAATCATAACCTTTTAAGGACAAGTCGGTTATGAAGGAAGAAGAATAGACCAATTTAGTATGGGTCAGCATGAATTTGGTGCCTGTAGGCAAATTCAATTTGTAAAAATATGATTTTGGATCAGTAAGATTGTAACCAGAAAAATATACAAATTTACTTCTCTGTGTTAGTGAACTCCCCTGGAATGGTGTTGGGCAATGTTCCCATTGTGAATAATTAAAAGGAGGTCTCAGAGTATTGGGTTTGTGTAAAAAATGATGGCCATAATGTTGATAACAGAATAAATCAGCATAATTTGCAGAATTTAAATACAGATTTTCAGTATCAAAAGCAGTATAATACTTTAAATCAGAAAACAGTGAGTAAACAGCGTTAACATCCCAGTCATCGGAGCGTATTTCAGGCATAATAACATCACCCAAAGAAACTCGGAATACGCATGGAATTTGAAAAGGTTCTGTTTGACCATAGACATCGAATGGCACCTTATCCCAAACGATACCATCAACAATCGGGAATGCTGAAATATTAACTAGCACTTGATCCCTTTTCATTTTATGAGACGAAGTGTGAGGGGCCAGAACTCCGTCCACCAAGTCTACAGCAGAGCGTTCAGGTAAGTAATGGCCATTTATCACTAAAAAAAACCAGTCACAAAACCAATCCACATGAAGAGGAACACCATCGTAAGTACCATCTAGATGTATGTCCAAGGGGGAACAAGGTAAGTTCTTTTAAACCAGGAGATCAAAACACAAACACGTGTTGGGGGCTCTGCCTCAGATGAAGACGACGAAGATGTAGCAGAAGAAAAGTTATCTTGGTCCATATAGTAACCACTGGAACCTAGACGAAATAACAGGGGCTGCTCTTCATTGGAAGGTGAATGAATTGCACTTTCAGGAATGTCCACTATAATTTCGACAGGTGGGGAGGCATACTCATTTGCCACAGTGGTAGATGTCAAAGGTAAAACAGGCAATAAATCAATTGAAGACTCCATCTCCCCTTCCTGTTGTTGTGGAGTTGTCGGGGAGACAGTAGTCATTGGATGAAGTGAAACATCCTGTTGAGGAATGCTTGTAGGCATACTATTCAGTATCGGCCATATGGTGTAACTTGAAATGTTCAATGGAAATAAATCAATTCTCCCTGCAACCAGGAAGTGGAGGTAAGATCACAGTACAGGTACCATTCAATCCAAGGACTGGTGCACGGTATGAAGGACCAAATTCTTTTTTGTTCTCCACTTTCTCTCGGACCAGATCTCCAACTTTAGGAAGCCAGCCAGTTATGGGAATCAGAACCGCAGCATCTGTGGATGAGGGCAAATGATCTTTCGCCAGTGTGTCACAAGTCGTTTGTAGATCCTGTAACATAGCACAATGGTTATCTACGTCAAACTTTGCGGCAGCCGCTACAACGTCTAGACAATCAAGGTCTGGCACAAACATTCTAATAATTAAAAGAAGAGGGAGGTACCGTAATACTCAGAAAAGGGACGGGGTAGCACCAGAGAGAACAAAAAGTCCCTCATCGATACAAAAGTAAATGTATGGATCATGTGTTGAAAAAGGGCTATATAGTACAATAAACAAATATAGTTGCAATAAATTCAGTATGCAGTGGGTATCAATTAGATACAAAAGACAAAAGGTACATGAAAGCAATATTAAAAATAATGTGTCAGTATAAAAATG
Source organism: Calotriton arnoldi (assembly GCA_963921515.1). Taxonomy (NCBI): domain Eukaryota; kingdom Metazoa; phylum Chordata; class Amphibia; order Caudata; family Salamandridae; genus Calotriton; species Calotriton arnoldi. The sequence continues at coordinate 618,588 of CAWUFW010004672.1, forward strand.
TATTTAAAAATTAGACAACATGATTACATATAGGCATAAAAACATTTCATACAAGAAATACAATATTGTTGGTTCTTACAGTCGACACGGCGTTACGGTGAGATGTAACTCCTTCACCTTCTTCGGGACAGAGTTTTCTAAACACAATCTAATTAAAATATCAATATAACGAGGCTTTTATGTCACTCGATAGAAGCGGAAGGGAAAACTCTCACCGGTAAGGTTTAAAAAAGGAATGGCCTTTGTATTGGTAAATATTTGTTAAAATTTGCGTTCGTTAGAGCCACCGATGAAAATGATGTGAGTGGCGTTAATATAAAGACCATTTAAGAACTGGTCAGTACATAGCATAACCAGTGCGCCGTGAATTTGGCTATATTTGTTAGGGATCGCCGTTTCCAATAAATGACGATACTATACTTGTCAAGTTGCTTGGCGATGGTAAGACAATAAGGGTAAAATCCGATAAAAATTATTCGGCCTCCCTGCTCCAACGAACGTCTTCCGGGTATCCTCCGGCGGCCCCCTGCGGCCCTTCAAAAGTCGTCAGCACACGGCCCCAATTGTGTACACCGCTCGTGCTTCCTCCTCGACCCCGTGTGTCTATGCGGACCATTTCCCTCCCTTAACACTCGGCGTGCCTCACCCACAGGTGGAACCCTGACCTCGCCTCAGGTTCCTGTTCTTAGAAACTTCAAACTAAACCACTGGCTACCTGAAATTCTATCTGCTCACACCTTTCTTGTCCTGATGAAGATCTCACATTCATGAGATCGAAACGCCGTCGACCTTTACAACCAAAACTCCTCTACTGCATTTAATTTATTTGGGAGTTTTGTTTACTGTTGTTGTCAATGCGATGTAAATTTTAAATGTCACCAGCACCCACCCACTTCACGCACTTTCACTTTTTGTGTGAGCACCAGAACTATTACCATAAATAGTAAATGATACTCCATTTATGCTGTTAACAAATGTGATGTCATTCCAAAACCCTGTGTCCCAGCATATATTGCGTAATCAGTCCCGCCTGGACTTCTTTGCATTGCTCCACCTGACTAACGCTGCTCTTAAAACATTAGTAGCCTAGGCTACCTGAGGACCTTTTTTTGGGCCTCACCCAGACCTTTGTCCTTTTCACCACCTTAACCACCCCTGGTCACAATACTGGGGACCCCTTGTTCTTTAAACAAGTACCTAATACTCTAGCTCTTTTGGATTGCTTTAAGTCACGGTTCATCCGCTCCAAAAGAGAATTGCCCTCAGGCTGATATGGAGACAAGAATTGCACCTGCACCCCCAGAGACTTAATCGAATCACAGTAAGCCTTAGAGGTAAAAGCCGGACCTTGGTCTGAATGTAAGGTACCACAGGCAAATGTCCCTACAAAGACGCGCAAATCATTTGTAACAGTTCGAGCGTCAGCACTGCGTTGCGGCCAAACCCAAAGGAATCTAGTGCAGGAATCCACTGTAACCAGGATATATTTAAAAGCAGTGTCAGAAGTTGAAGGACTGCAGTGATCAAGATAAATACAGCCAAATGGCTGATTTGAAATGAAAAGTTGAGTATGTTGTTGTATTCCGCTTTAGCTGTCCGTATAAAGGTTTTCCTGAAACATGTCCTTTTATAGGCACAATTCGCATTGCCCTTATATAGGCATAAGATTCCAGTCCTTATTTAGGCATTAGACATGCTATCCAAATACAGGCATGGTCACCTACATCCGTCCACCCCAACGTCACAATGAGTTCTTAGAAACCAGACCCTTAAGCTCTTGGGAGTTCCCCTAGCACAGGATTATTGATTTCTCCAAGAACTCATTTATTATGCATGAACCGCTATTCCTTAAGGGTTCATTCCTGACGTCTTCCTCTGCCCGACTTTACGTCAATGCTAACATTCCAAGGCACCTACCGGGTATAAATATACCTTCCCTTGCCCAAGCAAGTAGGAGGAGACCTCGACTTTAGAGGAGCCCGTGTCCCGGCCTGACGCACTGACAAGAGATGCTGTCATACCTGCTCGCAGAGAATCCAGCTTCCAGTGTTCTGACTCCCTTCGCGGGGTGTTAGAGTTCGAGACCCGGAAAGAGATTCCCACCTCTCTCATTCTCAAGGTATGGAGCTGACTAGAACCTAGAGAGACTCTTGGCATACCAGACACTTGGCATACCAGAGACTTGGCATACTATAGCATACCATACTATAGAATACATCACCTACTTCTTACCTTGCACTACATTTAGGTTAGGTACACTGGGGTAGAACTAGTTAGAGAAGCATCTTATGAGTACTCGCTTTTTTAGCTTATGTTATTTATGTATATGAATATATGTGTCATAGCTAAAAGATAATGCTAGTGCAGTATTATTTCTTTCTACTGCTTACGCTGTACATAATATATCTCGCATACTGTCTTGTGATCATAACAGCTCATATCTCTTACACGAGAAACAAGACTGTTCAATAAATCCTTTTATTGAAACGCCCGTCTATTCTTTCTGTGTAACTCTGAAGAAACTAAGGGGCAGATTTACAAGCCCCTTGCGCCACTTTTGCGTCACTTTTAACATGGGAAAAGTGACGCAAAAGTAGCGCAAGGGGCTTGTAAATCTGCCCCTAAGCATGCACGATTAGCTGAGTGAAACTGTTATCTATTGTTTCCACGATTCTGAGAGTGTTCCGATTCTAAAGGGAAACAAAGTTGTCATGTTTATGCGGTTGCCAGAAACTACTCCCTTCTTGTTTACAAGGAGTTTCTAGTGGCCTCTGAGTTAGCTGGCACAAAGTAATTAAGTTTAGTATACTCGATAGGGACATACTGACCTCAGTCCTATGTCAAATCTATAGGGTATATTATTCCAATGCGCAGAGCCTATTAGGGAAATAGGAACTACACTACATGGCGCCCAACGTTTGGTAAGGCACTAATTTAACGCTAGATACTGAGTAACTCAGTCGTGCTTTTCTCAGAGACCCCTACTCACATACTCCATAAGACGTCTGGAGTGGGTAGGGTTAAGTATCCGCCAAAGCTAAATAGGACAAAAATCCTATATATTAGCTGTTTGGTTTGTTCAACGTAGAAGGATACAGTGTTCCAAAATATTGTGCACCTTATCTTTTGTTTCCTTGAAACTTGTTCTACATTTTTCAAAAAACAATGTCCCTGAATGGGGATACTGCCACCGAGAATGGTGTAGCTGCGGCTGACCCAGTCGTAACAGCTTTTAACTTTACAGGTTTAAATGAAACCGATGAGGGTGTTATAAACATCCCTCCAAACTTAAGAAGAGCCATCACTCTAAAACTTATAAAACACGGCATCACACCAAGAGGTGGTAGAGCAGTTTTCGTGATAGAGGCACACGAATCCTTTCAGACAGAGGTATTCTATTCATGGATAGTATTCCCAGAATCAAATCCAGTAAAAAAGTATTTCACTTCTTTAAAGAAGATGAACCACCAGAGGAATATATTCCTTTTGAGGATATTGAAATTCCACTCACATACCAGGAGCATAATCTCTGGTTTAAAGGCGCCCTAAAACATCACAAAAACATTACCAGGCTCGGTCCACTAGGTAGACCAGGAACAACATGGCCGATTCTAGCCGGCTACACACCTCATTCTGACATCAATGAGATGTCAGACGAGGAATTACTTACTCAACTACAAGAGTTAATAAAAATTTACAGACAATTAGTCCAATATGTCATGCGGACTTTCACAGTCCAACCACCAATGACCATTCCAAATCAAACCCCTCAACAGGGGAATACACTAAAAATTACTCCACATACTTTACACGCAGTCATGGGTAAAATGCCCACAAAACGTGAACAAATTCCATTCTGGATAGCTCAAAAAATTACTCAAATCGAAGCAGTATTTCCAAATACTAGCCCTTATGAGAAACACAGAATCTTAACAATCTGTTTACCAATGGGGATCACACCACAACTGGAAGACTGCACCACTTGGGGCACAGTCTTTGCTGCCATCTATACTAAAACACATGGTGTTCCATCAATTGCAGTAATACCAGATGTCCTGAAACAAATTCAAAACGAATACGGGGCAGAACCTGCTCTGAATTTAGGCATGAAATTACTGAAAAACTTCGACCAGGTCTCAACAATAATATTATCTAATATTAAAGGAGAGGCAGCATCAGTGGCGATCCGCCAACGCTTTAGGGAATTTGATGTAACAGAACATCAAAATGAACTACCCAGAATAATAGAAAAAGTTTATGCAGAATTAGGCAGAGATAGTTTGGGTGGAAAACCTTTGAAGCCAAAACTATCTGAAGGTCCTGAGAAGGACTCTATTAAACAAAATCCTACATCTTCTAAAAAGAAGTGGAAACTAATAAACAAAATTCAAACGAGACACGTTCTCAATCCCGAGGCAGGTCTCCTCAAAAGGAGCCCTCTGAAAGGAGGTATAACCTCAGAAATAGGGATAATTTAAGAAAACCTGACAGGTATCAAGATACTGATACACGTTCCTCTCGTACCTTTCAGATATCGCCACAGACATCAGAAAGAAGAGGACGGTCAGGACACAGAGAAGAACACGTGAAATCCAAAGACAATAAACACGTTCAGAAAAATAAATCAAAACCTCAATTCACAAAAAAGAAGGTAGCAGGTCTAAAGATCAGACATGCCGAGAATACTGAGAACACAGCTCAAGAACGGAGAATGGGCTGAGACAATGCTGGACAGTGCAGCAGAAGTAACAATAGCTCGCCAGAACCTGAAGGAACTTCTGGAGATAGTGGACTTGAATGAGTACATCACAGTAGAGACTGTAGACACCAGGGTTAGTACTCCACAAAAGTTATATGAAATAACACTCCGAGTGGAGGGAGACATACCAAGAAAAGTGAAAACACTCTTTTGGGAGAAACTTTCAAGGGGTTATGATATACTTCTAGCAGAAAAGGACTGGCCACCAAACTTTGTCAGGGAGTGCCCACATGGTGAGGACATTATTATGCCAGCCTTCTCCAACCATATTCCAATTCACCTAAAATATACTTATGCCAGGAAATGGGCAGTTGCCCAGGCCCCAGCATTATACAAAAATCATGTAGGATGGGATGAGGACTCACCTCACCACAAAATACAGCTAAAAAATGAACCTACTGCACAAAGGCAGTACCCAATAAAGCAAGAAGCTAAAAAACAGGTCAGGGAGATCTTAGATCAACTTGAATACCAAGGGGTGATTGAAACATGCACCTCCTCAATGAACAATCCTTTGTTTCCTGTATCCAAACAAGACAATACATACCGTCTAGTTTTGGATTACAGACACTTGAACACTTGTTCCAAAACATTTGCAGTGCAAAATGCACATAGTACAGCATTAATGAATAACATTGTGCGCAAAAAATATAAAACCACAGTGGACATTTCAAATGGTTTCTTTTGTCAAAACATAGCACCTGAAAGCAGGTACTTAACAGCTTTCTCAATAATGGGGACCCAGCGTCAATTTTGTCGACTCCCACAAGGGTTCAAAAACAGCCCGGGGTTATTTTCAGCAAGAGTAACAGAGTTACTACAAATTTATGATAATGAGGCATTGTCATATGTCGATGACATCTATCTGACAGACGATGACCTAGATAGGCACTTGAACAGGGTGAGTACCATTATATTGGGCTTCGCCTCTGAGGGCTATAAATTCAACTTTAAAAAATCCAGAATTGCCCATCTCAATGTCCTTTTCCTAGGATATGAACTTTCAAGTGAAGGCAAGAGCCTGGCAGCTAACTTTTTAGAAAAGTGCGCGCTGCTCCAACCTCCAAAAACGCTGAAAAATTTACAATCCATCTTGGGTTTCCTAAATTTTGGAAGAACTTACATTCTATATTACGCAGAAAGGGTTAAACCTCTCTACAAATTAATCAAACCTGATTTTTCAACAAAACATTGGACACAAGAACACACAGAAATCCTGCGTTCACTCCAAGCTAACATGTTAGCAACAAATCACTTACAAACACGCGTAAATAAACGCAATTTAGTGATCCGAATAATTTCGGGTCAATGCGGATTCACCTATTTAGCATTTAATGAGGGTGAAAAAGTACCAATAGCATACAAATCACATTTGTATACACAAGCAGAAATGCGCTTCACTTTAACAGAAAAAATACTGACGGCAGTTCAAACCGCTGTAGCAAAAGAAAGAGCTCTAGCTCAAGGGAAACGCATTATTGTCGTAACTCCAGTACCAGCCTTAGAGGCGGTCACAAAAGCGAGCATTCCAAATGCAAAAGCTTTACATCCTAGATGGATACAATGGGTTAATTCTCTTGCTGCAACAGATGTTGAATATGTTTTTGATCCTGATTTAAAAACACAAGCGTTCCTGCAATATGATTATGAATGTCCTCTGCCCACTAAAATTTTGCCTCTAGATCAGTACGAATTTATAATTTATACTGACGGATCAGCACAGCCCGCTACAGGGAGTAAGCAAGCTTACAGTGCAGCGTGCGCAATCGTTAAAGGTCGCATGCAAGATGATAACTTCAGACCAATGGTCACTAAAACTCAATCTCTAGGAGATTGTATAGCTCAGCGAGCTGAACTGCAAGCATTTAAACTGGTGTAGTGTAGCTCCTATTTCCCTAATAGGCTCTGCGCATTGGAATAATATCCCCTATAGGTTTGACATAGGACTAAGGTCAGTATGTCCCTATCGAGTATATTAAACTTAATTACTTGTGCCAGCTAGCTCAGAGGCCACTAGAAACTTCTTGGATAACAAGAAGGGAGTAGTTTCTGGCAGCCGCAAAACATGACAACTTTGTTTCCCTTTTAGAATCAGAACGTGTCCCAGAGTCGTGGAAACATTAGATAACTATTTCACTCAGCTCAATCGTGCATGCTTAGTTTTCCTCAAAGTTACACAGAAAGAATAGACGGGCGTTTCAATAAAGGATTTATTGAACAGTCTTGTTTCTCGTGTAAGTAAAGTGTGTAGTTACGATCACAAGACAGTATGCAAGATAAATAATGTACAGCGTAAGCAGTAGAAATAAATAATACTGCGCTAGCATTATCTTTAGCAGATATTCATTTACATAAATAACACAGACTAAAAATGTGAGTACTCATACGATGCGTTTCTAAGCTAGTTCTACCCCAATGTACCTAACCTAGGTGTAGGGAGAGGTATGAAATAGGTGAAGTATTCCTTACTATGGTATACTAAGAGTATGTTAAGCCTAGTATGCCTAGTATGCCAAGAGTCCCTCTAGGTTCTAGTCAGCTCCATACCTTAAGAATGAGAGAGGTAGGAATCTCTTGCCAGACTCGAACTCCAACACCCCGCAAGGAAAGTCAGATCACTGGAAGCTGGACTCTCTGCGTGCAGGGATGACAGCGTCTTCTCAGTGCGTCAGGCCGGGAAACGGGCTCCTCTGAAGTCGAGGTCTCCTCTAATTTACAAGGGCTAGGGAAGGTATATTTATACCTGAGAGGTACCTCACAGTGTTAGCATTTACGTGAATCGGACAGCGGAAGACGTCATGAATGAACCCCTAAGGTATAACGGTTCATGCATAATAGATGAGTCCTTGAAGAAATCAATAGTCCTGTGCTAGGGAAACTCCCGAAGCCTAAGGGTCTGTTCTTCAAGAACTCGTTGTGACGTTAGGGTGGACGGATGTCGGAGACCATGCCTGTATTTGGAGTGCTCGGTTTAATGCCTAAATAAGGACTGGGATTTTATGCCTATATAAATGCAGGGCGAATTGTGCCTATATAAGGACATGATACAGGAAAACCTATATACGGACACCCTAAGAGGAATACAACACTGGCACTTGAAAATACAGATCGCGAATTCCCCACACTCATAGTGTGCGATTCTTTTTACTGTGTTCAGTCGTATAATGAATATATACAGAATTGGCTTGAAAACGGGTTCAAAGATGCAAAAGGTGGCACAATAAAGCATAAAACGCTTTGGGAACAAGTAGTTCAGTTGAGAAACGAACTACCAAAAGCTCACGTGATACACACGCTGAGTCATCAACGTGATGGCGTTCACGTTGCAGGGAATTCATTGGCTGATGAAGCCGCAAAGGGGGCTGTTCAGACGGCTTCCGTAGCTGCGATCACTCGTTCAAAAACGAGAATAGACAGTGAGATAATGTTGGCTGTCAATGCTACGAGCCAAGGCAGTGGTGCAGCGTTACCAAAAAAGTTTCCACTCAAGTACTCTTATGTAATTGATGCGAACAACGTTCCTTTTGCTCGAATCCCTGGAGTGGAGGATAGGGTAATTCCAAACATGGAACGTAGAGCAGCTTTGATTTATGAAGCACTTCTGGGGGAGGGTCTGTCACATCGTGGAAACATTAGATAACTATTTCACTCAGCTCAATCGTGCATGCTTAGTTTTCCTCAAAGTTACACAGAAAGAATAGACGGGCGTTTCAATAAAGGATTTATTGAACAGTCTTGTTTCTCGTGTAAGTAAAGTGTGTAGTTACGATCACAAGACAGTATGCAAGATAAATAATGTACAGCGTAAGCAGTAGAAATAAATAATACTGCGCTAGCATTATCTTTAGCAGATATTCATTTACATAAATAACACAGACTAAAAATGCGAGTACTCATACGATGCGTTTCTAAGCTAGTTCTACCCCAATGTACCTAACCTAACCTAGGTGTAGGGAGAGGTATGAAATAGGTGAAGTATTCCTTACTATGGTATACTAAGAGTATGTTAAGCCTAGTATGCCTAGTATGCCAAGAGTCCCTCTAGGTTCTAGTCAGCTCCATACCTTAAGAATGAGAGAGGTAGGAATCTCTTGCCAGACTCGAACTCCAACACCCCGCAAGGAAAGTCAGATCACTGGAAGCTGGACTCTCTGCGTGCAGGGATGACAGCGTCTTCTCAGTGCGTCAGGCCGGGAAACGGGCTCCTCTGAAGTCGAGGTCTCCTCTAATTTACAAGGGCTAGGGAAGGTATATTTATACCTGAGAGGTACCTCACAGTGTTAGCATTTACGTGAATCGGACAGCGGAAGACGTCATGAATGAACCCCTAAGGTATAACGGTTCATGCATAATAGATGAGTCCTTGAAGAAATCAATAGTCCTGTGCTAGGGAAACTCCCGAAGCCTAAGGGTCTGTTCTTCAAGAACTCGTTGTGACGTTAGGGTGGACGGATGTCGGAGACCATGCCTGTATTTGGAGTGCTCGGTTTAATGCCTAAATAAGGACTGGGATTTTATGCCTATATAAATGCAGGGCGAATTGTGCCTATATAAGGACATGATACAGGAAAACCTATATACGGACACCCTAAGAGGAATACAACACTGGCACTTGAAAATACAGATCGCGAATTCCCCACACTCATAGTGTGCGATTCTTTTTACTGTGTTCAGTCGTATAATGAATATATACAGAATTGGCTTGAAAACGGGTTCAAAGATGCAAAAGGTGGCACAATAAAGCATAAAACGCTTTGGGAACAAGTAGTTCAGTTGAGAAACGAACTACCAAAAGCTCACGTGATACACACGCTGAGTCATCAACGTGATGGCGTTCACGTTGCAGGGAATTCATTGGCTGATGAAGCCGCAAAGGGGGCTGTTCAGACGGCTTCCGTAGCTGCGATCACTCGTTCAAAAACGAGAATAGACAGTGAGATAATGTTGGCTGTCAATGCTACGAGCCAAGGCAGTGGTGCAGCGTTACCAAAAAAGTTTCCACTCAAGTACTCTTATGTAATTGATGCGAACAACGTTCCTTTTGCTCGAATCCCTGGAGTGGAGGATAGGGTAATTCCAAACATGGAACGTAGAGCAGCTTTGATTTATGAAGCACTTCTGGGGGAGGGTCTGTCACATCAAGGGATCTCTAAAACAATATTAACATTAAAAGAGATGTACTGGTGGCCTGGAATGAATACACAGATTCACATCTTCATCGATGACTGCATAGACTGCAATAGACAGCGTGGTGCAGAACGCCATCAGACACCAGACTACGAAGTAGCCTGCCCAGTACAGACACCATTGTTAGACAGCATTAGACTATCTATGCGCAGGTGTCCTTTTGGACAAATGCAATCCCACAAATACTAGCTCAAGGTTCCTATGGATGTGGCCTCAGCGCTCGGCTGACGCTCAAACTGTTATAAAAGATTTGCGAGTCTTTATCGGCACATACGCAATTGGCACACTACATTCTGACCAGGGCCCTGCGTTTAGCTCTCAGCCTTACAAAGAAGCCATGGCCAGTTTGGGCGTAGCATTGCGGTACTCCTCTCCGTTTCATCCTGAGGGAAATTCTGTTGTGGAAAGGAAAAACCGGGACATAAAGCAGTCTATAACAGCTAGAGTATTAGGTTCGGGTGATGGGTGGGTCAAACATCTTTATGGGGTCCAACACTCATTAAATAATTTGCCAAGAAGTTCTCTAGAGGGGGTCACTCCATGTGAGGTCCTATTTGGGACAAGAATGTGGGTTCCTGATCTCGAATGTAAAGGCACAGTGGTGGAAAATAAACCCTTTGATATCAAAGATCGTTTGGCTGTTTTACAGGATCTAAATGAACTAAGATCGAAACAAAGCAACGTGTTCCTGAAGCCAACCACCACTGGGGAAAAACCGGCAGTCCCAGCAAGGCCTGTCTGGATCCCAAAAGTTGGGGATCTAGTCAGAGAGAAGATTGCGGACAAGAAGGAATTTGGACCTTCTTACAGACAACCAGTAACTGTCCTAGCCGTCCACGGAACAAGAACAGTACTTCTGCCGCCCCTTGCTGGAAAAAAGGAGAAAAGATTTGTGTCAATCGACCTCATCAAACCACAGTATGTGGCCAATACTAAATAGTAGGCCTCGTGGACTCCGACCTAGTAGCAGACGCACACCTCTCGCTACTATCCAAGAGGTTCAGACTGAAAGACTCATAACCATCGAGAATTCAGCAGTAAAAGATGAAGGACTAAGCAACAATGCTATGGAACTCATCCCTCTTGAAACTCAAGTAACAGTTCGTCCAGAGACACCTGTCTACACCAACATAACATGTGATCAACTGGTTCCAGCGATTTCTACGAATCCTGATGCAATTTCAACAATTGACCGAACTACTTCTGGCTATTTCATTAACTTTGATACGTTTTCTGAGGATCTAAGTGAGCCTGAAACAACGTCAGCCTTACAAACTTTCAAACAACAAGTACAAGAGGAGAGGAGGAGGAGCCTCATCAAGATGGCCGCTCGGAGCTGATGCTCTGTGGTGAGCCCTCTCGCCAGCTTCCTGAGCGGTGTTCTACTGCGCTGTTGTCCCACCTAGAACAGCGATTCCGTGGCCGGAGTGCAGGCGGATCACCTGAGGCTCTGGTTTGCCCTTCTCCAATCTTGCCTCGCAGAGTAATGGGCCGCAACGTCCCTGCTGCTGAGTGTGTCAAGATGGCGCCTGGGGAACTGTGAGACCATACCCGGTGGCCGATGTGAGGTGTTCCGCGATGCAGCTGACCTCCGTTTATCCAGCCGACGGTGCCCCCCCCAAAAAGTGATATACACCTGTCGTGGGACCTGCTTGCAGATCGGAGAGAGCTCACCGGGGACGGGTGGTGAGGTCCCACATGTTCGGGAGGCGCCTCCCGCCGGAGCCTGGAGGGTTGGCACAGTCGTTGTGAGGGCGGCCCCTGGAGATGGCATTGATTGTATACTTCCGGCGGCTAGAGAGCCCACGAGGAGGCTGGTTCCACGAGGAGGACTCCCTGGCAGGTTTCCAGCGCGGCCGATGCATTGTATGCTAGAAGGGGGCGTGAGCCTGATAAAAACTATCCAGCACTGGCCCTGCAGCAACTTACCGGTGTCAAGGCCCGCCAGGCTGCTGTATTCATCGTCCGGCGGGAAGACGAGCCCGTCCTTGCGTGCTTACGTTTAGCGGAACTCTTAATGGAGCCGGCGCTCGGCCGCGGTGCGGCACCGGGCTGCCTGCACCGGTCTCTCTGACCGCTAATACACCGGGCAAGCAGTTTCCAGGTTGAGTGACTTGTTGAGGATTTCAGAGGTGGAGCTGGTTCATGGTGGTTCTGTTGTCCTGGGAGGCAGCGGATGACGTTTTGCTTCACTGCTGGCGTCTGGTGGTTTGTGACTCAACAGGGGATCTGCCGCAGAGATGTCACCACTCAGAGTCCAGCACGTTGTGTCCTTTTGCTCTGAGGACCTGAAGCACCCAGTGGAGAGCCTGCTGAGTGGGACCCATTATCGATCCTGCGCCTGCCTACCCCAACCAGTCCTGCTCCTTGAGGTTGGTTTTTCTTCACGGTCTTTCTTCACGGTCTTTCTTTGGGCTTGCATTTTCTGTTGATTTGGGGGTCCGTCATTTTGTACCGAGGCTGTTGGTGACTGTAACTTTGGGCCCACCATCTTGATTGCCTCGACCAACTCCTGGATCACTGCTTGCCGCCAGTCCACGCCTTTGGTCGCCTACCTGTTCATTGCCCAAGGATGGCCCCCTCTGGACGCGCTCTCCCTCCTAGACATTAATGGCCACTAATGAGGCTCCCTTTTTTTCACCGTCTCCTTGTGGTCCCCCCACATTGCCGAGATGACCCAACGCGGTGATTGAATTTGGCACTGGACTTAGTGACTATGTGACCCCATCTGGGTTATGGGCCCGCTTACTGGAACCTTTTGGGCCCCCACGAGGTACTTTTCTCCCACTGCCGGTCTGCCACAACTGATCTGCTTCTCAGCCCCCTGTTTCCACTCCCCTCCCCATTCCCTCTATTCCTCTATTGGGGACTTGTTCTTCTGTGTTTGACTATGCAACTGTAACTAATGTAACCATGAAAAACTGTTATTCTTTTTATTCCTGACCGCTGAGACCTGAGCAACATGGCTGATGCCCGGTGGAGCTGCTAGACAGCTATAGAGGAGATCGGCCCTGGTTCACCCCCTCGGCCATCACCTACCCAGCCGGACATTGGGCACAGTTCTCCCCGTCTCCCCGCTGTGTCTCCTTCCTCCCCCTCCCTCCGACGAATTACCGTAACATTGTTTTTTTTGCCTGTGTTTTACTATGCTCTGGTAACGGATGTAATTTGTAACTTGTAACTCAATTGATCCTACGGGTCTAGCCAGCGCTATATAAAACTCTTCAAATAAACAAATAAATAAATAAATACAAGACCTTTTTCATTTCCTGAAAGAGATTTATCTGGTTTCACCATGGATTGAAATATGGATTATTTCTGGAATATTTTTCTTTCTGTTTTGGCTAGCTTTGGTTATGACTCTTAGCATGCTTATAAATGGCAGATACATTCGTTTGGACACTGAAAGTAAAAATGTGAACTTACTTTTAAAACCACACTAATCTTCCCATCGTGAAGCAAGAGACTTGTCAGCAGTGAACATCACAGCCGTTCCTATACAGGATGGTATAGTTTGGGACAAAACCGATTTCGACATATTCGGCCCGACGGAACTTTTGAAGATTCCACATTTATTTAAAATTTCATTAAGTCACTTTATTACATCCAGTTCCTATTCTGATGATTGGGACTTTGAAACGGTTAATGATATGATGTCTGATCTAGAAAGGTCTGCTGCATTCTCTAACAATGAATACTTAGAGGGCTCATCAGACTACGAACAGCTTTTTTGTTACAACCACTATGGTCATCATTTCTTGCATAAATCTGCAACACCTAGAAATGTTTTTATGTTTAACCAATGGGAACATTGTCCTACACCTCCAAAGGGTAGTTCAAAAACGTTTGCAAATAAGTTTCCATATTTTTCAGGGTACAATACATCTGATCCAGAAACATTTTACTATAAGAATGTAAACAAAACAGGACAGAAAATTATGTTAACTAATACAAAACAGATTTATTCTGCAGCCTTTATTACCCAACTGTCTAGACAAGGATTTGACTTTTGGAAAGATACAATTGACACAAAATCTGTCTGGCGTTCTAAAGATTGGCAAGTGCAGGGGATAGAAGCTTTGTTTAGAGCCTGTATCATCCCACAGCAAATAATGTTTTTGAATGACACTGTGCAACAAACGTCTTGCCTTGGTTTAGCCAAGATCAAAGACATGAACACACCTTCTGTACCAACACCTGCAAGTAATAGCACTACACAGGGAGCGGTCACAATAGACACAATACTACAAAACAACAGATCAGATCCTGATTGGAAAAAATGGTTGCTCTGGCCCACAGACACAAAGATCTGTCAAGAAAGATTCCTGAATAGAATACAGGGCTTTACTATCCATAGGCCAGACCCACGTTATGTTCAACGACAACATCTGGGGATAGTAACAACATACAGTGTAGGAAAATTGTGCCTCGACTGGTTACAAAAATCTACACTCGAGGATGTGAAACAACACTTATCTTTACTTAAAGAAGACGCAGACCTTAGGGATTTCTTGCTAGAACCAAGAAAACTGCGTCAAAAACGTTTCATATATGCCGGCATTTATGCTGCTTATAATGAAATATGGAAGGTTTCACAGGCAGAAGCCGCAGAAAGAATACGTGAGCTTGATCGTATTAACTTAGAGAAATCTCTCACTGTGGTCGACAATGGGTTAACAACTTTGTCATCCAGAATTTATTCACTGGACAACATTGTATCCTCTGCTATTGACATACTGGAACAAGATTTAGCCATGTTACAATAAGGCCAGTCTCAGTTACGTTCTATTATGTTATTAGGCTGGACGCTGCAATCTTTGTGTGCAGGCTATGTGCCTTGGCGGTTTATCAACACGTCGTCTCTGTTTTTAGAATACAATCTAACGGGTAAACAGATCGAACTGGCACAAAGGGGAGCAAAGTATACAGTGCTGTGCATTGAAAAACTGGAAAAATTACCATTTACGGTAGCAGAAAAACCAGCTACAGAATGGCTTATCCATGACAAAATAACTCTGCCTGTCACTACTTTTCATTTTCAGTATTGCCTCAAACAAATCCAAGCAGGCAACTATGAAAGGTTGGGTAAAGAATACATTAAGACATCCTGGGACTTACCTTACGAATACAGATGTTGGAGTGGGGATCGTGAAGTGTTTATAGGCGGTACACACTGTGAAAGTGCACTGAGCGGTTCACTCATATGTCAGGACATTTCTTTACACGGGGCTTGTAATGGTTCTGTGGCAAACTTGTCCTGCCACCTGCAGGGTACACCAGCTGCTGTGATTAAACCAACGTTTGGCCAACTTTCTAATGGGAGTTACCTCATGTTGAATGATCAGAGTTGCTGTGGCATGTTGCCAGGAATCCCATATCTGGTAACAGTTAGCTCCAGGGTCACTTGTTGTATGCAAGTATTGTTCCCCCAAATAGAGACAGTCAGGGAGTCGCCTCTATGGCCTTCATTGAATGTTTCTTTTATACGTTTTGATACTTTAAGCAGAATGAAAGCCATGCTTTTACAACAGACCGTGCCTTTGACCTCGGCCAAAGAAATCTATGATCTACAAATTGCAAGGACTACGGCTGAGATACAGGCTTTAATTCGTACAAACTGCCCTATACATTTCGTAGAAATGATGGGACGTATCTTAAACATGTCTGATACGAGCGGGATTGTACATGTATTTAAGACCATCTGTTCAGGACTGTTAACACCTTTTCAGGCAGTCCTCGGAATCTTCCAAACTTCGCATATTCGGTGTTTGGTGGTGTGCCATTAATTCTAGCACTTGTTGCAGGAATCCTGTTTTTATTCCTACTACTACGCTATGGCAAGCCTATCCACCGGCGTCACTCCCAGCAATTTGGAGAAAGCTCTCCCAGAACGGAAGTGCCTTGAGCGCAAAGTGCAACTTTTGGGCATACCTCGTCATGGAACTTAATACAACATGGTTTCTGTCTTTTAGACCAATCTGGCAAGATTGCATCTTACCTGTTCTACGCTGCCTGCTTTGCGGTGAAGAATGCGTGCTAGACATCTGTCTAACACTCCCATCAGTCATGCCAACAGATATCGATACTCTGCTGGACCCGATAACAGCCCATGCTCTGTGTTGTCCCCAGAAGCTACCAATCCTGATGACGGCATTCGTTGAGATCTCACAGACGCTTCCTGCTGCTGCTGAGGTACGAGATGGATCAACAGGCACACAGGTAACAACAGATGCGAACATTGCTGCGGCATCCTATGCTGAAGGCGATGCTTCACATCTCTGTGCAGTTAACCTTCTAAAAGAGGTGTTCCAACTGTCACCGACATCGGTAGACGATCTTTTGTCTACAGGAATAGATGATTTCATGTTTACACCAGACCCATACACTGACTTTGATTCGGCTCACAGTGTACCAGGGAAGCAATGAATTTGGCCTCAATGTTTTCAAAACATAACAAAACTTGGAACTCTTCCTAAAAGTTGAATTATTTTTTTTCTCCTTTCTCTCTATTTTTGAATATACATGGCAATTCACTCTGCTTACAGTAGAACTATTCATATAGAACGGACTTCTTTGAATACTTCTAGGGACACATTGTCACCTTATTTACCACAATTTCATTTAGTACCATGTTATGAAATGGCTTTGATTTTTGAATACTTGTCAACCATTTCGTCATATGTATATATTTCTGTTTATTCATTCATGTTGCATTTTATTTCCGATATATGCTTAGAATGAAAAAATGCTTTAAAATGTACAGTACCTGTTGCATTACATGTTTAGCAACAGCTTCTTTTAAAAAATTCTTTTAATATGCTTTTAGAAATGTTTTTAGCAACATGCGGTACTCAGTTTAATGTTTGGCATTTAATGTTTAGCATTTAGTACTATTGTTCATTCGAAAGTGGAGTGGGTGTTGTATTCCGCTTTAGGTGTCCGTATATAGGTTTTCCTGAAACATGTCCTTAAATAGGCACAATTCGCATTGCCCTTATATAGGTATAAGATTCCAGTCCTTATTTAGGCATTAGCCATGCTATCCAAATACAGGCATGGTCACCTACATCCGTCCCCCCCCACGTCACAACGAGTTCTTAGAAACCAGACCCTTAAGCTCTTGGGAGTTCCCCTAGCACAGGATTATTGATTTCTCCAAGAACTCATTTATTATGCATGAACCGCTATTCCTTAAGGGATCATTCCTGACGTCTTCCTCTGCCCAACTTTACGTCAATGCTAACATTCCAAGGCACATACCGGGTATAAATATACCTTCCCTTGCCCAAGCAAGTAGGAGGAGACCTCGACTTTAGAGGAGCCCGTGTCCCGGCCTGACGCACTGACAAGAGACGCTGTCATCCCTGCTCGCAGAGAATCCAGCTTCCAGTGTTCTGATTCCCTTCACGGGGTGTTAGAGTTCGAGACCCGGAAAGAGATTCCCACCTCTCTCATTCTCAAGGTATGGAGCTGACTAGAACCTAGAGAGACTCTTGGCATACCAGACTCTTGGCATTCCAGAGACTTGGCATACTATAGCATACCATACTATAGAATACATCACCTACTTCTTACCTTGCACTACATTTAGGTTAGGTACACTGGGGTAGAACTAGTTAGAGAAGCATCTTATGAGTACTCGCATTGTTAGCTTATGTTATTTATGTATATGAATATATGTGTCATAGCTAAAAGATAATGCTAGTGCAGTATTATTTCTTTCTACTGCTTATGCTGTACATAATATATCTCGCATACTGTCTTGTGATCATAACAGCTTATATCTCTTACACGAGAATCAAGACTGTTCAATAAATCCTTTTATTGAAACGCCCGTCTATTCTTTCTGTGTAACTCTGAAGAAACTAAGCATGCCCGATTAGCTGAGTGAAACTGTTATCTATTGTTTCCACGATTCTGAGAGTGTTCCCATTCTAAAGGGAAACAAAGTTGTCATGTTTATGCAGTTGCCAGAAACTACTCCCTTCTTGTTTAGAAGGAGTTTCTAGTGGCCTCTGAGTTAGCTGGCACAAAGTAATTAAGTTTAGTATACTCGATAGGGACATACTGACCTCAGTCCTATGTCAAATCTATAGGGTATATTATTCCAATGCGCAGAGCCTATTAGGGAAATAGGAACTACACTACAATGTGGTGGGCGTGAAACAGTAGAAGGTTTAATTTGTTGACAAATGTCACACGAAAGAACATATTTACGCGCTTGCTGATATGAACCACGCCACCAAAAACGTTGTTGTAAAAGCGAAATTGTCACTGTCACGCTGGCATGGGCAAAAGCCACGCCTTCATGTGCGGCAACGATCAAAGAAAGCCTGCGGTCCTCGTTGGGAATCAGCCAATCCCCAACAGACGGTATAGTTGCAAATGGAATTTGATCGGATGTCAAGTGATATGTGTAACTTGAAGGGAAACCTTGGGGAAACTGCGTTCCCTCCTTTGTCGCGGCAATAGCCGCCAGAATGTCATCGTCAGTTTTAGTCATAGACCTAGTAACTGCTGCTACTGAGCATGTGGCTACTGCAGATTTGGCTGCCTCATCAGCAAATGAACTACCAATGGTGTGTGCTCCCACACGCTGATGGCCCAACGTATGAATAACATGTGTGAGCGGAAAACGTTTCTTTAGAGCGGCCACTCGGACACAAAGCATTTTATGCTTTATTGCACTACCTTTCGAATCCCGAAAATCATTCTGTGTGCAGAAGAGCATGTTGTCATTAACGGATCGTTCACAGTAAAATGATTCCACACTAATAGTGTAGGGACTTCAGGATCAGCAAATTCCAGAGTTAAAACCAAAGCACGTAACTCAGCTAATTGGGCCGTACAATCCCCAAAGGATTGTGTGTGCACCAAGGAAGATTTAAAATCCCCATCAACTATCGTGCCTGCCATAATTGCGCAGGCAGCAGAATAACCATGCTTCGAACCAATGGCTGGCTGTGGAGAAACATCAGTGTAAATAATGCATTTGTACTGATCAAGAGGAAGCAATGACAATGGAGGAGGATGAACGTGTTCATATTGTAAAAACTCCTGTGTCTGCAAAGTAGGGTCAAAGATAAAATTGACATCAGCCGACGTCAATGAACTAGCCATTTGTATCCAACATGGATGTAAAACCTTAGAATTTGGAACACTCGCCTTCGTGACAGCTTCTATAGCAGGAACTGGCGAGACCATGAAAATGCGTTTTCCCTAAGCCAGAGAGTGTTCTTTTAGAATCGCCATCTGTACAGTGGTCTAAATTTTTTCTGTAGAAGAAAAACGCAATTCTGCTGGAGTATACAAATGCAATTTATAAGCAATGGGGACGTGTCCCCTTTATTAAAAGTCACATAATGTCACGTCCCATAGGAGGGGCGCTGGAGGAACACTGCAGCGACGCGTTAAAGCGCGATATCGGCATTAGGAAACTACAGCCCCCATGAGCCTTTGCGGTTCGGACGTCTCTGACGTCACCACGCTCTGAGACAGTTCATTGAAGAACGCTTCCGGGGCATTGGAGAGGTGCCGATTACTTTTCACAAGAGCTGCGCCGAGGACGAGAAGAGGCTGGTAAGGGTGCCTCGGGCACCACACTGCTACTTTTAAGCTATCTCACGAAGCAGCTCTTTCTAGCGTGGCGAAGGCGTTGTGGTGTGCTTTCACGTTGCTCCGTGGGTTGAACCAATTTCCTAGGTTCATGGCGGAGCAACTGTCTCAGTTAAAGCACAATCTCTAGGAATGAAATAACCCTGGTTGTTACTAGTATTTGCACTCTTGTGATGACAACAAGAGATACAGATCTTTACAGAATCAATTTTTGGGCTTCGTGAATAACAGAGCGTTTACTCTCAATTGGAGAACTGGCAAGTTGTGGTTCATGTGGAGAAAACGCCCTCACATACAAAATACGAACTGTTTAAGACTTTGTTGGGTCGAAGGAAGAAACAAGGAGTTTCTTACCAGGCAACCATTCCTTATTCTTTATCATCTATTTATATGGCCAATTAACCAAGAAGCAATGGGGGATTGTGCCAAAAAATGTATCGTGTTTGCCTAGAGAGAATGTGGTGCATTGTGGTTTATGAAGTCATGCCTTTTTTCTTGTATATTTCTTTGGCAGGAGTGCAGTGAGTGAGCAGGAGAATAGCTCTTCCGCACCCCTGTTTCAACCCTCATTTAATACCTTAATGGTAGGTTAGATAATCTTAGTTCCCATCAACTGTATTAGGGGAAAAGGGTTTATGGGAAAAGGGTTACTATACTAGTTGACTCTATGCTTTTCTTTTAGATCTGACTGAGTGCAACCACACACCATATAGGTTAACCGAATTCCAGGAGAAGTTTATTTCTTTTACAGGTACGGTTCCCTAGATAGATCCGAAAGGAGAAGGGTAGGGTAGGAAGATTTACACTGTTATTTGCTGATCCCGGTGTTCTTCTTTTTACAGGTCTCCCTCCCTGCTGTTCCCTTCCTTTCCTTCCCCCGCTTGATCACTCCATAGTGTCTGTGTGTTCTAATCAGACCTGTGGGGGTGTCGAGAGGTGGACCCTTATTGAGCAACGTACGATCCTGAGGATTCCAGGCCACGACACATAAGTAAAACCTAACGATCCTGGTACAATCCGTATGACCAAATTTGTGGTATTGTCTCTTGTTAACAAGAACTGGGTCGCAAGCAGATCAGACTGCAAAGACCTAAGTACTGCGGTATGTTCTAGGAACAAACTGGAAGAAGAAAAAGTGGGTTGTATCAATGCATAAAGTGGTTTGATACGCTGGGCATAATCTGGAATGTAGGTCCTCCACACACATAAGATGCAGATTTTAATCATCATCCGTCAAGTAACTGTCATCGACGTACGAGAAGACATCAGGGTCAATCTCATGCAAAATCAACACTATGCGTGCCGCAAACACTCCTGGGCTATTCTTATATCCCATAGGCAATCTGGCATATCGTCTCTGATTGCCCAAAGCGCTGAATGCGGTCAATTCACGGCTTTCAGGAGCCACAGTGTGGCTGAAAAATCCATTGGAAATATCCAAAGTAGTTTTATATTTTTTTCGGACAATGTTATTCACTAACACAAGCTATAGGGGGAGGGGATGTAGCCTTACAGCTAGAGCTGTCAAACTAGAAGCTGGGGAACCGGGTTCGGGTTTCTGCAGCGATGCTCAACATCCTGTGATTCTGGGCAAATCACTTAATCTCCCCGTGCCTAACAAAAATGAATGTGTCCATCTGTAACGAAACTGGTGCTCATGTAAAGTGCTTTGATACCTGATATCCTCGGGTCTAGTTCGAGCTATATAAACTCTAAAAAAAAAAATTTAAAATGTGTGTGTTCTGTACCGCAAAGGTACGAACATGACTGTTTAAATGTCTGTAACAATCCAAAACAATACGATATGAACCGTCTGGTTTCAATATCGGAAAAAGAGGATTATTCATCGATGAAACACAGGGTTCAATTACACCCGATATTCTAATTGAGTCAAAATGTCACCTACGGATGCTTTAGCGTCACGTTTGATTGGATATTGTGATTGGGGCTGTGGCGTAGAACGCAAAGGAATAACATGCACCAGCGAATCCTTGTCCCAACTAGCCTGATTGCGATATAAAGCAGGAGCCAGGGCTATTGCCCACTCCGAAGCATAAGCAATTTTAGCTTCTTCAGGCACATATTGCGAAAAACATGGGAGAATAACATCCTCACCCATAGAGGAAGCAAGTGCAAAAGGTAGAGGCCAATCAACCTCTGCCAACAAAATATCATAAGATGTGAGTTTGTCCCAAAAGACTGCTTTAACAGTGCGTTTGATATCACCTTCAATTTGGAGGCTAACTTCATAAAGCCTATCAGGGGAGCAACACGAGCATTAGCTGTTTGTACTCTAATAAAGTGTCAGTTGCTTTCGCCTCCATATGCTGGTGGCATGTCTGTCGCACTATGGTAACCTCTGCCACACTGTTGAGGAGGGTTAATGCCAAGTCCTGTCGAGGAGCAGGGTTCTCACTGTCTGAAGCATACCTTGCAGTCAAAGCAGCAACATTTTTCTTCTGAAATTGGGCTCAATATTGAGGTGGTTCCTCCTGTTTTACTTTTACGTCAAACTGGTGCTGCGGGTCACGTCTCGTATGCGTAGACTCGCCTTGTCTGCCATCCTGTCGCCCTCCTCCGCCGAATTGTTGATCTGACGATTCCTGACAGGAACGAGGAGAACGAGGATCCGGAACCTGATACCTCTCGGGTGTCTTAATTTTAGAGCGGTCACGCAAATCATATCTACGTTCAGAAGCATCAGGTGGAGGCGAACCAGCACATGAACCAGGCTTCTGTTGTTGCTGCCGCACATTTTTATTCTAAGCCTTTTTAGGAAAGACTGGATGACCCTCTTTTTCAGGAGGGAGTTTAGCTTATGCCTGAGTAAATGGTCGAATCTCCAAACTATTGCTACCCAAGGATGTATACACATTCGCAAATAATCGGTAACTGTCGCTCCCGATCTACATCCACCACCGCCGACAGGCGTTGACGCACTTGCAAGCAAACTGCTTCTCCTTTAATGTTGGCCAGAATCATATCGGAGACAATAGGGAACATGCCCACTGACTTCATCCTCAAATCTAGGGCTGGACCAGCCCGTATCCATCTTGTACCTTCTTTAGAACGCTCAGTAGAACTCTCATGGAGGGGGTGCGAAAGCACAGTGTATACACTGAAGCAAACACGGTCCCCAAGGTGGTGCAGTCCGCTAAAGGAGGAATCAGACCACTCGGCATACTCATTGTAAGGATCCTGTGTTTTTCAACAGGAGACGAATGTGGTAAAACAGCCTCAAGCTGCTCAAAGTTTTGTGCGAGCCAAAATGGTAAGTCATCACGATTCTGAGGACGTTTGCCCATCACTGAATTAATCATGACAGGGCTAATCACAAGACCTCCGCCCTGACCAGGTGCCGGAGGAGCAGCTCCAGCCGTAGCTGCCTGAAGTGCAGGAGACATAAACTGTATGATGCGTCTGTGCAGATGAACCAATTGTTTATAAAGGAAACATAGCTCCGCAATAGTAACATTAAGATAATTGGGATGTGTTGTAAAACCAGCCAAAACAGGCCAAGTAGCCTCATCGATAGACAAGAGGCCCATACGAACAAAAGATACAGGGTGAGGAAGGGCTCCATTAAACCAAATGGTATGCTCCCAGGACGTCAACGGAACTTCAATTAATGCATAAGGTCGATACGCTGCTGGTATAGCATCGTGCGTGAATGCATGAAACAAATTATCATTTGCATCTACCGCTGGAAATGTAACCCATGAATAAAAAACCTAGAAGCGGTATGCCGGATCTGCCTCGACAAAGAAAATAAAGGTACCCCCGCATTGGGGACCCCATTTTGAGTTAAATAAGCTGTAACCACCGCATGGTTATGTGCCGCAATTGCGACCGGTTGTGCCATATTAAAAATGGAAAAAAGAGCAAGCAAAACGGTAGCGCGAAACAGGGGGAAAAAACCAAACTTCAAGCTTGAAAAATCTATAGAAATAGGTGTACCCTACAAATATAGAAGGCTAAGCCCCCCCCCACGGATGTCTCCGTAAACCGGTGAGAGGGTATCATGGACAAGCACAAGCGGTACTCAGGGGTCTTGTGAAGTAAGTACCAGACCAAACGTTGGCATTCTGCCTAAGAACAGAACTATGCGTAGGATTATGGGACCTTAGTGCATAGGGACTGAGTCATCCTACCACCTTAGTACCCATGAGCCCAGGACCGACTAGCTATAGTGTCTCACTTGCCCTCCTACTCACTCACAGAGAAACAAGTGATTAGACACCCAGAACACAACACTCCCGAATCTCTCAGGACTTGCGGTTGTAAGACACACCCTTTCGCTTGCACTCTTGTACCAGTCCACAATAAGATCTGACAGAGACACGAACCATGCAGTATACGTGCCACAACAAGCAGGAAAATGCATAATACAAATACAGTTAGCATAGTAGTCAGTCCATCAATCATGAACGGAGAGGTCATTATGAAAAGACAATATAGCTTAACCTCCCTCCCCATGCTTAGAAGCAGTATTATTATATATTAGAAGATCTCTGGGTTTTGTCTGCAGACCCGATACCTTAGACTATAGATGGTAGTTTTACATCATAGGTGTTGTCTTGCTCTTCTCCCTGGAAAAGTCCCTCTCCAAGTGTGTGTTCCCATGCATGTATCTCAATAAGACCAAAGTACGATTTCCCAAACAAATACTGCATTGGTATTTTTTGTGTAGGTGCTAGGGCCTGACCAGAACAGAATAACAAGGGGCATTGTTTATCGACCTTGCTCACAATGTTCAGAGTAAATCCCAGGAACTGGCATAGAGTGAACACAGCAGTCGATTCACATGTGAAAAGTACGAACAAAGTCTTTGCAAAAATAAAGTCATGTAGTAACGTGTGCAAAGCAGCGGACATTCTGGGGCGTGCTCATGCTAACTTAGAGAAGACCACAATGACCCCATGGGCCATGTGACACTTGTCCCTCAAATAATCTGCCTGATTAGATTAGGGCTTTAAGGAGCTTGATACACTTTGCAAATACATCTTTCCCTGATTCCTCCTTTCATCTATAGAGGTTTGAACAATTTTAGAGACCTCTCACTCAGAAATATCCTGATGCGGTGTGAGAGAACATAATAAACTCTGGGCTCATTTATGAGGAAATGACACAGCGCAACGCCACAAATTATTTTGCTGCATCGAGCTGCATCATTTTAAAAGTACAGGGATATGCCATATTTACAGCAAAACAGTACATCCCTGTGCTCTCCCCTACACCAGCGCTAAAACAGCAGCGTTGCGCCAATGCAGGCACCCTTGCACCATGGTACAAGGATGCTTGTGTTGCAGGGATGATTGCTGTTGTGCAGAAATGGATACCTTCCTGCACAAAAACAATAATTGATGGCATTTTCCTCTTTCTATGAGTGCTGCAGAATGCAGTTTTTGATTTAACTCAGCACTAATTTGAAATACCTTTACAGAGAACTTGGAACATATCCATTGCGAACATTTTGGAAAATTATTTGTATGTTTTAAACATCTTAGGGCTGCAACAATGGTGAAAAGAATTTAGATGTCAGTGTACAGGCAAGTCGGGAAGGCCCCACAATGAATTTCACTGTAAGGATGTGCCAAAGATGGATCATTCAATTACATTGATCAAAATCACCAGTCAAAACTGCATAGACTTGAAGCAGACTCCAACAATGGAATAGACCCCTCATAGTTACAGGCAGGTTGTTCAAAAGGTGTTGTACAAAAAGAGGCCTTTATTAGACATCGACCAGCAAGACAGGAAACTATGGTAAAGGATAGATGACTGTGTGAGCCCGGGATGGGTCCTTTTGAGGACTGTGGCCTAGCTGAGGACACTAGTTCCATCTCCAGTTGGAGGAGCAGTAGATGGACAGGCAGCGGCAGTGCCTCCAGGGGTCTGAGTGGTGGTTTGCATCTAAAATCCTGCTCTGTGATGACATCTCTCTTTGATGCTGCGTACATGGTACCTCCCATTTGGATGCCACAGAGTTCTCCACGTCTGGAATTATGGTCATGCTTCACTCTTTGACATGCTGTAGACTCCTTGCATAGAATCCCCATGGTGGTATCCTCTGTGGCTAACATTGCTTGGACAAGCATGCAATCTTCTGAGTGGTGAATGTAGAAAGCATGAAAGTCTGCTGTATGTACTAGAAATTGAAAATATTTACTTCCAGAGGTATTGTTTGGCATTGCTACAAGGGCATATGAAAGGTAAGCGTCATGTTATGAAACAGTTAAGAGGCTGCCTTATTTCAATCTGCCTAACTAGAGAGCCAAATCACCTCCTTAATAGAACTTAGACTTCCCAGCAAGTAGGTTGTACTTTCCAGCAACCAAGCAAGCAAATGTAGACATGGCTGATATGCATAAAAAGGAGAATTTGTCAGTACTTCGCACTCATCAAGAGCATATAGTAACACATGAAAAGGGGATGCCATTGTTGGGCAATTTGCAAAAGGCACTGTTGATCAGGTAGCCATGATTAGACCTTATTAGGACTTTAATGACAGCTATGCTAGGTGATTTTTTAATCTTAAACTATGATCCCTTTTAGAAAATAACATGCAACATTGTGCATTGAAATCACATTGGGACAGGTGCATGGGCCAAAACATGGTAAATTATAAATACTCCAGTCACCTTTTTCTTCAAGTATATCCAGCGCTCATTTTGCTTCTTTAGACTTTCTCTTACTTTTTCTATTGCCTCCCCATCTCCTAATCTCTGCCCTCACTGCCTCTCTCAACCCTTTCTGTTTTCAACTGCATCTATCTTCCTATCCCTGTCTCTCCTGCTTTATCTCTTGCTTTTTCTATTTACTTTCCTTTATTTCTTCCAATCTTCTTTCCTTTTCTAGAACTTCTTCTATCTAACCTCTCTGCTATGTCCTGTGTACTTCTCAATATTTTGATTCTCTCTCTAGCCCTCTTATCCACAGACCAGGTATGGTAATTGAAACTTTCTCTTGATTGTGCACGGCCATGAGCAGCACCTTCCACATTTCTTTAACCACTGTGCTTTTTGCTGATCTCTAGCTCCATAAGTCTACCATCCTGGGGGCCTCCTGGAACTGGAGAAGTCCCCTACAATCATGGAACAAAGAAGTTGGTGTAATGTGGCCATCATATCCCTGCAGGTTGTTGTTAATTCTTGTTAGAGATGATATCAGGCTGCATAGATTTGGTGGATTGTAACTGCTTTAGGGCAGACTACGACCCGTTGACATCCATCACATTACCTTCTAAGCAGTGGACTTCAACAGGTCATCCACAGAACTGGAAAAGAAAATGTTTTTGGTAAAAACACCAGAAACATTTTCGAAAATTAAAGTTGGGACGTGAGGGAAATGCTTCCCATAAGTCCTGAGTTTGATTTTTTGTTTTGCTGTCTTGCGAAGCTGGCTGTGTGCACTGACAGTGCATAGCAAAACAAAAGTGAAAGCAGACCACAGTAATAGAATTTGTGGGTATGCACAAATGTCCTATAACAAAGCATCCCTACACTTCTTTTATTAATAACAGTACCCCACCTGTGTGACTGGGCTATTGCCCATGAAACAAAGGCCTCCCTAAGGCCTCTAACACACAAGGAAACATCAAGATTTTGCCTTACAAATTGACCCATTCTAGTAATGTGGATAACTGTGGTATATAGGCCAGGTCTCAGTCAGCACCCAAGGACACCTGCCAGGTCCAGACATTTCTGAAGAGAAGGCACCTAGAGTAGTCTGAGGATCCCAATATATTTTACTACCCAGAAGGCCCTGCAAACACCAAACGTTGGCTAAATCACAGATTTCTCCCATATTTCTGTGGAGACAAATTCCAATATCTGCAAAGATCCATAAAATTCCTACCACTTAGCGTTCCCACACTTCTCCCAATAAAAATGCTACCACATTTGTTCACTAACTATTATGCATTTAGTACATTAACTACATAGGACCTTATAGCAGCAGTTTAATTGCTATGACCACACATTAGATAAATATAAAACAGAATTTCAAAGGAGTCAATACATTTCAAAAAGCAGATTCATACTACACATCGCTAAAATCACAGTACATAAAAATCTGAAACTTTTAGTTGATGTTCTGCTTAGAGGCCTAGAGCGGTCAATTGTAATACAAATGCTTTCAGACTCAGAAGCCCTGATTATGGTTTCCACAATATTTGGTTCAAAGAGATGAATACTCAGTATTTGACCCTGACAGGATTATCTAGATATTCAACTATTTTTGAAAGATAAATAGTCTGTTATAGCAGCCCTTTGTGACATGGCAGGCTATATTGGGTAATGTAGGAAGGTGGAATCTGACTATATGGTTGCCCCCACTTTTTTTATGGTGTTTTGCTGGTTTATGACTTAGTTGGACTGGGATCCTGCTATTCAGGGCCCCAGTCTATCTGCTCTCTCTAAATGACATGGAGTGCACTCTAGGTGCACTAGTGATTGGTTACTGTGGTGCCTTATGAGTCCCTAGTATATGGTACCTTAGGTGCCAAGGGCATAGGTACTTCACAGGCCTACCAGGGGCTGCAGCATGGATTATGCCACCCCTGGGAAGCAGACTAAATCTGACACCATAGGCCTGCTACTGCAGCCTGGGTGAGGTGGTGCTAGCACCCCTCACTGAGATATAGGTTTCCTATATCTCTCCTGCACACACATATAAACCTATCAGTCACCCCTAAGGCAGGCCCTATCAATCCTGAGGGCAGGGTGCTTGGCTTCTATGTGAGGGGGTGCCTCTGCATGAGCAGGGCCCCTCTGCAGTTCTCAGAGTCCATTCTCTGGTGCTGTTTGTGGATGCGGTTAAACCATATACTCTTAAGTGCATTATATCCTCGCGGTAAATGCTAACTTTGGAATGGCTGCATCAAAACATGTCGTGTTTGGTGTCAAACATCTTGGAATACTACCCCCCGCCAATCTTGGCGGCGGGGGTAGCATTCCACCCTTCTAGAGGGATAAGACATGTACCTGCTGTGGAAACGCGGTAGAATCCTAAAGAGCCCTGGCATCACAAAATGGATGCCACCAGTCACAGACACTGGGCTGCCCCTCCTGCTGATGACCGAAACTCACAGTGGAGGAAGCCCAACAATAGGCATCCTGTCACAGGGAGGTGTAACCACCTTCCAGACAGGGTTTAGTGTATTGGGGCTGGGTGGGTGCACTTTTAGAGTGCTTTGAAGTCCTGCACTGGGGGAGCAGAAGGCTCCTCTGTGCATATGCCAGTTCAAACCAGCTCAGGGGCTACCTGCCCCTGCTCTGGCGCGAAACTGGACAAAGGGAAGTGGGTGTAGCCACCCCTCCCTTGACCCTCCCATAGGTGGGGTCATAGAGCTAGTCCATCCCCTCTTTTTAGTATAAGAGGGGGAACCTTGCCATTGCAAAGCAGATAACCCCTGGACGACGCTCTACAGAAGAATCCTGGCCCTTCGACGTTCCACTACCTTTGGAAGACAGAAGAATCTCCCTTGGAGTCAAGGAGTGACTCCCCTGCTTGGCAGGCACCAAAAACGACAACGACGGTCGCAAACTACGCCGCTCCCGCCGGAGTCCGAAGTCCCTGCAGCCCAAGAAGTAGATTTCCTGACCTCTCCCAGGCCATCGTGAGTTCCCAGCGAAGCTGAGCCAAGTGGACCCCACGAGTAACAAGGAACCGCGACCCCTGGGTACCGTGCACTATTGTCGAGTGCAACCCCTTCACAACGTTCTACGAACCTGTGCTTTGGACCACGTGTGGTCCCGACCTCCAGCAGGAATCCCTCCGAAGATCAGAGGCCTACACCATCCCGAGTGACCGTGGGCCCCTGTTGAGTG
Organism: Calotriton arnoldi; assembly: GCA_963921515.1. Taxonomy (NCBI): domain Eukaryota; kingdom Metazoa; phylum Chordata; class Amphibia; order Caudata; family Salamandridae; genus Calotriton; species Calotriton arnoldi. The sequence continues at coordinate 647,979 of CAWUFW010004672.1, forward strand.
ATTCCGCCCGAGGTGTCTTCGCGATCCCTTGCCCGCTGGCTGGTGGGTCCCCAGAAGACTTCTTAAAGAAACCAAAGGGCTCCCCTGGTTGCTCCAGGCCTGCCCTGACTTACCCTCGCTGGGTGAGTTCCACAGACCTTGCTGGTCTGCGCCATCGACTTTTCTTCATCTCCCCGAGACTTGCGGCTGCCAAGGCTTGTTGGCTCCGGATCGAGTTGCCGACACCGCAGTCAGCTGCAGACGCCGAGGGACACACCGAATCCAGCTCCTGGTCGTCGTCGACGCCTCCTGGACCACGTGGCTGAAGAGTCAAGGCACCCGCAACCGACCTGAATCACTCGACGACGGTGGGCATCCATCTTCCTTGCCCCGAGTCACTGCCAAGTGACTTTGAACACTGTCCCCTCTGCTTTCAGGTCATCCTTCTTCAGAATCCAGGCTTGGATTCCACCGGACACTTCTTCAGCTCCCGCAAGCAGCAAGTCTTCTTTGTTCGCCATTGAAAACGACGCCGCGACCCGACACCAAAGGACACCTGTGCACCCGGCTTCCCTGGGTGAGGTAACTCCAGCACTACGGTGCTCCTGTGGGTGTGGGCCCTAGAACGACTTACCCTGTAAGTGACTTGCTTGTAGGTTCTATAGAAGTATCCTAAAACTCTTTATTTCCAACCGCGACTTGCCCCATTGAAGTCAACGGCGATCCGCGCCTGTGTATCTACACTGCACGCGTCCCCCGTGGGTCCTTTACTTACCTGCCTTGGGTGGTTTCGTGAGGCCCCAGCACTTCTGAAGGCCCTAGGCCTTGTCTCCCTGCAAGTCGTTGTTTCTAAGTCTCTTACTTAGTATATGGTCTGGTACGCCCCTAGGGCCCCAGCCATATTTTGTGCTTAACTTATTGTGAAACGTTGATTTGTGCATATGTTTGTCTTCTAATCTCATAAAGAGATTAGTAGAGAGTTATTTAGAAATAAATACATATATATTTGATATATATACCTGTGTGGTGTCTTTTCATTTGGTGATTCAAGAGATTATATGGTAAAACAAGCTGCTTTACATTCTTCCGAGACTTAGCCTGAAGGCTGCTCTCCACAGCTACCACTAGGATAGCTTTCTTTAAAAGGTTGTCTTAAACCTATCTACCATAAGAGTCGATTTGCCCTGGTGCAAGGTGTCCACTTTAATTAGTGAACAGCATATACCAGGCCAACTTCTCACAGGTAATTTCAGATTTACAATGCTGCTAGTTAGGGTATTAGCAGCCCTCTGCAGCAGGCACATTAACCTAACAAACTGACTGGGTCCTGCAAACAAAAGAAAGATCTCTAGAGCAGATACATTATCTCACTAGGCTGTATTTAAGTTCAAGCAAGTGTAGGCTGGAACAATGTCAGTCAAATGTAGGTTGTACCTGACTTGTGATGACCCTGCCCCAGCATAATAGACTAATCAAAGCACTATGCTATTTTGGAATCTGGAGTTTCCTCCTTATTCAACATTGCTTTTGAATGACTATTAGGTTTAGGAAGTGACAACCACTTATATACCAAGAATAGGAAAGGTCATGACGTTGCTGGCTTAACAACACCATGTCTCAATGTCCTTTACTGGCAGCGGTATTCTGGTCTCGCGTCTTGAAAAGGTTTAAAGGCTCCCTCTGAAAAGACATGATCTATGTAGAAAATACTGCAACGTTCCCATTACAGCCAGTAAAGTTTCTTTCCTGTAATTCTTATTTCCGCATTGTGACACGGGGACCCTGAAGGTGTACGAAGGGGTTGTGCTGGAAAAGTTTGTGACTGGTTTTCCAAATCTGAAAAGATCCTGGCAATATAGAATGGGCACCTCCCTCTGTTGAGGTAGGTTTACTGTAGATTACTGAGTGTCCTTTGAGTACACCCTGAACATGACTTTCCAGTATGACCCAGTCCAGAGTTTCCAGGTTCAGATGAAAGTGATAGGGGATTTGCGCAAGGTGTAGGGATATATGAGATATCTCCAGTTTGGGAAGCCACAGGCCTCCCGACATCGTAGTGGCATGTAACTTCACACCCGACAATCTAAGTGTACAGCCTTGCCTTACATAGTATCTTATTTGGCTGTCAATGTTATGTAGGATGAGCATTGGAATTCAAAGCATAACGAAGACGTAGTAAAGCGTGGGTAACCACCATTTGATAGTTTGTGTATATCTCCACATGGAGAGCTGAATGTTCTTCCACATAGCAAAATCCTTCTCTTATCTCCTCTGTCAAAACCTCCATGTTGTCTTTAGTCATTGCCTGTAAATTATTTCTCATCAGTATGCCCAAGTACTTCATCTTTGTTTGTAGCCATCGGAAGGGCAGTCCATGTAGAGAGTGAACAGTGGTGGATGTCGTCTTAGGTAAAGCTTCGCTCTTGGCGACATTTTGTAACAGAAGAAGCTAGAGAAGCTCCATGAGTGCTGACATTGAGGTATGAGGGAAGAACAATGTCTTCAGTATGACATATGTGTATAGCCGGAGATTCAAATTTCCTAATGGGGTGGTAATGGCCAAAATCTCATGTGATTGACGAATTGCTATAGCAAGAAGCTCTAGCACCAGGAAAAATAGCAGAGGGGATAGCGCTCATCCCTGTCTTGTTCAGCAATTCTGATCAGCTCTGATAGAAATCCTTTACACTTAACTACTGTGGATGGGGTTTCAATATTGCCATTGTGTCATGGCCACAAAAGCTGGACCAACACTTTACTTGATCAAATGCCTTCTCAGCGTTGATGGAGAGGGCCACTGTATCATCCAGGTCATGTCTGGTGTTCCATAGCAAGTGGAATATGGTTCGCATGTGATCATGTAAAGATCGCCCTGGGAAAATTCTACTTGATTTTTATGTGCCAATAAGGTAATGACCTCTTTCAGCTATGTAGCAAGGATCTTTGCCAAAATATTACCGCCATTGTTGTAGGAAAGCTGCCTTTTCTGCATATTTTTTACCTTTTGATGGACCCTATACTCTTGCTGGTGTGCACTTTAATATTGCTAACCAGTGGTAAAGTGTCTGTGTTCCCCCTTTCAACATGGTGGGTTTGGCACATTACTAATTGGTGTATTTAATTTACCTATAAGACCCTATTACATGCTACAAAAATGTACCAGAGGCTTGTAAGTTAAATGTCACTAGTAGACTGCAGCACCTATTGTGCCTTCCACTACAGTCACAGTATAAACATGGCTTGAGGCCTACTATTGTAGTCTGACTGTGGCAGGTAAACTCTGCAATTTGACCTGTCAAAATAAATCATTTAGACAGGCCAAAACTTCCCTTTTAAATATTAATAAGTCACTCCTATGGAGGCGTCGTAGCCCACAAGGCAGGGTGCATGGTATTTAAAGTAGGACATGTAGAAATGTAACTTTAACATGTCCTTACAGTGACTAGCACCCAAAAGCTATTTTTTTTACTGTGGCAGGCCTAGCTGTCCTATGTCATAGGAAGAAAACCAGTAGAGATTAAAATGCTCATACTGTATCTTGGGAATTAGAATAACTAGAAAAACAATTAAACAACTATTTTTAGAAGTTATTAGAAATCCAATTCAATGGTGAGGTCTGATTTTTAATAAATATTTAGAAAAAGTAACTTTTAGAAAGCTACCTTTTCCATGACTGACGTTCCTGGAGGCTAATTTGCATGTGCTCTCCAACTTCTCCCAGCCAGTAATTTCTATTTGAATAGGCGTCAATGAGGTGTGAAATTCCTCCCAGGTGCCACACAATATATCGCTGTCCGGGTCCACTTAAATGGACAGGGATGACTCTTTTGAGCTCAGCAAAAGGGTGGGGGCTGTGAGCATTGTTTTTGAGATGACAGTGTTAAATCCAACTAGAGTCTCAAATCCTGCCTGACAGGCCTGCTGGGTTTACATATGACACTACGGGCACACTTGAAAGAACAGGATACCAAGACAATTCTTGTATATCCACTGTCTGGTTACTAGAAAACCCTTCTTTTGTTCTACCATACAACTGGCTCTGGATTTATTGGATTTTCGTCATTTTGTTTACTAACCCTTTAACAGCTGGGGCTTTCTGGCTACCCCATTAGTACTGAGCACATTTTTGGCTATTTGGGGTAGGCTTAGGCTTGTGCTTAAGCTGCTATAATTTTTTGTCCACATATGGTATACATGCCAAATTTTCATTTGTTTTTCCAACATCTTGTGCATTCTGAAGTTACCCAGAGTTTAAGGATTCCCCTGGAGGGGAATGAGAAAATAGCTACATTTTGAGTTTTTTCGGCAAAAAACAAAAAAGTGCTCTGGGTAAAAGTGTCTGTTTTTTCCTGAAAATTGCATCAATGAACAGTTCTCAGTGCTAAAGTCACCATCTTCCCAGCTTTCAGGATCACGCAGAGCTGAATCAAAACACCCACTTTTTTATCGCATGTTTTGGCATTTTTCAAAGAGGTAGGCCATTTTTCCTATTTTTTGTGCTTTTAACCTACTTCTAGCTTGAGGTAGAAACCAGTATGAAACCCATGGTTGATCCAGGAAAGCTATAGATTGGTGAAAAGCAGACAAAATTCTGAATTCATCATAGGGTCATATGTTTAGATCTCTCAAGGTTTTCCTGAAGAAACGAACTATTGAAATAAAGAAACATTGCAAATGAGTAGGAAAAAAAGGTAATTTCTGATGTTTTTATCTGTAAACGTTTGTCACAATGGCCGATTTACAAAAGCAATATAGCATTACATCCGTTAGACCCTTCTGATTGCGTGGATATGTAGTGTTTGTAGGTACTCCAAGAACCCGCGGTACCCAGAGCCAACAACTGAGCTGCACCGTATAATGGTTTTCATTGTGTACCGAGTATAGACCAATTCATATGGTGAAATATGTAGAGTTAAAAATGGGTATCAAGGAACGCTATGTATTTCTGAAATGGGCATAAGACATGGAGTTTAGGAGCAGTGGTTATTTGTACACCTCTGAATTTGTGGGTACTCATACTAGCATCTGATTCAGAGAGCATTTTTAAAAATGTCTTCTTTCTTACTCACTGGTTTACATTTGGAAGGCACAAAAGCAGCAAAATCCAATCGGTGATAGAAAATGTTCTACTATTCTATGTTCCCACACGCCTTCCCATAAAAAATTTACCTCACTTGTGTCGGTAGGCCTAGTGCTTGTGATAGGAAGCGGATAAAAACGCAACACAGACGCATCACATTTTTGCACTGAAAACTGATCCTTTTGTTCCACTGTGGGTAGCTGTGAATTTTGGGCCCTATGTCAGGTAGCACCTTCGGAAACCTACCAAACCTGTACATTTTTTTAAATTAGACATCTAAAGCAATCCAGGGTGAGGTGACGTGCATGACTCTTACCAGATTTTTTTTTATTACCCAGAATTCCTTGCAAACCTCAAACTTCTGCATTTTCCTCACATTTCTGTTATGGATACATTTCTGTGATGGAAAGTTCTGGAATCTGCAGGAAGCCACAAACTTCCTTCCACCTAACATTTCCTCAAATGGCTAGGCCCAGTGCCCACTAGAGAAAACGGGCCAAAACGCAACATGGACACATCACATTTTTCCACAGAAAAATTACCCTTTTCAGTAGCTGTGGATTTTGGGCCCTAGCTCAGCCGGCACCTAGGGAATCACAGGAAACCTGTAAATGTTTTACAACTAGACACCATGGGAAATCTAGGGTGAGGTGATTTGCATGGCTCTCAACAGATTTTTCACCCAGAATCTCTTGCAAACCTCAAACTTTGACTAAAAAACATATTTTCCTAACATTTCTGTGATGGAAAGTTCTGGAATCTGCAGGGAGCAACTAACTTCCTTTCAGCTAGCATTCCCCCAAGTCTCCTAATACAAATGGTACATTACTTGGGTGGGTAGGCCTAGTGTCCGTGAGAGGAAATAGACAAAAACGCAAAATGGACAACTCACATTTTCCACTGAAAAATGATTCTTTTTTTTTTTTTACAATGTAAGCAGATGTGGGTTTTGGGCCCTAGCTCAGCCAGCACACAGGGAAACCGAGCAAACCTGTACATTTATTTTAACTAGATGCCTAGTGGAATTCAGGGTGGGGTGACTTGCGTGGCTTTCACCAACTTATTTTACCCAGAATACCTTGCAAACCTTATACTTTAACTAGAAAAACACATTTTCCTCGCATTTCTGTGATGGAAAGTTCTATAATCTGCAGGGAGCCACAAACACCCTACTGCCTACCATTTCCCCAAGTCTCGCCATAAAAATGGTACCTCACTTGTATAGGTAGGCCTAGTGCCCGCAAGAGGAAACAGACCAAAACGCAACAGGGACACATCACATTTTCCACTGAAAAATCACCCTTTTTTTGCAAAGTGGGTAGCTGTAGATTTTTAGCCCTAAGTCAGGTGGCACCAAGGGAAACCTAACAAACCTGTACATTTTTTAAATCTAGATACCTAGGGGAATCCAGGGTGGGGTGAATGAGAGCCCTTGCGAGGAGACTCCCATTGACCTGGGCTTGATCTGTGCCTGTCTTGGGCACTAGGCCCAGCCACACAAGTGACATAGTACTTTCATCGACACAAGTGGGGTAACATTGGGTGGTAGGAATTTTTTGGATTGCTGCAGATTCCGGAAGTTTTCATCACAAGAATGTAAGGAAGGTGCATGATTTCAGGCAAAGTTTGCAAGGCATTGTGGATAAGAAAACCTTGTGGAATCCACGTAAGGCACCCCACCCCGGAATCCACTGGTTGTCTAGTTTGCAAAAATGTCTGTGGTTTGTAGGATTGCACGAGTGGTGCCCCACCACAGCCCCAAATACTGCAGCTACCCTTATTGCTTATCTCTCAATTTATCACTTTAGGGCCTTTTGTGCCGTGGTCTCATTTCCCACCCACATAAGTGGGGTACAGTTCTTATTGGGAGACATGTGAGAACTCAGGGTGGTAGGAAATTTATGACTTCCCGCATAACTTTCTGACACAAAAATGTGAGAAAATGAGTGTTTTTCACCAAAGTTTGACGTTTTCAAGGGCTTCTGGGTAAAATTACCTAATGAGAGCTTGCAAATCGCACACCCCTAGACTCCCCTGGTTGTGAGGTTTTCACAAATCTGTGAGTTTGGTACGTTTCTCTGGGTGGCGGCACAGGTATGCCCAAAATCCACACCTACACACATTGAGAAAACAGGGTGGTTTTCATTGGAAAAACGTAATCTGTCCATGTTACATTTATAGCACTCTCCGATCATGGGCGCTAGGCCCCCCTCAAAAATTGGATTCAGTTTTGATGTGGAGACATGTGGAAATGCTGGGTGGTTGTGTTAATTGTGGATCACAACAGATTTCAGAAGTATCCATCACAAAATGTAAATAAAGGAGTGGTCTTTGCCCTTTATACAGACTTTACATTTTTGCAGGGCATTGTGTGAAAGTGAGTGGGATCAATACAAGTTATAACACCTTTGACAGCGTGGGTTTTCAGTTTAAAAAGAAATGAGGGGTTGTTACTGAACTTTCAAATTACACCACCACTCATAGAGGTTGGTTTTGGCACCTCCGGAAGTGCTAGCTTCAAAGAACAGATACTAATTACAGTATGAAAATATTGAAACCAAGCCCACAGAAGGTGAGAGATAAAGCCTCAGCAAGGCACCAACCACTTTATTGGCCATTCACACACCACACACAAGACCTTCTTACCTCCAGCCATGGGCCCAATCCAAAGCATCAGTGCATTCACATCAACATATCGCTGCCATTTAAGGGCCCATCACACTCATATGTCACAACTGGGAATCCCCAATCAAACCAACTATCACCTAGTCATCAACCAACTTGCAGACAAACACACCACAAGCAAACCTCTACACACATATGGTCAGACATGTTAATGGTTGGTGCATCAACAACCTTCACAAACGATAATGTTTTTACTGTCTGTCAAGTATCGACCTCTGTCGACATTCTGAACATTACCGAACGTGTAGGTGCCTAGTAAACCTTTGCTAATGGCTTCCATTACAGCCACATGAGGCTCGGGAAGACAGTCTTTCCTCCACCTTTAGAGCACCTGTAGGCAGATTTACCATTTAATCACGCAGCGCACAGCAGCAAATGCTGCGCTGTGCTGCGCTGCGTGAGAAGGAAAAAGCAGGAGAGTGCCCTATTTCCAGAAATATGGCACTCTTCTCCTTGGGTGCAGAGTTCTCTGTAATGTATTATGTGTTTGTAAAGAGCAATATCACCCAGGAGGGTATCCTGCCACGGGCGCAGGAGCAATCAGGGGTTATCCATGGACTTAGCTATTTGAAGAGCCAGGTTTTCAGCTTTGTGCAGAATGCAATAATTTTAGAGGCTGTGCTGATGTGAAGGGGCAGGCCATTCCAGCCTTTCTGAACAAGATAGGAGAAATCCCTACTTCCTGTTACGGTGTTGCATATGCATGGAATGTGTGCAAGTATGAGTCCGGCTAAGCAAATGTGTCTGGAAAGTTTAAGAAATCTGAGGCGGTTTTGAGGTATGCTGAGGCAGTGCTGTGTAAGGTTTTGAATGTGTGTTTCAGGAGTTTGAAAAGAGCTGTGGGTAGGGAGCCAGTAAAGCTATTTGAGGTGCAGGGTGTATGCGTGGAGGGAGGTTGAGGGGGAGGCTGCCTGCTGTGTTCTGTATAGTTTAGAGTCATCTGTTTAATTAAGTGAGGGAGTAATTCAGTATCGAGGCGAGTGTGGCGCCGATGGGGTTCAGTCCGTTAGTGAAGATGAAGTGATAACATATGCTTTGTACTACCTTGACTATCTGCCTTCTACCGATGTGATATCCCTGTCAAAGCACACGTAGCCTAACTTTCCCTACTTGTTCATGTCTCTCTCCCTTTCAAAGTCCTGACTAATCCCGTTTACTTGCCAAGTGCACATTTACTAATGCCTTCCATTGCTAGCTACCTAAAGCTCAAGAAAACGTGTCTTTCATGCACCTTCAGTGCACTCACTGTGCTAAATTCAATTTCTTCCAGTTTGCAGATGGAATTTGAGGGTATCCAAGACTGCATTGCAAGGCGCACAGTCCTCGAACTGAGTGAACATATCTACCTTTGAAACTAAGGCAATCATGCTGGAGAAGACTGCCTAAGTTCCCTAAAGAGCACTTCAAAACTGCTAAAAACTATGGCCCTCATTCACAAGAGGCCTGCGCCGCCGGAGCCTCACTTTTTATGACGATCCAGTGGCTCAGGCATCTCAGTCATAACTATGAGGCGACGCAAAGCCACCGTGCATGGCCTCATAGATACGGAGTAAGGCAAGGAGGCATTCCATGGGTGTTGCTCTGGGTGGACCCACTCAACTCCCATGGATTTTGACACAGCCCCATATTTACATCACGTAAACCTGGGGTAGCACCAAAAATGTACGCCTCCCCAGAGCAGGCGTAACGAGTAGAAATGTTTACATTTCTCCTCGCTTTTTCCTCTTTCCACATGTGCTGCATTCTGCAGCACACCTAGAATGAGGAAAATGCCTATCCTGATTGTTTTTGTGCAGGAAGGTGTGCCTTCCTGCATAAACACTACAAAAAACAGGGGGAGGTAGAGGGTATAAGGCTAGGTCCACCCTCCTTTCAATCATATAAGCAAAAAAACCGGATTACCGAATAGAGGACCTAGTCAGAGTGAAGTTTAATCCCAAATCAAATTGAAATGGAAGGTCAGGTATTTATGACAAGAAAGAACAGATGCTTTCTTGAGTCCCCTCACTCACTGGGGTTTCCCACCGGTGACATGCTTCATCATTGGGGTCCTCTCAATCCGCTGCGGATTGAGGCGTGCTTCGACTTGCGAAATTACGTAGGAGCACTAATAGGCGACTATGTGTGGTGCAATGTTTGGTGGAGTGGATAGAAAATCTAAAAATACCTGGCTAGTGAGCGAAACACTTTATTCTAGCTCCTAGTCGATATATTAAAAACAGGGGTAGTAGACAACGATATAACCATAATAAGTCAAAAAAGTCTCTAGTGTTTAGTCAACATGTTTCGAGCCTCCCCACGGCTCTTCCTCAGGACCACACAGGGGCCAGCCCTGTGCGTTCCACTCCTAAGTGACCTAAAAGTGAGGTAAATAATTAATTAAGTGAAAAGTGATGTGTACACACCTACTGTGTGTGCACTATAATACATACGATTTTAAATTCAATTGATCGTAGTATCTGTTGAAATAAAACAGAACAATGTTAGCCATACATCAGCCTGCCAGGGCCCTGGCAGGTATGGAACTGCATGCAGCACACTGCGTCTAGAACATATTTGAAATAAAACGTTATACGTAAAATAACATCGTAGTCTCCACTTCCATCATGCCTTATCGGTGGAGTAAAACGTGCGTGTGTCCTAAATGAATATAAGTGTTTTAAAAACAGAGACATAGGCACCACGTGACAAACACATACATAAACCACAAAAAACTTTGTATGTTGCGACATTACATACTTCAAATGAGGTTCAAAATAGCCCCATGGTCTGGAGGGGTTGAGGGGCTCGTATTCATACTCTGAAATGAGGGTAATGAATGATTAGATATAGTGACAGCAACAAGTCTCTGAAAGAAATGTTAGAACAAGTGCTGCGGTATCGCTGTTGTCCATTGTTGTCGTTTTGCTGCCAAACACGATCTGTAGTGGCTACGCTGTTTAGGAAGGAAAAAAGGAACACTTACTTCAGTGGAGCTCACCTCGGCATTTATTCACCTACTTGTACCCCTGGAGACCGCATATTAACGCGTCTCTCCACGGTTACCGGCTTAAGTACTGTTAGTTCCGCCTAGTCATCGGGTAGATGCTAGAGCGGAAACTATACCAGAAAATGGCCGCCCGAGTGGAGTCTTTCCTCCACCTTTAGAGCACCTGTAGGCAGATTTACCATTTAATCACGCAGCGCACAGCAGCAAATGCTGCGCTGTGCTGCGCTGCGTGAGAAGGAAAAGCAGGAGAGTGCCCTATTTCCAGAAATATGGCACTCTTCTCCTTGGGTGCAGAGTTCTCTGTAATGTATTATGTGTTTGTAAAGAGCAATATCACCCAGGAGGGTATGCTGCCACGGGCGCGGGAGCAATCAGGGGTTATCCATGGACTTAGCTATTTGAAGAGCCAGGTTTTCAGCTTTGTGCAGAATGCAATAATTTTAGAGGCTGTGCTGATATGAAGGGGCAGGCCATTCCAGCCTTTCTGAACAAGATAGGAGAAATCCCTACTTCCTGTTACGGTGTTGCATATGCATGGAATGTGTGCAAGTATAAGTCTGGCTAAGCAAAGGTGTCTGGAAAGTTTCTGAAATCTGAGGCGGTTTTGAGGTATGCTGAGGCAGTGCTGTGTAAGGTTTTGAATGTGTGTTTCAGGAGTTTGAAAAGAGCTGTGGGTAGGGAGCCAGTAAAGCTATTTGAGGTGCAGGGTGTATGCGTGGAGGGAGGTTGAGGGGAGGCTGCCTCCTGTGTTCTGTATAGTTTAGAGTCATCTGTTTAATTAAGTGAGGGAGTAATTCAGTATCGAGGCGAGTGTTGCGCCGATGTGGGTTCAGTCCGTTAGTGAAGATGAAGTGATAACATATGCTTTGTACTACCTTGACTATCTGCCTTCTACCGATGTGATATCCCTGTCAAAGCACACGTAGCCTAACTTTCCCTACTTGTTCATGTCTCTCTCCCTTTCAAAGTCCTGACTAATCCCGTTTACTTGCCAAGTGCACATTTACTAATGCCTTCCATTGCTAGCTACCTAAAGCTCAAGAAAACGTGTCTTTCATGCACCTTCAGTGCCCTCACTGTGCTAAATTCAATTTCTTCCAGTTTGCAGATGGAATTTGAGGGTATCCAAGACTGCATTGCAAGGCGCACAGTCCTCGAACTGAGTGAACATATCTACCTTTGAAACTAAGGCAATCATGCTGGAGAAGACTGCCTAAGTTCCCTAAAGAGCACTTAAAAACTGCTAAAAACTATGGCCCTCATTCACAAGAGGCCTGCGCCGCCGGAGCCTCACTTTTTATGACGATCCAGTGGCTCAGGCATCTCAGTCATAACTATGAGGTGACGCAAAGCCACTGTGCATGGCCTCATAGATATGGAGTAAGGCAAGGAGGCATTCCATGGGTGTTGCTCTGGGTGGACCCACTCAACTCCCATGGATTTTGACACAGCCCCATATTTACAACATCACGTAAACCTGGGGCAGCACCAAAAACGTACGCCTCCCCAGAGCAGGCGTAACGAGGAGAAATGTTTACATTTCTCCTCGCTTTTTCCTCTTTCCACATGTGCTGCATTCTGCAGCACACCTAGAATGAGGAAAATGCCTATCCTGATTGTTTTTGTGCAGGAAGGTGTGCCTTCCTGCATAAAAACAATCATGCCAACAACACAGACACCCTTGCACCACGGTGCAAGGGTGCCTGCGCTGGCACTCGGCTGCAAATTCCACGCCGGCGCTGGCTGAAAAGACAGGAATGCACTGTATCTTGTAAATATGGTGCATTCCAGCCCTTTCAAATTGGAGTAGGGCAGAGAAGCAAAATGAATTACGGCACTGCTCCACACTAAATCTTTGTAAACGAGGCCCTATGTTTTTGCCACACATGTTACTCTGTGGCAATGTGGCTTATGTTCCAACCACCGTTATGTGCAGTGTGGTGACTATAATTCACTTGTCATTTGGCAAACAGAACACCTACCACATTCTGACAACACATAAAGGTGTCAAGCCATGGAAGGTATGTAACTATGCACAGCCATTGAAAGGTATGTCTTACAGGAGGTCCACATCAGTCAATTTCCCATTACTTCCCTTTTGCATGGTACAACAAAAAGCACTTTGGAAAATAGAGGGCTGGCTGAGATGGGCAGTGGGTACAGTAACGACGACTCTCCTGCCTCTTTCCTTTCTGAGAGCAGACTCTGCAACAGTGCTTAATTTGAGCCTGTGGTTTCAGGTGCTCGGCGCCAGCACTTAATAATCAACACTGGCACTTAAGCACCAGTCAAGGCCATATTGAGTTTTGGTAGGCACAGGAAGATTAAGTGATTCGGCCAGAATCACAGGATGTTGAGCAGACGCCGAGACTCAAACTTGGTAGCCCAGCTCAGAGATTGGCAGCTCTAGCCATAATGCTACATCCTCTCCTCACTTGTAGGGTTTCATGGCTTCTGTTTTAGGCGGTGTTAACAGGAAAAATGGTCTGGTGGAAGCTGCCTACTGACGAGAGCCCCAGCACTTATTTTTTAACAAATTAACCACTGCTCCGCAACAACAGCATGGTTGAGCCTTTTTGGCTGTTACAGGAATGCAGTTGGCAAAATGTCGATCCTGCAGCATTCTGATTCACCATAAGCAGTTAGGTGCATAAGGACACCCCTGTTTTTTACAAGTTAGTGCTCCCGCGTATTCGTAGGTCGTAGCACGCCCCTGTCCGTAGAGGGCAGGGATGGACCCTATGATGAAGCATGCCACCAAGGGGAAACCCAGGTGGGTGAGGGTTTTATGAAAAAGAAAAGATTTTCTTTTCAGTTGTTTCTCTGCAAGGAAATACAATCTCTATCCCTTCCTCCTCCTTCCTATAGAGCGTACCTCTTTTGATTATTTGATCCTGCAGCAATGCCATGTCCTCCACTGCTGCTTCTATAGCAGTTAGACTTTCAATGGCATTCAACTGAAAGTCAAGGAAAGACATGAGTCTTCCTGTGTTGGTCTGATGATAAACAACATACATATTGTATGTTGCCAACTGGATCAGCTGGGTGAACAGCTTCTTCTACCAAGTGCAAGTTTTACAATGAAAAATGTATGGCTTAAGAACCTGGTCATTCTTATCCACTTCATGCATGTACTTGTTGCAATCAAGTATACAGGTGGGTGTAATAGTTAACATGCATAAATATTTGCCTGGCACATTCAGAACTTAAGATGTGTTCTTCGTTCTAGAGTGTTTGTGTGAGCTGGGCATGGTAGCTCTAGAATCTGGGGAATTCAGTTGCTGTTGGGACTAGGTCGATAGGACGTTTTATGTTATAGATGTATACTTTCAAATCAAGAAGAAGCTGTTTAACCTCTACCGGATTCGGAGTACATCTTTATACTGGCGACGAGGATGGGATGGTCACCTTACTATAAAAGTCGAATTGCCTTCATTCTTTTGCCTATATTGAATTTGCTCTTCTACGGTGACAGGCACACCATGGTTATTTCTGCCTGCCACAAATATACTCTTCAACTGGGATAGGAACACATTTTATCTTTTCTGACTGTCAGGGTCTAAATCCCTTTTGCTGTCTGAACCACACAGGAGCAGAATGACGCTAGGTCCCAATACCCTTCTCAGAACCAACCCTGCTAGGTCTTTTAGTATTCCATTGCAGGTAAGTTCTAAGGGGGGAAAAGGGGTTGGGGACAGAGAAGAGACTGCTCCAATATTCTGCCTGTTCAGCTACGTCTTCTTCTTCTTACTGGACTGCAACATTAACATGTAAAAACCTTTATTTATTGTGCCTTTTAACTTACTGTTTTTTCTATGGTGTATAAATAACTTATCTTACCAGAATGTTTACTGAAGCTTACTTCTCTTCTACTTCTCATGTATTGTTTGCTAGGTTGTATGAGAAGTCTTCACTCAGATCTCTTTCCTTTTCGTTCTCAGGTACAATCTGCACTTGATCCTGCTATTCCTTAATGTAAGAAAGATAAGGTAAGTATTTATTTCTGTATTCCTAATTTATGTATTATTTGGGTTTCTCTTTCTTTCTATTAACTCACTGTTAAGAGACTGGAGTGGGCCTTGAACTGGGGTTTCTGTAGTAGGATGACTGGTTTTCTGTCTTTAATTAGTTTTTTAAACAATGCTTCAGAACTTAGGTTAAATGTTAAAAGGAAGCGTTCCTTTTATTCAGGCCTTTGGTTTTAATGTTTGCTGGAAGCACTGCCATACGTGAGGAGAACATTACTGGAGTTCTTTAACACATGGCATGAGAAAGAAACATGCCGGGCCTTTGACCCTGACTTCACCTTTTAATTAATTCTCAGAAGAGTGAACAAGTTTCAGTCTAAGAAGACACTGCGTGTTGAAAGGTCACGCCTGCGTCTGACAGATTCTGGAACAGCTGAAAAAGACAGCTGATTCAAAAGCTTTTTATTTAATCTTCTCAGCTAAGGAAAGCAATTACTGAAAAAAGTATTTCCAGTTTTCAAACGAAGGAAAATATATTCTGACTTGTTTCCTTTTTTCTCTTTAAATAGAAATTTACCTCTGACACAATAACCTTTTCTCACAGAATGTTTTATATTAGCTACAAGTTTAACACTAACCTGATTAGTGAGGGAATGTAGTTCCGACGAAGCTAACCCCGATTTTATCGCAACTACCCTAACTGACTTCCACGACGCTGGGAAAACAGGTGCTCTTCAAATTATTTCTTCAGTGAAGTGCACAGTGGAATGTTGAAGCACACTTCACCTGATGTCATGAAGCCTAAAAGACTAGACTGCTAACAGTGGTGTGCTGTCGCAGTATGTGCATGTTGGCAGCCATCTTGGAGTTCCATCGGTGCCAACAAGCACTCCAGCTTGAGGGATTATCTGACTTTTGGTAAGTTTGTAGGGGGAAAATGGTAGCCAGCATACAGTTAGAAGGAGGAAACCTCCCGTGAGTCCTGACAGTACCCCCTCCCAACGGGGTTTCCTCCGGTCGTGGTTTGGCAGGGAATTTGGCATGAAAGGCTCTAATTAAACGGGGGGCATGGACATTAGTACTCTTTTCCCAGGAACGTTCATCAGGTCCATAACCTTGCCAATCAATGAGGTAGAAAATTTCATTGCGGATGAGTTTTGAATCCAAAATTCGTTTAACTTCGTACTCCGCCTCACCATTAACCATCAGAGGATCAGGAGGGGAAACCCTACGCAACCCCGGTTGAATTGGTTTAAGGAGAGAAACATGAAATACTGGATGAATTTTGGTAGAACCAGGAAGAGATAGTTGATAAGTGACTGGATTTATGACCTTCTCAATTGGATAAGGACCCATAAAACGAGGCTGAAATTTACGGGGACCTTTGAGTCTGAGATTTTTTGTACTCAACCAGACTAAGTCTCCTACATGAAGCTCAGGTTCTTTTTTACGTTTTCGGTCAGCGAAGTGTTTGTAACGATCCTTCGCGATCGACAAATTCTGGGTTACTGAGTGATGAATTTTAGTTAACTGTCGGGCAATATCTTGAACAGCAGGAACATTAATATCATCAAAATTAGCATGAGAATTGGGATGTCTGCCTGAGTTTATAAAGAAAGGGGAGTGGCCAGTGGATACATTTAGAGCATTATTGTGAGCATACTCCGCAGTCCATAAGTGGTCAGGCCAGTCACCCTCCTCATCTAACAAATAAAGTCTGAGGTGTTGTTCTAGGTCTTGGTTAATGCGTTCAGTCTGACCATCAGTTTCTGGGTGAAAACTGGTGGAATAACGATGGTCAATATTAAGGCCTTTGATGTAAGCCTTCCAAAATCGTGATAGGAACTGAGAGCCCCTGTCTGAAACGAGGACCCTAGGAATCCCATGAAGGCGAATAACATGTTGATTGAAAAGTTGGGACAATTGTTTAGCAGTGGGTGTACCTTTGAAGGGTATATAATGTGCCATCTTACTAAAAGTGTCGACAACTACAAGAATGGTATCATACCCATGGGAAGAAGGTAGATCAACAATCAAATCTAAGGAGACTGTGTGCCAAGGATATGGGGGTTGGCATGGGTTGTAGGAGACCTTTAGGAGCTTGTCTGTCCGATTTTCCCCGTGCACAAATTTCACAGCCTAACACATATTGACGGACGTCTCGGCACATGTATGGCCACCAGAAACGACGTTTGAGTAATTCTTCGGTTTTCACAACACCTTTGTGGCCAGCCAGAGGGTTGTCGTGACATTCCTGCATTGCCTTCAGCTGAAGCTCCTTGGTGGGTAAATACAGGGTGGTACCTAAATAGGGGAGGCCATTGCGAATGAAACGTTGTGGATCTTCTGTGGCCCAGTTCTCCATTTCAAGGTCGGTCATCAAATTTCGAACGTGATGTTCAAAAGGTTCTAAGGAGATAGTTCCAATGAATTTTCCATCAGGTATGATTTGCTGGTTTTCAATGACTGAAGTTTGATTTTCTGTGTCGAGTCTAGAGAGGACATCAGCCTTTCCATTCTTGGATCCGGGACGAAAAGTGATAACAAAATCAAAGTCCGCGAAGTAAAGAGACCAACGCAGCTGACGTGGTGTGAGAGTTCGAGCAGATCGCAAAAATTTTAGGTTGCGGTGGTCCGTAAACACCGTTACAGTGTGTTTTGCCCCCATTAAGTAATGCCTCCAATCTTTGAAGGCATCTTTGATTGCCAAGAGTTCTTTTTCTGTAATCGTATAGTTGCATTCCGCAGGGTTGAGTTTGCGGGACCGATATGCCACCGGGTGTAACTGTCCCGTGTCCTTGTGCCTCTGAGAAAGTATTCCCCCGATGGCTAGGTCCGATGCGTCTGTCTCCAAATAAAAAGGCTCAGAGGGATCTGCATGAAGCAGCACCGGTGCTGTGGTGAAACTGTCCTTCATCAACTGAAAAGCTTCTTCTGCTTCTTCTGACCATTGGAACGGAACTCCTTTCTTCAGAAGACGAGTCAGCGGAAGTATCTTATTGGAGAATCCATTAATGAATCGTCTGTAAAAATTAGAGAATCCGATAAAGCTTTGAACCTCTTTGATACTGGTAGGAGATTTCCAGTCTGTTATCGCCTTCACTTTTTGCTCATCCATTCGAACTCCTGCAGGTGATAACACAAAACCTAGGAATTCTACTGTATCTGTGTTGAAGAGGCATTTCTCCAATTTAACGTATAGAGAGTTCTCTCGTAGACGTTGTAAAACTGCTCTGACCTGGTTGTGATGTTCTTCAACCGTGTTGGAATAAATCAGGATGTCATCTATGTATACTATAGCGCATCGGTCAATGAATTCACTTAAAACATCATTGATAAAGTACTGGAAGGCCGCTGGTGCGTTACAGAGACCATATGGCATCACAAGATACTCATAAAGGCCAAATTTGGTCCTGAACGCAGTCTTCCACTCGTCGCCTTCCCGGAGTCTAATCAAGTGGTACGCTCCTCGTAGGTCTAGGCGAGTGTATATCTTTGCTTCCTTCACTTGATCAATTAGTACTGAAATGAGAGGCAATGGATAACGATTCTTCACAGTTATCCTGTTAATCGCTCTAAAGTCAATACAAGTCCTGAGATCTCCCCTTTTTTCGGCACGAAAAAAAGTGGGGAAGAGACAGGGGACTGCGACGGTCGGATAAATCCGTTCTCCAGATTCTTAGCTAGGTATTCCTTCAAATGGATGTTTTCCTTCTCCGTTAATGCGTAAACTCTGCTGCATGGTAGATTAGCCCCTGGTTCTAGATCAATTTTGCAGTCATAGGGCCTGTGGGGGGTAACGTCTCTGCCTTTTTCTCATCAAAGACGTCTGCAAAGTCTTGGTATTCATCTGGTATCATGGTAGTTTGGATCGCACATACCGAACCTCCACCTTCACACAATTGGGTGGCAGCGCAGATTACAGAAGAATGTGTCTGGTCGTCGAAACAATTTTTGGTGCAGTAGTCTGAATTTAATTGAATAGTTCGGGCTCCCCAATCAATTAACGGGTTGTGTTCCGTTAGCCATGGTAGACCTAGAATCAGTTGAAATTGGGGGGCGTCTATTAAATTAAATTGCAAGGTCTCTTGGTGTCCTTCGACAGTAGTCATGTGTACCAATTCAGTATGACTGGTTATGGGCCCTGAAGTTAAATCCGTACCATCCACCGCTCTGACCTTCTCACTTTTCTCCTTCTTGATAGCTTGTAAACCGATCAGGCTAGCGAATTTGTGGTCGGAGAAATTACCTGTTGCCCCAGAATCTACCATGACGATGATTCCTGTCAAAACCACATCTCTAAACCTTAAGGTCACAGTCATAACCAAATGGGGAGAGGAGACTTGTAGTGTGTTTGCCAATTGGTGATTTGTTGGAGTCGTTTTTCCATTCGCATCCACAGGTCCAACTCCCCTTACCTGTGGTGCCTCTAGTTTTCCTTCTCCTTAGCAGGCAACTTTGGTC
Source organism: Calotriton arnoldi (assembly GCA_963921515.1). NCBI lineage: Eukaryota > Metazoa > Chordata > Amphibia > Caudata > Salamandridae > Calotriton > Calotriton arnoldi. Next base: position 667,144 of record CAWUFW010004672.1, read on the forward strand.
TTTTTAAGCAATTCTTGACAAAATGTCCACTTCTTCCACAATATAGGCACAGTTTGTTCAGCCTTCTCTTTTCTTTTTCTTCTTTAGAGAGTGGACCTCTGACTACACCGATTTGCATGGGTTCAATTCCCGAAGAACTCTCTACTGTCCGTGTGGATTCTGTTTTGACACGGTCAAAACGAGGAACACTTGGTCTAAGCTCCTTCCGCCGTTCTCCTTTCCGCTCACTTTGCCGATAATCGATCTCTAAGGTTAAATCCACTAAGGCAGAGATGTCGGTGGGTCGATTAGGGATTTGAGATAGAGCGTCCTTCAATTCCTCTCGCAATCCTCTATAGAATACTGCTGCTCTTTTATCCTCGGGCCAGTTGGTCTCGACCACTAGTTTATTAAATTGGGCTAGGTAAGACACGAGTTCTCGGTTTCCTTGCTTTAATTCCAACAGTTCGTTGTCTGAAGCTTGAGATGCTGTTCTTCTATCAAAAATTCGGAGAAATTCCTTCTTGAAGTCATCTAAACTGTACAAAATTGGGTCATCCTTGGTTACTAGTGGCATGGACCATGAGGCGGCGTCCCCACTAAGGTAGGACAAGATAAACGCCACTCGGGATTGAGCATCGGGGAAGATCGTTGGACGGCACATAAAATGCAGAGAGCATTGGGTCAAAAAAATTTGCGCTTTCTGCGGGTCTCCATTAAATCGCTCTGGAGGGGCAAGAGGAATTACTGGGGATAATGAGTGGATTACTTGTGTGGGGGCAAAGGATGAAGTGCTGATGTTAGGACTCTGGGTTTCAAAGGATGCGGTGCTTGGCCTAGATCCCAAAGCTGGTGTTCCCGTTTTAAAGGTTATTATCTCCTGTCTTAGTATTTTATTTTCCTCTCTGACTGCCTCCAAGTCCCTTTGTATATTACTCAAAATCTCGCCCAAATTTTTTAAATCAAGTCCTTCTGCCATTCTGCTCAGGTGCTTGTACCAACGTGGGCACTTCACTCTGTCAGGGTCTAAATCCCTTTTGCTGTCTGAACCACACAGGAGCAGAATGACGCTAGGTCCCAATACCCTTCTCAGAACCAACCCTGCTAGGTCTTTTAGTATTCCATTGCAGGTAAGTTCTAAGGGGGAAAAGGGGTTGGGGACAGAGAAGAGACTGCTCCAATATTCTGCCTGTTCAGCTACGTCTTCTTCTTCTTACTGGACTGCAACATTAACATGTAAAAACCTTTATTTATTGTGCCTTTTAACTTACTGTTTTTTCTATGGTGTATAAATAACTTATCTTACCAGAATGTTTACTGAAGCTTACTTCTCTTCTACTTCTCATGTATTGTTTGCTAGGTTGTATGAGAAGTCTTCACTCAGATCTCTTTCCTTTTCGTTCTCAGGTACAATCTGCACTTGATCCTGCTATTCCTTAATGTAAGAAAGATAAGGTAAGTATTTATTTCTGTATTCCTAATTTATGTATTATTTGGGTTTCTCTTTCTTTCTATTAACTCACTGTTAAGAGACTGGAGTGGGCCTTGAACTGGGGTTTCTGTAGTAGGATGACTGGTTTTCTGTCTTTAATTAGTTTTTTAAACAATGCTTCAGAACTTAGGTTAAATGTTAAAAGGAAGCGTTCCTTTTATTCAGGCCTTTGGTTTTAATGTTTGCTGGAAGCACTGCCATACGTGAGGAGAACATTACTGGAGTTCTTTAACACATGGCATGAGAAAGAAACATGCCGGGCCTTTGACCCTGACTTCACCTTTTAATTAATTCTCAGAAGAGTGAACAAGTTTCAGTCTAAGAAGACACTGCGTGTTGAAAGGTCACGCCTGCGTCTGACAGATTCTGGAACAGCTGAAAAAGACAGCTGATTCAAAAAGCTTTTTATTTAATCTTCTCAGCTAAGGAAAGCAATTACTGAAAAAAGTATTTCCAGTTTTCAAACGAAGGAAAATATATTCTGACTTGTTTCCTTTTTTCTCTTTAAATAGAAATTTACCTCTGACACAATAACCTTTTCTCACAGAATGTTTTATATTAGCTACAAGTTTAACACTAACCTGATTAGTGAGGGAATGTAGTTCCGACGAAGCTAACCCCGATTTTATCGCAACTACCCTAACTGACTTCCACGACGCTGGGAAAACAGGTGCTCTTCAAATTATTTCTTCAGTGAAGTGCACAGTGGAATGTTGAAGCACACTTCACCTGATGTCATGAAGCCTAAAAGACTAGACTGCTAACAGTGGTGTGCTGTCGCAGTATGTGCATGTTGGCAGCCATCTTGGAGTTCCATCGGTGCCAACAAGCACTCCAGCTTGAGGGATTATCTGACTTTTGGTAAGTTTGTAGGGGGAAAATGGTAGCCAGCATACAGTTAGAAGGAGGAAACCTCCCGTGAGTCCTGACACTGACGTACAGAATATTTCACTCAGGTTCTACATATAACCATGCCTATCTTGTTTGTATAAACTGCACTCTTCCACGGTGATAGGCACACCTTGTACATGACATTATTTGAAACTCTTATTATTATACCAAGATGCAAAATGTCACATCACCTCCATTTTTCATCACAAATCCAGGAGAACAAACTATTCGCTGGTCCAAGTGGAAAAAGATTTTCCTTAATTACGCTAGAGTTTGTGGAGTCACTTTAAGTGCCCAGAGGAAATCCGCTTTACTCTTGCACTGTTTGGGCTCTGAGGGACAAGAGGTGTATGAACACTTACCTGATCTGAGTGATGGCGATTCATATAGTCTAAATGAATTTGAGATATGTTTAAAAAAACTTGATAAACATTACCTTCCAAAGGTGAGTACAATTTTAGAGAGATACCACTTTGGAAAGCGAGTACAAAAACCTCAAGAATCTGTTGAAGTATATGTGACAGATCTAAGAAAACTGGGCTCAACGTGCAAATTTGAGGGCTCTCTCGATGAACGCATTCATGACCAATTCATGTTAGGTTGCAACATAGAGAGAATTAGAGGAAGCGTTGTGGCAAAAGGATGACCCAAAATTGGATGAGGTTATCTTAATCGCAAAGAGAATTGAGCACTCTCTTGCCTGTGTAGAAGACATAAAGAAAGAGAGTGGCTCTTCAGGTGATAAAGTACAAAGTGTGACATAATCTGCGACAAAAGTTTTTTTTAAAACAAACTGAACCTTTGACTCTTAAATCTATGAAGAGTTTTATGGGGAAATGCTTCCGCTGTGATATGGTTGGCCATTTGGCTAATGATAAGTAATGTCCTGCCCTAACTTCCAAATGTCATAATTGTGGGAAAATAGGTCATGTAGCAAAAGCTTGTAGAGCTCAGAAATATAAAAAGAATAAGCGTGTGAAAGAAATTTGCTTTCAAATTGAAACTGATTCAGATGGTGACGAGTTACACTGTGGAGAGATTTTACTCCAGGGCAGTCTGAACAAGGGTAAAAGCCCCGTTGACAAGGTTCAAGTGAATGGTCATTCCATCAATATGCTCTTTGATTCTTGGGCTAAAATTACTTTAGTTCACAATTTTATTTTTGACACAACGTTGAAAGGGAAAGTGAAAGTGTTTAAACCTGATATCAAACCACTCGCATATGATGGACAACCTATAAAACTATTTGGTTATTTTGTGGGTGATATCGAATACAAAGGAAGACTGACTACGGGAAAGATTTACGTCTCTTCTAGAGGGGACAGCATTGTCAGCTGGATTCATCAGGCTGATCTAGGAGTGATTTTGGTTCCAAGTGGTGATTCCTGTATTGTTCTAAAGGATATCTCCCCTTCTTCAGTTTCAGGAGATGTTGATGCCACTGAACCTTTGAAAATTGATCAGGTGGGTGACTCACGTAGTAAATTTGAACAAGTTTTTAGTGAGAAGTTAGGCTCTCTCTCAGGCTATACACATAAGATCACCCTTAGAGCTGATGCCACCCCTGTAACCTGCAAAGTACACAGTGGACCTTTAGCTTTAAGGGAGTCCATGCGCAATGAACTTGAGAAGTTGAGGAAGGAAGGGATAATTGTGGAGACAGAAGCGAGTGATTGGTTGGCTCCTGTAGTTCTTGCGCGCAAGGCTTCTGGGGAGGTGAGGCTATGTGTGGATCTTTGTGCCCTCAATCGTGCTGTCATTGCTGACAGGTATCCCCTGCCAAATATCACTGAGATGCTAACTCAATTGGAAGGGGCCAAAGTTTTCTCCACATTAGATGTTAGGGCCGCTTATCATCAGATCAGAATTGATGATGATTCCATGGACTTGACGGCTTTCATAACACTATCTGGGACTTATAAATTCACTCGCCTTCCCTTTGGCTTGAATTCTGCGGCCTCTGTTTTCCAGCGAGCCATGGAAGATGTTTTGCATGGGTTGTCTGATGTAAAAATATATCAAGATGACGTTTTGGTCCATGGCTCATCTCAAAAAGTTCATGATGATAGACTTAGGGCTGTTTTGGAGCGATTTAAGTCACAGGGTTTGACTCTATGAGAAAACAAGTGTAAATTTAATTTTTCAAAAATTGATTACTTGGGGCATAAGTTGACAAAAGAAGGTGTTAAACCTAGAGACCATCTGGTGAAAACCATTGAGGATCTTCCTGTGCCACAATCCAGGGATGATCTGGTCACCTTTCTTGGTATGGCAGAATATTATAATAAGTTCGTTCCACAGTTTGCTTGTCGCACTTTTGCATTAAGGTCACTACTGAAGAAAGGTGCAAAATTTATCTGGTCCTCCCATTGTCAAGCTGAATTTTGTGATGTCAAGAGAGCTTTGAGTTGTGCACCCTCTCTTCAAAGTGTTGACACCACTGCCCACTCTATCTTGATTACAGATGCCAGTTCCAAGGGTTTGGGTGCAGTACTTAAACAAATAAAAGATGATATAGAAATAACTATTATGTTCCTCTCTAGAGCACTTGTGGGACCAGAAGTACAATACTCGGCCAAAGAAAAAGAAGATCTTTGTATCTTTTGGGCCATCAGAAAGTTAAAAAATTTCCTTTGGGGAAGCTCATTTGTGGTTCTGTTCTGACCATAGACCTTTAAAGGACTTGTTTTGTAAAAAGAGGTTAGATCCAGTATCATCCAGAATTTGGAGATGGATAGTTGCCCTTCAGGATTATGACTTTGTGGTAAATTAAATACCTGGTGCAGAGAACAAAGTTGCTGACTGTTTCTCTCGCCTAATTCCTAAACACTCAGCTGATGTGTCTGATGACTCAGGAAATCTATGGGATGATGATGAATATAAAGTGTATGAGATCTTAGAAGATGTGTTAAGTGAGGAAGAGTAGAAGGATTCCATGAAGAATGATGTTGTGATTTGCGAAGTATGTAGGTTGGTGACAGAAGGTTGGACTGGCATTAAGGACTTGTGTGAGGAAGTCCGTAAATTCTGGAAAGTGGGAGATGAATTGTCTGTTAGTGGTGGTTTACTTTGGAGGGGTACCAGACTTGTTCCTCCATCATCAGTCAGGATGAGAATTATCCATTTAGCTCATCAGGGACATCAAGGCATTTCAAAAACCAAAGAGAGAATTCGCTTACATTTCTGGTGGCCGGGCATCCATCTTCTTGTGGAACGTGTAGTAAGAGATTGCATAGAGTGTAATGCGTGAGACAGGATATACAAGACTAGAGTTCAACCCATGGTTATATGTGATTCTCCCACACGCTGTTGGCAAGAGGTGGCTTAGGATCTCTTGGGGCCTATAACAAGCAGATCTGGGCAGTCCTATGTTCTTGTTCTAATGGACATGTATTCTAGATGGCCAGAAATCATAATTACACAAAGCATTGAAACTAAAGATGTTGTTAAATTTTTAGACAAGATCTTCTACAGAGAAGGACTCCCTGATTGTCTGTTGACGGACAATGGGGTTCAATTAGTCTCAAAGGAAATGGAAGAATTTTTGGTAAAGAGAGGCATCAGGCACAAACATTGTGCTCTCTATCATCCCGAAACTAACAGCATGATAGAGAGGTTCAATCGAGTATTAAAGGAGTCCATCCAATTGGCTAAAGTCCAAGGCAAGGACTGGAGGACTGAGATAGTGGAGAGAGTGATGGTTTACCACCTCACTCCCCACTCCACTGCGAATAAAATTCCTTTTGAACTGTTCAGGGGACGTAGTCCCAACACTTATATGTTCCAATCGTGGTTGAGGAATGAGTGCACGGATGTTGTAGATTCTAATGTGGATCCTGATGTAGTACCCTGGCAGGTAACACAAAAGTTGAAGTTCATCAAGAGAAAGGAGTACTTTGATACTAGGCATGCTGTTTCTCACACGCATGTACGCGTGGGCAACAGAGTGAGAGTGCGTTATCCACAGAAGTCTGGTGGTGTTTGTAAATACTCTTCGCCTTTAATAGTGACAAAGCTATTCCAAAATGCGGTCAAACTTAATAATCGACGAATTTGGAATCTGGGTAGGATTGCTCCCATGCGTTCTGATAATCTAACTGAACCAGAGGCACCTGAGACATCCTTTGCCGGTACGTCATCATTATGCAGGAGCTCTCGTACTTGTGAAGTTCCTGAAACATTATGTGACTTTGTTTTGCACTAATCTTTCTTGCTTTGCTCATGTTTCTTATGTTTCCATAATGTGTCGTTGAAAGGTGTGTAATAGTTATCATGCATAAGTATTTGCCCGGCACATTCAGAACTTAAGATGTGTTCTTCGTTCTAGAGTGTTTGTGTGAGCTGGGCATGTTAGCTCTAGAATCTGGGAAATTCAGTTGCTGTTGGGACTAGGTGGATAGGACGTTTTATGTTATAGATGTATACTTTCAAATAAAGAAGAAGCAGTTTAACCTCTACCGGATTTGGAGTACATCATTACACTGGGCTTGTGAACTTCAGCCATCTGACCCCAAACCGTGATGGGGGAATTGCTCTCATAATGAATTGTAGTGAGCATGTACAAATCACGCCTATCGGAGAAGTTGGCTGAGAGCAGTTCATTGGAATGCAACACAGTGCTCTGGGATTTTTGGAGCTTCTTACAAACTAGCTCCTATGGGAATCCTTTGAGGTGACAATGAACTGTACCACATGCCAGTGCCAGCTTTGAACAACTCACTGAACAGCTCAACTCCAGTTTAGAAGTTGTTCACATAAAGGTTAGAACCTTTGTGAAGGAGTGGCTGGACAAGCTCCCATACAATCTTTCCCATGATTCTTAGCATGGGAGGGCAGCGTACAGGGTTTAGAGTTAAGTCCTTCCCTGTATACACTTTCAAGATGTATACATAGGCAGTAGAGCTCTCATGCAGCATGTACAACGTGATGCCATAGCAAGCTCTTTTGCTCACAATGTACTGCCTGAACAGCAGCCATCCTTTGTACATGATCAAGGACTCATCAATGGCTAAATTCTTTCCAGGAGTATAAATCTCTGGAAACCTGGCATAGAAATGATCCACAACAGACCGAATTGGTCATGGTCTGGATGGTCCTGGGGCAATGCAGCAGAATTATCATTGAAATGCAGCATATGCTGCAATAGCAAAAACTGACCTCTGCTCATGTACAGTGTGAAGATGGGTGTTACCCAAACCATGCAAGTAGACCAGAAGGTGGTGTAAGGTTTGGTGGGACTTAGACTCATAAGACAGTTTAAGGTTGTTTTATTTTGCTTTATTTTCACAATAAAGGTTGAATGCCTAATGTTCCTTTTTTCTCTTCTTCCTTATAGGTTTCGAAGAACTCCAGCCGCCTGGAAGGAAATTTCCCTCAAAAGAAAGTAAAGGCTAGGGGTGAGTTCTTACATATCCTATGTTTTCTTATATTAGCAGAAAACCAGGGGGAATATTGTGAGGTAACACCGATTACGTAGTGTACAACCAACACCACGTTTGTAATAAAAATAGTGTAGGATATCTAGTTACCGTCACTAGATACCCAAGCTTATACTTTGTTGAGACGTGATTTAGGCAGGGAAGTGATGACAGTGTACCAATCATGGTGTAATTAAGCGGTACGAAGAGGAGGTTTAGTTTGAAACCACATGCCTAGTTACCTCCCACCAATTACGAGCCACCTGCCTCCCTTCTACCCAGAATACTGCTCCGTACCTAGCTTAGCCATATTTCTCCTGAAACTTGGCTGGGCAGTGCACTATGCCGGGGTCCTCTTTGTTCCTTCCAGTCCTGGTCACACGAAAATGGCGGCAGCTCCGATGCGTCCTCAGGTTTGCCGTTAGGATTCTTCGCTATAAACCACGTCACCCGCGGAACAGCTTTCCCGCTGTCGGGTTTCACAGATGCTGGCGAGTTACTCTTAACTTGGTCTGGCAAGTGCCAGGTAGATGCGGTCTCATGCCACCAAACTGAATAGGATTATTTTTGCACTGCATCACTTCTGGGTCTCTCTTTTGCACATCAATGCCCCTGCTCTGAAAGCAGAGGTCTTCAAACTTTTTAATGCCACGCCCATGAAAAAAAAAAATCAGGGCCCCTCTTAGAAATTTTTACAATTATTCTATTAAATAGGCAATGTTTAAATAGGTCTACACTTATTTAAACATTGCATTTAAGTTCTGTTACCGTTTTAAAAAATGCAATCAAATACACGATTGCCAACATACTATTCTGGTCAGACAGGCCTTATTAACGCGTGCAAGTATTCACAGTCTGATTATTAGAAATGGGGGTGGGGGTTTTGAAGAATATTTGGATTACCTTCCCTTTTGACACATACTGCCAGTGAGGCTATAAATGACAAAAGATGTTAGTGATGGCCCATTAGAGAGCGGCTTACTGCCGCTCATTTTCCTGCTTAAAACAAAGCACTATTATCACCATCATGCTTCCTTTGGCCAGAGCCTGGCCCACTCTGGGATCACTTGAGGCCCCCCTGTGGGGGCCCGCCACCCCAGTTTGAAGACCCCTGTCTTAAAGGGATAGTGTGCTGTATCCATTGGAGGCGTCATTACCACATGGTCGTCTCTGTAGTAGGATCAGGAAGGGGAAACAGACCTGCCCGTCCGCATCTGAACATCGACCACAGGCTGTAGGGAAAGAGAGGATTGGTCTGGTAAGGGCTTGTCAAATACAACATGGATTTTCCTCAGGTCCACCTGACACCTGGTTTGTGCACTAACCCATTGTGAGCATAAGACCCAAAAAGGTCTTCAAATCCTTAAGTGAAATAGGAGTCCACCGGTGTGCCCTAGAATGTAGCCTTGAAGTGCCTCCATGCTCCTTCAGAAATTGGTCTGCAGGCAATTTAGCTTGCTGCACAATTTCCTCAAGGAAGTCCACATCCAAAAAGAGATGGATGTAGTCAATTGGCAAAAGATTTGCTGTATCAACTTTACATCCCCCACCAAAAGCGAAAGTGCTTCCCAAAATTGGGAAGCACTAAATTGGGGGCTGCCAAGAGAGCACTCCGTCTGTACTTGCCACTGCACATACCTGCTCTCTTGGGTAAGCCTCCCTCACTACGGTTGTTCCGATGCACAGACTGTGGTTGCAAAGGGACATCACAACTGCCATCATCATGCTCCTCAGAATCGCTGGAAGAAGAGTCATCAGATAGAACTCTGCAGACTGAAAAATCACTCCCATATCATGCTCCATTTTCCTCTCCCTCAAATGCAGCCTCAGTATCAGATCCTGCCTCAGATCTGTCCTCCGTAACTCAGATAGGGCCTGGACAGCAGTCATCCACCTAGATGCAATCTCTGCTGACTGGCGAAAACCTTTCTTCTAAAACACTGTCTTTCGTAGAATGCAGAAGTATTGTTCTAAATCAGTTTTTGGGGGTGTGCATCTGTGAGATGTGTGCAACAGTAAATAAACAAAAAAAGATTTATCTTTTTGCTGAAGCTACAGGTTTTCTAAAAACACTTAAAAAATGCAAAAAATACAGTATTAATTCACCTTGTCACATACCCAATACCACAGCATACTTTTGTCATTGGTTATTCAAAACGTTATTGTTGGGGGAGGTGCCAGGTAATTTCCAGTATAAAAGTAATTTCTTGAATCCAAAGATCTACCTTTGATCTCAAGAAGCACACCGTAGCATAGTAGCCCCTGCAACTTTGAGTGCAGACGTGCTCCTTTTGAAAACTCACAGTGCTATCACCAGGATCACTGGAATTATGTGGCAAGAGAGGACCACGTTTTGTGACAGGGTTCACTAAATTATGTGTCAAGAAAAGGCAGATTATGCCACATACTGTGCCACATTATTTTGACTGGTATAACTTCATTATTTTGTAATTTGAAAACATGCTAATTCTGCTGGGGCAAATATATCACCTAATTAGCACCAGGATAGCAACCAAAATAGGCAATTGAAAAATGGCCAGTTATCACTAGGAAGCAGAGAAAGAACTGACCTGTTTTCTCCTCTGCCACCGGTGGGGAATCTGTGACATCAGCCCATCTTACTGCGCGCTGACATCACAGATTGGTGGGAAGTAGGGTGGGGGCTGACAAGGAAGTAATTCCACGTCGCCCCCACACTTTGTTAATAATTTAAAAAAAAAAAGGAATCCTTTCAAGCCCTCCCCAGTGTTGGCCAATAGCTGACAGATGCGCCAAAGGGGTTACATTTTACTGTTTCTCTAATTTGGTTTTGGATTTTTATTGTTTTGCATTTTGAATGTATTACTGTTTTGGTTAAACCTGTCTGCTCTATGCAAAAGCTAACAGGGGGTTGATCGGATGCTAATTTAGTGACTTCGAGCAGGTTTACCTTGACAAAGGTTGTGATTTTTCCATGAGGTGGGTAGTGGTCCCCCACCACAAATGATAATGCAATTTCTTGCAATTCTTGATTAAAGAAGTGTGCCTGTAGTTGCTGCAGTAGAGCAGGTCTCTGTTTGGTCAGGTATAACGCTGATGTAGGCTCTATTGTAGGCATGAGGCATTTCCTCAGCAGACATTATTCCTCTGAACATCTTTCCCAGTGGAGAAGCTGTGAGTGGTGCTGTCAGCGTATAATATTCTGCTGGAAAACATTCTTCTCATGAGGCTTTTCTTGTAGGCATATCGTTGATGGATGTCAGAGCACTTCGTCATCTATTATTTCTTTATCTAGTTCTTCCCGGTCTTCTGGTGTTGTTGAGGTTTGCGTAGTCTTTCAAAAAATGTCTGTTCTGCGACATCACTTGTCAGTGCCTCTGATGCAGAGGTCTTCAAACTGGGGGTGGGTTTGGGGGAGCAGACTCAGATCAAGAGAAGCATCATGCTTTGTTTTAAGTGATAAAAACCGAGCAGCATTAAGCCACTTTGTAATGGGCCATCCTAACATCTCTAGAGCTCTATGGTGGAGCCAAAGTCACTGTTCATAAGTTTAGACAGGAAGGTGGTCAGAAAAGAGAATAGGTTGTCCCACTCTCCGAACTCAGGCAAGCCATAAAAGTGGTTGTTGTCCCTCCTACTTCTGTCCTCGAGGTTAGTGACCTCCCATCGAAGGTTCCATATTTCAGTCACCCAGTCAGAAGATTCTGTATCCTTTTTGTTTAGTTCATTTTTCAGAGCTGTCAATTGTAGCTTAAATTTAGACATTTCGGAATGCATATCTTTAAATTCACATATAGTTTCCGAAGAGGCACTGAATTTATTCAGGTTTTAATTTCCTTAAGTTCATGCAATAGAGTGTCTAAAGTAATGGAAGGCATTGTGTGACCCAGTGTCGTAGCTTGTGCAACGTTTCCTCTCATGCCTGTGCCTCTGAAAAATATATTTGCCTAGACTCAGGCCTTGTTTTCAGGCATTTGTGGAGAAAATTAATTTTCAGACATAAAATGGCTATATGTAAGGAAGATTTCTATGGTGACCCTGTGGGGACGAATCTTGTCGAGGCTAACAGAGTAATGTTGAGGATCCTAGTCAATGTGCAGTATCCATCTATCGCCACTAGATGGCAGTCAAACATAGGGATTTTTAATAAACAGTTCTGTCTTCTGAGAGGGTGATAAATTCTTCCCCAGTCCAAAATTGCGGCCGCCAAGATCAAGGGAGCAGGCCCTCAACAAGTCAGAACAGGCGCACAACGATCATTGGGCTAAGAGGGCAGTGGGGCGGTTCGATGACAGAGGCACACATTGCTAAACTACGCGTGACTCTAGAACATTCCCCAACCAACAAATGCGACTTAACAGTGCATTCCTTTACCACGCAGGCCTTTACCATGCAATTTTGAGGTAAAGGCATAACTGGTAAATGAATATGTGTAGTAAAGATCGCACCCCCGCCGTGTGCACTAAAAACAACCCGACCACCCCCTGACCCATAAAAAACAAACAATACTGAGCCCTAAAAACAACCCGCCCCCGAGCCCTAAAAACAATCCCGCCCCACCCGAGCCCTACAAACAATCCGACCCCCGAGCCCTAAAAACAACCTGACCCTCTGTGAGCCCTAAAAACGACCTCGACACTCCATGAGCCCTAAAAACGACCTCGACCCCCCCAGCCCTAAAAATAACCTCGACCCCTGAGCCCTAAAAACAACCTGACCCCCCTGAGCCCTAAAAACGACCCCAACCCTTAAAAACTACCCCCCAAAACCCAGCACCACACCACATCAACATCAGATCCTTCCTCTTCCTGTGCCCGCCCATCCGTGCTCTAGACCCCGCACTGCCTTAACCACACATATGCATGGTTAAGGCAAGCGTGATTCCGCTTGCGGAGAAACGGCATGCATGGCTCAGCTAGCATACCACCTGCACTTTGAAGAGGGGAGAGCTAACCCCATGCAGGCGCATGCAGTGAGTGACAGCATCCACCAGTATGGGGATGTTTGGGCGATCCATAGGACCTCTCTTATTCCCTTCCAGAGGGCTGCCTTCACGAGGCACACTGAAAGTGTGCCACATTTTGTGGCGCACTTTCAGTGCGCCTCTTAAGGGCATGTTTGCCTCTGTGTCCGTGTCCAAAATATGGCATGGGCACAGAGACAAAGTAATTCCCTCATTTGCATGGGATCACGACCCCAAGCAAATGAGGGAATGCCCTCTTGTGATAGCACTACATGTGCGCCGACATGATCAGTATTACAGAAGGGGAAGCACAAGCATCTGTGGCCCATTATACCATTGTGGCCCGGGGGTGCACAAAGCGGACTGACTTGCTCATTATGCACCTAGGGCACAATGTATAATACGGCCACTGGTGTTTTGGTTTCTTCAGTTCACAGCTTCAATACCTCATCAGGGTGGGTAAGTGCTATATAAAGGCAATTCACAATTACAATTGGCTCCTTACTGCGATACATTTGGGCTGCAGCACCTCCAGCATATATAGCACAAAGATCGCCCCTTTGTGTTACTTGTGCAGTGTGAAGATGGTCGGAAAACTGTAGAAAAGACTACTGCTTTATTCCCTCCCAAGCACACCACCTACTCCTGGCTGCAAGGCTTTACTGCAGATAGTTTTTCTTTGATAGGTGGGTACTTAATTCATGAAAAAAGGAGGGGTTGCAGGCAGAGAGAATCAAAAGGCAGCCATCTTTTTTGCTGCCAAGCTCCACCCCCCAGATTGCTTTTTCAATAATCTTTCACATGAATGGTAGGTGAGTGATAGTCCGGTAATTGACAAGGTCCAGTGTAAGGTTCTTCAGTAGTGGGAGGATCTAAACTGTCTTGAGAGCTTCTGGGAAGATGCGCTTTACCTGGATCATGGTGCTGAATTATCTCAGAGCAGAGGGCCTCAAGTATAGTCATCCAGTTGCAGCATCTGCATCACCTGGCCTTATCTTTTCGCTGCTGCACAGCAGTTGAGGTCAGGTGTGAAGTGAGTGATCTTGGTCTTCGGGTCGGCTTCACAAACCCAAAAAAATCATCCACTGAAAAGAAGAGCAAAGTTGGGGGGATGGGGAGACTTAGGGACCTGACACAATGGCAGCATATACATTCCCCGACCGCTCTACTGGGGACCCAATGGGATCAACTTTAATTGCTAGATCCTGGCCTCATCCATGAAGCAGGACTCCCCTTTTTTAGGGGTTCAGCGAGTGCTGCACTCGACTAAAGCAGCTGCAAACATCTTGCCACCCTGCAGCCTGAGGGATAGAATCTATGTAGAAAATGGCAGCTCCCATGGCAAAGATCAGACATAGGCCCAGCGGGTGTGAAGCGAAGCAGTTTCTAGGCAGTGAGGGTGAACCGTAAGCAGACAGAAGACACAAGGGCAGATGCGACTGACCCCAGAGGAGGCATTACTACCAGAGGCAGTACAGCAAGAAAGAAAACAGGCTGTGTCGCAAAGGAAGTGCACTGAGGAGCAATGCTTAATCTAACGTAAACAATATAATAAGTGCTTTTATTAAGGAATAAGAAAATAGACCTCGCCTCATGTAGTCACATGTAACATCAAGCTGGAATCATAACCACGTGGACAAGAGGAAGCAACAGGACTATGCATTAAAGTACAGACCAATAAACATCTCACATAATTCAGAGACAAGTGAGGTTCGTGTCACACTAAGCGTGATGCCTCACCATAATAAATGTACATGTAGAGTAAGCTGGGAGAACATGGCAAATGAATAAAGTAGGTTCTGAGAGGACAAGAGCCATACATAAATTACTTTACTACTAAAATAGAGCATTGTTCTCCAATAACAATGAGGCTGTACCTTAGACCCCTAAGAAAGATTTGCCAAGAAGATCACTTGCTTTTTTGCTCCATCAGATCCCAACATAGAAAAAGCCACAACCCCAAGTCCCCAGTGTAGACAGGTGCAGTAGGCACTATGGCACTCACCAAAGAGGACCTGCTTCAAAGACTTCAGGCAACCAAACATTAACTTAGAGAGGAGATTAACGCTGATATGACCAAAAGTATGACTGCCCTCAAGACAGATCTAAGCTCCAAAATTGATCTCGTTAACGAGGATGTAGATTCTGTGGGTCCTAGGGTGCAGGAAATTGAGTTCAAAGTTCCTAAACTAGAAGAAAGCAAGTTTGCCCGGAGAACAGAGCTTACCCTTCTGAAATCCCAGGTGAAGGCAACATATTTTATACTGAAAGACTTAGAAAATAGAGCTGGACACAATAACATATGTGTTAAACATCTAAGCTGCAGAAGTAACTGATCTGAGACCATTGTTAGTAGTCCTCTTTTCATCAATCATGGGAGACATTCTCTTACCCACATAGAGAGAGCACTCAGAGTTGGTGTGAGGAATTGGGTTATAGATTGAGGGGGGGTTAACCCTTCTCAAGGAACAACCACAATCTTTGACAGGGTGAACCAAAAAAAGTCACTAAATTAATGTTTGCTTAATATAGTAGCTTGGCACACAAGCAGTCGAGCTTAACTTGGAGCCACTGTATTAAATATATATGCAGCACACAAACAGTAATAAAGTGAAAACACAACACAAAGAAATCCCGTACCAATTTAGAAAAACAGAGTAAAATGTAATACATAAAATGAGATCAAAGCCATAAAATCCAATAAGTAGAAGCGTAGATATGTAATTTTAAAGGTTTAAGTAAAAATAGTGCCATGAAGCAGAAAGCAGTGGATATCTGGTCATGCTCGACCTGGACAAAGTCATAAGTTCAGGCCAACCGCAATGGATTGTGGGCCAGTTATAGGGACCAGGTCAGTCCTGCTGAAAAAGTTACCTTCTCAAAGCTGGTGTGCAGAGTTCAAAACTTCAGGATTTCACAGGAGGAGCTCAACTGATGCCAACCAAGTGTCCAGGACCTGGGGAGGCACATCTTGGGGATCACAAACTCACTCCAGAAGAGGCCAGCAGGGCTAAGTCGGGTCCAGGCAGTGCCAGTTGCAGCATGTCAGCTGGAGAGTTGCAGGAAGGCCTCTGGAGCTTATGTCCCTGTAGCACAGAACAGGAGATCAGATTGGAGTCACTCTGGTAGTCCTAGGTTCAAGGAGATGGTCTTTATTCCTTATAGCAGCAGTGCAGTCCTCAAGCAGCAGGACAGCCCTCTGAAGAACAAGGCACACCTCAAGCAGCAGAGCAGTCCTCTGAAGAACAAGGCAGTCCTCAACCAGCAGTGCAGTCCTCTGGTAGAAGCAGGCAGTCCTCTGAGAAACAAGGCAAGCCTCAAGCAGCACAGTGGTACCCCTTAATCTTGTTGGACACCCATTTGTGTCCTTGGGCCAAACTAACCATCCCTTCCAATTGGGGGTCTGATAAATTGTACTGTAAGCTGTCATTTACTATATCCCCACCATGTGTTGTAAAGTTTTGCCACCCCTCAAAGTGTGTTGGTGAGGGTATCGGAGGTGTGATCAAATCCTTGTTCTTGGATAATCCAAGACAGGAAGTCTGTTGCACAGTGTCATTCAGAAATAGTATCTGCTGTGGAATGAGGCATTCTCGAAATAGTGCTTCTGTTCCCTGAACCTGCCATTCCTTCGAACCCCAGACTGATTTTATGTCTATAGTGTCCTTCCATAAGTCGAAACCCTGTTCAGACAGTTGGGAAATAAAGGATGCAGAGTAAATCTGTTTGGTGTTAGTTAGCATATTTTTCTGTGCAGCTGTAGGTGCAACCTTATAGTAATATGAGGTCGGGTCAGAAGTGTTCAACCCTGAAAAATAAGAACATTTCTGTGCAAATGTTTTCTAACTACCTTTACGTGGGATACTGGATTTGTGTAAAAAGTGAAGACCATAATGTTGGTAACAGTACATAGTGTCTAAATCAGATGTGTCCTCTAACATTTCAGTGCTTGAAATGCAGCAGATTGTTCCAAATTAGACAACATATTATTTACAGTTTCAAAATCCCAATCATCGGAAAATATACTGGAGGTAATGACATCGTTTAGAGAAATTTTAAATACATGAGGTATTTTCAAAAGTTCAGTGGGACCACATACATCATAAGAAGCTCTGTCCCAAACTATACCATCAGGAATTGGAACAGCTGTAATATTCACGAAGGACAGGTCTCGTTGTTCACGATGAGAAGTGTATGAGGTTTCAGGACCAAGTTCACATTTGCTACTGCAGAGCGCTCTGGGAGATAGTTTCCATTCATGAGTAAGCAAAAGACAGCCACTAGGCCAATCCAGAATAGAAAAAACTGTATTCCAGTTATTATCCAGAGCTGTAGCCATGGTGAAACTAGGTAAGTCTTTTTCAGAAAAATTTAGAAGTCAGGAAGTTGTTGTTTACGGGAAACTTGAGCTGGCGTTGTTTCAGGTTCACTGGGATCCAGAGAGAAGGTATCAAAATCGATGAAGTAGCCAGATGCAGTTCGTTCTATTTTTGGTAGCTCAGCAGGTTTTGTTGACCTGGCAGACATCTCTTGTAGAGGCATATTGATGTAGATATCGGTGGTAGGCAATATTTGACATTTGTCTTTCATTTGTATTTTGATGTTCTGTTTCAACAGGAACGAGTTCCATTTCATTGTTGGAAAGTCCATTATTTTGTATTGGTGACTCTTCAAATGTTATGAGTCTTTCTGTCTGAACTTCCTGTATAGTAGCGAGAGGAGAGCGTCGGCTATCCAGGAGCCCACGAGGCCCAGTATTCACTATCGGCCATATAGTGTGGTTTGATCAGATCGATGAAGACAAATTTAGTTTCTTTTTTTCCGGCAAGAGGTGGAAGAAGTACTGTTCTTGTACCTTCGATAGCCAGGACAGGTACAGGCTTTCTGTATGATGGCCCAAATTCTTTCTTGTCCACAATCGTTTCCCTAACCAGATCCCCGACTTCAGCGATCCAGGCTGGTCTTGCCGTGACTGACTTGACTTCCCCAGTGGCAGTGCGTTTTACTTGTATGTTGCTTTGTAGTGCTCGGAATTCATTGAGATCCTGTAAAACAGCCAAATGTTTATTGATGTCAAATGGTTTTTCATTCGCCACTGTGCTTTCACAATCGAGATCAGGTACCCACATTCTCGTTCCAAATAGGACTTCGTAAGGAGTTACACCTCCTAGGGAACTTCTTGCCATATTATTGAGTGCCCGCTGGCCCCTATATAAGTGATTGACCCAACTACCACCCAAACCTAATACTCTTGCTGTTAAAGATTACTTTAAGTGTCAGTTTTTCCCCTCCACAACCTAATTTCCATCGGGATGGTACGGAGAGGAGTACTGCAATGCAACACCCAAACTTCCCATGGCTTCCTTGTAAGTCCTAGAGCTAAACACGGGGCCACGGTCAGAATGTAAAGTGCCAACTGCGTATGTCACTATAAAGACTCGCAAATCTTTTATAACAGTTCGAGCGTCAGTCAAGCGCTGAGGCCATACCCATAGGAATCTGGGGCATGAATCCACTGCCACCAAGATGTACTTGTAAGCCCCGTCTGATTGTAAGGGGCCACAGTTGTCCAAATAGGCACAGGCGAGTGGTCTGTCTGATATTAGTAATGGTGTCTGCGCTAGATATGCCATGGGTGAACCCTTCATCTGCTGACAGATGTCGCACTTCAAGACAAAAATTCTTTGTTTGTTTAGTTAGTCCTGGCCACCAATAGCGCTGTTTCAGTAAAGAAACCGTTGCTGTAACTCCTGCGTGTGCAGAACCTAGACCCTCATGTGCAGCTAGAATTAACCCTAGCCTGCGATCCATGTTTGGTATTACTCTATCCCCCACTCCTGGAATTTAAGCATATGGAATATTTTTTGCATCTAACTTGTAGGAGTACTTGAGTGGAAAACCTTTTGGTAAGGCTGTGCTGTTTTTGCGTGAAGCAATGACAGCTACCATTCTCTGTCCATCTATTCTTGTTTTTGAACGAGTGATTGCAGCTACGGCAGCAGTTCGTACTGCCCCTTTTGCGGCTTCATCAGCCAATGAATTCCCTTCAACGTGAACGCCATCACATTGATGACTCAGCGTGTGTATTACGTGAGCTCTTGGTAGTTCGTTTTTCAACTCAGCTACCTGTTCCCATAGCATTTTATGCTTAATTGTGCCACCTTATGAGTCTGTAAACCCATTTTGACCCCATTAGTGTATTCATTGTATGACTGGACACAGTAAAAAGATTTGCACACAATCAGTGTGGGGAAATCTCGATCCGTATTTATTAGTGCCAGTAACAGGGCTTTTAATTATGCCAGCTGTGCCGTGCAGACTCCTGGAGGCTGTGTCTTCGTACTGCTAGGATATAACTTGCCGTCCTGCATGCGACCCTTAGCAATCGCACATGCGGCGCTGTATTGTTGTTTACTTCCTATGGCCGGCTGAGCAGATCCGTCAGTGTAAATAATGTATTCATACTGATCTAGAGGCATTATTTCATTCGGGAGAGAATATTCTTGTTCATATTTCAGAAATGCTTGTGTTTTAAGTGTAGAGTCAAATTTGTAATCTACATCTGTTGCAGTGAGAGAATTAGCCCATTGTATCCATCTTGGATGTAAAGCTTGAGCATTTGGAAAGCTTGCTTTTGTAACAGCCTCTAATGCCGGTACTGGAATTATGACAATTATTCGTTTCCCCTGAGCCAGTGCTCTTTCTCTCACTTCAGCGGTCTGTACTGCTGTCAGAATTTTTTCTGTAGAAGCAAAACACATTTCAGCGTTTGTGTATAGGTGTGATTTGTATGCTATGGGTACTGTTTCGCCTTCATTGAAGGTTAGGTAAGTATATCCAGATTGACCCGCTATAACACAGATCACCAAATTTGTGGTGTTGACACGTGTGTGTAAGTGTTTGGACGCTATCATGTCAGCCTGTAAGGAACGAAGGATAGCTGTATGTTCCTGTGTCCAGTGCCTAACTGAAAAATCTGGTCTTTTTATGTCGTAGAAAGGTTTTACTTCTTCTGTGTAATCCAGTATGTATGTTTTGCCAAAATTTAGGAATCCCAATATAGATTGTAAGGTTTTCAGTAATTTAGGAGGCTGGAGCAGCACACACTTTTCGATTTTTTCAAATTACATTTGTAACCATCAGAGCCGAACTCCAAAATAATGTTGCTCACACTGATCAAGTGATCCTTTAAATCATCATCCGTCAGATAAATGTCATCTACATCGGACAATGCCTCTTCATCCAAATTCTGAAGTAACTCTGTTACCCTAGCAGAGAATAACCCAAGACTATTCTTATACCATTGGGGGAAATCGAAAAAATTGACGCTGGGAACCGAGCGCTGAGAATGCTGTCAAATACATGCTCTCAGGCGCTATATTTTGGCAGAAAAATCCATTTGAGATATCTAGCGTTGTTTTTTTTTTTCCGTACAATGTTATTCATTATTGCGGCACTGTGTGCATTCTGTACTGCAAATGTTTTAGTGCATGTGTTCAGATGTATGTAGTCTAAAACTAGACGGTATGAATTATCTGGTTTCATTACCGGAAACGAAGGATTATTCTTTGAAGAGGTGTGAGTTTCAATTACACCCTGGTATTCAAGTTGACCTAAGATCTCCCTGACCTGTTTTTTCGCTTCTTGTTTATTGGGTACTGTTTCTGTGGAGTTGGAGTAGTTTTTACTGGGATTACATGGTTAGGTGACTCAACATTCCACCCAACGTGGTTGCAATATAATGCTGGAGCAAGTGCTACCGCCCACTCCTGCGCGTATGTATGTTTTAAATATATTGGAACGAGGTCGGAAAAAGCTGGTAAAATTGCTGTTTCTTTCTTTGGGCACTCCATAACAATTTCAGGAGGCCAATCTTTTTCCGCTAAAAGGATGTCATAGCCATGAATCAAGTTCCCCAAAAGAGACCTTTAATTTTTCTGGGTTTGTCCCCCTCCATTTGGAGTGTTATTTCATGTAACCTATGTGGGACCCTCTTATCAGGTGTTTCCACCGCGATATGTTAATTCAACTCCGCTGTCACCAGAAATTCCATCAGGTTCTGGCGAGCTATTGTTACTTCTGCTGCGCTGTCTAGCATCGTCAGTGCCCATTCCCCGTTCAGAAGTTGAGTCCTCAGAATTCTGGGCATGTCTAACTTTAAGACCTGCTACCTTCTTCTTTTTAAATCGAGGTTTTGATTTTGGTTTCTCTTCTTTTTTGGAAGTATAGTCTGAAGCGTGTTGCATGTCTTTGGACTTTGCACGCTCTTCTTGTCTGTGTTCTGACCGTCATTCCTTTCGGAGTTTTTTGATGAACCCTGAAAGGAACGAGAGGGACGTGTATCAGTATCCTGATACCTGTCAGGTTTTTTTAATGTTATCACGATTCCTAAGGTTGTACTTCCTTTCGGAGGGCTCCTGCTGAGGAGACCCACCCCTGGATTGTGATTTATTCTCTCTATTCTTTTGTTTTTTATTGTTATTATCCCATTTCTTCTTGGAAGAATCAGGTGCTTGCTTAGTGTTCTCTTTTTCAGGACCACCCATGAGTTGAGGTTTTGTTGCTCTAGCTCCCAAACTATCTCTACCTAATTCAGCATAGGTGTCTTCGATAATTTTAGGCAATTCACGTTCCTGTTGTAAAGGAGTGAAATCCCTCAGGCGCTGGCGTATTGCCACTGCTGCTGCCTCCCCCTTTATGTTTGCTAATATAATACCTGATACCTAGGCAAAATGTCCTAACAATTTCATCCCTAACTTCAGAGCAGGTTCTGCTCCATACTCATTCTGTAGTTGTCTTAATACATCTGGTATTACTGCAAATGAAGGGATACTATGAGTTCTGGTATATATGGCAGCGAAAACTGTACCCCAAGAGGTACCATCATCTACCTGAGGAGCTATCCCCATTGACAAGCAGATTGTTAGCATTCTGTGGTTTTTTTGAGGGCTTGTGTATGGAAATACTGCCTCTAACTGTTATTTTTTTAGCTATCCAGAATGGCATTTGCTCACGTCTAGGGGGCATTTTACCCATAACTGCGTGTAGCGTTTGTGGAGTTATTTTAGTTGTAGATTCCTGAATTTGTCCTGCTGGTGTAGCCCTTGCTGGCTGAAGTGGGAGTGTTCTCATCACAAACTGTGTCAGGTTTCTGTTAAGTTTTATTATTTCTTTATGAAGTGGACGTAAGTCTGCTACTGGCATTGTGTCAATGTCTGGATGCATTGTGTAAGCTGCTAGGACTGGCCAGGTTGCTCCATCTCTTCCGAGCGGACCGAGTCTCACTTTTTCTTTTGTGTGTGGAAGGGCGCCTTTAAACCAGTTTATATGCTCCTGGCAGGTGAGCTAAATTTGAATGTCCTCATACGGACATTATTCTTTTGGCGTTTCATCTCCAGTATAAAAATGAAATGTATTTGTATGTGCATTTGTTTGTGGGAATTTAACCCATGAATAGAATACCTCTGTTCTGTATGATTCTTGTGCCTCAATCACGAATACGACTGTCCCACCCGTAGCTGTGACTCCATAGTGAGGGCAGTTCTGACATTTTCTGAAATGTTTATTTCATCGTCTTCCTCCCTTGCTGAAGCTGCACATTGTGCTGGCACAAGGGCGTCTTCGTCAGCCCTTATTTTGAAGAAGGAAAAAGTTTCAAGGAAACTGAGAGAAGGTTTTATGCACAATAGGAACTATTTGTCCTTCAAGCTTGATAAACCTACAGCTAATACATAGGATATGCCTACTCAGCTGTGGCGGATAGTTCCCTTCCTACTCCAGACGTCTCTGGGAAAATATGAGTAGGGGTCTCTGAGAACAGCACAACTGAACTACTCAGATTTGCCCGGTAAATAAGTCCCAAACCAACGTTGGCGGCACCAAAGCAGCCCTTCTGTAGTCTTGTGCAGGTCCAGAAGTGCACTGAAGAGCTGGTTTGAGGGTCCAACATTTACAGCTGGTGCCAGTCTTTGAAGTGGGAGGAACTTCTAGGCCATTCTACATCTTATTCTGGAAATTTCCCTCTTTCCTCTGCCCAGACTCCAAGGGTTCTAGGGTGACAATAGGCTGGTGTCAAGGTCTTTGTGAGTGTGCTGGAGGCAGCCCCTTTGAAATGTAAGTAGAGCAGGTTCCAGCTCCGTCCCTCCCGACTTGGCAGGATGGCCCTCAACCAGCCATACCCATGTTTTATTGTTCACTGTCTGGGCCCAATACACACTCCTGATGGGGGAGCAATAATCAGTCCCCGGCAGCTGGAAACTCTTAGAAGACCTCAGAAAGGTTAGGGTAGGAAAATGCCAACTTTCTAAAAGTGGCATTTTCAAACGTGTAATCTAAAATCTAACTTTACAGTTAAAGAGGATTTTAAATCACAATTCATTTAAGTCCAAACATGACATTTCTACTTGCTCCCAATCAAAAGTTATCACTTATTAAATGTAAAAATGTAACCCATGTTAACCTATGAGCTAGGTATGCCTCACATGGGGGTTTAGAGCCTAATTTAGGGGTGGCTTATATGTATATATTTTATTTTGCCAGGTCCAGTTGGCAGTTTCAAACTGCACTGCAGGCTGCAATGGAAGCCCAAGACCTGTTTAAAGGTCTGCTATTAGTGGGTGGCACAATGAGTGCTGCTGCCACTAGTAGCATTTAATTTACAGGCCCGAGTACCCGTGGTACTATATATGAGCGACTTACAAGTCAACTAAATGTACAAATCAGGTGTAAGCCAATTGTTCCATGTTTTAAGGGAAGAGCACAAGCACTTTCACACCGGTAAGCAGTGGTAAAGTACACATAGTACTGAAAGTCAACAAAAAAGGGTTCAGAAAACAAGAAGGGTGAAGGCAAAACTTTTGTGGGTGACCCTGCAGATAGGGCCAATTCCAACAGTTAGTATAAGACAAAATGGAGAAATGATGAAGAGCCCAATGGACATTGGGCTAACTCTTCAGTCACATAGATATGGAGAGAATTCTTGAAGCAGCCAAGAAGTGGGAAGAAATCTCTTCTCAGGATTACACATGCTCCCTATTTTTTCAGGACACTGCTTAGGAAACATTCCAAAATAGTCAACAGTATAACCCCATCACTGACAAATTTCAAATGAAAAACATCTGATATAGGTGGAGCTATCCATTTGGAATTATGTTTGAACAGCAAAAAGAAAATGACATCACCTCACAGATAGAGTCCTAGCGGCAAAACAGCTAAACATTCAACTTTTGGAAATGGTGGACAAGTAAGAGGCTGGTGGCACTGTCACAAGTGATGCACGAATAAGCTCACTGAAGTAACCATTTTTTTTCCATTTCCAAGCTTTATTTCTGTCATTGTAGATCATAAAAGCAGAAAATATAATACATACATCACTGGATTTGAGCAATAAAAAAATCAATTGGACATTATAAAATATAACCAGATAGCAAATATTTTAGTCGAGTTTCATAACAATACTTGAAAAAGGTTAAAAATTTAAAAAGAAGCTAAAACAACAATTTTGCAAATTGATAGTGTTAAAACATTAAAAAAAATACAGAAAGGACGTTTAATATATACAGGAGGAATTAAAAAACTTACGGCGCCTATGCCACATAGAATTTAGAAAACGGGACACAGCAAAAACAATCAAAGGATGGGTGTCAGTTCTCAAGACTCTATAGGCCTCCAGACACTGCCTATACCCCAAGTTCCTGCAAAGTGGTAAGAGCCAATGCCTCCTGGCTGCATTATAGCCAGGACAAAAGAAAAAAACATGGATGGCTGACTCTTCTTGGCTACTACAAGCAGGACATCCAATGGGAGTAGCTTTTGACCATTTGTTTGTAAAAGCATGAACCGGCAGGGAACCCAATCTGAACTGAATATATAACTTCCTTGCCATAAATGGTTGAACAACATCAAGGAAAGACTCAAATAGGTAATGGTCTTTAAAATTACGGAAGTCAGTAGTTAGGTGGCCTAGTTTTGTGCTCCCCTGAATTTCAGCCAGTCTAAGCAGTCTGTACGCTTTAACTAGTTCCAGCCTCGATATTGTCGGGGACACTTCCTCAGGGTGGGTCCATAAGTTTGGCCAACCTAGTCTAAAACACATATCTCTTATGTGTACGAACCAGGGTAGTTTTGCCACCCCTGGGAGTCCCAGAATCGCCTTAAGTTTAGACTGGTAGACTGTTAGTTCGGGGGTCGCCCATAGTCTACGCCAGAAGGTCAAATGTCGCAGACCAATCTCCTCTTCTATGGGTCTGATCCCAAGATCCATACGTAGAGGGATGAGAGGGGTACTTAGCGATAGACCCAAGAGCTGCCTCATAAACTTATTCTCAGTTTTAGCCCATCTACCTGCAGGGAGATGTCCCCAAAGTTCAGCCCCATACATTATGGCACTCCTGATTTGAACTTTATAAATCTCGGCCAGGGGACCCGGAAGTCTATATAATGAGTTCCTGAAAGATTTTGCTATTCCCCCAGGCATCTGTGCTAGCCTTAAACCTGCTTTAGCTCGCTGCGGGCCCCATCCAAATGTTTTGGACAGTGTAACACCGAGGTAATCAAAAACAGCTACCCTCTCTAGCAGGGTACCATTTAAAGAGGGATTTGGGCGTGATGTTTTGCTTGGATTAAAGACCATATACTTGGTTTTTAATGTATTGATCTCCAGCCCCCTGTCTTTACAAAATAGAGAGAAGCTGTCAAGAATCCTTTGGATGCCCATGGGAGACTTAGATAGTAACAAAGTGTCATCCGCAAACATCATTTCTGGCTCCTTGTCACGGACCAGCTTTGGGGCATCATTGTCAGCTACCTCATTTAATTGATCCACCAAAGCGTTAATAAAAAGACAGAACAATGTGGGGTCCAGAACACAACCCTGTCTTACACCTCTATTTACAGGGAAACGGGGAGTTAATTCCCCAAATTTCCCGTATCTCACCTGGGAAAAATTTCCAGTATGCAGACGCTTGATCAAGGACAGCAAGAGCGGCAGAATGCCCATTTGCTCAAGAACCGCCCACAGTTTATCTCGAGGTACCAAATCAAAAGCTGATTTAAGATCAACGAAAATCAAATAGAGGCTCCCACCCTCTAATGACACCATCTTCCAATATATTAATTGGAGCCTGAAGATTTGGTCAATAGTGGAAATATTTTTACGAAAACCGGCCTGGTACGCACTCAGAATTTTGCGCTCGTCCACCCAGGACTGAAGGCGCTCCAGGACAATCCTGGCAAACAACTTCTGAGGGACGTCAATCAGGCTAATCGGCCTGTAATTAGTGGGCAGGAGGGGTGAGCCCTTCTTGTATACCTGGCCCCTAACCAGGTATCCGGGATTTGCATGCCATTTAACATGGCGTTAAATATTACCCAGAGATAGGGGCCCCAGATATTGGGTTGTTCCCGAAATAAATCCCCAGGGATCTTATCTAGACCAGGGGCCTTTCCAAGAGGAAGCTTCCCAATTGCACTCAATACTTCAATCAGGGTGAACCCTTCATCATCTACAAGGGAATTCCCTTCTGAAGATTGCAAGATTCCCTCAATAAACTCTATGGCTTCATGTGTGGAATACAGTGATTGAAAATGAAGTTTCCAGACGTCTACAGCGATGTTCGGCTCAATAGGTGAGTTCTCTGTGAGACTATCTGTACGAACTAAAGTCCAAAACGCCTTCATATCCAAAACGCCTTCATATCCCTGGTGGAAAGTGCCTGTTTAATTACATCCCATCTTCCAAGCTCCCAGTCACTTTTTTCACACATTTTTGTGTGGGAAAGTTGTGGCATCACCGGGCTGACACAAATTTCCTACCACCCAGCGTTCCCCCGGGTCTCCCAATAAAAATGGTGCCTCACTCGTGTGGGAGGCCCAAGTACCTGCGACAGGCAAGGGCCCAAAACATTTTGTGATAAGCAATTTTGATGTCGCCTCAATACATTTTGGGCCCTTGCCTGTCGCGGGTACTTGGGCCTCCCACACGAGTGAGGCACCATTTTTATCGGGAGACCCGGGGGAACACTGGCTGGTAGGAAATTTGTGTCAGCCCGGTGATGCCACAACTTTCCCACACAAAAATGTGCGAAAAAAGTGATTTTTTTCAGCTAAATTTGAGGTTTGCAGGGGATTCTGGGTAAGGAAACATTGGGGGATCCACGCAAGCCATACCTCCCTGGAATCCCCCAGGTGTCTAGTTTTCAGAAATGTATGGGTTTGGTAGGTTTCCCTAGATGGCCGCCGAGCACGGGGCCAAAAACCCAGGTGACCCCCCTTGCAAAACCATGTCGTTTTGAGATAGGCAATTTTGAGGTCACCTCAATACATTTTGGGCTCTTGCCTGTCGCGGGTACTTGGGCCTCCCACACGAGTGAGGCACCATTTTTATCGGGAGACCCGGGGGAACGCTGGGTGGTAGGAAATTTGTGTCAGCCCGGTGATGCCACAACTTTCCCACACAAAAATGTGCGAAAAAAGTGATTTTTTCAGCTAAATTTGAGGTTTGCAGGGGATTCTGTGTAAGGAAACGTTGGGGGATCCACGCAAGCCACACCTCCCTGGAATCCCCCGGGTGTCTATTTTTTAGAAATGTGTGGGTTTGGTAGGTTTCCTTAGATGGCCGCCGAGCACGGGGCCAAAAACCCAGGTGACCCCCCTTGCAAAACCAGGTTGTTTTGTGATAGGCAATTTTGATGTCGCCTCACTACGTTTTGGGCCCTTGCCTGTCGCGGGTACTTGGGCCTCCCACACGAGTGAGGACCATTTCTATTGGGATACTTGGAGAAAGGCGGGGGTAGGAAATTTGTTATTTCTTTCTGCAGCGAGAACATTTTGGCACAATAATGCAAGGAAAATGTGACAGACATTTTGAGGTTTGCAGGACATTGTGGGTAAGATAACGTGTTGGTATCCACAAGAGAGACATCACCATGTACTCCCATGGGTGTTTAGTTTACGACAATATCTACAGTTGGTAGGTTATTCTTAGATGGAATGTACACCTTGGCAGAGAGACTAAAAAGACAAAGATTACTGCACAGCCATCTATTCCTCAAGCGCACACACATACTGGTTGGATTTGGCACGAGGGCGAGTGATGGTTCAGTATATAAAATTTTATTAACAAAAGATTTCACAAAAATGAAATGCACTGTCAATAATTAAAAGGACAAAAAACTGAACCAGTGACTCGCAGCTCGTGAGCTGTAAAGCCACGGCAAGGCACCAACCGCTTTACAGGCCATTCACACACCTTTCATACGTGATACACACAAGACCATTCACACCACCAGGCACGAAACCAACACATTACAAAAATTCACAAAAAGGGACAAGGTACACCCTGCTTGAGAAACACAGAAAAGACAAATATTTCTGCACAGCCACCTATTCTTCAAGCACACAGACATACTGGTTGGATTTGGCACGAGGGTGAGTGATGGTTCAGTACATACAGTTGTATTAACCAGAGATTTCACAAAAATGAAATGCACTGTTAATAATTGAAAGGACGAGAAACTGAACCATTGACTCACAGCTCGTGAGCTGTAAAGCCACAACAAGGCACCAACCGCTTTACAGGCCATTCATACACCTTTTATACGTGTGACACATACAAAACCATTCACACCGCCAGCCGCGGGCCCAACACATTACAACACTCACACCAGCAGACAGTGCCATTCAAGGGCCCATCACTTTCACACGCCCACATTCCTGACACAGCAACCACACCAGCTCACGGATTGCATGGAGTGGCGTCTGGCTAGCAGTGTGTGTAGTGACCAGCAGCAAGTCACTACTCACACACCGCCAGCCAAGCACCAGTCCAAGCACACCGCCAGCCAAGCGCCAGTCCACGCACACCGCCAACCAAGCGCACGCACACCGCCAGCTAAGCGCCAGCCCACTCACCACCAGCCAAGCACCATTCCACGCACACTGCCAGCCAAGCGCCAGTCCACGCACACCGCCAGCCAAGCGCCAGTCCACGCACACCGCCAGCCAAGCACCAGTCCACGCACACTGCCAGCCAAGCGCCAGTCCACGCACGCCGCCAGCCAAGCACCAGCCCACGCATACCGCCAGCCAAGCACTAGCCCACGCAGACCGCCAGCCAAGCACCAGCCCACGCATACCGCCAGCCAAGCACCAGCCCACGCATACCGCCAGCCAAGCACCAGCCCACGCACACCGCAAGCCAAGCGCCAGCCCACGCACACAGTCAGCCAAGCGCCAGTCCACGCACACAGTCAGCAAAGCGCCAGTCCACGCACACAGTCAGCCAAGCGCCAGTCCACGCACACCGTCATCAATTTTTATTAACAAGAATAAAAACACAAACAAATTGCAACTAGATACAAAACTATAACTACAAAAACAACAGCAGTAACTAAAGACATCATTCTAATGCCAACAGTGAAACTGAACAACAACTATATAAAACCATACAGACCAGGCAGTACACTATTAGACTCACGGTTGCTCCCAAAAACTCTTTCGAGTGTGATACAATCTGAAACATGTGGGCACACACAGCCCAGGATTAGAAGGACAATCGGCACAGTGCATACGACTCTCCTTCCGCATACCTCTTCGCAAACAGACTCAACATCTCTTACAGGGATTGGTTTTTTTGGGCGTGGGAGGAATTAAATCGGGAAAGTGGCGCTCTTTCAATCTAGCCACATCCTCCACCACTCCAGCTCTAGGAACACTTGCCTGTTCCACAACAACAAGGCTGCCTATCACAGACTCCTGAAACTGAACAAAAGTCATCTTTGACGCAGGAGAACACTCCTTGAACACAACAAAAGCATTAAAAGTTGCTAAATTGAAGAGATGGATGGCCAAATTCTTATACCAAATGTAAGCCTTACGAACAGCAGTGTAAGGTTCCAATCTCTGATCTACTCTATCGACACCACCCATGTACTTATTGTAGTCTACAATGCACACAGGTTTGCGCACTTCAGCAACCTGACCCCAAACAGTCACAGGTGAAGAACTCTCATCATGGATGGTAGTCACCATGTACACATCCCTCCTGTCCACAAATTTCACAGCTAGCAGTTCCTCACTACGCAAGGCACTGCACTGTCCCCTCTGAAGCTTTTTGCAAACAAGCTCTTTTGGGTAACCTTTACGGTTAGAGCGGATTGTGCCACAAGCAAAAGTGTCCACTTTTAACAATTCCTTAAACAATGGCACAGCAGTGTAGAAGTTATCAAGGTACAAATGGTGACCTCTGTTAAACAGTCCTCTAGCAAATTCCCACACAATTTTATCTGAAACTCCTAAAGTGGACAGACAACCAGGGGGGTCAATAGTGGAATCCTTACCAGTGTACACCCGGAACTTAAAGACATATCCTGGCCTACTCTCAGACAACATATACAGCTTAATTCCATAACGTGCCCTCTTGCTAGGAATGTACTGCCTAAAAACCAAACGGCCCTTGAACAGGACCAAAGACTCATCAATAGATATTTCTTTGCCTGGAGTATAGATCTCTGAAAATCGATCTACAAAGTGATCAAGAACAGGCCGAATCTTAAAAAGATGGTCACAGTTAGGGTGATCTCGTGGCAACGCCAAAGCATTATCAACAAAATGCAGCATCCGAAGCAAAAGTAAATACCGATCACGACTCATAATTGCAGGAAATATGGCCATTGCCATCAATGGACTGGTAGACCAATATGAAGCCAGGGACGGCTATCTTATCAAGCCCATCAAAAAAGTCAAACCCAAAAACTTCTTCATCTCATCCAGATTTGTGGGAGTCCACCGGGTAGCTCTAGAGCGGGGCCTAAGTCTGGCACTGTTGTCCCTCAAATACTGTTCAGCATACAAATTAGTCTGCTCAACTATCTCAGCCAAAAATACATCATCCCTAAACAACTGAAAAAACTGTATAGGCAAAAAAAATTCACAATTCACTCTACACCCTGCATCACCACTAAAGGCAGGCAACACCGGCTGCACCATGTTTGGATCAACCCAGAGTCCAGCACTACCAATGGGAAGCCTTACAGCCCCAGGCTGCAATCCAGATGCCTCTTGCACCATCGGCACATCAGTGCCCTCCTCTAAAACAGGCACTTCATCCGCACTGAGAGTAGCTTCATCCACACCGAGAGTAGCTTCATCCGCACTGAAAGTAGCTTCATCATCCGATGATTCCACGTGGAGAGAAAACTCACTGCCTGAATCTTCCCTCCCTCCTCTCCCTCAGACTCACTGTCAGTCTCATAATCATGGTCAGAGGAAGATTCAAAAAGCATACCAACCACCTGCTGAGCAGTAATTCTACGGCTAGCCATAATCCTTACTAATAAAGGTAACTGGTCAAACAAGTCAACAACAACAAACACTTTGTAAAATAAGTAATAAACAAAATGCGTCTTTATCACAAAGACCTATATACTCCAAAACTATACCACTCACTTGCCAGAAGCAGCTAGACTCACCACCACCTACTCTGCACAGACACAGTAAGGATCAACAATATCCCACTAAAAATGAAAAAGAAAAAGAAAATTACACATAAGACATTGCAAAACACATCGCAAAGAATTTCATGCTCAAAACACTAACTAAATATGCTGCCATTATCACACCACTTACAAAAAAATTAATTCATGCATGACAATAATACTCATTTGGAGTAAACACAACAAAAATGTTTTTCTTACCAAATAAATGCAACTACGCAAAACTGCAGAACAACCACTGCCGAAACCGCAAACAAGAATCAAAAGCTTTACACTAGAATAAAAAGGAGAAAAAAACATTACAATCACATATGCAAATATGCACCAGCCAAGCTAAGGGATAGGTGGGCCTAAGAGTATAAATAAAATATTCACCCCCGTAAAAGGGGAGCAACCCTTGCCCAAGGGGCCACTCCCCACAGTTAGTCCCTGGTGGTCTAGTGGGCATCTAAAATAACATTACATGGCGAGATCTGCCACCCGAGGGGGGCAGACAGCCAAAAACATTGCCCCCAATGGGGAGTGACCCTTGCCCAAGGGGCCACTCCCCACAGTTAGTCCCTGGTGGTCTAGTGGGCTTTTAAAATTAAATTAAGTGGCGAGATCTGCCCCCAGTTAGTCCCAGGTTGTCTAGTGGGCATCTCAAACAAAATTGCATGGCGAAATCCGCCCCCCCAGGGGGGCAGACAGCCAAAACCATTGCCCCCAATGGGGAGTGACCCTTGCCCAAGGGGCCACTCCCCACAGTTAGTCCCTGTTGGTCTAGTGGGCTTTTAAATTTTAAAATATTGGCGAGATCTGCCCCCCCCAGGGGGGCAGACCGCCAAAACATATGGGCCCCAAAAGGGGAGCGACCCTTGCCTAAGGGGCCGCTCCCCGCACGCTGTTTCAGCATTTAAATTTAAAAAAACATTGCCCCCAATGGGGAGTGACCCTTGCCCAAGGGGCCACTCCCCACAGTTAGTCCCTGGTGGTCAAGTGGGCTTTTAAATTTTAAATTATTGGCGAGATCTGCCCCCCCCAGGGCAGACCGCCAAAACATATGGGCCCCAAAAGGGGAGCGACCCTTGCCTAAGGGGCCGCTCCCCGCACGCTGTATAGGCATTTAAATTAAAAAAAAAAAAAATCCCTGGCGCTAGTGGGCATTCCTGCTGCACGATCGCACGATCGTGGAGCAGGAACGCACAAAAGAGGCATCGGGGGAAAGGAAAACCCTTTCCTTTCCCCCGATGCCTCTTTTGTTTAAATCCCTCCCTCCCCAGAGCCAAAACTCACCTTTGTTCCCCGACGCGATGGAAGCAAATGGCTTCCAGCGCGTAGGGAAACAAAAGGGAAACCTCCAATGACGTCAGCGCGCCTTGCGCACTGATGTCATTGATGACGAGGAGGGGAGAGGCAGGGGAAGGGCTTCCCCTGCCTTCCCCGGTAGAGGCACGTAGGAGGGCGGCCCACGGGGGGGAGCGCCAGCGCTTCCCCCGTGGATGGGTGCTAGGACGGCTGGGAGCCGTCCGACGCACACGCCCACCGTGACGTCAGACGGCTCCCAGCCGTCCGACGCACGGAAGGGGTTAAAGGTAGGCTTCCCTGGTTGATCTGACTTAGTTCGGCTGTTACATGCCCTCAGTGCATAAGATAGTGTTGCTGCACTGATCTGGAGAACCAAGGGAGTCCAGGCCTTTACCGGAGGAATCTGCGGTTCAGGGATTAACCAAAAGGAATCCTCGTCAGTAAGGGAAGAATCAGTGGGAGTAGCTAGAGGCTCAAATTGACAATTAAAATCTCCCCCTATAACCATCCTAGTATTCGGGGGCATTAGTTCAATAA
This sequence comes from Calotriton arnoldi, assembly GCA_963921515.1. Classification (NCBI taxonomy): domain Eukaryota; kingdom Metazoa; phylum Chordata; class Amphibia; order Caudata; family Salamandridae; genus Calotriton; species Calotriton arnoldi. The sequence continues at coordinate 700,180 of CAWUFW010004672.1, forward strand.
ATGTGGTTAGCATATCAATGGTCAGGGATTCCTGTGCGAAAGTTACAGGGCGTGAATAGAGGTTAATAAAGGCTATTTTAATCCTAGTTGAAAAAGTAAGCAGGGTGCACTGAATATCATCAGATGAAGTATTCAATTGTTCAACAGTACAATCCAAATGTGAAGCAACCCACGTACCTAAGCCCCCCAATGGTCTGCCTCTGCCCCCCATAGTAGCTAGCACATTAAAAGTTACATATCCCCTCCTAACAATGTCCTCTCTTGCCCATGTCTCCTGGAACATACACACATCATAATCTTGTACAAATTGCCCCAATCGGGATTTAGGAGTTTGCTTTTAATACCAGCGATGTTCCAAGACAAAACCCTCAGTTTGTGGCCTGAGTTCAAAGTGCCTTCATATACTTTATGGCCAGAGGGGTAAGGGGTTTGTATAATCTCTGGCTCAGACCCGAAGTCTAATACACCTGCTTCCGTTAAGGAGCTATTCCTAACCACACTAGGAATTATGGAATCGGGGGTAAAATGGGCTGGATTGTTCGACACATCTGTACTAACACCATCATAAACTTGAGGTCCCTGATGAGATTCAGGTTGAAACTCCCCTGGTGCATCTTCAGTCATACCATAGATACTCTGTAGCTGGATCCCAATATTTTTCGGCTTAAACTCTCTATTAGCCCCACGAGACCCAAGACTAGAAGTAAGATCAAATGGTAACATAAGTCAATCCACCTGTTCAAGGGCCCCATATCTGTTTGCTACTGCAACATTATACTGGATACTAGGGGGTTCGCCTATTGTTGGATGGGGTTGAAACCAGTATGTTGGAACTCTAGTGCAAGGGGTCCAGGGTGGTGGATAATTACAAGAATAGAAAAAGTCCAAGGTGTGTGGTTGAATCCCTGTAAGCGGTGCATAAGAACGGAAAAACTGTCCTGCCAGGATTTGGACTGTCTGGGGATTACTAAAATTAATGACTATACAGTCTCCTTTGATTGATTTGGGGTTCTTGCCAACTCAAGCCACTCTTCGAACTAATGAAATCTCAGCTGCCCTGTCATAGGGAAACTGTCCATGCCTGGTAAGCCAAAAAAGGCACTTATTCCTCAATTCCAACTGAGATGCCCTCTGGTCTGGTTTGATTTCAGGTACACCAGTTAGAACTATAACATAGGGGAGAGAGGCTGGAGGTAGATCTATTGCTGGGATGGCCAGTGAAATTGGACCTATGTTCTCACTCTCTACAGGGTTAAGCCTTTCCCTGCCTGACAACTGCTCAGGGTGGACAGGCCTGCTTCTGTGTGAGCCTTCATTATTAGGAGCAGGATGGGAGCTCACATTCTCGATAGTAAGGCTCTTAGGGCCAGGAGTTATCCTCCGTGCTTGGACCTGATGAGTGCCAGGTTCCTCACAATGAGACTGAGTGTTTCCCTCATGCACAGAACTATGAGCCGCTGCCTTAACAGCACTCGTTAGAACTGGGCAAGATGGAGCACTAGAAGGGCCACATCTATCTAAGGGAGGATGTCCTGCTCTATCCGTCTGTGAGCTACAGTCTTTCTTCTTTACTACAACAGATAAAATATTGACCGAAGAATTGGCCTGTAAGCTCAGGTCAGGCAACTGACCTCTAGCTATATTCCCAAGGTGGAGTGCTAGTTCTTCCTTAACAATGGCTCTCATCTGTGCCTCTAATTCCACTAACAAATTCCTCACCCATGAGGGACAGTCAGGGTCTTTATGGAAATTGGAAGGTGGTTCTGCCACTCCCCTAAGACTGACAGGTTCATCCTCACTGGAAATTATTTCTGGACTTGTCCTTTTCTTAGTTCCCACCCCGTTACCCGTTTTGCGCCTAACAATCTTGGGTAAAGTAGTGGTCGTTCTGCCTTTACGAGTTGTTGGCTTTACTGGGGAATGTTGTGAAGGTGGTAACAATGTCTCAATTGGGGCAGGCAAAGATTCTAGTAGATCAGAAGTAAATCCGGGACTAGATAATTCAGAGATTGGTGGCTCAGAAGGCTGAAGAACTGTGTCTGGGGTTAGGGATAATCGTCTCTCTGTAAGCTCTATTTCAGTCGAGACTACCCCTATAGCTCTTTGAAGCAACCTATCAATCGAAGTTTGGGGAAGTGGGGCCGGTAACAACACTGGTAGATGTTTTTTAGGTACACAACTACGCTTCCCCATGTCCAGAACAAAGGAAAAAAAACAATCCTGAATTACCCCAAAAGTAAGTCCAGGAAGATCAGGCTGTCCCAAGACACAAGGTCGCAAAAAACACTACAAGAAAATACCAAAAAAAAAAAAATACAATTCCAAAAGTCAATTAAACAAATAACCAGTCTGTTGGTGGACAGCCAGGTAAAAAGGTTAAACAAAATCCACAGATTGTTTCAGATGTGTCACCTATGTGCAATATCCCAAGTTCCACCAGCTGTTCCCAATGATGTTAAACGGACCCCGGAAAGTCCTACCAATTTTGTTAGCACCAAAGCCCAGACTGAAGGGGGGTGGCCCTGCCCTGCCTCTTCCTGGCAATGACGGGCAAGGACGGGCCTGCCCTTGGCCCGGGCTTTGCCCAGGCGCCGCCCGCGCACGTCCCGCGCGATGACAGCGCCTCCCCCTCGTTAGCAGCACTTGGGTGAGCAGCGGAGGATACTGGGACTTGTGGTCCCCTGTAGGCGCAGCAGGTGACTGGTGGAATGGCGGTGCTCACGTGGAGATGGACCCTGGGACTCCAGTCCTACCAGGGTATACAGAGAGGCAAAAGCATCCCCCAGCAGAGAAACATGCAACAAGAAGGCGTCCCGCGCTGCGGGGGGAGAGGCAGCGCTATAAGCGCGATGACAGCGCCTCCCCCTCGTTAGCAGCACCTGGGTAAGCAGCGGAGGATGCTGGGACTTGTGGTCCCCTGTAGGCACAGCAGGCGACTGGTGGAATGGTGGTGCTCACGTGGAGATGGACCCTGGGACTCCAGTCCCACCAGGGTATACAGAGAGGCAAAAGCAGCCCCCAGCAGAGAAACAGGCAACAAGAAGGTGCTATAAGTAACATTGGAGTAAGACTGTAGCACAATAGAGAAGAGACAAGAAAAGGTAAATGAGAGCCAACAAAATAGGACTACATTCAAACAGTCAGAATTCCTCTGGGCCGGCAATCTGATGCTCCACCAATCTGATGATAGTGTCCCAAAGTAGAGAAACTAATTTTAAGAAACTGGGTATTATTTGAGAGGGGTGAGAATCCCACTCAAATGCTTGTCAGGGTAAACCACAAAAGTCACTAAATAAACCTGTGTGTAACCCTGTGGTAGTTTGGCACAAAAACAATCATACTTAACTTAGAGGCAATGTGTAAAGCATTTATGCAGCACTCAAACAGTAATAAAAGTAAAAACACAACACAAGAAAAATCACAAAATAATTTAGAAAAATAGGAGTAAAATTTAATAAATAAAATGACAACAGTCCAATAAGTGGAACCGGAGTTCTGAATTTTTAAAATTTCAGGTAAAATAACACTAAAAAGCTCAAAGCGCCAGTCGCAGTTATCTGGCCGAACTAGACTAGGTCAAAGTCAAAAGCTCAGGCTGACCGCGATGGAGAGTGGGTTGGGTGCAGGTATGTCCTGGTGAAGAGTTTACCTTATGACTCAGTCCATTTCCACGCAAGGAGCCTCAGCTGGAGCTTTGCTTTGGCAGGGGCTGCGAGGAGGTCTGTGTTGGTGCAAAGAGCAGGCCGCCATCAGAGCTTTGTGTTGGTTAGAGTCACGAAGAGCACAGGCCCTCTGTATTTTCACCGGGAGTCTAGTTCTTGCAGTTTCTAGGTTGGAGGAGTATACTCTGACACCAGCCACGGGTTCAGGAGGTAACACTTGAGGGTCAGGACTCCAGCAGAGGCCAGCACTAGGGTCTAGGCAGGTCCAGTTGATGCTGGTCAGCTGGGCAGTTGCGGGGAAGGTCTATGGAAGCTTGTTGTGTCCCTTTAGCTCAAATAGGAGGTCATCCAAATGACCCTTTGAGTTACTTCTAGGATACTGGGTTAAAGGCAAGCAAGCCCAGTCTTCAGACAGAAGGGCAGTCCTTCCTCTGAATCTTCCACAGGTCCTAGGTTCTGAGGATGCCCTTCCTATAACCAGATTCAGCCAGTATGTGGGAGTCACTCTCTTTGTCTACCCAACAAATATTTTTGCTCAGTGCTTTTCACTCCCTCACCTGGCTCCAAACTGTCTGGAGTAACAAAGGGCAGGCAGGCCCAGTTGTGGGCTGTATTTGTCAGTGGCAGGACAGTCATCTTCAGAAGGCAGGAAAGGCCCTCGGGCTACCCTTTGAAGCACAAGAAGCCACACCACAGGAGAGCTATTAAGAGTCATGTGGCCTGGGACACTGGCAGAAAGGTACATTTGGTTTAGGCAGAAAAATACTGACTTTCTAAAAGTGGCATATTCAGAATAGTAACTTTCAATCTGACTTACCATTAAAGAGGGGTTCAAATTATAATTCAAATGAGTGGAATTTCTCGATCTGCTCCCAAACTGAAGTTATCACTTATTAATAGTAATAAGGTAACCTGGTGTTAGTCTATGGGAGAGTTAGCCTTGCTATGACTTTGGGAGTTTTTCATTGCCAGGACATGTACAACTTAAGTACACATGTCCTACATTTTAAATAGCATTCACCTTGCTCTATGAGCTTTTAACGCCTACCTTAGTGGTGAGGTATTGGTATTAAAAAGAATGCTTAGACCTGACAAAAAGGTTATTTATTTAGCCAGGCCGAAACGGTAGCTTAAAACTGCACTACAGGCTACAGTGGTAGGCCTAAGACGTGTTTTATGGAGCTTCTTTACTGGGTGGCAAAATGAGAGCTCCAACCCACCAGTAACATTTAATTTACAGACACTGGGTACATGTAGTCCTGTTTACTAGGGACTTATAAGTATATTAAAAGGTCCAGCCATATGTATACTAATTTTACCTTGTTTAAGAGAGAGAGCACAAGCCCTTTACCATTGGTTACTAGGAGTAAAGTGCCCAGAGTCCTAAAAACCAACAACAGGTTCAGCAAAAGAAGGCAAAAATCTAGGGTGACCCTACAGAAAGGGCCAAGTCTAACACTGATTTTTTCTTAGAGGTGTTGGGGGGTACATCTTGCACGATGCAATACGACAGACCAGCTTAGTTTGGGCCATAGTAACAGACCCTGTAGTGGGGGAGGACACCAATCTCTGCATCATATCACATGGTTAATTTTGTTTATGTTTTTGGTTCATAATAAATTCATTAAGTTCAAGGTCTAGTTCAGATAATATTCAGGAAGGTAACAATTTAAACCACAAGGCTCAAAAAACGACCCCATTTTGTCCAGGATGGCTACTCTTTTTCTAACACAATAGCATTTTCTCCCTATCTAAACTCACATTATGGTTAGAATATTTTCACTAAATACCAAAGGGTTAAATTCTCCTAATAGGATAACTAATCTTTGGCAGCACATGTGGGATAAACAAATATGACATCATACCCTCCAAGAAACACACATACAGAGGAAAGAGGAACATCAACATAAAAGAGCAAGTTACTTAAATTCAGTAATGTCTTTTCTGGTAAAGCCTCTAATTGCAAATTCCTCACTTTGTGGATTTCTCCAGGCATGCTAGAATGGATCTGGAAACTTTTGAAGCAATTCCACATGTCGGTAGGTGGAGTCGTGCAGCTCAGTGTCGGCTCTGTTCGTGTTGGATGTGATGTCGAGACCGCTATAATACCACCGCCTCTGTACGCTGACAGCAGTTTCTTTCTGATTATCTTCCATGCCGTCATACAGAGAGCCATTGAAATTAGATGTGAAGTGTGCAGATGCTTTGAATGTGGGATTTTATTAATGAGCTATACGAGTCCATTACAATGAGCAGGGAGGCGGAAGGGTCAATGAGGAGTCTGCAACTAGATAGAGTCTCTACTAGGAGAGGCATTACCAAAGGTAAGCCACTTAGACTTCTGATAGAGGCTAACTGCAGATTCATTACCTTGTGAAAAGATACTAAAGCAGTATCTTCTCCTGAGGTGGGTCTGTGGAATGATTCAGACCTGGAAATCCAGCAAGTCAGATCGAGAAACACGCCCATTACTTCGGACCTGGTTGTTAAGGCAGTAGTGCTTTGTGAATGTATGGAGGGAAATCCACATAGAAGCCGGGCAAATGTCCATGACTGGTTCCCCATGCACCAGTACAGTGGTAGCAGCCTTCACTCTGGTAGAATGAGCACACAAACCTTCCTGGCGCTGCTTCGTGGCTAGCCCATAGCAGCTTTTTATGCATAGCACAATCCATCTTGAAATGATCCTCTTTTGTCCCAGAGAAGCCACCAAAACAACTGTTGATCCTCTCCGTATTCTCTGGTTTGATCACTGTAAAAAGTAAAAGCTTTCTTAGGGTCAAGTCAGTGAAGCAGTTCCTCCTCTTTGGAGGGGTGTGGTGGAGTATGGAAGGCTGGCAGAGTAATGGAGTGCCCTAGGTGGAAGGGTTTGTCTACCTTTGGCAGAAAAGAAGTCTTTCTTTCGAAGGACTAATTTGCCTGGGAAAAATGCAGTATAAATTTGTTGGACACTGCAGATCATTTGCAGTCTCCTTCAACACCTCGATATAGTCCGATAAGTTGCATTGGTTTTTACCCCACTGAGACTTCGGTTCTCATTGCAGAGCTTGCATATGCCAACTGACATCTTTCATAAGCAGGATACTGGCGATCCAGAAGCCTCGCAGATGCTTTGACTGAGACCCAGGTCACAGTAGAATATCCTGGACTCATTGAAGCAGAGGGGCAGCTTGAAAAAGCACCGTATCCAGGGTGGCACCAATTAAAGGGAGCAAACACAAGGAGATGATGGACGGAGCACTGACACTTTTCAGACATTCACCCCCAGTCACGGATCTGGGTTGAATCCATCATCATTCTTTAGCTCACTTCGCCACCCCAGTTCACACACAGCTATATGCAAATCAGTCTTGACCCTGTGCCTCATGGGAACAGTCCAGCTCGAACTTCCAAGCCAAATCTTCCCTGGACCAGAAACAAGCATCCTGGGGCCGGTTTCAGGCTAACAGCCCTCATCAGCCAGGCTAGCTTGAATCCAGTGGCAAAGTGAGCAAGGGACCCACGTCTGGGCATACCCTGCCAACTTAGGGTGAACAAAGCAAATACAAGGAGATGATGGACGGAGCGCTGAAACTTTTCAGACACTCACCCCCAGTCACAGATCTGGGTTGAACCCATCATCATTCTTTAGCTCACTTCGCCACCCCAGTTCAGACTGCATGTACTATTTGCAAGTCACCCCTATAGCAGGCCATACAGCCCTAAGGCAGGGTGAATTATATTACATCTGAGGACATATCTACATGAGCATATATGCCCATGTGCTGGCCAGTTCTATTACTGACAAAAGTGAACAGGGAAAGCCACCTTAAGGTATGTAGTGGGCACTGGTCAAAATGCGTTTCCTAGCTACATAATGGCTTCACTGAAACCTATGGTGTTTGGTATCAAACACCTCGTATTAATAAACCCACACCGATTCCAGTGATGGATTTATTAATACATGCACCCAGAGGATACCTTAAAGGTACTCCTTGAAAACCTACCAACCTCTAGTGTGTTGGCTGACTGGCCCTGTCCAGCCTGTCACCACAGATGTGTTTCTGCCCCCTGGTCTGCATATCAAGGCAGGAGGCTTCAAAGGCCTCCACCGCCTGTGATATGCAACCTGACTTCCCCTAGAAGGGGGGGGAAACACCCCCCTCCTGCCCATGGACCATTTGGCACCAGTATAGGCAAGAAAATTAGCAAGTCAGGAGGCATGTCCACCCCAGGCGAGTACCACCCTTAAGTTGGGCTACCTGAAGTAAACACGACTAGGAAAATTCCACCATCTTGGTTTTTAGTGGAATTGGGTCCTTTGGTCAGGGTTATGACCACTTCCCACAGGAAGTGGTCATATAGAGGGTGTAGTCAACCTAAAGGTAGGTAGACCATTGGCTACTACCTGACACTCTCTGTAACGACCCTAAATACAGTATTTAGGTGGCACCCCTGATGCCAGGACTTCTAATTAGATGGACCAAAAGTGTACTGAGGAGTTTGCTGATCCGAGAACAGAGGAGCACGCTTGCCTGCTGCACCCAAGTCTCGTGGAGAAACTGAGTCATTCTGCCGCTGTGCACAATCCAAGAAACCCGAAGGGCTGCCAGTGCTTCGCAAATTGCCAGAGATCTCCCTTGGAGTAGAGGAGCTACTTCCCTGCAGACACAGGCACCAAAAGAAGCAATGTCCGGATTACCGTCCTGCCGCTAATGGGAAATACCTATGCTGCTGCTGCCCTGGAAAAGGTAGCCAAGCTCCCATGGGTCAGATCCATCCTCCCTCCAAGTGTGGGGATGCCAGGGCCGACCAGAGCCTCACAGTACCAATACCTGGGGTACTGGACCCCTTACGACAGCCAAGGCTTGTTATGCCCAGTCCAGACACCAACGGAGAGGAAAGCTGACCTGCACATCGAGGGACTTCAGGGACAGTGAGTAGCCTAGCTGTCCTGTTTGCCCCTCTGCAGCAGAAACCAAGACAAAGAGAGAGCCTCTGACCGTCACCACGGGACCTCAAAGTGCCTCTGCACCCACACTCATAGTCCGTGTACGAGGGAGGAGAAGGAGCCAACTGAGTCCTGAGACCCTCAAAGGCTGAGCCCACCCTTGAGTTTGCCAAGACTGGACTCCCAGACATCGCCTGCAGCCTCTTTCTACAGGCCCCCTCCAATGGTGAGTGACACCAGCACGTGAACCAGACATCAAAAGACACCACTGTACCAAGCCCCACAGCCCAAGAACTGGACCAGTGGTGTTCCTACGTGTCCAAGCATATCAAGGGTAAACCTCCCCCTGTGGGACCCCCCGGACTGGTGGACCAGCCCCTGCCTGAAGCCTATTTCTAACCAGACTGATCTCCATTGAAGTGAACGGGACAGCAGACACTGTAACACACCTCTGCACCCGGAAGCCCCCGAGGTGACCTGTTGCTGTGGCCTTGGACCTTGTCCCATACTCACCTTAAGTCCCAGAGAAAAGTCGCTGACAAGTGCTCAAATGCAGTACATGTTTTTTCCTTTATAGGATAACATTATTGCTTTTTATACAAAATTGAGAGGGACCCTTTATAATCCAAAGGACTAGGGTTCAATCAAGAACAACAAAGAAATGTCCTTTGGAAAGTACTTAAGCTCACCTTATACACTCATTCAATTCAGACTGCTTCCATACAACCTAGAGGGTTATTGCTACTGACCAAGAAAACTGCAGTCTGTCAACTTTTGAAATGCATAAAAATTCATAACTCAAACAGTACTTACCTGATTCAGATTATCTTTGTACCTAAATCCATATAAAAAGAAATGTTATTTTTATAAATTGGTGTTGGATTTCTTTATTGTGTGTGTCTCAGTTACTACCTTTGTGTGTGCAATAAATGCTTTGCACTATCCTCTGATATGCCTAACTGCTCGCCCACACTACCACAAAGAGAGCATTTGGGTTATCATTTGTGTCTCTGTCAGCCAAAGGGGTTTGCCTGGATTCTTTACACAGTGTGCCTCATTTTGGTCCACTATATAAAGAGCAAGCTTCCTACGGGTATCAACAAAGAAAAATGTACTGTTATGTTCCCTTGTTAGGCCCATATAGCGTAGCAGTTTATTTCTTACATTGTCCTATTTTTCAGCAGTAACCTTTTGCACATATTTGCGTGCACGACAATGTTGGATTAGTTTCCCTGAAACTAAACTTGTTTTAGCACTACGCCCTGATCATCATGTACAAGGTCTCGTCTCGCACTATGTACAAATGTTATCACCTATCTTCATCACGGGGTGACAGGGCTATCTACATATCCATAGCAGCACTAATCTATACGCACATCGCAAGGGTGCTTTATATTACAAAAGATGAGCATCCCCATAGATTAGCAGAGGAGGCACTTCAGCTGACACCGAGGGTCCTTGCATGCTGAGAATTCACTACCCAGCTGTCTGACATTTCATGAGGGGTGTCCAGTTCGTGACCAAGACTGGGTGCTTCATTCTCTCCCACCAGGTAATCGGGTTGGATCGTCCCTTGGGGGGATTCTTGGCTCTACACCTACACACACTCTAGGTACACTTAGAGTAAGGTTCGCATTGTAGGAGTACATTCAATTACTGCCTTGTTTTATATGCCTGCATATATATTGTCTTAGCACCATGGTAGAACTAGATCTACTATTCACGCGTTTGGTGCTTGTAATCACTTTTATCTGCTTCTGTCTATTAATCTTTGCAGCGACATGTATTTTACACAAGAATAACATTGGTTCAATAAATATATTGAAAACATCCCACTGTGTATTCTCTGTATATCTGAGAAAAAGGGAGCATGGGTAACAGAGAGAAAGATTCTGTACTGTTTCTACAATTCCCGAAGGGTCAGGGTTGTCATGTTCAGTGGTTGCCAGAAACCATTCGCTCTGTGGTAAGGTTAGGTGGGCTTACGGTGGCACTGTGAGCTAGCTGGTCTATAGGCCAACATATCCTGTGGGGTGTCCAGAATCAGTCTGGGCACTAGGCCCCTAGTTTATGTTGTCCAACAAACGTGCAGATCCTGGAACTACACGACATGGCTCCGCCAACATTGGTTGGGTTCTTATTTAACAGTCAATCTGAGTAGTTCAGTCATGCTTTCTCAGAGACCCCTACTCACATTTAAACCGGAGACATCTGAAGTGGAAAGGGAAATAAATTCACCTCAGCTGAGTAGGTATACCCTATGTATTGGCTGTAGGTTATTCAAGCTTGGAAGATTAAAGGTTTCCCTCATTGTGCAAACCATATCTCTATAAATATTTTAAAATATCCTTTTTAACAATGACCGAACAAGCAGGTGAGGACATTGAAGAGCAGATAGTTGCTCTAAATATTAGTGAAAATTGCAGACAGTTACTATGAAATTATTACATGGCCTCCCGGCAAAGGGTGGAGATGTTACCTTCATGGTCGAGGCACACAAAGCATTCAGAACAGAGGTAGTCTATTCTTGGGTTAAATTCCCGCCTGCAAATGCACGCACACAGTTGTTATACACTTACATTGAAGATGAACCACTTGAAGAATATTTTCCATACGTGGGCATAGAAGTCCCATTAACTTACCAAGAGCATATTAATTGATTTAAAGGCGCCCTACCCCATACCACAGAACACGTGAAACTCGGTCCGCTCAGTAAAGAAGGAGCAACCTGGACAGTCTTAGCTTCTTAAACACCGCATCCGGACATTGCTACTTTACCAGCAGCAGGAATGCGTACGCGGTATAGAGACTTAGTGAACATTTACAGGAACCTTACACAATACATAATGAGAACTTTTACAGTTCAACCTGCAAGGGCTGCCCAGGCTGCACAACCTCTATTGGTTACTTTGGGTATCAGCCCCAGACGCTGAACGCCGTTCTGGGAAAGATTCCCACCAGTTGGGAACAAATTCCATTCTGGATAGCGCATAAAACAGCTCAGCTTGAAGCAGTTTTTCCCTATACGGGCTTGCAGGAAAAACATACGATATTAACAATTTGCTTGCCGGTGGGGATGACTCCCCCGATAGAAGACTGTGCCACTTGGGTTACAATCTTCGTTGCTGTTTATACCAGAAACCATTGTACACCTTCAATAGCAGCTATACCAGATGTATTAAAACAAATAAAGCATGAGTACGGGGCAGTTTGGAAAAACTAATGGGTAGTTTTGCCCAAGTACCTGCAATTATGTTAACTACCATAAAAGGGGAGGCAGCAGCAGTGGCTAAATGCCAATGCCTAAGGGAGTTCACTCCTGCACAGCAGGAGTGAGAATTATCTAAGATTATCGAGAACACATACGCTTCACTAGGTAGGGATAATCTGGGAGCCAGACCTGGGAAACCAATAGTTAAGAGCAATTCTGAAAAGGATAACTCTAAGCAGGCACCCGATTCTTCCATGAAGAAATGGGATAACAAACCAAAAAAGAATAAACAAAACAATACTCAGTCACGGGGTGGGTCCCTCAACAGGAACACACTGAGTGAAAATAAAATTTAAAAAACCGTGAAAATATTAGAAAACCTGACAGGTATCAGACTACTGATACACGCTCCTCTTGTTCCTTTCAGAAGTCATCCGAAAAACATTCGGAGAGAGACAAACGGTCAGAACACAGATCGGAAGAGCAAGTCAAGTAAAAAATGGAGACCCATCGTACTTCAGACTAAATTATTAAACAGGAAGACAAACAAAAGACTCCTAAACCTCAATTTTAAAAGAAGGTAGCTGGGATCAAAATTAGAAATGCCCAGGCTACTGAGGACTCTGCTTCTGAACGGGGAATGTGCAATGTCTATACTGGACAGCGCGGCAGAAGTCACAAGAGCTCGCCGGATCCTGATATCACAGTGGAAACACCCGATACAAGGGTAAGTGTCCCACATCGTTTATACGAAATAATGCTCCAAATGGAGGGGGACATACCCAGACAAGTGAAGGGTATCTTTTGGGAGAACCTGGCTTATGGTTACGACATTCTTTTGGCTGAAAAAGATTAGCTGCCTGAGTTCGTAACGGATTGCCCAATGGGGGAATACGTAATTTTACCTGCTTTCTCCGACCTCGTACCAGAATCAGTTAAAAAATTAATACGTGCAGGAATGGGCATTAGCGCTGGCTCCTGCACTTTACAGAAACCATGTTGGGTGGGATGATGAGTCACCTCATCACGAAATCCCATTAAAATCCATTCCTCAACCACGGAGACAATACCCAATAAAACATGAAGCAAAGAAACAAGTCAGGGAGATCCTAGATCAACTGAAATACCAGTGGGTGATAGAGAACTGGACCTCATCCATGAACAATCCCTTGTTTTCGGTAATCAAACCAGATAATTCAAACAGTTTAGTCTTCGACTATAGACATTTGCATGCTTCCACACGCCCAATTGCAGTACAAAATACACATAGTGCCGCACTAATGAATAACATTGTGCGGATTTTTTTGCCAAAATATAGTGCCTGGGAGCAGATAATTGACAGCATTCTCAGCGCTGGGTTCTCAAAGCCATTTTTCTCGATTATCTCAAGAATAGCCCCGGGTTGTTTTCAGCCAGAGTGACAGAGTTACTTCAACATTTTAATGAAGAGGCATTGTCCTATGTAGATGACATCTATCTGACTGACAATGAATTGATGGAACACTTGGCTTGAGTGAACCACATAGTTCTTGAGTTTGCTCACCTGGGTTACACATCCAATTTCAAAAAATCAAAAATTGCCCACCTCAGTGTCCCGTTTCTAGAATACGAGTTGTCAAGTGAAGGCAAAATCCTGGCAACACATTTTTTAGAAAAATGCGCCCTACTCCAACCTCCGGTGGCTCTGAAAAGACTACAATCCATTTTAGGATTTTTTAACTTTGGCAGAACTTTTGGATTACGCAGAAAGAGTAAAACCTTTTTACGACTTAATTAGACCTGATTTTTCAGTGCATCATTGGACACAGGAACATACAAATATTTTACGTTCGATACAAGCTGACATAATAGATTTACACTAACCTGGTGATCCGCGTAGTCACTGGACCAACCAGGTACACCTATATCACTTTCAATGAAGGCAATACAGTACCTATTGCATACAAACCACATTTGTACACAAACGCTGAAATGCGTTTTGCATCCACTGAAAAAATATTCACTGCGGTACAGACTGCTGTAGTGAAAGAGAGAGCACAGGCTTAGGGGAAATGCATAAATGTCGTGACCCTGGTATCGACCTTAGAGGCAGTCACCAAAGCGACTGTCCCAAATGCTAAAGCTTTACATCCAAGATGGATTCAATGGATTAATTCTCACTGCAACAGATGTTTATTACAGATTTGACTCTACATTACAAACACAAGCATTTTTGCAGTACGAACAAAAATACCCTCTGCCGAATGAAATAATGCCTCTAGATCGATATGAATGTATCAATTATACCGCTGGTTCTGCCCAGCCCGCCGTAGGAATAAAACAGCAATATTCTGCTGCATGCGCAATTGTAAAAGGGTTTATGCATGACAGAAAGTTACGTCCTGGGAAGACACACACTCAGACCCACGGGAACTGTTCAGCACAGCCGGCAGAACTCAAAGAACTGATACTGGTACTACAAAATACAGATCGTGAATTCCCCACACTTATTGTGTGGAATTTGTTTTATTGTGTCCAGTCCTATAATGAATATCTACACTATTGGGGCCAAAATGGGTTTAGAGATTCAAAAGGCTGCATAGTAAAGCACAAGATGCTTTGGGAACAGGGGGCTAAGCTGAAAGAAGGGTGTGATGTTCTTTATTGTACTTTGTTTGTTTCTATTAATTTATTCTGCCTCTGCAGACTGTTCCACATAGAATGTATATAGTTGAGTATTCTGCCTGTGCTGAATATTCCATTCAGAATGTATATAGTTAAATGATTAGTTTAGTGACAGTTGATTTTCCTGAAGTTGTACTTGGATGTGGCCGGAGTTTCCTTTTGGTAATAAATACCAATTTATCCTGAATCTGTAACTGCTGGATTTCTTCTTATTTTTTGGAACATTCCACACTGGCGACGATTGGGCAGAGGAAACTTCAACACCCAGTTTCTTCACTTCCACAACTAACTGATTGGATCTCTACTATATGGGAAGTAAGTTCCTTTATTTCCCCACCGTGTGTTTTACTGCTTCTGAGAATTTCCATTAACTTATGACTATTTATACCACTTTGTATGGTATGGTATTCGTCTTAGTTATATATATATATCTCACCTCCCGTGTCCAGAGTGTGAAAGATCTTTTTTTTTTTTAAAGAAAAGTTAAGCCGCTCGAGCTCTTTCATAGTTCAACAGTCCTGCTTATTTTAAGCTATTGACATTTGAAAGGACACGCGCACTGAAGAGCACACTCACATCCTTTCTTGAGGTCAACGATCGGAAACAGTATTTGGCAGCTCGTGAGTGCTTTCATCATTTGGCCGCTCGTGAGTGCCTTCAACAATCTGCAGCTCGTGAGCGCCTTCATCATTTGGCCGCCTTCGAGCGCTTTCAACAATTGGCAGCTCGTGAGCGCTTTCAGCATTTGGCCGCTCGTGAGCGCTTTCAACATTTGGCCGCTTGTGAGCGTTTTCAGCACTTGGCCACTCGTGAGCGCTTTCACGTTTTGTCCGCCCTTGAATGTTTTCAGCATTGCAAGAGTTCTGCGTATTTTCAACTTTTCAACATTTGAAGGGACACGCACACTGCATGCGTGTTTCCTATCTTTGTGAAATCTTCACACTCTACAACATCAGGAGATCTCGTCTTCAACCTGGGTGAAACCGTCTGTCAGCTGCATATCCTATCGGCTCCCTGCTGTTTTCCTGAGACTTTCTTCCGTGTTCCTGCTACCTCGACTGTTGGACCACTCCTTCTTTGACATGCCCAGATAGTCAATGATTGGTGCAGTTTCTTTTAACTTCCTGCTTTTCATGAATACAGAAAGAGGACTGATCTCCTGCTAATGTTTACTGTTCGTGTTAAGCCAAATATTTTCTCTATCTATCTTAATTGCTTTTAATCTTCATTTCCAACTCTAACTTCTATTACTCTGTATATTACAAATTTTACTGTTTTGTATTTCTCCATTTCTTGGCTTCTGTTTTGTTTATACTATTTTCTTTTCTTCTCTTTATCTTGTTTTTTTTTCTCCTTTACCTTGCTTTTAACAGGTGATTTTTCGGATATCGTACCGGATATAGGTGTGTACTGCTTCCTGTGTATTTAATTTTTTGCATTTATCATGCAACATATTGCACCTCTTCCATTTTTTCTTACTGCTCCTGGCAATCTACCCTTGATTTGGTCTAAATGGAAAAAAGTATTTTTAAATTATGTCAAAGTTACTGGTCCTAATTTATCCTCTGAGAGAAAGACATCGTTACTAGTCCATTGTCTAGGAGCTGAAGGTCAAGATACTTACGAGAATCTACCAGATTTAGTTAATGAGGGAGATGGTGATGGGTTGAATGAATTTGAAAAAGCGATAGAAAAACTTGATAAACATTTCTTACCTAAGGTTTCAATAATCTTGGAAAGATTTCATTTTGGTAAGAGAAAACAGCATGAAGGAGAATCTGTAGAAGATTTTGTTACTGCGTTGAGAAAGTTGGCTTCTCTTTGCAATTTTGGGGAGAATACAGAGGAGAGAATTCGTGATCAATTTATGTTGGAATATTGGAGTGACAAAATTAGAGAAGAGTTATGGTGTAAGAATGATCCCACATTATCAGAAGTACTTATTATTGCGAAACAAGTGGAACATTCAAGTGAGTGAAGAATTACAAAAAACTAAATGCGTTGTTAAGTCAGATTCTACATGTGACGCGTCGGGTGTTAATGCTGTTACTTCCTCCAAAGGTAAAACTTTTGTATCTCCTAAACCTAAAGGTTTCTGTTATAGATGCGGGAATCCTTATCATATGGCAAATTCTAAGGATTGTCCTGCTTTACACATGGTGTGCAGGGTATGTGGAAAGAAAGGACACACTGCTAAATTTAGTAAATCACCTAATGTGAAAAAAGAAAAAATCAATACTGTAGGAGAACAAGATATATTATTGCAAGTTTCAGATATTAATGTTAATGAGGTGCATGAAGTGAGTCGTTCTCATCCGTCTGACATAGTATGCGTGAATGGTTGTGGGATAGTGATGATGATGATGGATTCAGGAGCCAAATTGTTTTTAATCTCTGATACAGAATTCAACAAAACCTTCAAAGGGAAAGTTTCTCTCTTGGCTCCTGATGTGACACCGTACAGCTATGTTGGTAAACCAATTGAGTTAGTGGGGTATTTCCAAGCGGAATTTGAATTTCATGGAAACAAAGCTATGGGAAAATTATATGTGCCTGTTAAAGGAGATTCTATTCTGAGTTGGCAACAACAAAAATTGCTTAGGATATTTTTAGATCCCAATATGGATCCCCCGGTACAAGTGAGGAAGGTGGATACATTGTCAGATCAACTCCGACAGGAGTTTCCCACAGTGTTTGCAAAAAAAGTTGGTTGTGTGAAAGGATATGTTCATCGTATTAGAATGAAGGATGGTGCTATTCCTGTGGTATGTAAAGTGAGGAATGTACCTTTGAGTCTTCAGGATGCTGTGCAGAATGAATTGAAGAGACTTGAGAGTGAAGGTATTATACAACCTCTGGAGTCCCCTGAGTCATTGGCTCCAGTGGTCGTTGCAACTAAGAGTTCTGGTGAGATTCGCCTCTGTGTTGACCTTCATCATTTAAATAAAGAAGTTGTGGAAGACAAGTTTCCTCTTCCTAATATTCAAGAGATGGTGACTTTGATTGGTGGTGCCAAGTATTTCACCACACACGACTTGATGTCTGCTTATCATCAAGTTAGGTTAAGTGAGGATTCTAAAAATTTGACTGCATTTGTGACACCTTTCGGTGTATTTCGTTTTAACCGCATGCCATTTGGACTATGTTCTGCTGCATCTGTTTTCCAGCGACTAATGTCTTCTTTGCTGAGAGGTTTGGAGGGAGTGACATTTTTTCAGGATAATATGTTGATATACAGTAATTATTGGAATGATCATTTATGTAAGGTAAGAGAAATATTGCAGATTTTTTAGCAAAGAGGCATAACGCTGAAATTGAATAAGTGCAAATTTGGTTTAAGTCAAATAACTTATTTGGGTTAGGTGATTTCAAGTGATGGTGTCAGTCCAAAACCTGAGTTGGTGCAAGCTATTGCTAAGTTGTCCCAACCTACTAAGAAAGAAGACATACAAACATTTCTAGGTATGGTTGAATTCTATGCTCGCTTTGTGCCTAATCTTGCAAGCCGGTCTGTAGCCATGCGTAATCGTTTGAGTAAGGGAGTGCAGTTTTTGTGGACTGTTGAATGCGATAAAGAGTTCGATGATCTAAAAAATTCTCTTGTGTCTGTTCAAGCTTTGAAAAGTTTTGTACCTGGTGTACCTTGTGTGTTGTATACTGATGCCAGTATTAAAGGGCTAGGGGCTGTTTTGAAACAAAAATGTGGATCAGATGAAGTTACTGTATTGTTTGCCTCAAGGTCTTTGAGAGGAGCTGAAGAGTGTTATTCGACTATAGAAAGAGAAGCTCTGGCAATATTTTGGGCTGTCAGAAAATTTTAACAATTTTTGTGGGGTGTCAAATTTACTGTGTGTTCGGATCATAAGCCTCTGCAAAGACGTTTTTATGAAAAAGGGACTGGATTGCATTTCATCTAGAATCTGCAAATGGTTGGTTGCTCTACAAGATTTCAATTTTTCTGTTGTGTACTTACATGGAGTGAAAAATAAAGTTGCAGATTGTTTGTCGAGGATGTCTGCAGATGGAGCTGATACTGTTGAGGAGATTGATTGGTGGAAGGAAGAGATTGTCAGTGTGTGTGTGGTGACTGGTGGTTGTGTTACAGAGGAAGAGTGGAGTCAAGAGGTTGAAAGAGATGCGGTTCAAAAAGAAGTCATCAACAATTTGTTGTCGGATGTGGCACATTGGAAGAAATCTGAATGTTTGGCTGGATTTGTTAAGGTAATGGATGAATTGTCTGTTTGTGATGGTGTTCTTTTTAGAGGTGGAAGATTGGTTCCTCCTGTGGGAATCAGGGAACGTTTGGTTGGTTTAGCACATGAGGGGCACCAAGGCATTTGTAAGACTTAAGAGCGTTTGAGATCCAAATATTGGTGGCCAGGAATGGACATTATGATTGAAAGGTTGGTTCGTGATTGCTCGGAGTGCAAGATGAGTGATAAAAATCTAAAGGTGCGAAAATCGCCCATGGTGTGTAGAGAAATTCCCTCCGAGGCTTGGGAAGAAATTGCCCTTGATATTTTGGGACCTATCAATGTTGGGAGTGTTCCCAAATATGTGGTAGTGGTAATGGATATGCTTTCTCGTTGGCCTGAGGTTGGTATAACCAATGAGATTAATATCACTTCTGTGGTTACATTTTTATCAGAAGTTTTTGCCAGAGAAGGTAATCCAAGGTCAATACTTACTGACAATGGAGTTCAATTTGTCTCCAAAGAAATGATGGAGTTTCTGACTAGTAGGGGAATCTCACACAAGAGGTGTGCATTATATCATCCGAATCAAATGGTATGATTGACAGATTCAACAGGACATTGAAAGAAGCTATTCAGATTTCAAGGTGTAATGGTAAAGATTGGATAAATGATTTAAAGAAGAGAGTTGAGGAGTACAGGCTCACTCCTCATTCTACTACAGGTTTTTGTCCATTTTAATTATTTAAAAACGCAAACCTTATTCTCTTGTTGAGCCACCCTGGGTAAGAAACTATTGTGACAATACCACAAGTGAAGAAATATTAAAATCCTCACATGATAAGGAATTGATTGCTCAGTATGAAGGGACATTTTTTTACAATCTACGTCTTGCTGTGAAACCGTTCCAAGTTGTAGTTGGTGATATAGTTAAAGTTAAATTGCCAGTAAGATCAAGGAATAATTCTAAGTTCAGCAATACGTATACAGTGACCAAAGTATTCAAGGGTACAGCTAAACTCAATGATGAGCGCATTTGGAATTTTAATCGTCTAGCCAAGATAAAAAATGTATAACTTCTTCCTTTCTCTATGGGGAGAAGATGTGTGATGTTCTTTATTGTACTTTGTTTGTTTATACTAATTTATTCTGCCTCTGCAGAGTGTTCCACATAGAATGTATATAGTTGAGTATTCTGCCTGTGCTGAATATTCCATTCAGAATGTATATAGTTAAATGATTAGTTTAGTGACAGTTGATTTTCCTGAAGTTGTACTTGGATGTGGCTGGAGTTTCCTTTTGGTAATAAATACCAATTTATCCTGAATCTGTAACTGCTGGATTTCTTCTTATTTTTTGGAACATTCCACAAAGGGCTGCTACGGGCTCATATTATTCATACATTGAGTCATCAACGTGTTTGCGTTCACGTTGAAGGGAATTCCATAGTGAATGAAGCCACGAAGGCAACAGTTCGTACTACTGCCGTTGGTGCAATAACTCGCTCAAGTACGAGGATAGAAGGAACAACTATGGTGGCAGTTAATGCCACGCGCAACAACGGAGCAGCCCTGCCAAAAGGCTTTCCACTTAAGTACTCCTACAAGTTAGATGCACAAAACATTCCGTATGCTCCGATTCCAGGAGTGGGGGATAGAGTAATACCAAACATTGATCGCAGATTAGGTCTGCCACCACCGCCCCTCCCTTTCAAGCTACAAGTGTATGCTTTCTACTTTTGGCTGAAAAAGACTTACTTCATCCCACCCTGGTTACATCTCTGGATTGCAATAGGGTTACTTTTCCTGGTACTCTGGATTGGTGTGGTGACTGCCTTTTTCCTACTTCTGAATGGACACTCTCTCCCAGAACACTCCGCAGTATAAGTCGTGAACTTGTTTCTTAAACCACATGCATCATCACATCATGAACTAAGGGACCTGTCCCTGATGAACATTACAGCAGTTCCAGTTCCTGAAGGAATTGTTTGGGACAGGGCATCGTATGATGTGTATGGTCCTACTGAACTTTTGCAAATTCCTTTCTTGGTTAAAATTTCTTTAAATGACATCATCACCTCTAGTACTTTCTCTGATGATTGGGACATTGAAATTGTACATAATTTGCTTGCAGAGCTAGAGCAATCAGCTGCATGTTTGGCTACCAACATTTATGGTCACCATGTTCTGCACAGAGCTAGCATCCCACGGGCTGTTTATAATTGCACACAATGAGAACACTGCCCAACACCGCCAAAAGGTAGTTCAAAGACATTTGCACAAAAGTTTACTTATTTTTCAGGTTTTGAAACTTCAGACCCAGCCTCACATTATTATAGGCTTGCACCTACACCTGCAAAGAAAAATATGCTTACAAACACCAGGCTGATATACTCTGCTTCCTTTATTTCCCAACTGTCTTATACAGGGTTTTGACTTTTGGAAGGACACCATAGACACTAAATCAGTCTGGGGGACAAAAGATTGGCAGGTTCAGGGAACAGAGGCCTTGTTTAGAGCATGCCTCATAGCACATCAGATGATATTCCTGAACAAAACAGTGCAACAAACTTCATGTCTTGATTAGCAAAAATGAAGGATTTGAACACACCGCGTATTCCCGCATTCTCGCGCTTCAAGAATTGGTAGCACTTAACACACTTCAGTGAGGATACACAAGATACCATGATACTTAATGGTTCTTTTAGTTCATCAGACCCCAATTGGAAGGGATGTTTGGTTTGGCCGACAGACACAAACAGGTGTCAATCTAGGTTCCTGGGTAACTCCGAAGGGTTTAGGATCAATAGGCCAGATCAGCAATATGTACAAACAGAACAGTCTGGGCTGGTGACATCATATAGTGTTGGGAAGTTGTGACTAGATTGGCTAAAAACCTCAACACTTTCCCAGGTGAAGCAACACTTGTCCCTTCTTTCTGATGACACGGATCTCAGGGATTTTTAATTAGGTCCCCGGACACAACGTCAAAAGTGCTTTTTGTATGGAATATACAATGAGCTATGGAAGATTTCTCAACAGGAAGCTGCTGAGAGACTGAGCAAGATCGACAGGGTTAATTTAGAAAAAGCTTTGGCTGTGGTTGATAATGGTATGACCACATTATCATCTAGGATTTATTCACTGGGCAACATAGTGTCTTCTGCAATTGACATAACACAGCAAGCCATGTCTATTTTACAACATGGGCAATCAGAATTACGGTCCATCATAATTCTGAGCTGGACGTTACAAACATTACGTTCTGGCCACGTGCCATGGTGGTACATCAACAGTAGTAATCTGTTTTTTTAATATGATCTAACGGATAACCAGATGGTAACAGCACGCAGAGATGCAAGGTATACTATGTTGCACATTGAAAAATTCAATAGATTACCTTTCACCGTGGGTGAGACACCATCCACAGACTGGATAATTCATGGTTACTTCACCCTACCGTTCACCACTTTCCAATTCCAATACTGTCTCCAATACCAACAGGTAGGCAGAAATGAAGTGCTTGGGGATGGTTATATGCATGAGTATTGGGAATTACCGTTCAGGTTTAGATGCAGGAATGGGTACACACAGGTTTTCCTTCGTGGTTCCGATTGTGAGGATGCTTTAAGCGGTTCCTTAGTCTGCAAGGACATTTCTCTCCATGAAGGGTTCTCCAGCTGCCATGATCCATCCGGTGTTCAAGCTGCTCTCGATTGGGAGCTATTTGATGCTGAATGATCAAGCTTTCTGCGGAATGGAACCGGGCATCGCTTATCTAGTGACAGTTAATTCCATAGTGACTTGTTGCACACAAGTACTGTTTCCACCTGCCCACACAGCTAGGGAGGCAGCGCTATAGCCTTCAATTAATATTTCCAACATACAGTTTGATTCTTTGAGCAAACTGAAAGCCATGCTTTTTCAAAAGAATGTGGCCTTAACTTTCGCCAGAGAGACGTTTGATCTCCAGGTTGCAAGGTCCTTGTCTGAAATACAGACACTACTCCACACTAACATCCCGCTGTATTTTGGGGAGCTGGTCCACCGTATCTTTTACATGTCTGATACGAAGGGAATAGTGCACTTTTTAAAATGTATCGGCTCTGTTCTGGTTAGCACCTTTCAGACGATTTTTGGAGTTGTACCATCTTTCATACACTCCGTGTTGGGAAGCGCTTTTGGAGGGCTAACGCTTGTCCTGCTACTTGTGGCGGGAATTCTGATCTTAATTTTTCTACTCCGCAATGGACGTCCCAGTTCAACTTGGAATGGAGACAGCATTGCTGATGCTGCATTACCGTGAGTGCACGGTACACGCTGCTTCGGCACACCTCAGCTTCAAGAACTGAATGAGCACTGGTTCTTATCCCTCTGGCCTGTCTGGCTTGACTGTATACAGCCACGGTCTGCTTTGTAGCCACAAATGCATCCTCGAAATCCATGTCTCGGATTACAATTGGTTGTGCCACTGGACATTGACCTACTGATGGGCCCATGTGTATTGTTGTCCCCAGCGTATTCCACTGATGAACGCATTCTTAGAGCCACCCTGGGATGCTTCAGCTCCTAGTGATGAGAACAACAGCCCTGCGGATCACTTATGGGTAACAATACCTCACTCAGCGTCTGCTGTGGGAATTGGATGGAATCACCTATGCTCCATAAACCTGTTTCTAGGTGCGCCTCTGGGATCGTTGTCTGCAGTTGTGGGCAAAAGCAATGTTGCGCCTACCGCTCGGAACACACAAAACAAAATCCGTTAGGGAACAATTTGGCCTGTTTTTAAACAAAACATAGCAAAACAGCTTTAGGTGTTTTTTTTTCTCTTCCAGGCACTGTGTCTTTCTGAGTGCTTGAGATTTCAAACAGTATATTAACTCTTAAGGCTTTATGAAGGGAAGCTTGCTTTTAGATGATTTTACATTAGTTTTTAAGCTTTTTAGCTTACATATTATCATGGCTTGCAGGCTTTTTTAGGATAATTCTAGATAGCTTTTAGATGTTTTCAAGAGTAGGTTAATAAAGTTTTTAAACGTTCTTCTGGCTTTATAGGTAGCTTTAATGTATCGACCTTTAGTATGAGTGGGTGTTATATTCTCGCATTAGGCCCATGTAGCAAAGCAGCTTATTTCTTATATTGTCCTATTTTTCAGCAGTAACCTTTTGCACATATTTGCGTGTGCGACAATGTTGGATTAGTTTCCCTGAAACTAAACTGGATTACACATCTAGCTTCGCACAAGATTATCATAATGCCCGGAACATCATGTACAATGTCTCTTCTCACACTATCTACAAATGTCATCTCTATCTTCATCCACGGGCGACAGGGCTATCTACATATTAATAACAGCACTAATCTATATGCACATTGCAAGGCTGCTTCCTATTTTAAAAGATGAGCATCCCGATAGATTAGGAGAGGAGGCACTTCAGCTGACACCGAGGGTTCTTGCATGCTGACAATTCACCACGTAGCAGTCTGACATCTCGTGAGGGGTGTCCAGTTTGTGACAAAGACGGGGTCCTTTACTCTCTCCCACCGGGTAATGGGGTTGAATCGTCCCTTGGGGGGATTCTTGGCTCTACACCTACACACACTCTAGGTACACTTAGAGTAGGGTTCACATAGTAGGAGTACTTTTGATTACTGCCTTGTTTTAAACGCCTGCATATACACATTGTCTTAGCACCATGGTAGAACTGTATGTACTATTCATGTTGTTGGTGCTTGTAATCACTTTTATCTGCTTCTGTCTATTAATCATTGCTGCACATGTATTTTATACAAGAATAACGTTGGTTCAATATATATTAAAAACGTCCCAATGTGTATTCTCTGTATAACTCTCTGAGAATAAGCGAGCACGGGTGACTGAGATAAAGGTTCTCTACTGTTTCAACGATCCCTGAGGGGTCAGGGTTCTCATGTTCAGTGGTTGCCAGAAACCATTCTCTCCCTGGTAAGGTTAGCGGGGCTTACGGTGGCACTGTGAGCCAGCTGGTCTATTGGCCAACATATCCTGCGGGGGTGTCCGGAATCAGTCTGGGCACCAGGCCCCTAGGTTATTTGTACAACAAACGCGCAGATCCTACGGATTAGTAGGAACTACACA
Source organism: Calotriton arnoldi (assembly GCA_963921515.1). Taxonomy (NCBI): domain Eukaryota; kingdom Metazoa; phylum Chordata; class Amphibia; order Caudata; family Salamandridae; genus Calotriton; species Calotriton arnoldi. Next base: position 724,958 of record CAWUFW010004672.1, read on the forward strand.
ACAGTACCCTCAGACTTAAAAAAAAGTCTCACATGGCCTAGGCACTAAAGTGGGGACACATATAGCCAGATAACTTAGAGCACAATTATATTGGAGATCTCTGACATCACCTGGGGCAAATGAAGATATACTAGAAGCCTTTTGCGAGTTCTATAAAGTTTTTTATTTGCAAGATCCCCTTCTAGGTGATAAGAGGACCTATTTACATTCCCTCGAGCTCCCCAGGCTCACGAAGGATCAGCAGGAAACTATAGAAGCCCCTATCACTGAGGAAGAGCCTACAGAATCTGTTAAAGCACTTAAATTGAGGAAGGTTCCTGGGCCTTATGTCTTTACAGCTAAAGTTTTTTTAATAACATTCATATCAACACTAACACCCCACCCAACTACCATTTTTAAGTGCTTAGGTTTCTGTTGACTAAAAAAAGTGGTTATTATCCAAGAAAAGTCTATTATTTGATGGAGTCTGTCATTATTGAGCTGGATCTGGTGGCTTAGTGGACCAATTCGCCCACTGCAGGGGCCTGTGTTTCAACTCATGGTCACAGGTTCAAATTCCCGCGGGTCCACTCTGCCTTTCATCCTTCTGAGATCTGTTATTCAGCGCCAAGTTACCCTTCTGGGTGAACGTGCGCTTAACAAGTACACGTTATGCTAGTGATTATGCAAGTGAAATTAAATAAACTGATCAGTTAAAATATTTCGGTGCTTCTATCTCCTTAAAAAAGCTTGAAACTCAGAATAAGGAAAGAGAAAACCATGGAGAATGACAGATAATTATAAACACAATGCAAGTCATCAGGTCTATCCAACACATCCTTTCTGTCGCACACACACTTGGGAAGGGTTATCTTGGTACATGAAGACATACATGAATCTAAAAGGAAAACGTTAAGGTTCCAGGTTTTTGCGTGTTTAAAGACATTGAAAGCTTAGATGAATGCCAACTACCTGAAATGGAATGTCTCAGACACAAAGGGGTTGACAGAGGCAAGCCCCTGTTTACGTGATTAGAACCAATGTCCATCTAGCATTAGCACATGCACAGTGTTCTTTCAAACAAAGTCAAAGATTGTGGCTTTATTATAAACTGATTTATTTCCATAATTACAATGCGCAATTGAAAGATCTTTCACCTGAAAACCATCTAGAGCTTCTGATCCAACCGACTGGAGCTACCACTATTTTGTATTCACAGACTGATTGTGTCCACAGTCTCCATTTAGAATTTGGAGTTTACAGTGGTACTGTAAACATGATATCCAAAACGTGGATTGTGAGTGCTTGGCACGAAGGGGGTAGATCAATCATGGACTTGCTGTACACGACTGGTGGTGCTTTACAAATTTGACTTACGTTTAGACAAACATACATTGTTCAAATAGATTTTGCAGGTGCTACTGTCTGTAACTGATGAGGCTGCAGGGACAAATCAAAATCTGCTAATTTGGCAATTTAACTTCCAAAATTCAAGATCATGACAAAAGTGAACTGAGCTTTCCTCGTTGCTGTTCCCCACATTTCTGCAATACCTTTTAGAGTATCAAAACCAGATGTTCATGATGTCTCTCAAAACATTGTTCCAAAACTGGAAGCCTGGATCCTTCTGTGCTCAGGTATTTAGTTCAGCTTTACGTATGTTCTGGGGCTATTGGTACAATGGAGTTCAATATAAAAACAAGCTAAACATAAGTTTATTCATGTGAAAAGTGGAAATGCAAACTATTCTGCCTATGGGAGAACTAGTCAAAAAAGGAACAAGGGGTGACCCGGTGTTCCTGCGAATCTGGGTTATTAAATAATATACATATACAACTGTACCGTCAGATTTATGTTACAAGAACCACTCAATTTGGGAGAGAATGTAGGGTGGGGGCAATGAACTGATCATACAAAACACCTCTGTATAAATCCAAAAAATAGCAATAAGATTGAATTTAAACAGAATTCATGGAGTTTTATTTTCTTCAGTGAACACTAGAAGAACATGTAGGTGCTCTATCTGACTGCACAGTGATAGTGATTAGTGACATGAGTGTAAAGGTGCACAGCAGAATGGTGAAAAGCAAATAAAATGTTGGCTGCTAATATGGTTCAGTTTAATACACCAACAACAATAATAAATTAAGATGTATATTCTACATTGAATGTCTAGCCAACAAATTAAATAGTAAGCTGACGTTTCAACCCCAATTGTTCCATCAGCCCAACATGATGGTAGCATCCTCCAATCTAATAAAACATTTATTATCCATTTGAAAATTTGGTTAGTGAAAACTCATAAATACAATTATACACAGCGATCGTACCTCAGAGTGGCTAAACAGGGCAAGGCCATAGTGCAAATCTATAAGCATCTATAATTAGGAAAAATTAGAGAGATCATAATGGTATTTGAGATACATTCCATCTTTCGCATGCTAATTGACAAATAAATTACATGTTAACAGAAACCGATGTAGGTGGTGCTTCAATGGACTCCCACAACAGTTCCTGTTGATGTGGGAGTCCACCTAAATCAGTTTGCGTTTTTAACTTTGCCAAATGTTCCCTCAATATATCTTAGACACAGAATACCAGCAGGTAATTTTAGACAAAGATCCCGCTGTTATGCAGCTTAAAGCTCACCCAGATACACCAGGTATCGTGGGTGAGCACCCAAGGATGAAGCATGCTACTAGTTCACTTTTGGGAGCTTACTGTTGTGTGGGGGCATAAGTTGCGTTTCTGCTCTCGCCTCACCTGGTCTCTCAGCACAGCGTTCCGATTTCCTCATGCCTCTGAGGTTTCCTTTCTCTCCTTCCCTTTGGGACTCTCCGGTCCGCCACAGGTCTTCCCGATTGCGCAGAGAAAGTCTCCCTCTTACTGGAACTTTCCAGCTTTTCCTGGCTGGCCGCCATTTTGGAAGTTAGGGGTCCAGCTTGCATACTTCCAGCCTGCATACACTTCCGGGTTGGGGCATTAAATGGCGAGGCAACCACAGGCACACAGCGGGTGCCCCACTGGTGCACCAAAGGCAAGCCGGTCTGCGCCCGTCCGCGCCTGGACGGCGCCAGGCACGCTGCCCATTTTTCCCCAGATGTAAAGGACATCCTGGTAAGAACTTACTCCAGGACAGGTCTCCTTGAGCTGTGTCCCAAATTAGACCATGGAGGGTGTGCTAACAAACTTGAGTTCGCCACTGGGGTGGCTGAATACTGTCAGCACTGCAATTTCAGACCCAACAAGGGTCTGGCTCCTGTCCCGGTCTCCCTCAGGTGGCTCCAGGAAGTGGGGGTGGGAAAGAAAACAGGGGCCAATATCAAACTTGGTCTCAAGTCCAGTCCTATCCAGGGGGCACTTATAAATGCACGCTCCATGCCCAGACATAAAACTGAAATTGCTCTGGTTATCCAAACCCTCAAATTGGACTGCCTCTTTGTCACCGAGACGTGGGCCAGAGACAATTCGGGTCCCGACTTGGCAGACGCTGTCCCCCCTGGCTATATCATTCTTAGATGCGACCGCCTAGACCGCAGAGGTGGCCCGGGAGTCACTTAGATGCACTCTTAGTACTGTGGACAGTGACCCCAGCTCACCACTGGAAATAGCCTCCTTAGGGATTAAGCTATCTGACAACTATAACTTCTCAAGCCTTCTAGTATACCGCCCTCCAGGCCAAGAACCAGGTTTTCGGAGGTATGGTGTAAAACACTGGAACCATTTCTCACCACGACTCACCTCATCACCTTTGGGGACTTTAACTATCATCTAGATAACAAACAGGATAAGGATTCAGGGCTCCTCCTAGAACTCATGTCTTCCTTGGGATTTGAGCAACTGGTCCAATCTCCTACCCATACCGCCGGCCACACCATGGATGGCATTGTCACCAACCATGACAACTTAGTGATTGAGAACGTTCAGCCCCTCAGCTGCATTGACCACTGGCTGATCGAGTTCAAGGTTTGCCCTAACCTCCCCACTATGATGGAGGACTCCACTCCGAGGTGCCTATGTTGTAGGGATATGAACAAACTTACAGCCGCTAAATGGGAGGTTGCCTTGGCTACGGCCTGTGCAGGTAGGCACATCCCGTTGCCTCCAACGGCGGATGGTTTCCGCAACTGGATCAACAAGGCCATTGACATTGCTGCCCAATATAAAAACTGCATCATCAGAAGAACCAAACCATCGGCCCCATGGTTCTCAACAGAGCTCAGATCCCTTAGGCAGGACTGCCGCAGACAAGAACGTAGATGGCGCGCAGACCCAGCTCAAGGGTAAAGGCTAAGCAGAAAACTCTGCTGAGAAAATACAAGCATGCCATCTTTCAAGCCAAATCCCTTTTAATTACCGAAAAGATTCATTCAGCAGACAATTCCTCTAGTATGCTATTTAAGGTCATTAAGAAGATCTCGGAGCCACCAGGGACACAGTTGCTGACCCCCTCCCAGGATTTCTGTGACAGAGTAGCCAATTACTTCCAGGACAAAGTCCTCACAATATTTTAGGAGTTCAGCCCTATGGAAGCTGTAGAATCTAATGCTGAAGAGGCCACCCAAGACTGCGAGCAGCATGTCCTTACTTCCTTCCCACTTATCACAGTTCAGCAAACTAAAGATCTCTTAATGGGCCTTAAATCCGGGGCACGGTCAGACCCCTGTAGGCCCTCAATACTCAAACTGGTCCTGACCCTGTAGCAAACTCCCTGTGTAGGGTGTTTAATAATATTCTCCTATCCGGTAGCTATCCGGCTACCTGGAAGGAAGAAATCTTTTCACCGCTACTCAAAAAACCCAAAGTTGATCCTTTAGAGGTGAAGAATTTCCGCCCTATCTCCCTTCTGCCAGTCTCTGCTAAAATATTGGAGAAATTCATCAACACAGAGCTGATGAATCACAGGAGATCTTAGACCACTCTCAAAACAGGTTTTGCGCCGGCCACAGCACTGAGTCTGCCCTCATTGCTGCCACTGATCATATTCGTATGCAGGTGGATCAGGGGGGATAGGCGGTTGTGATTATGCTCGATCTGTCGGCGGCATTCGACACCGTCTCCCCGGCGCGCATGGTTCCATGTCTGCAGGAAGTGGGAGTTTTGGGAAAGGCCCTGCAGTTTATCCACTCTTATGTCTGGGAGAACGAACATCGTCAGCTGCAGAGGTTTTAGAGCCAGGGCTTTCAGACTTCCTTGTGGGGTTCGCCAGGGTTCCTCTCTGAGCCCCACCCTCTTTAACATTTATGTGACCCCTCTGGCCAAGTTGGTGAGATCTTTTGAGTTCCAGGTGATTTCTTATGCGGACGACACACAAATCATTGTTTCCATCTTGAATGATTTGCGACTGGTCGCAGAGAAATTTAATAAGTGCATGGCAAGCATTATCTGCTGGATGAGAGGTAACTCCCTAAAGATCCATGCCGATAAGACAGAGATACTGGTATTTGGTACGCAAAATTCAATCTGGTCAAATGCCTGGTGGTCGGCAGACTGTGGTCCCCTTCCTATTCCGGTTAGGACAGCAAAAAACCTGGGGGTCACTTTTGATGAGGCTCTGACCTTTGATGCCCAGGTCAGCCGTACTGCCAGCACCTGTTTCTATATCCTAAAAACCCTTAGAAAGGTGCTTACATTCCGTCTGAACTGTATCGGTGTACCATCATTGCACTGGTCCCCTCTCGGCTTGACTACTGCAATACTCTGTATCTCAACATCAATGCAGCTTCTCCGAACAAGCTTCAGGTTGTCCAGAATGCGGCGGCCAGGTTGATCCTTAATATTCCGAAGCACCAATCAGCCAGGGAAGGGTTGCGTGCCTTGCACTGGCTCCTCATTAGGAAGCACATCTATCCACAGAAGCCCACAACAACTTCAGAGCCGCCACCAACGCACACCATCAACTCATCAGAGAAACGAGGAAAAAAGCGATTGAAGACAGAATCTCCACCCACGCGCACAACAGCAAGGAACTCATCAGCATCATCAAGGAGTTCGCTCAACCCACCAGCGAGTCTACCGACATCCCTCCCTCACAAGACCTCTGCGACAAACTCAGCACCTTTTTCCACCACAAAATCAAGAGCATCTACGACAACTTCGACAAAGACAACCAACACACTGAACCCTCGCCAACCACCCCCGACACCCGGAAACCAGCGATTGACGACTGGACAGCCCTCACCGAAGACACACTGAAGACAATGAAGTCAATCCACTCAGGGGCCCCCACGGACCCCTGCCCCCACCACATCTTCAACAGAGCCGCCGACACCATCGCACCCATGCCCAGCCACACCATCAACCGCTCCCTGGCGACCGCCTCGTTCCCAGACGACTGGAAACACGCCAAAGTCAACACCCTCCTAAAGAAACCCTCAGCAGCCCCCACCGACCTCAAAAACTACAGACCCATCTCCCTGCTCCCGTTCCCAGCGAAAGTCATCGAGAAAGCCATCAACAGCCAACTCACCACTTTCATTGAAGAACACAACATCCTCGACTCCTTCCAATCCGGCTTCAGAAAAAAACACAGTACGGAAACCGCCCTCCTCGCCGCAACAGACGACATCCGCACCCTACTGGACAAAGGAGAAACAGTAGCCCTCATCCTCCTCGACCCATCATCGGCGTTCGACACAGTCTCCCACCGCACCCTAATACGCAGACTCTACGACGCAGGAATCCAGGACAAGGCCCTCGACTGGATCCGCTCCTTCCTCTCCGGCAGGACGCAGCAGGTCAGACTCCCCCCTTTCCTCTCGGACCCCACACCTACCACCTGCGGAGTCCCCCAGGGCTCCTCCCTCAGCCAGACGCTCTTCAACGTCTACATGGCTCCACTCGCCCCCATCGTCCGAACCTACGGACTCAACATCGTGTCATACGCAGACGACACCCAGCCAATCCTCTCCCTATCCAACGAGCCAGACGCAACTTTCGAGAAGGCATGGAAGCCGTCGCCAAATTGATGAAAAACAGCTGCCTACAACTAAAACACCAACAAAACAGAAGTACTCATCATGGGCCCAAACCCCGACGCCTGGAGCGACACCTGGTGGCACCCCGCCCTCGAAAACCGCCAACCCCCACAGACCACGCACGCAACCTGGGAATCATCCTGGACTCAGAGCTCAAAATGGACCGCCAGATCAACTCTGTCTCGTCTTCCTGCTTCCACACCCTCCGCCTCTTCGTAAGACCTTCAAATGGATCCCCGCTCGAACACCGAAAGACCGTCACTCACGCCCTGGTCACCAGCAGACTCGACTACGGCAACGCACTCTAAACCGGAATAAACACAAACCTCACCCGCAAGCTACAGAACATCCAGAACGCCGCCGCAAGACTGGTCCTCAACCTGCCAAAACACTGCCACATCTCCCAGCACCTGGGCACACTCCACTGGCTCCCCATCGAGGCGAGAATCACTTTCAAGATGCTCACCCATGCACACAAGGCCCTCCATGGCACCGGACCAGCATACCTGAACAGCCGACTCAAATTCCACGCACCCCAAAGGACCCTACGGATCAGCCCAGCTCTCCTATGCCGTGGTCCCCCGCACCAGAAAGACTAGATCGGGAGGCCGCTCCTTCTCCTTCCTCGCGGCCAAAGCATGGAACGCCCTTCCGCTCCACCTCAGACAGACATCGCTACCCATCTTCGCAAGAAACCTCAAAACCTGGCTCTTCGACAGACCCCCTCCTTGATGGAATGGAACCTGCACCCCCCCCCACCCCTAGCGCCTTGAGACCCTTACGGGTGAGTAGTCGCGCTTTAACAAACCCGATTGATTGATTGATTGATTTCAAGGTCCTTAATATGGTTGATAAGGCCTTGCATAGTAAGGGCTCACCGCAGCTGAAATCCATGTTCCAATGGTACACCCCAAGAAGGACTCTAAATTACTCCTCCCAGAAAAAACTGATCTCTCCAAGATATCGCAGGGCCAGATGGGGTAGTCGCTCTTTTTCGGTTGCGGCCACGAAACTGGAACTCCCTGCCCCCTTCCATTTACAACGCGGAATCTCTCATGGTTTTCAGAAATTTGCAGAAAACATGGCTCTTTTCATCATAGATGGTTGATTCGTGCCTCCTTCCTCTGTTCAGCGCCTTGACACCCCTGGGTAGAAGTGCGCTTTACAAATTCTATCCTATCCTAGTTGTAATAGTGGGTGAGGGTTCTTTTAAACAAATTGGAACACCCCTACTGTTTTCACAGAGAGGCTTGAGTAGCATTCAAAATTAGTTGTCTCTCCTTTGGGGATGAAACTAAAAAAAATTGGAAATGGAGCAAAACAATAAACTTCCTTCTTTGTTTGATTATTGAAATAAATTGCATGGGCAGAGCACATCCCAAGCATCAAATTCAGAGAACACTAACTTTCTGGCACGTGGGACTGGGTTTAATGCTCCATAGGAGGAAATTTTCTCTTGAGTGACAGACTGCCCAACACAGACAGCAGTGAAATAGCGATCGGCTCGTGATATTGCAGCATTCATTCATTTTTAGACACACCTGCACCTATCAAAGAATTAGAACAATATTTCATTGCAGGAAAGAAGCCTTGTATTAAATGTCAGTACTTAGTGTGTACCCATCATGTGTGCCAAATTATCGTTAGGAGAAAAATTGCTTCTCATTTAGGAAGACACAAAGGTGTTGACTGATTTATGCCAAGTTGAACAATATTACACTACAGGGAATAGCTGCTCCTTTACAAAGAACAATCTTGTGAAAGACAATAAAATACACATACTAGCTGGTAGTTCAATATAATCATACTCATGATACTAGACATATCTACACTCGCCAAGCATGGAATAAAATTGCTAGTTGCAGGAGAACATAATCATGTTTATAAAACAGGGGGCAAGGAAGAACCTGGTCTGCTGTGTGTACAAAGTGCCTATACATTTACCCCATCAGATTCAGTACAAGGAACTAAACGGGTTGTTCAATAAGTCAAAAGACTTAGTACTCACTTGTTGGTAGTACAATAAAAACCTATCAGTCCATACACAAAAATTGGCAAAATGGTAAACTGTCTCAAACTCTGTGTGTGATAGCTGTTGCACCAACAGTGTTTTGTACAGTTTGTCATCAACTACCTCTACTGTGGGGTCCAAAAAGTGTGGACTGACGACAAGATAGCTGCCATGCCGATGTCATTTATGGATAGGTTAGCTGTGAATGCTGATGTGCTCCCTTCTTCCGAGTGGAGTGTAACGTTGGTCTATGTGACTGCGTAGTGCTAGTGAGTGTAAAAGTGCACAGCAGAATGGTGAAAAGCAAATAAAATGTTGGCTGTTAATAAGGTTCCGTTTAATACACCGACAACAATGTTAAGATCGGATATATATATTATATATACATTGAATATCTAATCAACAAATTAAATAGCAAGTCAACCCCTGCCTGTCTTTTTAACACCTTTGGATTGCTTGCACTCTCTATTTTGCAACAGTGCCCTTTGGGACTGGTAAACACTTGTTAGCAGGTGTGAATGGCAGAAGAAACTGGTTACCTTTCCTACATGCTTTCATTTCCTACAAGTAATACACCACATCCCTCCTGACATCTAGTGTGTGAAGGGCTCTCAGCTGTTGGACGAAAACGGCCAGCTCTATCACATGGTTTATATGGACTTGCAAAATGACTTCGGATAAGAAATGGGACTAACTCCCACTCAATTAGGCATTTCTCTGTCCCTTTACAAAGAAGGATGGCTACTTCTTTGTGAATGGTCATCGTCTCTTCCCGACTGCAGTACCATCTCTCCTGTGGTGGTTTTCTTTCTGCCAGATCCGGCCCACCTATTTTCACTGACCCCCAAAGAAATGTAGGTTACAGCGCTTGATTTCCTGTTTCATACATAGTCCATACATTCCAGAATCTGATTCTGCTCTTGCACTTGACACTCAGAACTTCTGTCATCCTGTCAGTAGTTTCCTTGAAGTCTTGACTATTGTCAATCATGCAGGTCTCATGCAGAGACTCAGAAAGTTTCTTGTGCCCACGCGATTTGGTGGTTCTTGCTGCAGTTTCATTAACAAATGATTTTTTTATGGGGGCATGGTTATTAGCCTTATCCCCAACCAGGAGGTCCAATGGATCGCGCTTCATCTTGTCTCTACACTTTTGACCTTTAAAGCTTAGGCAACCCTGGCAGAAGTGCAAGCTGCTGCCAGCATTGCCCTCCAGGACACAGACCCGCACTAGGCTCCTGCCAGAATAGCTCTCCAGGACACTGACCAGACTCATCAACACCACCATTATCCAGTGCTATGCTCCAAAAAATGACACAGAGGACAGTCAAAGACATTCTACCAACCGATGCAAGCTAAGCTTGATGATGTGCCAAACCACCAATTGAAGATTGTGATGGGAGACTTAAATGCTGAAGTGGGACATTACGACACAAATCAAGACAGAGTCATGGGAAAGTAAGGTTGTGGATCAATAAACAACAAGGGAGAAAGACTGCTGAAATTTCGTGCCACAATGATCTGGTCATAGGAGACACTCTCTTCCCCCACCGTGATATTCACATGCTAACTTGGTGCTCACCCAATGACAGAGACCGAACCCAGACTGACCACCAATGAGAAGGGGCACCTAAAACACTAAATGCATGATGTCAGAGTGAGGAGGGGAGTGGACGTCTGCACCGATCACCATCTAGTGACCGCTCTAGTGAAACTGGAAGGCAAACATCAGAATAACATTAGCTTGATGTGGCAAAATTACAGGACCCCAATACCAAGAAGGTATTCGTCTTACAAATCAAAAACAGGTTCCGTATCCTGCCAGCTACAGAAGATGGGGCTGAACCAGCTGCAGATGCAGTCATCATGAAATGGGAACACGTCTCTTAAATATATGTGAAAAGGAGTGAAATGTGCCTGGGGACCATGACAATGAACAGGAAAGAATGGATAAGACAAAACACATGCCAAGCTATTGAAGAAAAAAAATGAAGAAACTCATAAAGGCAAACTCTGAGAGGTTGCAGAAAAAGTTAAAGCAACAGTACATAGAAGCAATCAGAGCAGTCAAAAGAATGACAAGAGCAGACAAGTAAGGTACACACATTACCTAGCCTGCTAAACAGAGTACGCAGTCAGTAGAGGAGAATGGGGAAGATCTTCAAGATCAAGAAGATGGTCATTGGTAAGTATCGTGCAACTTACAACACCCCTATCATGGATAAGCAAGCCAGACTACTAACAACAGAGACAGAGCAGGAAGCACGTTGGGCCGAGCCCTTTAAAGCAGTCTTGAACAGACCAGTACCAACAATCAAAGTGGACATCAGAAAAAAAAAAGCAGAGACCAGCTTGGTTACGAACACCGTCCCATCACAGAAAGAATAAATCATCACTGCCATCCGACCTCTCAAGAACAGAAAAGCCTCTGACCAAGTCAACCTGAATGCAGAAATGTTCAAGACAGACTCTGAAACATCATACAAGACCCTCCAACCACTGTGTACTACAATTTGTGAGGGAAAGAGGGTACTAGATGACTGGAATAAAGGCATCAGTCAAGATTCCAAAGAAGGTTGCATTAACCAACTGTAACAACTGCCATTTAATCACCCTTCTTTCAATCCCAATTGGCGAAAATCAGTACGCATTTCTGAAGCCGTAGAAAAGCAGTTAAGAAAAGAACATGCTAAGTTCCGCAAGAGCAGAGGGTATGTTGATAAGATCCTCACTCTACGCAATGTCATACAGCAGCGCATATACTGAGTGCCTATGGTAAACCATAGCAGATAGTTCTCATCAAGAGATTCTGATCATTTTACCTGCAAGGTGAGTATAGCTTTGAAGTCAAGACCAGTGTTAGACAGGGATGCGTGATGTCAATCTAGTCATCAACTGGGTGATGGACGCACAACATAAGATCAAACCAGAGGCATCAGATTGACCTTATCCTCTACACTGGAGGACCTTGACTATGCAAATTACCTCCTTTGTCTCTCACACACCAACATATGCAGGAAAAGAAGTCTTGCATCAACATCTATGCACAGCAAGCGAGCCTGAGAATAACACAAAGAAATCAGAAGTCATGCCACTCAGCATTCCAAACCCTTAACCAATCAAGGTAGATTTAGAGGACCTAGCCTCATCATGCCTGATATCATGTCTGATACTACTGCCTACCTAGTAAGTTGTATCAGACATGATGGAGTGGCAGGCAGTGACATCAAGAGGAGACTGAACAAGGCCAGGAATGCCTTCAGGACGCTGAACAATGTGTGGAGGTCATTTCAGTACAGCACAAACACCGACCTGATCCTTTACCTGAGCTGCGTTCTGTGCATATTCTTGTATGGATCAGAATGCTGGCAGATGACAAAAAAGCAACATTACCGGACTGTCAGCCTACGACACCAGTAACCGGAGAAGAATCTTATGTATTTTTTGTCCGCGAACCATCTCCAACCAGGAATTACTCACTAGATGCAAGCAAGAGAGCAGAAACACCATCATAATGAGAAAAGAGATGGATAGGACACACCACCAGATGAGATTAATACTCTCATCGCAAGAACAACTCTCCACTGGACCCCAGAAGGCAAACGGAAGAGACACATGCCAAAAAACATACCTGGAGGCGAACTGTGGAAACCTATATGAAGACCCTGACCCTGGGAAGCTGAGGCACTGAACAGAAACTTGCCCAAGATAGACAGAAGTGGAGGTTCTTTATTGCTGCCCTACATGCCAGTCCACATAAAGAGGAGCAATAAAGATTTGAAAGTTTGTCCTCATGACCACCATGTCCTTGTGTATTTCTAAGTATGGTACCGTAACTGCGAGAGCTTGTTATTCAGACAATCTTTGCAGCGATGTAATGGTAACCTGAAAGGCTGTCTTCATTGTCAGAAATTTGAGTCCAGCCTTATGCAGGGGCCCCGAATGGTGTCTTTATAAGCTGTGTTAGCACCAGGTTGAGGTTCCACATTGGAGTAGGTGCTGACCTTTGAGGTGTGATCCTCTTTACCCCTTCTAGGAACCTTTTAATGACTGGGGCTGTAAAGAAATGTTTCTCTATAGTAGCTCTGGTGTACACTGCTATAGCTGCTAGATGTACTTAAATGTTCTGTGTAGAAGATGCGTTAGATATTTAAAAAGGCAGTGTCCCTTGTCCAATAATGTGCATTTTTCTCTTTTATAACATTTTTGTGCAGTTGCTCTCCTAGCCTCCTTAAGAATTTCCAAGCATCTCTGGGGTAGGTTCTTTATTGCTGCCCTACATGCCAGTCCACATAAAGAGGAGCAATAAAGATTTGAAAGTTTGTCCTCATGACCACCATGTCCTTGTGTATTTCTAAGTATGGTACCGTAACTGCGAGAGATTGTTATTCAGACAATCTTTGCAGCGATGTAATGGTAACCTGAAAGGCTGTCTTCATTGTCAGAAATTTGAGTCCAGCCTTATGCAGGGGCTCGAATGGTGTCTTTATAAGCTGTGTTAGCACCAGGTTGAGGTTCCACATTGGAGTAGGTGCTGACCTTTGAGGTGTGATCCTCTTTACCCCTTCTAGGAACCTTTTAATGACTGGGGCTGTAAAGAAATGTTTCTCTATAGTAGCTCTGGTGTACACTGCTATAGCTGCTAGATGTACTTAAATGTTCTGTGTAGAAGATGCGTTAGATATTTAAAAAAGGCAGTGTCCCTTGTCCAATAATGTGCATTTTTTCTCTTTTATAACATTTTTGTGCAGTTGCTCTCCTAGCCTCCTTAAGAATTTCCAAGCATCTCTGGGGTAGGACCAGGTGTCCAAAATCTAGGTATTCAGGAGCCATGCTGCTATACTGAGACTGGCTGGTTTAGGTGGCATACGTGCACTATCTGCATAGTGAGTAGACCGTGATGTGCAAGTATCTGTATTAATGTGTCCTGCACCATCTCTTCCAAATCGGAGAACAATGTTTGTCTTGTCCACTGCAGGGCAATTAGTATCATAGTCATGTCCGTTTGTACTTTCACTAGAGGTATCAATGGAATTGATTGAAAGGTATATTCAAATGTCCCTGACCAATTTATCGACAGGGCATTCCCTTCAGACAGTTGACATGGATACCTGGACATATAGCTTTGGTATATTGAGTGTTCGTGTGTTGCAAATAAATCTGTGTGCTCCACTTTAGGAAGATTGTAGAGTTTAGCTCCGTTTTGAAAGGGACTCCTTGTTGTTCATTTGGTCTGTGTGCCGCTACAGTTTGTATGCCTAGTAGATGTATTGCTATCAGTGTTATCCTTCTTTCTACATAAAATCTCCAGATCTCTTGAGCTTGTTTAGATAGTGTAAATGATCTTGTTCCTCCTCGCTTGTTTAGGTATTACATTGTTGTAGTGTTGTCTGTTTTATTTGTATTGTATTCCCAAAATATGTTTGTTTCTCTGGAATTGAAAGCCTTTCTATTTAAATGCTGCTGACCCCTTAGGTGCAGACTGTCAATGTGTGTGCCCCATCCCATGTGGGATGTGTCTGTTGTGATGGTTGCAGAATGGGTGTTGGTGATGACGATTTCTCCATATTCAATAAGAACCCCAGTCTGTGTAAGGTTTATATTGTTGCTTGTATGCGGTCTTTGCATTCCTTTAGTGAGCTCACTTTTATCAGCCAGTCGTCTAGGTGGCAGGTACACATGAACTGACAAATTGCAAGTAATTTTGTGAAAACTATCAGTGCGGATGTTATCCCAAACAGCAGCACCCTGAACTAATAATTTAAATTGTTGACAACAAACCTGAGGTATGTTTTGTGCCTATTAATTCAGGATGTAAAGTAGGCACCCTTGAGGTCTATGATCACCAAGTATTCCTCTTTCTTCTTCCATGGGCTAACTCCAAGTAAATGTGGTCATTTTGAATTTATGTTTTTACTGCTTTGTTCAGAAATCTGAGGGCTATGTTAGATCCTGTTTTGGGCCGAAGAAGTATCAAAGTACACTCCTTGGTTTTGGAATATCCTTCTTGCAATTGTTCTTTTATCTCCTGCTCTAAGAGTGTTAGTTATTGTTCGTTGTAAGCCCTTCTCCTTGGCTTTGAGATTTGGTAGGTTGTCATATAGTACTTTGCACTATCCATGCTTGATTAGTTTAGCAACTATTTGTAGGAGGTTATTTTCCTGCACTTTTAGAGGTACACTCCCAGTCTGCCCTGTACAGGTGTCCACTGTCAGCAGCATCCTTGTGCAGAGCCACTTTGTTGAAGAGGCTACCCCTCTTGTGGTTTGGCCTTTCCCTCAAGCTCTGCCCCAAACGGGCTGTCTTGGGTACTGTTGTTGTTGTGCCGATGTATACTAGTGGCCTGGTTGATGCTTGTTTATCGACTGTGGGTTTGTTGTGGGACTGCCAGAAACCCCCCTCTGCCGTAGGTGTTTTGTGTCATACCCATCTTGAATGTGCCCCTTAATTGTAGAGTCCCCATTTCTTTGGCTGTTTTGTTGTCCTCTTTCATTTGCTGCAGTGACTTATCCACACAATTTCCAAATAGACTGTTCCCTGTGAATAGCATATTAATGATTGATGCATGACTTCTTGTTTTAAGCCGGAGACTCTCAGCTATGTGCGTCTTCTGAGCATGGAGCTGGTGCACATTTTCCTTGCCTGCTTCCCATTTCTGCAGCTTCAATGGCTTATTTTAATCAAATGTTCAACATTGTATTCTCCTCTTGTATTCAGTATTGTCATCCCCTCTTGTATTAAGGCTTTTGTCTTCCTCTTGTATTGGTCAGGTCCGTGCTGTATAAAGTCTTCCATTACTGATGTCCAAACCTGTTCAGGAGGGCACCTGACGACTGTACAGGATTGTGTTGCAGCAGATCTTTTGATCTTCCTTTCAACAATCTCAATTCTCTTACTCTCCTTCTCTGCTGGTGGGCCTGTGGGAGCAGGGGCATTGGCTATCTTCCTAGCCAAGAAGACTACAGAGGAGAGAACCGGGCCATTGGTCTTGACATATGTTGAAACCTGAGTGGAGTGCTTTAATTTTTTTTATCCACTCTGGGCCGACAGCTTTTAAGGAGGCTGGCTCTTTGAAGGCTTCTCTTTCATGGGATTTGTTTACAGGGAGAAAAGGTAGGTAGGGGTTTCACCTCTGTGAAGGCCATCAAGGTTTTGAGTAGGAAGAATGGCTGCCTGCTTCTCCTGAAAAATGCACCCTGGCATGTAGGTATCTGCTGCTCTTTTGATAACTGCATTGGACACTGGGATGTCATCTAAAGGTGATGCTTTTGATGGGTACAAGTCTATATACCTTCATTTGGCGAGTTCACTTCCAGGTCTTACCAACCCTCTTCTACATCACTTTCCAATTCCACTAATTGTTCATTGTTCCTCTACTCCCGGAACTGATCTTGTTTTTCCTGAGATTCAGTAGTTGTGGGTGACTCTAGATCCACTGGTTCATCATCCACTGTGGTCTGACAGGGATCCTGAACCTTTTAAGGGAGTCATTTAACTCTTTCTAAAGTAATGCTGCCATTTCGGCTTCAAGCCACCACTTCTTTTCGAGCACATTTTGTTTGGCTTTGAGCATCAAAGGAGCCTTTCTATTTGGGGTCGAACTGCTCTTTCTATCAACTCTTTATCCTTCTCTAGTTCCCCTTTCAGAGGGAAGTTGGGTCGCCAAGGTTTGCCCATAGAGGTGTCTTTATAATTCAACCCTAGGAGTTCTTCAGACTTGCATCTCCCTTCAGCAGCCGGTTGTTTGGGCATCGATAGTGTGTTTGCAAACTTCAAGTCTGAAAGTTTCAGCACTGTACCTTAACATCCATGGGCCATTACAAATGTCCTTTTGGTGATGTGCCCATTGACAAATGTTATAAAATGTTTTCTTGCTTTCAAGATCGACATAGGTTTTCTCAATGTCAGCCCCTTATGTTAGTGTCACCTTGGTCTCCTCGTCGCTCAATAGTTGAAGCTTCTTAAGGGAGACTGACTTAGTCTGTAAGAGCACAGTGACGTAGATGTGCCCACCTCTGCTTCTCCCTCACCTTAAAGGTTCTTTGTTGGAATTCTTCGCAAGCCTTATGGTCCTTGGGTACAGAGGTTACACGTCTTTCTTTTGTCCTTTTGGGCAAGTGTGTGGGGTCAATTAGGCAAAACCTAAAGGGGGTGTTTTATATGTCTCAGAGTACCAACCACTCTTGACCATACATTTGTGCCCCATGTAGCAGAAGCCCCAGTGCCAAACTTGTGTTTCAATGGTGTTTTTCAATGCTGCTAGCCATCCGTTGTCAAATTCAAATTGGCACTCCACTCATGCTCTTTCAACGTCTTCTCGACATTCTCGCCAAAGTGCTGTATCCCACTTCCAAACCAAACAATGGAAAAAAGAACCTGAAGATGGCGACCATGCACAGAGATTTCATGGGCATGCATCTGGCGTTGTGAGGGATGGACACAGCCACCAAATCATCGATAACACCAAGAAGAAAAGAAAAAAGAGAAAAAGAGTTCCAGACGTAACATTAAGATGGCAGAATAATTCACAGCATGTGAACTCCACACGGCAAAAATGGAAAACAGTTTGGAAAAAAAACAGTAAGAAAAAAGAACAAAATAGAATAAAGATGAGAATAAGACTCATAATGCAGTGTAGATGGGAAGGGCAAATGTGGGTCTCACCCAGTTACAAGACAAAGTGCTGGTGGAGAGGAGAGTCAGAAAAGGATGTGTGGGGTAATTAAGTAGTGAGGAAAGGTGGATAGAGTGTAGCAGTGGTCCTCCAATTCAAAAAGGAAAAAAATATAAAAGGTAGGCTTGAAACACATACTTTTAAATACATTCATTAATATTACATACACAGATTTTTTAACTGTTGACATAAACAAGATGTAATTGACACTAATTGGTTCAAATTAATCACATATGCGCCACAAGTGTATTATGAGGCGCTGGTCCAGTAATTCCTATATACAAATGTGTTCTGGTACTTTTCAGAGCAATACATGTAAAGAGATAAATCTATGACCGTAAATTTCCCCCAAAACACAAAAAATATAAACTATTACACAAAATGAAATGTGAAAGGTATTCCAGGGAGAAGGAGGCTGTTGTAGCAACCCACTCTCTCAGTACTAAAATGTCAAGTTGTGTAGCAGAGTTATTCATACTTGGAATTTTATCTTTCATCATTTGAGTTTGCTTGGCATCTCGTGTCGAGACTGTGCTGTAAACCCTATGAAGCCAATAAATGCATTATTGGATATTGATATCTAAATGTTCCTCATTTTGGCCATCAGTTCTTCAAGACTTTGCTCCGAATCGTCCACTGTTTCACCAGCAGTGGGGTCATCTACCTATAGGAAAATAAAAACACTTGCTTGATATCTTATACACGCATTGCAGTGGACTGTTTAACACTACTCTGCTGTTTACCATCCGGGAAGGGGACATTGTTAAGCAGTGTATGTCATGGGTGAGAGCTATTAACATATATTTTCACATGCATCTAACACCTACAAATAGAAGGAGTTTGAGGAGTACACAATTCTACCCAAGAAGGCTTACAAACGGCTACGTTCAGCTGATGACTAGAGTCTAATGTTCATGTTCATCCATGGTGCTGCGAAGGAGGTTGTCCCCACACTTTCACGATACAGACACCTGGCTTGTACCACTACAGGGAAAACAACTTCTGCATCACAGTATAAGCACAGCAGTGTCAGACTCTAAGGGGCAACACTCATTTGAAAGATCCTTGCCATGCAGATGTTAATTTTATGTAATTAAGAATCTGAAAAAAATATCCTAAACAATTTAACATCAAACATTCATTTAAAGCTGGCCCTACTAGCTGCACATATGGGTGGGCACATTTTTAAAATTGGTTTGAAATTCAGAGTGAATTTCACAAGAATATTGCGAAATGGGTACAACTCTTTAGCAAGAAAATTGCTAGGGTAACTCAATGTCTTACTGTTTATTGTTTTATTTTTGTAGCTTATTGCAGAGTATGTAAAGGCGGAGATGCAAAATCTGGGAACAGTACTAGGAGACAGTGCATCAAATCACTCCAGGCTTTTAGCCCAACTTTAGTTCCCCAAGAAGATGTTTTTCTGCCTTGCTAAGGGCAAATTATTTACAAAACCACTGCAAAACAAAAACACTGAGGAGTATTTTCATGGAGACATTATCTTGATATGAACTTTATAATCCAGTTTCTCTTTGATGTACGTAGCACCCGGCAATCACATTTCTTTTACCACCCCACATGGCTTAGATGCACAAGTACAGAACAAATGAAACATGTGAAGTAGGAACTAGCTGAGCTGGCAGTAAATTAATAATTCAACATAGTATTTAAATTGTAAAATGGTATATTGACCTCACGGGAAGAGGGGCCACATAGTTGGCACACTGCTGAAAAAAATTATGACAGATCCCCTAGTTTGGAATGTGGTCCCAGGGCACACCTAGGAGGACTTTTAAAGGTAGTTACATTTTTCTTCTTAAACAGACCCTAGTTTTCTAGACCGTAGACTTGTTACAACAAAAATGGTGCCTTCAGTCTGTAGCCTTTTGAATAAGGCAGCAAAATCTGTGAACACACACACAAATAGTCTGCGGTCTGGTTCCCAAGGCACAGACTGTAGGTGCCATTTTAGGTGTTTTGAGTACACAGCCTGGAAAACTAGTCTTAGGAATACCGGCCAGGGAGTTAGATTGGCACAATTAGTGCTACCCACACAAGTAGCCCTAAAGAGAGATCTCAGGCCTGCCACTCCAGTGCCTGCACGCAGTTTGTTAACTGCCTTATTGTCCTGACAAGTGCACCCACTTGCCAGGCCTTACCCTTCCCTTTTTATGCACATCAGACACCCCTATAGTAGGCCCAAGGTACCCCCCTGGGCAGGGTGCAGTGTATGTGAAAGGTAGAACATGTACTGAGGTGTGTACCATGTCCTGATAGTGAAATACTGCCAAATTCGTTTTTCACTGTTGCAAGGCCATCTTGCCCATAGGACAGAATGGGGAATGCTGTGTCACATGTTTCCAGCATATCTTCCCATAGGCATATGATGGAGAGATGGAGTTTAGTGTGCCTGAACTCAGAATTTAATGACATCTTTTTGTGAAGATGGTTTTTAAATTGTGTGTTTAGAAACCACGCTTTTAGAAGTGGCTGGTTTCTTGTCCTGACCATCCTGTGTGCCTCTGGCTGGTTGTGTATTGAGTGGGTTTGGATGTGACAGGTTCTGGGGAAGTGTCCTGACACCAGGGAGGAGTAGGTGAGACAGCACAGGCTGGCCTGCATTTGGTGTGGTGGGAGGAGTAGCCCCTTTGATGCGAAGAGGCCTGTGCTGCTGCCACAAAGGAATGGCTCCACCTCCTGCGGAGTGTCTGAGGCCCAGACCCTCACTAACAAAGAAAGAAGGTGTGCACTGGCAGGAAGACACCCAGAACTGGTTTGGACCGGGCTCAAAGCCCCCTAAACACAAAGACTTCAAAGGCATTTAGGGGTATAAATGTGAGAGCTGAAACCCCTGAACTCAAGACTGAACTCAAGCCTGAAAAAGGATTGAAACTACTTTGTGATCAAGAGGAACCTCTGCCAAAGAAGAAGAGCTGAAGAGACTGAAGAGAAGGACTGCCCTTGCTGTGTGTTCTGGGGCTGGCCTGCAGTTTGCTGATTTAACTAAGGAGGGGACAAGGGACTTTGCTGTGTGCTGTGTCCCCCTGCTTGAAAGGACTTTGCTGTGTGCTGTGCCCTGAAGTAACTTGTCTCCAAGGGCCCGAGAGGAGCTGGCTCCCTGTTGTGGAAACTCAGGAACATCAAAGTTTCCAAGTGTGTCTCAGCAACGCTGTGTGCGTGTGCTTTTTGCAGCCTGAAACCTTCGTGAGAATTGCCCCGTGACCGTGTGCCCCGGAGCAGTCTTGCGCCCTACTTCGATCGACAGCGTGACCTGACGTGCTGTGATCGTTATCGCCACCGGCCCGGACCGTCGTCCCAAGGGGTAGCCGTGAGAAATCACTGCCACCGGCCCGAGCCTGCCTTTGCCAATGAGAGACCTGTGAACCTTCACCATCGTGGGTCCGAGGTCCTGTGCCCAAGATCAACGGAGTTGCGCCGGGAGCCGATCAGCTGTGAGGCCGTCGCCTGGTAGCCCGACTCTCACTGAGAGGAGCAGCCGCCGCCAACCTCGAAGCCGCACAGTGTGACGCCGGAGAGGAGAGAGAGAGAGAGACTGCACCCCCCCAGGTAACGCTCAGCGAGCGTGCGTGTCGCCGCCGCCTGGGGCAGAGTGCGTGCTACAAGAGACCGCTCTCGGCCTTTCCCATCTTTGCAGCACGAGCCTCCGCTCAAGTCAGTATCGCGGCCCGTACTCGCCGAGGAGAGGCAGTACCTGGGTCGGATTGTGGAGCTGCACGTTGTTTCCTTCGTAACCGTATTGGGGGCATATTTTGGCAGCCGCTGACCGCGAGTCAGCCAAGAATGGCATAGAGACCTTCACTAGCACCGCGATCGGTGCCGAATTGTTTTTACGAACTGCATTAGTACTTGCATTACGAACTGCATCATTACTTGCTTTACGAACCGCATTAGTACTTGCATTAAGGACTGTCTTATTTCTACATTACAAACTGCATAGCATTGCATTAGGACTGCATTAGATCATCGTGAACTGCTCATTAATACCGCAAGAACCTACAAGTGATTGTGGGCCTAATAACTGGCCCAGTGAAATATTACGAATACGCATATGCTGGATATTTTTTATCGTTTGGTCTCATCGTATTTCTTCTTGATAAAGATACCGCTATTTTCCTAAATCAGTGTGGTGTCCATTTGTGGTGTTATCACTGTGTTACTGGGAGTGTGGTTGCAAATACTTTACACATTGCCTTGGAGAGAAGCCTGGCTGCTCGTGCCAAGCTACCGGAGGGTGAGCAGGGGTTATCTAAGAGTGTGTCCCTTCTTTCCCTGACTAGAAGCAAGGGTCCCTATTTGAACTAAGGTACCTACCTCAGCCAACTAGAGACCCCCAGTTCTAACATTGGTGGTCAACGGTTGGGGATTTGAACTTGTATTTGCAATCGACTCACAGTGACTGGTGTACATCACTAGTTTTAGCGCAGACCATGACGCAACCACATATTGTGTTTTTTGGTTCTATTTTTTTTTTTTTTGAGCAACCTTTAAGCCACACATGTCTCAAAGGAGTCCAGTAGCCAGTGAGGGTGCAGAATTGGAATTCGACATTGAGGCATTGCTTACCTACAAAGTTGATCAATTGAGGCAATTCTGCAGAGCTTTGGGATGTCCCATGAAAAGTAGCGCCAAGAAAGAGGAGCTGCAAACGGCCTTGAGGGCCTGGTGGGAAGCCAAAGAGGCTCAGGAGACAGGTGATGCTGAGGTGGATGAGGATGACCCAGAGAATGGATTTGGCCCACAGGATTTGCCGGTGGGAGGACCAGCCTCAGGGGCTGGTAGTAACCATTCAGGGAGGAGCTTTTCCCCAGAGGAGCTGGAGAAATACCAAAGGGTCAGAGAGCATAAGTTGGAGGTTTTAAAACTTAAGGCTCAAGCAGAGGAGAAAAAGCTGCTCATTGAAAGTGAAATGCGAGCAGAGGAGAGCAAGAACGCTCTCGCCTTGGAAGAGAAGAAGATTCTCTTGGCTCATGAGTTAAGCATGAGGGAACTGGACATTAAGGCTAAACAGGTGGAGTCCAGTTCGAATGGTGGCAGCGCACAGCCAGTGCCAGCGGGTAAGGTGTACATTCCCAAAGACTTGGTGCGAGATTACCAAAGGGGTGATGATATTTATGCGTGGTTCACGGCATATGAGATCGCACTGAGGATGAATGAGGTGCCTGAGAAGCATTGGGGGGCGGGCCTGTGGAAACACTTTGAGGCTTCTGGGAGGGATGTTTTACCACCTTTAGAGAGGGCGGGAACCCAGACCTACGCCAACATGAAGGAGGCTTTATGCCTCAGGTATGGGCTCACTCCTGAACAGTACAGGCAGAAATTCAGGAACTTCAAGAAACTGGAATCCAGTACTTGGGTGGAGTGTGTGAATGCGTACACGCGTGCACTGGATGGTTGGATGACGGGCAGCAAGGTAACTGATTTTAAGGGCTTATGCAATTTAATTAGTTGGGAGCACTTGAGTAGTCTGTGTGTTCCAGAGCTGCGCCAGCATCTTTTAGACAGTAAGCTGACTGATCCCGGTAAGCTTGCTGAGGAGGCGGACTGCTGGACCAGCACCAGGGTCCACAAGGGGATTGGGGGTACCACTGCCAAAGGTGTACAGGGTCCCCAGCAGAAGGCGGGGGAGGACAAGGGTAACCACAAGGCGTTCTCTAAAGGGCCCCGAAGTAGTTGCCAGGTAAAGGAGTCCCAGTCCCCCAAGGCTAAGAGGTCCTGGCCCCCTAAGGGCAAGCGGGACAACCGAGGTCCTCCTACTTGTTACTTTTGTAAGGAGGTGGGTCACATTGCCCCTAAATGTCCCAAGAAACCACCTGCACCCACTGGTGCTCCAACACCGGGTTTAGTGAGTGTAGCGTTGGGGGAGGAATGGAGTCCTTGGGATGGGAAGGAGCAAGCAGTTATGACCCTGGTCTTATTAGGAGATCGAGAGATGGTCCAGGAAACCTTTCTGCCTGAGAACACTAAGAAGTACAGGCAGTGGGTGACCATCAATGGCAGTAGGGTGGAGGCTCTGAGAGACACAGGAGCCAGTGTGACATCTGTCAGGTGTCAGTGGGTGTCTGAGGAGCAAGTAATTCCCAATGTACTTCACCCTGTAGTTGCAGCAGACAACTCCGTGCGCCTCTGCAAGTGGCGCTAGTTCCCTTTGAGTGGGGAGGGGTCTCAGGTTCCTTGAAGGTCGTTGTAAGTCTGTCCATGCCTGTAGACTGTCTGGTGGGGAACGAACTGGAGAGTTCCCCCAGGAAGGAGGTGGAGCGCCAGGCACATTTGGAGATGTTGGGTCTGCCCGAGTGGGCTTGTGTGACCACTCGGTCTATGGCAGCCAGTAAGGGTGTTCAAGAGGACCTGGAGCCTGAAACAGTGGACCAGGTGCCTGCCTTAAAGAGAGGAGGCAGGGGGCGCAGGAAACCGGCCCCCAAAGTTCCCACGTTCCCAAGGAGGCAAACCTTGAGGGGGATGCCCTGGAGCCTACGGGGGAGCAAGTAGCTGAACTGGGGGACCTACCTGAGCTGACCCAATGGCAGCAGGAGGGAGGGCCCTTCAGGGAGGAATTCTGTGAGGAGCAGAAAAAGTGCCCTTCTCTTGTAGGTTTACGGCAGCAGGCAGCAAACTAGGCAGCAGGTGATCAGTCCGGCTCAATGGTTAGAGCGGCAGACCCTGATGCAGAGATCTGGCCCGGGACCAGGGTTCAATTCCCGCCTCGGCGGGTCTTGGGCTCAATTTCCTCGGACCTGATAATTCTCGCCTCGGTGCCTATTCTAATCATGGGTCCCACTCTGCAACTCTGGGCAATAGCTTGCTTAATCTCCACAACGGCCCCAACAGCGCTGGGATGCCGGGCTTCACCCTGGGGGTGCCCAGGAGTGGACATTTCCACAGGGAAAAGCCAGGAAGGGTTCCACAGCGGTATGCGTACAGCGCCTGGACACCCCTTTGGGGGTATGGGTGCGCTTTACAAGTACAAATTTCATTTCATTTGATTTACTGGGAGAATGATCTCCTATATAGCGAGCCTAAGGTTGCTGAGCCTGGGTCAGCCCGTGTGCTGGTGGTACCCCAGCGCTTCAGAGCCTTCCTACTGGGGTTGGCTCATGATGTACCGTTAGCAGGACATTTGGGGCAGGACAAGACCTTTGAGAGGCTTGTCACCCACTTCTACTGGCCTCAAATGCGCAAGAGTTCTGATACTTATTGCAGGACCTGTCAGACTTGCCAGGCAAGTGGTAAGAGTGGGAGGAAACGCAAGGCTCCTCTCCAACCTTTCCCTGTAGTCAGCACCCCCTTTGAGAGGGTGGGCATTGACATCGTGGGGCCTCTGGATCCCAAGACAGCCATGGGCAACAGGTTCATCCTGGTCTTGGTGGACCATGCCACCCGGTACCCGGAAGCCATCCCTCTCCGGACGGTGACAGCCCCCGTGGTGGGCCGTGCACTGATGGGGATCTTCTCCCGCGTGGAGTTCCCCAGAGAGGTGGTGTCAGACCGTGGTACTAATTTCATATCTAGGTATATGAAATCTCTGTGGAAGGAGTGAGGTGTAACCTATAAGTTCACCACGCCTTACCACCCCCAAGGTAACGGGCTGGTTGAGAGATTTAACTGGACCCTGAAGGGCATGATTATGGGTCTTGATGAACCCATGAGGCGTAAGTGGGACGTCCTCTTACCATGCCTGCTGTTTGCTTACAGAGAGGTGCTCCAGAAGTCCTTAGGGTTCAGGCCCTTTGAGCTACTGTATGGTCACCCTGTAAGAATACCCTTGAGTTTGGTGAAGGAGGGCTGGGAGAAGGCTCCTAGTAAACCCCCCCAGGATGTATATAGCTACATGCTGGCCTTCAGGAACCAAACTAGGCGTTTCAGGCAACTCGCTCAGGCGAATCTGGAAGCCAGCCAGGAAGAAATGAAACGGTGGTACGACCAGAATGCCACTCTGGTCGAGTTTCAACCTGGGCAAAAAGTGTGGGTGATGGCACCAGTGGAGCCCTGCGCGCTCCATGATAAGTGGACTGGGCCTTATGAGGTGGTGGAGCGCAGGAGCGAAGTGACCTACCTGGTTAACCTACAGTCTCCTAGGAATCCTCTGAGGGTCCTCCATGTGAACCGCCTCAAACCCCACTTTGAGAGGTCTGATGTGACCATGCTCTTGGCTACAGATGATGGGGCGGAAGAGGTGAGTGAACCTCTTCCTGACCTCCTGTCAGCCAGAGAAAAGGATGAGTCAGTGGAATGGGTGAACCTCTCGCCTACCCTGACCTCAGAACAGCAGAGGGACTGTCGAAAGGTGTTGGGTCAGTTCGCCTCCCTGTTCTCCCTGACCCCAGGAGTCACCCACTGGTGCGTCCATGATGTGGACACTGGAGACAGCCTGCCTGTAAAACAAAAATTTTAGAGAGTAGCTGATAAGGTCAGGGCCGGCATCAAAGAGGAGGTTTCCAAGATGCTGGCGCTAGGGGTAATTGAGCCATCCAGCAGCCCCTGGGCTAGCCCCGTGGTCCTTGTGCCAAAAGCTGCTGCGCCTGGTGCCACCCCAGAACTCCGGTTCTGTGTGGATTACCGTGGGCTCAATGAGGTCACCAAGACTGACACTCACCCCATCCCCAGAGCTGATGAGCTCGTGGATCGGCTGGGAGCTGCCCGGTACCTCAGTACATTTGACTTGACGTCAGGGTACTGGCAGATTGCCTTGACCGAGGGGGCCAAAGAGAGGTCAGCGTTCTCAACGCAAGAGGGGCACTACCAATTCAGGGATATGCCCTTTGGGTTGAGGAACGCCCCTGCCACCTTCCAGAGACTGGTTAAACAGGTGCTGTGTGGACTGGAGGAATTCAGTGCCGGCTACCTGGATGACATTGCTGTGTTCAGCTCCAGTTGGGAGGAACATTTGCAACACCTCTGTGAAGTGTTGAAGGCCCTGCAGAGGGCAGGCCTCACTGTCAAGGCAAGTAAGTGCCAGATAGGGCAGGGTTCTGTGGTGTACTTAGGACACCAGGTAGGGAGCGGCCAGGTGGCACCCCTACAGGCAAAAATTGATACCATTCTGGCTTGGGAACCCCCCCGCGACCCAGACAGAGGTGAGAGCCTTTTTAGGACTCACAGGGTATTACAGACGGTTTGTGAAGGGGTATGGCACCATTGTTGCCCCCTTGACAGAACTGACTTCAAAGAAACAGCCCAAGAAGGTGATCTGCACTGATGCCTGCCAGACCGCTTTTGATGCCCTGAAAACTGCCATGTGCACGGCGCCCGTGCTCAAGGCGCCCGATTTCTCCAAAGCGTTTGTGGTGCAGACAGATGCTTCAGAGCATGGTGTGGGAGCAGTACTCTCACAATTGAACGACGAGGGCTTGGACCAACCCGTAGCTTTCATTAGCAGGAGGCTACTTCCCAGGGAACAGAGGTGGAGTGCGATTGAAAGGGAAGCTTTTGCTGTGGTCTGGGCGCTGAAGAAGCGGAGGCCCTACTTGTTTGGGACTCACTTCCTGGTTCAGACAGACCACAGGCCCCTCAGATGGTTGATGCAGATGAGGGGTGAGAACCCAAAACTATTGAGGTGGTCCATCTCCCTACAGGGAATGGACTTTAAGGGGGAACACCTCCCTGGAACAGAACACGCCAATGCTGATGGTCTGTCCAGATTTTTCCGCCTTAGTGATGAGAACTCCCATGAGGGTGGGTAGTTCTCCCCACTTTTCAGCTGGAGGGGACACGTGTTAGACCTGGCATTTCTTGGCATGGTTACCCTTGACTTTTTGCCTCTACCTCCTCTATTTTTGATGCTGTGATGGATTTCGTTTTGCTGGCTTAGATGCTTTGGGCACTTTGCCACTGCTGATCAGTGTCAAAGTGCAAGTGCTCCCTGTATAAAGTGTTATGGTAATTGGTTGTCCATAATTGGCATGTTTGTCTTACTAGTAAAGTCTCGAGTAAAGTGCACTATGTGTGCCAGGGCTGGTAATGCAAATACTACTAGTGGGCCTGCAGCACTAATTCTGCCACCCACACAAGTAGCCCTAAAGAGAGATCTCAGGCCTGCCACTGCAGTGCCTGTGCGCAGTTTGTTAACTGCCTTATTGTCCTGACAAGTGCACCCACTTGCCAGGCCTTACCCTTCCCTTTTTATGCACATCAGACACCCCTATAGTAGGCCTAAGGTACCCCCCTGGGCAGGGTGCAGTGTATGTGAAAGGTAGGACATGTACTGAAGTGTATACCATGTCCTGACAGTGAAATACTGCCAAATTCGTTTTTCACTGTTGCAAGGCCATCTTGCCCATAGGACAGAATGGGGAATCTGTGTCACATGTTTCCAGCATATCTTCCCATAGGCATATGATGGAGAGATGGAGTTTAGTGTGCCTGAACTCAGAATTTAATAACACATCTTTTTGTGAAGATGGTTTTTAAATTGTGTGTTTAGAAACCACGCTTTTAGAAGTGGCTGGTTTCTTGTCCTGACCATCCGGTGTGCCTCTGCCTGGTTGTGTATTGACTGGGTTTGGATGCGACAGGGTCTGGGGAAGTGTCCTGACACCAGGGAGGAGTAGGTGAGACAGCACAGGCTGGCCTGCATTTGGTGTGGTGGGAGGAGTAGCCCCTTTGATGCGAAGAGGCCTGTGCTGCTGTGTGAGAAAGTGCCATCTTTCTTGCATGGTATGCCCCCACTTTTTGCTGATGTGCTTTGACTGAGTGTGCCCTGGGCTCCTGCCAACCAGGTACCCAGGGCCTGTGTTCCTTCCCTAAAACTGCATTGATGCCTACACCCAATTGGCATCCCTGGCCACAGGTCAGCCCCTGGTAAATGGTACCATGGGTACCCAGGGCACTGTGACCAGGGAAGGCCCCTAAGGGCTGCAGCACTTGTTGTGCCACCCTTAGGGACCCTGTACCTTTACACACACACACTGCCTTTGCAGGCTGCGTGTCTTGGTGCAGAACAAAAGTGAAGAGTCGACATGGCACACATCCCTGTGTGCCATGCCTACAAGCCACTGCCCTGGCCTAGGTAAGCCACCCCTCTAGCTGGATGCACTATGCCAGTAGTGAGGGCACAGAGGCATGAGCCCTGTGCCCCTACAGTGCCCAAGTCCATTCTTGGGCATTGTAAGTGCAGTGCTGCCATTAAGAGTATATGGTGCTGGGAGTCTGTCATTACGAACTCCACAGCACCATAATGGCCCCACTGAAAACTAAGAAGTTTGGTATCAAACTTCTCAGCAATTAAACCCACACTGATGCCAGTGTGGGATTTAATGTAAACGCACTCCAGAGGGCATCTTAGAGATGCCCCCTGAAACCAACCCGACCTCCAGTGTCCGGACTGAGTGGCTGCCCAGGCTGCCACCACCAGACATGTTTCTGGACCCCTGGGTCGAGAGCCTCTGCTCTCAGGGGCCTGAAACAATGCGCATCCTGGGGCGAGGTGCCAAAGCCTCCTCCCCCAGGATGGGCAGGGGAAGCTTCAAAGGCCTGCCGCCTTTTGAGCTTCCCCAGACCATTTGCTGCTCCCAGCAAACTGGTCCCCACTGGTTCTACCCCCACTTCTGGCGGGAGAACCGGCGGGAAAACCAAAGGCAGGAAATGGGTTGTGCCCACCTCTGCCAACTCCACCCCTAAGGTGGGGGAGGCGAGGTGAAGCACAAACTCGAGTCCCCGCCATCTTGAGGATGGGGGACCCAGCCAACCAGGGACAGGCTCCTGCCCCCTCCCACTGGAGAGTGGCAGAATAGGGGGTGTACCCACCCCAGGGACGGGACCCATTGGTCCCTGCCCTTACCTACCTGTAACCACCCCTAAATTCAGTATTTAGGGGCTCCCTGAACCTTCCTTCCACAGTTCCAGATTCCAAAAACAAGAAAGAAGAACAAGAAACAAGAAGACCTGCGTGAAGCTGCTCACAAGAGGAAGACACCAACTGATTTGGCCTTACCGGCCTGTCGACCCTCGAACCGGCTCCTGCTAAACCCCGGCGTCTCCAGTGGTCAGCACCCTCACAAACCCCGGGGGACCTGACTGACTAGTGACTCCAACCCCCTGGGACTCCCAAGAGCAGTGGTACTGCTCAAAGCAAGCAACCAACCCCTGGTGCCAACCGGGAACCGCGAATCCTGCCCGGCCTGTGCCTGAGTGGGCAAATACCAAGAGGACGTCCCCCCGGCGACTGCGACCCAGAATCCAGCACCCAAGGGCCCTCCTCGACGCTCCTGACGACGCCTGCAGCCTCACAACCAGGGACCCCCCAACCGCGACCAGCAGAGGGTAAGATTTCCCGACGCCAAAAGACACCCCTGCACCCGGCGCCCACGGCCCCCTGTGCCCAACTCCTGGGTGCCTACCTATCCTCCAAGATCCCAACTTACCCCTCGAAGTGGTGGTCGTGCCTGAAGAATCTCCGTCCCCGAGCCTGCAGCCTTTGTTCAGCTTCCAAGTCTCCCATTGAATAACCTTGAGCGCCCGACGGCTCAAAAGCACCCTGCACCCAGCCGCCCGAGTGCCCCTGGCAGTGCAACCTCTACTCTAATCTACTCCCCCATTTGCCCTGAGCAAGTGACCAGGAGCCCAGCTCCCACAGCCGCGTGGCCTGCTTGCCAGCAGCCACCAACCAAAGGCCCCCTGCCTGCCATAGGATAACATTGGGCCTACTCACTCTGCACCCGGCCGCCGCTGAGGGTGTAACAACTATACTTACCTGACCCTGGGGGACCCCTGAGTCTATGCCCAGAACCTTAACTCTGCCAGTCGAGTACTTACCCAAAGACCGATAACTCACTTTTCTTCCATAGGGTAACATTGACTGGCTCCCCCCCTGGAAATTCTTCTAAGTGTGGAGTTTTGAAACTTTAAAATATTCGCCTAAAATCAACCGAGCAACGAAAACGGAAATACTCACCTGCTATTAGGAGAGATCCCAGTGCTGAATCTTGGTGCCCAGCACTGACCCTGAAAAGTAATCCCAACGTTACTTACCGCGAACTCAATTTCCTTCCATAGGGATCCATTGACTGGTTTTCTGTGAAATTTCTTCTAAGCGTCCACTTTTGAATTTCTAAAATATTGCTTAAAAATCACAACAGTAACGAATTCCGAATTACTCACCTACTATTAGGAGAGACCTCAGTACTGCATCTTGTAGTCCAGTACCGACCATGAAAAGTAATTTTTACCGTACTTACCAGTAACTTAAAATTCCTCTCATAGGATATCATTGCCTGCTTTTTGTTGAAAAAGTTTCTAAGTGTCGATTTCTGAATCTTACAAATATTCTTTAAAAATCGTGCCAACGATACAAACGTAATTACTTGCCTGTTTTAGATAGATACCCCAGTGCTGAATCGGAGAACCCAGCACTGGATTACAAAAGTAACGTAAACCTACTTTGCTTGCAAACTGCTTTTCCTTCCATAGGATAACATTGGTAATTTTACCCAGAAAAGTTTCTAAGTGTCAACTTTTGAAATACAGTAATACTCCTCAAAAATCACTACTATAACCAAAACGCTTTTTCTTACCTGTTTACAGGAAGTGTCCCGGGACTGAATCCAGGATCCAGTCCTGTGGTTAGAAAAGTAATCTACAAAGTAATTAGTTGCATTTAACTAAAACTTTCCATTGAGCTCAATGTTGCATTGTGTTTGAAATTGTGTTGCCTCTTGCACCAACTGTGACTACTATCATCAAAAAGTCTATTGCCTATTTGTAAAGTGGTTAAACAAAGCATCTCATTGTGAGAAAGTATATTTTGATAACTATTGTTGGTTCTAAAATAAAACAAGCATATATTTTTATATACAAACCATTGGCCTAGAGTTCAGTTCTTGAGTGTGTGGCTTCATTTGCTGACTGAGTGGGTACAACAAATGCTTTACACTGTCCTCTGATACTGCCTTACTGCTCGACCAAGCTACCACTTTAGAGAGTAAGGTTATATCTAACTTTAGCCTCTGCCAAACCTCTGGGGACTGTGGACTCTGTGCACCCTGAACCTCCCTTTGGTTCAGTATATACAGAGCCACTTTCCTACATGCTGCCACAAAGGAATGGCTCCACCTCCTGCGGAGTGTCTGAGGCCCAGACCCTCACTAACAAAGAAAGAAGGTGTGCACTGGCAGGAAGACACCCAGAACTGGTTTGGACCGGGCTCAGAGCTCCCTAAACACAAAGACTTCAAAGGCATTTAGGGGTATAAATGTGAGAGCTGAAACCCCTGAACTCAAGACTGAACTCAAGCCTGAAAAAGGATTGAAACTACTTTGTGATCAAGAGGAACCTCTGCCAAAGAAGAAGAGCTGAAGAGACTGAAGAGAAGGACTGCCCTTGCTGTGTGTTCTGGGGCTGGCCTGCAGTTTGCTGATTTAACTAAGGAGAGGACAAGGGACTTTGCAGTGTGCTGTGTCCCCCTGCCTGAAAGGACTTTGCTGTGTGCTGTGTCCTGAAGTAACTTGTCTCCAAGGGCCCGAGACGAGCTGGCTCCCTGTTGTAGAAACTCAGGAACATCAAAGTTTCCAAGAGTGTCTCAGCGACGCTGTGTGCGTGTGCTTTTTGCAGCCTGAGACCTTCGTGAGAATTGCCCCGTGACCGTGTGCCCCGGTGCAGTCTTGCGCTCTACTTCGATCGACAGCGTGACCTGAAGTGCTGTGATCGTTATCGCCACCGGCCCGGACCGTCGTCCCAAGGGGGAGCCGTGAGAAATCACCGCCGCCGGCCCGAGCCTGCCTTTGCCAAGGAGAGACCTGTGAACCTTCACCAGTCGCGCCGGGAGCCGATCAGC
Source organism: Calotriton arnoldi (assembly GCA_963921515.1). NCBI lineage: Eukaryota > Metazoa > Chordata > Amphibia > Caudata > Salamandridae > Calotriton > Calotriton arnoldi. The sequence continues at coordinate 757,384 of CAWUFW010004672.1, forward strand.
TGCGAGGCCGTCGCCTGGTAGTCTGACTCTCACTGCGAGGAGCAGCAGCCGCCGCCAACCCGAAGCCGCACAGCGTGACGCCCAAGCCACGAGGAGAGAGAGACTGCACCTCCCCCCCCAGGTAACGCTCAGCGAGCGTGCGTGTGTCGCCGCCTGGGCCGGAGTGCGTGCTACAAGAGACCACTCTCGGCCTTTCCCATCTTTGCAGCGCGAGCCTCCGCTCAAGTCAGTATCGCGGCCCGTTCTCGCCGAGGAGTGGCAGTACCGGGGTCGGATTGTGGAGCTGCACGTTGTTTCCTTCGTAACCGTATTGGGGGCATATTTTGGCAGCCGCTGACCGCGAGTCAGCCAAGAGTGGCATAGAGACCTTCACTAGCACCGCGATCGGTGCCGGATTGTTTTTACGAACTGCATTAGTACTTGCATTACGAACTGCATTATTACGTGCTTTTACGATCCGCATTAGTACTTGCATTACGAACTGCATTACTACTTGCTTTTACGATCCGCATTAGTACTTGCATTACGAACTGCATTTTTACTTGCTTTACGAACCGCATTAGTACTTGCATTAAGGACTGTCTTATTTCTACATTACAAACTGCATAGCATTGCATTAGGACTGCATTAGATCATCATGAACTGCTCATTAATACCGCAAGAACCTACAAGTGATTGTGGGCCTAAAAACCGGCCCAGTGAAATATTACGAATACGCATATGCTGGATATTTTTTATCGTTTGGTCTCATCGTATTTCTTCTTGATAAAGATACCGCTATTTTCCTAAATCAGTGAGGTGTCCATTTGTGGTGTTATCACTGTGTTACTGGGTTGCAAATACTTTACACATTGCCTTGGAGATAAGCCTGGCTGCTCGTGCCAAGCTACCGGAGGGTGAGCAGGGGTCATCTAAGAGTGTGTCCCTCCTTTCCCTGACTAGAAGCAATGGTCCCTAATTGGACTAAGGTACCTACCTCAGCCAACTAGAGACTCCCAGTTCTAACACAAAGCAACGGCTAAACACAGTGAAGATCTGTCCATGGGGTCAAACGTTACAGCCAAATCAAAAAATGCCTTTTCAATAGAAAGGTAAACTGAACTATAACTAAACAGTACAAAGAGGAGGCGAAACATGCTGATTGTGCTCCACATTTCATGTAGATCCATCAAATGGTGCCAAAGTTAGTGAACCAAAAATGTTTTTACCCCCCCTCTTCTTTATATTCCCTCCCCTATTGGATCAGCACAGACCTGAAATAACTGCACTGGGAAGAGCATGCTAACTGGCTGCCATATTTATGCAGATAAATCAAGCAGCGCTGAATTAAGCAATTGACAATGTTATTGTTCTCCCTTTTAACTAGGGGTGGGCGGAATTTGCGTAGTCGCGCTACGCAAAGCTCCGCGAAACGGTAAAAAATCTCAGCGAGCACGCAAAAGTTCTGCGAACACGCGGAATTGCTTGTTCCGCCCGTTCGCGATGCTTTTTTCCTGTTCGCGAACGCTGTTTGCGTGCTCGGGGAGAAATATCTTGCGAACACGCATTTTGAAAGTGCTAACAAGCAAAAAATTCCGCGAAGCCGCGGAATTTTTGGCAATTCCGCATTGTCCGCGGAACGCGAAATTATCCAAATTCCGCGAGCGGAATGGAATTTACCGCCCAGGCCTACTTTTAACTTCCAACAAAAGGGGATCGTTGTGATTGGCTCGCAATATGACATACCAAAAGATAACCAATCCTTGTAAGTTTCTGCAAACTTTTGTGCAAATGTGCCACACCGTGTCAATGCTATTAGCAAGTGAATACTTTTTTGCTCCCCATTTTAAGTGCCCCCATGATGTATGTGTGTGAACTTAAAAATACTAAGTTTTACTAAGAAAACGCTGAACATGCTCAGGCTCTGACAAATTCAATGCAGGTACTTCAAATGGTGGCAAAGTTATTTATTAGTAAATCAAAATTGTATTGTGTTCTCCCCTCCCCCCCACCATTTAACGTTGCCCCACTATATTTTCATGAAACCAGCACTGAGCTGTGTGGATATCTGATGGGAGGTGCATGGAGATATGAAAATATGTAGCCTGGCATATGATGTTGTCTGTGTGGATTTATGATGGAGGATGTTTTGGCATATGATTGGGAGGCATTGCCATTTGATGTTGGTTGTGTTGGTATACGATGCTGGTTGAGGCATAAATGATGGTATACATGTTGCTGGATGTGTATACGTATGATGGTGGGCGTGTTGATGTGTGATGTTGCCTGTATTTTCTTATAATGTTGGTTGTGTCGAGATATGAGAATCTGTGTGCTGGTGCAGATCTGTTTCCATATGGTAGTAGGTTGTGTTGGCGTTATGATGTTGGTTTTATCAACCTACGATGGTGGGTGTGTTGGGGTATGATACTGGCTATGTTGTTATATGCGAATGGTAATGGTGGTGTCATGGCAGTGGGAATGGTTGAAGTGGTGGCAATGGAGTTAGCAGTAGTGATATTGGTGGTAGTGATGGCATTAGTGCTAACGGGGATAATGGTGGTGGTAGTAATGGCAGTGGTTTTAATCGTGACACTGGTGGTAATGTTAGTGTAATGGTCAAATTAACAATTGTAGTGCAGTGGTAATGGTGGTGGAAATAGTGGTGTTGGTGGATGGTAACAGTGGTAGTAGCGGTATTTGTTGTGATGGTAATCTGTTGGTACTGATGGTATTTCTAGTTATGGTGGTGTTGATAGTTGTGCTGAGAAAGATGGCGGTGGTAATGGTGGTGGTTGTGATAAAGGTGGTGGAGAGGGTAGTGTTAAGGATGATGGTAATGCCGAGAGTGATGATAATGGTGAAGGTTGTGGTACTGGTGGTGATTACAGTTGTGGTGGTAATGGTACTTGAGCTCTAGGTTTTATGTAAGTTTAGTGTAATTGAGGTATACTCCTGAAGATTTACTCACCTACGTAATGTCCCAAACATTATCTCAATGTTCTAGAACATTTTCTCAAATTGAGTAAATGTTCTGGAACATTCAAATTAATATACATACTTTGAAATGCATGTGCATTTTGGCTTATGTAAGAAATGTATTATTTGGGGTAGGTGACTACCCACCTCAAGGAACAATCACAATCCATGTCAGGGTGAACCTTCAAAGACACTAAATTATCCTGAATTCCAACCCTGGTAGCTATGGCTCAAAGCAGACAGGCTTAATTAGGGCAATGTATAAAGTATTTATACAGTACCAAAACGGTAATAAAACAAAATCTCCTACAGACTTTGAAAAATGGAGTAAAATTAAATAAACAAAATTACACCAAAATGACAAAAATACAATAAGTGGGCCTGTGAAACCGGAAATATGAACTTTTAAAGTTTTATATAGAAATAACGTTAAAAAAAGTAAAGCACCAATGATAGTCAATGGATGCGATAGACTCGGACCAAAGTGCAAAATCAGGCAGACTGCGATGGAGCCTGGGTTGGGTCCACCAAGTGGATTGGTCCCTGTGCAAGTCTGAAAGGCAGTAATGTTTGAAAAAGTTTCCAAGTCTCACATGTCTGGTGGAAAGGTTTTCAAAAGTTTCCAAACTTTCTTCTGGTGCCCAAACAACCACAAGAGTACACTTATAACACATCCCAGGACCTTAGGGGAGGTACTTAGAGACCCACTGGGTGAAAGGCAGAGTCTAATAGCAAGGCCCGCTAGCTACTTGTCAGCTGGGTCCTTCCAGGAAAAGAACTCTTGCAGCTTTTTGTTTCCAAGTAGCCACACAGGAAATCAGCAAACTGACCCTTGGAGTACACTTCCTTGAACTGGATACAAGAGGAAGCAGGTCCAGCCCTTCAGGGCTCCTCTCAGGTCACCAACCGCAAGTCCAGTGCTGTTTTGATCTTCCACAGATCCAGATAGTGTTCTGAAGAGGATGCCTGGGACTACCACATTTATGTCTGGCACTAGCTAGTGGGTAGGGGTGACTACTGACCTCTCCTTAAACCATGGAGTAAAAGGTCCTGAGGCAAATCCTACCTACTTTTTCAGTAGTTCCAGATTGCTTTACTGCAAACAGGCCCACATTGCCATGTGTCAGGTCATTTTCAAGATGGCAAATGTCTTCAGCCAAATAAAACTTCGCGCTGCTGACTATGTGAGTGAGAAGTGTACTTTAGTAATCCTAGTGTCCTCCTGCATCTAATATTAAAATCCAGTTCGAGGCAGACATTGTAACCACAACAAACCCAGAGTCAGGGAATCCATAAGAACTGTCTTGCCATCCTGTTCTCTGCCTTTCAACTGTGCCCAAAGTTGTAAATGTGCTTCAACAGACCTCTGAAGCAGGATTTGACATAGTGCTGTCAAAATGAGGCCCACAGCCCCACCCCCCCATCGCACATATTCAATTGAGCATAGAGGAGTTCTCTGCTCATTCTGGTTAGCATACTGTTTGCTCCTGGGAGGCATTTCGCACCTCCTTGAGACCTCCTCAAGGCTAATCAGGTGCTGGGATACTGCTGGAAAGCGAATGCAAATTATCCTCCTGGAACTTCAGGAAGGTAAAAGTTGACTTTTTATATATTTATAAAAAATCCGATTCCACCACTGAATCAGATTTTTTTAATTTCTATTAAAAATAGTTTAATTATTTTACTACCTGGTCTTTTTCCCAGGTTAGCAGTCATAGTATTTTAATCTGCATTCTGGTATTCTACACAGGGTAGCTGGGTCTGGCACATAGCTTTTGGGACCTTGTTAGTAGGGACAAAGACGCATTGATTTTCTACATTAGTTTTATCCCACTTTTAAATACCATGCAGTCTGCCCCGTAGGCTACAAGGCCTAATCAGGGATGACTTACTAACATTTAAATGGGAGGATTCTACCAGACAAATATTATATTTATTATTATTATTATAATAAATGCTGCATTTCATGGGTGACAGTTAACTTTTTATGCCATGGGTGTATTCCCATTCCATGTACTATGACCTTCGAGAGAAAAAAAAAATAGGGCAATCGGGGGATTAGTCAAATTAGCGAGGTTTAGAGGCGGAGCACAGGCAGTTTACTACTGGTTAGCAAGGGTAATGAAACTTGCAAGCTCAAGAAAATGTGGCCCATTTCTGATTACAAAATGTTAGACATATGCTAATGATTTTTTGGGGAGTGTGCAAGTTTACCATCGTTTAAAAGCATTTTTCTCTTTTTTTTGGCAGTTTTTCCACAACACTTGGTACTTGTCTACGTGCCTTTATATCTTAAACTGGTCATTGTTTCTCCCCTTACTCTGTGAAGTTTTTTCTAATATGCTAAACTCATGATTTTGGATAAACATGAATTCAAGAGCATATAAAATAAAATTCACGTCCAATATCTCAAAAACTACTAAAGGGATTTACACCATATCCAAAAACAAAATAAAATAAAAAAACACTGTGAAGTTGTGTTTTCATACCAGCAGTGGCATATACCTACTAAGCAGTTTTAATTGTAGCAGAGAGCAAAACTTCCAATGGGAGCCAAGATTCCCTTTGATCCACCATTAACATTTTTTACTTTGCATGAATATGAAGGAAACTTGGCATGCAGAGGACTTAGTTTCACAAGAGGTGTGGATAATTTTGTGCTGATTTGCCAAATTGTTCCAACGCTATAAGCAAACCAAAAACTGCATTTTCAATAGAAAGTGAGGGTGAACCATTACTAGAGAGCTGCTATTGCCAACACACATCTATCTATATATACATACATACACATATATTCCTCTCACTATTCCGCCAAAGCCACACCTCACCTCATAGTGGGTGCCGCGACTCACGAGGACAGTTTTGTGTAAATATCATAAATTTACCAAAGGAACGTCGCACACTCATAAGCTGTTTAGCAATTTATTCTTTGCTAGCAACAAAACCGACAAACGCATTTCAGCCTCTTGGCCTTCCTCAATGTCAGTTAACACTTTTCCATCCCACATTTTATTACATGCAGATTTCATTGGGCAGCTGCCTAAACATGGACATAGATAATGGACTGCCGATCGGCCTCACACCAAACCATGATTAACATCGCAGTCATTTTGTAGTGTCTCTGTTCCCTTTTCATCTTGACAAAATATATACTTCAAAATCGCGCACAATAAATACATTTGTTGTGTTCAGAGCTCATTGTATCAGAAACAACATCCTATTATGGGCTAAATCTCAACATTGCATTACATCCAATCGGCCTTTGAATAGGCATGGACTTCTAAATACAATCATCGATACATCTCAATTAATATCACTATATCGGTTCAGATCGCAACACGACTGATAACCTGTGTATTAATTACATCTTGAAGTTAAACATAATTTTCAATTCATAGACACAATTTATTTTATCACAGCCTGTACATTTCATTACGCCCTGAATGGACTTACTTACGGCTATACGACAACATATAATACAGATACAAAGGGAGGCAAAGAATCAATACTAATGTTATCAATAAGGAAATAAGAAACTTTTTTTTGTTTCACAAAATTCAATTCATGACAGGGTGTTCATGTCTATGAGGGATTGAGGGGTCAGAGGGGAGAACATGGCGGCCGGCTAGGTAGCTCGGTCGGGAGCTCCGCCGAAATTAGGTCATAGCGGAAAGTAAGCGCCCTGAAATTCATGGAAAACGACAAAACGGATTATGCGGGAACAAAGGATTTGAATGTCTCGCCGAGGTCTAAATACTCACCTGGGTTTAGTCCGAAAGCGATTATAGGTGAAAAGCTCCAAAACGGATCCAAGCTGGAGGCGGGCCCGGAGTGATACTCGGCGCGAAGCCCAACGGTCCGCGGAAGGAGAGCGAGTGGAGAAGAGGTGTTTGGGCAGAGGCAGTATTCGGACAGTTAGCTCGTCGGAGAGTTTTGATTAAAACAGGTTTTAGAGGCCCACACCCAGCAGTTGTTCCGTTTTCAGCGTGGGAGTTGAACACAACGAGTTTTGCATTAAGATCAGCAACGAGGAGGAGAACAAACTGAGGATAAAACGGAGGTACAGTGTGTGTGCTTGCATGAATCTGGCCAGAAGGCGTGGAAGGGGTGAACTTGGGGGGTTTTCAGCTGTGAATCCGACAACTCTTTTCAGGATAACCCTCTCCAGGGTAGTACACCAATAAACCCCCTACCGCAAATGTTGGTGCCAGTTGTAGGGTTAGAGCCAAAAGAAGGTATAGAGGACTACACAAAAAATAAGCAGGCTACAAGACAGGCCACAAAAAACCACATTCAAGAAACAAGCTATGCCTTATGGAACAGAAGCCTAGCCGCAGTTTCCTTAGAAAGTATAGAGCATACTGAAACGGGGGGGGCAATAATAGCCACTACAGATACTAATAAAACAAAACACGCCAGTAAGAAAAAAAAAGGCACATAAAATAAAGAGAGGAGCTTCAGTGGTGGCATCAACTAGAGCTATAAAGGCAGCCAAAAGCGAGCAATCTAAGAAGGGAGTCAACCCAAAAATAACGCCCTCTCTTCGTACCTTCTTTAAAGTGCAAGAAAAACCGGTAGAAGAGAATATACCACAAAAAGAAGATAATTCGAACAGTGTTATATATAAGATGCAAAAAATAACATCTCCCTCTAAAATTGGAATAGTGGAGTCCCCAAACCGCTATCAATTGATGACAAAGGGCAGCGAAGATGAATGTCTTTCAGATGCAGAAGAACCCCCGCAGTTAGATAAAAACTTAAATCATAATAAGGCTGTTAATTACCAAGGGGAGAATTCGGAACCACTTCTACAGGGAGAGATAGGCAGATTCACAGCCTCATTGTTGAAAGAAATGAAAGCGGGCTTTACCAAGTCAGAAAGAAACCAAGAAAAAATACAAGCGTCTTGCGAAGCATTAGAGTCAAAAGTTAATGCCTTGATTGATCGGGTATCAGAAATGGAAAACACTATGGAAAAAACAAGGGAAGAAGTGAAAAAATGTCAGGTTGACATCAGCAAGTTAAGAACCAGCGAGAAAGAACTTAGGGATAAGGTTGAAATTTTAGAGAATAATTCTCGGAGAAACAACTTACGTATTTTAAACATTCCAGAAGGCTTAGAGGGACAGAATATAAAAAACTTCTTGGTATCTTTGATAAAGGAATGTTTCCCGGAATTAGATGGGAAAGCACTGGATGAAGATATTCAAAGAGTGCATAGAGATCCCTTCAAACGAAACGCACAAAGGAAAACCCCCCGGAAAATACTCGTAAATTTTAGAACTTATTCTCTTAAAGAAAACATTAACTATGGCATTGAAAGCAGGTACCATCACCACAAATGACTACAATTTCAAAATTAGATCTGATGTTTCTAAAACTACATTAGATAGACAATGGGCGCTTGGGTCCTATATGCAAGAACTGAGATCTTTTGGAGCAACTGTCCAGATGAAGTTCCCAGCACTACTGAGAATCATGTGGTATAACAAAACATACAATATTAAAGATCCAAATGAAGTCGAGGCTTTACTTGAACAAATTAAGGCAAAAAAATAAGGGCCAGTTATCTTAAATGGACGACCTCATGAAGATGGAGCTCAAATAGGGCAATAATATTTGTCCAAAGACAGAAGGGAGGGTTCCCCAGGGGTGGGTGAAGGCTGTGAGGTTATGTTATTTTTATTTTTTTCGAGCACAATTTTTGGGTGGGGAGCATCAGGGGAAAAAATCCCCAAAAATAACTGTCCGATATGCAAGACACAGAGAAGACAAGGTCCTGAAAGAGGTATTATTCACTTAATACGATTAAAGCCTGGGGAGAGAATGAGAAAGAAAGCGAGTAGAAAGTATAGATGGTGACATCAGAGGGTAAAATAAAAATAATAACCTGGAATGTAAATGGTCTGAGGGTGACGAGAAGACGACCAACATTTTTTGAATATCTGAAATTACTTAATTGCGACCTTATAATACTACAGGAAACCCACCTGTTAAAACCAGAGTGGCTTGAAATTATAAAACATGAAAAATGGGTGGAAAAATCTATCTGTACAAATCAGTCCTGTTGCATTAAAGGAGTTGCAATAATTGTTAAAAAATCCTCAAAGATAAATATCTTAGAAGAGTTTACTGATCCAAAAGGCAGATGGGCAGCAGCTAAGAATAACTTAGAGGGGAAACTTCTCCTTGTAGTTGGATATTACGGTCCAAATACGTACAACCCAGCCCCCTTACAGTCTTTATTTGCCCAGCTAATTAATATATCTACCCCAATTATTATAGGGGGAGACTTCAATCTACTATTAGATCCAATAAAAGACAGACATCCGCCTGGGAGAGTATCGAACCTTCCTAAAATGCGGGAGTGGATCAATAGGTTTAAAGAGGACTTGGGATTAGTAGACATTTGGAAGAGTAAAGGGGATCAAAATAGATTTACATATAAAAATCAAAAGTACGGTCACTCATCACGAATAGATTTTTTTTTGTTAGACAAATTATTAAGTAAACATGTTATAAAAGTAAACCATGTACCAGCTCATCTATCAGACCACTCTCTAGTCCAACTCGAATTAAACCAAAGCTATATACAGGGTGAGGTCAGGTGGACTTTAGACTGCACACTCTTATTAGATGAACAAAGCATAGAGAAACTGAAAGTCACAACGGAGGAATATTTTCAAATTAATGCTAATGGCGAGGTATCTTGGCAAGGAGTATGGGAAGCATATAAAGCCGTAGTTAGAGGAGTTTTGATTGGAATGGCTGCAGAAAGAAATAAGGAAATTAGACACAAAATAACTCAACTAGAATCAGACATATTAGATCAACATAGGAGTTATGAAGCAGCAACCTCTGAAATAGAACAAGACAGAGCAAAAGAGGAAATTTCTAATAAGAAAGCCGAATTGTCTAGCTATTTGGAGGGAAGGATAACGAAAAGATGGGAAGCCAGTCAATTGTCAAATTATGAATATGGTGAAAATAGCGGGAAACTTTTAGCTTGGAAAACTAAAACGGATAACAACAGGAATAAAATAATGGCAATACATAGCGACTTGGCAAATGCGAAGGTAGAGAGCAGGATTGAAATAGAAGAGGCTTTTGAAGATTTTTTCAAGCACTGTATAATGAGGATCATACACCCTCAGTTTACGCGGTAGATTCATACTTGAGGGAATCTAAGACACCAATCTTGGGAGATGAGCTTAGTGAAGCATTAAATGCGGAAATTACCGTTGAAGAAGTATTAGAGGTTTTTAAAAAAATCCAAAAAAGGGAAAGCAGCAGGCTTAGACGCTATCCCAATGGAACTATATGTAGCTTTAAAAGAATCGTTAATTCCTAGATTAACGGCCCTCTTTAATAATATTTACCTGGAAGGTTTTGAACTCCCTAAATCCTGGAATGATGCCACCATTAGCCTAATTTTAAAACCAGGAAAAGATCCCCTCAGATGTTAGTCATATAGGCCCATTTCCCTCCTTAACTGTGATTATAAAATTTTTACACAAATATTAGCAGCACGGATAGGAAATATTACTAGTAAACTTATACATATAGATCAAAAAGGGTTCATAAGAGGGAGGCAACTACATGATCTTGCCCATCAACTAATCCGAGCTATAGATATAGCTATTGAAGGGAAGTTACCACTAGCAGTTCTTACTTTCGATGCTGCTAAAGCATTTGATCGTGTAAATTGGGTATACTTGCAGGAAGCTATAAAATATTACGGCTTAGGAGTGAACTTTTTAAGAACAATAAGAAATATATATACTGCGCCAGTTGCAAAAGTGCTTATAAATGGTAGCTTATCAAAACGAATTCCGATTAAAAGAGGAACGAGACAGGGTTGCCCCCCGTCTCCTCACCTTTTTAATTTGTATATAGAACCACTGGCCAATATGATAAGGAGATTCGAGGAAATTACCCCATTTCAATTCAATGGCTGGGTTCATGAATAAAGTTGCACTGTATGCTGACGACTTGATGGTTTACACGAGTGATCTTAATAAGACCCTCCCTTTTATCAAGAAGTTGTTGGCTGATTTTGGAGAAATCTCGGGCTACCAAATAAATATTCAGAAAACAGAAATAATGCACTGGAATGTAGAAATACCAATAGTGGAAACAAAAAATAGAATTAAGTATTTGGGGATAGAGGTCTTGAAAAATATTGACGAAATTGCGCAGGTAAATCTGAATTTAAAAATTAAGGAAATGAGAAAACTATGAAAAGCATGGAGTTGCCTATCCCTGTCCTTTCTGGGGCGATCGAATGTAATAAAAATGTCTATTTTACCAAAGTTTACTTTCTTATTTAACGCTATACCTTTAGAATTTAAGACCCCATGGCTGAAAAAGATACAAAGCGAAATTAACGGTTTTATTTGGGCCTCTAAAGGTGTGAGAATAGCATGGAGGAAACTGTGCCAGAGGAAATATCGAGGGGGTATTGCAAGCCCAGACCTGCTTTCTTACTATAGGGCCTTCCATTTTAAACACATAAGAAACCTTATCAGTCTGCATGCCGACTATTCTTCCTACTGGAAAGCTGTAACAGAGGAAGATCACTGTTTATATAAGTTTGGACATCCAAAATACTTTAAAAGATTAAGTTAAAGGTACTTACCACAGCATACAAGTTATGGTATGAAATCAGAAGAATATGGAAAATTCCTTATTACAGCCGGTTAGCACCTATTTGGAGGTCTCCAGGAACCCCAGAGTGTCTAAAAGATTCATTAGCAATAACATTGAGAGAAGCAGGAATAACAAGATGGGGACAATTGATTGACGCTGGTTCACTAAAAAGTTGGAATTCACTAATTGAAACAACACAGGGCAAGATCTCCAGGTTCAAATACTATCAGTTACTGACTTGGTCGAAAAACCAGGAATTTTTTTTTAGAAACTACAGAAAAACTGGAGAATGAACTTCTATGCGACGTACGGAAAAAAGAAATATCGAAATGGTACTGGCATTTGATACAATCAACAGACGACGAATTTACAGTCCCAGACGAAGTATGGAAGAAGACCTTCCCGACTCAAGACTTGCAACATCTCTGGCAAGTATCCTGCACTCTTTTATGGCAAACTTTAGTTTCTGCACCTCTTAGGAGAAACCATCTTTTTACTTTACATAGGTCATACCTGACGCCGGAAAGATTGTCCAAAATGAATAATCAGGTGGTAAGGAAATGCCCAAAATGTGGGGATCTCAAGGCGAACAACATCCATATGTTTTACCAGTGTCCACAACTGGGAATCTTCTGGGAAGAAGTGGGTAAGGTTATCGATAAAGTTATAGGAACAAATATAGAGGTAAGCCCACTAATTGTTATTTTTGGTATTATTGATAGTAACATCTCTACTACTGTATTAAGTAAAAAGCAAACATGTTTATTATTTATTTTAATATTATTAGCTAGGCGTGAGATATGCATGAATTGGATTCTTAACAATCCTCCAAGGGTGATAGAGTGGATTGTCTCAGTAAGAAAGGTTAGGCTGATGGACAAGCTAAGAGGGAAGAAAAATAAAACCAAGTTTTGGGATTTATGGGACAAAGCATGAGGTAGGGTAGGGAGGAATGTCCAATGATTACACACAATGCGATCTCCCAGATTCGAATGGTTGGCATGGGGGGCCCGTGTCCGACATTCAAAGGAATCTAAAGGTTCTAAGACATGACCCAAACCTCGGCACTAAATTAAAGGGCGGTCTCCATCCGTTTTGGTCACAACCCACGACAAGGGATCTGGTCTGATATAACCATAAAAAAATCGCATAATTGAGGACAAAAAAAAAAAATTTCAATTTATTATCAAAGGAGGAGAAAAAAGTGAAAGGAAAATGAAAATGAAAAAATCCTAATTCGAATTACCACTCCCCTATGGCCTTTATCGGACTGCGGAATATTATTCATCCCTGTAGACCCCAAGGGTTTAATTGGTGTAGCTATTTTATCCTCCGTTTTACATTATCATAATTTTCTTTGTGCCTTCTGGAGTTCCTTCCTGTTTCCCTTTTAGCAGATATGAGACGATAACTCCTCTTCACTGTTGAGACCACATGGTGTGCGGGTCCTTAGCTCAACTATGTATAGTGATTACAGTTGTCTGAGGGATCTTATCCTATCACTCCCTCATTCCATAATCGACATTTGATCAATACAGAAGAACCGCAATAGATCACTTCTGCCTTGATGTACTTCAGCAACGTGCCTTGACACTGGATATGTGTGATCATTGTTCGATATTGCCGGGCTATGTTCCAATTCCTGTTTCTTGGCAGGGTTAACAGCACTCCCAATATATTTATTGTCGCATGGGCATACCAGGCAATATACAACAAAATTTGAGTTGCAATTCATCAATTTCGCTATATCTTTCTTCACTCCTTTTTTCCCGGAATCTCAAAATCCCCCTCCTTCTTACAGTTCCTACAAGCCTTGCATCTAGTGCAAGGAAAAAACCCTGTTATTTCTGGTTTAGTCACATTTTTCTCTATGTAATGGCTGTGTACTAACAGATCTTTTAATGATATACTCTTTCTTTAAGTTATATTCGGTCTCTCTGGTAATACTTTTCCTAGGATAGTGTCTGTCTGTAATATACCCCAATGTTTTTGAATGAGCCCTCGGATTTGCCCGGACTCCTCTGAAAAATGTAGTATCATTCTCATGATGGTCTCCTCCTTTTTCCTGTGTTTGGGGGCTAATAACTTGTCTACTTTTCTCTTGGACTTTATAGACCGCTTCTCTCAGACCATTTTTGGAGTAGCCTCTCTCCCAATCTATTGCATACCTCCCTTTCTGCTTCTCTAAAATGATTAGGCAGGAAACAATTATGTTTCAGCCGAAGAAGCTCCCCAGAGGTAATGATGTTTACCAGTTTACGCAGATGTTGGCTTTCTGCATGCAAATTGCATTACCAGCTGTTTAATTTCTATAAAGCTAAGTACACAATTTGCCATCCTTTAGGAAGACCAACAGATCTAAAAATGGTACTTCTGTTTTACTCATCTGACTGGTAACCCCAAGATGAAATTAATTTTCATTGAGAATTGCAATATAGTTTTCAGCTTCCTCCTGGGTGCCTGGCCAGATAGTGAAAAGGTCATCAATGTGTCTTGCCCATAGGGCCACCTTTTCCATCCATTGTTCATTGGGCTCTACCCAGGCCAAGTGCCTCTCCCACCAGCCTACGAAAAGATTTGCATAACTGGGGCGAAGCACGTGCCCGTGGCGGTCCACTGGGTCTGGAGGTATAGTTGTCCTGAAAAAAGAAAAAGGTTATTGTTCAGACAGAAGGAGATCAATTGCAGTAACATAACATTATGTTCTTGATACCCGAGTGACCTGCTTTTCAAAAAGAATTCCACTGCCAACAAACCATGTTGGTGTTTTATACATGTGTATAAAACTTGTGATGTCCATTGTAATCAGAATGAAGTCTTCCTCCCACTGTATATTTTGTACAGGCGTTATAAAATGTCATATCCTGGATGTAGGAGCTTAAATGTCTCACAAAAGGGAACAAAATGGAATCTACATACATCGATGTCTGTTCCAGAAGACTACCCTTTGAGGAGCATCCTGAAGGTTTGTCACAATTCTTATGAATTTTCAGAATGTGATAGAATGTTGATAATATTGGAAGATCCACTTTCAGAAATTGATATTCATCTTCACCCAGAACCCTTTTGTCTCTCCAACTACCTATCATTTTGTAAAACGCCTCAACACTGGTATTATACTGCACATTCATTATGGGTGCATAGCTATCTAAATCGCTGAGGAGTCGTAATGCTTCTCCATGGTAAGCTGCCTTGTCAAATATCACAACGTTTCCACCTTTATCTGAAGGTTTAATAGTTAATGAGTGTCATTCTTCAGAGATGTAACGGCTGACCATTGTTCTTTCGTAAGATTGTATTTTGTCTTGGACTTTCTAGGATTACCCTTCATCCTAAATTTGTTCAGTTCTCGGATGATGGTATCATGAAAGCAGTCAATGGTTTCAAATGGCATTTTGGGTATAAAACGAGAATTTGTTTTAAATGCACTCTTGCTGCCCTGTTGTTGTATTCCTGCCTGGTCCAAGAGTTGAAATACTCTCTCCTCCTTTTGATCAGCCATTGATAAAGGCAGTTCCTGTAAATCATGTAGAGTTTCTAGGTCATTCCCCGTCAGTATATCTGTAGATGTTCCTGCAACTGTTTCTTTTCTTTCTTTATTCCTTGGATGTTGTATGAACATCTTCCTTAATTTTAATTTTCTAATGAATCGATACAGATCAATATGTGTCTGAGTAAAGTCCCACCTTGTGGTAGGGCAGAATGTCAGTCCCTTTTGTAATACCACAGTTTCTGTCATTGAAAGGAGCTGATGAGATAAATTGACCACCGTCAGATTTTCTTGATTCACTTGGGGTACCCCCCTCTTTTGCTCCTGGTTACTTGTGATTGTACCGTATGATTTCCTTCCTTTTAACCCTCGTCTGGTTTTGCGCCTCCCTGTTCTGAAGGACACGATTGTTGAGGAAATGTTCGCCGTGATTCCTTGATTAGTTGATATTCCTGGGGAAAATGTACCCCTCCACTTGTATTTGATCTTGGTACCCCACTGGTTGTCTCTGCTTCCGACAGATCTGTATCTACTTCCGATTCTTAAGTGTCTCTCACATTGCTTGACCTCAGATTTTTTGTTTCTTGCAATGTCTTAAAGCATATATTTTGTCAAGATGAAAAGGGAACAGAGACACTACAAAATGGCCGCAATGTTAATCATGGTTTGGTGTGAGGCCATATCAGCATTCCATTATCTATGTTCATGTTTAGGCAGCTGCCCAATGAAATCTGCACGTAATAAAATGTGGGATGGAAAAGTGTTAACTGACATTGAGGAAGGCCAAGAGGCTGAAATGAGTTTGTCGGTTTTGTTGCAAGCAAATAAATAGTTGATGAACAGCTTATGAGTACGCGACGTTCCTTTGGTAAATTTATTATATATATATTTATATAATTTCACTGAAAAAACAAAGGTTAAGGTGACATCAAAAACCACTTAAATATACCAGCTATAGGGTTATCAAATACTATAACTTCCACCCCCACCATGCTCTGACCTTAAGCCAGGGCCTGCACCCATCCCTGAGCAAACCCACAACCCATATTCTTGACATTTTAATATGTCATAAGTGATATAATATGTGAGGTCAAAAGCACTGCATAACAGCAGAGGAAGTTAGTTTTTGACAAAACTAGAACTGGTTATTTCATCGGTTTTCAGGTATTTTAATGTTCGTGCTTGTCTTATTCTAACACCCAGCTATAATGTCACTGTAACCTTTATAGGGTTCTTTTCTTGGAACTGAACTATAATGTCTCTTTAAACTTTGGCTTTTTTCCCCAGAGATTCTAAATTGGACCAATTCTTCGTATGCAGCCTACCTCTGCTGTGCCTGGTCTTTGGTCATGCGCAGCATGGGTTGGCTGTAGGGCCCAAGCCTAGCCCCCATCTGCAGCCAACCATTCTTGCACACAGCCTTTGACCATGCACAGCAGGGATTGGCCACAGGTCCTGGACTTCAGCTGCGCATATACTCCTGCATGTACACTCAACCTGTATTGTTTTCTCCCTTTCATTTTTTACATTTTTTTCTTCAATACTCCCGCAGGAACCCCCACCCAAACTACCATCCTATGCTAGATCCTTTCTGAATTTCAGGCGCACAGATGTGAATAAAAGGACTAGACATGTCTCTGGCATCTCTACTTGCAGCCAGCTCACTCATCAGTCCTGGTCCTATTTGTGAGTTCATTCTCCATACATGGACCAATCTTTCCTGTTAGCCCTCTTGTCTGCACTTCCAGACAGATGGAACCCCCTAGGTCAAGCACGCGCTGTAAGTGTCCCATTAAGTGACATACGTTTTTTAGAAGTAGGCTAGAACATATCTGCCAATATTCAGAAGACGACTGAAAAGAAACAATAGTACCCGAAACCTGCCACTTACACTGAGAATTATTGAACATTTATTCATGAAACATGGATAAAATCAGTTATTCTTCACTTTCAAAACCTACACATAAAAAGTGAGATTACTGCTAGGGCTGTAAAACAATCTGGGCAATGTTTAAGTACACCGTCAGATTTTTGTATGCCTTACCACGGTGACGGTCTGATTTTACAACCAGGCATCTCACAGCCAATATTCACAGCTTAATTCTTACATAGAGCTGAATACTATCATTATCCTTTTTGCCTCACAGGACCTGCTTGGAAGTTCTCGGTGGAATCCTATGATAGGCCACATTAGACATCACATTGGCTGCCCATTGGCGAACTTAGTTTTGACGAAATATTAACACTGGTTGGCAAAGCAATACGAATAAAACAACATCAGTAGTGTATTAAAAGATCATTTAAAGGTCTGGACAAAAAGAAGGGGCTAGTATGCTACAAATATGTAATGAGTAGTAGAAGAACAGTTTGTTTTGCTTCTTTCACTAACTGCTAACATTGTGACCGGCATGCTTTTTCCTGTCAGATTTTGTCCCTGTGAAAATATATATTTGAGTATTGCAAAAGTTCTTTTCATAAGGAGGAGTGGCCAACAGCAATTTGCTGTCTGGCCCTCCCAAAAAAATACAATTTGAATAAATGACCATGTGGGTTAAGTGGCTAATGGAGGAGAGGGTGGGTGGTGAAGCAACATGGAATGGGCAAGGAGGATGGGAAAAAACAAAAAGCTGTGTTGGGGGATGAGGGAACAGGGAGGGAGAGGGAGGGAGGGAGAGAGAGAGAGAGAGATAAAAAAAAACACAGCAGAGCGTGGGTGGTTTAGCAGTGAGAGATTATCATTTGGATTAAGAGGAAACCAAGATGGAGCTATGCCTATTCTGCAAGTACACAGAGTTTAAAAAAACGTACTGAATGCAATACTTTTTGTTTTGTGGACATGGGAGGGCAGCCAATCTGAATATTTTTGTCATGTTAATGGAGCTTTGACGTGAACTATACTTGAATGAATCATTGTCGCTCAAAAAAGGCAAAATATGAGTCAAATATACAACACCTTATTTGGTACAGTGTATGCTACTGTTATTCCCTCTGGTAGATCAGGTACTGGCCCAGAAGCAGCTTTCAACTCCTCCTCCGAAACTTCAGACACCAACTCAATACCTATATTAAAAAAAACATACACTACTTGTAAGCAGCAATTGCCACATAGTCTGACTGAAGATTTAAAATATCAACGGGTCAGTATCAGCAAACAAAATACAAAAGATAGAGAAAAATATATTCACAATGGCTGAGACTGCTAAGTCAGAATGGCCTTTACTAGAGACAGTGTGAAAACAAGATCAAAAATCTAACATGGCTACCCACTTGGCAAAAAAAAAAAAAAACACCATTTCCTGTCCCCATTAACTATAAACAATATCCTGAAAAAACCCTTCGAAACACCAACATCCAACAGAGAAAACAAAATCTTAAGCACTACATTATCCTAACCCATTACCAATAACTGCTAGGAATTAACCCAGCCGATTGTAGGTTTAAACTTAAGGGATAGATCTGCTCGTCTACCAAATAATTTAAGCCTCATAGATTCCTACGCAACTTCACGTAAAATAAAACCCATAGGCCACACAACAAGCATATTGGGGACTAACAAAACCTTCAGCCTAACATCAACAACACGTGATTTCCAAACATTTGATTTCCCCAAATTTGTTATAGATTTGGATAGACGTGCACATCTTGTACCATACACAGTTATGTTGAGAGATGTTCTTTACCCCATTCATTGTCTTCATGTATGACATCATCTTCCTGCACTATCACCTCTCTTTTCGGCTGGGCCGCTTCTTTTGCCTGCAAATATAATGAGAACATAATGAAAAATACAAAAAAATTACCTTTACAGAGATCATGATACTCCTAGTCCATCCTTCCCTTCTTCACAGCTAGTTGGCCACAGCAAAAGAAATACGCATTCTACAGAGTCTGTGAATTAACTTTTTGTGTGTTGAAAGGAGCATATGGATTAGTCTGTGTATCCTGCCATGAATCCCACCATGCATTGGATCATTACCACCCATCATATTTTGATCCTCAAAGTACAAATGTGTATCACGTCATATTTCCAAGGAAATGGTTTGGGGAGAGTTAAGAAGGAAGGAAATCAAGGACAGACACTATCAGAATCATGACGAAGGTACCATTTCCTTACTGTTATCAGAAATCTACTTCAAAAATGCTATGAGTGGAAAAAGAGTAGATGCATGCCCCAGTTTTAAGCATATATGTTGCACATAACATCTGAGGAGAGAGATGCATATTTCCTAGAAGATGCCTGATGAGAATAGTGCTCACATAGGCATTATATGTGGCATACATTTCGGACTCCAAATCTGTGCAATTGGTAGGGGTCTACAAAAGACCACACTGAATGCTAACTTTATACATGAAGTCTCTGGAAAGCCCTAAAGTGCCCTAATTTGATATAGATTTAGAATGAGGGGCATTATTTACCTGGTAATTGTGGTTTTTAGCACTTTCTTGCCCAATAAAACCTAGGAACTGTTATGGGGAAAACATTATTTAATCTGTTTGCAGCTTGTTCTGCTGTAGATTCATATGCATCCTCTTAAACCTCCCTCCCCCCCCTCAAAATGTTTGGTCCACTTCAAATCTGAAGCGGTCGACTGGTGCAATGTCTTCCTATGTTGCATGTAGGTCGATGTGAACATTTCTCTTGTGTTGAGCTATAGCTCAAGAACTCAAAACGTTTTAACCCAATGGCAGAAAAAAAGCAATCTAAGGAGGGTTCTACATTTAGATGCATTGAGGGTTTTGGAGGAGGGATTATGAGTCACCTTGAAACCAAAACCTCTACTTAAAAGAAAAACGACTCGCAATGTTCTCGTCCAATACTAGATAGCAGGTTGATAGTATGTGATCTACAGCATCACATAGTGCCTATACGAGAAAACTACTAGCAGGAACAAATACCTATTAAGAATAGGATACCACTCAAGGGACACAAAACTATCTAGAAAAATCAGTAGGCAAACAGATACAACAGTGTAAGAGAACAACACACAAACAACTTTCCACACTTCATGCTTCCTTTTTCAAACGTATACCTTGACAGATTGGCAGAGAAGCGATTGCACACAATACTGTATCTGCCCTATGGTTTATATGTGCTGATATACTGAAGTAGATAAGGCATTTCTCTTAACCTTGTATTTTTCCTGCTGTTTTCTACAGTTTCTGTCATCGCAGTTTGGATTTGGCTTCATGATCATCGTAGGAAAGAAATCCTGCATTGCATTGTAGCCCAGGTAATAGCTTACAGTGCCAAACTTCAACAAATACCTATGAAAGAAAAGATGAAACATCCTTTACATTAAAGAGTACAAATGTTTTTACAAAACATTTAGTATAATCTCAGAAGATACACTTCTCACACATATCTGAGTAAGAGGTTTATATAGTCCTGCATGTGACTATTTATAGGAACAATAACTATTGCAAAATTTTATATATACCACAGGTGACAATAAGGAACAATGTATGAAAAAAAACTCACAACAGAAACTGGGCATACCCGTGCAATTAACTTATGTTTAGCAGAAGGCTGTGATAGAACAGTAAATTTTAATAAAATTTAAAAAATATACGCTCCCAATGGAGTGCTAAAAAAAAAAAAAAGTCCTATCCATCACGTCAGCAGTGGAGGGATACAGCCCACCCAGTCAGAACATTATAGGACTAAAATGCTTTGGGCGGGCCAAGCACAAGGATTGGGAAGAAAACCACTGAAGGCAAAGCAGGCACCCAAGATAGACAACAAAGCCATCGGATCATGAGCAAGGGACTGACCCAAATCCCACTCCAAGTAGAAGTAAATGTGCTGGAAACAATCGGTCTCGCCAATTAGAACTCTCAGTAACTGAAACCTAAAAAGAAGTCTATCACACTGTAGAAAAGAGAGGCAGAAATAAAATGGAGCAGAAAAATATAGCAATACCCACCCCCACTGTAAGAACATTAAAATGAGTTGCAAGCTGTCACATGAATGTTGCACCCAGAACTTTCAATACTAAACAGGGGTACACCTAAAATGAAACTTCCTCCAGTTCCAGTCTAGCGACTTGTTTATTGCTGTTCGAGCAACACACAGGAGAACATTTAACTAGTGCGTATGCTATCCTACCGCGATTTAAATGTCTTAATTAAGTCCTTTAGAACTAAAATGGTCTGCACACTCATCAATTCACGGTAGTCCAAGTGATGCAGCCTCAGCTATTTGACTCCTTGGGGTCCACCACCTCATTACATAACTGCACTGTAGCTGAAGGATGCTGCGCAACTGGCACATCTTATCTATCCTGAAGACGACAACCCTGGCATTAGAAACATATTAGTCAAAAATCAACTCCTTAGGAGCATGGACTGAAATTCTGAACACAATGTATTTTGATATGTATCATAAATAAGTTGTGTAGCAGCCAAACCATATTTTTATAAATGTGATATCATTAGTCTATTCACTTTGTTTTTTCCACATGCTTGTACACAAGTGTATTGCACCACTGTAGATGTTTTTTTTTTTTATACAATCTAACCTATTTATATATAACAGATTTCTTTAAAAGCATTACGAACCAATTCCATCAAGTTATATTGCCTGGGAATTCACTCCATTCTTCTCAAAAAGTAGCAACTACCTAAACAGAAGGCTCAGTAAAAACAATAGATACCCATTAGCTTCCATCATGAAGTTAAATTGTCTAACAGAGTGTTAACTTTGTTTTTTCAATGCACTGGATTAATGAAAAAAAAAAAATCAAACTCTAGCTAACACGGAAATTGCAGGCCTCATAATCCAATTTGTTTGTGACATTTGCCGGTAATGTTCGGTTTCATTTGGACAAACGTGTATTCTCATTTCTCAACAATAATGTCTGGAATGTGTTTTCAGAGGCAAGTCAACACCTTTTCTAGAATATTAAAATATTGTTTCAGGAGAATTGTACATGTTCAAGGTTTCACCTAGCTTTCTTAGCATAATCACACAATATATTGCAACATTTCTTTTAGTAAAGTTGGCGTCTGTGAGAAGCTCCAGGCTGTAGAATTGAGACTTTTGAATTGTATTTTCTTGCAACAGTTTTGCAATAATTAATTCTGATTGCATTATTCTGTGGGAACCATATACAACTGTATTGAATGTACGAAATCCTTTGTTCAGAACCTTATAAAAGTACACTCTTTCTGGATGTGTTAAAGACCACTTTCTTACTGACCTTAAGAGGCAAAATCAAGCCAGATTGGTTTCCCATAATATACTCTGTAGTTTGCCGATCTGAACTTAACTGAGTACTTTAATTGGTTCTGTATTCTAACGGGGCTTTGCACTTTGATTTATTGATTAATTGATTGACTATATTACTTGATTTCTGTATGACTTATAAATCGGAAAATAAACCTTTAAGGTTTAAACCTTCACTCTCTATCATCCTTATAGAAGCAAAGGGGTTGTATGTGTCTAATTTAAAATTGTGTGTAGAGGGCTTTACAGAGAAAGTGATCCAGCAGGAGCACCAATATCCGATAATGGATTAACATTGCTACCGTTCCATCACTCGCGCAAGAGAACGAGGTGGAACATGATGTCAAGAGTCAACAATTGTTTCCCCTCAATATGCATCCGGTCACTTCCAAGGGAACAGGGAAATTAAACCACCTTTAAACTTCTCTATTTCACTGAGATTTCCCTCAGCAACAAAATAAGTGCATCCTCAAAGTCGTATCTTCCCAACAATTTATGAACCTAAGAAAATATCTTGCAAGCTAACAGGTCAGTGAAGCGAAGGCCAGCAACAATATTGGAGTATCATTTTGCCAAATTACTTCCATTAGAAATGATACCCCAATGATGCCCTAAATATGCCATCTTTCCCACACTCGTATGAAGCATCAAAAGCCTGATTTTGTTACCTGTTTTCCAACACTGAGCCCAAGACTGATAACTATGTGAAATCTGCGATTCAAAAATTGTAAGCCCCACACAAGTAGATGGTCCTCCTTCACCATTATCGTTCTTAATATCCTTATCAGGAGGTGGTCCTGAAGTTGATATTAGATTAATAGGCCTCTTTTGCTTCAGGTTAGGCCTTCCAGACAACTGGGTTCTGGATAACTTTTTTATTTTGTTAATTAGTTTAATGAACTAATAATTTGCTGCTGGCCCTATAACAAAAGTACTTTAATTCTCTTGAACACCTCTCCCAAAATGGGACAAACCAACTCTTAACATTGGTTAAGTGTCGTTTTCCTAAACGCTGTTGAAAAATATTCTTAATCTGAGTTATGGTTCTAGTTTGCTGCTTCTATTTGTATAATTGAATAACAACTAGACTAATCACAGGGTGACTCCACCCTATACTCTTTCAGGTCACTGAAATTCATCATATATTTGTTCTCCCTTCTCAATCTGGATCTACCAGAGGATGTCAGAGAGCGGTTCATTTGGTACTGGAGCATATTTTCTGCTAAACCTCGAGGGAGTGTATACTTTGCTCCTGAAAACAGAGGCATCTTTGGTTGTGAAACTTGAACAAATTGAATTATGGTCATACAACTTGAATATGAACAAAACACAGATGGTGACAATGATTATAGCAAAATTTTATTTTTTATTTAATAAAATTATTCAGTCTACAACCTACAGAGGAAAATTTAAAGCCCTGCTGCTACAACTGAACATTTGAAAGAAAACAATTTCGATATGTCACAGATACATAGCTTGTTATGGAGGTTCATGTGACGACATGGCATAGTCTCGCTAAGAACATTTCCCTATTAACCACAAGGGTAGGCTTGGTACCTTTTTATGGATATTCTGTGTTATATACAGGGTGAACAGCATGATGTAAAAGCAATGTCCAATTGGTTTTTGAGTCCCAATAATATGAAGGCAGCACAACTTGTTTTAGAGAAAGCACCAGCATCTCTTAAATCACAAACATCCCCCACAAGTAGTAGCACAATTTGCTGGTTGCCACATAGTTGCTAGAGATAGCACCACCTTTGCTTCATGTACCTCTCAGAGTTGTAAAAATGTGCGCACCCTTGCAAGAAAAGGTGTAATACACTAATGAACCCATTATAGGACTCATCAACAATGACTGTACACACAATGACTCTACTTACTTCAGAACATTCTGAACAAGAATGCCTGCAACAACTCCCATGGTGGTTGGTAGACTGGCTGCACAAACTCCCTCCCGTTTTAATGTTTTCTCATCAATATTTGCAGCAACAACAAGAGGAGGCGCGCACTGGAACAAAAGAGAAGCAGGTCACTTTAAAGGGCTACTTTTAAGTGATTCAAACTGTGAAATCACAGAGTTTAATATCAAAATCTGAAACAATCTCCTTCACGTATTACTGCTCAGATTGTTTTAGATCCCAGAAGAAAATTCTATTATTCATAATGGGAAAATCAGAACACAAAGGCTAAATGCATTAATGAGAAGAACATATCATATGACCGTAATAGTAGGAGAACCCAAAGCAGCTTCTGTAATGGCACAATCCATCTATTTTTCAAGTAAAAATGTCTTAAAAGCTCCGCTCCACTTGATTCACCATATCTGTGAAGGATCAGAAGTTGGAAATTTGCAAAGTCCAAAAATTCAACAGCACTCAACACCAACTGTTCCAACATATGGGGAGTTGATGGAAAAAGTTATTTACCTGTAACGGCTTGACGCTACTCCAGATTCACATGCTGTCATTATTCAGTCATTTAGAGGTTGAAATTATTTTTCCCTGCTGTGGTGACTAGAAACTCATAGTGTTTGTCTTTATTTATTCTGGGGCTTTACTTTTTTGTTTCTGCCCCTACTCCCCTTTACTGGGAATGTGATGGGTGGGGCATGTGAATTCAATTTAAGCTTTATTTCGACAAAAATGTCATAAAAGCTACGAATAAAAATACATTGTTGTTGTTTATAAAAAAAGAGTACAGATATACAGCATATTTGGTT
Source organism: Calotriton arnoldi (assembly GCA_963921515.1). Classification (NCBI taxonomy): domain Eukaryota; kingdom Metazoa; phylum Chordata; class Amphibia; order Caudata; family Salamandridae; genus Calotriton; species Calotriton arnoldi. The sequence goes on from CAWUFW010004672.1 coordinate 782,428, forward strand.
AACATAGATGATGGTACAACCAAATGATCAGTCGAGTCCTTTATACTAAAATGCATATATCGTGTTTAAAATTAATAAAAGAACGAAACAACAATGCTAGGTAAACACATAATTACCTTGAAAGCCAGTATAAAAACAATTAATACTTCATCTTTGTAAGTAAGTGATAGTACAATACTAAAAAGGCATTAAGTTTGCCTAAACATGACAGCGGGGATATAAAAATAAAGTGTTTACGCATAGAGATTCTAGCAGCAATAATGTTGTAGCCTTATAATCCCCACTGACCTATATACATTAAAAACTATATCTTTCTTGAAAGGGCTTTCCACCTTACGAGCCAGGCTTGTCCCAAAACTTTTGCTACACAACATGCAAAGAAAGGCCTGGGGTCGGACCTGAGAATACGCAGTGCTGTGTAGTGGTCCCGTGTGCCCAGTTGCTGGCAAAGCAATTTCAGCCATTTGGCCCGTGATGTTTTATACGCCGGGCAAGCAAACATTAGGTGGGCGATGCTTTCTTTCGGGGCCTTACAACTTGGGCAATTATTCCCATTGCTTGCGCACCATTTTGCTGTCACTTCGCAAACAGGGAGGGACATTATCTAAAATGCATGTACAGAATTCTATCTCTTGGTACCTTGATTAAATCAAGGAAGGGCTCATAGTGTCCAATTTGTTTATGGGAGTAGAATTCTGTTGTCAATTTGCCCACATTGGGTTTGCAGTTCTCCCGTTTGTCCACCCATTCCCAGTATAAGCGTTTAAGTTACTCTCTCCTCGGGGGTTCCTGGCTGGCCCAGCAGCCACTAGATCCTATGACCGACATCGTTCTTTTGATGTCACGGATCCAGCCTATTTTCCCACCGGTATCTAGGTGGATGATCTCAGTAAGGGCTTCTGCGTAAGAGGAGAGCTCAGGGGTCCGTCTAATACGAGCCCAAAAAAGTAAGGGGCGTAGCCTAGCTACATCACCTATTGACCGCCTACCCATGTCCAGCAGCAGGGGGGTAAGTGGGATGTATTTGGGTGCCATAACCAAATCTCTTAGGAATTTGTGTTCTGACCTACAGAGCTCATCTAGTTTATCGAATCCCCAGACTTCTGCTCCGTAAAGGGCAGCGCTAACTGCTTTTGTGTCATATTTTGAGAGCTGGAGCTACAGGCCTAGTGTGTGAAAGGCGGTGTTCTTTCCCTATTACTCCAGCCACTCGTTTATGTCCCATCAGCATCTTCGCTAGGTGGGGTCTCCAAGACATTTTATCGGAAAGTCTTACACCTAGATAGTCAAAGGTGTCAACCTTTTCAAGGGGGACCCCACTCAGCAAAGGGCCATTCTTACATGACCGGTGGCAGTTAAAAGCCATGAATTTGGTTTTAGCACCATTTATGACCAATCCCCTGTTGTCGCAGAAAAGTTGAAATCTGTTGATGAGGCGCTGTAACCCTGCTGGGGTCTTGGATATCAGTAGGGTGTCGTCCGCAAATAGAGTTGGTATTTTATTACCCCCCCAGGGTTGGCGAATCTGCTGGTTCCTCCTGGAGGAAATCAACTACCCCATTCACATATAGGGAGAACAGGGTTGGGCCAGAACTCAGCCCTGCCGGACTCCTCTATTAACGGGGATGTGCTCTGTCAATTGCCCCTGTTCCCCCACCAGACCTGGGCAAAATTCCCCTCGTGGAGTCGGATCAGTAATTTAAGGACAAAAGGGGGGATGCCCATATCGCCGAGCGTCGCCCACAACCTAGATCTAGGAACCAGGTCAAAGGCAGTCTTCAAGTCGATGAATGCAAGGTAGAGACTGCCCTTGCCTAGCACCACAACCTTCCAATAAATGAGGAGAAATCTGAACACTTGATCCATTGTCCCAGTCTTTGTTCTAAATCCGGCCTGAAACTGGGAAAGGATATCTTCTTCTTCAGACCATGACTGTATCCTATGCAGAAGCATCCGGCCAAACACCTTCTGCATAGCATCAATCAAACTGATTGGTCTATAATTAGTGGGGTCGTCCCTAGCTCCCTTTTTGTGTATTGGAACTACTTCGGCGGTCTTCCATGACAACGGGACTGGTGCTCCATCGGCTATAGCATTTGCTAGTAATAAAATAGAACGTGCCCAGTGGCTGGGATCAGCCAGAAATAAGTCTCCAGGTAGGCCATCGGGGCCTGCCGCTTTTGAGGGGACAATTTTATTTATTGCGGCTTCTACCTCCTGGATGGTAAAATGCTCCTCTTCTGTCAAGTGCCCATTTAGCCCGTCTGGCTCCCCTTCCATCCTAGCCTCTGCTGCTGAATAGAGCCCTTTGAAGTGGTCGTACCAAGTCTGACTGGTGATGTAATTTGGGGGTGAACGTGCACCTGTCCTACTTCCCCAAGTGACCAATTTCCAAAACAGATTATTATCCTTAGATGAGCATGCATCTTTCAGTTGTTCCCAACGTGATTCGTCCCAATTTGCCTTTGCCTCTCGCTGGGCAGCTTTATAGGAGTTTCTGGCAGATTTTATGTGCAATTGGTTCTTCTCTTTAATAGCTTTCGCCAAGGTCGATCTTTTTCCCCTGCAGTCTTTATTATACCAAGAATATGGGTCCTTGGTGGAGTTGCTGGGTTTTTTATTCTGATTTGTGACCTGGAAGTATGCATTAATTTGGGTGACGGTATGCATATGGGCCCTTGGCACATCTATTGATCTTATTACACTATGTGTCGCATCTTGGAGCTTAGCCGTGCCTACAGTTAATTCATGTTTGATGCCAGCAATCTTTGCCTCACTCAAAGCTACCCTCTTCCATTTTAAAAACTTTTTACAGTTTGAAGGAACCACATCTCTGGTGACTGTCGGGGATTGACTGTTCAGCTTGTAATAGGTTGCCTCCCACAAGGGTTTCAAAGTTAAGCACAGGGGATTATGGTCGCTCTCTATGGTCGAACCCACTAGCATGTCGATCAAGTGCCCCCACAATTTAACATCGAGGAGGATATAATCGATCCTGGATGGGCAACTAACTCTGTTATAGGTGTTGGCGCCTTGCTTGTCAGATGGTGACCTGCCATTGGTTGACCTTGGACCGTGCTCCATAGTGATGGAATTCAGTTGGAGTACCTGTTGTGTCCATCTTTTAACTAGAGGGAGGTCGAGTTGAGGAACTGCCCATCTACTGTCTTGGTCTTCTGCTCCCATTAATTCCTCTATGGCCAGGGGTTCATAGGTGCAATTTAAATCTCCAGCGACTATAACTCTTGCGTGAGGTGAACACTTATCTAGGCATTCGTCTAATGCAGAAATGGTAGTCGAGGGTCTACCTCCTTTTGTCCCTCTTGCATAAACATTAAAAAGTTCAATCGGGGGTCCACCCCTAGGTCCCCTAATGCTTAGCCACAGGATGTCTAGACTTGAACTTGTTTGGAGAGTGGTTCGGCAATCTAGTGCAATACTTATCCAAACAATCAAGCCCCCTGACGGGCGCCCTCTCCCGGTGAAAGTTGCAGGTGTATGAAAGCAGGTGTAACCAGTTTTGTGCAATGGAACCAAGCTCCACGTCTCCTGGAACATGCAGATATCGAAATCTCCCACAAATTCATTCCAATGGGGGAGTGGAAGTTTCCTGTTTAAACCTGCCACATTCCAAACACGATCTTCAGCTGTTCATTGAGTGTAGGACCTGTGGCAATACTTTGTGTAAGAGAGTGAGTATTAGTTAGCAGAAGAGCGGGAATTTGCGAGACTAAGTGCGTGGGAGAGTCGGGGGCTAATTCTTTGTTTACGAGGGTGGAAGATCCACTTGTGCTGACTGGGCACTGGGAACTTTGCATATTATAGTTTGAGGGATTAAAGGAGGTCACGGTGACGAAGTCCTGTAGTCAGTCGTTGGCTTCAAGAGAAGAAGTGCCAGCTAGATGTGACAATGACTGCTGGGTTAATGTTCTGCCCAGCTCGTGTGTAGGAAAATGCCTAAATTGAATGGACGACCCATCAGGGGGGCAGGAACGAAATTCTAGAGCAAGGAGGTTTTCCGCCATCTCAATACCCCTCAGGGTGATCTCGATGTTATCCAGTTGGTTAGTTGGGGAGGGACACCTCCGTGCTCTTAGGATATCGTCTCTGATCACTGATCGACAACCCCTTACATGACAAATCCAATGGGTCACCTTATTGATTAGGGATTCCTCACTCTTGTGGGCATTCTTACTGTTAAATTCTCGGAACGTTGGTCATATAGATTTCTTTAGATTGCGACCGGTTGGTATTGGCTGTAACAGCAAAAGGAGGTGGCTGTTCTCGATTTTCGTGAATAAGGGGTTGGGCTTGTCGTGGCTGGGCAGTGTATCTAATTACAGGGTTCTGTGGAATTGCTAGCCTCTTCAGCTTATCTTGGATGGTGATATTAGGGCTATTTGTTCTCCAAACTGGAGGATCGTTTGAGGCATACTTGCAAATGAAAGGAGCGGAGGTAGCTAATTGATGAGGGTTGAGGTCATGGGAAGTGTGTCCTTTGCTAGATAATATTGGATCTTGTAAAATCGGGGCGTTATTGATGGGATGTGAATATTGACTCTGTGTAGGAATTTCATGCTCCTTACAAGGCAAATCCATTTTCACTAGTGTTTTGACTAAGGTGGTAAGGCCTTCTATCATAATTTTCAATGCACCGATCTCTGTTCTAAATGTTTTTATGATAAAAAGGGTGTCTATGGGTTCTGGTTTGTTTTCTGCGCAAATCGTCGCAATATCACACATCGACTTGGGAGATGATGGTGAGGGCACGTTGCCACTATGTTCATCACTAACGCCCTGGAGAGGTAGAAATCTATTTGTACAAGGGATTGCAGGTTCTTGCCCTTGTTCCTGCTGGGAAGTACTGATACCAGTGCTAGCAAAGGGGGTGTCAGGGGATTGGGATATGTTTTGGGCGGTTTTTATGGATGCCTTCTTGGGGGGTGGTTTTTGAAACATTATTGGGATAACAGGGGGGCAGTTTACTCTCGTGCTTAGGGGGGGGATCTGTCAGCCGGATCGCCCTGGGTTAGGGGTACCGATTTATTGCCCTCTAGAATGTCCTCGCACTCAATTAATTAAGGTGTCTATCCTGTCGAGGACACAATTGCTGCCCGGATGTTTTAGAATCTTCCTAGCCCTTTTTCCTTTAGTTGTACGGCTACCCCAGCTTCCCCCAGCGCCTTCCATAGTTTTCCTCTTCCCCATCATGTACCCCCGAGGGCCGCTCTTGCCGAGGATAACCAGAGTGCTAGCAGTAGATGAGCCTATGCCCCCCCCTCCACACAGTGGATCGCAAGCGGGCACAGCAGATGCTATGGAAATACAAAAATAGTCCACAGTAACCCAAAAGAAACAGTTAAATATTTCTTAACAATGTATTGCTGCTTTTTTACTCTTGTTATGCATATGTATTATATTATATTATAAAGTTCAATAAACAATTTCAACATCAAAGTCAATGAAGCGAGTCCACTGGATAGCCGAGTATTTGCAGCAAACACAGGGATAAATGGGACAGAGTACACAATAACTTGCTAAGTGGTGTTCAGTGTCCAATGGAATCCTGATGGCAGACTCAAAGGGGGTAGCCCTGCCCTGCCTCTTCCGGGCAAGGACGGGCCTGCCCTTGGCCCGGGCTTTGCCCGGGCCCACCCCAGGCCCGCCCTCGCGCGTCCCGTCCTCGCGCTGCGGGAGTGAGCCGGTGCTTTTCAGCGCCTACGGGCGCGTCGCGGCGGGGATGACGGCCCTCCTGTGGCTGGGGCTGCTGGGAAATGCAGTTCCTGGCCCCCGGTGAAGTTTACTGGCGTCCCAAGCTGCGGGAGTTAGCCGGTGCTTTTCAGCGCCTCCAGGCGCGTCGCGGCGGGGATGACGGCCCTCTTGTGGCTGGGGCTGCTGGACAATGCAGTTCCTGGCCCCCGGTGAAGTTTACTTTCGTGAATTCAGAATAGCTTCAAGCTGCAAAACTATTGTTACATATAAATACCTTTGCTTTTGCATTATGTATCTTTTCTGGATTCACATGCTGTGCACCACTTATGTAGCAGTATTAGCTTTTTGCAGGATAGTATGATAAAGTGAACGAGTGGTGGCAAAAAGGTGTTTCAGAATCTTCTGGCTCACCTATCTCTCCTGGTTTGCATGAATATGCACAAAATAATGCTTTGTTAAGGTATGGACTGAAGACCATCTGACGGCCGTGCATATGTCACTGATGAAGACATTCTCTAGAAATGCTAGTTTCATTTCTTTTTTCCTTGTGGAATGCACCCTTGGTTTGTTAGCAAGGGTTGTTGTTGCCAGGGTGTAACATGCTTGGATGGTCACCACTATCCATCTGCAACACTCCCTTCAATTACTATGCTCAAGGATGTTTTTACGATTTAAAGGCAGTCTTAAGAGTGAGATACATGAGCCTTCTTTTGTGCACCAGTTCAAAACGATGTTTCATAAGATGTGCCAGTACCAGGCTGAGGTTCCACAAAGGCGTGAGTGTGATTTTGGTGGGAAATTCTCTTTGCTCCTTCTACAAATGTTTAATTACTGGAGTACCAAAAAGGTTCCTCCCAATGTAGCCTCAGGAATGTGAGACTAAAGCAGAGAAGTACACGTGGATAGAAGCATATGAGAGTTTTGTATTCAGTGTAGTGAGAAAAGTATTTAACAATTGTTGTGTCCACCACCAGGTTATCTACCAGGTTTTCTTTTGTACAGCAGTTGTGTGTGGTAGGCCACATTGCTTCCCTTAACACTTCCACTTCTATGCACTTAACTAGTAGGCTAAGGGGCACAGGAAACCGCTTCTACGCTAAGGCTTGCCGGCTCCTGATGACCCATTTTCTCTTCTTATGGATTAAGAGGTTTTGAAAGACTGGTATTTTTCTCACTCTGCTGGTTGCATTTCTATTAGGTCTGGGTATCATTTTTGTGTGCCCACTGTGGGGCTATTGCAATGTCATGCTTGATCACCACTGGTACCAGGTGGAACAATAGTCAAATATTCCTCAACAGTTATCAACAGTTAATACCCCTGGGATAGGTATTTAGGGTGCCTGGATGCTAAGCGTTGGCATTTTATGTATGCCTGTGCTGTGAATACGTCGTACTGGTTGTGTTGTCTGTTTGGATTGAAATTAATTTGCCCGCGACTCTTAAGGGAATGCTTTTAGTGCTAGGAAAACTGTCTTATGTTCCAACACATTTATGTGTTTTACTCCTTCTTGCTGTGTGCACTGTCTACTCAGCTTTAGATTCTCTATTTGAGCACCCCTCCCTCTGTGGGATGCATCTGTGGCGATTGTCACTGTGGAGACTGGCTGCTTGAACAGCCTGCCTTTTGTTAAATGTTATAATACTCACCTCTGTATCTCTGGGACCACGGACTATGCAGCCACTCTTGTATGGCTCTTATAAGTAACCTGGTGAAAAGAATTGGGTAACTTCACAAACATTTTCATTACTGTTCTCACCGTCATTTTGATTATGGATGTCTGATCTTCAGACTTGAATCCTGACACTCTTAGCCAGGCGTTTTGTCTTAGTGTGGTGCCAGTACACAACTACATGGCAGTCGTGACAATGGCAACCAGGGAGGACTGCAGGCATTTGCCTGCCAAAGTTTCCCCCTTGGGTGACAGTTTTATCCTTTTTTAAATTGTTAGAGCAGATGTTGAAGGAGATCTTGAATCTCATCCCATTGCTGGTGACCAAATCTTTGGTGCAATGCATTTGAATTGGCAATAGGTCACTGTGTGGCAGCTGCCCACTCCGTTTTTCAGCCTACTCCCTGCAGCCTTTTGCTCTGTCTGGTGGAGGATTCCGACACATTAGCCCTCTTTTTAGACATTATTAGCAAGTCAACTTGTGCGTTGGTCTGAGTATATTGGATCCGTAATTGAAGGCTTATATTTCATCACTCTTGGTGTGACTGCCTTCGAAGAAGCTGGTTCTTTGAAGACTTCTTTGTCCTGCTCTACAATCCTAGTGAGAATGGACAGGAACTGGCTCCTCTTCTAAAAAAAAAATCTTCTGAGATGGTTAAAGCATCTTGTCGGAAACAAGCCTTCACCTGTTCTACCTCGAGTTGCATCACATAGGTAACTTCTGCTCTTTTAACCACTTCGTTATACAATAAGAAGTCAACTAGGGTTCAGAATTGTGATGGGCAGGAGTCAAGTTTACCCTGGGTTTCTCTCTGGAGAAGAATCAGCCTCTACCTCTGGGTGTTTGTCTTCCTCCAGTAAGAGTTGACCTCACTCCTCGTAAAGGTCCTCCTACTCCGTCTCTCCTGTTTCTGTCTATTGGCGTTTCATCCCTAGGCCACTTTTCTCCTGTTTTTGAAGGTATTCTGCATGATTTTGAGTCAGACTTTTTCGTTTGCAGCAATGATGCCATTTTAGCCTCAGACCACTGCTGCTTCCTCCTGACGTCCAGCGATTGTTGTTCAGCGTCATCCACCAAGCCCTTCATCCTTTCTACCAGCATCAGTGTATCCTTTCCCTTGTATTCTTTTCCTTACCTAGAATCTAGAGCCTCTTCTGGAGTTGAAACCTAGTGCAAAGGTTTGTCCCACTGGTGTCTTTTGGTTACGACCCCGGGGCCTTCATGATCTTCGATACAGAGTCCACCATCAAATGCCTAGCTGTGGAAGGCTGTTTTGGTGTCTTTGAATTCAATGTTTTTGGCTCAAACCTGATAAGTCCAGGAGTTATTGTACGTGAACACTTTTCAGCATCAATACATGCTCTTTTAGCGCCTTTGCCAGCAAGTCCCTAGTCTCCAAATCTACCTATGCCCTATCCTTTCCATCAGATTCTTGCTCTCCATGGGCCTCTTCTGCTTCCTCCAATGTCCTTGCTGTCCGTTAGCCCCAAGTCTTTCAGGGACACGTTTTACCTGGGACATGGCATATTGTGCCCAAAGTTGTTTTTCCCAGACCTTTAAGGTTCTTTTAAGAAAGGTCATGCAGCCTTCAATCTTATGAACCTTGGGGAGACACAGATTATAGGCATTATAGATGTCAATTTGTGATGACAATTCAGACAAAACCTAAACAGGGTATTTGGCATGAATTACTGAATTCAGACGAGACCCCAGGATTAGACCCCATCCCAGCTATGCATTCTCCGATCCCACGTAGTTGAAACCTAACAGAAAAACCGTCTTGTTTAATTTTTGGGGCAATTTTTTCAACATGTGTTTGATTTGTTGTCATTGTAAACTCAAAATCTCAGTGCGTCCAACTGTTTTACCTCAAGAAGCATCAACCCTGAGTCCTCGACACAGCATCCGAACCATGTGGTGGGAAAAAGAATCTAAATATGACAAGCTTGTCTTTGAGCATTGTGGGCTTACATTCAACATCATAGAAGGCTGGCACTGCCCCACTTCTCATGGCGATAAAAAAAATGAAAAAATAGGGACAGTTACGGACCCAACTACTACATAGAAGAATAATGCACAGCATTTGAATCTAGAAAAGATTCATGCCGCACAAATACACGTTTCTATAAAATCCTATCTGTAACTTCATATCATGTCCCCTGTCCTCTGCCCTGATATCCCCCATGAAAAGCACTTCGTGTGAAACACACCATAAGAGAAGCCGATGCTCCTTAATAGAAGACGACAGCACACAAAGAACATATTAAAAACGGACAGCAGAACAGAGGAACATAAATAAGTACCGCAAAACAGGCAGATTCTCCTGGTATAAGAAGCTGTATATGTCCTGAAACTGCATTTTCACTAACACCAGACTCCATCCATATTTGGCCAAGCTCATTACACGCCTAAAAGAAAATAAGGAAATGCAAATGAAAAATATATATATGTAGACAGCCACCAATGGAAGAAAACACAGTTTTAATGCAGTGGTCATTATTTCATAGGATTATGGCACAGTTATTATAATTAGTATCTCTATTTACATACCTGTCACAGAACAGGCAGGCTATATTTTCTTAAAATCAAACAAGCAGCTTAAAATAAAACAAGTAGTCTACATGACCTTCATTCTGGAATGCAAAACAGTATAAGAAATATCCTACAGAGGTCACCAATTGCAGACAGTGCCACGACTACTACCATCATAATACATCTGCAACAGAAATAAAGTTGGGTATTCTGTAATCCAAACTGTTGTATTCGAAATAAGATGCAAACATAACAAAAACATTTTTTTGCAGCTTACAGTAACTCAAATATATATATATATATATATATATATATATATATATATATATATATATATATATATATATATATATATATTTTTTTTTTTTTTTTTCCAAAAGGCACGCAGCTCAAAAAAATTATGAATGGTCCTAGTTCTAAATACAAACATAATTCTGGGCTGTGTTCTTTAAACAATAACTTCTGTACCACCAATCTGTAATGTCTAGATAACATGCTGGCCCATGGAGAGACGCTAAATGTTCTTAAACTTATAATCAAGAAACATGTACTAATGTGGGGACTGTTCAGAAAAGGGGCTGTTTAAGGCCTCACACTCTTTAATACTTTTCTATCTCTTTCTCAACACTCGGAAGCAAAATTCACATATGATAATAATTAATTATCTGCTATTGGGGTAGTGAAACAAATGACCGAAATGAGGATGTGCGAAAGTGGGCAGCTCTTTTCTAACCTTTTGCCCTCCATATTAACAGAAGCTTAATAAATGTTGAAATAGTTATTTATTGTTGGCATTCATGTGACAAAATATCTTTATCTTTATACCATTGCTTGAAACAATAGTTCTCCAATTCACCTGTTAACCATTTCAATTCTTCAGTAATAAAAACAAAGTTCATTTATTAAATGTAAATAATCTTCTGTTATTTAAATTACGTTCTCATGAATTATTAACGCCTAAACAAAAGATGCAACCATGAATAATTAAAAAAGAAAGAACCAATGCATCAAAATTATTTATACAGCCAGTAACTTTGCTTCATAACAATAAAGAACTTGAGCTGAATCTCAAGAAAATAAAAGAAAGAACTCACACCACATATCCTGTTGGACAAATGCTTAGAGATAAATAATCTGTCATTCTAGCATTTGAAGGGATCAGGTGTATAAGGAAACTGGTTACCATTACTCAAAGAGAAAATTAGCATGGGCCACCCAGGGAATACACATACTTACAGTATTAATTGCCATACGAGCCTCAAAGTTGTCGACACAGCTTAGAACAAGGTCAACTGGCTTCCCTTCTTCATGACCACCATAGCTGAACCAGCAAAAACAAAAATGTATTCCAAATATTTGATCATGGACTAAGCAATTACTGTCCATCAATAATGTAAGCAAACAAGGTTTTAATGATGAACATATTTCCACAAGAAAAAGTTTCTGCAAGCTAGTGAAGTGTATTTAACAATTTAAACAGAATTTGCCTTTGTTAGAATGTAGAATTAGTGTAACGTCATCACAGTGGCTGGTTGCATTTTATTACATGCTTGACGCCTGTTGCAAGTGTGAGGGAACAACTACATAGATGACATGGTAATTTACTAGAATCTGAAACAGTGCTTCCAGATGGGCAACAGATGCAATGTGACACTCTATCAGCCTAGGAGGTGGGTTTATCTCAGCCCTAAAACAGGTTGGGATTTGGACATCACATGTAAGACTAATACTTCAGTAATTAGAGAACTAAGATCATAGCTCAAAAACAGACTGTTGTACTGCATCAATACTTCAGGTTCTGTATTTGAGGCAAAGTTAGTGACAAATACCACAGAGCAATAAATAGCCTTCATATCTTTTAAAAGAGACCTATTAATCTAAAACCTATTGTGTCTGTGTAATTAAATGTGCTACATGTTCAAAAGTGGCTTACCGGTATTCTGGCACTGTGGAGATAGTGGTGGACCTTGGTCATGAGCAAGTCCCCACAAAGCTATTTAAAACCAGTGAAATCTGTGGACTACACACACAAGTAAAGATAGTGGCAAAATCAGAAAGTGGGTGTGGCCAGTAAACAAAAGGTACCAGAAGGAGTTTGATGACGGTTGAGCTTTTCTCAAACGGATGTAAAAGGAGTTCATGAAGCATACTGCAACCAAAATCCCCAAAAGGTCAGACCAAAAAGGGCTTATTTTCAAAGAACATGCTGAACAGGTGCTTTAAAATTGTTGAAGTGATTCTACTTGCATCTCAAATTCCAAAGTTTTACCTGATTCTGTCCATGAAGTGTTGGAAATTATCCACAGTTGTGATGTTGTAATTGTGCACTTCAAACTGGACATCGGGATTGATATTCCTTGGAAGCAAATGGCAAAAAGCACATAGGTTACTATTTTGCCCACAGTTCAAAATCAAACCAAACACCATCTACCCAACACTGCGTGATTCTTTTCAAAGAGTTGCGTGCATCTTTGAAACATCGAGACATGCCTGTATGTACATATCCCCTCCCTGTGGATGGTGATTCACCAAAACACCACAGGTAGATGCTGTGACATCATACACCCTGAGCCACCTGATCACATCATAGGGATGTCCTTCATCCCACCCTTAGAACTTCAACAGCTTGCGATTACAGCCACATTTACTTTCTATTCCTGCTCCTGCCTTCATGTACCCTGAGAAAAGAGGCAGCAAGGAGGTGGCAAGGGTAGCCGTTAATTAATGTCCATGTTCCTAGTTTTACGTTATTCCTCAGATGTAGATTTTGAATTAAAGGTATTTTCCACCAAAGAGGAGAAGCTCACATATCCTAATTTGAGCCTTTATATAAAAACACAATGACGCACCTACCACTATCACCTCAAAAAAGTAAGTCAAACATTTTTATTTCGAAACTGGTAAACAACTGAATTCGAAAAGAGAAAGTAAAGATAAAGGTGCACAAGTCTGAGGAACACCCACAACAAACCCTGTATCAGGGAAACACCTGGTTAAAAATCACTTGAAATCACTAAGCACCCCATACAAATTCACAAATCTAATGTCATCAAGTCTTCATGTGTAGAACTATTTCACACATGTTCAAATCCTCCCTTTCTTTCACACTCAAGATATTGAAGGATGATCCATGGCATGGCACAGTTCCAATTCTTTATTAAATCTTCACTTAAAAACAATTTGATTGTAGCCAATGCATTTCGTTCAATAGGAAATTCTTCAGGGAAGAAGGTTCATTGAGCAAGACAACATAGTCAAGACTCCTGAGGCCTTGTTAACTATATGATAAGATTTCCCATGTCTCCTTTACTTACAGGATTCAATTTATGAAATTTGAGGTCTGTTAAACAACACAGAGTAACAACTGAATATATAGAGCTAAACATGGTGTATAGTCAGGTATTTTAAAAAAACATTCCAATATTGCATGCATCACCATGTTTTATATAACAAAGATTGGTGGTTGATAATGTTGAAATATTATATATTTTCTCGAAATTACTTTTTTATTTTGCATCCACCTGTGTCTATAGTGGGGTACCATTTGGGTAGCACTGTAAGTCTGATGCTGAACCTAACTGGGGTAAATGCTTGGAAGACATATTGGAATCCATAGTGTGTCTTTTTTTTATTAAATCGGTAGCATTGTTTGGGTTGTTTCTATGCATTTATTCAGTTTGGGATTTTTAAAAAATATTTTATGGTTATAATAAATAACTTAATGGGATGGATTCATTATTCTATTTTTGCGACATTAATAAATATGATTTGGGGATGATCTTGATGAATGTTATATTTTTGACAAGCAAAAGTTGTCGTGCTCAATGAAGCTTCCTGCCCCGCCCAGATTTCCTGATGGGGATAGTGGGTTCTTTTAACTTGGACATATGGATAATATTGTTTTATAGAAGATAAATATATTGAATGTTTGTATATATTTTGTAACATGTTGGTAACTCTACACGCAAGTCTTGAGGACATTGGACATTAAATTTGTGAATTTATACAGGGAGCCTGAATGTTCATTTTATCTGAATGATGATTTATGGCTACTACCATTGCCTGCATCGTATTCAGGAGGGCTTGCCACGTGTAACAGTTGGTGATATGAGTAGTTTTTGAGTCTTTTCCCTGATGCAATAGTCTATTGGATCCAGATAGGTCTGAGCAGAGAGACCCAATTCTTTAGAGTACATTCGCCAATTTTATCCAGACGTTTCTCGAGAGATGTACTCGCAAGGACCACCTTTGTATCAGCCAAGCTACTCATACTTAACCGTGTTGGTCTCACCTGCATTTAGCAGGGATGAACTAGGGTAAACAGCTTTTCTTTGGGGCACTCAAAGAATCAAGTTTGTAAAGTGACAAAGGAGGAGCAGTCACTTTTGCCAGCTTTAGATGCCACTAATTTAGCTTTGCTTGGCTCCATATCAACTACGTCAGCCATAAAATGCTCTACAGCTTGAATCCTTTAGCTACTCAGATCTGGAGCCCCAGACTGGGTATTCTCACTTAATTGGCTGTTCATACTAGTAGCTGGGCTTCTCGGGCCACAGGATCTGGTATCGTAGACTGGTCAGTTTCATTTACTATCCTTCTCTCCTTAGATATTGGAGTTGACAATAAATGGAAGAATGTGGCTATCTTAAGTGAACTTGGGGTTGACGTACTCTCTTAAGAAATTCTCCTTTTCATATCTACCTTGCGGGTTTTGCATGCTTTATACACGTTTTGCACTTGGCAGTGTACAGAGTCTCCTTCGCTTAACTCCTGTCGACGTGTTGGCCCGTACTCTGCCAGTTCGCATGGCTGATTTCTTGTTTTCTCGGGCAACACTCCTATAATCCTATAGGCCTGGCTGAGACACATGAGTCTGCAGCGGGGAGTAGGGACAACTAATAATTGTAGTAATTGTGGCATCCTTGCCATTTAATTTGGCAGCCTCTGGCAATTATTTGCAGCTGTTTACAGCCGTTAGCTACTCCCCTATAATTTCGACGGTCTCAGCAGGCAAAGAACTAAGGACAACTCCTCCACCCTCTGTCTGATTGCTGATACAGCGTGTCTAGTGCACTTGTGCGTGGCCATGTGTGGCCCAAGCCAGAGCCCAAGCCAGTCGCTAGCTGCCGCTGTTACTGGCTATCACTGCTCGCTAGCTAATCGCTGGCTGGCGTCTGAGGTGCGCACGGGTGGGGCAGGGGAGCAGACGGAGGTGGGCCAGCTGCACTGGTAAACCTAGCCTGCCTGCCTCAGCGCCCCTCCAGCTGAACCCTATGGTCACAGCGCTAGCACTACAACCACACCCGTACGTGACGCTGCACACAACGCGGACCCTCCTTCCCTCACTTCTTCCAGGAAACCCTTGATGTCCTCAGTGTTCCTCATTTTCCCACTGAGAGGAGTCCCGGTAGGCTTACCAGCACTGCACGGCACAGGGAGGAGTGGAGCAGGCAAACTGGCAGAGAGTGCGGGTAGTCGGCGCACAGGCTATCAGCAGCGAGCCGCAGCAAGCGAGAAATGAATGGTGGCTCCTCCTTCCGACACGGAACAATCAGACAGATAGGACTTTGGGAAAGTGCAGAGTGGATGAGGGGCATGCGCGAGCCCGCAAGGTTTCTGAGTTTGGACTACTCTTATAGCTTTGACCAACATCTTTAATATGTTGATTTTGTGTGGCCTATGCACAGCAAAGAATTTCAATATTCTCAATATAAACTATTCACATGTTTATTTCAGAAAAGAGAATAGGAGCAGTCTTCTCAGCTGGGAGTACTGCCCAAAAGGTGTATGGGAGCCCCAAGTCCTTGGTGTTCTTCAGCAGTGATATTGTAATAATGGTTGTTACATGATGTTGGTTTAAGTGCCAATTTAACTGTTGATTCCTATAGCTATCCAAATAGATAGTGAAATATCTATGAAGGAAAATGTTAACAAATATGATGAATCAATTATTTGAAATATCAGGTCTCACTTTTGCGAGGGTAGTTACAACACTATTGAGATAAAGAAAGGAAGACAGTGACCATGCAATAGCCAAACGAGCCCACACGTATCAAGGGTTTATTCTTGCAAGCTTCATTGACAAAGGCTCATAAGAGGTCCAAAAAGAAACAAGAGAGCAGAGGGAACTACGTCCCACCCATATTTCTTAAAAATTAGGATGGATCCAAATTAGAATAGACTGTTGCATAAATTACTATAAAAGCCAGAGCATGCATTTATTTTGGAGTCTTTCTAAATTGAAGAATATTCCTTTTTTTAATGAATGGGATGATTAGCAATGGTCTTGTAACTGGCAGGGCATACCGATGATTCAAGGGTAGATTTCCTTAGCAGAGGAGAAGTAGCAGCAACTAAGAGAGGAGACGAAATGACTCTAGAAGACATGGAGGGCTCGAGAGTGAGCAGTAAAAGTTAAAGAGTAAATGTCAAGACTGGAAATAAATGAGGGTTTCAGCCTCATTCTTCAGTGGTGAAGAGGGAGATTATTGTGGATGTTGCTTCTGATTTGATTTATTTTGTCTGCATGGGTTCTAAGAATTGACCAACAGATGAGCTGCGAGTAACAGAAGCTATGGGTCATGTTCCATTTCCTTTTCCTGTGTGCACGATTGTAAGAGAATATAGCAGATGTAACTGGTCACGTTTTAGTTAAAACCAATGAAATAGAAGTCTAAGGGACACCAACATTTTTAATATGCTGGTGACATACTATAAAAGCACAGAAACACACCCAGAATATTACTGTTCGTTGGTTGTACAATAATATAGCCCTCCAATTAAATTGCTACTGGCGCTTCGCCTACCATTATGTTAGTATTATTCTTACCTCTACGTACCTTGTGATGCAAGTGGATGAGGTCTAAATGTAATGGGATAGAACACTTGAGAGATAGTGGGTATATACCTAGTTCTTTATGAGCCTAAAGTGACACATTTTTTCAGAAGTCATTTGAACTGGCGTTTTGCCACTTATCTTAAACAAAGCACATACATCAGCATTATCTGGGCTAAAGCAAAAGCTGAGTGTTAGTCACTAGGAATGACTCAGAATAGTGTCCAAGCGCCACACACTGAAAGGTCCCTTTAATGTATTCTGAAAGGGCTCATCCTAATTCCACACCTCACGCATTGGTCACTAAAAGAAGGAATTGCAGGTGATAACCTTTGCCCAAAACTTCAGATGGTTCAATATGCTGGATGCTTATCAGAGTCTACTGGTCACAGATCTGTATCTAAGCAGGGCTGACTCTTTCATTAGACTATGTTATGGAAGCACATTTTAAGTGTCTCGAAGGCTGCACTTGTTCACCTGCCAATCACAAAGATTAATGCTGTAGGACTGGCGATGTATAGGCACTGGAAGTTCGGGTACTGGAAGTGCTGGAGCACTCCCAAAATATCCATGCTAAAGTTCAGAAGGTGAATGAGTGGTAAAGATGCCTGCAAATTTTGTTTTTGTCACGTTTGCTGCGCAATCAGAGTCAGAGGTCAAATGTCAGACTATCTTCTGACATGGAAACTGCGGTTTTCTTTCTCGGATTGCCAAGTGAGAGGATTTTGTAAAGCAAACTATGTGAAAGTCTTGTTGTTGTGAAAGGAAATGCTGCAGGATTTCATTTTTCTAACAACAAATTTTAAGTACCTTTAAATAAACTGAACACGTATTTCAAAAAATAGCAACCGTTAGGAAAGCACAAATGAAGAGTTATTTAAAACATTTCTCAAATGTGATGGAAACAAATGTTTCATTACAATCAAAACAAATCAAGACACCTTACTTGGTGATGTGCAAATGACAACTATTAACTGAAATCCAATTTTCACATATTAACGTTTGTGCGCTACATAGTTTTACACCCCTACCACTCTCTTACTGAACTGAGGTAGCTCATTTGCTGCACTTATTCTTTGTGTGACACTTGAATTTTTCACAATCCCTGTATAAATTCAGTGATATAACTTTGATGGCAGCACTCTCACTCTGAAAACTGTTCCAGCACCACTGTGGTGATGGATGAATCAAAAATTCTCCTCTGCATTGAATGTACCGAAGAAACTATACTGGCTGGCAAATTAAACTAGTAGTGTGACCAAGTCTATGTTGTGTGAATCATGCCATATATGGGTCATCCCTTCTGTTTCTTGAGAAGAAAGAACATATCCACTAGCATCCCACAAGAGTCTGGCATTCAGCAAACTCATTGCTGGTATGCCTAAATTCTGCAAGAAAAAGAGGATGTGACACCTCCTAGAAAACTAGCATTGAGGCCTGGATCATTTCGATTCAGTTTCTCATCTGAATTTCACAGTTTAACCTCTCAGTTCACTAAATTGCTCAACAAATTAGATAAATCCTCTTAAAAAAAATTAAGGCAGTACCACAAAGTTGGGAAATTAATAAAAAACATCAATGACCTGCTAAGATTGACAGAGCAAATCGGAAGACTTAAATGCATGGGAATAACTTTTATTGTGTGCCAGTAATATGTTAATTAACAGTGTGGGACCAGGACACAAAGCATACTGGTACAACGAGCATGTGTCAGCATTTCAACGGGGGGCAGGTGGCAATTGACTATTTACCCACCTGATGCCAGGGATTAACAGCTGCCAATTTCCTTTTGCCCTCGTTATAGGTCCTTCCTTGGCTGTGGACCATAATTCTAGGGCAGAACATTTATATCTGCTATTGTCATTTTATTAGCATAGGCCGTAGCAATTATCTTTGTACGGAACCCAAATAAAAATCACTACATTTAGCACTAGTCTATTTTCTGGGTTTTTTCCAAACACTATCACTGCTAACTGCTTGTAATGACAATCCTTCCCAAACTGTACTTGCAAATTACACCATTTTCAAATTTCCCAAGGAGGCTCACCTTAAAGTGTGCTCTGCAGCCTCCACCTTGCTCAACCCAGCTTGATGCGGTTGGAAGAAGAGCCGGTTCATGTTGGCAAGTTCCACCTTGTCATAGTCAAAGAGTAGAAGCTGCGAGAAACAGACAGTAACTGTATAGTTCATAGGCACAAACTCAGTAATCAATAAAGAGCACAATCAACATATTGGTGAGAAATGGTAAACACTGGTGGACACTAAAGCATAGATGGAAGGGGTATGCCACTCACACGTTAGCCATTGTGCAAAAGCTAGCCTAAAATAAGGAGACTTAACCCCCTAGGACCATTGCTCCTACCTCAAGGAGGGTGGTGGACTCAGTTTCTACCACATTGCATTTCTTCTGTCTGCTACTTAATAGTAATTTGCACAATCTATTTTGGAGGCGAGTCAGAGGAGATTAAACCATGTCACATTCAAACACAAATGACCTTATGTTTTCAAAAGGGATTAGTGGGAACGAAAGGAGTTGAGGCAACTGAATTCCAGCTGTCTTAGGAATGATGAGCAAAAGATTAATACAGCAACCAGTTCCTACACTGTAAAAAAACTATTTTCTAAAGATACACTTGGACTCATTTACTATTTCTTCTGTAACAAACTACGCATATATTGTCACAGGATAGAAACAACTCATCAAGTGTCGTGACAGAGTTATTGGGGTGGGGATGGGTCATTGGGAGCATGGTCACTTGGCTCCTGGTCAAAACATGAATCTTCACAGACAGATCGATACTGAACAAATTGCCTGGCTAGATATAATGCAGACAATTAAACTAACATGCCATGACTAAAGAATTTGTTTTGTGTTTGTAAATTTATAGAATATGTGAGACAACCTGGAAGAAAATAAAGCAGAGAAAGCAAAGCGGCATATAAAAATGCAGACAGTAAAAATAAAGTCAACAGAATGTTGAGTGTGATGCAGACAAGATAAATCTCCCCACCAAGTATATAGATCTGTGAATGTCGCAACAATACTCTTTAAACATAAAAGGGGGTGCGCCAACATTAGGTCAATTCCTACTTTCTTTGGGACAGAGTTCACTCATGAGATCTTGCCCACCATCTTATGTACGTAACATTAGAAAGGGCTGGTGGTAACCACAAGACTAACAACAAAATGGCAGACTGTGGAGAACATCAGATCTGAATCACAACATGTACTCTTTAATTTCCCACACACAAAAGGTGATGGAAGAAATGCTTGCAATAAGTCTACGCACTTGCAATAGATCTGGGTAGCATTCGAACCGATCATTCTTTTGCCTACCATGGCACCTCAGTCTGGATCCAGCTATATGCAAATCAGTCTTGACCCTGGTTGAATGGGAACGGTCATGACCTAGCTGCTAGGCCAGGTCCTACTGAACTGAAACACAAGCAAACCAAGATGGTTTCATCCTGATTGGGGCTCTTCAGTCAGGTGTAGCTTATTTCCAGTAGTAAATGAGCACGGAACCCACATCTCCTCATACTCTTGCCCATTTAGGGTGTTACATCAAACACACAAAAGGAAATAGGCGAAATGCTTGCAATACGTCTAACCACTGTCAATCACTTAGGGTAGCATTCCAAACGTTTGTTCTTTTGCTCACCATGCCACCTCAGTTTGCACCCATCCATATGCAAATCAGTCTTGACACCCTGCTCCAACAGTAACAGCCATACACAAACTGCCAGGCCAGGTCCTCCCTGAACCATGTTGCTCATGGTTCCTTCTGGATGGGGCCTCGCCTGGCAGTTAGGGAAGGGCTCATCTAATGAAGAGCTGGGTCTATACTGATCTGCAGAAGGTGGCATAGTGAGCAAAAAAATAAATGATGGAATAGAATGCAGCCCAAGTGATGGCCAGTGGCTGAGATTAATTCAAGCATTCGCTCCATCACATTGTTGTTGTCACAGTTGACGCCTTAAGTGCGACAGGTATGCCCAGATGAGGCCCTACACTCGGTGTGCCATAAGACTGAAGCTACACTCTGCTGAAGAGGACCAAATAGGACAAACTCCATCAGAGGTGGATTGTGGTTCCTTCTGGAGAGAGCCTCACCTGGCAGTTTGGGACAGAATGTTACCATGAGGAGCAGGGTCGGTACTGATTGGCATAAGGAGGGCCTTTGTCTACAGTGGCCTGGTGGGCAAAAAACTATGGGCTGGAAAGCGGCCTGAGAGATTCCCAGTGGCTGAGATTAATTCAAACCTTCTGTCACTTGGTTTTATTGCTCTTCCACTTCCACCCGTGGATTTCGCTAACCCTCTACAACTTAAGGTGAATCATGACTATACATATGCAACAATATGAAACTAGCTTAGGAAGACACAAAGTTATTGTTTTGAATAATTAGGACTAAACAGCTTTTCCCCCCTGAAGCTTAAGGAATAAGTTCTGCATGCCCAGCACCACAAGAATCAAACAACGAACTATGGTGCATGTCCTGGCAACAGAAATCAAGTAAATTACGGATACAGTTTAAAAAGAACCCTCTACAGTTGACTCAATTAAAATCACTGAGCTAAGGACCAGGCTTTAGTGTATCCACCATGAATAAAATAAAACGGATATACAGAAAACGGTTTGCTTACCAAAGAAGCAAATTGTAATGCAGCAGCAAATAACCAATACACTATAAATGCAGATACAAGATGTGTAATATAAAGCATAACATGAGCTCAGCAGAGTAAAAGGATAGAAGTATACAGTTCCAAAGGTGCATCTACAAGATCTCCTTTCCAAGTCACTGAGTTTTTGGAGACAAACAAGACCCTTGAATTAAAACATGGTACATATCTGGTGGAATGACAAGATCAAAGCTGTACAGAAAGTGATGCAATGAAGTGAGATATTGTATAGCGTAACACTAATCATATATCTGTGGGTATATGGCAAAAATTGGTACTCAAAAGAACTTCTGCCCATTTTTCATAAAAACAACTTGTCTTTGTATTCCATGTTTTTCCAGACACTTTTCACCTTGGAAGGGGAAGCATGATTCCGATTACAATATACCTTTTGATTTGAGCTTTATACAGGTTGCAGGATAAACATGAGAAATACAGCTACAGCGTGCAACACGGATCTTCAAAATATACAAATTCAAAAAGAGTCACCAATCAAAGGGTTCTGTAAATATTTTAGCAATGTTACTACCCAGAGAGGTGAGATCCAAAGTATATTTCATAACTGTCAAAGTGCACTTGATAGTGGGATACGATTACAGGATCTGGGTTTTGTGGAACCAATATTTAATCAACATTTAGACATCAACCAAATTAATCAAAAACAAAACAATCTGAGAAACAACTATTAGAGCTCTGAAATTTCCACCTCAAAGTCAGAAAGTAATATCCGACTATATTGGACAATGCCAGTGACAGCAAAGGCCAAAGTTTCCAAAGAACTTTAACAAAGCTGTCAAAAATCATTTAGTAAGAAGTAAAATTTTGTTAAGTGCTGAAATTACCGAATATGGAGGACTAGTTGTATAGGATAAAAAGAGTGGGCACAATAAAAGTGGTAAAAAAAATTAAATGGAGAATATGAATTAAAAATGTGCTGATAAAATAAATGTTGTGAAAACAGAGTAACTATGGAAGCAATTTGAATGATTAATCAGGAAAGTCAAAACTCAACTTCTAGATTTTCCACATTGTGTTCATAGAAAAACACAGCAACACCCCTTGAAAGGCTGCAGTACGCAACAAAGCCAGGCTTCATTGATGTTTACGGAAGAGGGTGTTAGTCAGAACTGGTCTACAGCAATCAGAGAGGGGATAGGAGCTCAACCAGTAGTGCTATTCAATCGCTCTCAACTTCTTGTTAAGGGGTTACTCAATCCCCTTCCTTGACAAAAGTCTGCGACACACGCAACAACCTCATCCTAGAAGCCCTATCCAAAAACTCCTCACACTTCAATAGCCACTGCCTTGATAATGTAGCTTAACGTGGCCCTCAATTTCGCAACACACTGTGGTCAACTGGTCGAGCCACAAAGCTCACCACCATGCTCAATCAGTTCAATCAACTAACTTGAAAAGTAAACAAAATCTTCTCTGCTATTTACCTTCAAAACCAAGCTGGCATAAAACCTCTCCAAAGTTTATTTTACTCCTGAATAGACTCAACAAAGCCATGACATAAAAGCCTTTTCAAACACCCAGAACAGCAAAAACAGACAAGAAAGCAACCATGGCTACCAACATCCAGAACAAGCAAAAAGCTGCAAACCACTTTTGCTGAACACCCACCAACCGAACACTGCTTGCCCACAAATACTCACACACTGCAAGGCAATTTTTGATAGTAAAGATTATTACGCAGAAGGGGCTTTAAGACATCATACTCCCTCCTGAAATTTAAATCATGTAAAACACTCCCCTCAAACAAGACACATTCTCCATAAAATGCAGCAAGATCTGAGTTGCTATAGCTTTCTCTCTCACTCCCACTCCACCCCAATCTACCACTCCACTGTGACCCATAAACACCACCATAATAAAGGCTTATACTTCAACAGGGGAAACCTTGTAGAAATACTCCTTTCTTCTGCATAAAATAAAAGAAATGAATACAAGCTACAATAAAAAATAATCCCCTGCCGATCTTTTTTGTCGTCTCTCCGTAACCAAAAGTTACTTAAATATATGCAAAGGAAGTTTAAAAAAAAAAAAAAAGAAGCTCTGGGGTACTCACATCTTTGGAACTGTGTTCCAATAGCCACCTCTGCTTTCACATATTCAGTTATTCACAAGAACACCCAATGAAGTTAAAGAAAATATTTAGAAAACCAGGACCTTTACTGATCTGGACTTTTGTTCTTCTACACTAGCTCAATCCAGATTGAAGATCTGGGAATCTTTTCAAGTACAGGAAAAAGAAAAATCATTCCTATCAAGTGAATTTTCTAAACGTCAATCTGCTTTGCGAATCTCCATTTAGGTGCACTAATAACTGGAGACTCTGAAAGAATTTAAACCAGCATATACGTTATGGATTCTTGGTTGCCATTGACATAAGAAATTTCAAGGACTGGTGTTAGATTTTGACCTTGTACAGTGTTTGGAACAGGCAGGACATTAAATTAAGCAATGACATAGGTATTCCTTTACTTCAGCAAAGTTACACAGTCAAGCTGCCTTATTTGTCCAGTTGAGCTACCCATTTAGTCAGATGTCTCCATTTAGAGAGAATTAACTCCAGTACTAAATCAAGGCCTATTAGCACCTCGGCTTTAAAACTGATGGGTTCAGATGCAAGAGAGACGCTAATAATCCTCACTCCCAATGACAGCTGCCATAAAAACACCAAAAGAGTAACTCTCCTCTACAGAGAAGAACATCTATAAAGCCACAGTTCTCGCCAACGTACTGATAATACTTTGTGAGGCCAAAGAATGTCAATATATAGGCCTCAGTGGTGAGATGTTCTCAGTCTAGGATTACCTGCATTTTGGCTGGGGGAGGCTGTTTTTTTCCCTCTGGAATAAGAATCGATTTCTCTGTATTGATTAGAAAGCATAGCTCTTGCAACAGAGAACAAGTAAATTGAAGTTGGAAGTGAAGAGTGGACAGACTGACTCATTAGAAGGATATCATTCAGGTAGATTATTAGATGCATACCTTGAGCCCCGAGGAAGGTAACTACGGGCTTCATGATCTTTGTTTATTCACCAAGGTGCCGAAGAAAGCTGGGGGGCGGGGGTGGATAATCTTTCCCTGCCATTGGAATTGAAAATAGTTTCCATCTTGAATTGTCGATAGACTACAAATTGACTGAACTGCCCGAGATTGATGACCGGTCTCATCTTTTTGTTTTTATTTTGAACCAAAAAGATAGAACTAAAGAATTCCTTCGGATGGCGAATAGTCTTTTGAATAGCCCTCTTCTGGACCAGGGACGGCATATCTTGTGTTACTAACACAGCCATTTTTAGAGAAAAATGCAGAGGTGCCGGGATCTGAAATTGAAAAGGAGTGGAAAAAAGTTCTATGGAATAGCCCTGAATGTTGCCAATACCCAGGGATCTGCGGTGATGGACTGGCATTTGAGGAGAAATAATTTTAGTCGACCACCTACTAACAAGCATTGGCATAGCCAATCGGTCTCGCTTTTGGGACCTTATAAGTATTTAGTTATGCAGCAAAATATCCTATGCACCTATGCAATGCTAGTTGTAGGTACTATAAGAACAAGCTTAGCACTTTCATAGCGCTGAAAGCAATCAAACGCTGGGGGAAGAGGTCAGCAGATAATTGATCGTAAAACAGTAAGATTTCAAACTGAGAACATAATAATTTAACACCCCCTGTGAAATCCATGTTATGCTATTACCTCTAAATACTTAATGTCCACACTGCGCACGATAACAGACAAGTTGTCTGAATAAAAAGTCAGCCAATAGTCAGACTGAGGATTTGTTAAGCTTTTTGTACGAGCACCCAAAATGAGATTTGAGTCTTGCCAAACACATCAGGTCACCAGGACTCGCATATTAAACCAAGGACTGAAATCAAAAGTTTAAAATGAGTCCAAGATTACGTGGAAAGCACTACTGTTTGATCGTAAAGCACACGTCTAGCAGAGGAGTACTGTACACGCTGTTCATACTCCAGCAGCCCGGCTGCCAACGTTGATGCTGTATAAGTGGACAGAGTAGAAAGACGACTACACAGTGTTATGCGACCCTCAGTATGCTGTGGAGAGACAGATGCACGCGAAGAGCCACCCCATCCTTACCGCCTCAATAGCAAGTTATTACAGTACAGTTATGCTCCAGCACAGCACGGAGGAAGTGGTTGGTAGCGATGAGCCCCCTAAGGTTTTGCCATGTTTTCACTCTAGTAGAGCCCTCCTTCTTTGTCCGCCTCACTCCGCTGCTCTGCTGTGATGCTGGCGAAGGCTGGAGCCCGTTGGCCGATTGCAAGAGAGCGGAAGCCAGAGCAAAGACAGCAGGATGGAAGGGCAGGGGAAGAGTTTAGAAACATGTCAGATTCAAACAACGATCTGTGGAATTTTGCCTTAAAAACAGTAGCGCTTGTGAAAAGCGCAAACTATGTTTAAAAAAAAAACGATCGTAAAGACAGTTGCTAGCACCGCGCTAAGTAGGTGAAGGAAAGACAATGGGCTTTGCACTGAAGACACGAGCAGCCTCAAGAAAGAAGCAGCAACGGAGCGGAAAGGAACATTTAAAAACAAGCATTGGCCGCGCAGCGTAAATGTAACACCGTGCGGCCGTGAAAGCGAAAGTCATCGCGATCACGCGTGCGCAGCAGTGATTAGAAGAGGCGGAGCGAGGCGCGCGCGCTTGTGCGCGTAACCGCACGCTGGTGGCCGCTTTGGGAGCACTTTTAAAAGCCCCTTACTAAAGTCTCGCAGAGCAGCGCATGCGCGCTGGCTCAACGAGACCTAAAAAAGGGACATAAGGAGGGCCTACATGTAGCATTTGCTGCACGGATGTTCCTTTGCCCTCTGTACCGGAAGCCTCTGTTCCTCTGGGGATAGAACTGGGGTCTGAATTTGAGAGTTGTAGGAACTGAAGCCTCTGGAATATTCCTCTCTGAAAACACAGCTGGCAAAGTGGATCCTTCCTCAGCCGGCCCTGGCAAAAACCTGATGGGCAAATACCTTCTTTAAGGATTGTTGAGCCTTATCTATGGAAGCGAACGTAGTCACGCATTAGCTCTATTCTTTTATGAAGGAATCGCCGAACTGAAGACAGTCAGCTTTGACCCGGGATCAGACGATGTTAAATTGGCCATCTTGGGACCCAGCTTCAAGAGCAGGCCCTTCCTTCTCTCATGGGTGATGGAGGAATTAACGTTTCCCTAAAGAAAAACGCTCTTTGGATCTACATGGAGAACTCCTCTGCATCAATTGGGGAATTATCCAGTCTGGCTGCTTCAGGAAGATCAAAAATACGGGCAAGCGGACCGACCACTTCCAATAATTTATCTTGGCACGTAGACTAAGCCTCATCTTCTTCTTTCCGGAGGTCTTCCCTAATTTAGAGAAAAAGGTTAACATGTTTGGGTCTATAACCAGAGTAGCTGTAATGTTGTGTAAAGGGCAGAATCTTGAATAAGACTGAGTTTCAACCTAGTACTTCAAAGAATTTCCAGGGTAAATGTTTCAGATGTGGAAACTCAGGCCACATGGCAAACTTCAAAGACTACCCTGGATGGAAAGCTTCTTGCAGCACTTGTGGTCGTAAAGGTCATTTTACTAGATGTTGTAGGTCTGGTAGAGATCAAAAGAAAGTTAGAGAAGTAAATTTATTTGAGGAAGTGATAAAAGAAGTCAACATCTGTCAGGTCAAAGGATCTGGTGGTGAAGGTCCCATAGATATTGTGCTAATTAACGATGCTCCTGTGAAAATGTTATTTGATTCTGGGGCAAAGGTGACCTTGATTCCAAAGAAGGTCTTTGATCAATATCTTTTGAAGAAAGTCACCTTGTTGAAACCAGACATAAGACCAAGAGGGTATGGGGGTGAAATTATTGATCTCTTAGGATGATTTTGGGGAACATTTGTTTATAAAGGCAGAATCATTCCCGGCAAGGTATATGTTTCTATGAAGGGTGATTCCTTAATAAGCTGGTTTCATCAACGCGACTTCCACTTCTTTTTGGATCCCAATGAGAGCCCCTCTGTGTGTTTGAAAGATATACCATCTGTAAGTCAAAATGGAAGAGAGTGCAAAACCTGGGTGTCAGTTTCCTGAAGTGTTTGAAAACAAGCTGGGGTGTCTTAAAAACTATGTGCATCACATCAAGATTAAACCTGGTTCTATTCCGAAAGTAGCAAAGGTTTGGGGCGTTCCACTTATGGTGAAAGATAGTATGAGAATTGAGCTAGACAAACTGAAAGCCAATTGTATTATAGAGGAAGTTGAAGCAACTGAATGGCCTTCTCCCATTGTTATGGCTCGCAAGGCCAATGGGGAGGCCAGGCTTTGTGTGGACCTGAGAGAGCTCAACAAGGCAGTGGTGGTAGATCAGTATCCACTGCCTAACATCAGCGAAATGTTGTGTTCTCTTGGTGGGGCGAAGCATTTTTCATCTCTCGACTTGACCTCGGCTTATCATCAGGTCAAATTACACCCATCTTCTCAAAATCTAACGGCCTTTGTTACGCCCTTTGGTACCTTTAGATTTTTGAGAATGCCTTTTGGCCTGATCTCTGCGGCCTCAGTGTTCCAGAGAGTTATGGAACACGTTCTCAAGTGTGTTGAAGGGGTCAAAATTTACCAAGATGATGTTCTGGTGTTCGTTGTGGACTCCAAAGAACATGATCAGAGGTTGAGATTGGTTTTGAGGAAGTTGTGTGATGCTGGTTTGACTCTACGTGCGGATAAGTGTAAATTTGATGTGGCTGAAATTGGATATTTGGGTCATCAAGTGTCTGCAAATGGTATTAAGCCCAAATCTGCGTTGATTGAGACCATCTGCAAACTCAGGACTCCTCTGAACAAAGAAGAACTTGTGAAATTCTTGGGGATGGCAGAATTCTACCACAAGTTTGTCCCCAATTTTGCTAGTGTGACTAGTCACTTAAGGGACCTTTTAAAAAAGGGTGCAAGTTTGAATGGTCTAATGATTGTGATGGGGAATTTCAACACCTAAAGATGTGTCTTAGTAAGGCCCAAGATCTCGGCAGTTTCGATCCAAAGAAAAAGTCTTACTTAATGACAGACGCCAGCTCTAAAGGTTTAGGGGTGGTCTTGTTTCAGAAATCTGAGGGAGTCGAGAAGGTTGTCTTATTTATGTCCAGACCCTTAAGAGGGGCAGAGTGCAACTATTCTGTTGTGGAAAGGGAGGCGCTGGCCATCTAGTGGGCCATCCGCAAGTTGCGAAAATTTCTTTGCGGGAGCATGTTTGAGGTTTTAATGGATCATAAACCTTTGAAGGAACTCTTTGCAAAAAAAGGAATTGATTTTGTCTCACATCGCATTCGAAAGTGGGTTGTTGCCTTACAGGAGTTTAATTTTGTTGTCTCCTATTTGCCAGGTGCCAGTAATATTCTGGCGGATTGTCTGTCTAGGTTAGGTAATGCTGATGAAGAATCAGTAGTGTGTGATTGCTTTGGTGGTGAAGAATTTGAAGAAGGTGTGGACGTTTGACTCATTAGTGATGGAATTGTCTCTGAAGATGAATAAAGAGAAACTTTAGCGAAAGATGAAGTTTTGAAAAAAGTGATGACTATGATTTTGGAGGGGTGGTGTGAAAAGAAGGATTGTGATCAAGAAATGAAGGGTTTTTGGCAGGTCAAAGATGAGCCGACGGTTGTGGACAGTAATCTTTTGAGGGGCAGCAGATTAATTCCCTCCCATAGCTTATGGGATAGGTTGTTGAAATGTGCACAGGCCAGTCACTTGGAAATTTTCAAGACGAAGGAGAGATTGAGAGAAGCATACTGGTGGCCAGGCATGGATGTCTGGATTGAAAGGGAAGTTAGAAATTGTCCAGAATGTGTGTGTAGTGACAAGGTTTTGAAATGTAGAACGCAACCCATGGTGGTGAGAGAGGAATCTGACAGGCTTTGGTCGGATGTGGCCATTGATATTTTGGGTCCGGTCAAAATAAAATCTTGTGACCAGTATGTTCTTGTTTGTATGGATATGTACTCGCGCTGGCCAGAGATTAAGGTGGTAATTGAGTTTTTGGACTCTCTATTTGAAAGGGAAGGTTTTCCCCTTTCTTTACTTTCGGACAATGGGGTGCAATATACCTCTGCTGTTGTGGAAGAGTTCTTATCTTCTAGAGGCATCAAACACAAGAAAGCTGCTCTCTATCATCCTGAAAGTAATGGGGTTGTCGAGAGATTTGTAAAAGTATTGAAGGAGACTTTGCAACAGGCCATAGCAACTGGTGCTGACTGGGAGGTTACCGTGAGGAAGCAAGTGAGAGAGTACAGGTTTACTCCGCACTCTTCTACAGGCTTGTCTCCTTTCCGCTTGTTTAAGAAGAGGGTGGCCAATACAGAGGTTTGTCCCTCTTGGGTCTGCTCTAAGAGATTGTTTATCAATAAAGATGCTGAGTGTGTGGAGGGCTGGAGAGAGAGTGATTAAGGAGAAGAGAAAACAATGATATGATGAGAGAAGAGCGGTCAAGCACACTGTTGTTTCTGTGGGTGATTGGGTGAAGATAAAATCCCCTCGCTTAGGCAAATCTGGTTCAAAATTCAGTGTACTTTTTAAGGTGATAAAGGTTTTTAAAAACGCCATTTGGACAAATGACCATAAGATATGGAACTTAAATAGAGTGGCTAAATGTCAACCCACTGAGGTGTCTGAAGGTTTGGATATGATTCCACAAAGGAAGATTGTCAGACCTCACAGGCTTATTCAACGCCCAGCTAGATATCAAGATTATGTCTAAACTTTTTTTTATATTTCTTTTCTCTGTTGTTTTGTTTTTACTAAGCTTCCTTTATTTTCTTTAGTTGCTATTGAGGGGGAGGTGATGAAGTGTTCTCGTTCCGCCTTAGAATGTAGCTCACTGTTCCTAGGCTACATGGTCTGAAACATGGAACTGTAATTCTTCAAGAATGTAAGCTACTTGTCAGTTGACAGTTACAGGACTCGTATGCTGGATGGGGTCGTTTATCTTCTTCCTAATAAAATCATATTTCACTCTACTCAACGCTCCCGATTCATCTTTTACAGTTTGCTTATCCAAAGGCAGGCGTAATCTGCTCGAAACCTATTCCCGCTGTGCTCTCCCGGGAACCATTCGGTGGAATTTTGGTGATGACTTCACCTTGGATCAAAAATAGGAATTCCTTCAGAATCTAGAATGGTTTTGGATTCAAGAGGATCAGGATTAGGAGATGAAACCTTCTTTTTCTTTTGTTTAGGTCCCAGCCAAAATTCAGTCTTCAGCTCCATGGTCCTCATGTGTTGGGATAGAAGGAATCATTGTCTGTATCATGAATGCTGGAAATCACAATTTTTGTCACAGTATTAACATCTTTAGAAGCATGAAACCCCCCTCAACCACATGTGAGGAAACCTCACCAACCATAGAAGCGCTACTAAGTTCAGTGCAGGACCTTGCTTTCCCCTTGGAAAGGGACTCTTTGGGCACAGTGGACATTTTTGTAGTAACAAGTTTACGTTTTCTGCTTTTCCCCCACAGATTGGGCCAAAACATTTTTTGACATGAGGTTAATAACTGCTCTGTTTATTTTGTAATTGTTTCCACAGAGGCATCCGCCTGCTGTGCTGATGACTGGATGAAGTCATCTTAATTTTGACGAAAAACCTCATCTTGGGCATAAAACACTGAATCCTCTTGTTCCATAATAAATATTGGTGACAAAAAGTTGGGAACAGTGACAGAAAAACACTTGTAGGCAGCAAAGGTGTTAATAAGAAAGGCAGGAGAGACTTGGTCCCAGATATTCCCAAAAGGGAGGGGCTTGCCGCGAGGTAAGAAATGGGAAGAAGTGGAAGGGAAGTGACCAACGAAGGAGGCTGTGCCCCGGGGCGTCGCCAGAGGCACTGAAGCTGTGAGCATTATCAAGCGATCTTGTTAGTCAGGCAAACGTGGAGCAAGCAAGCAGGAACCGGAGGCGGCTGTGAAGCAAAACTCTGCACCTTCCGACACCAACAAACTAGGCGCGAAAAGAAAAGAGCGCCACCAACGTGTCCGTTGGACCAAACCAACGCGGTAACGGGTGAGTGAGGCAGAGCGAAAACGCACTCTGGGGAAGAACGATAAAGAGGAAAGCCTGACCAATATAACAGAATACCAACTACAATATAATATCAACACACTATAAAACATAGCACAATAAAGAAAAAGGAAAGGGAAATACTGATCTTGACTGCGAGCAGCAATAAAAGAGGACTGTGGGCAGTCAAGATAGGTGTTATGGGCTGTGTCGGGCTCTAATTGGTGGACATGTCGAACTACACTTCTGTCCCTATTGGCTGTTTGGCTCTCTACCCATGGGTACAGAAACCTGCCAAGTGGTGGAAAATGGCAGGCAGCCATTCAGGAACCATACCAGAGCTGGTCAATTTTCAGGGGGTATCTCCAAGATGCCCTCCGAGTGCTTTTTACATTAAATCCCACACTGGCATCAGTGTGGGTTTAATGTGCTGAGAAGTTTGCTACCAAACTTCCCAGTTTTTAGTAAAGCCATTATGGAGCTGTGGAGATCGTAATGACCAACTCCCAGACTATATAATCTTTATGGCTTTACTACACTTACAATGTCTAAGAATGGATGTAGACACTGAAGGGGTACAGGTCTCATGCCACTGTACCCTCACTTGAGGGCTAGTGCACCCTGCTAAATGGGTGATTTAGCCAAGTCTCGGGCAGGGGGTTGCAGGCATGGCACACAGGGATGTGTGCCATGTTGACTCTTCACTTTTCTCTGCACCAAAACACGCAGCCTGCAATGGCAGTGTGTGGGTGTTAATGTACAGGGCCTCTAAGTGTGGCGCAATAGGTGCTGCAGCCTTGGTACCAATGGTACCCATTACAAGGGGCTTACCTGTGGCCAGGGATGTGCCCATTGTGGGTACAAAGGTACAGTTGTGGGAAAGAACACAGGCCCAAAGGAACCTGGGTGGCAGAGACCCAGGGCACATCAAGTCAGGTTGCATCAGATGTCAGGCAAAAAGTGGGGGGTAACCATGCAGCACATTCCTACAATATAGGACTATTGGAAGAGAGTAACACCAGTTCCTCCCAAATTCTTTTAAGTGCATCACCGCCTATGCAAGCGCAGCTATATATCATTCAGATTCAACAATGTAGCATTAGGAAACACAAGAGAATACAGGAAGAAAGATTACTTTGAATACACTCATTTTAAAGAAAAATGTAAGACCGGCAAAAATAAATCAAATTCTTAAAATTGTGTATCTTATCCAAGCAAGTTAAACTGTACAGTACTATGAATGAATCAGAAAACAATGCCAGAAATGTATCACAGAACTACTCAGACTCCGGTCTAAGATGGAAACCTCAGAATTGAGTGCAAAGACAAACCGGGACACTACACAGCACTTCAGGGTCATTCGAATAGCAGACTGTGTGCTAGACAAATAGCAATAATAGAACATACATTATTAGATAACTCGAGGAAGCTCCTTGGGAGGCAAGTTACTTTATTAGCCAATATGTTTCCTTGATAGCCATTAAAAATGTATATTACCTTACCAATGCCACATCTTGTCAGCATTTCTGCAGTCACGCTGCCAACTCCCCCAACACCTACCACAGCTACTGAAAAAGTACGGATTTTCTGTTTTCAAAAACAACAAACAAAAAAGGTTAAATATAATCTGCACCATTTGCTGCGTATATGAATAATTATTCTATCAGAAGACAACATCATACCTCATAATCGTTAACAATTCCCATTCGTTTCAGTGCCATCAATCGACTACAATGGAGAAAAAAAACATGAGACAAATCAAAAGATAAAAAACCAGCAGAATACATAGAGATAAAATAAGCAGAAAAAAGCATCTTGTATTCCAAAAAAGTATGCAATAATATGGTATCTAACAAGATGGCTATGTGAGCTCATAAGTCTTCTGCCGAGGTCTGGGGTTTTGGGTCAGAACAGTTAAACGTTGAAGTGCAAAAAATGAGCTGAAATGTACACATTAAAACAGGTTATTATAATCCCAAAAAGGGCAACAAAAATGCATAAAAAGGAAAAGCAAATATAAACAATGCATACTAAACCTTAATCTAACGCCCTTTGTAAATCCTGAAACTATGCATAATGCCAACATTAAACTAAGCGAGCTGTGCCTTAGCCTAAGCGAAGCTCAGAGCCTTTCCCTAAGTCTAACTCCAAGTTTACATGTTTGAAGTTAAACACAGCAGTTAAAAGTACATTAAGTGGGGGAGTGGCTTAGCCGCAAGCGAAAATGGCTGCTCTTAGCTGAGCTCCGTACTTAACGGAGAATAATCCTGCCATCCGTACATAATCCGACGGACTCTTGGCCATCCAAGGCAGGAAATGAAAGCCCTTGTCACCAGGCACATTTAATGACCCCAGAAATTGAGGGACAACGGAGACTGGCCGGAACGCAGAGAGAGGAGAAAACACGAAGCCGAAGACCGTTGTTAGGCTGAGCCCTGGAGCACGGACCGGAGCTCCCGCAGTCCCGGAAATAGACGGAAACCACCCACCTTGAGACCCAAACGGGCAATGAAGGAGAATCTCTAGGCATCCATTGGAGGCGACGACGGGGCCCTAGACTGCGCACGGCCGATGATCTGTGAGGGAGAAGGAGCCTATCGCGCAGAGGCCCCGTGTGCCCAACAGTGGCCCTCGTCCTCTGGAGGTGTGCTGGACAGTTGGAACCGCGTCCCGAGATGCAGCAGGCGGGGGGCATCGGCGACAAGCCCAAGGGCAGACATAGGGGCCGCGGGCCGCCAAGGCCCTCCCACTGCGTGGGCTGTAACAGCGGAGTGTTGGGTGGGCACGGTGGGCCTCCGGAAGGCGCCGCGGCCTAGAGACCCAGGTTGTCGCATAGGGCTTGGACTTGCTGAGTGAAGGAAAGCAGACGACATCTGAGACGGCGAAACTATCGTACATACCCTAGTCGGCAGGGTGAACCGAGTGCACCTGGCTGCGGCTGTGACATCGGAGGGTCTGGGCCTCGAAGACAAGGGGCCAGGGCTTGCCCCTCCTCCCTGCCCCAGAGAGATGCGGCGGGTCGGAGATGGCAGAGTGAAAAATGGGCCGCCAGAAGAGACCAACCAACTGAGGCCTCTTGAACAGCGTGAAGACCTTGAGCTCCAGATAAGAAGTTGCACACTAAGCAACCCAGTGA
Source organism: Calotriton arnoldi (assembly GCA_963921515.1). Classification (NCBI taxonomy): domain Eukaryota; kingdom Metazoa; phylum Chordata; class Amphibia; order Caudata; family Salamandridae; genus Calotriton; species Calotriton arnoldi. The sequence goes on from CAWUFW010004672.1 coordinate 817,049, forward strand.
AGGCAAGGCAGATAGAACAGGGCCCTAACAACGGGTCTACGACACGACAAAACCGAGGCACTCAATACAAAGGGCGAGGCGCTCCATCCCCCCAGCAAGATAAAGCTGCCGACCTGTGGCCTACCAAGAAGTTAGACGAACAAGTGAGCCAAGGAGAGCACACAATCAGAGATTTAGTACACAAACAGTAAAAAGTCTTGAGGCCCGGCGATAATGTGTGGGTTAGGGAGCTGAAGGGCGGGGTCCTAGTGTGAACTAGAGGCATAAAAGAGAGTAGGCCCCCCCCACTAATAGTCAGTGGGGTTTAGTGACCATCAGAAATATTGTAGAGAAGGGCGTCAACAGATTCATAGCCTCCAAGAACACAATGGTGAAGCCGAAAGGACAGTCTGTTACACAGTCAAATAAAATGGACAACTACGCAATCCCGAAACAACCACAAGCGGTGGGAGGTGAGGACGCAGAGGAACCCTCCTTGAGTGCCATAATGGCCACCATAAGGGATCTGAAAGGCACTTTAGAACCAAAGATAGACACAGTGACGGTCGAGGTTAATTTAATCCGAACAGACCTATCAAAACTCAGAGATAAAGTCATGACTGCCAAAACGAAAATCGCTCAGCTTCAATCAGTGACAAAGCGACTAGAGGCACAAGTACAAACACTAACCCACCGAACCACGATGGCAGGCAAACCCGAAAACCAGGGAGGCAGAGCCTGACAAAACAACATCAGAGTGGTGGGGGTCCCGGAGGGGGCAGAAGGCCCCAGTGTAGAGCTCTTCATGGAGGACTTTATAGTGAACAAGCTGCAACCCAAGAGACTGTCCAAGTTCTTTTCCATTGAGAGGGCACATCGAGACCCGATCCCGCCGCCCAAGCCGGGGACCAACACCACTCCGCCCCCGAGAATAATTGCAAAAATCTTTAACTGTCGCCAGAGCCACAGGAGAGATACCGTTAGAAAACACCCAAATTAGGTTCTTTCCGGACTTCACTTTACAGGTGCAGAGACAATGTAGGAGCTTTGAAGAGTCAAAGAGAGAACTCCGCTAGAGGGGAGTTAAGTATATGATGCTCTTCCCAGCCAAAATCATAACAGACGGTAAGACTTGGCACTTTATTAATCCGGATGAGGTATGGAAATGGCTGGAGGGGCGATATCCTGGAAGCCGAACCCGAGCAAGAGGATCAAGGCAAGACCGAAACGACCCAGACTGAGGACAAAAGAATAGAGAACGAACGCACCTCCCTGGGGGGGCAGGTGGGGAGAGGAAAGGGATTTTAATGCCGCAGGGGGTGCAGCAAGTTGAACAGTTGGGGACTCTAATCTGAGGTGCCCCGAAGTGGCGTGAGCAGCTAGGCTATCGCATTAAAAGTAGCTCACACTGGAAAGACTGGAGATACACATAATTTGATAAAGAGAGACTCTGAAAATCAGAAGTTGAAACAAGGGTTATATATACAAAACAGTCTCAGTGATACGCGCCTGCGGCTGAGACACCCCCTTACTGTGTGTTGATATAGATTAGTGTTTGGGCGACAGGCACTCTGCGGGTTGACGAGTTGTGTATGTGCAACCTATTTAGCAGGGTAGCGGGCGGGGGGGGGGGAGGACGGTAATTGTTTTTGGATAGGGATTAACAATTGCAGAGGTTATATAGTTCAGGTTAGTGCTCAGGAGAGGATGCAGAGAAGCTACGATACTAGGCAGGTCAACAGTCCAACTAACATACAACCCACCCTGGGGCGGGGAGGGAGGAGAAAGAAGCAAAAACGCTCTACTTACGGCATCCCTTGAAATCCCACGAGGATCTATAAAACTATGGTCCTGGAATGTTAATGGCCTGAATGGCGGTCTAAAGCGAACAATGGTGCTGCAATTTATTAAAAAACATACACCGGACATAGTCCTGATTCAGGAGACCCACCTCCTCAGTAACCAGGGTAGGGCACTTAGCAGATATGGATACACTCTACTTGCACATGCAGGCTACACCTAAGGGTCCAGGGGGGTTGGAATATTATATAAGACATAATTTCCATACACCTGAACGAAGCAATGGTCTGACCCGTTGGGTAGATATGTGGCAATAAGCGGCCAATGGGAGGGTAGGACCCTAAATCTATGCTCGGTATATTGCCCCCCCCCCCCGGGCCTACAAGCAGCTACTCTCAACTCGTTGGGACCCTTATTGTTGGCCCTCCCGGACGACTGAATAATAATTGGGGGGAGACATGAACAATATTGTCTCGGGAGAACTAGACACCCTTAGAGGTGCGGCGGCGGAGAGGCGACTAGGCCCCTTGGGCGAGTTCCTCCGAACCATGGGACTCAGTGTTGTATGGAGACATCAACACCCTGGGACTAAACAATATACACACGTCTCGGCGTCCCATGGGAGCCTTTCCAGGCTCGATTATATTCTTACCCAGGCCCATGATCTATGGGACTTCTTCAGGGCAGCACACATAGCACGAGGGGAGTTGGATCACTCCCCAGTAGAGGCGATTTTTGAGGGCCCCCAGAAAGATTACACCCTTCCCCCCCAAAATTGACCCATGGTACCTTAAAGACCGGAAACTCAAAGCAGCCCTTAGAAAAGGGGCAGAACAGTACTTTGAAGAAAATAAGGGTTCCGTTGACTCGAAAACAATTCTTTGGGAAGCATTAAAAATGGTGATTAGAGGACAGGCACACATAGGAGTGATAAAAAAAGATTAAAAACAAAAATGTCTTGCCCTGGAGACTGAAGTGTCAACCCTGAAAGCCTTGATGGGAGAGGGGGAGGCGGACGATAAAGATACAAGACAAACTGCAAATAAAACAAAAAGAGCTGAGGGACATAATGTAGGACAGCGCCAGAACCCTGGTGCGGGCCACACAACATAGGTTATATGACGTAGGAGATAAAGCAAACAAGCTACTGGGATGGCTAGATAAGAAATGAACTGAACATAAGTGGGTCCCCAGAATAGTAGATGATGTAGGTCAAAGACATGAGACAGGTAAAGCAATTGCGGAGGCCTTCGCTACATACTATGAGTCACTATATTCCTCCCCCTCAGCAAAAACGGAGGATGAATGTAAGGAATTTCTTAGGGACATACAAATGCCAACACTCTCCGAGGCAGATAGGGATATGCTAGACAGTGATTTAACGGTGGAGGAACTTAAAGCCACCACACGAGCACTACAGTCAGGAAAAGCGGTGGGACAGAAGGGTCTGCCGATCGAGCTATTTAATTCAATATTGGATAAAACGGCAGAACACCTACTCACAATGTATATAGAGGCTAAAACCAAAGGGGTCCTTCGACCTGACCAGAGAGTGGCATCAATTGTAGTAATCCCCAAAGAGGGCGAACCCCCTGAAAATTGTGGGTCATACAGGCCAAAATCTTTGATAAACTATGAGGCAAAAGTGTTAGCTAAAGCTTTGTCGATGCGTCTAGTGACAGTCATTACGTCCCTCATACACCCAGATCAATCAGGATTTATGCGCCATAGAAGTACGAGGCTCAACCTGCGCTGACTGTACACATAACATCTACAGATGAGTCAAACCTGACGGCTCTACTATCTTTGGACGCTAAAATGGCCTTCGACAGCATAGAATGGAACTACCTGTTTGCGGTGCTAGGCCATTTGGGCTTTGGACCAAACTTTATTGGATGGGTGAGGCTCCTATATTGACAACCCCTCGCGAGGGTGAGAGTCAACTCAACCGTCTCACGAATATTTGCACTGCAAAAGGGAACTAGACAGGGCTGCCCGCTGTCCCTTCTACTCTTTTTTTTTTTTTTTTATTTGTTTATTAAGGTTTTCAATACCATACAGCGTAGTGGCATCTTTAAGCAATATACTCTGCAACCCTTAAACAAAAAAAAACATCAAGAACAAATAAAACACATCCGAAGGTACAGATAATAATCAGATAGCATAATAGATGCACTGAGGCAAACAGTTCTGGCGATGTAAAACAAGCATTCCGGGCAGTACGAGAAACACACGGTTTACAAATCATCAATCAACATTACTCAGTCTCGACATGAGTCTGGAGTAGCAAATATTCTCGAAGAGGAGCCCAAATATCAGTAGGTCTGGATGTGACCGGCAAGTCCTCAGCATATAACTCTAATTGTTCACAACAATAAATCAGGTCTTTCATCCATTCGACAATCTTCGGGGCATACCTACTTTCCCACGTGAACATAATCCGCCTCTTGGCGAGCAGGAGTGCCAGTCCAACAAACTTGCGCACGGTGGCCTTCAGCTGGGGGACGAAGCCAAGGAGGCACTCTAAAGGTTTACACTGCAATTCAATGCCCGTCATGGTGTGCAACAACTGTTTCCCAATATTTAAACGCAGGGGCACATTGCCACGCAAAGTGAATAAAATCAGCACTCCCCTGACCACAGCGTTTACAGCGGTCAGAATCTCTGAGGCCTATACGATATAATTTAGCAGGGGTGTGATATATTTGGTGGATGAATTTAAAATGAATTACCCGGAGATTGCCATTTGGCGTGAGGCGCCCAGTCAACATACAAATCTGTTCCCATTCTTTCAAAGTAATCAGAGGAGTCACTATCATGTTCCACCGCTCCAAACTGCGATCAGGCACACGCACCGTTTCATCCTGCACCTCCTTATATAATTTAGTTACCAGCTTTTTCCGTGATGGGGCTACCAACAATAATTAAAGTGATGTAAGTGCGGCGGGTTCAGCGGGGAAACCAGGATAATGGGCCTGAAGTGCACGCTTTAGGCGATGGCAAGAGTATTGGAACAGGAATGTAGGATTTTGAATGTACTCCAGCCCTTCCCCAGTTATGTAACTTCCCCCCGGGAAAAGGTCTCTCATATGTGTGATGCCGGCCTCTTTTAAAGCTGTTACCGGCCCCTGTTCCCGCAATACAGACAAGGCCGCATGCCCGGCAATGGGAAGAGCAGGAGCATATAGAGGGAGCTTATGTGCGCGCCTGCCAATCGCCTGCCAAGCTGCAATAGTGGTGAAAATGGTGTTAATCTCAGACCTGGGAGTATGCCGGCGAGTGTGCGTGAGGATACCCCCAAGCGGCACGGGGTGTGCATCCCCGTCCTCTACTGCAACATGCGGAATGCAATCATGCGTCCGGAACCAATAGTAGGCGTACTGGGCTTGTGCACTAAGATAATACACGTAGAAATCAGGAGCAGCAAATCCCCCTTTATCGTAAGCAAGCGTCAGGGTGTACCAACTGATTCTGGGCTGTTTATCCCCCCACACCAGTCTCAATAGTTTTGAAAAATTGTTTGGTAAGTTTGACCGGAATATTGCAAAACAGGTACAGGAACCGCGGCAGGACTGCCATTTTTATGACTGCGATTCGATCCGCAAGGGACAGCGGGAGCCGGGACCACCTATCCACCCGCTGCACCAAGGCGTCATAGGCTGGGCCGTAGTTTTCTCTGATCACGACGTCAGGGTCGCGATGCACCCAGACCCCAAGGTACTTGACCGGGTCCGCAGTCCACACCAGAGGATATTCCGACTGAGGCGGAGACGTGACCGATGTCAAAGGGATAATAACCGACTTTTCCCAGTTGATTAGGAGTCCAGAGAAGAGGCCAAACCTGATATATTCCCGGATGATAGGGGACAAGTGAAGTTGAGGATCACGGATAAAAAGAACCATGTCATCCGCGTACATGGAAATACCGACCGGTCGTTGATTAAAATTGAGAGCGGCCGCTCTGTGTCTGTCGGATTTTGCGCGCTAGGGGCTCTAGAACAAGGGCAAACAGAAGTGGTGACAGGGGGCAACCCTGCCTGGTACCGCGTTCTATGTTAAAAGGCTCTGAGGTAAGGCCACCCACCCGCACCCTCGCTGATGCGTCCGTATACAGGACCTGTATCCAGCGTGTCAATATAGGTGGGAAGCCCATTTTATGCAAAATACACAACATGTACTTCCATTCTATCGAGTCGAATGCTTTTGCCGCGTCAAGCATGACAGCAGCTGCAGATAACTCAGGGTTAAGGACGTGGAACATTGCAAAGATGGTGCGCAAGTTGTGAGAGGTGGAGCGCTCCGGGATAAACCCGGACTGGTCCGGGAGGACAAGAAGAGGCATCAGAGGTTGGATTTTGGTGGCCAGTATTTTTGCCAATATTTTCGCATCCAGATTTATTAGTGAGAGGGGGCGATAGGACTCACATCGCGTGGGCAATTTATCTTTTTTAAGAAGAGTGATAATCAGGGCCTGTCGTAGGGAAGGCGGAAGGATCCTGGATTCATGTGCCTCTGCGTACATTTCAAGCAAGTGGGGTACAAGTAGATCTGTATAGGCCTTGTAGAATTCGGCCGTTAGGCCATCCGGCCCAGGAGCCTTATTATTAAGAAGAGAGCGAATAGCTTCCCTCACGGCAGCCTCATCTATAGGCTGGCTCAGAAACTCCCTGTGGGCATCTGACAGCCATGCACAGGCCGTATCTGATAGATATTCATCCAGTGCCTCATCTGCCATTACGCCGCGCGTGGTATAGATATCCGAATAGAATTGTTTGAATTGAGCAACTATTGCAGGAGGGGTGAAATGTGCCTCGCCACGTGACTCCACTATGTGGTCTATCAAGTGATGATCAGTCCTGAATCGTAACCTAGAAACCAGGCCCCTCCCGGGTCGTCCGCCCTCCTCGTAAGCTCGGGCCACATGCCGCCGTGATATATATTTTGCCTCCGTGTCAGCCAACGTGTTGTCCTCTGCCACCAGCCCCTGTATTCGAGCCAGTGTCCGCAGCTGGCGAGTTCTGATAGTTACTCTCCAGTTCCCCGAAGGCCTTTTCCGTTTTCGACAGTTGCCCCCTAATGTCTCTAAGAATCCCTGCCGCGGTACCAATACACACCCCCCGTATTGTCACCTTAAAAGCCTCCCAGAGAGTGGCCTGACTATCCACCGAGCCCACATTTAGATCGAAATATTGCCCAATAGCTGTTCTGATGGCCTCACTGTATACAGGATCCAGTAAGGCCTCAGCCCGAAATCGCCAGGTGAAAGGTCGACGGGATTCGCGGGGATGCAGACATCCAGGCCTACAGGGTTATGATCAGATAATGTGCGCGGAAGTGTATACACATTGGTGGCCCATCCATTAGCCTCCTCGCTCAGCAGCCAGTAGTCAAGCCTAGACCAGCTATTGTGTGCAGGGGTGATATGCGTACCTTCTAAAGCTTCTGGATTACGCTTGCGCCAGACATCCACCAGACCCATTTCTGCCATGGCATCTAGAACACACTGGGCCACTTTAACAGTGCGCGCACCTGATGGATTGGATTTGTCCACTTGTGGGTTAAGATGAGTATTTAAGTCGCCCCCCAGAGGACTGCCGATTCAGGCCACGATCGCAGCACCTTGAGCATGTTGAGAAATGGTGCCGGGTCATCCACAACAGGACCATACATGTTAACAATTGTTACGATAGACATTCCTAACTTGCCCTGTACCATAGCCCAGCGACCCTCTGCGTCTGTGCATGTGTGTATGGGCCGAAACGCAACACCCCTTTTGATAAGGACAAGCACCCCCCTAGCATAATTAGAGTAGGAAGACGCCAGCTTGAAAGTTGCCCATTTTTGTGCCACCCTATTCTCCGTCTGCTTACTCAAGTGCGATTCCTGCAATAGCGCGATTTGCACAGCGTGTCTAAGTACGCCAACACTTGGCGGACCTTCTTGGGAGTGTTAAGACCACGTATATTCCATGTCAAGCATTTATACGTCTCACCCATGTTCAGACCCAAGTATGTTCAGCACACCTTGAACGCCGCACCGTACATCATTCTCACGTACATTGGCAGGAGTGCCATTTGCAACCTGAATTCTGATCTCAGTACCTTCAAAAATAAAAAAAGGAAACCCGTCCCCACCCCCCACCCACTTTAGCAACCCCATCTTGCCAAAGACAACTCCCGTTAACTTGAACATACCCAACAAAAACAAATTATTGTGAAACTTTGTGTGGGGGATACCCATTAGGGGACGTAGTGGCAGAATCCACTCCCTGGTGAGGTCGGGAGGGGGCCGCCGATGCAAGGAAAGATTCTCCTGCCCCCAAGCCACCCAGTCGGGTCCAACAGTGAAGTCATACAGGATGACATTGGGAACACAGATGCTTGATTTAAGATCGCAGTGTCGGGGGCCGAAACGCCCTTCTTATACTAAGGTCGCCAGCTTGATGGGCGGGGAGGGTAATATACCGCCTATAGCCAAAGGGTAAAACATGTGGCCGTGACCCCATCCCACAGAGTCGGTATCCAACGAACACATCACTCTAGTGTACCGCCACCAGCAATATCCCACCAGTGCCCCCTTGAGGTCAGCAGAGCAACAACACAACACAACATTATGCCCATATGACAGTCTCGGATGGGGTGACATCAGCAATGGGTTATACAGGCAACAACAGGAAGCAAGCATGTCCCTCAGTCGTCAACATCAGACGTGGTGGCTGTAGAATTTTGTTGGCGACGCAAAGATTTGGCATAGTCCATTGCCTGTTTGGGAGTCGTGAAGATCTTGGCTATACGTGAAGACGCGCTGGATATAACATGGCATATGGAACCTGCTCCTTCAGTAGGAGCTTTTTGACCCCTTGGAACTCCTTTCGCGCCGCCTGCACTTTAGCAGTAAAGTCCGGAAAAAACGATAGCACATTGCCCTGATAGGTGGTCTTGCCTTGCTGACGAGTGATGCGCAATATAGTGTCCCTATCTCTGAAATTCAATAGGCGGGCAATGATCGGTCTGGGGGCCCCGGGCGGCGGGCGCGCCGCTAGCGATCTGTGAGCCCGCTCTATGGCGAACATGGCGGAGAGTTGCTCAGCCCCACAGACATCCCGGATGAGAGTCTCGACATAATCCTCCAGCCGACCCACGTTCGTGGATTCCGGCAGGCCCAAAATGCGCACATTATTGCGCCTAGAGCGCGCTTCGATGTCTTCGTTTTTCGCCTGTAGGACAGCCAGCAGCTTCGCCATGTCCGTAGTTTTGGCAGCAACTTGTTGGAGGCCATCTTCGGTATCTGATATTCTCTGTTCCGCCTCACCGATTCATGCTGCGTGTTTGTCTAACTTGGAAGAGAAGTGGTCCATCCTGCCGTTGAGTGCCTCTATTTTGCCATCTATAGCCTTTAGGCTGGCCTGTATTGCAGTCAGCGACTTTTCCAGGGCTGTGGGGGCCGCGGCAGCAGAGTCCAGCTCCGAGTCCGAAGCCGCAGTCTGCGACGACTTACCGCCTCTACGTAGGTCAAAAGTCAACCTGGGCTGATTCTTGTCCATCTTGCCCATGTTGGAGACAGAGGGTTTAAAAGCTGTATTGTAGCGGTAATGCGTTGTCGCCAGTGGTGGACGCACCCGTCCGCGCCCAGCTGCGATGGAGAGGCCGCAATCCGGGTCCCAGTCAGTGAGCCATGGCGCAGTCCGGCTGCGAGGCCAGTAGCAACCACGTAGGCTACAGTGTTATAGCAGGCGCAGTCCTCCGACCAGTGCCCGTGCGGTCGTAGTGGTGTGCCCGCTGTCTCCAACACCACTCAACAGAAGGTTGAAGGCACCGCAAGCATCAGTGCGGGTAGCAATACAATACGGCGACACCGCCCACCTCCTACGCCTCTCAGGCCGGGGCCTCGTGTGCGTCAATCCCGGCCCGGGGCAGCAGGCCCCGCCAGCGGCGACTCGAGGCAGGGAGAGCAGGCCAATGTAATGTTCGAACCCCGTGTGGGAGGGTCAAGGCCGCTCGGAGATCCAGTTATTTAAACGCCACCAGCGAGCGGCAGTCATCCACCAGTGGCACCAAAAAAGCCAGCCACCACACGGATCCAGCCTTATGCTGTGCTGGGCTCCCTTCCGTCGTGACCCCCTCGAGTTCAGAGGCTTGACCGCTAGGGTATGGCAGAGTGTGGTTCCGGTAGCCTTGAGGGCCCCAATTAACTATGGGACGCGGTGCAGCGGGGCAGGCCGGCGAGTATCGCTCCTCCAAAGGCCTACCTTGCAGGCCGGAACTGGCCCCTCGCGTAGCAGATCGCGCCACTCTCGCCTCCACTCCAGCTGCACCTCGGATCTGCCGCACTCGAAACCAGCGACGGGAACACACGTCCGGCCGGGAGGCCCGCAAGCCCGCACCGCAACAGCAGGCACCGCGGGTCCCCAGGCGCGTCCCAGCACCGCCGGCAGCGCCGCAGTCAGGGCCAGCCGCTCAGGAAGGTCCGCTCATATTCTGGGCCGCATCCGCCATCATGGCCGTCAGCAACTCGCACGGCAAGCTCTCCGCCAGTCCCAGGGGCAGATGCACCGTTATACAGCACAGCGCTCACACTCCCCCGATGTCAGCTTTCGTGTCCGTGCGTTTTCCACCGGTGGATGGCTCTTCAGGAGCAGGATAGTAGACGGATTCGTTCGGCGGCCGGCAGAGCTACACTACTGTGCGGCCATCTTGCCGTGCGCCAAGCCACGCCCTCCCTTCTACTCTATGCCCTAGCCCTGGAACCCCTTGCAGCATAGGTAAGGTGTGACCCCTTAATCTGGGGAATACCAATCGGGGAGGAATGGGAAGAGCGCATATCCCTATAAGCAGACGATGTTCTGCTCTATGGCAGGAAACCAAGGCAGTCTGTGGATAGAATACTTCAAATTTTCCATATCTACGGAGACTATTCTGAAAACCGCATTAATTGGGACAAATCGTTGCTCTTACCCCCCAACAGGAGGCATCCCGAAACTCACAAGCCGATGTGTGATTCCAGTCAAAGGCATCAAATATTTAGGAATTAACATAACCAGAAACCCACAAGAATTCTATCACAGAAACGCAGAGAGGCAGCTGATCCATTTCAGTGCGGACACTGAACATTGGAAAACACTGCCCCTCACATTAATGGGTCATGTGGCCCTATTTAAGATGACTCTCCCTCGATTATTATATGTCATACAAAACACCCCTGCGAGAAGGTGGCCTGGTATATGCTGTCCACTAATTAAAGTGGGCACCCTGTACCAGTCCACACGACCCTTATGATGTATGTGGTCAAAGATAACCTTATTGAAATCTATCCTACTGGTAGCTATGGAGAGCAGCCTTCAGGCTTAATCTTGGAGGAATGTAAAGCAGCTTGTTTTACCAGAATATCACCTCCTAAATGACAGGAGAACCACAGTGTTTATATAAAAATATGTATTTATTAATATAACACTCTCTACTAGTCTCTATACGAGACTAGGGCACAAAGCACACAATACTTAATCAATAGAACGTTCGTAAATAGCAAAATAAACAGCGGGCTCCAGGGGGAGACCGAACCATATACTAAAAAAATGGTATACCAACAACGACTTGACTAGACACAGTGCCTAGAGCACTTAGAATCGCTGGGACCACAAGGAACCACCCAGAGGAGTGACACAGGGAGCCCACGGAGGACGGGTGCAGTGAGGAAACACAGAGGTGTGCTCCGTACAACTCTATGGGAAAGTCGCGGTTCCAAATTTACAAGTTACGGACACTTCTAAGAGGACTTCGAGCAAACCCTTTGGAACTTAGGAGGTTCTAAGGCCAACCCACCCGTGAGTACCGAAGTACCGTGTTACCTATCCCAGAGGAGCCGGGTGCATAGGGATCAAATGGTGTCGGAAACCTTCGTCGTTTTCAATGGAGAGCTGCAAAGAAGTCATGCTGAAAGGAGGGCGAAGAATGTCCGGTGGAATCCAAGCCTGGATTCGAGGTGAGAAGAACCTGAAAGCAGAGGGGACAGAGTCTGGGTCACTTCGGGTGACCAGGGGCTCAGTAGTCGAATGCCCACCGATGTCGAGTGCTTCAGGAGTGAAGAAGGTTTGCTTGACTCAGCAGCCACGGGGACCAGGAGACGTCGAGGACGACCAGAGACCGGAGGTGAGCTGTCCCACAAAGGATGTCGAGTGCTGAGGGGTCGGTGTCTGGCTGGAGCACCAACAAGCCTTGGCAAATGCAACCCACACAGTCAGAGGAAACAGGATACGGTGTGGACCAGCAAGGTCCAGGGGACTCTCCAAGCAATGGAGAGTCAGGGCACTTCTGGAGCAACCAGGTAAGCCCAAGAACAAACAAGGTGACCCTCGCCAGGACCCACAGGCCCACGGACCAGGGATCGCGAGGAGACCTCAAGCAAGTTTGCAAAGTACCAGCCCAGAGGACACTCGAGGAGTGGAGGCCGGAAATCTTCGGTGCAAATACTGCTCGGGGTCAGGACTACACGGAGTCCAATACACAAGCTCGGGAATCGTCACTAAGCATATGCAACTGCAAATGTACGCGGTGCAGTTCGGGTTGCACGGTCCCCACGAGGGATACTGGTCTCAGAATCGCTGAGAGGGTAGATCGACCTCAGGGACCTTTGGGAACCCACCTCCTGTGTTGCTGAAATCTTCGGAGTCCTCAGGAGCTCGGGAGAAGCAAACCGGTCAGATGCGTTTAGGTGCCTGCTTTTGCAGGGGAGTAACTCCTTTACTCCAAAGGATATTCTTCAGTCGTCCAGCGTCGTGCAGGCAGTCGAAGTACCTGGTTTCTTCTTAGCAGAATCTTGTCCAGGTAAAATCTAAAGTCCTGTAGTCAGGTAACCCACTTTATACCCATGGGAAGGGGTTGGAAAGATTCTGTGGACCCTCCTAGGGGAGGAGCAGGACAGAGGGGTGGCTACACCCATGTCCTTTGTCCAGTTTCGCGCCAGAGCAGCAGCAAATGGCTCCCAGAACTGGTTTGAGCTGGACTATGCACAGGGACACCAAATGTGCCCCCAGTGCAGACTTTCTGGCACTCTCAGAGTGCACCCACCCAGCCCCAATACACTAAGTCCTGTCTTGGAGGTGGTCACACCTCCCTGTGACAGGATGCCTATTGTCATGACTTCCTCTGCTCTAGCTTGGCTCAGCAGCAGGAGAGCAGAATCGTGTCTGTGGCTGGCAGCGTCCATTTTGTGCTGCCCAGGTCGAGAAAGCTGGTACCGGGTAGACCGGTGACCCACATATGTCCCTTTGGAAGGGTGGAATCATACCTCCACACCAGTTACTGGTGTGGAGGTATGATTCCAAGGTGTTTGACACCAAACACGACATGTTTCTAAGCAGCCGTTTTAAAGTTAGCATTTACCGCGAGGTTATAATGCACTTAAACATATATGTCTGGCTGCATTACAGACAACCCCGGAGATTGGTCTCCGAAGGCTGCAGAGGGGCTCTGCTCGTGCAGGGGCACCCTCTCACGAAAAACCCAGCACCCTGCCTTCAGGATTGTTAAGGCCTGCCATAGGGGTGACTGATAGGTATTTAAGTGTAGTGATTTAGATAGATATAGTGAACCTATATCTTAAGTAAGTGGTGCAAGCACCAGCTTACACAGTCTGCTGTAGCAGGCTTGTCGTGTCAATTTGGATGGCCTCTCAGGGGTGGCATAATACATGCTTCAGCCCATGGGAGGCCTCTGGGGTCCCTATGCCCTGGGTACATGGTGTACCATATACTAGGGACTGATAAGGGTACCCCAAAATCCAATCTGGAGTGTACCTAAAGTACATGCATATCAATTTAAGGGAGAAAGCAGATTGACTGGGATCCTGCTATTCAGGACCCCAGTCTGACTAGGCCAAAAACAGTGTGACATCAGCAAAAAGTGGGGGTAACCATAAGAAGCAGATACTACTTTCCTACACAACCCCCCCCCCCAATGTAAGGACATTAAACTAACCTTGACCAGTTGAGTCTTCATGTTCTAAGTGGAAATATCTGGAGAGTCCATCTGCATTGGCAAGGTTACTACCAGGTCTATGTTCCACTGTATAGTCCATCCCCTGTAGGGAAATGGACCACCTCAAAAGTTTGGGGTTTTCACCCTTCATCTGTTTTAGCTATAAGAGTGGCTTATGGTCTGTCTGAACAATGAAGTGAGTGCCAAACAAGTATGGCCTCAGCTTCTTCAGAGCCCAAACCACAGCAAAGGCTACCCTCTCAATAGCTGACCAACGTTTCTCTCTGGGGGTCAGCCTTCTGCTAATAAAAGCTACTGGCTGATCCTGACCCTCTTCATTCAGTTGTGATAACACAGCCCCTACCCCCAACTCAGATGCATCAGTTTGTACAATGAATTGTTTGGAATAGTCAGGACTTTGCAGAATGGGAGCAGTGCACATGGCCTGCTTCAGGTCATCAAATGCCTTTTGACAGCTAACTGTCCACTGAACTTTCTTAGGCATTCTTTTGGAAGTTAGATCATTCAAAGGGGTCACTATGGAGCCATAACCTTTGGGTACTACAGGAGGTTTGTCAGTCAGGCCCAAGGAAGCTCTGACCTGAGTCTAGGTGGTTGGAGCAACCCAATCCATGATGGTTTGGATTTTGCTCTAATCAAAAGGAAGAATCGGAAACATCCAATCCTAGTTACAGTGCACAGCAAAAGACCCCGAGGGGTTCAAGCGCCAAACATAAACGGGTTTAACAAACATACTATATTAAGGAAAGACTAGACTCTAACGTGGTGTCGAAATATGTTGTATTTAGTACATTAGAAGAACACCTCATTTTTACAAGGCTGAATTTCAACGAAACATAAATAATGGAACCTCAGTGCAAAGTCTATAAGACGAAACCAAAGATTAACTTCATGGGATCATTACTGCATGATCTACAGAACACTTTGTTACAAAATAAGTTCACAAACACCCAATGCATTTCGGGTCGACATGCAACCCTTCTTCAGGGGTAATATGATGTGACATGTATGTGTTATACATAAAATCTATACATGAGATGAAAATGAATCAAGTCAGCCGCCTGCCGGAAAAACACAGAAAAAACATTTTTTACAATAAATGCAGAAATAGGACACTCAGCATTAATGAAATGAATAACGTGCCTAAATTTAAAAAAGTGCTGAAGAACCTCATTTGCTATGAATACAGCAATACAAAGTGAATCTCAAAAAACAATAAGATGTGATGCTGTGCCAGAGTTCTCAACATCAAACCATGCAAATCACAAAGCGCAAATCAAGAACTTCACATGCGCAATAAAGCTCAAAAAGATCTGTGTGCACATATACTATAATTGAATATCTACTACAATTGAAAACCCACGACACCGTGTTTTTAATCTGCTAAAAGCGGTGAAACAGAAACAGAAGTTGAGACCAAGCCTCATGATGTGTGACACTAGAAATCTAAACACCCGAACTACCAACATCTCAAAGAATAAACCGCAATTAACCCCATGTGCATGCTTTACGAAAAGTCAAACTAATAGACCTGAGAATTCATTCCAAAATAGTCCGTGTATCTTTTCTGTGAAAACAGAAAACAAACTTAAATTTCAAGTGAATGCAACCCCGAGGTTACCAAGGTTAAACTGCCACAGTATCTAACACAGTAACAAGGAGCGCTGCCCCCTTACCTGTTCAGAGCCTGAAACCCCGTTACATCTGAAAGAACAAATGCTGTTATAACGCCCATATGACTAACAAGCCAAGAACCATCCTACGTATTCACTGACATAACCAACTGCACTCACCTATATCCCACAGAATAATGAATTCAACTCCACTGCGCCTCCTTGCAAACGCGGAAACGTATTTCCGCTTCCCTTATATGAAATCCCGTGAGAACTAGTTGCTAGGCAACTAACGTTATTGCACCACGCGCCTTTCTACAAGAGTGCACCTCCCGTAGCCGCGCATGCCGATCGACTGATGGATCTTAAAACTTAGTTCCCAGTGCAATAACGATTTAGTGGTTTAAAGCAAAACTGCCTACCAGCGTAGGTGCCCACTCATTTGTCCCTGGGTTGCAAATTCACAACGGAGCTCGAGTCATAGAAATAAATAAAATAATAAGATAAAGAATAAGAGAGAAAGAATGGCTGGATAGTAAATAATAAAAAGATGAACAGTGAAAAGCCAGAGGTAAAATTGTACATCAATGAATACATCACCCTCACAACCGTGAATAACGTGTTACAGAAATCCTCATATAGTATATGTATACACAGATGTACAGTAAGATGACAAGAGAACCTACATGATTCAATTAAGCTAATAGAAACGAATTACAAAAAACATACCATTTCATAATGATCATTAAGTCCCTTTGGACTGCTTGTACCTAAGCGTTTGATCCAAAAAGTTTCCCTACGTGCCATATGTGTATGCGCTTCTACTCCTGCAGGTGTTACCACTTTCTCAAGGATCATGAATCTCAGTTGTGGTATGGTATGGTTAGCAACTAACCAATGTGCCGCAAGACATGAATTCGGGTTCTTAGTCCGAATCATGCTCTTGTGTTCAATGATACGTGTCTTTATCTTGCGTGCAGTGCGTCCTACATATGTTAAACCACACGGGCATTGTATGGCGTATATCACTCCTTCAGTGTTACAATCAGATATATGTTTTAATGCAATTTTTTGACCTGTGTGAGGGTGCGAGAAGGTGTTACCCATCATAACGTTGCTACATTGTCCACAGTTCCAACATTTACCCATGCCTTTGTAAATTGGTTCAACCCCTTTAGGTTTGTTTTTCAGCAATTCGCGCAAGTTTTTAGGCCTTGTGAAGGCAAATAAAGGTTGATCAACAAACACTGTTTTGAAATCAGGTTCTTCTTCAATAATTTCCCAACGTTTCAGAATAGTTTTTTTAATGTAATGGGATTGCTGCGAATGTTTCATAACAAACACCTCACGTTTCATGGGGGTTTTGGAGTTTGTTTCAACAGATCATTTCTGTGTTTCAGTGCCGTCTTTTCCATGGCCGATTGTAGAATCTTCAAAGGATATCCTCGTTGTTGATATCTAGAAGCTTGTTCTCTGATTAGTGCATCCACCTGTCCAGGATGAGAGGTAATCCGTTTTATGCGAATGAATTGCGACACTGGTAAATGTCTTTTTAGTGATAACGGGTGAGCACTGGTGAAATGTAATGCATTGTTCCTGTCTGTGGGTTTCTTGAATACTGATGTCCTCAAACCTTCCTCAGTTTTTTCAACCAAAATATCCAGAAAATTGATGCGATGAGCATCAATGTGATGTGTGAATTGTATTCGGGGTTGACGTTATTGAGAGAAGATATGTTAGATTCCAGTGCTTCACGTGAGCCTCTCCATATAATGAGTATATCATCAATATACCTCATGAAGCTTATCAAATGCCGCGTCCAAGAATCATTATGCAAGATGTGCGTGTTCTCAAAATACGCCATGTATGTATTAGCATACGATGGTGCCCCGGGAAAACCCATCGCAGTCCCCGAGCGTTGCAAATAGTACCTGTCCTGCCAAATGAAATAGCTGTGATACAATGAAAATTGTAACAGTTCCAATAAAAAGACACCATTCTGTTCTTCCTGAGACTGATGCAACAAGCGCCATTCAACCGCTTCCAACCCCTCGTTATGAGGAATAGAGGTATAGAGAGCAACTACATCAATGGTACATAACCATATATCTTCCTTAAAAATATCCTTGATTGCTTCTAACTTAACCAAACAGTCTGTGGTGTCTTTAATATAGGTGCTCCATGCTTGAACGAGCGGCTGCAAATGAAAATCCAAAAAGCGTCCAATAGGTTCATGTATAGAATTGCAACCAGACACTATGGGTCTAAATGGAGGGTCAATCACACCTTTGTGCATCTTAGGTAGCATGTATAATTTGGGTGTTTGTGGAGTTATCACCTGTAAGTACTTTCTTGTGGATGCATTTATCCAACCCATATCTAGTGCATGATCCAAAATGGAATGCAAGGTTTCACTAAATTCCTTGATCGGATCTGCATCCAATGCCAAATATATATCTGTGTTGAGTACATGAGCATCCACCTTGGCATTGTAGAATGATTGGTCCATGAGCACAATTGCTCCACCCTTGTCTGCCGGTTGAAACACCACACTATTATCTTGTCGTAGTGCTTGTAATGTTCTCCGTTCTCTCACTGAAAAGTTAGTGAATTTAGATTGCAGATATTTCAAGGACACCAAATCTTTCTTGACAAGGAGTTCAAAATTATCAAGCGTTTTATGAGAGAAAGGTGCCACGAAGGTACTTTTGGACGAAACTTCTCAGGAGGTGTACTAGCTAGTGAATCTTGGTCCTTCGCAACAGTGTGAAAAAACCACCTTAACCTCAACTTACGTATGAATTTATAAAGGGCGATTTCTGTTTCTAAAGCGTTAGAGGAATAAGTGGGAACAAAGGACATGCCTCTTCTCAGTACTGCTTCTTCTGAGGCGCTCAACTGTTTGCTCGAAATATTCATGATTAATTCGTGGTTTTTTTCAAATTCCTCTGTGGGCGACCCTGTTCTGGGAATTTTTTTGTGCTTTTGTCCACGCCGGGACCTTCTTCTTTGCTGGTATCTGCTTTGTCTGGACGATGGTTGGAAGTTGTGCCCTGGTCTAAAAAAGCTTGCTTGCCGCTGACTGATGGCATCTCATTAGCATCAGTTTGTACAATGAATTGTTTGGAATAGTCAGGACTTTGCAGAATGGGAGCAGTGCACATGGCCTGCTTCAGGTCATCAAATGCCTTTTGACAGCTAACTGTCCACTGAACTTTCTTAGGCATTCTTTTGGAAGTTAGATCATTCAAAGGG
Organism: Calotriton arnoldi; assembly: GCA_963921515.1. Taxonomy (NCBI): domain Eukaryota; kingdom Metazoa; phylum Chordata; class Amphibia; order Caudata; family Salamandridae; genus Calotriton; species Calotriton arnoldi. Next base: position 835,689 of record CAWUFW010004672.1, read on the forward strand.
GTCACTATGGAGCCATAACCTTTGGGTACTACAGGAGGTTTGTCAGTCAGGCCCAAGGAAGCTCTGACCTGAGTCTAGGTGGTTGGAGCAACCCAATCCATGATGGTTTGGATTTTGCTCTGCAATGGTTGAACCGGTCCTCCACCTACAAGCTGGCCTAGGTATACAACCTTACTCTGCCCTATCTCTGGCACTTGGTGGCCTTGATAGTGAGGCCTGCCTTCTGCAGGGATCCAAAACATTTCTCAGGTGGACCAGGTGATCCTCCCAGGTGGAGCTAAAGACAGCAATATCATCGAGATAACCTGCACTATAGGCTTCCAGACCTGTGAGGACTTTATTCACCAGCCTTTGAAATGTGGCAGGTGCATTCTTCAAGCCAAAAGGCATCACCACAAATTGGTAGTGCCCACTAGGGGTTGAAAATGCTGTTTTTGGTTTTGCATCCTCAGCTAATCTGATTTGCCAGTAACCAGCTGTCAGGTCAAATGTACTTAAGAACTTGGCTGAGGCCAAAGTATCAATTAGTTCATCTGCCCTTGGAATTGGATGAGCGTCAGTCCTAGTGACTGCATTGAGTCCCCTGTAGTCAACACAGAATCTCATCTCTCTCTTACCACCCTGGGTGTGAGGTTTTGGTACCAAGACTACTGGACTAGCCCAAGGGCTATCTGAGGGCTCAATCACTCCCAGTTCCAACATCTTCTGGACTTCAGTCCTGATACAGTCCCTGACATGATCAGGTTGCCTGTAAATCTTATTTTTAACAGGCAGACTGTCACCTGTGTCCACCTCATGTGTACACCAGGTTGTCTGACTTGGAGTCAGTGAAAACATAGGTCTGTACTGATTGAGGACTTTCCTACAATCAGCCTGTTGCTGTTCAGTGAGGCTGCCTGCCAAGGCTACACCATCAACTGAACCATCATCAGGGTTCTGTGAGAAGAGATCAGGGAGTGGGTCACTCTCTTCCTCCTTTCCCTCATCAGTAGCCATGAGCAAGCCCATGTCTGCTCTGTCCACATATGGCTTGAGCCTGTTCACATGGAGCACCCTGTGGGGGCACGTGGGAGTTCCAAGGTCCACCAGGTAGGTATCTTCTCCCTTTTGCTCAAGAATGGTATGGGGCCCACTCCACTTGTCTTGGAGAGCTGCTGGGGCCACAGGCTCCAACACCCATACCTTCTGTCCTGGCTGGTTTACAGTCAAAACAGCCTTTTGGTCATGCCAGGCCTTTTGCACTTCCTGGCTAGCCTCAAGGTTTTTGGATGCCTTCTTCATGTACTCAGCCATCCGGGAGCGGAGACCAAGTACATAGTCCACTATGTCCTGTTTAGGTGGTTTGAGAGGTAACTCCCATCCCTCCTTAACCAAACATAAGGGACCCCTAACTGGATGTCCAAACAGAAGTTCAAAAGGGCTTTAACCAACCCCCTTCTGAGGAACCTCTCTGTAGGCAAAGAGAAGGCAGGGTAAAAGGATGTCCCATCTGCGCCTAAGCTTTTCAGGGAGACCTTTTATCATGCCCTTGAGGGTTTTGTTGAATCGCTCAACTAACCCATTGCATTGTGGGTGATAGGGTGTGGTGAATTTGTAATTCACTCCACACTCCTTCCACAAAGCAGTCAGGTAACCAGACAAAGTTTGCACCTCTGTCTGATACTATCTCCTTAGAGAAACCCACTCTGGAAAAATCTCCCAGGAGAGCTCTAGCCACAACAGGAGCTGTGGTAGTCCTAAGGGGAATTGCCTCTGGATACCTAGTGGCATGGTCCACCACTAGTATAAATCTGTGCCCAGATGCAGTAGGAGGATCCATGGGACCAACAATGTCAATCCCAACCCTCTCAAAGCGAACCCCCACCACAGGTAGTGGTATCAGGGGGGCCTTTGTAGTACCACCTGCCTTACCACTGGCTTGGCAAGTGATACAGGAGCGACAAAACTCCTTTGTGTCTTTTGACATGTGAGGCCAGTGAAAATGAGGGACAAGCCTGTCCCAGGTCTTACTTTGGCCTAAGTGTCCTGCTAATGGGATATCATGTGCCAGTGTTAATAGGAAGCCTCTAAACTTCAGAGGTATAACCAACCTCCTGGTAGCACCAGGCTTGGGGTCTCTACCCGCTGAATACAGAAGTCCATCATCCCAGTAGATCCTGTGGGACCCACTGGCACTCCCAGCAGCCTCAGCAGCAGCTTGCTGTCTGAGGGGTTCAAGAGAGGGGCAGCTCAGCTGCTCCTGGCTCAGATCTGCCCTGGAAGGGCCCCCTGTCCCCAAGAACTCAACCTGGTCAGGTTCAAGTTCCTCTGAGACAGTTCCTTCACAAGGACTGAGATCATCTCCCTCAAGAGACTGATCCTCACTCCGAGGCGGGGGGGGGGAAGACACTGCCTTATCCCTTCTGCTCCTTCTCTTGGAAGGCACCTGGTCCATCTTTTCAGGATCCAGGGCCTGTTCAGTGGAAGACATTTTTGCCTGTGACCTAGTCATGGCAAACACATCTGCAGGGATGCCCAGCATTTCTGCATGTGTCCTGAGTTCCACTTCAGCCCAAGCTGAAGTTTCCAAATCATTGCCCAATAAGCATTCTACAGGGAGGTCTGCACTTACCACAACCTTCTTAGGGCCAGTTACCCCTCCCCAGGTGAAATTCACAACTGAAAAGGAATGGTCTGTCCTGACATTGCTTGCATTGGTCACTTGGTACATCTCACCAAGTATGATCTGTTCAGGGTCCACAAGATCTTTTGTCACCATTGTGACACTTCATCTGTGTCCCTGTATGCCATGGCCTCCTTACCATTGATCAAAGGCTGCTGTCTGTATTTGCCCAGATTACTGGGACTGACAAATAAGGAGGGTATATCCATGCCTCCATCACAGATCAAAACAGCCTGAGTTGGAATTCTGACTAGGCCAGAATCCATCTCAGATCCCAAGGTTAACCCTACTATACCCTTGTTCTGTACACCACCACTTGGAAGTGAGCTAGGGGGAACAGTTGCCTTAGGGGCAGTGGTGGCTGGAGTAGATTCCTTGGACAACTGGTATCCTTTGTCCAATGTGTCTTCTCTCTACAGATATGACACCAAGGTTTCTTTTTGCCTTTTCCCTTGTTAGACAGTGACTCCCCCCCCAGATGCAGGTTTTTGGGGCCCTTGTGAAGACTTCTGGTCTTTACCCTTCTCCCCACGCTTATCTGAGGTTTTAGCATCTTGCTTCTTTTGGTCACCACCTTGATTCTGAGTTTTCTGCTTCACCCTGGTTCTGACCCATTTGTCTGCCTTCTTTCCCAATTCTTGGGGAGAGGTCAGATCAGAATCAACCAAGTACTGATGCAACAACTGATTTTGGCAATTATTAAGGATCTGCTCCCTCATAATTAAATTGTACAATCCTTTAAAATCACACACCTTACTGCCAAGTAACCAGCCTTCCAAAGCCTTGGTAGCACAATCTACAAAGTCAACCCAGTCCTGAGTCTGTGCCTTCTGGGTGTCTCTGAACTTAATCCTGCATTGTTCAGTGGTTAAGCCAAACCCATCAATGAGAGCACTCTTCAAGACTGAGTAATTGTCAGCATCCTCTTCTCTAACAGTGAGGAGTTTATCTCTACCTTTGTCAGCAAAGGAGAGCCACAAGATAGCTGCCCACTGCTCTTGAGGGACCCTCTGTACTGTACAGGCCCTTTATAGTGCAGTTATCCATTTGTGGATGTCATCCCCACTTTGATAGGGAGGGACTATCTTGTTCAGGTTCCTATGATCATGAGAATATTTTCTAGCTCTAGGGACACTGTTGCTGCCACCATGGGACTCTAGTCCCAATCTTCTTGTTGCTCTTTGGAGCTCTAGGGATTCCCTGTCTAGGGCAAATTGCTCTTTCATGAGCCTGAGCTTGACTCTCTCAAGCTCCAGAAATTGGCACTGCTTATCATATGAGAATTCCCTCTTGTTTGATATGGAAGTCCCTACAGAAGTTCCTGAGTGATTGGACTCCACAGATGGAGTTCTGGATCTCCTAGGTAAACTCTGTACTCTTCCTGGTGGAGTAAAGAGAGGGCCAGTGGGGCCTTCTCCCCCACTGAAGGAAGATCTTGGTTGTTCAGGTTAGAATCATCTTGATTCTCCTGGTCAGGGTTTGATTCCAGGTCAAAGAAGGTTTCACTTCCTGCCCTTTCCTCATTCCCTGCCCCACCCACTCTGTCTACCTCATCAGACCCGGGGGTCTTTCTAAGGTCATCTAAGAGCAAAATCTCAATGAGACGTTGGGTGTTTGCTTTTCTCCCTGTCCTCAGCTTCCTAGATGCACACATGGCTCTCAATTCTGGAAATGAGATGCCATTGTATCTAGTTGGCAGAGAGCCACTGGCTTCTTCTCTAGAAGACATACTAGTGTTATGTGGTGTAGGCACCTACCTAACCTAGTGGAGACTAAACTCTCTTGAGTTGGAGAAAGGGTGTGCTAGACCCTTGGCTTACCCAACTCCAAGTTCAGTAGAACTTACCATATTCTAATCTTGATTGTATTATATGTACCTAATACTTAGTGGTTTTCAGTTAATCATTCAATGAGATTTATCTGGTAAAGCAATAGCAAGCTTAAATCCAAACCGCTGCACACCAATGTGAGAAGGTGGCCTGGTATATGATGTCCACTAATTAAAGTGGGCACCCTGTACCAGTCCACACGACCCTTATGATGTATGTGGTCAAAGATAACCTTATTGAAAGATATCCTACTGGTAGCTATGGAGAGCAGCCTTCAGGCTTAATCTTGGAGGAATGTAAAGCTGCTTGTTTTTACCAGAATATCACCTCCTAAATGACAGGAGAACCACACAGTGTTTATATAAAAATATGTATTTATTAATATAACACACTCTACTAGTCTCTATACGATACTAGGGCACAAAGCACACAATACTTAATCAATAGAACGTTCGTAAATAGCAAAATACACAGCGGGCTCCAGGGGGAGACCGAACCATATACTAAAAAAATTGTATAACAACAACGACTTGACTAGACAGTGCCTAGAGCACGTAGAATCGCTGGGACCCCAAGGAACCACCCAGAGGAGTGACACAGGGAGCCCACGGAGGACGGGTGCAGTGAGGAAACACAGATGCGTGCTCCGTAAACTCTATGGGAAAGATGCGGTTGCAAATTTACAAGTTAAGGACACTTCTATGAGGACTTCGAGCAAACCCTTTGGAACTTATGAGGTTCTAAGGCCAACCCACCCGTGAGTACCGAAGTACCCGTGTTACCTATCCCAGAGGAGCCGGGTGCATAGGAGTCAAGTGGTGTCGGAAACCTTCGTCGTTTTCAACGGAAAGCTGCAAAGAAGTCCTGCTGCCAGGAGGGCGAAAAATGTCCGGTGGAATCCAAGCCTGGATTCGAGGTGAGAAGAACCTGAAAGCAAAGGGGACAGAGTCTGGGTCACTTCAGGTGACCAGGGGCTCGGTAGTCGAATGCCCACCGATGTTGAGTGCTTCAGGAGTGAAGAAGGGTTGTTTGACTCTGCAGCCACGGGGACCAGGAGACGTCGAGGACGACCAGAGTCCGGAGGTGAGCTGTCCCACGAAGGATGTCGAGTGCTGAGGGGTCGGTGTCAGGCTGGAGCACCAACAAGCCTTGGCAAATGCAACCCACGCGGTCAGAGGAAACAGGTTATGGTGTGGACCAGCAAGGTCCAGGGGACTCTCCAAGCAATGGAGAGTCATGGCACGTCTGGAGCAACCAGGTAGGCCCGAGAACAAACAAGGTGACCCTTGCCTGGACCCACAGGCCCACGGACCAGGGATCGCGTGGAGACCTCAAGCAAGTTGGCAAAGTACCAGCCCACAGGACACTCGAGGAGAGAAGGCCGGAAATCTTTGGTGCAAATACTGCTCGGGTCAGGGCTACACGGAGTCCAATGCACAAGCTCGGGAATCGTCACTAAGCATATGCAACTGCAAATGTACGCGGTGCACAGGGGTTCGGGTTGCACGGTACCCACGAGGGATACTGGTCTCAGAATCGCTGAGAGGGCAGATCAACCTCAGGGACCTTCGGGAACCCACCTCCTGTGTTGCTGAAATCTTCGGAGTCCTCAGGAGCTCGGGAGAAGCAAACCGGTCAGATGCGTTTAGGTGCCTGCTTTTGCAGGGGAGTAACTCCTTCACTCCAAGGGAGATTCTTCAGTCGTCCAGCGTCGTGCAGGCAGTCGAAGTACCTGGTTTCTTCTTAGCAGAATCTTGTCCAGGTAAAATCTAAAGTCCTGTAGTCAGGTAACCCACTTTATACCCATGGGAAGGGGTTGGAAAGATTCTGTGGACCCTCCTAGGGGAGGGGCAGGACAGGGGGGTGGCTACACCCACGTCCTTTGTCCAGTTTCGCGCCAGAGCAGGAGCAAATGGCTCCCAGAACTGGTTTGAGCTGGACTATGCACAGGGACACCAAATGTGCCCCCAGTGCAGACTTTCTGGCACTCTCAGAGTGCACCCACCCAGCCCCAATACACTAAATCCTGTCTGGGAGGTGGTGACACCTCCCTGTGACAGGATGCCTATTGTCTTGCCTTCCTCTGCTCGAGCTTGGCTCAGCAGCAGGAGAGCAGAATTGTGGCTGGCAGCGTCCATTTTGTGCTGCCCTGGTCGAGAAAGCTGGTACCGGGTAGACCGGTGTCCCACATATGTCCCTTTGGAAGGGTGGAATCATACCTCCACACCAGTGACTGGTGTGGAGGTATGATTCCAAGGTGTTTGACACCAAACACAACATGTTTCTAAGCAGCCGTTTTAAAGTTAGTATTTACCGCGAGGTTATAATGCACTTAAACATATATGTCTGGCTGCATCACAGACAACCCCGGAGAATGGTCTCCAAAGGCAGCAGAGGGGCTCTGCTCATGCAGGGGCACCCTCTCACGAAAAACCCAGCACCCTACCTTCAGGATTGTTAAGGCCTGCCATAGGGGTGACTGATAGGTATTTAAGTGTAGTGATTTAGATAGATATAGTGAACCTATATCTTAAGTAAGTGGTGCAAACACCAGCTTGCACAGTCTGCTGTAGCAGGCTTGTCGTGTCAATTTGGATGGCCTCTCAGGGGTGGAATAATACATGCTTTAGCCCATGGGAGGCCTCTGGGGTACCTATGCCCTGGGCACATGGTGTACCATATACTAGGGACTGATAAGGGTACCCCAGAATCCAATCTGGAGTGTACCTAAAGTACATGCATATCAATTTAAGGGAGAAAACAGATAGACTGGGGTCCTGAATAGCAGGATCCCAGTCAGACTAGGCCAAAAACAGTGTGACATCAGCAAAAAGTGGGGGTAACCATAAGAAGCAGATACTACTTTCCTACAACCCCCAACGAGCTTCCAGATTCGTTCTTCCGACTAATCGAAGCCGAATTGAGAGCTTTAATCTGGAGTGGGGGCTCCCCACAGATAGCCTTACGAAAATTACAAAAAGGAGTTTACGAGGGGGGACTAGCAGTGCCGGACATCAAAATGTATTATTGGGCCTCGCAGTTAGTATGCGTTAACGACTGGGTGTTTGGCGACAGGGCGGAACCAGCCTGTCGGGTCGATAGGGAGATTATGGGATCTAGAGGGTACCCATCCCTCCTCTATGACAAAGGAAGGATTAAAGATCTCCTGACACATACACAAACAGTAGTAAGGGCATGGCGCTCGGCCACCAGACACCTGGGATGGGAGGGGAAGCGGACAGAGATTACCCCACTCTGGGACAGCAAACAGCTTCACAAGGTGGGCACACTACAAAATTTCAATAAATTGAAACTACTGGGTTTAGAAAAATTGGGGGATGTATGGAGAGACCAGGCTTACATTACGCTCGCAGTTTTGCAAAAAGAGTATGAACTGGGACAAGGAGAATGGATGAGATATCTCCAGTTGGGACACGCCCTTAAGAATTACTTTCACAAAGGGACAACCCTACCGACAAGCATCCCCGTTAGAAGACAGACCCACTGGCTACCAAAGCCATCTCAAGTATATACAAGAAAATCCTTAATAATTCACCTGATCCTCTAGGGGGACTGAGGGTTCGCTGGGAAAATGACTGTGTACAGTTAGATGATGAAGAATGGACAGAAGCTATACAGGGACTGCAGGAAGTAGCAATTTGTGCCCGGTTCCGACTCATTCAACTAAAGATCCTGCACAGTGTATACTACCCCTGAACCACATTACATCATATAGGACGCGCCGAAAATATTCAGTACCACAGACGGTGTGGGCAGGAGGGATCCTTCTTCCATTTGCTGTGGGACTGCGCAGTGCTGCAAACATACTGGCAAGATATTGGGAAAATAATGGCAGAGGTAGGTAGGGAGTGAGGTTCCAGTTGACCCAAAATGGTTCCTATTGCTGATATCGAATGAACAGACTTGGCCTACATACACGAAACTATGGCTAAAACTAGCCGCAGTAATCGTTAAACGTAAAATTGTGAAATACAGGCAAACAGGATGACAATGGTAATAGAGGGTGCCAGCACATATACAAATTCAGGAAAGTATAGCAGTCATATGTAAAGAAGGCGTGCTCAATGAAAACAAAGACACTATGTCATCCCAATAGTGTCAATTACAGGGGGAAAAACCCATACAAATTGATTCAAAAGAATGTTCAGAGTACCACCAATGAAATGCAATATGAAGGAGCGTCACTCTAGCGGATCCGTTCAGGTACATTCAGTGGCAATCAGCAAAAAGTACATATAGACAGAAGGTTGGTTCCATACATATTTAATCCAAATAACCAGTTAAACAACAGCCGACACGTGTTTCGTCATAAAACGACTTTTCCAAGGCTTGTAGTTAATCCATCACAGAGAATCTTCAAAAGGAGAGGAGTTGACCTATCGGCTAGGGCGTCCGACCTCGAATCTGGGGAACTGGGTTCGAGTCTCGGCAATGACGCTGAACATCCTGTGATTCTGGCCAAATCACTTAATCTCCCCGTGCCTAACAAAAATGAATGTGTGTCCTAATGTAACGTAACTGGTGCTATGTAAAGCGCTCTGATACCCAATGGTAGCCACACAGTCAGGTATACTGTAGGTGTAGGTGAATCTCAGACCAACAAGAAGGTTTAGGTACTCCTGGAAAGGAATAAGTATTTTGAAAAGTCGGGACCCTGATAAGTCACGAACACTCTGTGTATTCAAGTTATGACCGCCTCAATGCGAACGCGGCAGCCAGGCTACTTCTCAAAATCCCAAGCCATGAATCGGTGAAGGAGTCTTTGAAACTGCTTCATCGGCTGCCTGTTGATGGAAGGATTACGTTTAAATATCTCTGCCTTGCATACAAAGCAATAAATAGCAAGGGTCCACCTAACATCAGAGGTCTTATTTCCCCTTATGTACTTGCCAGATGTTTAGGATCAACACATGAACTCCTCCTTAGAACTTCAAGAATTAAGAGAGCGAGATGGGGAGGCAGATCATTTGCACATCTGGTCCTGAAGCTCTGGAATTATTTGACTCTTGGGTTGAGACTACTGGAAAAGGAACCCAGCTTCAGGAAAAAGCTCAAGGCATGGTTGTTCCCCCAATAGCCCCATAACTGGTTTCAGGGATGTGGAATTCCTATAGCCCGACGCCCGGGACATATTGTTTGGGGTTAAGGGCAACCAGTTTTCATGTGTATTTTGTCCTTGGGACAAGTAGGCCCAACCCCCTGCAGCACAAACCCTTTGACTGCCAGTTTACAGTACCACATTATGGATCAGGGAAAGGCATTGCCGGCAGTTAAGGTAATATTTATGTCCATGTTGTAATGTAAGCATTTATTATTAGGGCGAGCGCTCTAAGTAAATGTTGTAAGCTCAGACTGCACTACTGACAGTGGTTCCAGTATAAAAATGTGTACACACGTTTTCAATGTTTAGCAATATGAGGCTATGTATACCGCTCCCAGAATGCTCTCTGATTAGATGCAAATATTTGCAGAAACTTGAAAGCAAGATTGATGGATGATGATGATACTTTGGTTTCCAAATAAAATGTTCACAAAAAATGCAAAAACATTTTGCTAAACTACTGCAAAATTGTAGGTACCATTTCTTTGCAGAATCATTTAGTAAAATGTTGATGTATGCTAGTATTTTCCAAAAATATTCATAATGGAGTCAGTGTAACCTGTTTTAATAAGATTATGGGAAACATAAACAAGCATTGGTAGAGCCAGTAGGTCTGAAATTGTTGGTCAGCCTTTTGGTTTTGTCAATGCGTGACTTGTTTTCGCATGGTTTTTGTAAAACCTTACTGGTGGGGGAGCTGCTGGGCCCTCTCCATTATAACAAACATTGGCAAAAGAAAAAAGGGTTTTGGTCTCTTAAAGCACACTTCGCCACAGTAGTTCCTGGCACTGAACAAAACAACTGTGTGTCGATATGCTCCTTGTGAAAGAACAGAATGCTGTCACTCACAGTGAAGCTAGCCGATAGACAGAGAGAAAAAGACAGAACTGTAATAAACACAAAAGGTCATTCATGGTTAATGCCAGACCTAATTAGGGGCCCAATTATTAAAGTCTCAAAAGTGCACCCATGTCCTTGCATTAAGTGCAGATATACGACTTGCGTGAATTCACAAGACTTTACAGAAGTAAGCCAAGAAATAGTACTCCTAGAAAATATTTATGAACTGCATTTTAGCGTGAGCAAATATACAGGTGTAGATTTGCAAGTTCACTTTCTCTCCAACCACTTTCTTCCCAACCCTGGAAGAAGTTTTATGTCTGCCATTGTCAGGAGTAAATTTCCAACCTTTCTCAGTATGGGAAAAGATTAGAGAAGAGTTGGTGAAAATCCTTAAAGCAAGCAAGTTAGTAGGTTTGCAGACTCAAAAGGGCATCCAACCCTGGAACTGTTGCTTACCATTACCTTCAGCCCCAGCATGCAGATCTGCAGAAACGTGGCAACATAAGGGAATTGCTAGTATTCAATCCCTACTATGGAAGGAGCCCTGGCATAATTAAAGAGGCTATTTCAGAGCTCTTATATAATGAGATTGCTTCCATAATTTGTCGCCACATTACATGGTATAAAAGGGACAAGTGGATTTTGTTACAGGACAAGTAGATTTATGAAGCAACTTGCCCCATGGACAAGTAGATATTTTATTAAATTCCACACCCCTGTGGTTTAGTTGCCCCCTTTTATCACCACTCTTATTCAGCGTGAGGAAGCCCTCGGGCAGCCATGCACTTAACAAAACATCTCTGCATGCTGCATTTCACTGTCTGCATTACTGGGCATTCTCTTATTACTCCCCGCCTTCCTTTTGGTGCAATAGCACACAGCATCTCAGCGCCCATGTGGCTAACCAGATTAGTCCTCATTGTTATTATAATGAGCAAATCTCTCACATACCCTCACCCCCACGCACTCCGTCCCAGAAGATGATAACGCTCCTAGGTGGGCATCACATACATTACACAACTTCTCACACAGAAGATAAGTTTCCCATGTCCATGCGTGATGTGCTGCTCCAGTCCAGATTTTTTTCTTTCATTTCTGGGACTTATAGTTCTGTTTTTACAATCAAATAAGACTACAAGTTCTAGAATTCAAAGAAAAACCCTGAACTGGAGCAGCGCATAACGCACGACCTAACAGGGCTGATCTCATATACGCTCAAAACAAAAACACCATCCTCCCAATCACATATCCTACATGGTGTAGGTTGCTACTTATGTCGGAAAGCGCTTCAGAGCCCCATATAGGTAGGGTGACCAGAATTTTAAAGCAAAAAAACGGGACATTTCACAAAAATAGAGGAAGGACTATAATTGTACGTCAAGCGAGCGCATAGAATGACAGCGCTCCTCAGCAGAGAATTACAAAACAGGCAGTAAGAAAATACATAAGATGCAATTTTTAAACCCAGTAACTTGCCTGTGAATTAAATTGCTTTCTTGGAACAACTGCTAACTATCCCTGCTTTGTAAAACAACAAAAACACCTCCACCTGTTTTTAGTCGACCCTCTCCAAAAACCGGGACATGAGCTAAATTTCTCGAAATCTGCCCGGACAGCTGGAGAAAAACGGGGACCGTCCTGGCAAATCCGGGACGCCTGGTCACCCTATATCATATAGGGGTAGTAAGCGCTTTACAAATGCCACAATACAAGGCTGCTGCTTCTACATATGGTAGCTTCAGGGATTGAATACCTGTAAGGGTTGGAGTCCACCACCTCCGCGCTCATGGTCTCAATCCTGGCTCTCTGGTTCATGGTGGCCCCGCCGTGTGTCACGGTCTGTGCCTCCTGCTGCTGAGCTCTCACCCTGCTCAGCTCCTCCTCCAGCTCCCGAATCTTGGACTGCAGCTTCTCCACCAGGCTGGCAGATGCCATCTTGCCGGTTTCCAGATACCCACCTCTCAATGGCGATGCTGCCTCAGAGACACGTCTATACTCAGAGGGAGGAGGACCGAGTCCTGCCCAGTGTACACTGACACTACACACCTCCCAGCTGATGAGTGATTACTTCCTGTTAGAGGAATGACCCTTAGCGCGGCGACGCACGGCACTTGACGGCATGACGTCGTACCACTAACGTGTTGTGTACAGTACATCACCTTTACCAATATTTCGTGGTCTGTAGTTTGTAGCGTTCTTTCTACTCCTCTCCTGCTGCTGGAAATAAAGCATACCATTTTCACGGGCAGATAGTAAGATTTGTAACCGAGCTAGTGTGTTTTCCCATTTCGGCATCGTCAATGTTTCCAATATCGTTTATGGCATATGTTGAGCACTGCCTTTTAATCATTTAAAACATATCAGAGGAATGTGCGTGTTTCCGGTGTTTGTGAAAGAAAACTAGTATTGGTGTACAGAAAAATTTGAACGGGATAAAGACAACATAACCATTTCGTGCATTAAAACAATCGGGCGTATTTCTCTAAATCAGTAGTTTATTGTATTTATTTAATGCAATTTTATATAGCGTGGACTTTACCCAAAGGTGTCCGAGCACTTCACAATAGAACCAAGACCGTTACATGAGGAAATGTACATACTTACACGTTACAAATACAAACGAGATGGATGAAAAGGGATGCATTAATTCTGGAAGTGTCTTTGGGAGAGAAGAGATTTGAGGTCAGCTTTGAAAGTCCGGGTAGAGGTGGTGGTACGGAGTAGTGGAGGAAGCGAGTTCCAGATTCTGACCGCATTGCCTGAGAAGGATTGAGCCATCCATCTTTCCCTTTTGAAGGTGGGGGGCTCAAGCAGTAATTTTTCCGCATTACGTGAAGGTCTAGAGCCTCCAGAGATTTTAAGTTTATTTGCCAGGTATTGAGGGGAGGAAGTGTGCAGGGCTTTGTGGGTGATACAGGCAAGCTTGCAGATTGATCTTGCTTCAATGGGAAGCCATCGAAGAGAAAAAAGTATGGGTGTGATGTGGTCACTTCTTTTGGCCCCAATGACAAAACGAGCCGCTGAATGGAGTACGGATTTGAGAGGGGAAAGGTGAGATTTGGGGAGGCCAGCAAGCACCAGCAAGCTGAGAATTGCAATAGTCCAATCTAGAGAGAACCAGAGACTGGACCAAGGTTTTTAGGTCTTGCTCCGGAAGGAAACGTCGAATACCCCAGAGAAGACGCAGTTGGTAACGAGCATTCTTTGCAATGGAATTGATGTGTGAGTGTAGATTTAGCTTTTTGTCAAGAATGACACCAAGTGATTTAGCGCTGTCAACAACGATAGGTTTGTTGTTCAGTAAGTTCAGGTTATTCATCCAAGATTGAACAGGAGGAGGGGAGAGTGAGGTAGAGAGGAGGAGGAATTCAGTTTTGGAAGGATTCAGAATGAATTGATGAGCTAACATCCAGTTTTGAATAGAGTTGAGAGTAGAGTTGAGGATTGAGATGTCATGTGAGGAAGACACCTTAAGGTAGATTTGGGTGTCATCAGCATAGAGGTGATAAAGTATCCCAGATTTTCTTAAGAGATTACCTAATGGTTCCAAGTAAAGATTGAAAAGAGTGGGTGCAAGTATAGATCCTTGAGGGACGCCTTGACCTACCGCCATTGAAGACGAAAGGCTGTTCGCTATTTTAATTACTTGAGATCTGTCCGAGAGGAAGGAAGCAAACCATTTAAGCACTGTGCCTTCCAAGCCCATTCTCTGTTTTAAAGTGTTTAGGAGAGTTTTGTGATTAACAGTGTCAAAGGCTGCAGAAAGATCAAGAAGAATCAGAAGACAAGACTCCGCCGAGTCCAGTACACGTAGGGCATCGTCGATCACTTGCAGCAGGGCTGTTTCAGTGCTGCAGTCGTGCATGAAACCAGATTGGAATTCGTCGAGAAGGTTGTTGTCCTTAATATGTAGGGAAAGTTGTTTCGCTACACATCTTTCTGTGATTTTCGCAAGAAAAGGGAGGTTGGTGATGGGGCAGAAGTTGTTGAGGTCGTTCGCATCAGCAGAGGTTTTTTTTTTAGAAGTGGGGTAACCTGTCCTGTTTTAAAGGCAACAGGAAGGGAGCCTTGGCTGAGGAAAAGGTTAACCAGACTGGTCCAATAGGAAAGAGTATGGGTGTAGAAGTCAATGGCGATGTCACTCGGGATGGGGTCGGAAGAATGATTAGAGGGTTTTGTTTCAAGAATGCATTTGAGGAGGGCATCTTCAGAGATGACGTCAAAGTGCTGCCAAGTGACTAAGGATTTGTGCTCCTCTAGGGGGGTAGGATGAATGACCTGATCCACCAGTGATTTCACTTTTTCATCAAAGAATAAAGCAAATTCTTCTGCTTTCTTTGGAGGATCGTCAGGCTTGAAGGTTGAGGGAGAGACGTTTGAATTTTTGATGAGGTAAAAAAGTTTTTGGGGTCTTTTTTTGGCTGAGTCGAGGAGGTTTCTGAAGTGTGACGCTTTTTCCTGGAAGATGTGTTTGTGAAATTTTGATCTTGCTGAGCGCAGAATAGAGAGATTAGTGATGGATGGTGATTGTCTCCATTGTTTCTCCAGGAGTCTCAGGTTCTTCTTTTCCGCATAAAGAGATTTATTGAATCATGGAGCAGAAGGAATAGGCCTTTTCTTTTTGCTTTGAAGTGGAGCAACATTATCAATTTCGACTGCAAGGCTGGAGAGGCATTGGGAGGTAAGAACGTTGACATCCAAATTATGGTCTAATGTTGGAAGTGATAGCATGGCAGAATCGCAAAGAATGTCAAGGTCAATATTTTTGGTGTTACGGAACCAGGTAGTAGTCCTTTTAGGTTGGCCAAGAGTTACAAAGTGAGAAAGGTGAAGAGAGAAGGGTATGAGGAAGTGGTCGGACCAGTCTACTGGAATAGGGACAGCAATAGTTAGCATATCAGCTTTGGATACAACAAGGTCAAGAATTGATCCCTTCAAGTGAGTTGGTTCCGTGCAGTGTTGGATAAGATCATTAGCTGAGATAAAAGTGGCAAGCCTATTGGCAGCTGAGTCTTCCAAGGAGCCCCAGTGGAGATTAAAGTCTCCCAGAAAAATCTGTCTGTCACTTTGAGCGTATTGGTCGCTAGCGAAGTCGGTGAGTTCCTCCAAGAAAGAGGAGCAGTCACCGGGTGGGTGATAAATGGCATGAAATCTGAAAGGGGAGCAATGTTGCACTTGAAGCTCCAAAGAAAGGCATTCAAATGTATGGAAGGAGCTGTTGGGAAAAACCTTGAATTGAAGGGAGTTTCTGAAGATGATTGCAATACCTCCCCCAACTTTATCTGTTCTATCATTTCTAAAGATGGATTAGTCAGTGGGTAGTGTGAGAAGTTGGCCTGGTATATGCTGTCCACTAAAAGTGGGCACCTTGCACCAGTCAAAACGACCCTTATTGATGATTAGGTCAAAGACAACCTTTTAAGAAAGCTATCCTAGTGGTAGCTGTGGAGAGCAGCCTTCAGGCTAAGTCTCGAAGGAATGTAAAGCAGCTTGTTTTACCAGAACAGAACCTCCTGAGTGACCAAATGAAAGGAAAACCACACAAGTGTTATTATAAAAAATATGTATTTATTACTAAACACTCTCTACTAATCTCTACACGAGATTAGAACATAAAGCACACAATACTTAATCAATAGAACGACAGTAAATAGCACAATGAATGAATGAATGAATGAATTTGTACTTGTAAAGCGCACTGATACCCTGAGGCTTCCTGGCGCTGTACGCATACCGCTGTGGAACCCTTCCTGGCTTTTCCCTGTGAAATGTCCACTCCTGGGCACCCCCAAGGTGAAGCCAGGCATCCCAGCGCTGGTGGGGCCGTTGTGGAGATTAAGCAAGCTATTGCCCAGAGTTGCAGCGTGGGACCCATGATTAGAATAGGCACTGAGGCGAGAATTATCAGGTCCGAGGAAATTGAGCCCAAGACCCGCCGAGGCGGGAATTGAACCCTGGTCCCGGGCCAGATCTCTGCATCAGGGTCTGCCGCTCTAACCATTGAGCCACACTTCTCCACAATACACAGCGGGCTCCAGGGGGAGACCGAGCCATATACTAAGAAAGTGGTAAAACAACCACAACTTCAATAGACACAGTGCCTAGAGCACGTAGAATTGCTGGGACCTCAAGGAACCACCCAAAGGAGTGACACAGGGAGCCCACGGAGGACGGGTGCAGTGAGGGAACACAGACGCGAGCTCCGTACAACTCTATGGGAAAGTCGCGGTTGGAAAACTAAAGTTTAAGGACACTTCGGAGAGGACTTCAAGCAAACCCTTTGGAACATAGAAGGTTCTAAGGCCAGCACCCTTGTGAGTACCGAGGTACCCGTGTTACCTATCCCAGAGGAGCCGGGTGCATAGGGGTCAAGTGGTGTCGGAAACCCTCGTCGTTTTCAATGGCGTGATGCGAAGAAGTGCTGCTGCCGTGGTGAAGAAAAGTGTCCAGTGGAATCCAAGCCTGGATCCGAGGTGAGAAGAATCTGAAAGCAGAGGGGACAAAGTCTGGGTCACTTCACGTGACCAGGAGCGGAGCAATCGAATGCCCACCGATGTCGGGTGCTTCAGGTGCGAAGATAGGATGCTTGACTCTGCAGCCACGGGGACCAGGAGACATCGACGACGACCAAAGTCCGGAGGTGAGCTGTCCCACGAAGGATGTCGATGACTATGGGGTCAGTGTCCGGCTGGAGCACCAACAAGCCTTGGCAACGGCAACTCACGCAGGCAGAGGAAACAGCTACGGTGAGGACCAACAAGGTCCTGGGGACTCTCCAAGCAATGGAGAGTCAGGGCACATCTGGAGCAACCAGGGAAGCCCGACAAGTAGAAGAGTGACCCTCGTTAGGACCCACAGGTCAACGGACCAGGATCGCAAAGGGACGTCGAGCGAAAACACGAAGTACGGGCCCACAGAGCACTCGCGGAGTGGAGGCCAGCAATCTTCGGTGCAAATGCTGCTCGGAGAGGGGACCACACGTGGTCCAATGCACAGCTTCATGAATCGTCGTGAAGTGGGTGCACTTACAAAATGACGCGGTGCACAGGGGTACGGGTTGCACGGCCCCCACAAGGGATACTAGTCTCAGAATCGCTGAGAGGGTAGATCGACCTCGGGGACCTTAGGGAACCCACCTCCTGTTTTGCAGAAATCTTCGGAGTCCGCAGGAGCTCTGGAGATGCAACCGGTCAGTTGTGTTTCGGTGCCTGCTGCTGCAGGGGAGTAACTCCTTTACTCCAAGGGAGATTCTTCTGTCGTCCAGGGAAGTGTAGACCGTCAAAGTACTTGGTTTCTGTAGCAGAGTTTAGTCCAGGTAAAATCCAAAGTCCTGTAGTCAGGTTTCCTACTTTATACCCAAGGAAGGAGTTGGACAAACTCTGGGGACCCACCTATGGGAGGGTCAGGACAGAGGGGTGGTTACACCCATGTCCTTTGTCCAGTTTCGCGCCAGAGCAGGAGCAAATGGCTCCTGCAACTGGTTTGAGCTGGACTATGCACAGGGACACCAAATGTGCCCCCAGTGCAGACTTTCTGGCACTCTCAGAGTGCACCCACCCAGCCCCAATACACTAAAGCCTGTCTGGGAGGTGGTCACACCTCCCTGTGACAGGAAACCTATTGTCAGGCCTTCCTCTGCTCGAGCTCGGCTCAGCAGCAGGAGGGCAGACTCGTGTCTGTGGCTGGCAGCATCCATTTTGTGATGCCCAGGTCGAGAAAGCTGGTACCGGGTGTACCGGTGTTTCACATAAGTCCTTCTAGAAGGGTGGAATCATACCTCCCCCGCCAGTTACTGGCGTGGAGGTATGATTCCAAGGTGTTTGACACCAAACACGACATGTTTCTAAGCAGCCGTTTCAAAGTTAGCATTTACCGCGAGGTTATAATGCACTTAAATATATACGGTTGGCTGCATCACAGACAACCCTGGAGAATGGATTCCGAAAGCTGCAGAGGGGCCCTACTCATGCAGGGGCACCCTCTCACACAAAACCCAGCACCCTGCCTTCAGGATTGATAATGCCTGCTATAGGGGTGACTGATAGGTTTACATGTGAAGTGATTTAGAATAGATATAGGGAACCTATATCTAAGTAAGGGGTGCATGCACCACCTTACACAGGCTGCAGTAGCAGACCTGTGGTGTCATTTTGAATGGTCTCTCAGGGGTGGCATAATACATGCTTCAGCCCCTAGGAGGCCTGTGGGGTACCTATGCCCTCGGTACAGGGTGTACCATATACTAAGGACTTATAAGGGTACCCCAGAATCCAATCTGGAGTGTACCTAAAGTACATGCAATCAATTTACAGGAGAAAGCAGATAGACTGGGGTCCTGAACAGCAGGATCCCAGTCAGACTAAGTCGAAAACAGTGATACATCAGCAAAAAGTAGGGGTAACTATAAGAAGCAGATCCTACTCTCCTACACAACCCCCCCCAAACGTAGGGACATTAAACTAACCTTGACCAGTTGAGTCTTCATGTTCTAAGTGGAAATATCTTGAGAGTCCATCTGCATTGGCATGGTTACTCCCAGGTCTATGTTCCACTGTATAGTCAATCAGGGAATCAATCAATCAGGGAATTGTAAGCGCGCTACTCACCCGTGAGGGTCTCAAGGCGCTGAGAGGGGGGTCCGCAGATCTGTTTAGCCGAAGAGCCAGGTCTTGAGGGTCTTCCTGAAGGTGTTCAGGGAGGGGGCGCGTCTGATGTCTGCCGGTAGCTCGTTCCAGGTCTTGGCTGCAATGTGAGAGAAGGATCTTCCGCCTGCTCTGGCTCTGTGGATGCGCGGGGTTTCGGCCAGTGCGAGGTTGGAAGATCGGAGGTTTCTTTTGGGTACGTGGAAGTTGATTCTGTCGTTGAGGTATTTGGGTCCGTTGTTGTGTAGGCATTTGTAGGCGTGAGTGAGGATTTTGAAAGTGCCTCTTTTCTCCACGGGGAGCCAGTGGAGACTTCGTAGGTGTTGGCTGATGTGTTCGTGTCAGGGGATGCCGAGGACGAGTCTGGCGGCGGTGTTCTGTAGTGTCTGGAGTTTGCGGAGTAGGGACTTGTTGATGCCGGCGTAGAGTGCGTTTCCATAGTCCAGTCTGCTGGTGATGAGTGCGGGGGTGACAGTCTTCCTTGACTCAGGGGGGATCCACTTGAAGGTCTTGCGGAGGGTGTTGAAGCAGCTGGAGGTGACGGCGTTGACCTGTCGGTTCATGGAGAGTGATGAGTCGAGTACGATGCCGAGGTTGTTGGCGTGGTCTGAGGGGGTAGGTGGGCTTCCGAGGGCGGTCGGCCACCAGGTGCTGTCCTATGCAGAAGGGGTGGTACCGAGGACGAGGACTTCTGTCTTCTCTGCGTTGAGCTTCAGGCAGCTGTTGGTCATCCAGACTGCGACGTCTTGCATTCCTTTCTGGAAGTTGAGTTTGGCAGTGGTGGGGTCTTTGGTGAGGGAGAGGATGAGCTGGGTGTCGTCGGCGTAGGATACGATGTTGAGGCCGTGTTGTCGGACGATGGCTGCGAGGGGGGCCATGTAAATGTTGAAGAGGGTGGGGCTCAGTGATGAACCCTGTGGGACTCCGCAGGTGATTTTCGTGGGGTCGGAGAGGAAGGGTGGGAGTCTGATTCTTTGGCTTCTTCCGGTGAGGAATGATCGGATCCAGTCCAGGGTTGTTCCTTGTATGCCTGCGTCGTGTAGTCTGACGACTAGTGTGCGATGGGAGACGGTGTCGAAGGCCGCTGATAGGTCGAGTAGGATGAGGGCTTCGGAGTGGCCTTAGTCCAGGAGGGTGCGGATGTCGTTTGTGGCGGCGAGTAGGGCGGTCTCTGTGCTGTGGTTGCTTCGGAATCCGGATTGGGACGGGTCGAGGACGGCGTTCTCTTCAATGAATCGTGTCAGTTTCCTGTTGACTGTTTTCTCTGCAACTTTGGCTGCAAAGGGGAGGAGCGAGATGGGCCAATAGTTCTTGAGGTCGGTGGGGTCAGCTGTGGGCTTCTTGAGCAGGGGTCTGACTTCTGCGCGCTTCCAGTCGTCTGGGAAGGTGCCTGTTTTGAAGGTGGTGTTGATGGTGCGTTGTAGTTCGGGTGCGATGGCGGCCACGGCTCTGTGGTAGATGTGAGGGGGGCAGGGGTCGGTGGGGCCCCCGAGTGGATGCTTTTCATGGTCGAGGCGGTGTCTTCGGCCGTTATCGGTGTCCAGTTGGAGATGGTGGGCTGGCTGGTGTTTCTGGGGGGCGTGGGGCCGTCTGTGGCGCCTGGTGGATGGTCGATGAAGTTGTCGTAGAGGTTTTTGATCTTGAGGTGGAAATAGGTTCCAAGCTTGTCGCAGAGGTCTTGGGATGGGGTGATGTCTGTGGCTTCGCTGCGTGGGTTGGTGAATTCTTGAATGACACTGAAAAGTTCCTTGGAGTTGGTGGAGTTGGCCAGGATTTTGTTGTGGATGAAGTTCCTTTTGGTGGCTCTGATCTGGTTGTGGTAGTCCGTCATGGCGTCCTTGTAGGTGGTGTGGTTTTCGGTTGTCTTGGTGTTTCTCCAGTTCTTCTCCAGGCGTCTGCAGGTGCGTCTGGCTTCTTGGAGAGCGGTTGTGAACCAGGCGGCTTTCCTGGGGCGTTGTCTGTCGGGGTTGCGTAGCGGGGCGAGCTCATCTGCGCAGTTGGAGATCCAGGTGTGGAGTTCTCTGGCTGCGTCGTTTGCGCTGTTTGCGTCGGGTGCCCAGGTGTGGTTGTCTCAGGTGAGGGTGGAGTTAAGTTGCTCGTCGGTAACCTTGCTCCAGTTCCTTCGTGGTGGACGTGGGGCTGGTTTGGGTGCCTTGGGTTTGTTGATGGCGAAGTGTACGCAGTGGTGGTCGGTCCATGGCGGCTGCGTTGTGTGGCTGAAATGGACGCTGTTTCCTGCTGCGAAGATGGGGTCGAGGGTGTGTCCTGCTCTGTGGGTCGGTGTGTTGACGAGTTGTTTAAGTCCGATGCTGGCGAGGTTGTCACGAAGGATAGTGGAGTTGGGGTCGCTGGGGTTGTCGAGGTGGAAGTTCAGGTCTCCAATGAGTATGTAGTTTGTTGAGGTGATCGCGTGGGGTGCGATGAAGTCGGTGATGGTGGTGGCGAAGGGTGTTCGGGGGCCGGGGGGTCTGTAGACGAGGGTTCCTCGGAGTGTGGCTTTGGGGGTGGTCTGGATCTTGAAGTGCAGGTGTTCGGCGGAGGGGAAGGTTTCGCTGGAGGTGGTGAGGTGGAGGGTGCTCTTGTGGGCGATGGCGAGGCCCCCTCCTGGGTGGTTGGGGCGGTCTTTCCTCTGGATCTTGTATCCGTCTGGGATGGCGGTGCTGATGTCGGGGGCGGAGGATGCATTGGTCCAGGTTTCTGTGAAGAAGGCGATGTCGGGCGAAAGAGAGTCGAGTAGGTTCCAGATTTCCATGGTGTGTTTGTGTACGGAGCATACGTTGAGGAGGATGCATTTTAGGGTGTCGCCGGTGCTGACGTCGGCGGTGTTGGAGGCCGGGGTGGCGGTGAGGGTCTGGCGGCAGTGGAGGCAGGAGAACTGGCCGTGGGTCGTGTTCGGCAAGGCCTGTTGGCATTCTCTAAGTCTTCCAGGGTTGAGTGCGAGGAGGTTGGTGGTGTCGTAGCAATGGGTAGTGGAAGGTCCAGGGTTCCTGGCGCTGGCCGCGGTTGGGTCGCGGATGGGCGCAGACGGGCTTGCCTTTGGCGCGCCTTCGGCGTGCCGGCGGCGCGACCGCGCAGCGGCCGCCATTAAGTAGGGGAGGTGGGAGGGAGGAGAGGCTGGGAGGCGGGAGCAGGGGAATTCCGGGGGGGAATTCCGGGGGGGAAATTCCGGAGGGGAAATTCCGGGGGGGAGGGGCCGCAGGGGCAGCAGCGGCGAAAGGCAAAAGGAACAGGCAGGCACGAGAAAATAAAAACAGTGGTGGAATTAGAGCAAGATACAGATGGGCACAATAACTGTGGCACAACAGGGAAAAAATTAAGAAAAAAAGCGGCTGAGAAAGGTTACGGTGGTTGGAGGCAGTCTGGTCCCAGTTGGAGCGGGCAGCAGGCGCAGGAGTGGGCAGCAGCCTCGAACCTCCCAAGGAGGAGGTCGGGGTCTGGAGGCAAGAGACGGCACAGCGGAGCAGTGGAGAGAGAGTGGACCTAGACCGAGGGTCGGAGTCCATCCCCTGTAGGGAAATGGACCACCTCAAAAGTTTGGGGTTTTCACCCTTCATCTGTTTTAGCCATAAGAGAGGCTTGTGGTCTGTCTGAACAATGAAGTGAGTGCCAAACAAGTATGGCCTCAGCTTCTTCAAGGCCCAAACCACAGCAAAGGCGTCCCTCTCAATAGCTGACCAGCGTTTCTCTCTGGGGGTCAGCCTTCTGCTAATAAAAGCTACTGGCTGATCCTGACCCTCTTCATTCAGTTGTGATAACACAGCCCCTACCCCCAACTCAGATGCATCAGTTTGAACAATGAATTGTTTGGAATAGTCAGGACTTTGCAGAATGGGAGCAGTGCACATGGCCTGCTTCAGGTCATCAAATGCCTTTTGACAGCTAACTGTCCACTGAACTTTCTTAGGCATTCTTTTGGAAGTTAGATCATTCAAAGGGGTCACTATAGATCCATAACCTTTGACAAACCTCCTGTAATACCCAGTCAGGCCCAAGAAAGCTCTGACCTTAGTTTGGGTAGTTGGAGCAACCCAGTCCATGATGGTCTGGATTTTGCTCTGCAATGGTTGAACCTGACCTCCACCCACAAGGTGGCCTAGGTATACAACCTTACTCTGCCCTATCTGGCACTTGGTGGCCTTGATAGTGAGGCCTGCTTTTTGCAGAGCCTCTAAAACATTTCTCAGGTGGACCAGGTGATCCTCCCAGGTGGAGCTAAAGACAGCAACATCATCTAGATAAGCTGCACTGTAGGCTTCCAGACCTGTAAGGACTTTGTTCACCAACCTTTAAAAAGTGGCAGGTGCATTCTTCAAGCCAAAGGGCATCACCACAAATTGGTAGTGCCCACTAGGTTTTTGGTTTTGCATCCTCAGCTAATCTGATTTGCCAGTAACCAGCTGTCAGGTCAAATGTACTCAGAAACTTGGCAGAGGCCAAAGTATCTATAAGTTCATCTGCCCTGTGTATTGGATGGGCATCAGTCCTAGTGACTGCATTGAGACCCCTGTAGTCAACACAGAACCTCATCTCTCTCTTACCACAATGGGTGTGAGGTTTTGGTACCAAGACTACTGGGCTACCCCAAGGGCTATCTGAGGGCTCAATTACTCCCAGTTCCAACAGTTCCAAAATTTTCTGGACTTCAGTCCTGATACAGTCCCTGACATGGTCAGGTTGCCTGTAAATCTTATTTTTAACAGGCAGACTGTCACCTGTGTCCACCTCATGTGTACACCAGGTAGTCTGACTTGGAGTCAGTGTAAATATATGTCTGAACTGATTGAGGACTTTCCTGCAATCAGTTTGCTGTTGTTCAGTGAGGCTGCCTGCCAAGGCTACACCATCCACTGAACCATCATCAGGGTTCTGTGAGAGCAGGTCAGGGAGTGAATCACTCTCTTCCTCCTGTCCCTCATCAGTAGCCATGAGCAAGCCCATGTCTGCCCTGTCCACATATGGCTTGAGCCTGTTCACATGGAGCACCCTATGGGGGCTCCTGGGAGTTCCAAGGTCCACCAGGTAGGTAACCTCTCCCTTCTGCTCAAGTATAGTATGGGGTCCAGTCCACTTGTCCTGGAGAGCTACTGAGGCCACAGGCTCCAACACCCATACTTTCTGTCCTGGCTGCTACACAGTCAAAACAGCCTTTTGGTCATGCCAGGCCTTTCGCAATTCCTGGCTAGCCTCAAGGTTTTTGGATGCCTTCTTCATGTACTCAGCCATCCTGGAGCGGAGACCAAGTACATAGTCCACAATATCCTGTTTAGGGGGTTTGAGAGGTAACTCCCATCCCTCCTTCACTAGACATAAAGGACCCCTAACTGGATGTCCAAACAGAAGTTCAAAAGGGCTGTAACCAACCCCCTTCTGAGGAACCTCTCTGTAGGCAAAGAGAAGGCAGGGCAAAAGGATGTCCCATCTACGCCTGAGCTTTTCAGAGAGACCTTTAATCATGCTCTAAACTTCAGAGGTATAACCAACCTCCTGGTAGCACCAGGCCTGGGGTCTCTACCCTCTGAATACAGAAGTCCATCATCCCAGTAGATCCTGTGGGACCCACTGGCACTCCCAGCAGCCTCAGCAGCAGCTTGCTGTCTGAGGGGTTCAAGAGAGGGGCAGCTCAGCTGCTCCTGGCTCAGATCTGCCCTGGAAGGGCCCCCTGTCCCCAAGAACTCAACCTGATCAGGTTCAAGTTCCTCTGAGACAGTTCCTTCTGCAGGACTAAGATCATCTCCCTCAAGAGACTGATCTGTATTCTGAGGCAGGGGGGAAGACACTGCCTTACCCCCACTGCTCCTTCTCTTGGAAGGCACCTGGTCCATTATTGCAGGATCCAGGGCCTGTTCAGTGGAAGACATTTTTGCCTGTGACCTAGTCATGGCAAACACATCTGCAGGGATGCCCAGCATTTCTGTATGTGTCCTGAGTTCCACTTCATCCCATGCTGAAGTCTCCAAATCATTGCCCAATAAGCATTCTACAGGGAGGTCTGCACTTACCACAACCTTCTTAGGGCCAGTTACCCCTCCCCAGGTGAAATTCACAACTGCCAAGGAATGGTCTGTCCTGACATTGCTTGCATTGGTCACTTGGTACATCTCACCAAGTATGATTTGTTCAGGGGCCACAAGATCTTTTGTCACCATTGTGACACTTGCACCTGTGTCCCTGTATGCCATGGCCTCCTTACCATTAATCAAAGGCTGTTGTCTGTATTTGCCCAGATTACTGAGACTGACACATAAGGAGGCAATATCCATGCCTCCATCATAGACTAACACAGCCTGAGTTGGAATTCTGACTAGGCCAGAACCCATCTCAGATCCCAGGGTTAACCCTACTACACCCTTATTCTGAGTACCACCACTTTGAACTGAACTAGGGGGAACAGTGGCCTTAGGGGCAGTGGTGGCAGGAGTAGAATCTTTGGCCTTTGGACAATTGGCATCCTTTGTCCAATGGGTCTTCTCTTTACAGATATGACACCAAGGGTTCTTTTTTGCCTTTTCCCTTGTTTGATTGCGACTCCCCCAGATGAAGACTTTTGGGGCCCTTGTGAAGACTTCTGGTCTTTACCCTTCTCCCCACCCTTATCTGAGGTTTTAGAATCTTGCTTCTTAGAGTCACCACCTTGGTTCTGAGCTTTCTGCTTCACCCTGGTTCTGACCCATTTGTCTGCCTTCTTTCCCAATTCTTGGGGAGAGGTCAGATCAGAGTCCACCAGGTACTGATGCAACAACTGATTTTGGCAATTATTAAGGATCTGCTCCCTCATAATTAAATTGTACAATCCTTTAAAATCACACACTTTGCTGCCAAGTAACCAGCCTTCCAGAGCCTTAGTAGCACAATCTACAAAGTCAACCCAGTCCTGAGTCTGTGCTTTCTGGGTGTCTCTGAACTTAATTCTGTATTGCTCAGTGGTTAAGCCAAACCCATCAATGAGAGCACTCAAGACTGTGTAATTGTCTGCATCCTCTTCTCTAACAGTGAGGAGCTTATCTCTACCTTTGTCAGCAAAGGAGAGCCACAAGAAAGCTGCCCACTGCTCCTGAGGGACCCTCTGTACTTTACAGGCACTCTCTAGTGCAGTTATCCATTTGTGGATGTCATCCCCACTCTGGTAGGGAGGGACTATCTTGTTCAGGTTACTATGATCATGATAATACTCTCTAGTTCTAGGGACACTGTTGCTGCCACCATGGGACTCTAGTCCCAATCTTCTGGTTGCTCTCTGGAGCTCTAGGGATTCCCTGTCTAGGGCCAATTGCTCTTTCTTGAGCCTGAGCTTGATTCTCTCAATCTCCAGTAATTGTCACTTCTTATCATAAGAGGATTCTCTCCTCTTAGATGCAGAGGTCCCTACAGGAGTACCTGAATGATTAGACTCCACAGAGGGAGTTCTGGATCTTCTAGGCAAACTCTGTACTCTTCCTGGTGGAGTAAAGAGAGGGCCACTGGTGCCTTCTCCTCCACCTGAAGGAAGAGTTGGATTGTCCAGGTGGGAGTCATTTTGATCCCCCTGGTCAGGGTTTGAGTCCAGATCAAAGAAGTGTTCACTTCCTGCTCTTTCCTCATCTCCTGTCCCACCCACTCTTTCTACTTCATCAGACCCTGGGGTCTTTCTGAGGTCATCCAAGAGCAACATCTCTCTGAGACGTTGGGTGCTTGCACTTCACCCTGTCCTCAACTTCTTAGATGCACACAAATCTCTCAATTCTGGGAATGAGAGATGGTCATACCTAGTTGGCAGAGAGCCACTGGCTTCTCCTCTAGAAGACATACTAGTGTTATGTGGTGTAGGCACCTACCTAACCTAGTGGAGACTAAACTCTCTTGAGTTGGAGAAAGGGTGTGCTAGACCCTTGACTTACCCAACTCCAAGTTCAGTAGAACTTACTTTATTCTAGTCTTGATGTATTATATGTACCTAATACTTTTAGTGGTTTTCAGTTAATCACCCAATGAGATTTATCTGGTAAAACAATAGCAAGCTTGAATCCCAACCGCTGCACAACAATGTGAGAAGTTGGCCTGGTATATGCTGTCCACTAATTAAAGTGGGCACCTTGCACCAGTCCAAACGACCCTTATTGATGATTAGGTCAAAGACAACCTTTTAAGAAAGCTATCCTAGTGGTAGCTGTGGAGAGCAGCCTTCAGGCTAAGTCTCGAAGGAATGTAAAGCAGCTTGTTTTACCAGAACAGAACCTCCTGAGTGACCAAATGAAAGGAAAACCACACAAGTGTTATTATAAAAAATATGTATTTATTACTAAACACTCTCTACTAATCTCTACACGAGATTAGAACATAAAGCACACAATACTTAATCAATAGAACGACAGTAAATAGCACAATACACAGCGGGCTCCAGGGGGAGACCGAACCATATACTAAGAAAGTGGTAAAACAACCACGACTTCAATAGACACAGTGCCTAGAGCACGTAGAATCGCTGGAACCCCAAGGAACCACCCAAAGGAGTGACAAAGGGAGCCCACGGAGGACGGGTGCAGTGTGGGAACACAGACGCGAGCTCCGTACAACTCTATGGGAAAGTCGCGGTTGGAAAATTACAGTTTAGGACACTTCGGAGAGGACTTCAAGCAAACCCTTTGGAACATAGAAGGTTCTAAAGCCAGCACCCTTGTGAGTACCGAGGTACCCGTGTTACCTATCCCAGAGGAGCCGGGTGCATAGGGGTCAAGTGGTGTTGGAAACCCTCGTCGTTTTGAATGGCGTGATGCGAAGAAGTGCTGCTGCCGTGGAGAAGAAAAGTGTCCGGTGGAATCCAAGCCTGGATCTGAGGTGAGAAGAACCTGAAAGCAGAGGGGACAAAGTCTGGGTCACTTCACGTGACCAGGAGCGGAGCAATCGAATGCCCACCGATGTCGGGTGCTTCAGGTGCGAAGATAGGATGCTTGACTCTGCAGCCACGGGGACCAGGAGACGTCGACAATGACCAAAGTCCGGAGGTGAGCTGTCCCACGAAGGATGTTGATGACTGAGGGGTCAGTGTCCGGCTGGAGCACCAACAAGCCTTGGCAACGGCAACCCACGCAGGCAGAGGAAACAGCTACGGTGAGGACCAACAAGGTCCTGGGGACTCTCCAAGCAATGGAGAGTCAGGGCACATCTGGAGCAACCAGGGAAGCCCAACAAGTAGAAGAGTGACCCTCGTTAGGACCCACAGGTCAACGGACAAGGGATCGCAAAGGGACGTCGAGCGAAAACACGAAGTACGGGCCCACAGAGCACTCGTGGAGTGGAGGCCAGCAATCTTCAGTGCAAATGCTGCTCGGAGTGGGGACCACACGTGGTCCAATGCACAGCTTCAGGAATCGTCGTGAAGTGGGTGCACTTACAAAATGACGCGGTGCACAGGGGTACGGGTTGCACGGCCCCCACGAGGGATACTAGTCTCAGAATCGCTGAGAGGGTAGATCGACCTCGGGGACCGTAGGGAACCCACCTCCTCTGTTGCAGAAATCTTCGGAGTCCGCAGGAGCTCTGGAGATGCAATTGGTCAGTTGCGTTTCGGTGCCTGCTGCTGCAGGGGAGTAACTCCTTTACTCCAAGGGAGATTCTTCTGTCATCCAGCGAAGTGTAGACCGTCGAAGTACTTGGTTTCTGTAGCAGAGTTTAGTCCAGGTAAAATCCAAAGTCCTGTAGTCAGGTTTCCTACTTTATACCCAAGGAAGGGGTTGGACAAACTCTGGGGACCCACCTATGGGAGGGTCAGGACAGAGAGGTGGCTACACCCATGTCCTTTGTCCAGTTTCGCGCCAGAGCAGGAGCAAATGGCTCCTGCAACCGGTGTGAGCTGGACTATGCACAGGGACACCAAATGTGCCCCCAGTGCAGACTTTCTGGCACTCTCAGAGTGCACCCACCCAGCCCCAATACACTAAAGCCTGTCTGGGAGGTGGTCACACCTCCCTGTGACAGGAAACCTATTGTCACGCCTTCCTCTGCTCGAGCTCGGCTCAGCAGCAGGAGGGCAGACTCGTGTCTGTGGCTGGCAGCATCCATTTTGTGATGCCCAGGTCGAGAAAGCTGGTACCGGGTGTACCGGTGTTTCACATAAGTCCTTCTAGAAGGGTGGAATCATACCTCTGGCGGGGAGGTATGATTCTAAGGTGTTTGACACCAAACACGACATGTTTCTAAGCAGCCGTTTTAAAGTTAGTATTTACAGCGAGGTTATAATGCACTTAAATATATACGGTTGGCTGCATCACAGACAACCCCAGAGAATGGATTCCGAAAGCTGCAGAGGGGCCCTACTCATGCAGGGGCACCCTCTCACACAAAACCCAGCACCCTGCCTTCAGGATTGATAAGGCCTGCTATAGGGGTGACTGATAGGTTTACATGTGTAGTGATTTAGAATAGATATAGGGAACCTATATGTAAATTGTAATGTAAATTCGTACTTGTAAAGCGCACCGCCACTCCAACTGGGGCATCCTGGCGCTATACGCATACCGCTGTGGAACCCTTCCTGGCTATTCCCTGTGAAATGTCCACTCCTGGGCACCCCCAAGGTGAAGCCAGGCATCCCAGCGCTGGTGGGGCCGTTGTGGAGATTAAGCAAGCTATTGCCCAGAGTTGCAGAGTGGGACCCATGATTAGAATAGGCACCGAGGCGAGAATTATCAGGTCCGAGGAAATTGAGTCCAAGACCCACCGAGGCGGGAATTGAACCCTGGTCCCGGGCCAGATCTCTGCATCAGGGTCTGCCGCTCTAACCATTGAGCTACACTTCTCCACATCTAAGTAAGGGGTGCATGCACCACCTTACAAAGGCTGCAGTAGCAGACCTGTGGTGTCATTTTGAATGGTCTCTCAGGGGTGGCATAATACATGCTTCAGCCCCTGGGAGGCCTCTGGGGTACCTATGCCGTTGGTACAGGGTGTACCATATACTAGGGACTTATAAGGGTACCCCAGAATCCAATCTGGAGTGTACCTAAAGTACATGCAATCAATTTACAGGAGAAAGCAGATAGACTGGGGTCCTGAACAGCAGGATCCCAATCAGACTAAGTCGAAAACAGTAATACATCAGCAAAAAGTGGGGGTACAATAAGAAGCAGATCCTACTCTCCTACAGGTAGTAGAAGATCAAAAATAGTATGAGAGGTGTCGTTGAACCAGGTCTCAGTGAGGAAAAGAATGTCAAGATTGTGAAGAGTGTGGGCGTGGCTTGCAGCTGCGGAAGATGGCCGCTTGCTGAGAGCGCTGCGCTAGCGGTCAGTGAATAAGCCCAATCATCCGGTATCATCCGTTCATTAAAGGGGAACCCGTGGATGCCTGACTGCACCGGAGAGTGGTGGCGTCCCGGTGAGGCGACTGGCGGCCGAGCAACCGGACCGACGACAAAAAAACGGCGAGCGGAGGGCTGTGGCTGAGCGTGGGCAAGATGGCGCCCGCCGGAGATCCGTGAGCGGTGACCTCCGATCCCCCTTCGGCTGCGGCCAGTGTACTACGGAGCCGATGCGGACTGCTCCCTGAGGCGGATTGGGGTGAGAGGCCGAGCCGGAGTAGTCAGCGACAGTGTGCTGGAGGGCGAGCGACCCAGGTATTGAGAGGCCTGGGTCGGGCCGTGAGTCGCCGCGGCCGAAATATTGAGTGCCAGCGGGCCCTACATCTCCGGCGGCGAGTGAGGTGAGCACAACCTTCACAGCCGTAGTCGCCCTGGAGGGGAAAGCGGCTTCCTCCTGAACCGCCGCGCCTCCCGGCGCCATTCAAGACTCTGGGGTGGTGTGTGGCCCTTCCCCCATCGACTGGGAGCGGGTATCTCAGGCGGCAGTGGACTGCTGACCGGCTCGTTACTGCGGGAGGAGCACGTCTGGTCCCTGTACGTTAGCAGACCCCCCGGGGGGGGCACGTGCCCTCTGCTGCGGGAGTACTTTGAGAAGTCCGCTGGAGGATACGTGGTGGCGGCCTGGTGAACCTACTGTGGGGCCATAGATCAGCCTGTTGGGTGTAAGCGCTAAGACTCACATACTCGCCGGTTATCGGCCCTGGGCAGCGACCTGGGGCAGTGCTGGTACTTCATCCTAGAGGAGACCCCATTTACGCTTTGACTGTCCTCTCTGCTCAAAGTGAGGCTCCCCTGACGGAGCATAGTGTGTGTCGCAGCGGCATACGGTGGGGTGGAGGCCCCTGCGGCGCCTGGTCCTGGCGGTGGCCGGATTGCCCTCCAGCTCACGAACCAGACACAGGGGTATAAGTTCAGCTCATCCGGATTGGGGCCCTTTCAGCAGATTGCTTGTGACCCGGGGACACCGTATACTCTCCATCATGGGTCGCAATAAACCACCAGGCCCAGGGCAGACGAACCAGATCGACAAGTACACCGTCGCAATGGGGCGAGAAGAGGGAGCAACGGGAGGTGACCGGCAAGACGACCCCGAGGACCGTGGCCCGGACCCCTCACTAAAGGACATAATGAGGGCTATAAGGGATTTCCGGGGGACCCTGGAACCTAAAGTGGACTCTGTGACAGAGGAAGTC
The DNA here is from genome assembly GCA_963921515.1 of Calotriton arnoldi. Classification (NCBI taxonomy): domain Eukaryota; kingdom Metazoa; phylum Chordata; class Amphibia; order Caudata; family Salamandridae; genus Calotriton; species Calotriton arnoldi. The sequence continues at coordinate 867,312 of CAWUFW010004672.1, forward strand.
AACCTCTTGCGTGCGGACTTCAAGAAAATGTCGGAGAAGGTCTCCGCGGCCGAGACAGGCATCGGGAGCCTTCAGTCCAAAATCAAACCGCTGGAGGAACAAGTTGCCACTCTCACGAAAAACCAAGCTGATATTTATGCCCGGCTAGAGGATCAGGAAGGGCGAGCCCGGCGCAATAACATCCGTGTGGTGGGGGTGCCGGAAGGGATGGAAGGACCCTCTACGGACTGGTTTATAGAGGGCCTGGTGCTAAATCATCTGAAGCCCAAACGTCTATCCAACTTTTTCTCCGTCGAGAGGGCCCACAGGGCATTGGGGGGAAAGCCCCGGCCGGGGGCCCCTCCTCGCACAATCATTGCCCGCATCCTGAATTTCAGGGACAGAGACGCTATCCTGCAGGCGGCGCGAGTGCACGGCGATCTACAGCTGGTTCCGGTTCTTTCCAGACTTCACGCTCCGTGTACAACATCAAAAGACACACAATTGATGGACGGAATGCAGAACAAATCAAAACATTCACCCCCAGTCAAGAGATCTGGGTTAAATCCATCATTCTTTTGCCCACCATGCCACCCCAGTTTAGACCTGGCCATATGCAAATCAGTCTTGACCCTGTGCCTCATGGGAACAGTCCAGCCCGAACTGCCAAGCCAGGTCCTCCCTGGACCGGAAACAAGCATCCTAGGACCGGTTTCGGGGTGTCACCCCTCATCAGCCAGGATAGCTTGACTCCAGTGGCACAGTGAACCCAGGACCCACGTCTGGGCATACCTGGCGCACTTAGGGCGAGAAAGCAATAGACACACAATTGATGGACGGAATGCAGAACAAATCAAAACATTCACCCCCAGTCAAGAGATCTGGGTTAAATCCATCATTCTTTTGCTCACCATGCCACCCCAGTTTAGACCTGGCCATACGCAAATCAGTCTTGACCCTGTGCCTCATGGGAACAGTCCAGCCCGAACTGCCAAGCCAGGTCCTCCCTGGACCGGAAACAAGCATCCTAGGACCGGTTTCGGGGTTTCACCCTCATCAGCCAGGATAGCTTGATTCCAGTGGCACAGTGAGCCCAGGACCCACGTCTGAGCATACCTGGCGCACTTAGGGCGAGAAAGCAAAAGACACACAATTGATGGACGGAATGCAGAACAAATCAAAACATTCACCCCCAGTCAAGAGATCTGGGTTAAATCCATCATTCTTTTGCTCACCATGCCACCCCAGTTTAGACCTGGCCATATGCAAATCAGTCTTGACCCTGTGCCTCATGGGAACAGTCCAGCCCGAACTGCCAAGCCAGGTCCTCCCTGGACCGGAAACAAGCATCCTAGGACCGGTTTCGGGGTTTCACCCCTCATCAGCCAGGATAGCTTGATTCCAGTGGCACAGTGAGCCCAGGACCCACGTCTGGGCATACCTGGCGCACTTAGGGCGAGAAAGCAAAAGACACACAATTGATGGACGGAATGCAGAACAAATCAAAACATTCACCCCCAGTCAAGAGATCTGGGTTAAATCCATCATTCTTTTGCTCACCATGCCACCCCAGTTTAGACCTGGCCATATGCAAATCAGTCTTGACTAACCCTGGGCGTAGTTCGCGTAGTCGCGCTATGCGAAGCTACGCGAAGACGTTGGAGCGCTACGCGTAGCTACGCGAGCGTGCGCAGCTGCTTGTCGCGCCCGTTCGCGATGCGTTTTTCTTCTTTGGGAACGCGTTGTGCGTGTTCGGGACGCTGTTTGCGTGCTCGGGGATAGTATCTCGCGAACATACCCAAGCGGTCGCCTACGGGCGCGGCCATTTTGTTTTTCACTTGTCCCGCCCGTTCGCGATCCCTTATTTCCTGTTCCGGGTCGCGTATAGCGTGCTCGCGATGCGCATTTCATGTTCGGGAACGCATCGTACGTGTTCGCGACGTTTTTGCGTGCTCGGGAGAAATATCGCGTGAACTTACCCACGCGGTCGCGATGGGCGCGGCAATCTTGTTTTTCACTCTATGCTATGGTTCTGGGCCTGCTTTTCTATCCTCCCTCAATCTTTGCAATCCTTAGTTTTTTACACTGTTTTTCAATTTTTCTTTATTTCTTATCTATCTCTCTCTCTGCCTAAGTCTATATTTTGCATTTTTTTCTACTTTTTACTGTGTTTTTTTTACTTTTTGACTGTTTTATATAACTTTCTTCTTTAAGCTCCTACTTCTTCCCCTAACTTTATTTTTCCCTTCTAACTTTTCTTTTCCGCCTCCTCCCACCCCAGAACCATGGCGAAGGGTAGCAGCAGCAGCAATGGCTCGAAGGGCAAGGCGCGTGCGCCCAAGAGCCGCCTGCCTTGCGGCAGACTGCGCCCTGCAGGGGTGCAAGCCCACCAGCTTTTTAGTGAGGCGGAGGTGGCCGCCCTTGTTTTTTTTGTTCAGCGCCTTGACCTTGGCAGCAGGCGGCAGGCCAGGCTCCGGGTACCCTACCCAGGAGCGTCACCGCCGGTGGGCGAAGGTGCGCCGGGCAGTGTTTCGCTGCTCAGGGGTCCGGCGCACCCATAACCAGCTGGCACACCGGTGGTCAGACATCCTGGACCGGGAGCAGGACCTGTTGGACCTGCTAGGTGTCGAGGTCGTGGGGCTTGGTGAGTAGCTAATATATATAGTAGTATAAGTATTGTGATTTGTGTATACATTTTTTACAAATAACAAGAATACTGCTGCTTACATTGCAGGTAAATTACGTTTCAAAATCTTCTGTGATTGTAGGACACAGGTGCTGGGCGCTACTCTTACTTGTTTGCAACTTTGCGCTCGCTTGTCCTTATTATTATGTAAGAGTTTACTTTAGAGAACTTCAGTTAGGTAATGCTATTGCTAGAGAGACTCTAGTCCTTCCTTTGTCCTCCTGTCAAATAGTGGTGGATGGATTGATACTAGGTTTAGTTACTATTAGTTGATAATTTTTGAGCGGTCTGCGTGACGCATCCTCTGTCACTGAGTGCTGCTTACCCCAGTCCTTAGTAGAACCTTTTGTAGTTTGTTTAGTGAGTGGTAAGCTTAGCAGTGTCAGTCAGCTGCTGAACATCAGACGCAACCAACCAACAATTTGGTGTATGCATTATGCACCAATTTATGCATATGTCCTCCTTCTCATCTATGCATTTTTGAGGGCTAAAAAAAATGGAAATGCAGACTTAATGAACAATTGGCCCGCCTGGAATAGGTGGGCTAGGTCAGGTGGTACTTAGGCTTAGTTAGTGTTCTGGATTTTATTTGAATCAATAAGAATGGAACACTGAATTAGTGTTCCTAAATAAGTAGACTGTCCGTGAATCCCGCAAGCCAGTAGTCGATCGGATTAGATAGGTCAATTTTATTGCAATTTTTGTTTCCTAAAACGTTTTTTCAGCGTTTTTTTAGATAATTTATTTGTTCCACAGCAATCATTAATGTTTGTGTCTTTCTTTCTTATATCTTACATGATCACTGATCTGCAGCACCCAGGGGCAAGAAGACGGGGTCCGAGTCGGCGGGACAACCACCAGAGGACCGCTCCTCTACCGAGGGCCCTGCTGCTGGTCCCAGTAAGTCCTCCAATGGTTAATATTAACAATTATATTGCCCTAACTTTTACTGCACCTTATTTTTTCAGAACTATTAATTCTGGTTCCACTCCCTACTTCTATTTTTTACAAAAGATTCTTTGATCTTGACTTGACTATCTGTTTCTAAATTCTGGTTATCCCTGCCTCTAAGTTCTAACTGCCTCTGCTATGAATGTCTGTACTACTACTATTAGTCTGTCGCTAAGCTTGCCCAGTTTGCATTGCCACTCTTTATTTTACGGTTTTGAATAAAACTCAGATTGACTAATAGCTCTAGCCACTGAGTCCAGTCCTTTCGGTTGTCCTCTTCTAGGCTTCTTAATCTTGAGGCTTTGACAATTACCACAAACAAAATGCCCAACCAGATATTTGACTATTTTTGATAGGATATAGTACATACTACTACTGATGTGGGGATTCTGCACAGCCCCATGCAGAACTATGCACAAGGAAATAGGATGTTGGTGATGGGAGTTTGGAACTTGGACGTTCCTCACACCTCAGTCAGAAGTGAACCCACAATCCCCTGAACGACTAGCTATAGTGTCTCATTAGGTCCCCGAACCCCCACCCGAAGATACCCAATGATTACACAACCCAGAACAGATAACACCCTTTAGCTCACTCACACGTGTAAGTCCACCACCACCACCACACCAAATACCACAGAGTCTATGTGTAAGTTCAAAAGGTTTATTTTCAACAAACAAGCTCTGTATGTTGTTCTATAAAATTCAGTGTACTCCAGCCAGCTCCAACAGCAAAATGCATAAGATTAAAACAATAAACATTGTTAGAACAAGTGCATGATGATAGAAGACAAAAGATCTGTGCGAATTCTGGGAGACTCCTCACCGTAGAACGTAGAATTACTGGTTACATGCATCATTCATAAGCTCTGCAAATCTCTGGTTCGTAGAAGGGAATCTTCTGCCTGAGAAAAATGGTACGCGTTAGATAGTATAATGCAAGCAAAAGTGTAACATGTTACTTATGTGGCTAAGCAATACGGACTAACCGAACTCCTAACAAAGTGGCTTGTCTTTCGACCTCTTGTACGCAACGCTCAGACAGTAGCTGTATGTGCTCATGTGGGCTCAAAAAGGCATCTTACTGTCTGTTACTGCACAACAAGCTACGAGGTAACATGCGCAAAAGACATGAAGCGAAAAATGGTTGCATGGCTCAGGCTAACTTTGCAAAGAGTAGAGTATAGTATAATAATAAATAATGACCCTAGGGACCATAACACTACTAGTGTCTACTGACTCTACTCTAGTACCCGATTTGGACTAGTGAATGTGATGTATAATATGTATGTATTAACTTTTTTTTCAATCTTGCTAGTGAAAACGAATAAATAGGGGAGGTGTACAGGCATCTAAAAATGTGTCATGTTTTTATCTAGGCGTAGTAGCGACCACCAGTGCCGGCGAGGCCAGCGGCGATTCGACCATTCCGGAGGGGGCAGGAGATGCGGCACCTGCAGGAGCTACAGGGGGTGAGCCAGCAGCAGTGGCGGGCGGTGGTAAGTTATATTCATTACTTATTGACATTGCACTAGCTGGAAGGGTGTTGACTTCACTCACTGTACTGTTGTTGAGACTTATTAGGTATGAAGTTGTAGTGAACATTATACAACGGTTGAAGAAGACACCCTTTACTTAGCATTAGCAATGCAGTAGCAATAGCATTACCAGCGTGACTTGATTAACCAATGGCCTCTTCTATCTGACTCCAACTCAGCTGTGAAAGTTTTATGGAGGAGACTAAAAGTCAGATCAGATGACCTTGATGGATGTGTTGAACAAAAAAGGGAAAGAAGGGTGGAAGGAGGAAGGACGGGCGAGATTTAATATGATGACTGGCAGAGAAGGATACGTTGGAAGCATGGATAGGTGGCTGATAGGAATCAGATGCATGTGTTGTTGAAGGATGGGTGGAAGGTGAAAGAAGAATGGATGCCTGCCTGGGTGGGCGACACAGTATGGGTGGATACTGTGGATAGCAAGAATCATCAGCGGTGTTTGGGTGAAACTCAAAGCCAAGGCAAGCAACCGAGTGAGTGAGTGGACGCATGGGTTGTTGTTGGTGAAACAAAGTAAGGTTTGTGGAGAGATTAAGAAGAATGATTGACATTTACTTAGAATGGATGGATGCCTGCATGTATTCATCATAGACAGCATAGGTTATGTTATATAAATTTCTAACGCGCACAGATACTCCAGGGAGTGTCCCGGCGCGAGCTTGAAAAGGGTCGGAGTCAGAGTCAGAAGACAGAAGTTAAAAAAGAAGAGTTTTCAGTTTTTCTTAAAAATCATCGGATCTTTGACGCCCCGTAAGGCCAGTGGCAGAGCATTCCATGCCAATGCAGCTATCCGGGTAAAGGAGCGCCCTCCAAGTCTCTGGCGATTAAACCGCGGGGTCTGTGCCAAAAGTTGGGAGGAAGAGCGCAGCTGTCTCACCGGAGAATAGAAGGCAATCCTCTTCTGCAAATAGATGGGTCCCAGACCGTGGAGGGCTTTGTGGGCAATGGATAAGATTTTAAATTTTATTCGCACCTCCACCGGGAGCCAATGCAGAGAGCGCAAGTGAGAACGCACACTGCACCTGCTGGAAAGACCCAACAGAAGTCTAGCGGCCGAGTTTTGAATCACCTGTAGCTTATTCAAAAGGTAACCCGGAATACCCGCATACAGTGCATTACCGTAATCCAAGCGGGAAAGAATTAGAGCACGGACAACAGTTTCCTTAGCAGAATTAGGCAGAAGAGGAAGAAACTTCCTCAAGATCTTCAAAATGCCAAAGCAAGTGCTGGCCAACTTCTTGACCTGCGAAGAGAAAAGCAAGTTCTCATTAAACCAGACCCACAGATTCTTGACCGAGTCTCCCCTAAAACTCGGAAGGGAGAAACCGGAGGGCCATAGCTTCTCTCTGAAGTCGACAGGAAATTTGCCGTACAAAAGGATCTCTGATTTTTCCTCATTGCACTTAAGCTGTGCCTGAGCAAGCCAGTGAAAAACTGAAGCTAAGCAATGTTGAGCTGAGGCAACTGCGTGCTCATCCTGACCCCAAGAACAGCAGCTGGGTGTCATCAGCATAGGCCATCACCTTAGCCCCTAAAGCCTCCGCAAGGTAAACCAGCGGGGTAACATAGATGTTAAAGAGAAGAGGGCTAAGGGATGACCCCTGTGGAACACCCGTGGCCACTGGTTGAGGGACTGAGGCACACGGTGGAAGCCAGACCTGCTGCGATCGACCCTCCAGGAAGGACCTTATCCAGCCCCACACGGACCCGGAAACGCCGATCTCCTGGAGGCGATCAAGGAGCAAGGCATGAGGCACTGTATCGAATGCCGCCGAGAGGTCCAGCATAACCAAAGCTGCCCTCCCGCCGGCATCCAGGCACTCACGAATCGCCTCAGACACCTCTAATAATGCTGACTCAGTGCTATATGCAGCCCGGAAACCCGATTGGGCCGGATGGAGCAGGCCATAGGTTTCAACAAACTCAGTGAGTTGGTTTGTGACCACCTTTTCACAAACCTTGGCCAAGCTGGGCAGAAGCGAGATGGGACGATAATTACCGGGAATCGAAGGATCAAGGGACGGCTTTTTAAGGAGGGGAGAATTTTTGCCTGCTTCCAAGATAATGGAACAAAGGCGTCCCGTAATGACATATTGGTAATCAGATTGACCTCAGGATTAATACAATCTGCGACGGAAGCCAGAAGTCTGGCCGCGCAGGGGTCAGTAGGAGAGCCTGATTTCAGGGCCCTCAGGATCTTAAGGGTAGTAGGTAAATCTACTGGCAAAAAAGATGAGAAATTATGCAGTGGATCAACTGAAGGCCGGACAGAAGGACAGGGCGTAAGCATAGAGGCACAAGATGAAAACGTGGCCTGGATGGCAGAAATTTTGTCCAGAAAGAACTTGCTGAGGGTATTGCACCAGGACTCCGAGACAGGCGAGGAGCAAGCCAGGGCCGTTGGAGACATAAAGCTTTGCACAATTGAAAAAATTTCTTTTGCATTATTATTGGCCTGGTCAATACGTGACGCAAAATATTGACCCTTAGCAGCGGCAATAGCGGCATAATAGCATTTTTGTTTAGCTCTAAGGGTGAGTTTAGCCAACGGGCAGTAGCTGCTGGCACGCCAGGCCCTCTCCAGAACTTTACACACATGTTTCAGAGTTTTAAGCTCCGGTAGATACCAGGGTTTGGAAGGAGATTTCCTCACTAACTTAGGCGGGCGCAGTGAAGATAATGAAAACACAGAATCAGCTATCCATTTAGTAAACCTGGTCACGCTCCCTTTGAGATCGTGCTGATGGGTAGGCCTAGAGGCGGCCAAGGAGCTCATGAATTGAATAGGATCAATTTTACTGAACAGCGGAGGGCGGAGACAGCGCATAGGCCGAGCCGGCTGAGCAATCTCCCAAGAAAAGCAGATGAGAAAATGATCCGACCAAGAAATTGGGGAGGGCTCAGCCACCTGAACAGGAAAATTAGAACAGATGAGATCTAAAATATGGCCACCCTGATGAGTGGGCTGAGAGACCCATTGAGAGAGATGAGCTAAGTGGAGGGAGTCAAGAAAAACCACGGAGTCTTTAGCATCCTGTTGATCAAGGTGGAGATTCACATCACCCAATACCATATAATGGGAGAAGCGCAATGCACGCTCAGCTATAGCCTCCCCACAAGATTTGAGGAAGGCAGTAGCCGGCCCAGGGGGGCGGTAGATGAGGGAACCGCCCAGCGTAAAATGATCGGAGAGGTGGATACTAAAATCCAAGCCCTCACACTCATCCCATGTTCTTGAAGTGTCGCTATGGAAAGCCCAGTTATCCCTATACAAGATGGCTAAACCACCCCCTCTAGGTGGAGACTGTCACGGGATGCACAGTTTTAGTTTTAAGGGAATGTAAAAGAAACCGCGCCAGAGTAGCAAAGCCGATGTGGGGAGGGGCAGGGTGGGGGGTAGTAGTAAACAATGTATTACGCGGCCAAATACAGGTAACTTTACTGTAAACATAAAAATAAATAAAGCAAATTTAATTGTGCGCACTGCACCGCCAAATGCGATGCAGTGGGCGCAACAAAATTAGTTTTATTTATTTATATGTTTACTTACCTGTAATTGGCCGTAATCCATAGTTTACTACCCCCCACCCTGCCCCTCCCCACGTCACCACCCGGCAGCACTCCCCGAGTCCCACCACCGAGCGCTACTGACCTTATGTCGTCGTCCCATATAAAAGCAATGATCATTGGATCAGACATATAATCTGCCTTTTTGTAGTAGCCAGGGCACTGTGAAAGTGAAATTGACCAATTGCCCTTCATGTAACAGAGAGAGTATGGCCAGTGCCACCCGTAATAGAAAAATACGAGCTTCCCCACCTGCAGACAGTAGTAAATCAAACTAACGTGAGTCTGCGTCATGATGACTCGTATGTTTGTCTTGGGTGCAAGCATAGATGACCGAGCTGGCATGCCGGCTACAACCAGGTTATGTCATTTCGCTAAACTAGAGATAAGAAGAAGACTGGTGTACTGTGTACTGGAGTCCATAGTGCTAGTATAATGCCTGAAACTCCCACAAATGTTAAAGGCCGAGGAAGTGGGAGGATAGATAGATTATTACCACAAATGTTATGTACTGTGCTTCTTGCTAGTGCTACTGTGCCATTATGTGTTGAATTAATTTTGTGTTACTGTTTTGCTAAGAGTACTGGTTACAACAATATTCTTTTTCTTTCTTGATATAGATAGTACTCCTTCCCAAGAAAAACCATCCCGGAAGGAGTTGGCAGCCAGCGCCCGGCGCCGGAAACTGGAGGCCATCTGTGAGGAGTACCGGCGGCTGGTGGCTCAGGCGGAGGAGGAGGAGGCGGCAGCAGCTGCAGCCTCGTCCGATGTCCCAGGCCCCAGCCAGGCCCCACCTCCAGTGGTACGGCGCCGCGGTCTAGCAGCCGCCCGCTGCCACAATTCTCTTGCAGCCAGCACTGCTGTCCCCCACCCTGGATGCCACTGCAGGGCATTTCGCCGCAAGATTCTCCTCCGGGTGGCACGGCTAGAGGAGCAACTAGAGGAGCGTGTCAAAATACTGGTGGACAAACACCTTAAAGCCCGCCGAATATAACAACTATAGGACCCTGTTGCATTGCCCCTTTTTTATTCCTTTTGTTGGTGGGTGGGAATTGGGCGTTGGGGTTTCTGGACATTCTTTGGACTTTTTTCGTTTTGGACATTGGTTGGGGTTAGGGAGAGGGTGGGTCAGGTGTGGGATAGTTTATTTTTGTTAGGGTAATAAACTATATTTATACTTAAACATACAATGTTAATGTTTTGTGGGGGGTTACTGTTTTACGAATTAACGTCACATGGTTTCCTTGCTGCTGCAGGGCAGCAGCCAGTGTTTGATTTAAATAATCTGCCGATGATGCGGCAAACAGATAGATGCGGTACCCCTCACTGAGTTATTTGTCCTACTAGTACTGTCAGTCTCTCCTCCTAGTCCATTATACCTCCCACCAAACTTATCTTACCTGTGATTGATGATGATTACGTTCGGCACAGCGATGGCTGCATGGTTTCCCAAGAGAATGGAGAAGATGCCATGGTTGTGGTGGTAGTAGTAGAGTAGAGACTGGCAGTAGCATTTGCTAAAAAAATAAAAAAGAGACAGTCACTTGCCTGAGAGCGACTGTGGGAGGAGTAGTAGAACGAAGTAAAATACAGTACAGAAGAAGACTGCCAAACAAACAAAATTGCATTTGCAACTGCTAAAGTCAAATAACACATAATGGTGGCGGGGACAGCCTAGTACAAGAAGTTACAAACTGTAGTTGTGTCAAGTGAGTCACTTAACTTAACACAATCGTAATTCGTAACCTTTACTGCTGTGTGGTAGGAGTTTGATGATGAATCCAATCAATGCCGGCAATTAATTATGATGTACTATTAGCCGGTGACGGCTTGCACATAGACTGAGCATGGGTGGGCAAGCAGAAGAAGCTCCTCGCCCTGCCTTGAAATTTAATTAGTGTTGCTTTCACCACATCTGCCCCAGCAAGCGTGTGATCAATTGGTGTACATTTTATGTAGTCACATCACACCTCAATATAAATCACAGCCCGGGGAAGAGGGTTAGGGTTTGATGAATGGATGGGAAGGGGGTTTGGGGAAAAGTTTGAGAAAGAAAAACAGTACGCATGGACAACAAAAGCAAAGCGCAATCTTGGCATACGACCATGATCTTATCCAAAAAATCTATAAAGGGAGAAAAAGGAAATGCATGCATGATGATGAAGATAACTTGATGGTTAATGAGTAGTACTTACTAACTCCTACTAGACAATTAGACAGTACAGGGCAGCAGTATATTCTACGCAATTTGCCTTGCCTGTAATATGCCCTCAGAGACCCAAATTCCATGTTGTACTGGGCTTACTTTTAAAGATAGCAAAGAAAATTAAAAAATAGTTGTAGGGATCAATTAGCAAACAAACAACAACACACAACACACAGTCGTAATGATTGAAGAGAAAAAAGGATTCCAATTAATTAAAAGATGAATGATGAAAGATACTAAAGTTACTGTATTATCCTGGTCAAATTGTGGAGTTGAATCTCGTCCTTCCTCTTGGTCCTATCTTCCATGGACGCTCCGCACATCAATCTTGGTGGCCTTCCTGATGCGGATTGGTAAGATAAATGTGAGTTGTGTCTCCCAGTATAGCACAGGGTAAAGGCCGGCCTGTAACGTCTAGATGGAAAAACAAAAGGGGTATTGAAAAATCAATGAATAAAAAAAAGCATCAATTACGGTGGAGTCCAAAAAGAGAAGAGAGAACACTTTCAGACTGAGGCGGCTTGGATATATCGTGTATATTCTATTTACAGCATTAAGCTACAACAACAACAGGACAGAACAGGCCCACCACAGCACCAGGCCGTGACCCAACCTCCATTTACCTTAATTTTTGACAGAGCCAGACAAAAGGCATATATACAGCAACTTAGCATTTTCAAAATTAAGTGACAAAATCAATGCGCCGCTGTCAGTCATGACTACACTCGACTCCACCACTACATGGACATGTAGGTCTGCTGTGTTTACTTTCTTGTTGAATTGTTGTGTTTATGTTTACCTTATGACACTTCATGAAACGCAGTTATTCCTTCAATCATCTCTGATCCAACTGACTGACTGCGTGCAAAGATAGTATGGTCATCATCATGGTGTGGTACGTGTTGTCCAACTCCAACTCAGTCTGTAGTGACTCCGATTAAGTCCATATTCCATATTAAAAAATTGCAACAGATATTGGCCTGCACCTGCCGTAGTAGGAGTACAATTTGGTTATTAAACAACAAGAAGGGAAACATTGACTGTCACTTGAGTCACTTTGTAGATTAACTAGTAGAGTAGAGTTCGACTTCATGCACAACATCAACACAACAAACAACAGCAATCGCTCAGAGTCTGCAAGCATCCAATGCATTCCATCATTACCTGTCTTGCTCTTCTCTTTGGCTGTCAGATCATCAGATGCCTAGTTCTGACAGGTGTGTGTTTTTTTTTTACGGGGCAGTGGCCTCATCATTACTCCAGTCCACATTCATTTTGAGTGTTAGTCGCTGTTTCGGTTTTCGTCTTATTCATCTGTGGCACTTTGCCACAGTTTAAGTTGCTTCACATGGTCAGCACTGTGATGATGGGCCGCGGCCTGGGTAGCGCTCATTGCTGGTCAATTGAGTTTGCACAAATGTCAGCAAGTTTCTTCGAAGAGTCTTGTCTTTCTCTGCCAAGTACCTTCTGTCCTGACAGTGAGGAGCTTTGGATGCCTGCCGAGGCTGTAGCCTTCGGACAGTGATGAGTTCACTTTTGGATGCCTGCCCAAGTTCTGACAGTGAAGAGTTGTGGATGCCTGCAGAGGCGGTAGCCTTCGGACACTGATGAGTTTCGGCTCGGAAACAAAACAGAGGATAGCTATAGTCACGTTTCACTTCTTATGGAGGGACTGTTAAAGGCAACATTTCTTGTACTCCAATGTCTGGCTTGATGGAAATGTACTAGGGCGAGACAGGAAGATGAAGCAGGACTCTGAAGAGTGGACAGTTAAATGCACAGACGTGCAACTCCAATAGGGAAATAAAAAGAGAAGACGGTGGTGATGGATTTGTTGTGGTTTGATTTGAACCAGAAAGACAGATACACAGACAAATAAAGGAAGGAAGAAAGTAACAATTTGAAAGCCTAGTTGTCAGGGAAGAGGAGCTCGTCCTCAAACTCTGGTGGTTCGGACAGAAGTAGGTCCTGTAACGCACTACTTACGTCATCCAAGTCGCTCTCCTCTTCCTGCTGTGATTCACGTATTTTGTAATCCGGTGGTATAAAGTGCTGATTCCTTTTGATCATGGTTAACCTCTCCACGCTTTTGGGCGAGAGACTGGTCCTTTTCGAAGTTACAATGGCACCAGCAGCACTGAAAACACGCTCAGAAGAGACACTTGCGACAGGGGAAGCCAGATACTTTATCGCCAGCCTGCTGAGCACTGTCCATTGGCTTTTTTTCCCATACCAATACACCAATGGGTTTCGATCCATGAAGACCTCTGTTGGGTCATCCAGATAGGCCTGGACTGTCCGCTCAATGTTCAGGGGTGCTCCGATGTGCTCGGCCTCTTTTGCCTTTGCATCAGCACTGGACTTACCATACCCCTGCCGTAGAAACCAATCAGTTGCCGATTGTACTGTGGATGATCCTGTTCTTGCTGTTGTTGATGTTATTGTTGGTGTAGGTGACTGCTGGGAGGCAAACGCACTGCCCTCAGGCTCCGAAGTAGAACTTGACTCTGGATGCCCTGTAGTACTTGTTATGGCCTGGGGTGAGGGGCCTGTAATTAACAGACGTTCGTTTTAGAAAATAGTGGCTTCCTTAGCTATTAAAGTTTTGTAGTTGGCAACATCCACTTCCGAAAAAGGAATTACTGCCTTGCTGTTCAGAAATACTTTGTACCGTGGATCCAAAATTGTGGCACTAATGTAATGTTGTTGTGACAAAATGTTATTTTGAATCCTTGTATTTTCAGATAAGCGAGCGGCTAAGGTCTCCGCCAAATGATATGCGTCTTGTTTGTCATCCACACCTGCGTACGTTTCAGACACCTCCTTCAGCTGTTGCTCTAGCATGTGCAACAATGGGATAGCTTGGCCCATAGTACAGTCCTCCCTGCTGACTTCACATGTGAAGATCTCAAAAGGAAGTAGCATCTCAGTCAGGCATTTAATGAGGTCCCATTGACCCATCTCAACGGTCATGCCTCTCACAGTAGGTTCCCCTAATCTTTGCATGACATAAGCATTGAGTGGTATGTACAGTTCAAACAGACGATCAAGCATGTAATAAGTTGAGTTCCAACGTGTTGGCACCTCCTGGATGAGCGCTTTGACTGGCATTTTATGCTCACGTTAAATGACCCTCAGCTGCTTCTGGGCTTTAAAAGAATGGCTGAAATGTGTGCATATTCTTCTGCAGGTGGCCAGTAAGTTGCTGACTTTGGATTCATTTTTCAAAAAGTCTTGAACAACAATGCTAATGCAGTGTGCCAAACACGGGACCCTGAAATAGCCACCATTGCCCATGGCCTTAACTACATTACTGCCATTGTCCGTGGCAACAAAACCAATCTAAAGCCCTCTTTGGCGCAGCCACTCAAAGACCTTGGTGTTAAACTCTTCCAAAATGTTTGCAGCAGTATGAGATTTCTCCATGGCAAACATGGCTACAGTTGCATGTTTGCGAGTGGCATGAAAAATCTCAGCAGCGTCAACACCAGCAGATATCTGTTCTCTAACCCCCGCAAAAGAGATCCAGTGTGCAGTGATGCACATGTAATCTGTGGCTTGGCAACTGGTCCACATGTCTGTTGTCAGGTGGATACTGTGAACAGCACTCTGCTTCAAGGCTTTTCCAAGCAATTCCAGCACGTCGTGATGCAGTGCTGGAACAGCAACTCTGGAAAAATAGTAGCGGGTGGGAACATGCCATTTTGGGCAGATGGTTGACACAAATTCCAGAAAACCCACCCCTTCACAACAGAAAAAGGGAGAAGGTCCAGTGCTAACATTTTAGCCAGCTTCGCATTGTACAAACGTGCTATTGGGTGGTTGCGTTCGTACTGCCCCTCCCCCCCAAACATGCTGATAATGGTAGGCTGCATGGTTTTCCTTTCTCTTAGGCTCAACAACGCACTTTTTTGGATTGCGGTACTCCTTGGTGTCTCAGGCTGACTCTTACTCTTGTGCCACTGAGATGTTGCTGAAGATGTGGGCGACGTTAACACTGCACTGCTGGGGTCAGGGACACCTTGTGTACCACTACCAGAGAGAATGTCTCCCTGTCCTTCCTCTTCCACCGTGATCGGATCTTCTACTCCTTTATCCCCACCAACACCAATGGTTGCCGTTTTTATGCCACGAAGGTGGTCCTCCCAGCTGATCAAGTGGTGTTTTTTCAGATGGGTCATTTGGCCTCCGGTACCATAGTTTGTACCACGCTTACCACGACTAACAGAGGTATTACAAATGGAGCATATAGCAATGTTCTCCTCCTTTTCGCTAACCGTAAAGAAGTCCCAAACTGGGGAGCTTAACTTTGGCCTCCTGCTGGAAGTGCCACTTCCAATGCCGGATGAACTGGAGGGTGTGTGTTGAATTTGACTCTGTGCTGCTGTACCACTACCTACTTCTACTGAGGTGGTGGTTGTGCTGGATGTAGGTCGCTGCCGGGCCTTTGCTAATGCAAATATGGAAGCTGTAGGTCGTGTTGGTGTTACCTGTGGAGGTATGCATGCTACATCCCTCGCAGCGATTTTGGATAGGGTAATAATGTTGGTCTCCATCTCCTCGGGGCCGGGAGTGATGTTCGTGATGACTGGCTCATCATCATCATCCTGCTGTTCTACATCGACCTCCATAAGAGTAAGGCTTTCTGGAACCTTCCTTTTCCCTAGCTTGGTCTTGGGACGTGGCTCCCTCTCAGACTCAGTTTGTGGCTTCCAAGTGGCATCTAGATCATCAGAAAGGGGGCTTGGCGAAGAACTTGATGGACTACCCCTCCTTTTCCTTGCTGGAGATTTGGAAGACAATGGATCTTCTGAATGAGTGGCTTCTTCTTCTACCTCTGCATGAGGCTCAATTTCCTGAACTGCCCCTACTTCGGGAGGAACAACAACTACTATTGCGGGCGGTGGTTGCGGCTGTTGTTGTTGACCACTTATCTGCTGTGTTTCCTCGTGCGTTGATTGGGTACTACTTTGAGATAGCGATAAGTTTATCTCAGGCTCAGCATCACTGCTTTCCACCATTAGGCTGGCTACCTCTTCCACACTCATGTGCTTGGGCTTGGGTTGGTGGGTTGGGCCCACTGATGCGGAGGTGCTGCCCCCAGCTTGCCCCCGGACACCGCTGCTGCAGGCGTAATTTTTTTTCCCCAAAAAGGTATTGGGCGGCACACCAGACTTAAGTGTCACTTCCTTCTTCTGTTCCTTCTTCTCAATAGCAACTTTCTTGGTACTGGAGGACCTGGTACCTGCTTTCTTTGGGCCCATCTTCTTCAGATGTCAGCAGCACTCAGTTGCAGAGATGTCTGGTCAGGTCACACGTCACGTTGTGTACAGCAGCAGGATGTCTGTCTGGCAGTGCGACGGGCAATGATGACACACCTCCTCCTCAATCTTTGTGCACCTAAAAGCAAAAAAGCCAGAATAACATCAGTCAAACGATAGCTCAAATCAAACAAATATAATATAGAACTTAGTGTGTGGTGGCCTCAATTATAAAATTTTAGAAACTCAGGGAACAACAACACACAGTGTAGCCATTTATGAGACTTTGACAACAAGGCCAGGGCTTTCCTGGCTACTGTGTAGTGTGTACACTCTGGAAGAATAAGAATAGTAAAGAACAAAAACTAAAATGTAGTGGAGCATGTTTGGCCTAAATTTGTGCATCACGTGGGATGTATGCAGCATCAGGGAGCTGCAGCTGGCAATGGGGATGGATTTGGAAGCAGTAAGACAAGAGGAACAATGGAAAGACACGCAGGCCTATGTGGCAAAAACAGCACACTACTAACTACCACCACAAAATGGCCCCCAGCAACATGGTGACTCACAGGCACAAGGCACGGCAAACAATGAACTCAAGCAGGCCTATATATGGGCAGACAAAGGATGCCTGATAAAACACACACAGCTTTAATGCAAAAACTAAAATCCACATGGCTAAAAACAGTTTGGAAAGTTAGACAACCACTACAACAACACATAATTATAATTACACACGCAAAAAAGGCATTTATTTAACACACCCAAAAAGTGAAATATACCCTCCAAAAAAAACCACATTTTGCAATTCAATTCAATGCCATCCATGGCCTAAATGATGTCAAAATTCCACAGACAACACAGAAACAGTTTTTATGCACCCATGATGACTACCTCTGGGCCTACTGGCAGACTAGGCCGCAAGCTTGGAGGCCTATGGCAAAAGCACAGTAGCTGGTCCCACAAAATGGCCGCCACCACATGGCCAGGCCACCCAACAACTTCCTTCCTCGTGAAAAAAATTGTAAAACAAAAAATAAGTGACTCCTTGCTCACCAAACTACATCTAAATGACAACCTGAGGAGTTTTTTGTGCAAAATGAACTAAATCATCATTTTCGAGAAGGTTTTATGCTGCTCGAGAGATATTCTTCGCCAGATTGTAAATTCTGCGTGTTCGGCATCGCGATCGTCACAAAAAGTCGTTATGGCGCGCGCAAAAACGTATATTGAGCGCGCGAAGAAGATAAAAAGTGTAAGTCCGCGTTGTCGCGCAGTGCGGAGTTGCCCAAAGTCCGCGAGCTGAATGCCCAGGGTTACCTAGTGGCTGAAAAGGCCTATTTATTTAACACACACCCAAAAACTGAAATACCACCCCAAAACACACATTTTGCAATTCAATACAATGCCATCCATGGCCTAAATGATGTTACAATTCAACAGACAACACAGAAACAGTTTTTATGCACCCATGAGGATGACTACCTCCGGGCCTACTGGCAGACTAGGCCGCAAGCTTGGAGGCCTATGGCAAAAGCACAGTGGCTGGTCCCACAAAATGGCCGCCACCACATGGCCAGGCCACCCACAACAACAAGAAAAGGAACACAAGACAGACAATGCAGGCCTATGGCAAAAGCACAATGCCTGGCTTTACAAAATGGCCGCCACCCACATGGCCAGGCCACCCAAAATAACAAGAAAGTGAAGACAAAGGACAGGACCAGGCAGTTGGAGACTCTGGGCAACTTCCTTCCTCTTGAAAAAAATGTAAAACAAAAAAAAGTGACTCCTTGCTCACCAAACTACATCTAAATGACAACCTAAGGAGTTTTTTGTGCAAAATGAACTAAATCATCATTTTCGAGAAGGTTTTATGCTGCTCGAGAGATATTCTTCGCCAGATTGTAAATTCTGCGTGTTCGGCATCGCGATCGTCACAAAAAGTCGTTATCGCGCGCACAAAACGTATATTGAGCGCGCGAAGAAGATAAAAGTGTAAGTCCGCGTTGTCGCGCAGTGCGGAGTTGCCCAAAGTCCGCGAGCTGAACACCCAGGGTTACCTACTGGCTGAAAAGGCCTATTTATTTAACACACACCCAAAAACTGAAATACCACCCCAAAATCCACATTTTGCAATTCAACCCAATGCCATCCATGGCCTAAATGATGTTACAATTCAACAGACAACACAGAAACAGTTTTTATGCACCCATGAGGATGACTACCTCTGGGCCTACTGGCAGACTAGGCCGCAAGCTTGGAGGCCTATGGCAAAAGCACAGTGGCTGGTCCCACAAAATGGCCGCCACCACATGGCCAGGCCACCTACAAGTTCACAACAAGCATAAGCCAAGGGGAACAAAGAAAAGACATGCAGGCCTATATGGAAAAAGCAGCACACTACTAAACTACCACCACAAAATGGCCCCAAGCCACGTGGTCACTCACAGTCATAACAGGCCATGGAAAACAATGAACTCAAGCAGGCCTATAATAATATGACCAGACAAAGGAGGCCTGCAGTGCTAAACAACACAGCTTTAATACAAAAATGCAAAAACGAAAATCCACAGGGCTACGAAAGGTTGGAAAGTTACACAACAAGCACACACACACATCCAACAAAGGTATATATTACACCCAAAAAGTGAAATACACCCCAAAAACCACATTTACCAATTCAATCCAATGCCATCCATGCATGCCCTACATGATGTTTAAATTCAACAGACACCACAGAAACATGCACCCATGGGTACCTCTGGCTCTAGTCTGGGCCTACTGGCTGAAATTCCAATCAAAGAAAAACAACTAGGCCCCTACCGAAACTACAGGCCACAACAATAAATTTTAAAAACGATGGAAATCCCCCAAAAATGTAGGTACAAACAAGCCCCAATCAAACAAACAAGTACACCAATTCTCCAACTTACTTGTAAAATCTCAAATCCAAAAGACCTCAAATCCAATCCAATGATATGATGCAGCAGACAGACACAAAAAGTGATCCTTCCAGCTCCAAATCCAAATGAAAGTGAACAGCACATGGACAAAGCACTGGGAGGAGCCTGCTGGACAGGAACAGGAAGTTTGAGAATCAGGGGCACTTCCTTCCTATTGGAAAAAAAAGTAAAAAAAGAAAAAGGACTCCTTGCACAAAAAACTACAGCCAACTCACAATCTGAGGAGTTTTTTGGAGCAAAATCATCATTTTCGAGAAGGTCTTATGATGCTCGAGAGATATTCTTCGCCAGATTGTAGTTTCTTCGTGTTCGGGATCGCGATCTTACCAACACTGCCGCCGGAAGTCAGATCGCGTGTCCGAATGACGTGGTCGCGTTCACACACTCTCGCGGGATCGTGTGGCCGGATTCCAAATCTCGTGGCGCCCGCGAACGGATAGGAAGTCGCGTCGGCGAATGCAGAATCACGGTAGGTCGTTACCGCGCGCGCGAGAACGTATATTGAACGCGCGAAGAAGAAAAACAGCTACGCTATGCCGCAAATTGCGTAGAGCACGGTAACTTCGCGTTCTACGCGAATCGCGACGTTACCGAAACTCCGCAAACTCCGCGAGCGTAGCGTAGTTCACCGCCCAGGGTTAGTCTTGACCCTGTGCCTCATGGGAACAGTCCAGCCCGAACTGCCAAGCCAGGTCCTCCCTGGACCGGAAACAAGCATCCTAGGACCGGTTTCGGGGTTTCACCCCTCATCAGCCAGGATAGCTTGATTCCAGTGGCACAGTGAGCCCAGGACCCACGTCTGGGCATACCTAGCGCACTTAGGGCGAGAAAGCAAAAGACACACAATTGATGGACGGAATGCAGAACAAATCAAAACATTCACCCCTAGTCAAGAGATCTGGGTTAAATCCATCATTCTTTTGCTCACCATGCCACCCCAGTTTAGACCTGGCCATATGCAAATCAGTCTTGACCCTGTGCCTCATGGGAACAGTCCAGCCCGAACTGCCAAGCCAGGTCCTCCCTGGACCGGAAACAAGCATCCTAGGACCGGTTTCAGGGTTTCACCCTGATGGAGCAAGAACTCACAATGAGACTTGCTCGTAAGCAATCCTCTCACAGTATTAATTATTAATCTTTGTAATGTCCATACTAACAATTGCACACATGAATACAAAACCTAGAGAAGCTTGCCTATGTGTTTAAGCTAATAAATAACGCTTGTCTAAATCCAAAATGGCCGTTAATACGCGGGAAACTCATTGCGCATGGGTCAGCCATATCACGTGGTATGACGTCTTTTCTTTGTTTGGAGGGAAACCTTTGCTTCTGCGCAGTGTGTATTAAAATGGCTGCTTAATATTTTCACGTGCTACAGCTTGCTCATATGCCGCAATTAAAACTGTGGTATTCTAATGCTATTAATGCGGGATAGATTTTTGATTAAATGGGAATAGAGTAGAAAGTGACAGTGAAACCATTTATTTTGTGATTTTAATATTTTCTTCTTTGACTTTTATTAGTTCATAAATGGGCCTGGGTTTGGTTGAACTGCAGCTCGAGAGACATTGGTTCTGCACATGCGCCCTGCAAGGCTGACCAGAGAAAGCGATGAAGTCAACTTAGAAGCCCTCCAAGGTCGTGAAGCCTGGTTCACAAGTTCATCTGAAATGTACCTGAAGTCGATACAAATATATACAAAATGTATTGCTGACTCAATGGGAAACGGGTGGGAAATAAAGCAAATGTATTAATTGTGATGGGCGGTACTTTAAAACAATGGGCTTAAAGAAATTGAACTAAATTGACATGGTGTGAGGATCAACCCCCTGTCCCTGTCCAATCAGAAGTAGTGGTCCCATAATTTTGCAACATAAAGGGGAGGTACATGGGTGTAGAAGGGTATAATAGATATAGAATTAGTTAATTAGTTAGCATTAGCATTAAGGCTGTCAGCTGGGAGAACCACAGAACGAGCTGATCGATTGCAGACTGAACCGCTGTCCAGAGAGGTCCAGAGGTGGGGGCGGCAGAGTCCATTAGAAGGAAGACACGGGAGAAATCGAGGAGAAGCGAAGTACCAGAGAGGGGAACGACGCAGGCGTCGTTGATAGAGAGGTCACCTGTCCTGTCCTGAACCTGGTCCGGAGGTCTTTGGTCTTCATCCTTCCGGGGACCTATCTTTCCAACTCCTTGGCCAAGGGGTTTGGTTTCTCGCACCTTTAGGTAAATATAAATGCAACCTTTAGCTGCGCTGCTGTCTCTATCTTCTTCTTTCCGAGGAACCGTCATTGATCGATAAATTGATTATTATGCTTCATCCTTGATATACGATTAAGTATCATGTGGTTCTGTATTTTACTCTGCTAAAATTTTAGATAAACATTTTAAAACTTCTTGACTCAGTGATTATTTAGAAATTATGAATTGTAATGAATGTCACTCATTTTAAACTTCCCAGTTATCAAAGGGTCCATTGGTAAGTCATTACTCTTCAAGCAGAAAAGTAATTGGTAGCAGGGATATTGATAAAGAGTACAACCTACCCACCAGCGGAAATTGCTAGCGTAGTATGAATGAATGGGCCCAGGTGAGTATTCGGTGTATGAATGCTTGTTGCTAGTAACCCGCTGGATCAGTTTTCTGGTTATCAGAGGATGGTTGCACTTTGTTAATTGGGTAATGAGGATATATTTTTTTTTATAAACTAACATCCGTTTGTTCAAAAGTTTTGTTTTATGTTGTCCAGAATTCCCCGGGGGAAAAAAAATTGAATAGCGGATGGTAAGTGGAAGCCATACTGCAGTGAGGTTATCTGTCAGGCAGAAATAGTACTGAAAAGTTAAGCAGGGCTATCAGTACTCGTTAGGGACTCTATGCGTGTGAGTAATAGCAAAGGAATACGCTGGTAAAAATTTGATGTTATATCACCTAGAAAGGGTAACATTGAAGAAGTAGCAGGTATTTCTGAAGCTTACGTGAAGAGTAAACGGAAGGGTTTTACTCGTAGTATATGTTTAGTAAACGGAAAGGTTTACTAAGTGTGAGAAAAAACTATCCTTTTCAATTAGCGAAACTGACACGATAGCGAATGTTTTATGTTGTTACTGAATTTTAAATAAGAAGTACAAAGAAAATAAAGTTTTGCGTACGATTTTGTAAAGGGAGGGTCAGCTGCCGGAGAGGAAGCTGACGTCACAAAACACCACGCTGGGATTGGTTGAAACCGCGGGCGTGGAAAGACTCTTGTAAAGGAGGGGTCAGTAGTCAGGAGTAATACTGACGTCACAGGTGTCGCGCTAGGATTGGTTCAGAGACAACTGTTAGTTGGAATTTAATTGGTTGTTAGCATAGAAGTCGAAATCCTAGTGGATAGTGGAGAATATATGTGGAAACGTGATCCGACTTTAACAGGAACCCGTCCAGACAAAAGATTCTTAGGGTTTGTAGAATATAATTCGATACATAGATATTTACCTAAAATGTATGGAGAAAAGAGAAAAATGTCATTTCTACAGAAGGTTAAAAATTATTTTAAGAAAGATAAACCCATCAAAACTAGAGAAGGAATTATCATTCCACCCGCAAAAACGCCCGCTTCATTCATGATGATGGAGAGAGGTTATCATACTTGCGTATGGTTAGAAAATTGGATAGAATATACCAAAAATGATGGAATATTAGCATTCCCAGAGAATGGTACTTTCAATGGGAGAATTCTTCAAAATTTAAGATTGAGGATGAATGATTTAGAACCCAGACCAAGATTAACTCAATACGAAGCCTTAGAAGAATGGGAAACCGAGGCATTCAAACGTGACCGAGCAAGAAGCAGTAGGGGTTATCGGGGATTTTTCCCTAGATACCAAAATGAGTCAAGGGACGGTCAAATGAAACAGTGGAGAAGAGCGATGCTTACAGAAGGTTTGTATCCAATATTAATGGCAGAAGACTCGTTAGGGAGTAAATGTACAGAAAAGACAAAACATTTGATGAGGATTGGAGATTATGAAGATGAATTTATGGAAGAAATATTAAAGAATCCACCACCATATCAGGAAGGGACAAGTGGATGCACCCCAAGCGCACCACTTTTAAAAACATCATTAGTACCGCAAGTATTACATAATCTACCAGTTAATAGGGTACTTCAGGATAAAGAAAAGGAAGCCATAGACAGAAACAGAGCAGAATTGATACAGAAAATAACACAGTTGAACGTACATCCTGATTCCCTGACCATACCTGTAACGATTGGTCCAGTGGTTCCACTGTATGGTGACAAAGAAATTTATAAACAACACAAAATCCGCGGGTCTAAAGTGTATATAATTAGAGAGTTTTTGACCAGCCAAAACTACATAAGATAACAACTAATAGGGAAACTCATTAAAGAGGACGGATTCCCATCACCCACGAAGTGGCATGCTTCATCATTTGGGATCTCCTCTCAGCTGCAAGCTACTGCAACCAAGGAGCTACAACTCCTTTCTAAATGTAAAGGAGGAGCTCGCGGATGTTTTTAATCAGTTGTTAAGAGACACAATCGCTAAAGATTGATGGAGCATGAACAGTGTGGAGAAGTAATTGTGCAGTGTACAAAATAATATAAAATTGACTAACATGAGAAAAATAAATTTATAAGGTATCTCGTGTATGTCAAGGGTTAAAAAGCAGTAACGCGCGATCTGAATGAATGTGCGAACGCGCTAGAGGTACGGTCTACATGTTTCAGCCAAAAGGCTTTCTTCAGGACCAAGATGTGACTACTGCACTGTGGAAAAAGTGAAAAAGAACGATACAACCATATACCTGTGAATAACACTGTATGACTCGCGAGTGACTCTCAGGATCCGGCCTGGGGTAACGACGGAGTAGAGCGTTGCCTCACGCCCTGAGCTGTTGCCAGGAGCGGAAGGTACCCTCCCGATTTGATACGGGAGAACAAGACCTGTGATCATACAGTGTTATTCACAGGTATATGGTTGTATCGTTCTTTTCACTTTTTCCACAGTGCAGTAGTCACATCTTGGTCCTGAAGAAAGCCTTTTTGGCTGAAACATGTAGACCGTACCTCTAGCGCGTTCGCACATTCATTCAGATCGCGCGTTTACTGCTTTTTAACCCTTGACATACACGAGATACCTTATAAATTTATTTTTCTCATGTTAGTCAATTTTATATTATTTTGTACACTGCACAATTACTTCTCTACACTGTTCATGCTCCATCAATCTTTAGCGATTGTGTCTCTTAACAACTGATTAAAAACATCCACGAGCTCCTCCTTTACATTTAGAAAGGAGTTGTAGCTCCTTGGTTGCAGTAGCTTGCAGCTGAGAGGAGATCCCAAATGATGAAGCATGCCACTTCGGTGGGTGATGGGAATCCGTCCTCTTTAATGAGTTTCCCCTATTAGTTGTTATCTTATGTAGTTTTGGCTGGTCAAAAACTCTCTAATTATATACACTTTAGACCCGCGGATTTTGTGTTGTTTATGTATCTGGTTTGGGGATCTATCCGCGAAGGTCTTTAAATATTCCCTAGGACCCCTTTCTTATCTAGTAGTTATTGACAAAGAAATTTACCCAAAACCTCTAGTCATGCCTACACCTGTAGAAATAACTAAACCAGAACCTGTAATAGTTGATGATCAAATCAGTGATTGTGAATCAATGATATCCTTAATGGATTTACCTATTCAAGGATCTGTAAATAGCACTCCTAGAAGAATAACTCCTGGTTGCTCCAAAAATGTAAATATAGTAACATCATCTGGAACTAAGAGTGCCACAGTAGTTACACCAGAAGACTTAGAAAGATGGGCACAAGGATCAGACAGACAGAGTTCACCCCCAAAGATCATGGACATCTACAAATTAAAAGTCGAGTTAGAAGAAATGATAGCAGGAAATGTGGGAGTAGATCGTTTAAACACTTACGATGAAGAAGAACTATTGTTCGTCTGCAGAAGCATAACTAGAAATGTAAAGATATTTCATGAAAAATTATCAGATTTGGCTTTGCAGATGGGGATTGAAATAGGGAAGTCAAAGGTATTACAGAAACCCTATAGAGCAGACTTCTCTGACAAAGATTTAGAAAACATGAATGCCTCTGGCCGAAAACTACAAGTAAAAGAATTAATGTCAGTATTACAAAAATGGGGAGATCTAGATAAATGGAAAGCCAGATGGACAAAGAAAAAGGAAGAAGCACGGTACAGTAGAACAACTTCTGAATATTTATTGAAGGAAACAGGGAAAGCAGATCAGATGTACCCGATGCGAGAAGTACCTGGAGGAGGTTATGTTCATGTCCCATGGAGCAGGCAGGATATCTTGTCATTTACGAATGATTTCCCAAAGTTGAGAGAAAAGCCAATTGAATGGTACAAGCAAGTTGAGAGGTTTGTGAAAGTGTCAAAGGTATTGTTGAAGGATTTGGATGGTTTATTTGACATAGTGGTACCTGCCGATTTGTGGACAGATTGTAAAATCACAGTTGATTGGCCGAGTGAAGAGTATCCTAGAGATCCAAAGACAGGTGCCCCATCAAGTGATGTAATGAAAAAGTAGCAGCAGGTGATTACTTACCTGAAAGGGAAAATACCACCGAAAGAAACAGATTGGGTGAAAATAGACAGGACTACCCAAGAAGCAAATGAATCAGTACATGCCTATTATGAACGCTTATTGCAGGTATTCAAACAGTATAGTGGATTTGAGGACATTGGAGATAAAAATATGAGTCAGTTTGTTTACCGATTTGTTTATGGATTAAAACCAGAGATTTGTCAGATGATTAAGCAGCACATGTTGTGCTGGCAAGTGAAACCCATAGACGAGATTCTGAAATATGCCAAGTATTGTGGAGACAACATTGAGGATAGGCACAAGAAACTGCAAGAGAAGGTGATGTGGGCTCAGGTGAAAATGGCTGAGCGACAGGGAATTAATTTGGATAATCCAAATGATAATCAGGGAAAAGATTCTGGAACGAATGGTGACACTGGGAATAGTGGTAAAGTGAGAGGACGAATGAGTAGAGAAGAGGCTAAAAAGAAATTTCCTTGTCATGGATGCGGAAAATTGGGGCATTGGAAGGATGAATGTAAAAGATTCGAAATAATAATGGCCCAAATCAAAATTTAAATCCACAGACGCAGAACGACTCACAGCAGGGTGTAAATCCTCAGAGTCAGTTACCACCTGCACCTATACAGGGTAATGTAAGCAGAGCAAAGCACGGTACAGACATCGGATATCAAGGAGGAAGTGGTAAGAATGATTATGTAACTTCACAATTTCTTTTACAGGATGACTTTTGTTCATATAATCAATGACGGTGCCTAGGAGAGGGGAAGAAGGAGTGCGTACTTGGCACATCCTTGTCGGTAGACCAGACAGGTCCATATGTGGAAGGGAAAGTAAGAGGTAATGATATCACTTTCCTTTTGGACACTGGTGCTACTCGTTCTACTGTGAGAACAGCAGACATCCCAGACCTTCCTCTCTCTGGAGAAGCTATCCAAGTTGTAGGTGTAGCTAATTGTAAAATTAAAACACCTCTTACCAAACCAATGGAAGTAAAAATTGGAAATTTTAGAGAAATGCACCAGTTTGTAGTGTGTGATTCCAGTCCAGTAAACTTATTGGGCCGAGATTTGTTGTGCAAAATGAACTGCACAATTTTCTGCACACCGGATGGTGTTGCAGTTCAGACCCCGGATGAAGACCATGTATATAAAATTATGATTGCAAAGCAAGGTACAGAAGTAGATGAGATGTTCTCTTTGATAACAAAAGACGAGTTGCCAGAAGAATTAAGAACTACAGTAAATTCCATAGTATGGGATTTCACCGGGAAAGAAGTAGGACTTATGGCCAAAATAGACCCAGTAAAAATCATTGTAAAAGAAGGTGTAATTTTCCCAAATACCAGACAGTACAAAATGAGTGCAGAAGTAAAAGCAGGAGTTATTGAGGAAATTAACAGAATGGTAAAACAAGGCATATTAAAAGAAGTAATGAGTAGCCCTTGTAATTCACCAATCATGGGTTTGAAGAAACCTAGTGGAAAGTATAGGATTGTTTAGGATTTAAGCAAAATAAATAAGATTGTGGAACCTTGTTGTCCTATAGTGCCAAATCCTGCAGTAATCCTATACCAGATTCCCTGGAGTGCAGGATGGTTTACTGTGATTGACTTATGCCAAGCATTCTTTTCCATACCATTGCATCCAGATAGCCAGTATCTTTTTTCATTTAAATTTGAAAACAAAGTATATGTATGGAATCGTGTTCCTCAAGGGTACACAGAGAGTCCTTCCATCTTTAATCAAATATTGAAAAAGTGCTTAGAGAAGCTAGTGATGCCAGGAAGTTCAGTCTTAGTGCAGTATATAGATGATCTGCTAGTGGCATCTAACACTAGAGAGGACTGTGTTGTCGACTCCATTGCACTATTAAATCACTTGGCTGAAGAAGGGCATAAAGTTTCACCTGAAAAACTACAGTTTTGTACAACAGCAGTTAAGTATTTAGGACACCAAATTGAGAGGGAAAAAGAAGGATAACCTCTGAAAGAGTAAAATTAATCAAAAGAATGCAAATGCCTGTAACTCAAAGAGAAGTGAGAATGTTCCTTGGAATAGTGGGATATTGTCGACAGTGGATAGTAGGGTTTTCTCTGCTAGCAAAACCATTGATTCAAATGACGAAAAAGAAGGCAAAGGACCCAGTCGAATGGGATGATGAGAGTGTAGGAGCTTTTGTAAAATTAAGAAGTGCTTTGTGTGAAGCACCTGCCCTAGCAATGCCTGACTATACAAGAGGATTCGCATTATTCTGTCATGAGAAGGAAAATTGTGCACTTTCAGTCCTAACTCAGAGACATGGTTTGGACAGACGTCCTATAGCATACTTTTCTGCTACGTTGGACCCAGTGGCAGCAGCGTTGCCAGGCTGCTTAAAAGCAGTAGCTGCTACATGTTTGAGCATCGAACAAAGTGAATCAATTGTAATGGGACATCCTGTAAAAGTGTTTGTCCCACACTCAGTTGTGATTCTGTTGACAAGAACCAGAACTCAGCATCTTACTCCTAGTCGGCTGACTAAATATGAAAGAATAATTTTAGGTGCTGAAAATGTAACTATCGTCAGGTGCACAATTGTAAACCCTGCTACTTTACTACCAGATCCGTATCATGAGGAAGTCAAAGATGATGAAGAGGAACATGATTGTTTACAAGTCACAGAATTGTGCACCAAACCGCGTCCTGATATACAGGAACTGCCCCTCAGAGACCCAGACAGGTAGCTGTTTGTGGACGGCTCATGCCAAAGGCATGAAGATGGTAAACTAAGTACATCATATGCAGTATGCGAATTAACTGGAATAGTCGAAGCATCCTATTTACCAGGAGTCAAATCTGCACTAGTAGCTGAATTAATTGCCTTAATTAAAGCCTGCAAAATTGGGAGGAATCAGAAAATAACTATATTTACAGATAGTCAATATGGTTACGGGGTTGTGCATGATTTTGGCCAACTATGGATGCAGAGGGATTTCATGACTTCTTCAGGATCCCCTATTAAAAATGGACAGTTTGTAAAAGAACTGCTGGAAGCAATACAATCGCCAAAAGAATTGGCTGTGGTGAAGTGTGCCGCACACCAGTCAGGAGATGACTGGGTGGTAGTCGGTAACAGATATGCAGATTTGGTGGCTCAACACTGTGCCAAAAACAGGTTGTCAGTAAATAAAAGGGTTGAAAGGATGGGAATCAGCTGCCAACTTATGCTATATGCACCACCTGAAACATGGAATGATGTGAAAAGACTGCAAGATGTTGCTGATGAGAGTGAAAGAAATGCATGGATTAAAATGGGATGTTCTCAAAGGGCAGATGATGATGTGTGGATTTATGCCGATGGCAGACCAGTCATGCCCGACTGTTTGATTTCACAAATGACCAGAATGTATCATGGAGACACACATGTAGGGAGAGATGCTATGATTAGGCTCTTCAGACAAAATTGGTATAATCCAAAGTTTAGGGCTGCAGCAGAGAGTCTATGCCAAAGGTGTTTAACTTGTCAAATGAATAATCCAGGAAGAAAAACAGTAATTGGTTTTGGAAAAATTGGAAAGGCTGAGGGTCCATTTGTGAGATTGCAGCTTGATTTTATTCAGTTACCACCATGTAGAGGACTGAAATATGTACTTGTCATAGTGTGTCTGTTTTCAAAGTGGGTGGAGGCTTACCCTACCAGAAGGAATGACAGTATTACAGTCGCAAAGTTGTTGCTACGAGAACTCATTCCTAGGTTCGGTTTCCCAGTAACTTTGGAATCAGATAGAGGAGATCACTTCAACAACGATGTGATCAGAATAATCTGTGAAGCATTCCAAATTGAGCAAAAATTGCACTGTGCATATCGCCCAGAGGCTTCTGGAGTGGTTGAACAAATGAATGGCACAATAAAATCCAGACTGGCAAAAATGTGTGCAACAACCTCGTTAGATTGGCCGGATGCATTGCCACTTGTGTTAATGGGACTCAGAAGTATTCCCGATAGAAATACTGGATTGAGTCCACACAAAATAATTATGGGAAGAGCAATGAGACAAGCACATGTTCCTACAAGTAAACTGCTGAATATAACTGATGATATGGTTCTGGATTATTGCAAAGGATTGGCTGACCTAGTGCGTTCTGTCTCTCACCAGGTTGGGGAAGACGCAGTTTCCAGGCAGCCTGAGCAAGAGCATGATCTGAATCCCGGAGACTGGGTGGTTGTGAAGCATCACACGAGAGAAACGTGTCTATCACCCAGGTGGGGCGAACCTTGTCAGGTTATACTAGTTACGAACACAGCAGTGAAATGTGCAGGATTGCCTAATTGGATTCATGTAAGCCACACCAAAAGGGTACCGGAGCCTGAAGAAGAAAATCCTCAGCATCAACAACTGAGGAAGCTGAAGGTTGCTCAGCTGAAGAATCTCAGGTGAGAGATTTGAGAGAAGCTGAAGAAGAACAACCGAGCACAAGTCAGGACTGGATACCAGTGGTTGATGTATCAGAAGTTTACAACAGAACAAGAAGTCGATCAAATTTAGAAGAAATTAGGGAAGACCAGATAGGTGAAGAAGAAGCAGCTCAGGAAGAGAAAAATGAAACAATAAAAAGACCTGAGCAGGACCAGATAGGGAGAGGAAATTGGACTCAAATCAACAACGAAACAACAAAATTTGAGCAGGGAGTTTAGAAGAACGTGGTCAGGCTGCAGAAGTACAAAGTGCAATAAGCCCTGATCAGGACCAGTTAGATCTAGGAAAATACATTCAAGAAGAAGATCACGAGAATATCAAGCATGAAGACGCAAATCCTGAACAAGGTCAGTTACCAGAAACTCACAGTGGAGCAACTGAAGAAAACCCAATAAGACCTGATAGAGAACAAATAGAAGAAGAAACTGAAATCGAAGAAAAACAAACTGTGCCACAACTTGAAAATAAAAGAATTTCTGAGGAAGAAATAAGAAGTGAAGAGACAGTGCAAACAAAGAAAGCCAGAAAAGGTGATCATTGGCCTAGTGTCCTTAAAAGAGTAAAATACCATCCAGAAACCAGAAGTGAAGATCCGGAACAAGTAAATGAAGTAACAAGCTTAACTGGACAAGCAAGTGGAACTGTAAGACAAAAAAGCAAAAGACTGAAACTTGTGAACAATAAATTTAAAGGTCCTGATTGGACTTATATAATCCTTGAAGACTACGAGAGTTCAGAGTCAAGTGAAAGTGGTGACGAAAGAACAAGTGCGGAACTGACTTATGAGAAAGAAATAAAACCACCTTGATAACGTTAAAAGCTTTAGCGGCAGTTTTCTGCCGCTAAACCGGCGATAATTTTAACGCCGTTCTTGATAATATGCCCCTTTGTTTTTCTGAAATTGTAGGTGATATATTTGGTGCATTAATACCTTCAGTGGGAATAATTCTGAATTCAATGAAAATATGTAAATTATCTACAGTGGTTGATCGCTTATCAACGGACACTGCTGGAGGATTTCTTATGATTAATGCGGAGATGGTTGCGATTAGATCTATGGTTATGCAAAATCGATTTGCTCTTGATATAATATTAGCAAAAGAGGGCAGAGTCTGTAAATTATTGAAGACGAAACACTGTTGCACTTACATACCTGACAAAAGTGCAGAAATTGAAACATATGTACAGAATATAACAAAACTTGAGAATGAACTAAAACCACTGGAAGTTGATAGTGTATGGGAAAAATTGACAAATAGTATCTCGTCAATTGGTACCTGGTTTGCTAATGTAGGGAAAGGACTTATAGGTCAAATATTAGTACCCTTAGCAGGGATAGCAATAATAGTAATGTCAATAATAATATGGTGCAAATGTTGTAGAAAGAATGAGATGTATAGAGTGACAGGAAAAGGAAAGAAACAAAAGTTTGATGAAATTGAACTAGAAGATCTGAAAAGTGAATTATACAAGAAACTGAAAGGAGACGTTAAAAATAGAAAATGTAAAAATGATGCTGAGACAATTGTATGCTAAAGATGGCATCTGGTTGTGGGTAGTATTTGATGGCTCAGAAACGCCATCAGAGAGGGGATTGATGGAGCAAGAACTCACAATGAGACTTGCTCGTAAGCAATCCTCTCACAGTATTAATTATTAATCTTTGTAATGTCCATCCTAACAATTGCACACATGAATACAAAACCTAGAGAAGCTTGCCTATGTGTTTAAGCTAATAAATAATGCTTGTCTAAATCCAAAATGGCCGTTAATACGCGGGAAACTCATTGCGCATGTGTCAGCCATATCACGTGGTATGACGTCTTTTCTTTGTTTGGAGGGAAACCTTTGCTTCTGCGCAGTGTGAATTAAAATGGCTGCTTAATATTTTCACGTGCTACAGCTTGCTCATATGCCGTAATTACAACTGTGGTATTCTAATGCTATTAATGCGGGATAGATTTTTGATTAAATGGGAATAGAGTAGAAAGTGTGGGTATACAGTGAAACCATTTATTTTGTGATTTTAATATTTTCTTCTTTGACTTTTATTAGTTCATAAATGGGCCTGGGTTTGGTTGAACTGCAGCTCGAGAGACATTGGTTCTGCACATGCGCCCTACAAGGCTGACCAGAGAAAGCGATGAAGTCAACTTGGAAGCCCTCCAAGGTCGCGAAGCCTGGTTCACAAGTTCATCTGAAATGTACCTGAAGTCGATACAAATATATACAAAATGTATTGCTGAATCAATGGGAAACGGGTGGGAAATAAAGCAAATGTATTAATTGTGATGGGCGGTACTTTAAAACAATGGGCTTAAAGAAATTGAACTAAATTGACATGGTGTGAGGATCAACCCCCTGTCCCTGTCCAATCAGAAGTAGTGGTCCCATAATTTTGCAACATAAAGGGGGGGGTACATGGGTGTAGAAGGGTATAGAGCATCGGCTTTGGGAGATAGGTGTCAGAGGCACGGCCCTCGAGTGGTTTAAGAGCTACCTAGCCAACCGAGTGACAACTGTACAGATCGGTAACAACCTCTCACGTGAGAGACCAGTCAAGATGGGAGTACCACAGGGCTCTATTTTGAGCCCGACCCTATTCAATCTGTACATGACCCCACTGGCCAAGGTGATCAGATCCTATGGATTTGATGTCATATCTTATGCAGATGACACTCAAATTCTGGTCACCATCGGCCCAGACCCTACTGAAACACAGCTACGCTTCAACAAATGCCTATCCCACATCGACAGGTGGATGAGCTCCAATTACCTACAACTAAATGGAGCCAAGTCCGAGGTCTGGCTCTTTGGCAAGGCACAGGAGCATTGGTCCACCGACTGGTGGCCATCCCATCTTGGCCTCTGCCCTACCCCCACACTGACGGTGCGGAACCTAGGTTTCCACATGGACAACCAATTGTCCATGAGGAACCAGATCAACCATATCATTGGCAAGTGTTTTGGAGTAATGCGTAGCCTTCGGAAGGTCTTCAAGTGGTTACCAGTGGAGGCCAGGAAACCATTAGTCCAAGGGTTGATAATAAACCGAATGGACTATGGAAACTCCCTACTGTTTTCAATTAATGAAAACCTTCTGGACAGACTACAGATCTTGCAGAATACTGCGGCAAGGCTGGTCTTGTATCTTCCTCCCAGATCGCCCTCCGCACCCTGCTTGAGATCTCTTCACTGGCTACCAGTCAGAAAACGAATTCTTTTCAAGGTCCTCTGTCTAGTCCACAAACAGTTGTACGGAAAAGGTCCGAGATACTGGACCAAGAAATTATGTTGGTACCAACCACGCAGGACGCTTAGGTCTAGCAATCAATTTTTGCTCACCCCTCTCAAGATACATACTGCCAGAAAAGGAGGACGATCTTTCTCCTTTCTTGCCCCATCATCTTGGAATAAAATTCCTATCCAACTGCGAAATGTCCCTGACCATAACTCTTTTCGCAAAAGGCTGAAGACATGGCTTTTTGACATCTGAGCCACTTCATTTCCTTTCAGAGCCGTCTGCTAGCGCCATGAGACTTTCGAGTGATGTGTGCGCTGTACAAATGTCCCCTGATTTGATTTGATATAATAGATATAGAATTAGTTAGCATTAGCATTAAGGCTGTCAGCTGGGAGAACCACAGAACGAGCTGATCGATTGCAGACTGAACCGCTGTCCAGAGAGGTCCTGAGGTGGGGGCGGCGGAGTCCATTAGAAGGAAGACACTGGAGAAATCGAGGAGAAGCGAAGTACCAGAGAGGGGAACGACGCAGGCGTCGTTGATAGAGAGGTCACCTGTCCTGAACACTATCCGGAGGTCTTTGGTCTTCATCCTTCCGGGGACCTATCTTTCCAACTCCTTGGCCAAGGGGTTTGGTTTCTTGCACCTTTAGGTAAATATAAATGCAACCTTTAGCTGCGCTGCTGTCTCTATCTTCTTCTTTCCGAGGAACCGTCATTGATCGATAAATTGATTATTATGCTTCATCCTTGATATACGATTAAGTATCATGTGGTTCTGTATTTTACTCTGCTAAAATTTTAGATAAACATTTTAAAACTTCTTGACTCAGTGATTATTTAGAAATTATGAATTGTAATGAATGTCACTCATTTTAAACTTCCCAATATCAAAGGGTCCATTGGTAAGTCATTATTCTTCAATCAGAAAAGTAATTGGTAGCAGGGATATTGATAAAGAGTACAACTGACCCACCAGCGGAAATTGCTAGCGTAGTATGAATGAATGGGCCCAGGTGAATATTCGGTGTATGAATGCTTGTTGCTAGTAACCCGCTGGATCAACCCCTCATCAGCCGGGATAGCTTGATTCCAGTGGCACAGTGAGCCCATGACCCACGTCTGGGCATACCTGGCGCACTTAGGGCGAGAAAGCAAAAGACACACAATTGATGGACGGAATGCAGAACAAATCAAAACATTCACCCCCAGTCAAGAGATCTGGGTTAAATCCATCATTCTTTTGCTCACCATGCCACCCCAGTTTAGACCTGGCCATATGCAAATCAGTCTTGACCCTGTGCCTCATGGGAACAGTCCAGCCCGAACTGCCAAGCCAGGTCCTCCCTGGACCGGAAACAAGCATCCTAGGACCGGTTTCGGGGTTTCACCCCTCATCAGCCAGGATAGCTTGATTCCAGTGGCACAGTGAGCCCAGGACCCACGTCTGGGCATACCTGGCGCACTTAGGGCGAGAAAGCAAAAGACACACAATTGATGGACGGAATGCAGAACAAATCAAAACATTCACCCCCAGTCAAGAGATCTGGGTTAAATCCATCATTCTTTTGCTCACCATGCCACCCCAGTTTAGACCTGGCCATATGCAACATCAGCGGCGCTCCTTCGATGGAGTGAAGAAAACCCTCAGAGAACAGGGAGTGAAGTACATGATGCTCTTCCCGGCTAGGCTCAAAATCCTGGATGGAGGAAAGGCGTACTTCTTTGAGGTGCCGGAAGAGGCCAGTGACTGGCTGGCGGGTTGGCGGACTGTTGGTCGGAAGGGCGGCCCGCACCGCCCTGAGTCCCACCACGGCGGAGAGGACACTGAGCACGACGAACAGCGGTCAACCGGGAGACAGGATCAGCGGACAGCTAAGTGACTTTGGGGTAGTTCGAACATTGTTAAGTCTACGGGCTGTTCTCAAATGCGCCCTATGGGTTCCTAGAAGTGGGGTGAGGGGTCAATTATAATGTGACCTCTGGGGAAGTGGGGGGCTGGCGACCTTCATAATGGACCTCGACACTACACGAATTGTGACTTGGGATTGTTTCCTCCGTGTTCACGAGGGGATGGAGAGCCGGGGTAGGCTGGTATCTGGGTTGCTAACCTAAAATACGTAGTGTGGGCATGTGGCATTCGTTAACTGATGTGTAGTCCTTCTGGCTGACTGCAAGTTCACGGTTCCTCACAAATGTTTGTTCTTGAATTGTTGGGGCGACAGGCACTCTGCAAGTTTGACTGGTGGGAGGTTGGGGACTCACCTAGCAGGGCGGCAGGGAGGGGGGAGTTAGGTCTTTGGTTCACCTTAATTCAGGGGATGGGGAAGTTCGCTCGAGACCAAGATATACATCAATGTTTGGGGATTCACCATGGGGGCACAGAGGGGACAAGGGAGTATCCGAGGGGGTCGAGAATCTTTCGTGATGATGGGCTATCCAGCTAAGATACGGGTGTGGACCTGGAATGTGAATGGGCTGGGCAACAAAATCAAACGCACACTAGTATTACAGCACCTAAAAAGACACGTCCCAGATGTAGTCCTGATCCAGGAGTCGCACCTGCGGGGGAGTAGATGTAGGGCCCTGGACCGATTCGGCTACAAGATGGTGGCCCATTCGGGGTTTACCTCTGGATCACGAGAGGTGGGAATCCTGGTACGTAACACCTTGCCCCTAGTTATCACAGGCACGTGGACAGATGAGGCTGGCTGCCTTGTGGCGGCTGCGGGTAGGTGGGAGGGGCGCGTCTTAGTGTTCTGTTCTTGTTACTTGCCCCCTGGCCTTCACTCCACGAGCCTCCCAAAGTTGTGTTCCTTTCTGATGGGTCTACCCGAGGGTGTCCTTAATGGTGGGGACACGAATGCAGTCATGAACTCGGAACTGGATCGGTCCAGCTCACCGAAGAACGGGCAGGGAGAACGGGTCCTGGTAGACTTCGTCACAGCCCTCGGACTATGCGACCTGTGGCGGGCACATAACCCTACGCTCAGGCAGTACACGTATTACTCCGCGAGACATGGATCCTTCTCTAGGATCGATCATTTCCTCACTCGTAACGACCAAATGGGAGACTTCTCCGAGACTACATTCATGGCGCGGGGGATTTCAGACCATTCCCCCGTCTGTGTCACCCTTAATGGCCCAGTAGTCAACAGGGCGACATATCCGAGGATAGACCCCTGGCGCCTCAGGGACCCAGCCATGGGGGAGAAGGTTCGGGAGGGATCTAAGCTTTACTTCGAAGAAAATCAGGGATCGGTGGAGTCCCAAATCACGGTGTGGGAGGCCTATAAGACTGTGTTACGGGGGTTGGCTCAGGCACTGATTGGGGCGCAAAAGAAGGAGGAATCTCTCCAGATCTGGCAGCTAGAGGGTGAGATTGCGCAACTGGAAGGAGATAGTGGGATTGCCTCCTCTGTGGACCTTCGCCATAGTTTGATGCTGAAACAAAGAGACCTTAGGGCCCTGGCTGAGGGAGAAGCACGGGCCTATGCGTTGGCCACACAACATCGAATTTACAATGCGGGGGATAAGGCTTTGAAGTAATTGGCGTGGTTGGAACGCCGAGATAGGGACCGTTCATGGGTGTCTGAGGTAAGGGATTCATCTGGTTCGCTTCGCTCAACTAGCGCAGAAATAGCAGACTTTCGCGGCACATTTCGAAAGGGTATATTCGCCAGTATGCAGTAGGACCGAAAATGACTGCGCGGAATTCCTGCGTGATTTTGCCTTGCCCACGCTGTCCACTGAAATGAGTGAAAGACTTGAGGCGGACTTTACAGAGGAGGAGCTAGGGAATGCTCTCAATTCCCTACAGTCTGGAAAAGCGTCCGGGCCGAATGGGCTCCCAGTGGAGATTTACAAAAGACAGGCGGCGATTGTAACTGCCCCCCTTCTTAGGATGTTCGTAGAGGCGCGCGAGTCTGGGAGACTCCCTCCTGACCAGAGAGCAGCGACGATCGTAGTGATCCATAAGGCAGGGAAACCGGCGGACCAGTGCACTTCATACCGCCCCATATCTTTAATAAACGTGGAAGCCAAGGTCCTGGCTAAAGTCCTAGCGGATAGGCTAGTGTCTGTTATATCGGAGTTAGTGCACGTTGACCAATCCGGGTTCATGCCCCGCAGAAGCACCCGCCATAATTTAAGGCGACTATATGGGGTGCTGTATATGACTGAGGATGTTGGGAACACACAGACGGCATTGATGTCGCTTGATGCCTCGATGGCATTTGATAGTATTGAATGACCGTATTTGTTTATGGTCCTACAGAGAGTGGGTTTAGGCCCGATCTTCTGCAATTGGGTACGACTTCTGTACGAACAACCCACAGCCCGGGTGAGGGTCAATGGGGCTATATCGAGGGCCTTCTCCTTACGGAGAGGTACCAGGCAGGGCTGCCCTCTATCTCCCCTCCTCTTTGCTTTAGCGCTGGAACCACTGCCCCATTGGATCAGGAGGGACCCCGCGATTTGGGGACTGGCGGCGACGGAGGAGTGGGAGGAGCGTATATCCCTCTACGCTGACAATATCGTTCTGTACCTGGCACGACCCTACCACTCAATTGCTCGGGTGCTGAATCTTTTTGAGCTGTTTGGCAGCTACTCCGGTTATACAATTAACTGGTCAAAATCAGTGATTTTCCCACTATCCGGTCCCCCTCCTCGGGTCCCCTCTCGGTGCTCCGCCCCGGTGGTGACCGAGGGGTTTAAATATTTAGGAGTTTATGTTACAAGGGACAAGAAGGTATTCTTTGATAGAAATCTTGAACCCCAACTGGCCCGCCTGCACGCTGATGTGAGTCATTGGCGTTCTCTTCCACTCACTCTCATGGGCAGGGCGGCTTTATTTAAAATGCTTACATTGCCGAAACTACTCTACATTCTAAAGAATACACCTTATCCTGTCCCTCCGCGCGTGTTTAAACAAATATCACAGGAATTACGAACCTTGCTGTGGGACGGAGGGTCCCCTAGAATTGCGTTGCACAAGCTCCACAGGGGTGTATACGATGGAGGACTGGCGCTCCCAGATGTCAAATTATATTACTGGGCTTCGCAGCTCCAGGTGATAAATGACTGGGTCTATACGGGCAGTAGTGAACCTGCATACAGAGTAGATAGGAGGGTTATGCCTGGGGGCAATTGTGAACCCCTCCTTTACGCTCGGAGGTCGCAGCTGGAGTGGCCCGAACACACCAGAGTAGTGTTGCAGTGCTGGAAAGAGGCTAATAAACTTCTAGGCTGGGCGAACACACTGACCGGGAGAACCCCACTGTGGCTTGGTGAGCAACTGCGGGAGGTGTCTGTTCTAACCGGGTTCAAGGGGTGGAAGCTAATTGGCATTGAGTACTTGGGTGACATCTGGAAAGGGGATTCCCCCCGCTCCTTTGAGTACCTCCAAAGGGAATACAACCTACACCAGTCGCAAAGCTATCATCATATACGACTCCTACATGCCCTTCGGCCACACATACCAAGAGGTACGCTCATTCCGGAGTACTCCCCAATGGAAGATAGGTTGCTACTGGACCCCATTATGGAGAACCCCACGTCTACTATCTATCGTAAATTAATAAACAACATACCCGACCCCCTGACCGCTCTTAGGACAGCCTGGGCCAAGGACCTTGGAGATATCGGCAATGAGGATTGGCAGGATGCGAGTCAGAGTCCTAGAGAAATCGCGATCCGCTCAAGGTTCAGGCTGGTACAGCTAAAAATCCTTCACCGTACCTACTATCCTCGCACGCACCTTTTTGCATGGGGCAAGAGTCACTCGGCATTATGTCAAAGGAGCTGTCAGCGAGAGGGCACTTTCTTTCATATACTGTGGGAGTGTCCGGAGATCATCCCTTTCTGGACGAGGGTCACGGACATCATGTCGAGGGTGGTGGGGGTGACGGTTCTGTTGGAGCCTAAGTGGCTTTTACTGATGATCAAAGGCGACACTGACTATGTGGAAATAGGGCTAGCTCTGGCAGCGGGAGTGGCGAAACGAAATATTGCTCGGGATGGGGAGCACAGATACCCCCGCGCTGGGAGGAATGGCAGCGGGACCTCGACTGGTGCTAGAGGGCCAAAGAAACTGTGTACAAAAGCAGGGGGTGTACCAAGAAATGGAAGAAAGTGTGGGGGCCATGGCGGAAGTACAGAGAGTCTGGGGCGGGCACGGAAAGGTGAGAGAGATGATGATGATTGATTGTCCTCGCTGTTCCCCATTGATTATTTTTGTGGTCAACTTTGGTGGTATCTCCAAATGTGCTTTATCATATTGTTTTGTAGTGAATGGTCTCATGAGCATTGTTAATAAAAAGATTTAAAAAAAAAAAGATTGTGAAGAGTGATGGTGTCAGAAATTTCGAGCTTGTGTTTGACTGTAGATCTGCAGTTGTGTAGCAAGCAGCGCAACTCTGACAGGACTGTTTTGGTGAAGGGGGTGATTGGGCTTATAGGGGTGATAGGGATAATGTTCCTGTATGAGGGTGCCAGGATAGAATAAGGCTGATGTTTAGTTCTGGCAGAGGAGATGGTCGGGATAGTGTACAGAGTAGACGAAGTAGGAGAGGAGAGGGGACGGGGGATGGAGTTAGAAGTCTTGTAACTAGCCAATAAATTAGTGATGTTTGCAGATGACAGATTATGTGTGGCTTTTTTGGGGCGCGGGAGCAAGGAATTCCTCGGGAGTTTGAGAAAGTGGTTGTTTTCCAGGGGAAAAAGGTTGTTGGGAAAGGTAGAAATTTTAGTACTAAGTAGTGAGATGGAGGCTTCAAGCTGGGAGATAGAGGAGATGAGGAATCCTAGTTTATTTTCTAAAGAGAGTAGGGCTGAGCACGGAATGTTGGGAGGATCGATGGGTTCCAGAGGGAGTGCAATTGGCGAGGGTGGGTGGTGAGAGGTGGGGTTGAGGAAGGAGTAATGGGGTGCAGGAGTGAAAGGTAGAGGTAGATGGTGGTTGAAAGAAGTTCTCGGTGCAACTGAGGTGGAAAGAGAGTTATCTTTGCAGCTGTTGAAAAGAGGAGAAGAATTGAGTTCAAATTTAGGAGTAGATGGGTGTGGAAAGTGGAGGGAGGGCGGAATGCGGGGAGGGGAAAGAGGGGAGTCATGAGAGAAAGGTGGAGATAGATAGTGGTTGAAGGAAGTTGTCCGTGCATCTGAGGTGGAAAGAGAGTTATCATTGCAGCTGTTGAACAGAGGAGAAGAATTGAGTTCAAATTTAGGAGGAGACGGGTGTGGAAAATGGAGGGAGGGCAGAATGCGGGGAGGGGAAGGAGGGGAGTCATGGAATGGCAGGAGGTTAGGGGAAAGAAAGGAGAAGGGGCTGGAGAGGTCCCGTGGGCTAGGAGAAGTGAATGTAAGGGGGCTGGCACAAGATAGAGCGGGGGGAATGACCTAGAGGGTAGTTGAAGGGAGAGAATGGTTCTACTAGGCCCAAGGGAGGGAAAAGGAAGAGTTTGCTAGGGGGGGGTACAGGGTTGAGCAGCAATAATGGAGAGAAGGGAGGATGAGGAGAGAAGAAAGGGGTTTGTGCAGAATTCAGGATACAAGGAGAGGGGGAGAGCAGGAAGGTTAGAGGAAAAGGGAGGGACAAAGGGGGAAGGTATGCAGAGTAGACTGGGAAATCAAGCTGTTGGAAAGATGGATTTAAAAAGGGGGTGGTGGGCAGGGATAGGGGGGAGGAGATTACTACGGCATTCCAGGATGGTGCAGAAGGGAAAGGGAGAGTGTTAGCCAAAGGTAGGGCTGATGTGTTGAGGGTAATTCCCAATTAGAAGGGGGATGATTGGGAAAAGAGGGGGCAGGGGAGATGGGGGGCAGAGGGTCGGCTAGTGTGGAGGCCTCCTGGTAGAGCGGCCTATTGGAGTTAAGGTGGGAGAGGGGAAGAGATAGGGAGTGAAGGGAGGAGTTAGAAGAAGAATCAAGGGAGATCGCGGTCGCAGGGGTGGTTGGAAGGGAAGGGAAGAGGTGGTCAAAAAGAGAGAGACAAGTGTCTTTTGCTTGAATCAAGACTGTACCATTGATACAGTTGATACGTACATGAGTAATCAGTAAAAATGTAAACAGCTCTAAAGATGGGCGGAAACAAATTCTTCCTGTGTTTGCTGTTCTCATTTTACATTTAAAAGGTTGCAAAACCACAGTCTTTTAGTGATTTTCTAAGTGTTTGTTTCACCGGCATTGGAATTAGACACGCTGTCACAACTGATCCAGCGGATTTGATCGCGCGTTACTGGGCCCAAATTTTGCTTTGGGGACGGGATTTTCCTTCCCCTACCGCCACTACTCCTGCTTCATTATTTATTTATTTATGCAATTTTATATAGCGCGGACTTTACCCAAAGGTGTCAGAGCGCTTTACAGTAGAACCAAGTACGTTACATGAGGAGATTTACAAACTTACACGTTACAGATACTAACGGGAAAGTTGGAAAATTAAAATTAAAAAAAAGAGGTGGCAATCACAGCAACAAAACAAAAAAACATTGGGATTAGGTTAGTACAGGCATAGAAAATCATATTTACTGCATTGTAAGAACTTAGAACATCGGGAGAATGCCAAGCGGCCTTGAGGGACATGAATAAGGATTTATTAATTCTGGAAATGTCTTTGGAAGAGAAGAGATTTGAGGTCTGTTTTGAAAGTCCGGGTAGAGGTGGAGGTACGGAGAAATGGAGGAAGCGAGTTCCAGAATCTAACTGCATTGCCTGAGAAGGATTGAGCCATCGATCTTTCTCTTTTGAAGGTAGGGGGCTCAAGCAGTAAGTTTTCAGCATTACGTAAAGGTCTAGAGCCTCCTGAGATTTTAAGTTTATTCGCCAGGTATCGAGGGAAGGAAGTGTGCAAAGCTTTGTGGTGATACAGTCTTGTAGATTGATCTTGCTTCAATGGGAAGCCATCAAAGAGAAATCAGTATGGGTGTGATGTGATCATTTCTTTTGGCCCCAAAAACAAAACGAGCCGCTGAATGGAGTACGGATTTAAGAGGGGAGAGGTGGGATTTGGGGAGGCCAGCAAGGAGAGAATTGCAATTGTCCAATCTAGAGAGAACCAGAGGTTGGACCTAGGTTTTTAGGTCTTTCTCCGGAAAGAAACATCGAATCCCCCAGAGAAGGCGCAGTTGGTAACGTGCATTCTTTGCAATGGAATTGATGTGTAAGTGTAGATTTAGCTTTTTGTCAAGAATGACACCAAGGGATTTAGCGCCGTCGACAATGATAGGTTTGTTGTTGAGTAAATTCAGCTTATCTGTCCTAGATTTAACAGGAGGAGGAGAAAGTGAGGTAGAGAGAAAGAGGAATTCAGTTTTGGAAGAATTCAGAATGAGTTGATGAGCTGACATCCAGTTTTGGATAGAGTTGAGAGTTGTGTTGAGGATTGAGATGTTGTGTGCGGAAGACACCTTAAGGTAGATTTGGGTGTCATCAGCATAGAGGTGGTAAAGGATCCCAGATTTACTAAGGAGATTTCCCAAAGGTTCCAAATAAAGATTGAACAAAGTGGGAGCGAGGATAGATCCTTGAGGGACGCCATGACCTACCGCCATTGAAGACGAAAGGCAGTTAGATATTTTAATCACTTGAGATCTATCCGAGAGGAATGAATCAAACCATTTAAGCACTGTGCCTTCCAAGCCCATTCTCTGTTTTAAGGTGTTCACAAGAGTGTTGTGATTAACAGTGTCAAAGGCTGCAGAGAGGTCTAGAAGAATCAGAAGACACGACTTCCGAGTCAAGAACACGCAGGGCGTCCTCGATCAATTGCAGCAGGTCTGTTTCAGTGCTGCAGTCTTGCATGAAGCCAGATTGGAATTTGTCGAGAAGATTGTTATCCTTGATATGTATGGAAAGTTGTTTCGCTACACATCTTTCTGTGATTTTCGCAAGAAAAGGGAGGTTGGTGATGGGGCAGAAGCTGTTGAGGTCATTCGCATCAGCGGAGGGTTTTTTAAGAAGTGGGGTAACCTGACCTGTTTTAAGGGCAACAGGAAGGGAGACTTGGCTGAGGAAGAGGTTAACCAGACTGGTCCAGTAGGAAAGAGTGTGGATGTAGAAGTCAATGGCGATGTCACTAGGGATGGAGTCGAAGGAATGGTTAGAGGGTTTTGTTTCGAGAATGCTTTTAAGGAGGGCATCTTCAGAGATGATGTCAAAGTTCTGCCAAATGACTAAGGATTCCAAAAACAACAATTGATGGACAGAATGCAGAACAATGTCATACATTCACCCCAGTACAGCGATCTGGGCCTAAATCCATCGTTTTTTTGCTCACCATGCCATTCCAGTTTGAACCCAGCCATATGCAAATCAGTCTTGACCCTGTGCCCAATGGGAACAGTCCAGCCTGAACTGCCAGGACAGGACCTCCCTGGACTGGAAACAAGCATCCTAGGACCGGTTTCGGGGTTTCACCCCCCTTCAGCCAGGATAGCTTGATTCCAGTGGCATGGAGAGCACGGGACCCACGTCTGGGCATACCCGTCCCACTCGGGGTGACAAATGCAAAAACAATTGATGGACAGAATGCAGAACAATGTCATACATTCACCCCAGTACAGAGATCTGGGCCTAAATCCATCGATTTTTTGCTCACCATGCCATTCCAATTTGAACCCAGCTATATGCAAATCAGTCTTGACCCTGTTCCCAATGGGAACAGTCCAGCCCGAACTGCCAGGCCAGGTCCTCCCTGGGCTGGAAACAAGCATCCTAGGACCGGTTTCGGGGTTTCACCCCTCTTCAGCCAGGATAGCTTGATTCCAGTGGCATGGAGAGCACGGGACCCACGTCTGGGCATACCCGTCCCACTCGGGGTGACAAATGCCTAAGGATTTGCACTCCTCTAGAGGGGTAGGGTGAACGATCTGATCCACCAGTAATTTCACTTTTTCATCAAAGAATATAGCGAATTCTGCTGCTTTCTTTGGAGGATCGTCTGGCTTGATGGTTGAGGGAGAGAAATTTGTATTTTTGATGAGGTCAAAAAGTTTTTTGGGTCTGTTTTTGGCT
Organism: Calotriton arnoldi; assembly: GCA_963921515.1. Classification (NCBI taxonomy): domain Eukaryota; kingdom Metazoa; phylum Chordata; class Amphibia; order Caudata; family Salamandridae; genus Calotriton; species Calotriton arnoldi. The sequence goes on from CAWUFW010004672.1 coordinate 911,795, forward strand.
GAGTCAAGGAGGGTTCTGAAGTATGACGCTTTTTCATGGAAGATGTGTTTGTGGGATTTTGATCTTGCTGAATGTAGAGTAGAGAGATTAGTGGTGGATGGAGATTGTCTCCATTGTTTCTCCAGGCATCTCAAGTTCTTCCTTTCTTCATAAAGGGATTTATTGAACCATGGTGCAGAAGGAATAGGCCTTTTCTTTTTGCTTTGAAGTGGAGCAGCATTATCAATTTAGACTGCAGGACTGGAGAGGCATTGGGAGGTAAGATCATTGACATCAGAATTAGGGTCTAACATTGGAAGAGATAGCATAGCAGAATTGCACAGAGTGTCAAGGTCAATGTTTTTGGTGTTACGGAACCAGGTAGTAGTCCTTTTATGTTGGCCAAGAGTTACTGAGTGAGATAGGTGCTGAGAGAAGGGGGATGAGGAAGTGGTCGGACCAGTCTACTTGAATAGGGTCAGCAATAGTTAGCATATCTGCTTTGGATATAACAAGGTCAATAATTGAGCCCTTAGAGTGTGTTGGTTCCGTGCCATGTTGGATAAGATCATCTACTGAGAGAAAAGTGGCAAGCCTATTGGCAGCTGAGACTTCCAAAGAGCCCCAGTGAAGATTAAAGTCTCCCAGAAAAATCTGTCTGTCACTTTGAGAGTACTGGTCGCTGGCAAAGTCGGTGAATTCCTCCAAGAAGGAAGAGCAGTCACCAGGCGGGTGATAAATGGCATGAAATCTGAAAGGGGAGCAGTGTTGCACTTGAAGCTCCAGAGACAGGCATTCGAATGTATGGAAGGAGCTGTTGGGAAAAACCTTGAACTGTAGGGAGTTTCTGAAGATGATTGCAACACCTCCCCCAACTTTATCTGTTCTTTCATTTCTAAAGATGGAATAGTCGGTGGGTAGCAGAAGATCAAAAATAGTATGAGAGGTGTCGTTGAAGCAGGTCTCAGTGAGTAAAAGATTGTGAAGATTGATGGTGTCTGAAATTTCCAGTTTGTGTTTGATTGCAGATCTGCAGTTGTGGAGCAAACAGCGCAACTCTGACAAGAGTGTTTTGGTGAAGGGTGCGTTAGGGCTTTTAGGGATGATAGGGATAATGTTCCTGAATGAGGGTGCCAGGGTAGAATAAGGCTGATGTTTAGTTCGGGCGATGGAGATGGTCGGAATAGTGCAAAGATTAGACTTAACTGGAGAGGAGAGGGGGAGGGGATGGTGTTAGAAGTCTTGTAACTAGCCAATAAATTAGAGATGTATGAACGTGACAGATTGTGTGAGGCTTTTTTGGGGCGCGGGAGCAAGGTACTCCTCGGGAGTTTGGGGAAGTGAGTACTTGCCAGGGGGATTGGGTTGTAGGGAAAGGTGGATATCTTAGTACTTAGGAGTGAGATGGTAGCTTCAAGCTGGGAGATAGAGGAGATGAGAAATCCTAGTTTGTTTTCTAAGGAGAGAAGGACTGAACACGGAATGTTAGGTGGCTCGATAGGTTCCGGAGGGAGTGCAATTGGCGTGGGAGGGCAAGGAGAGGTGGGGTGAGGCAGGAGTAATGGGGTGCAGGAGTAAAAGGTGGAGGTAGATGGTGGTTGGTAGAAGTTATCGGTGCATCTGAGGTGGAAAGAAAATTACCTGGGCAGATGTTGAACAGAGGAGAAGTATTGAGTTCAAATTTAGGAGGAAACAGGTGTGGGGTGTGTTGTGAGGGCGGAATGTGGGGAGGGGAAAGAGGGGAGTCATAGAAGGGCAGGAGGTTAGGGGAGAAGAGAGGATTAGGGGCTGGACAAGTCACGTGGGCTAGGAGAGGTGAGTGTATGGGGACTGGCAACAGGCAGAGTGGGGAGGATTGACCTAGAGGGTAGTTGAAGCGAGAGTATGGATTTACTAGGCCAGGAGGAGGGAGAAGGAAGAGATTGCCATGTGGGGATAGTGGGTTGAGCAGCATTACTGGAGAGATGGGAGGATGAAGAGAGATGAAAGGGGTTTGTGCAGAATTCAGGAAACAAGGAGAGGGGGAGAGCGGGTAGGGTGGAAGAAAAGGGAGTGAAGAAGGACCCTTGACCTCTGGGTAGGTCGCCCCCCATCCGCACAGCGCCACCTGTGCGTCCAGCTCCCTGCTGCTGCTGATCTGAGGCCCTCCTCCACCCGCAGGCTACCACCTGCGCCTCATCCCTGGTGGCCAGTGGTAGGCCGTAGGTAGGTTCTTGTCGTTGTGAGCGTCACTGTTACTGTCTCTCCCTCTATATTTGTGCCCCCACTGTTTTTCCACTGTTTTTGCCCTTCCGTTCTGTGCCCCCACTGCTGTGACTGTTATTCGTTCTGTGCCCCCACTGTTTTTCCACTGTTTTTGCCCTTCCGTTCTGTGCCCCCACTGCTGTGACTGTTTTTTCGTTCTGTGCCCCCACTGTTTTTCCACTGTTTTTGCCCTTCCGTTCTGTGCCCCCACTGCTGTGACTGTTTTTCGTTCTGTGCCCCCATTGTTTTTCCACTGTTTTTGCCCTTCCGTTCTGTGCCCCCAATGCTGTGACTGTTTTTTCGTTCTGTGCCCCCACTGTTTTTCCACTGTTTTTGCCCTTCCGTTCTGTGCCCCCACTGCTGTGACTGTTTTTCGTTCTGTGCCCCCACTGTTTTTCCCCTTCCGTTCTGTGCCCCCACTGCTGTGACTGTTTTTTCGTTCTGTGCCCCCACTGTTTTTCCACTGTTTTTGCCCTTCCGTTCTGTGCCCCCACTGCTGTGACTGTTTTTCGTTCTGTGCCCCCACTGTTTTTCCACTGTTTTTGCCCTTCCGTTCTGTGCCCCCACTGCTGTGCACTGTTTTTCGTTCTGTGCCCCCCTGTGCCCTTTTGATTTCTGTACCCCCTCGCCCTCCAGTTTCCCGCCGCTGTGTCCCCTGCGGCCCCCCCCCCCTCGCTGACCACTCGCTGCCCCTGCCTCCCGCCTCCCAGCTGCTCCTCCCTCCCACCTCCCCATATATGGCGGCCGCAGCGCGGCCGCGCCGCTGGTGCGCCGAAGGCGCGCCTAAGGCAAGCCCGTCTGCGCCCGTCCGCGCTGGACCGCGCCAGCGCCAGAACCCCTGGCCCCCGCATCCGCCACGAAGACCACCTCCGATACGACGCCAGCACCCTCATCGCTCTCAACCCAGGACGGACCTCCACCTGCTTCAAGGCCACCCCGAAACGCACCCATGGTCCCTTCACCTGCCGGAACTGCAGCTTCACCTGCCTCGGAGAGCCCAAGACTCCCGCCAAGAAGGACCTCAACCATCTCCGGTGCATCCTACTAAACACCCGCTCCGCACGCAAACACGCCGTCGAGCTCTGGGACCTACTCGACACCTCATCACCGGACGTCGCCTTCCTGACAGAGACCTGGATGAACGAATCCTCCGCGCACCGACAACGCCATAGCCATCCCCGACGGCTACAAGATCACCCGCAGAGACCGCACCAACGGAATCGGAGGAGGAATCGCCATCGTCCACAAAGACACCATCAAGGTCTCGAACAGCACCGACGACACTCTCAGCACCGCCGAACACATGCACTTCCAGATCCACACGGATCCCAACACCACCGTAAGAGGCACCCTCATCTACAGATCCCCCGGACACCGACCCCAGTTCAGCGACTCCATCGCCGACTTCATCAGCACGCACGCCCTGACCTCCACCGACTACATCCTCCTCGGAGACCTGAACTTTCACCTGGAGAACAACAACGACAGCAACTCCTCCACCCTGATCGACAACCTCGGACTGAAACAGCTCGTCACGACGCCGACCCACATCGCCGGACACACGCTCGACGCTATTTTCTCCTCAAGCTCCCACGTCTCCTTCAGCCACACCTCCGAACTCACCTGGACCGACCACCACTGCATCCACTTCACCTTCCGGAAACCCGCCGCACACCACCGCACCCTACAGATCCCCCGCAGACGCTGGAGCAAAGTCACCGAAGACCAACTCCAGACAAACCTCGCACTCAGCCCACCCACCGACCCCTTCAACCCTGCCGCCGCCGCCCGCAATCTCAGACGATGGATGGACGACTGCGCCAACACCTTAGTCCCGCTGAAAAAACCAACCTACAAAGACACCAGCAAGAGAGCCAGCTGGTTCACCCCGGAACTCCTAGCATCCAAGCGCACCTGCCGGAAACTGGAGAACAAATGGCACAGCGAGAAGACGCCGGACAGCCGCGCAGCCCACAAAGACGCCATCCGCAACCACCATCACCTCATCAGGTCCGCCAAGAGGACCTCCTTCAAAGACCGCCTCGACAACAACGCACACAACAGCAAGGAGCTCTTCAGCATCGTGAAGGAACTCTCCAACCCCAGCTCCAACGCCAACGACATCCCGCCGTCGCAAGCCCTGTGTGATTCCCTCGCCACCTTCTTCCACCGCAAGATCGCCGACATCCACGACAGCTTCGACTCCCGTACGACCCCAACAGGCCCCGGCACATCAGACCCGCCGCACTCCATCGACCACGACCCCCTGACAGCCTAGGTCAACGTGAACACCGAGGACACAATCAAGACCATGGGCACAATCCACTCCGGCTCCCCATCAGACCCTTTTCCACACCACATCTTCAACAAAGCCGGCAGCTCCATCGCACCCCACCTGCGCAAAGTCATCAACCTCTCCTTCGAGACCGCGACCTTCCCAGAGAGCTGGAAACACGCCGAGATCAACGCCCTACTCAAAAAACCCAAGGCGGACCAGAGCGACCTCAAGAACTTCCGGCCCATCTCCCTGCTTCCATTCATAGCTAAGGTCATCGAGAAGATCGTCAACAGACAGCTCACCCGCTACCTCGAAGATAACAGCATCCTGGACCCCTCCCAGTCAGGATTCCGCAGCAACCACAGCACCGAGACCGCCCTCATCGCCGCCACAGACGACATCAGGATCCTGCTGGACAACGGTGAGACGGCGGCCCTCATCCTCCTGGACCTCTCCGCCGCCTTCGACACTGTTTGCCACCGCACACTACGCACACGCCTCCACGACGCAGGGATCCGAGACAAGGCCCTGGATTGGACCACCTCCTTCCTTTCCGGCAGAACCCATAGCGTCCGCCTCCCCCCATTCCGATCCGAAGCCTCCGAGATCATCTGCGGCGTACCCCAGGGATCTTCCCTCAGCCCGACACTGTTCAACATCTACATGGCTCCACTCGCACGCATCGCCCGACAGCACGACCTCAACATAATCTCCTACGCCGACGACACTCAACTGATCCTCTCCCTCACCAAGGACCCCCTAACTGCCAAATCCAACCTCCACAAAGGAATGAAAGCCGTCGCCGACTGGATGAAGTGCAGCCGACTTAAGCTGAACACACACAAGACGGAGATCCTCATCCTCGGCTCCAACCCATCAGCCTGGGACGACTAATGGTGGCCCTCGTCACTAGGGGCACCCCCGACACCAACCGACCACGCACGCAACCTGGGAGTCATCCTCGACTCAACGCTCACCATGACCAAGCAAGTCAACGCAGTCTCCTCCTCCTGCTTCAACACCCTCCGCATGCTCCGCAAGATCTACAGGTGGATCCCGACAGACACGAGAAGAACAGTCACCCAGGCCCTCGTCAGCAGCAGACTCGACTACGGAAACGCCCTCTACGCAGGAGCCCCGACCAAGCTCATTAAACGACTGCAAAGAATCCAAAACGCCTCTGCACGCCTGATCCTCGACATTCCACGCCACAGCCACATCACCCCCCACCTGAAAAACCTGCACTGGCTCCCCGTCGACAAGAGAATCTCCTTCAAACTCCTGATCCACGCACACAAGGCACTCCACAAAACCGGCCCAGCCTACCTCAACAGTCGACTCTCCTTCTACGTTCCCAACCGTCAACTCCGCTCCGCCGACCTCTCCCTGGCCACCGTCCCGCGCATCCGGAGAACCACCACCGGAGGAAGATCCTTCTCTCACTGCGCCGCCAAGATCTGGAACACCCTTCCCCTCAACCTACGACAGACCCAAGACCTTCTGACCTTCAGGAGACGACTCAAGACCTGGCTATTCGACCAGTAGCGGCAACACCCCCCCCTCCTCTCCCTCAGCGCCTTGAGACCCTCGCGGGTAAGTAGTGCGCTTTACAAATCTTGTGATTGATTGAAGGAGGACAATTCGCAGAGTTACCTGGGAGATCAGGCTGTTGGAAAGATGGATTAAATAAGGGGGTGGCAGGCCTGGTGGGGGGGGGGTAGGGGGTGGAGGTTACTTCGGAATTCCAGGATGGTGCAGAGGGGAAAAGGAGATTGCTGGCCATAGGTATGGTTGGTGAGTTGAGGGTAACATCCCATTTAGAAGGGGGCAGAATGGGAGATGGGGAAGCTGGGGGGAGGAAGGGCAAAGGGTCAGCTAGGGGGGAGAGCAGCCTATTGGAGTTCAGGAGGGTCGAGGGAGGAGAGAGGGAGTAAAGGGAGGAGTTAAATGAAGAATCAAGGGAGATCACAGTCCCAGGAATGGGGAGTAGGGAAGGAAAGAGGTAGTCAAAAAGAGAGAGACAAGTGTCTTTAGCTTAAATCGAAACAGTACCATTGTTATAGAGTGTGATAGTGAGTGAGCCATCAAAACAAGTAGAGGGGGAGATTTTTAGCTGTTGCTCGTGCGGGATAGCGGAGGAGGAGGTGACGTTGAAGGAGTTATTGAAGCTGGAGGTCCAGGAAGAGATGTCATGAGTGAGGAAAATGAGGTCAGTTTTAAGCCTCCCATAGCGACCACTATGGAATTGGTCAACGAAGAGGGAATCAGGAAACTGTTCAAGGGTGTTATGTTTGAACCGTTTTGCTGAAGCTTTGGACAAATTGGGGGGATAAATGATCTTGAAGCAGTTAACTCCAGTCTTAACTCGATTGGTTGCCATAGTTGAAAAATGCGGAGGGAGAGGATGGTGGGGGAGGAGGAAAGCGCCACTAGGGTAGTGATGGCGAGTAGAAGTACTAGGAGGAGATGGCACATAACTTTGGGGGGCATTAATCAAGACATGTGAAAGGAGAGGAAAAGTATAGAAAACAACGTAGAAGGCGTAAGTCACCGGAACAGGGGGTGTAGCAGACACAGGAAGAGGTAGATTGATGCAGCAGACCTCCGGAGGTGTAAGAGGAGACCTTCTTTAGTGTCAGAGGGCTAGTGCTGCTGAATCATTCAATAATGCACAAGGCGCTCCAGGAGACCTAGCTACAAAATGCTTCAGCCTTGACATCTGGGTAGGGGCTGGGTCAATTTTATCTACCAGTGAGTAACCACCACAGATGTAGAGAGCACGAGCCGGTATTAGCAGTGGGCGCAGAATAAAGCACTGAAGCTAGATGCCAGCAGCTGCAAATTGAGTATGGCAGGAACAGGAAACAATCTGAGTCAACATATAAGGCTGCAAGCGAGTGCAGAAGATTAGGGATGGTCGCCACCCCGCCAGATGTGCAGGTCAGAGTCCGATTCATACGGACTGCAGGGAGTGGTGCACTACAGCAGCAACTCCTCTCCAGGATGAGTGCAGCAGACGAAGGAGTAGAGATCCCAGCAACTCGGGAGCTGCGACTCCTCAACTGGAAGAAGGTGGGATCAGGGACTGAAGCGTCAGCAGCCAGGTGCCCCAGCAGACTGTGTGCATGGGGGAGGAAGTCCGGAATTAGAAGTGGAATAGACGGGATGAAAAGTACAATTTGGAGTTTGCCAGGAGTAATAAAGGTCTCAGGTGGAAGTCCTGACCAAGTCACTCCACACCAACTCACCCGCTGGTAGGCTGGAGCCCCTTGCCTCAAATCAGAAGTGCTATGCTGCTCCTCCCCTCCGCAACTTGGCGGGGAATCAGAGCTGGGTCCAGGGCCTCACAGCCAGTGACTTCGCAACCCAGGGAGGCGAACAGCTAGACCGCCAACTTCCTCCTCGCCAGCCTGACTCCTCGACACACTGGGACCAGACCCAGATCCCAGGCCAAACAGCCCACAACCTTGCCCCAGGTGAGAGGTGTACATCCAGGCCTCCAACCTCATCGTCTCGCTTCAGACTCACCGGCAACCGGGTCCACGGCTCCGAACCATGAAACCACGAAATTTAGGGGGGTCGCACCCGCCTCCCCATAGCTTCCAGGCTCGAGAACTATGTCGGAGGCGGGGACCAAGTCAGACCTCTCCTCCAAGTACGCTGCTCAGCTGAGACAGACCAGTAAACGTCTCCTGGTCCTCCGATCAGTTCGGACCGGGGGCGGAACGGCGACTCTGCAGCCCACTTCAAGCAACACAGCCAGGATAGCAGAGCGGCTGGAGTCCAATCAATTTGTGAGGCATGCAATCTTCCCTGTTCAATTCTTTTCTTGCTTAACCCTGGTATTTTTGCAGGGTGGTAGGCCAAGGCACGCCAGGGATTTACATCGATAGTGATCCCGGCCCTCAGGAGATCACAGAGAGTGCGCCTCTTCGATCGGCCATCTTGGACCCCAAGTTATTGTGGGGTGGACTGCACAAAATGGAAGAGTAGGCTAAACAGGAACATTGCGTGCAGGGAGGTACAAAAATAATATCTGGGAGGCAGGGGTGGGGGCCTCACCTAGGGCTTTGTAGAACCAGGAAGGTCCCACCCAGTGCCAGGACGGCCCAGGAGACCCCACTCTGCAGAACATCAATCAATGACCAGCTCGTGTTTCCTCTGTCCGAGCCACCGGTGATCGATCAGCCTCCACGCCAGCCGCAGTCGCCAAAGGCGGGCCAAGCAATCACTATCAATGGTGAGCAAAAGCAAAGACGGCCGCCTGAACATTAGTACCGGCGATCGTGGTCCAGCACAGAGACTTCATCAATGCCCCCGCAACAGCTGCAAAGCGGTCGCTCGTAGGGGTCAACTTTGTTTTCGCACTGCGACCAGCTACCTCATCCAATGTAGGCGGCCTCCAGCGTCGTGGCCAGGGTACGGGAGGTCCGTCCGCAGCCCTCAGCTAACCCTCAAAGGGGGACCGAGCATCCCCGCCGATGACCACAAAAAGAAAAAAACTCTGGATCTTGTTCGTACGCATTAAAGCAGTGGTCTTCTAACTTTTTGATGCTGAGACCCCCCCATCAAAAACTTTAGGTAGAAGGACCCCCTTGTGACAGAAATTTCTAGAACCTGGTAGTCCTTATCATTGACAACCATAAATGTTCTCCAAAGAAACGGTCAATCTGTGGTTGCACCTCATTATTACCAGTTTAACACCCAAATATAGCAATAAGCAACAGAAAGGTGACCAGTACAGCTTTACAAAGGGCCTTCTACGGAGCGGCAACACCTGTTGCTTCTTTTTAGTAACTTTTAAACCTTTTTAGTAAATACATTTTTTTGTTAAAATCAGCAGATTATGCGGCAGATGATGGATTATGTGGCAAATGCAGCAAATCTATAATTATGCTAAAATCGCTGCAGCCGCACAATCACATAATTCCAGTGGCCCTTGGTATAATAGCTGTGATGCATGGGCTGCAACTTTATTGCACGGCATTAGAGGGAAACCATACTATATTTCATGGGATGCTAACAGCTTGGCATTTACAGCTGCATGTAACTGGAGGTAGCTGAACATCATTCATAATAATTAAAACATACATACGTTTTTAGGTCTTTCATCGTCAGGTAGCTACATATAAAATAACGCGCAGCTTCAATGAATAATAAATACATTTTAAAAAGTTGTTACTCAGTGGGAAATGCACTATAGTAAATTATGAAACCTCTATTAGTTAATGCACTGCGAAAGTCTGTGTGAAACCAGAGAGCCACAGAATTAAATCGTGGTTGGTGCAGTGGAGAATAGTGACTTGTGTATTTTTAGTGCTATGGGGTCACAGCCTGTGACAGAAAGCACTGTGAATCTGTAAGTCTTTAATTTATACTTGCATTACACACAGTATAAGGTAGACCGCAACAAAATGCGCAAAATGTTTTACGATAAAATGGTGCTTCCAAAATATACGGGCATTTTTTATGACGCTCAGGTTGCGCAGAGAGCAGACCCATATCTACGAGGCCACGCAAAGTCACTTTGCGTGGCTTTTCATGGCCTCCTAGATATGGTTTAAGGCAATGCAGCGCAAGTCAGTGCGTTGCCTTTCACTGCGTTGGGGTGGGGGGGGGCGTTCCATGGGCGTTGCGGTGGGCTTTCCCATGGGTTTTGACACATTCCCAGATTTACAAGGATCTGTGAACCTGAGGATGAGCCAAAACTGTACACCGCCCCAGGGGATGCGTAATTAGGAGAAATATCTTTATTTCTCCTCAATTGTTTCCTTTTCCTCTTTCTATGTGTAGCACACATAGAAAGAGGAAAAGGCCTCCATTGGTTGTTTTTGCGAAGGAAGGCGTGCCTTCTTGCACAAAAACAATCCTGCCAACAATGCAGACACCCTTGCACCATGGTGCAAGGGTGCCTGCGTTGGCACTACGCACCAAATTGTGCGCCGGCAGAAAAGACAGGAGTGCACCGTATCTTATAAATACAGTCCATTCCTGCCCTTTTGAATTGGCATAGGGCAGCGCTGCAAAAATACTTGCGGAGCCGCGGTACACTGTTTCATTGTAAATGAGACCCATAGATTTTAGTAATATCCAGACCCTGTGTAATGCAATTTTTTTACATAACTGTCCCTTCAACACATTCTCAGGGATAGTAAGGGCTATGTAAATACAATGACAATTAAAAGCAAGCACTTCCCAGCTCAGTAAACTCTGTGCACTACCACTCAAAAAGCTTCAAGTGTTTTGATCAATTAACTGCAACAGCACTCTCCTGTCCTGAGAAATTGAAGCCAGACAGACAGCTAAACATACCTTTCTGCCAGTGTGCTGCTGGTCTGAAAGACATGCAAATGTGCACAACGAGGTAATCTGCAAATCCTTTACATTTGCAGATTAACTCCTTGTGCACATTTGCATTTTTTTCAGGCCAGCAACACACTGGTAGAAAGGCGTGTTTAGCTGTCTGTCTGGCTTCGATTTCCCAGCACAGGAGAGTCCCTGAATAACACTCCAGGGAAAGCATTTTAACTATGTCTGGGACGGACGTTTTTTTTTTAGCAAATGAAGAGCGCAACCCCCTTCCTATTCCTCTAAGGCCCCCCTGGGGGTCGCGCCCCACAGATTGAAGACCTCTGCACTAAAGGGAGAGAGAGTTAGAGGTATATATTTAACAGAGCAACCTGTTGGCTACACAATGAGGACCAAGAATCGGTAGCCACATTTAAGGGTGTTTATTACAGATTAGTACTCAAATTAAGGTAGATCACTCTCAAAGATGCCAAGCCTCCTGAAGAAGCTTAAGTGAACAAGAATTACACAGAGTAACAATTCTGTGGCAGCGATACAAAACAATAACATTAATATTTGATGCTCTGAAAATAATCTCATACAATCTTTACTATACATTAGTAATCTAAATCTTCCAAGCAACAGACTAAGGCACAAGAATACTCAGAGTTTAGAAATCAAGCAACTCTAATCATACGGATCAGGCACAAGAGTATAAATAACATCCACAGAAGCATTTTTGGTAGCTCGATCAAGAGTCTTCAATGGGTTGGAAATAAAAAGTGAGTCTAAAGCTCTCCTCGAGGGGAGTAACGGGACATAAGGGAAATTGTCTCTCAGAGTCCATTCAAGGGGAAATAGGATCTAAGAAATGGTTTGGGTCGGAGTCCAAGGATGGTTCTGCATAGAATCTGCAGAAAGGGGTTTAGCAAAAGAAGTTCAGCATGCAGTTCGCAAGAAAGTCTGAAGTCATATTCTCTCCTCAACCAGGGCAATGATAAGTTATAATCAATAGAGTTTGTTGGCAACTCCCCTTTGGTTGCATCATCAATAGAAGTCCATTGTCTTTGTTTCAATCTCTGTGTGGATTCACGTGATACACACTGCAACTTTAAAGAAAAGTCCCACACTGGACATGGGAACATCTTCTCAGTCACATGCTCAGACATAAGTACAACAGTCTATTGTTCGTCTACAGGTTTCCCATGTGCTTGTACAAAAATTCCTTTCTCAGACATGTATCTATTGCTGTTACAAGAAATGTATCTATTCTAAACTAGAAATGTGTGAGAACACCTGCTAGGAAAGCAAGTCAGCAGAAATAACACTTTTAAAAGCTCCATGAAATGCAATAATGAAAATGCAGGCCTTAAGAGTAATGCTAAGCTAAGGCATTAAAATCAACAGTGAATATTTAATATTTGTGTGTATTTTAAACATATACGAGTATGTCAAAAAATCTTTGGAAGGAACTGGCTTAATTGACACCTTCTTAGATAGATGGGCAGATGTTGATAGGAAACAAATACAAGCCTTATGTAGGGAGTGGGGTGCTGGGTGGGACAAGAGGGACTCAGGACGCTATGTTGCAATACACATTTGTTTTTATTGTGTTCGGAATCTAGATCTTCTCTGTGGGGAATAGTAGACCTCACACCAGTGTCAGCGCTCAGATCTCTGAGTCAGGCAAACAAACAAAAATGGTTGGAGATGGTCTCTCCCTTTTTTTCTCCTCAGGAGTCTTCTTCAGCTCCTCGGGGACTTGTTGTTTCCCGGACTCTAGGGTCTCTCGCTCTCTCTCTTGGGCGAAGGCGCGGGAAAGGAAAAGAAAAGAAAACAGATTGGGGTTAAAACCGGGCTCTCGGTTTTCCCTTGTTCTTTCAGTGCTACCGTCACCAGTCACCACGTAGTGGGGGAGGGGAACCGCGAGGGATTATCTCGTGCTCGGGCGGAATCACCCCCGCGTGCTCTAGCTCCCAGTGTCTCCCCACCACCCCCACTAAAACGATCCTCTCAGTGGTACTCACCTTAAGCCACGACCCGTGTCCAGGGCCGTGGCGTAGGGACCCGGGGCGTCTTCTCCCTCCTGCAGCCCGCCAGGTTTGGTCGCGGTGTATAAGATATTCCTCTGGTTCCACGTCTTTCCGCCTTGCTCGTCTTCTTCCTCGTCCTTCTCGCTGCTCGCCTCCGCCTTCTCCGTCCGCTTCCTTCCGCTCTCCTCCTCCTTGGATTCCGCCTGTATGCCTTTTGGATCCTCACCTTCCGCTGACGTCAGAGGCCCCTCCCCGCTCACTTCGGTCGAGACTAGACCGCTGTTCGTTTCCGGCTGAGTAGGAGGGTTTGGCACGCCGATCGGCCACTTCCAGTCCGCATCGGCACAGTCCTTCTCACAGACCTCCCCCCTTAGGAATGGACATTGGGGCCATTCTGTGAACGGGTGTCGGGACAGGTAATCAGCACTCACTTGCCTGGCTCCAGGAATGTGCATCGTCTGGAAAGAAAAAGGTTGCAACGCTAAAAACCACCGAAGGATGCAGGGGTTGGTATCCCTGTTCTTTACAAGCCAGGTGAGAGGGGCGTGATCAGTGAGTACAATAAACGGGAGTCCCAACAGGTAATACTGCAGGGCTTTTATGGCCATTTTATTGCTAAGCATTCTTTCTCTATCGTGGAGTAGTGTTTTTCTCGGGGGAACAGCTTTCTGCTGATGTAGAGAAGAGGCTTGAGGTCACTGTTAGAGTCAGGCTGATATAGCACGGCACCCAGCCCGAGGCCAGAAGCATCGGTTTGTAGGATGAATGTTTTATGGAAATCAGGACAGTGTAACACGGGGGCAGTGCAGATGGCATTTTTCAAGACCTGAAAGCTATTCTCGTGTTCGGGGTCCCAGGCGGGTATACGGGAGAGATACTTATTTGCCAGTAGATCGGACAGGGGGCTGGCCAGGGAGGAAAAGTTTGGGATGAACCTTCGGTAATACCCTATGAAACCTAGGAAGGAGCGTATGTCTCGTTTGGTAGTGGGGGCAGGGATCGCCCTGATGGCTTCAACTTTGCTTACTTGTGGTTTTATCAGGCCTTCCTGTATTGTATACCCTAAGTACTGGATGAAGTTAGTGACTAACAGGGATTTCTTTGGATTTATAGCGAGGCCGGCTGCTCCGATGGCTGAAAATACAGCGACCAGATGCTTCAATGTCGTCGAGGTATGCGGCGGCGTATTCCATATGGGGCCTCAGAATCCTGTCCATCAACCGTTGAAACATGGCTGGTGCCCCGTGCAAGCCAAAGGGGAGCACTTTAAACTGATAGAGACCCGAGGGGGTTGAGAATGCCGTTTTATCTCTGGCTTGTGGGGTTAAGGGAATTTGCCAATATCCCTTGGTGAGATCAAGGGTCGACATGTACCTAGCTTTTCCTAGCCATTCGATCAGTTCGTCGATTCTGGGCATGGGATAGGTATCAAATTTGGTGACCTCGTTCACTCGCCGGAAGTCAATGCAGAAGCGCAGGCTGCCGTCGGGCTTTGGCACGATCACAATAGGGGAACACCAATTGCTTTGGGAGGGTTCTATTATGTGGGCCTGCAACATGGCAGTCACCTCTTTCTCCACCGCTTCTCTTCTTGCTGCTGGGATTCGATAAGGTTTTTGTTTTACGATGGTATGGTCTAGTGATATTATATCGTGTTGTACCATGGTGGTCAACCCGGGGGTGGAAGAAAAGAGGCCTGTGAAGTCATCCAGCAGAGCAAGCAGCTGCGTTCTTTGTGCGAGGGACAGGATGTCCCCAGTTGGAACTTCCTCAGTCATGGGTTCCTGAGTGTTTGCTAGGGAAATGTCTAGGTGTTTGTCGGTACTCACGAGGAGTACAGGCGTTCCTTTTGCTTTAGGCAAAGCGGGTTCCTCCCATTTTTTTAGGAGGTTCACGTGATAGATTTGTTTTCCCCCAGCCCGCAGGGGCAGCAGGACGCTATACGTGACGGGGGTTACTTTCTTGTCTATAACATAGGGGCCCTGCCATTGCGTCAATACCTTGTTCTCAGTGGACGGGAGCAAGAGAAAGATCTTGTCACCGGGACTGAATTCCCTCAGCTGGCTGTTTCGATCATAATATGTCTTTTGTGTCCCCTGTGCTTTCTCCATATTGTCGTGCACTAACCCCCATAGCCGGGTTATTGCGGATTTAAGATCAGCGGCGTATCATGCCAGGGGCTTTCCTTCCTCGTCCTCCCCCTCCCATTGCTCTACCGCCATGTCCTGCAGCGTTCTGGGTTTTCTTCCGAACAGTAGGTCGAAAGGGGAGTAGCCGGTGGACCTCTGCTCGTGTGTCCTGATGGCAAAGAGGACTAGGGGTAGTTTTTGGTCCCAGTCCCTCCCCGTCTCTGAGATGACCTTGCGAAGCATGCTTTTGATGGTCTTATTATAGCGCTCCACAAGGCCATCTGTTTGGGGGTGGTATACCGCTGTTCGGATCCGGTTTATGCCCAGGATCGTACAGACTTGTGCCATTAAACGAGACATGAAAGGGGCCCCTTGGTCCGTTAGTATCTCGGATGGGAACCCTACTCTTGAAAAAAAGGAAATCATGGCCTGGGCTATGGTAGGAGTGGTCATGCTGGATAAAGGGAAAGCCTCCGGGTACCTGCTAGCATAATCCACTATGACTAGTATATACTTATGTCCCCTGGCTGAGGGAGGCAAAGGACCAACCAGATCCATCCCTACCCGCTTAAACAGGACGTCGATGATGGGCAAGGGGTACAGGGGGGCTTTCTTTACTCCCCCTGGGTTTGTGTATTGACATCGTACACATGCTGCGCAGTGTTTCGCTACGTCTCTGTAAACCCCCAGCCAATAAAACCTACCCAACAGGTATTTCAAGTTGTTCTCTTTGCCATAGTGTCCTCCCCCTGTTTGATTGTGTGCTAGTTGCAGAACGTGCTCGCGAAAGGGAAGGGGGACAATTAACTGGGTGGTAGTGTGTGTGTCCCCTCTCACAGCCCTGTATAACAAACCCCTTTGGATACAAAAATAGGGTCCTACCTGGTCTGGCTCTTTTTCTTGGACCCGTTCCCAAGCGTGCGTAAGGGTGTTGTCCTCCCGCTGGGCTGTGCGGAAGCTAACCGGGGTCGTCCTATCCGTGTCTGCAAGAGAGAGAGGAAAAGCAGGGCTTGATGGTAGTGAACGAGTAAAGTCCCTCTTCTCCCTTCGTCTTTCCTGTCTACTCTTTTTGTCCCTTCTTTTTGTGCTTTCTATGTCGCTTTCGCTAAAAGGTGCTTCGTGTAACCAAGCTGTGGCACTCTCTTTTGTCACGTCGAGATACTGCTCAAATCTGGGGTGGTCGGTACCAATGATGACAGCCTCAGGCAGAGAGGGTATGACACCCACCTTCCGTAGGTGGGGGTCATTTACTTCATCCAACAGGACCTCCGCTACCGGATATGTTTTAGTGTCCCCGTGTACACATGTAACGCTTACGTGTTCAGTCTCCCTTATCTGTGGTCGGGATACTAAAGCCTGGTCTATCACCGTGACATGACACCCAGTGTCCAAAAGAGCTTGTTGTTTCTTCCCATTTAAGAGGACTTCCTTCCTGTACTGGTGGGGGCCTTTCCCTGTTACGTATATCCGCCCTCTGGAGTACCCCACTTCCATGGGTTCGGCCGCTGGGGCCCGATGGGGACACTGTCTAGCTATGTGCCCCCATTCCGCACAGTGATAACATTGTGGCCCTTATCCGCTTGGACCGGGGGAAGGGAGGATGTGTTTTGGAGGCATACGGGGAGCTGTTTGGGGTTTAGGGTCTGGTCGAGGTGTGCTTCTCAGGGAGTTGTAAGGGGCCCGTGGTATACCAGCCTTAAACTCAGGGGACCTATGAAAAGCGCAGGCCAGTTCCACCGCCATTGTGGAGGTTAGGTTGGGGTGCTATTTCACCCACGAACGGGTATTAGAGGGCAATGCATCCAGGAACTGCTCCAGATACACTTTCTCTGTTAGTTCTTCCGTGCTGGAAGTATGGGGTGGGTGTCAACCATTGGTTGCCCAGATCCTTGATCCGATTGTAGAGAGCGCGTGGGTTGTCTCCTGCAGTCCATTTCTCTTTTCGGAACTTTGTTCTGTAGAACTCCTGGTCGCAACCCAGGCGCTCGAGAATAGCTCTCTTGACCTCCTCATAGGCAGTAGTACCGGCGGGGTTAGCAGCCTAGTAGGCTGCCTGGAGCTCTCCTGACAGGAGAGGGGCGATATATTGGCTCCACCATTCTTGGGGCCAGGCAGCGGTGGTCGCCACCCTTTCAAAATTTATAAAAAAATAGTCGGGGTCTTCTCCCTCCTGGAATTTTTGCAACACTGACCCCGGGACATTAGGACGCACCTTGGTACTCACAATGGCATCTGTGAGCCGTAGGATCGCAGTGTCCTGTACCTGTTGATTGGTTGTGAGCAGGTTGGCCTGTTCCTTCAAAGCGTCCTGCAGGGCTTCCCTATCCCTTTGTGCGGTTTGGACCTGTTGCTCCAGCACCAGCTGCAGGTGCCTTTGTCCTTCCACGAGCTGAGAGATTATACTTTCTACAGGCATGGGCTGTGTCATAGTGCGACACTTTGGGACGCGAATCCCACTTCTGACACCACTTTGTAGGGAGTGGGGTGCTCGGTGGGACAAGAGGGACACAGGACGCTACATTGCAATACACGTTTGTTTTTATTGTGTTCGGAATCTAGATCTTCTCTGTGGGGAATAGTAGACCTCACACCAGTGTCAGCGCTCAGTTCTCTGAGTCAGGCAAACAAACAAAAATGGTTGGAGGTGGTCTCTCCCTTTTTTTCTCCTCAGAAGTCTTCTTCAGCTCCTCAGGGTCTTGTTGTTTCCCGGACTTTAGGGTCTCTCGCTCTCTCTCTTGGGCGAAGGTGTGGGAAAGGAAAATAAAAGAAAACAGATCGGGGTTAAAACCGGGCTCTCGGTTTTCCCTTGTTCTTTCAGTGCTTCTGTCACCAGTCACCACGTAGTGGGGGAGGGGTTATCGCGTGCTCGGGCGGAATCACCCCCGCGTGCTCTAGCTCCCAGTATCTCCCCACCACCCCCACCAAAACGATCCTCTGAGTGGTACTCGCCTTAAGCCACAACCCGTGTCCAGGGCCGTGGCGTAGGGACCCGGGGTGTCTTCTCCCTCCTGCAGCCCGCCGGGTTTGGTCGCGGTGTATAAGATATTCCTCTGGTTCCACGTCTTTCCGCCTTGCTTGTCTTCTTCCTCGTCCTTCTCGCTGCTCACCTCCGCCTTCTCCGTCCGCTTCCTTCCACTCTCCTCCTCCTTGAATTCCGCCTGTATGCCTTTTGGATCCTCACCTTCCGCTGATGTCAGAGGCCCCTCCCCGCTCACTTCGGTCGAGACTAGACCGCTGTTCGTTTCCGGCTGAGTAGGAGGGTTTGGCTCGCCGATCGGCCACTTCCGGTCCGCATCGGCACAGTCCTTCTCACACCTTACTATTAGAACAAGCCAAAGTAGATAGGTTGAGAATGGAAGGTCAGAAATTAAGTGTCATGAATTACTTGCATCTTAATCCTGGGGATACTCCTACAAATTATTTGTTTAACACTAGTAGGAGCTGGAAACAATTTTTATTGTTCAGATTTAGGGCCGGTATAATTAAATACTCCCGATGCTTCCCGCTTGGGTACCAGTATAAGCTTGACTCCAGGGTATGTTCATGTAATAATCTGTTTAAACAATCCATGACGCATTTTCATTTTCTCTGTGACTATGATAAACTGTTTTCCTTAAAATTCCTTGTGCCCCTATGAGGCTCAGAAATTTATGGTTTTGTTCAAGGCCAATCGTTTTTTCCAAGCATTGCTAGATGATGAAACTTGTTGTTGTGTAATTTTGTTTCTTAAAGCTGCAGTATGCTTCAGAAGGTCAACGCTTCCAGAATAATTATATTGCTGATTTTCTTGTTTACTCGCTAAAGTAGCCTAATTATGCAGCATATGGATCTTAGTACAATTCTGAAAGTTGTCTTTTTATTCCATTTTTATAATTAGATGATTTTATGTATTTTATTCATGTGTTTTAACTTTTATGGCGGGTTGTATATTTTGATGTCACTTTTTGGTACATATTTTGAATGCTTTTATGGCTGTTCTCAGCTGAATAGATTCTGATTCTGACTTATTTTAGAATGCTAGACACATAAGGATTGTTGGAAACTAATAACAATATTTCTACTAGTTACACTAACAAAGTAGCCCACAGTTAGGATGGATGAACCTAGTTTCAATAATAACGTGGAGAGGATAGTTCTTAGAATAAACTACACATTACAATTGATCATTCTTGAAATGTAACATGTTATTCAAAGCCTCTTAGTTGAAATGAAGTGTATACCTTTGTTATTACACATTGGTCACTTTATTAATCAGCATCAATTCTATTATTTCTAAATCATTTGTTTATTCAATACTCTTCAGTTTAGTGCAAACGGTTCCTAAGTTAAACATTTAAATGAAAACCTTTCTTGACATTAATAAATATTCTAAGCAAGAGACTAAATTCTACAGTAAAGACTTTCCACAATGGTGTTGTCAAGCACAACATGTTCACACATCGTGGTGTCACGTAAGAATCATGTGCAAGATGAACGTGCACTTTAATGTGTCATGTCATTATTGTCATGTTTTCAGTGACCTGTAAAGAGTGGGCAACTTTTGCATTGAACCAATCCCTCCTCTGATGGCGAATCAAGCCATCACATCAATCTCTTATCAGATGCTCAGATTACAGTTTTGTTGTCTTCATCCTTTTTCTTCTGGAATCCTCCAGAATCTTCATGTCATCATGAAGTTGACTTAGTCTCTCTTCTAGTTCTATCTCTGTTCTATTTCTTTTTACTCCCTGTTTCACTTGTGCACATCTGTACACTTTAATAATGATGAATAACAGTAATCCACAAAGAGCGATATCACTGACGGTCTCAAGATCATTCCCACAATTCTGCTCCCTAAGTTTCCAAACCATCTGCCTATAGCAGAAAATCCTTTCCCTGTTGCTTCCCAAGCACCTGCTGCTGTCAACCCTTCCAAATCTTTCTTCGGGTCAGTAATGTTGCTAATGTATTTCTTAAGGTCCTTACTCTTCTCCAGAATATAAGTACAACATTGATGAATGTTTAACATCCGGCAGACTCTGCCCTTCTTCACAAGAAGGACGTCTAAAGCAGTCAATTTTGGAGAACCATAGATCTGTTGGCAACCATTTCCGTGTCTATAACTAGAAATTCTCCAGCTGTGCTAGTAGCTAACTTATCAACTACTGTAGAAAGCTTTCTAATCTTATGTGATTTGAGAATCAGTCCTACAGTTGGAATAAACGAACCAAAACTATCACCTATTATTTCACTACCACTAGCTCTTCTCTTAGTCCTCACATGTTTTTTCCTTGTTGAGTCATCAATCTGATCCACATGGTAAATGTTTGGAAAAACTACTCCCAAATAACATGTACCATACCATCTCTTGGGTAACCTGTAAAACACACTCTTCCTACAAATGTAGTAAACTCCAGTAACCACAGGATCTCGTCCATCTAGATATAAACCCCAATTTCCTCTAACTGCAAAAGTGTAGTCACATTCACTCGTTCCTGCAAAATTTGTGTCTGTTGTGGATTTTCTAATAGCGATGCATAATCTTCCTGTATGTTGCCAATCTAAAGCTAATGCAGCCATGTTTCCCACAATTCTGTGTTCACTTTCTTCCTTTGCCCACAGGGGTACTTTTGAATGATTTGCAGCTTTAGCTAAAAGAGCTCTTCTTCGATCTTCTACAGAATCAATTAATTTCTTCTCTACATTTGTCAAAGACCAGGTTAAGTTATGTTGGTGTGAATAGGCAGTGTCCAGTGTCATAATGGATCTAAAGAAATGTCCCATTATTTCAGCATTTTTGGCATCCTGCTGTCTATTCAAGTGCTTCAGCACAGGAACTTCTGAAAGAACTAGATCTTGATTCAAGTTTTAATATTGGAAATGTCCTTTTCCATAGAAAAGGCTCAGCAATAAACTACAGGAAATCCCATATGTCAAAGGAATATGGTGGTAGGTAATTCCCTTGGCAACTGATGCAGGTAATCACATGCATACATAGCAATCCCTAGCATCCATAGTGTCGACATACTCATATGACAGGTTTGTGCAGGGCCGGCTCTAGGGCAGTGCGATCAGTGCCACCGCACAGGGTGCTGACTTGGGGTGGGGGTGTCATTTTTGCAAGTATATTATCATTATAAAAGCACCTGCTGTCCCTTTCCTTGCCTCCAGCAATTTTCAGGCATCAATTAAAATGCCAAGATAACTCCGGTGATTAATCGTTTTCCTAGAAAGAGACCAGAGTTTGTCTAGTGGAAGTTTTGACTCATCCTAAGATAGCGCAGAGGGTTAAATGCCTGCTGCTAAGAATGTGTACCATGCAGATAACAAAGTGCATATAATATAAATAGGTCAGTGGGTTCCTGCTTCTATAAGAGTTCCTTTTGTTACTTGTCGTTTAGAAGTCAAAATCCTAATATAGAACATTGAGCTATTAACTGTCATCAAAGAGCTGTCCCTGTTCCCCAGTGGACTTTCCCTTGGGAGTCTACCTTAGAATGTTGGGAGTCCACAGCGATGTTTCGGAGAGTGGATGGCTAATAAAGAGTACCTGAAGATCTTACCTCGTTTCTCTTCATTACTTTTCAACACTGGCAACGATCTACTGCAAAGGGGGCAGTTTTAGCCATCTCCCCTTTGTGTACTCTCTCCACTTTAAGCTGTAGTGGTGGATAGAAAGCTGTTGTTGAAGCCTGCAGACTCATCTTGGTTCATTAACTCAGTGTTGCTTAGCGGGAGAAGCTGTGCAAGTAATCGTGCTGTCAGGAATTATCGTCTCCTGGTGTCTATCGGGGAGTGTGCCTGCATCCTGACGAACTGCAGCCTTATTTTAAAAAATGGGGATACTCCAACTGAACTGGCATAATCTAAGGAAGTTTGACAGCTACGGTTTGGTGTAACCCCACGGGAGCAGTGGTGCAGACTCCGCAGTAAAAGCGTCCGGATCGAGTTACAGTAAGCGGCATCTCTACCGACAGCTCATCACACAGCTAAGGTGTGCGTGACACTTTCCTTCATCACATAACGAATGATTGTGCCCACACTAGCGAAGTAGAGTATCTTCATAGGCTCTGGCGTAGCGACTGAAGTGAAGGAAGCTGAGGTATCACCTGATTATTTCCTGTATGCGCAGGGCTCTTGTGCTGAATTCCGTCGTCGCTTTCCAGCATCGCGCATATGTGAGGTGAAGCCGCTTTCTGTCAGGAAAGTTGTGGGTTGGACAGAGGAGCGCATCTTACCACAGAGCAGGCATGCTACGGGAGTCTGCTAACTCAAATCAGTATCTCGGGTGAAGACTCAGCCTGTGCAAAGGGTGGTGGCCGTTTCACACAAGACTCTTCGATGGTGTGAAAGTGTCCAGGTACTGCCTCTCTAATCCTGTGTGCCAGGCCTGGTGAGAGAAGCAGAATTCACCAATTCCAGCCAATGGAGTTGAGACTGTTCATTTTTGCTAGCGGCGAGGGGTAGGCACCTGAGGAGGTTTTCATTGATTTTTGCTCGGCCTCGTCCTCCGCTTACGTTGAAGCGCTCCGGGCTCCCAGGAGCTTTTGCTGTATAACCTCTTGCATGAAATATTCAGTTTTTTAGGTCTCGCCTGGCGACGCAGCGCAGCTGCTCGCCTGGCGAGAGTATTGTCGTCGGTTTACTTTCGGAAGGGGGACAGCCCATGTGCACGCGCACAGACACGTCTGTTTTGCTGAGGAGATGTGCACGCGTACAGACACGCGATGTGCACACGCACGGCGTCTCGCGCATCGTGCTTTTTTTACAGTAGACACTCGATGTGCACCCGCACGGCGTCTCGCGCATCGTGCTTGTTCCTATTTACTTTTGTGTGTGGATTTTTGTGCCTATGGCCATTCCTGTCTGCGTGCGCAGACGGCGGCATCAATAATATACCGCTTGATTCATACTAATGAATGAAAGGGAATGAGAGGCCCAGAGGAGACGCCACCGAGCGTGACTGGTTTGGAGATGCGCGCGGGTGCAGCGCGAGCCGCGCGCGATAAAGCCAGCTGGATCCGCCAGCATCAAAGAGCTGAACACACCACTTATTTTGCGGAGCTGCGTCTTCACGATTTTGGGAAATCCAAACAAGCTGGTCCGCTTCTTCCTGGGCTTCAGGGGAGGCGCCATGCTCTCCTGGTCGCTTTTTGCCGGGGGATCGCTGCTCCCGTGCAGTTGGCGGCTCTCTATTTCTGGCATGCCTGCTGTCTCCGGCCTCGTGGCTCTGCACAGCTTCGGGCTCGCGAGCGCACCGCCGAGAGAAGGCGGAGGGGGTCTCGGAGAAAACTAGGAAAGGATCAAACATTTGTATGAATCAGTAAGTGCTCAGTAATTATTATTTCAGTATTTAACAAGACCGCTCCTGCACTGTCCTCGTGTCTCTGTGTGCACACGTCAGTCCTTGCAGAGACCTGCACTTGCGAGTGTCGTCGTTTGTGTTTACCCGAGGAGTTCACTTCTAGAAAGGGCCTGGTCTCCCCTACCGGCCAGAGTGAGGGCCCTGCTGTCTCCAACGGGCGTCCGAGCCGCCTCTCCAGGGCATCGACCCTCTCTCACACTCTCGCGCCCCTTCTCATCTCTTCCCATCCCCTATCTCTACCATGCTCTCTTTCCCTCATACTCGCCCCTCGTACTCGTTCCCGCCCCTGTTATTGGCTGCAATGGCCGGACGATATTTTGGGTTTCTTGGTAGCATAAAGTTCATGGCATCGAGGCGCTATGAGTTGAAGCCCCATTTTGTGAGGAAGGTCCCATGTTAGAAGGGGGCGACAGATATATTTCTATGTTTCTGCTCCAGGAACAAGATTCCGAGGAGCCCCCCGCATATTATCTGGTTGATGCCATGGCATAATTTCATGTACATTTCTTTTATTAAGATAATTTTTTTTAAAATCAGGATGCGACGGGTTACACCTCTGCAGTGAGATGCATGTGAGATTGCAGATACCCCTGGCTTTCGGGAGAGTTGTCTCCCTATGTAAAGCATTTGATCCCCAAGGCAGTATAACGTTTCTCGCTACTGTGGCAATAAACTGAAATCTGACCTTTGCACTTTAAGTATATTATTACAGTGGTCTAAATCACCGGCGTTACCCTACATATTGGTTATAGGATTATTGTAACTGACACAATCAAGTCTACTTCTAAAATAATGACTGCTTCCGCAATCACCGGAAGTTACCATAAGAACAAGCAGAAATGTAACAAGCATTTGCAATGCAATAGGTCTCGCATTTACGCTGAGTTGGAGCTATTAGCATTGTAATGACTAATGCCTTTTATTTATGTTTTGGTTTTTAAAACATAAATAAAAGGCATTGTCATTTACAATGCCAATAGCTTAAACTCGTGTAAATGCGAGACCTATTGCATTGCAAATGCTTGTTAAGCAGGGAGGTTGTTTCACATCTATTTCTCAGCAGATGGTGATTGTGTACAGGCTCTGCCCCTCTATAATCCTGTGTGCCAGGCCCAGTGGGAGAAGCAGTATTTACCCATTCATTTTTGCTTGCGGCGAGGTGTGAGCACCTGAGGAGGATTTCACGTAATTTATGCCCCACTTCGTCCTCCGTTGCGTTGAAGCGCTCTGAGATCACAGGAGCTTTTGTTATCACTAATTTGCGTGCAATACCACAGTTTTATAAAGCACCTGCATATACCTGCGTAGCACTTTTGCCTGGTTGTTGTCCTTCGCTCCAGCCTGTATACATCCCAGGTGTTGTTTTTGAGGTGTTTAGTGACATTTAAACCCTAAGACTTTTTCTTTTAGCTCCTCTGCACTAAGCCCCCTTTTGTGGTGCATTATGATGGCTGCAGCGAGCATGAGTCAACCTCCATCATTCCTTAATGAGAATGGAGAGCCAGAAATAAATTGGAAAGACTGGGTCAAAGTTTTTGAATCTTATCTGATTGCAATTGGGGGTGAACGGTTCTCTCCGTTGCGTAAACAGCACATTTTACTGCATAATTTGGGAGTATATGGTCGGAAAATCTACGAAACCCTGCCAGAACCAGAGAATAATGGAGAAGGGGAAGCGGGAGCATTGGACATTTTTGCAAGCACTATGGCCAAATTAGAAATTCATTTTGGAGACAAGATAAACATGGTGTTGGAGCGTCATAGGTTCTTCTGCAGGACACAAGGGAAACTGGAGTCTGTCAGCAATTACATTGTGAAAATGTAAAATCTGAATCTCTCGTTTTTTAATTAAGCTGTTCTTCATCCATTTTCACTCCTGTCCTGTTTTCAGCCTGGCTCTATCCTTGACACCGCACCTGCATCAACATTGGTAAAGAACATAGATTGAGACATTGTAGGCTGCGTAAACATGCAAAGTCAGCACAAAAGAACAGCTGATGTCTGCACTGGGTTTCGTGTGCTTGTTAAGCAATGGTAAAGTCTTAGATAAAGTTTACTCAGATAGCCTATCTTGTTGTGCAGCTTCAGGACGCAACAGTTACACAAGGCACCAAGGTTGTTGATTCTTACCGATTGTCTCATTTGTATGTTCTTCCCAAAGCTCTATTTACCTCTGGGCGTTCCTTGTCTATGATCTTCACTATAAAAACTCATGTAACCATCATTCAGTGTGTTCTCTCCTTGGGTATCTTGATGGTACTTGTCGGATGGAGACCCATTCATGAATGCTTAATAAATAACCTATGGTTTGACTTCGCTCCAGTGTCGTTTCCTCCTTACTTGTTAAAGAACCCGTGGCGAAGTGGTGATCCCTGCACCAGCAGGTTATTAATTAATCTGCTCCACAACATCGCGGCCTTAAGAGGCCTGAGTCAATTATGTGACTTTGAGAACTCTAACTGATTCCCTTATAAGGGACCAGCTGGTACGCTGCACCAATAATTTGCGCATACAAGAAAAATTGCTGGCCAAAAATCCTTCTCTCCGGGAGGCAGTTACCATTGCCCAATCTGTGCATCAAGGAAATGAAATCCCCTACTGAGTTGGTTGCCAACGTAAAGGAGTATGTAGAAGAAACCGAGGTCTGTAAAGTCAAAGGGAAGGAAAGTATACAGAACAAAATGCACCTTAATGAGAGGAAACTCAGATGTTACAGATGTGGCAGCAGCAACCATCTAGCTAACAATACTCAGTGCCCAGCTAGAAATGTGACATGTAAGAATTGCAATATTAGGGGGCATTTTGCAAGAGTATGTAGAGAATATGACCCCAACAACAGAGAGGTTGGGGAAAAGAAGGAAGTTCTATAAAAGAAGTTAGTTATGTCTCTCCTAGTGAAAGAAAGTTTGTCTTCCAGGTAAAAGACACAGTGGGAAGTATAAATATCAATTATCCAAAATGTGATGTTATGCCTAATAAGAAGGTTGTCACCATGTATGCTGATTCTTGCTCGCCATTTACTTTGTTGAACCATGCAGATTTTGTAAACATGAAAGTTGATGGAAATGTGTTCCTAGAAAAGCCTGATATTTCTCTCACAGGTTATACCAAACAACCCATACCACTCATGGGAATGAGAAAAATGCACATTGAATTCAAAGGAAGGAATACGGAGGGGAAGGTGTACATTGTTGAAACAGGATCTAACTTATTGGGATGGCAACATCAGAAAGAGTTGGGCATAATCATTGATCCCAATAACCACGAACAAGTGCTTGTCCTGGATGAAACACTAATCGGAGCAAGTATATGTGAGGAATTCCCAAAGTTATTTTCAGAAAATCTTGGTCTTCTCCATGATTTCCAACATAAAATTAAACTTAAATCTAATGCTAGACCAACTGTACACAAGCTTCGCCCAGTACCTCATTTAATGAAGGAACCTTTAGAGAAGGAGTTGGAGAGATTGTGCAATATGGGCGTCATCCAACCCATTGACCCGTCCGAATGGTTGGCCCCAATTGTCATTGCATCTAAGGCCAGTGGGGACGGAATTTGTTTATGCGTAGACTTGCGCAGCCTCAATGAAAACATCTGGGTTGAGAGACACCCGCTCCCCAACATAAATGAAATGCTCAGTACCATGGGACCAGCTAAGTTCTTTAGCTTTATTGACCTCTCCATGGCCTACCACCAGGTAGATCTTCACCCCGACTCTAGACTGCTCACAGCCTTCATCACCCCACAAAGAGCGTACATGTTCCAAAGAATGCTGTTCGGTCTGGCTTCGGCGGTCTTCCAAAAGATAATGCAACAAGTCCTGAGAGACGTAAGCAACACCATGTGTTTCCAGGACAACATCCTTGTGTACGGACAGACCGCCGAGGCCCATGACCAGTCCCTCAGGGATGTTTTCAAAAGGCTGATGGATGCAGGTTCCGCCGAGGCCCATGACCAGTCCCTCAGGGATGTTTTCAAAAGGCTGATGGATGCAGGTTTGACAGTAAAGAAATCTAAGTGCCAGATCAGAGTGGAGTCAGTAGAGTACCTGGGGTACTCCATTTCAGAAAATGGTTTTTGACCAAAAGACAACTTGTTGAAGGCGTTGAGAGAGGCCCCGTAAGAGCAAGGATGAGTTGAAATCACTCTTAGGGTTACTAGAGTATATGGCAAAATACATAAAAAACTTCTCAGAGAAATGTGAACATTTACGTGAACTTTTGAAGAAAAACAAGGAGGTTGAGTGGCAAGAGAAACACAGGTGCACTGTAGATGCATTGAAAGAGGAAATCATCAATTCTCCGGCGTTGGGCACATTTGACCCAAGGAAAAAAAACATTCTTACCACAGACGCCTCTAACAAAGGCTTGGGAGCGACCCTCTCTCAAAAAGAAGGCAACGAGGAAAAAATCATTGCTTTTGCCTCCCGCTGCCTTACCAAAGCAGAGAGCAACTATTCTGTAGTGGAGAAGGAAGCCCTAGCATATTACTGGGCGGTGAAACACTTTAAGGTCTTCCTGTGGGGGTGAATTTCACTATCTGCACAGACCACAAGCATCTTACCTTCATGTTCACGGTTAAAGGCATGGAACACGGCACACCCCGCATTTATAAATGGATATTAGGACTTGAGAATTTCTGCTTTAGGGTGGAGTATGTTCCAGGGAGAAAAACAAAATTGCAGACTTCTTGTCCCATTCACCGTTACAATGTGAACAGTGTGAAGAAGTGCTAGACAGTCCCATTCTAGCCTTGACCGATCCTGCATTAACAGAAGAAGAGTGGGGTAAAGGCATGGAAGAAGATAAAGGGCTGTGTAAACTAAAGGAGATGATGGTAAAAGGGTGGCCCAGCAAATGCAGTGAGGTTGATGAGGAAATCAGAGACTTTTGGGAGGTCAGGTTTGAATTGAGCACCATAGGAGGGAAGGTTTTTCGCAACAATAAAATTGTACCTCCAGAAGGGTTGAGAAAGAAAATTGTGGAACTAGCCCACGAAGGACACCTGGGGCGGAGCATAACAAAGAACAGGGTTAGAGTGAACTTCTGGTTTCCCAAGATGGACTCCCTGGTTGAACAAATGGTAAAGGACTGTCACAGCTGTGCAAAAAGTGACAAGTCGAGGACTACCACAGACCCCCGTTGTCCCCGGTAGAGGTACCCCTCAAACCATGAAGCAAACTGGCCATGGACATAATTGGGCCAATGCACAGAAAGTTCATGTTGGTACTGGTTGATTACACCTCACACTGGATCTCACACAAGTTCGTCCATGGGGTCAACACTAATGCTGTCTTAGATTTCCTCAAGGACGTATTCTCACGGGAGGGAATTCCATCTACCCTTGTCACTGACAATGGGGTACAGTTTACTTCCCAACTTATGAAGGACTTTCTAGTAAATCTTAATATCAAACACGACAGAACTTCACTGTATTGCCCTAAGGCAAACAGCCTAGTTGAAAGAGCCAATAGGCTTATCAAAGAACACATACAACTAGCTGTGGTAAATGGTCATGAAGTTGAGTCATCCTTACGGGATCGCTTATGGGCCTACCACATGTCACCCAACATCATCACGAGGGTGTCCCCGTTTGTTGCCCTCAGAGGAAGAGAACCCTGTACAAAGTTTAACCCCACCTGGTTGAGGGGTGGTAAGGCAGTTGAGTCCAATCTTAAGGAAGCTGGGAAAAAACGAAGATTACACCAAAACAAATACACGGAGTGGTACGATGGTAAGAAGGGGGCGAAAGATCCCAAATGGAGGGTAGGAGATTGGGTACAAGTCAAAAGGAATGTAAAAGACAATCAGCGCAATAGCAATTGTTACGCTCCTTGTCGTGTAGCCAAGTCCTACAACAATGTGGTACTACTGGAGAATGGACAAACGTGGAGTTGTGACAGGATCGTCAAATGCAGTTATGTTTAACCATGTAATGTTGAGGAGGTGTGTTGTAATCTCTTTTCCTGTACTTGGTAGGTCCCCTCTACCGCTGCCCCTGTTCCCCAGTGGACTTTCCCTTGGGAGTCTACCTTAGAATGTTGGGAATCCACAGCGATGTTTCGGAGAGTGGATGGCTAATAAAGAGCACTTGAAGATCTTACCTCGTTTCTCTTCATTACTTTTCAACACTCTTCATTATCCTAACCTTGCCAAAAGGGTTCATTTGGGTAGAAAGCAATTCTTATTATTAAAGAGAACCCCTAACAATGATGTTATGTTTTAAATTCTGAATTTGTGCTTTTCCAAAATAAGGACTCTTAAACTATATTGCCTACCAGTATCGATGACATGTCACTCCTACACTACACCTTGAAGTCCTGTCTGATGTAACATTTCCCATACACTGATTTACACACATATGATTGTCTCTGTGCAATGTGTGTGTGATGTAAAGTGCTCTGACACCTAACACTGGTATGAGTGGTGCTATAAAACTAAATGAATCCAAGAGACAGTGGTTATGGAGACTTGAGGGGCACTGTTAAAGGGTGCTAGTGAGGGAATCCGTGGCAGAGGTGGTCATTGGGGGCGCCAATAAACATTGTTGCACAGGGCACCACCAGTGCTAAAGCCGGCGCTGGGTTTGTGTACACATTCAATGACTAATCACCATTACGGAGTCGCCGGGACTGAGGCCATGGCACTTCTCCTGATAAAGCAGGGCAGTAGCCTCGCCAGTCTGGCGAGACACAGATTGCACCACATCAGCCATTTCTTTACAGTTATCAAGAATCAGGTCATCTGTAATGTTCACAAGCACATTTG
Source organism: Calotriton arnoldi (assembly GCA_963921515.1). NCBI lineage: Eukaryota > Metazoa > Chordata > Amphibia > Caudata > Salamandridae > Calotriton > Calotriton arnoldi. Next base: position 941,857 of record CAWUFW010004672.1, read on the forward strand.
CAGGTACTATTGGCTGTTTCACAATCCTTCCCATGATGATCCCATGGGGCGACAATCCTGTTCTCCTGTCTAAAGTACTTCAGAGACTCCTCAACACAAGAGGCAATGCCTCAGGCCACTTCAGAGTTGTGGAAGCACACACTTTTGACAATCTGGATTTTAACATTCCATTGACTTGCTCCACAATTCCGGAAGCCTCTGGATGGTAACTGCAATGTAGTCTCTGTTCAACTTGTAATGCTGCACCTTCAGGACCTCAGTGTTAAAATGAGTTCCTCGGTCTGACTCCAGAGAAGTCGGAAAGCCAAAACGCGGTATCTCCCTCAACAAGAGCTTGGCCACTGTGAGACTGTCATTTCACCGAGTCGGGTAAGCTTCCACCCACTGTGAGAAGATGCACACAATCACTAGGACATATCTCAATCCATTACAAACAGGCATCTCAATAAAGTCCATTTGCATTCTGCTGAAGGGACCTCCAGATCTCTCTACGTGACTCATTGTTACTGGGGTTTTATTTCCTGCATTCTGTTGCTGGCACACCATGCATCTGTGACACAAGCTTTCGGCCATCAGTCTGAATTTGGGGTTAAACCAAGTTTGTCTGAAAAGACGCACCATGGCATCCCTTCCTACATGTGCGGGACCATGATAATGTCTTGCCATAGGTGGTAACAAACTGTCTGGTAGCACTGGCCTTCCATCTGTTGAAACCCAAACTTCATCTCTTTTGACACAACCTGCTCTGATCCACCCTTGCTGTTCTGCTTCTGGCACTTCTTCCTGTAACCTTTTTCACTTCTTCCCAAGTATAAACAGCAGAAAACAACAAATTTCAATCTGTGACATCTGAACTTTCATTGATGTACTCCCCATTAAAGGTGCATGAATTCAGTGCGCAGTACCGAGCAGTTTCGTCTGCATATTTGTTGCTGAGTGTCACATAATCTGTACCTGATCCGTGGGCAGCAAACTTCACTACGGCAATCTGGTCAGCAGTGGCGGCTGCTGACATTTGAAAGTGGTGAGGCGTAAAAGTCGTGGATGAGTGCTACATTGCGATAAATGTTTGAAAAAAAGAATGGGCAAATGGAGCATTTTAAGGCAAAATTGAGAGAGCATTAACATTTATAAAGCAATTGTGACTCTGTAAACTTGAAATAGTTAAACACATAACAAACTACCCCATATCCTTCTGCATTAAATATGTTCAACAGTTACTGTGGTGTGCAAATCCGTTTTATTAGCTCTAGTGAACAAGTGAGTCCTGTGAAGTGAGGCTCAGGCATGGACTTGACCGTATGATGCGGCGGGTAACAGAATGAATATGCATGTCCACGCCACGTCTGCACTAAGCTGGTTTCACATCTGTCCGTGCATTGACTTGGGTGGCTTTTAAGTACTACAGTAATGCTCCAGTCCAGTGGTAGGATTCTGATACACTTCTCTAACCTAGAATTTACTACCATCTAAATAGGTGATTGCATCCTTGTGTTATGTAACTAGTGCTCAGGTAAAATGCTCCAGTACTTTCGGGTCGAGTATACGCTATATAAAACTGCAAAAAAAAAAATATATATATATTTTTAAATAGTTTAACCTCCTGTGTTTGCCCCATGCATGCTTGGTTGACATGTGGTGCACAATTGCATTGGCATCCCTAGCACAGAGACTGCAATGGAAAGAGGAGTCCAAGGGCTGCTACGATTGGGTCTATTCTACAAAAGCTCCAATTTCAGAAATGCATTGTGAGGAAAATGCATGCACTACCTCGCACAACTATGACATCTTAGTCTTTCAAAAGCTCACTAAATCAGCTTTTTAAACATTAGTTGAACATGAGATCACTGCCAAAGACTTTCTCTCCACATTATGTAAGCGCCACAGCACTACCAACTTTTGGATGTGGGAAACCAAGATCAAATCGCGGCCTTGGCTCATCCTAATTTCGGGCAAATTGCTTTTCCTATTCTCTTAAAAATGAAAAATTTAGCCTTCTTTGCGCTGTGATTAAGCAGTAGAAGGTTTCAAGAGCCAAATTTTTACTTTGATTCACGGGCTGACAACCGGTATAGTTTACAACGCACGCCATTCATCCAGAGTCTTAAAAAACACCTAGGAGCTCACAGGCAGGGCTCTCCTGATTTCTCGATTGTACCTGCCGGTTGTCACACCACGCAGACAATTTAAGCACAATATAAGCACTGGGACTGGTGGCAGAATTAATGAAGGTGGGAGAATGAGCCTGTAGATTTAATTAAGGTGTCCCACTTGACCAAATTGAGTGATCCTGTGCACTCCTCTTCTCATGAAGCTGTCAAAATTGGCAATGCGTTTAAACTAATTTAACTAGTTTCAATGTATTAAAATCTAAAAAGACGTAATCACCTCACCTCCTTTCATGATATTACTTTGAAATAGAACACATTCTAGACGAATTATTCATGTTACACACAAATCAACATAGGCCAAGGCACGCTCTTTCTTGATGAGGATAGCACAGGCGCGCGTAGTTGTATAATAAAACAAAAGTGTTTTCACCCATGTCGAGATCCGGTGCTCCCTTATGGCTGGCGAGGCAGGAGGAGTGATGAGAGTTCCCTAGTTTGGATCAGGTTTGGACCAGGGGCTCCGGATGTTCCTTCCTGCTGCCGCTGCTTGTGCCCGGATTATGTGAGGGGAGTGAGGGGCGAGGGGACGTCCGGTCTGGAGCTGCATGGTAGCGCGAGTGGCTGCGTTGCTGGCCTGCTTGCAGGGGACGCTGGCTCTTCCTGCTCTGCCTATATCGGGTAGAGGTTGCCACGCGAGCCTGACCTGAGTGGTGATTCTGATGGGCAGATGTGAACATTGATGTCGCCCATTTGTTTTGTTTTGCTTTGATGCTGTTGTTTAGCATCCGTGTTGTCCCCATGCTGCAGAAACTGAAGAGGGGCGCCCCCTTCCCTTGGCCTCCATGTCCTGCAGGTCATGGAAAGTGACAGAGGACTATGTCCCAGAGAAGCCTGATACAGTGAAAGAGTCACAGGACTACTCTCTAGATTGGAGCTATCATGGCAGCCATCTTAGATTGGTCAATATATTGCAAGCACCCACATATATAAGTCTAATTACACACCAAAATTAGCCCTTTTTAAGATAGAGAGCTTTCGCTCTCAGGAACACAATGGAGCGTTAAACTGGTCGGCGCCACAGATTTCCAAGTCATCTAAGGAAGATAGAAACCTCATCACTGTACTTTCAACAACCAAGGAAGCACACTAGTTAAGATTCCTCTATATTCATCCTTCTGCTACAAGATTGACATAACAATAGAAGATTAATAATAATAAGATCAGAAATTATTACTCATAATCATCACAGGGTCCCATCTGAAACCTGAAGGAAGGAATTCCTACTCAATTTCGTACCCCCCTAATCTCTCTAAAAATGCCTCCAAAGCTTTTAAACATAACCTACTTAGAAGAAACCCAGAAACCTTAATTTTAGACCCCTCCTTCAACATAAAAAAGGCGCTATTATTAACGACCTTATATTCTTCACTTCTAAAATGGCTAAATGGCGCAATACCCTAAATAATCTGCTGAAGGTACAGGAACTGAGGAACATTCCTTATGGCACTAAGATGCTAATAACACCCTCTCGAAAATTAAGAGCAACACTAAGTATAACATGCTACAAAAATGGCACGATTCTCACTCAAGCCGCCAACAAAGATCTGGAACGATTCGACGAATACTTCTCAACCTTAAAAGAACACGTTCTTAACAGCCCTCCCTCAAGAATCCGACCAAATAACAATTTGCAAGCCATCTCCCCACACAGGAATCAATCTGCTTTGATAGAAAACTTCATCGCTAATGAACCCCAACAGTTGAATCAATCTGTTTTGATAGAAAACATCATTGCTAATGAGCTCCAACAGTCGAAACAGGATTCCAGAAGCTCCAAAGCTATGAGTAACAGCCCACATCTATCTAAATCTACATTATCCCCCACTAACCACAGAGACTTTAGCTCCAAATCAAGCCCCAACACCGGTTCCAACCCTCTACTGGAAACAGTCATTAGGATGGAGTCAACAGTCTTTGACCAGGATAACTGGAGATGTATTCATAGGACCGCCACTAAGAAACGCGAAGCAGCAGCAAGATATAAGGAAATATGCACAGAAAAGCCTAACAGTAGCTCCAATCCACCAGAGTCAATTTATGCCAGCATACCAACAGGGTTACCCATACAACCGCCTATCACTCCTCAACCTAGAATGGAGTCTGAAAATCTCAGTGCCCCTCACCCAATGATGGAGCTTGATAAACTCAGCTCGCAATCCATCAAGACGTATAAAGCCATGCAATTCGCTATCAGAGATATGAAGAACCTTCTACTCTTATCTGAAAAATGTGTATCAAAATTGGAACTCCTACAGAAATCCACTCACGAAACCCAGAATAAAGTAAAATCTATCCCAATGGTAGCGGCAAACAGACTATTCCGTCCTCGTGATCAACTTAGTTATCTGAAAGACAATGAGATACAAACCGTTTTGCTATCCTATGAACCAGCCCCCTTCCTCCGACTAAATTAGATGAACACAGTAATCAGTCAGTCCCAACTAACGCATGCAGAATTGCAAAGACTAGCAATAGAATTCTAAATTTGAACAACCTAAAAAATGTGTTAATAATTCCCGAAAAGCAAGACTCGCCAACGATCAAACCACAGAAACACATTTGGTGTATACTACTAAACTGTCGATCAGCAAAGAAACATGCTGCAGACATAGCCGACCTCATACTAAGCCAGGAAATCGACGTAACTATACTAACAGAATCATGGCTATCTGACTCTTCTTCCCCATGCCTAGATCTATTAGTCCCCCGAACTAGTGCATTATGAGACTAGACAGGCCAAACAAAAGGGAGGAGGCATCGCCTGTATACATAGATCTGACATTGCCATTACGAAAATACAATCTGACCCCCTAGAGTCTTGTAAATATCTCGGTATGTCCTTAAGATCCTCTGACAATCAAAATTGCAAACTTCACACGTTCTACCACCCCCAGGCAAAAATACCAGGTTCATAGACCAGCTGACAGAAATCATCACATCAAACTCTACTCCTCATTCCAATGATATTTTCTTAGGAGATTTCAATCTTCATTGGGAGGATCATACTGACAATCAGATCAATCTACTCAAAGCCTTCCTCGAAGATCCAAGAATGTCATCTACCAACCCACTCCAAAGGCTCTACCTTAGACTGATATATAGCTAATATTGGGATTTTCGGAACTTATCTTTTCCACACTTTATTTCATTTCCTACCTATAGACTTTCCCGTACGATCTTTATGAATATTGGTCTGTTAATGTGAAGGCTCTTACTAAACTTTGTAAAGAATTATGATTATGAATGTGTATCTCAGTGTAATTGTTCATTAGTCGCAATATAATATTGTATTTATTATAATATGTCATGTTGGTTCAAAAGTATATATTTTGTGTTTTCAGATTAAATTGTGGCAATTCTGACGAAAGCGCACATTGCGCCGAAACGCGCGTCGAAGACTTAACTTCTGCCACATTTTGGGTCTTTTTAATTGTATTTTTATGAAAATTAATTATGTTTGGAATAAATATGGTTTTTTATGTCATTAAATTTGTATTTTAATATAATGAATGTGTTAACATGAACTCAAATAATTGAAGATTAAATAATTTCATTTAAATATACTGTGCAATTTGATCTTTTACACTGAGTCCATTAATATTGGTTTATATATTAAACTGTTTGGTTGCCTAGGAATTTATTTTCTACTGTCTACCTTAGACTGGATCATAGCTAAAGAAAAGCTATCGATAAAATTGAAATCATCCCCTGCCATTGGTCTGATAATCCCATCATTACCTTCCAAATACCCTTCATAAAAACAAAAACCTCTCCACAACCAATAAAACCCAGAAAATGGATTCGTGACACTAGAGGACTCAATATGGATAAAGTTGCAGCACGCTGTGAGACAGAATTGCAACCTCCTAATAATATTGTTGACGTCAGTGACCTCACGGAGTATTACAACAATACAATGTTGAGTATTATTGAGGACATAGCCCCGTTAAAATTAAGCTGTTCTTCATCCATTTTCACTCCTGTTTTCAGCCTGGCTCTATCCTTGACACCGCACCTGCATCAACATTGGTAAAGAACATAGATTGAGACATTGTAGGCTGCGTAAACATGCAAAGTCAGCACAAAAGAACAGCTGATGTCTGCACTGGGTTTCGTGTGCTTGTTAAGCAATGGTAAAGTCTTAGATAAAGTTTACTCAGATAGCCTATCTTGTTGTGCAGCTTCAGGACGCAACAGTTACACAAGGCACCAAGGTTGTTGATTCTTACCGATTGTCTCATTTGTATGTTCTTCCCAAAGCTCTATTTACCTCTGGGCGTTCCTTGTCTATGATCTTCACTATAAAAACTCATGTAACCATCATTCAGTGTGTTCTCTCCTTGGGTATCTTGATGGTACTTGTCGGATGGAGACCCATTCATGAATGCTTAATAAATAACCTATGGTTTGACTTCGCTCCAGTGTCGTTTCCTCCTTACTTGTTAAAGAACCCGTGGCGAAGTGGTGATCCCTGCACCAGCAGGTTATTAATTAATCTGCTCCACAACATCGCGGCCTTAAGAGGCCTGAGTCAATTATGTGACTTTGAGAACCTAACTGATTCCCTTATAAGGGACCAGCTGGTACGCTGCACCAATAATTTGCGCATACAAGAAAAATTGCTGGCCAAAAATCCTTCTCTCCGGGAGGCAGTTACCATTGCCCAATCTGTGCATCAAGGAAATGAAATCCCCTACTGAGTTGGTTGCCAACGTAAAGGAGTATGTAGAAGAAACCGAGGTCTGTAAAGTCAAAGGGAAGGAAAGTATACAGAACAAAATGCACCTTAATGAGAGGAAACTCAGATGTTACAGATGTGGCAGCAGCAACCATCTAGCTAACAATACTCAGTGCCCAGCTAGAAATGTGACATGTAAGAATTGCAATATTAGGGGGCATTTTGCAAGAGTATGTAGAGAATATGACCCCAACAACAGAGAGGTTGGGGGAAAAGAAGGAAGTTCTATAAAAGAAGTTAGTTATGTCTCTCCTAGTGAAAGAAAGTTTGTCTTCCAGGTAAAAGACACAGTGGGAAGTATAAATATCAATTATCCAAAATGTGATGTTATGCCTAATAAGAAGGTTGTCACCATGTATGCTGATTCTTGCTCGCCATTTACTTTGTTGAACCATGCAGATTTTGTAAACATGAAAGTTGATGGAAATGTGTTCCTAGAAAAGCCTGATATTTCTCTCACAGGTTATACCAAACAACCCATACCACTCATGGGAATGAGAAAAATGCACATTGAATTCAAAGGAAGGAATACGGAGGGGAAGGTGTACATTGTTGAAACAGGATCTAACTTATTGGGATGGCAACATCAGAAAGAGTTGGGCATAATCATTGATCCCAATAACCACGAACAAGTGCTTGTCCTGGATGAAACACTAATCGGAGCAAGTATATGTGAGGAATTCCCAAAGTTATTTTCAGAAAATCTTGGTCTTCTCCATGATTTCCAACATAAAATTAAACTTAAATCTAATGCTAGACCAACTGTACACAAGCTTCGCCCAGTACCTCATTTAATGAAGGAACCTTTAGAGAAGGAGTTGGAGAGATTGTGCAATATGGGCGTCATCCAACCCATTGACCCGTCCGAATGGTTGGCCCCAATTGTCATTGCATCTAAGGCCAGTGGGGACGGAATTTGTTTATGCGTAGACTTGCGCAGCCTCAATGAAAACATCTGGGTTGAGAGACACCCGCTCCCCAACATAAATGAAATGCTCAGTACCATGGGACCAGCTAAGTTCTTTAGCTTTATTGACCTCTCCATGGCCTACCACCAGGTAGATCTTCACCCCGACTCTAGACTGCTCACAGCCTTCATCACCCCACAAAGAGCGTACATGTTCCAAAGAATGCTGTTCGGTCTGGCTTCGGCGGTCTTCCAAAAGATAATGCAACAAGTCCTGAGAGACGTAAGCAACACCATGTGTTTCCAGGACAACATCCTTGTGTACGGACAGACCGCCGAGGCCCATGACCAGTCCCTCAGGGATGTTTTCAAAAGGCTGATGGATGCAGGTTCCGCCGAGGCCCATGACCAGTCCCTCAGGGATGTTTTCAAAAGGCTGATGGATGCAGGTTTGACAGTAAAGAAATCTAAGTGCCAGATCAGAGTGGAGTCAGTAGAGTACCTGGGGTACTCCATTTCAGAAAATGGTTTTTGACCAAAAGACAACTTGTTGAAGGCGTTGAGAGAGGCCCCGTAAGAGCAAGGATGAGTTGAAATCACTCTTAGGGTTACTAGAGTATATGGCAAAATACATAAAAAACTTCTCAGAGAAATGTGAACATTTACGTGAACTTTTGAAGAAAAACAAGGAGGTTGAGTGGCAAGAGAAACACAGGTGCACTGTAGATGCATTGAAAGAGGAAATCATCAATTCTCCGGCGTTGGGCACATTTGACCCAAGGAAAAAAACATTCTTACCACAGACGCCTCTAACAAAGGCTTGGGAGCGACCCTCTTCAAAAAGAAGGCAACGAGGAAAAAATCATTGCTTTTGCCTCCCGCTGCCTTACCAAAGCAGAGAGCAACTATTCTGTAGTGGAGAAGGAAGCCCTAGCATATTACTGGGCGGTGAAACACTTTAAGGTCTTCCTGTGGGGGTGAATTTCACTATCTGCACAGACCACAAGCATCTTACCTTCATGTTCACGGTTAAAGGCATGGAACACGGCACACCCCGCATTTATAAATGGATATTAGGACTTGAGAATTTCTGCTTTAGGGTGGAGTATGTTCCAGGGGAGAAAAACAAAATTGCAGACTTCTTGTCCCATTCACCGTTACAATGTGAACAGTGTGAAGAAGTGCTAGACAGTCCCATTCTAGCCTTGACCGATCCTGCATTAACAGAAGAAGAGTGGGGTAAAGGCATGGAAGAAGATAAAGGGCTGTGTAAACTAAAGGAGATGATGGTAAAAGGGTGGCCCAGCAAATGCAGTGAGGTTGATGAGGAAATCAGAGACTTTTGGGAGGTCAGGTTTGAATTGAGCACCATAGGAGGGAAGGTTTTTCGCAACAATAAAATTGTACCTCCAGAAGGGTTGAGAAAGAAAATTGTGAAACTAGCCCACGAAGGACACCTGGGGCGGAGCATAACAAAGAACAGGGTTAGAGTGAACTTCTGGTTTCCCAAGATGGACTCCCTGGTTGAACAAATGGTAAAGGACTGTCACAGCTGTGCAAAAAGTGACAAGTCGAGGACTACCCACAGACCCCCGTTGTCCCCGGTAGAGGTACCCCTCAAACCATGAAGCAAACTGGCCATGGACATAATTGGGCCAATGCACAGAAAGTTCATGTTGGTACTGGTTGATTACACCTCACACTGGATCTCACACAAGTTCGTCCATGGGGTCAACACTAATGCTGTCTTAGATTTCCTCAAGGACGTATTCTCACGGGAGGGAATTCCATCTACCCTTGTCACTGACAATGGGGTACAGTTTACTTCCCAACTTATGAAGGACTTTCTAGTAAATCTTAATATCAAACACGACAGAACTTCACTGTATTGCCCTAAGGCAAACAGCCTAGTTGAAAGAGCCAATAGGCTTATCAAAGAACACATACAACTAGCTGTGGTAAATGGTCATGAAGTTGAGTCATCCTTACGGGATCGCTTATGGGCCTACCACATGTCACCCAACATCATCACGAGGGTGTCCCCGTTTGTTGCCCTCAGAGGAAGAGAACCCTGTACAAAGTTTAACCCCACCTGGTTGAGGGGTGGTAAGGCAGTTGAGTCCAATCTTAAGGAAGCTGGGAAAAAACGAAGATTACACCAAAACAAATACACGGAGTGGTACGATGGTAAGAAGGGGGCGAAAGATCCCAAATGGAGGGTAGGAGATTGGGTACAAGTCAAAAGGAATGTTAAAGACAATCAGCGCAATAGCAATTGTTACGCTCCTTGTCGTGTAGCCAAGTCCTACAACAATGTGGTACTACTGGAGAATGGACAAACGTGGAGTTGTGACAGGATCGTCAAATGCAGTTATGTTTAACCATGTAATGTTGAGGAGGTGTGTTGTAATCTCTTTTCCTGTACTTGGTAGGTCCCCTCTACCGCTGCCCCTGTTCCCCAGTGGACTTTCCCTTGGGAGTCTACCTTAGAATGTTGGGAATCCACAGCGATGTTTCGGAGAGTGGATGGCTAATAAAGAGCACTTGAAGATCTTACCTCGTTTCTCTTCATTACTTTTCAACACTCTTCATTATCCTAACCTTGCCAAAAGGGTTCATTTGGGTAGAAAGCAATTCTTATTATTAAAGAGAACCCCTAACAATGATGTTATGTTTTAAATTCTGAATTTGTGCTTTTCCAAAATAAGGACTCTTAAACTATATTGCCTACCAGTATCGATGACATGTCACTCCTACACTACACCTTGAAGTCCTGTCTGATGTAACATTTCCCATACACTGATTTACACACATATGATTGTCTCTGTGCAATGTGTGTGTGATGTAAAGTGCTCTGACACCTAACACTGGTATGAGTGGTGCTATAAAACTAAATGAATCCAAGAGACAGTGGTTATGGAGACTTGAGGGGCACTGTTAAAGGGTGCTAGTGAGGGAATCCGTGGCAGAGGTGGTCATTGGGGGCGCCAATAAACATTGTTGCACAGGGCACCACCAGTGCTAAAGCCGGCGCTGGGTTTGTGTACACATTCAATGACTAATCTCCTGTAGAAGCATCTACATGTAAGTCCTTCTCATCTAGTGCAGGTAAACTATTACTAGTAGGATTGGGCTTTTGATGTACGTGAGTGTGCTTAAGCTCATCATCATGTAGGTGGTGTGTCAAGCTTAGAATTATATGCAAGATAACTAATACTATTGTGGCAACAGCAAATACTCCTGCACATAAGCGCTTGTGTCTAAGGGATCTTGCGTCAGGTTCCAAGAGTTCTCTAAGGGCAGACCGTTAGCTTTAGAAGATTGCAGCAAATTTATTTCTCTCGTAGTTAGGTTTCTCTGGCACAGGCAGCAGATCACAGTTCTAATGTCTCTTTCAAAGCTTTTAATGTGCAACGTATTAAATGCGCAGTTCAAATTCACTTATGATCACTTCCAGTACAAGTTGAGTCAGTCTGCCTAGTGGCAATGCAATTTCACATCTCAGTTCAGTTACAAAGTTCACTTCAAGGAGGTTCAGGTGGATGCGAATTGTTATAGCAAAAGGTGCGAAACGCTCTCTCCCAATCATTGGCGGCCAAGTAAGTCCATTCAGGTGAGGAGTACCTCTGAGAGGGTATTCTCGCTCTTTTTGATTTCCTCACTATTGGCCCTTCTTCTTCACTGTCACCTTGGCCAGATTCATCAGCACCTTCTAGGATGGTACATGGCACATGCACTCACCTTGGCCAGATTTACCAGCACCTTCTAGGATGGTACGTGGCACATGCACTTCAGTCAGACAGCGCCTTCCTCTCTCTTGTCTTCTGGCCCATCAGTCTCCGGGTACAACTCATGTAACTATTGCACTTGGCCCTTCACCGGGGTCTGGATCTCTCATAGTCAACTGTACTTTGACCCTTCTGTACCGACAACAGTGGACTCTCTCGGACCCCCTCAGGCCAAACGAGTGCTGTCCCAGCAGTTTGCTGATCCCCAACCGCTTGACTAACCTGCTCCCTCTGTCTCCCTGTAGCCTCCGGCACATCAGGAACAGTTGCTGTTATATTATCAAAGGGACACAGGACTCTGAGAGTATAGGTGGCATGCACCCAATTCCGGAGACCTCCACACTGCACTGCAGTAGTGGTTACCAGAATCACTTGAAGGCCCACGCCAACGGGGCATCAAGCACGACTTGCGCATGTGCTTTTTCACCATTACGGAGTCGCCGGGACTGAGGCCATGGCACTTCTCCTGATAAAGCAGGGCAGTAGCCTCGCCAGTCTGGCGAGACACAGATTGCACCACATCAGCCATTTCTTTACAGTTATCAAGAATCAGGTCATCTGTAATGTTCACAAGCACATTTGCAGGTACTATTGGCTGTTTCACAATCCTTCCCATGATGATCCCATGGGGCGACAATCCTGTTCTCCTGTCTAAAGTACTTCAGAGACTCCTCAACACAAGAGGCAATGCCTCAGGCCACTTCAGAGTTGTGGAAGCACACACTTTTGACAATCTGGATTTTAACATTCCATTGACTTGCTCCACAATTCCGGAAGCCTCTGGATGGTAACTGCAATGTAGTCTCTGTTCAACTTGTAATGCTGCACCTTCAGGACCTCAGTGTTAAAATGAGTTCCTCGGTCTGACTCCAGAGAAGTCGGAAAGCCAAAACGCGGTATCTCCCTCAACAAGAGCTTGGCCACTGTGAGACTGTCATTTCACCGAGTCGGGTAAGCTTCCACCCACTGTGAGAAGATGCACACAATCACTAGGACATATCTCAATCCATTACAAACAGGCATCTCAATAAAGTCCATTTGCATTCTGCTGAAGGGACCTCCAGATCTCTCACGTGACTCATTGTTACTGGGGTTTTATTTCCTGCATTCTGTTGCTGGCACACCATGCATCTGTGACACAAGCTTTCGGCCATCAGTCTGAATTTGGGGTTAAACCAAGTTTGTCTGAAAAGACGCACCATGGCATCCCTTCCTACATGTGCGGGACCATGATAATGTCTTGCCATAGGTGGTAACAAACTGTCTGGTAGCACTGGCCTTCCATCTGTTGAAACCCAAACTTCATCTCTTTTGACACAACCTGCTCTGATCCACCCTTGCTGTTCTGCTTCTGGCACTTCTTCCTGTAACCTTTTTTCACTTCTTCCCAAGTATAAACAGCAGAAAACAACAAATTTCAATCTGTGACATCTGAACTTTCATTGATGTACTCCCCATTAAAGGTGCATGAATTCAGTGCGCAGTACCGAGCAGTTTCGTCTGCATATTTGTTGCTGAGTGTCACATAATCTGTACCTGATCCGTGGGCAGCAAACTTCACTACGGCAATCTGGTCAGCAGTGGCGGCTGCTGACATTTGAAAGTGGTGAGGCGTAAAAGTCGTGGATGAGTGCTACATTGCGATAAATGTTTGAAAAAAGAATGGGCAAATGGAGCATTTTAAGGCAAAATTGAGAGAGCATTAACATTTATAAAGCAATTGTGACTCTGTAAACTTGAAATAGTTAAACACATAACAAACTACCCCATATCCTTCTGCATTAAATATGTTCAACAGTTACTGTGGTGTGCAAATCCGTTTTATTAGCTCTAGTGAACAAGTGAGTCCTGTGAAGTGAGGCTCAGGCATGGACTTGACCGTATGATGCGGCGGGTAACAGAATGAATATGCACGTCCACGCCACGTCTGCACTAAGCTGGTTTCACATCTGTCCGTGCATTGACTTGGGTGGCTTTTAAGTACTACAGTAATGCTCCAGTCCAGTGGTAGGATTCTGATACACTTCTCTAACCTAGAATTTACTACCATCTAAATAGGTGATTGCATCCTTGTGTTATGTAACTAGTGCTCAGGTAAAATGCTCCAGTACTTTCGGGTCGAGTATACGCTATATAAAACTGCAAAAAAAAAAAATATATATATATTTTTAAATAGTTTAACCTCCTGTGTTTGCCCCATGCATGCTTGGTTGACATGTGGTGCACAATTGCATTGGCATCCCTAGCACAGAGACTGCAATGGAAAGAGGAGTCCAAGGGCTGCTACGATTGGGTCTATTCTACAAAAGCTCCAATTTCGAAATGCATTGTGAGGAAAATGCATGCACTACCTCGCACAACTATGACATCTTAGTCTTTCAAAAGCTCACTAAATCAGCTTTTTAAACATTAGTTGAACATGAGATCACTGCCAAAGACTTTCTCTCCACATTATGTAAGCGCCACAGCACTACCAACTTTTGGATGTGGGAAACCAAGATCAAATCGCGGCCTTGGCTCATCCTAATTTCGGGCAAATTGCTTTTCCTATTCTCTTAAAAATGAAAAATTTAGCCTTCTTTGCGCTGTGATTAAGCAGTAGAAGGTTTCAAGAGCCAAATTTTTACTTTGATTCACGGGCTGACAACCGGTATAGTTTACAACGCACGCCATTCATCCAGAGTCTTAAAAAACACCTAGGAGCTCACAGGCAGGGCTCTCCTGATTTCTCGATTGTACCTGCCGGTTGTCACACCACGCAGACAATTTAAGCACAATATAAGCACTGGGACTGGTGGCAGAATTAATGAAGGTGGGAGAATGAGCCTGTAGATTTAATTAAGGTGTCCCACTTGACCAAATTGAGTGATCCTGTGCACTCCTCTTCTCATGAAGCTGTCAAAATTGGCAATGCGTTTAAACTAATTTAACTAGTTTCAATGTATTAAAATCTAAAAAGACGTAATCACCTCACCTCCTTTCATGATATTACTTTGAAATAGAACACATTCTAGACGAATTATTCATGTTACACACAAATCAACATAGGCCAAGGCACGCTCTTTCTTGATGAGGATAGCACAGGCGCGCGTAGTTGTATAATAAAACAAAAGTGTTTTCACCCATGTCGAGATCCGGTGCTCCCTTATGGCTGGCGAGGCAGGAGGAGTGATGAGAGTTCCCTAGTTTGGATCAGGTTTGGACCAGGGGCTCCGGATGTTCCTTCCTGCTGCCGCTGCTTGTGCCCGGATTATGTGAGGGAGTGAGGGGCGAGGGGACGTCCGGTCTGGAGCTGCATGGTAGCGCGAGTGGCTGCGTTGCTGGCCTGCTTGCAGGGGACGCTGGCTCTTCCTGCTCTGCCTATATCGGGTAGAGGTTGCCACGCGAGCCTGACCTGAGTGGTGATTCTGATGGGCAGATGTGAACATTGATGTCGCCCATTTGTTTTGTTTTGCTTTGATGCTGTTGTTTAGCATCCGTGTTGTCCCCATGCTGCAGAAACTGAAGAGGGCGCCCCTTCCCTTGGCCTCCATGTCCTGCAGGTCATGGAAAGTGACAGAGGACTATGTCCCAGAGAAGCCTGATACAGTGAAAGAGTCACAGGACTACTCTCTAGATTGGAGCTATCATGGCAGCCATCTTAGATTGGTCAATATATTGCAAGCACCCACATATATAAGTCTAATTACACACCAAAATTAGCCCTTTTAAGATAGAGAGCTTTCGCTCTCAGGAACACAATGGAGCGTTAAACTGGTCGGCGCCACAGATTTCCAAGTCATCTAAGGAAGATAGAAACCTCATCACTGTACTTTCAACAACCAAGGAAGCACACTAGTTAAGATTCCTCTATATTCATCCTTCTGCTACAAGATTGACATAACAATAGAAGATTAATAATAATAAGATCAGAAATTATTACTCATAATCATCACAGGGTCCCATCTGAAACCTGAAGGAAGGAATTCCTACTCAATTTCGTACCCCTAATCTCTCTAAAAATGCCTCCAAAGCTTTTAAACATAACCTACTTAGAAGAAACCCAGAAACCTTAATTTTAGACCCCTCCTTCAACATAAAAAGGCGCTATTATTAACGACCTTATATTCTTCACTTCTAAAATGGCTAAATGGCGCAATACCCTAAATAATCTGCTGAAGGTACAGGAACTGAGGAACATTCCTTATGGCACTAAGATGCTAATAACACCCTCTCGAAAATTAAGAGCAACACTAAGTATAACATGCTACAAAAATGGCACGATTCTCACTCAAGCCGCCAACAAAGATCTGGAACGATTCGACGAATACTTCTCAACCTTAAAAGAACACGTTCTTAACAGCCCTCCCTCAAGAATCCGACCAAATAACAATTTGCAAGCCATCTCCCCACACAGGAATCAATCTGCTTTGATAGAAAACTTCATCGCTAATGAACCCCAACAGTTGAATCAATCTTTTTTGATAGAAAACATCATTGCTAATGAGCTCCAACAGTCGAAACAGGATTCCAGAAGCTCCAAAGCTATGAGTAACAGCCCACATCTATCTAAATCTACATTATCCCCCACTAACCACAGAGACTTTAGCTCCAAATCAAGCCCCAACACCGGTTCCAACCCTCTACTGGAAACAGTCATTAGGATGGAGTCAACAGTCTTTGACCAGGATAACTGGAGATGTATTCATAGGACCGCCACTAAGAAACGCAAGCAGCAGCAAGATATAAGGAAATATGCACAGAAAAGCCTAACAGTAGCTCCAATCCACCAGAGTCAATTTATGCCAGCATACCAACAGGGTTACCCATACAACCGCCTATCACTCCTCAACCTAGAATGGAGTCTGAAAATCTCAGTGCCCCTCACCCAATGATGGAGCTTGATAAACTCAGCTCGCAATCCATCAAGACGTATAAAGCCATGCAATTCGCTATCAGAGATATGAAGAACCTTCTACTCTTATCTGAAAAATGTGTATCAAAATTGGAACTCCTACAGAAATCCACTCACGAAACCCAGAATAAAGTAAAATCTATCCCAATGGTAGCGGCAAACAGACTATTCCGTCCTCGTGATCAACTTAGTTATCTGAAAGACAATGAGATACAAACCGTTTTGCTATCCTATGAACCAGCCCCCTTCCTCCGACTAAATTAGATGAACACAGTAATCAGTCAGTCCCAACTAACGCATGCAGAATTGCAAAGACTAGCAATAGAATTCTAAATTTGAACAACCTAAAAAATGTGTTAATAATTCCCGAAAAGCAAGACTCGCCAACGATCAAACCACAGAAACACATTTGGTGTATACTACTAAACTGTCGATCAGCAAAGAAACATGCTGCAGACATAGCCGACCTCATACTAAGCCAGGAAATCGACGTAACTATACTAACAGAATCATGGCTATCTGACTCTTCTTCCCCATGCCTAGATCTATTAGTCCCCCGAACTAGTGCATTATGAGACTAGACAGGCCAAACAAAAGGGAGGAGGCATCGCCTGTATACATAGATCTGACATTGCCATTACGAAAATACAATCTGACCCCCTAGAGTCTTGTAAATATCTCGGTATGTCCTTAAGATCCTCTGACAATCAAAATTGCAAACTTCACACGTTCTACCACCCCCAGGCAAAAATACCAGGTTCATAGACCAGCTGACAGAAATCATCACATCAAACTCTACTCCTCATTCCAATGATATTTTCTTAGGAGATTTCAATCTTCATTGGGAGGATCATACTGACAATCAGATCAATCTACTCAAAGCCTTCCTCGAAGATCCAAGAATGTCATCTACCAACCCACTCCAAAGGCTCTACCTTAGACTGATATATAGCTAATATTGGGATTTTCGGAACTTATCTTTTCCACACTTTATTTCATTTCCTACCTATAGACTTTCCCGTACGATCTTTATGAATATTGGTCTGTTAATGTGAAGGCTCTTACTAAACTTTGTAAAGAATTATGATTATGAATGTGTATCTCAGTGTAATTGTTCATTAGTCGCAATATAATATTGTATTTATTATAATATGTCATGTTGGTTCAAAAGTATATATTTTGTGTTTTCAGATTAAATTGTGGCAATTCCTGACGAAAGCGCACATTGCGCCGAAACGCGCGTCGAAGACTTAACTTCTGCCACATTTTGGGTCTTTTTAATTGTATTTTTATGAAAATTAATTATGTTTGGAATAAATATGGTTTTTTATGTCATTAAATTTGTATTTTAATATAATGAATGTGTTAACATGAACTCAAATAATTGAAGATTAAATAATTTCATTTAAATATACTGTGCAATTTGATCTTTTACACTGAGTCCATTAATATTGGTTTATATATTAAACTGTTTGGTTGCCTAGGAATTTATTTTCTACTGTCTACCTTAGACTGGATCATAGCTAAAGAAAAAGCTATCGATAAAATTGAAATCATCCCCTGCCATTGGTCTGATAATCCCATCATTACCTTCCAAATACCCTTCATAAAAACAAAAACCTCTTCACAACCAATAAAACCCAGAAAATGGATTCGTGACACTAGAGGACTCAATATGGATAAAGTTGCAGCACGCTGTGAGACAGAATTGCAACCTCCTAATAATATTGTTGACGTCAGTGACCTCACGGAGTATTACAACAATACAATGTTGAGTATTATTGAGGACATAGCCCCGTTAAAATTCAAAAGGATCCCTGACAAAGATAAAAACCCTTGGTTTAACGGTGCCCTCAATGAAGAAAGACGTTCACTCAGATTCACAGAGCGGAAATGGCGACAACACCCTTCCTCACCCCATCTAATCCAACTAAGGCAGGCCAGAAAAGCCTACAATAAAAGCATTCTCCTACAATAAAAGCATTCTAAACTCCAAAAAAAAGACTTCTTCAGGAAAGAGCTGGATAATGCAAAAAACAGACCGAGGAAACTATTCGATCTGCTAAAAGATCAATCCAATAAAACGGCCAAATCTGCACCAACTACTACAAAATCGATATAAGCAGTGAAGATTTCTCCTCCTTCTTCACGGCCAAAGCCAAATCGATGGAAGTGGAGCTCAAAAAAGCAGCTGAATGCCTTTGGATCACTAAGAGCACCCCAGATGAACATCAATCTCAACCAGATCTGGAAACGCCTAAAAATAATGCTGGATGGTCAGAATTCAAGCCTATCAGTGATCTAGACATTGCAAAGATCATCTCGACCATTAAACCAAACAATCATTACAACGATCCTCTACCGGCAAAGTGTTGGTCTACAATAAACCATCTGCTCATCCCCTCATGAACAAAGATCATTAACGCTTCGCTGGCACAAGGCTCAATACCGGACTGGCTAAAAACAGGGCAAGTCACTCCAATCTTAAAAAAATCAACAGAGAACCCCTCTGACTCTAACAATTTCAGACCAGTAACAAACATTCCCATGCTAGCCAAAGTCCTGGAAAAATGTGTACAACAACAATTGAGCCAACATATCTCTGAATTCAATCTGTTGAATGACTTCCAATCAGGATTTAGACCAAACCATAGTACTGAAGCAGCAATTCTGCACATCGTGGATGACGCTCTACTTGCCCTCGACCGCAACGAAACATGTCTCCTAATTCTGCTCGACCTCTCTTCGGCATTCGACACGGTAAACCATGCTAAAATACTAGATCGCATGAAAAATAGGATGGGATTAGAGGGTACAGTCCTAAAATGGTTTAGCTCGTTCTTAGAGAACAGATCGCAAAAATTCATAGTCAACTAAACATTATCAGCTTCATCCAGTAATGCGATCGGAGCTCCTCAGGGCTCAACACTATCCCCGGCATTATTCAATCTGTACGTAGAGCCACTCACAGAAACCTTACAACAAGCAAACATCTCGTTCCACATGTACGCAGATGACACACATCTTTACATCAAGATCACATCGTCAGAAGAGATAGGTATCATGAACCAGGCACTAAAGAGAACCATCCATTGGCTAACCAGTAATCACCTGAAGCTTAACCCACATAAAACCGAATTCCTGCTGATTTCCCCCCAGAAAAGCGCTACGAACATCCTAGAGTGGACCAATCTGATCACAGCACTAAACTGTACTCCGAGAATTGTTGATTCTACCAAATCCCTGGGAATTGTACTAGACAAAAACCTGAACATGCTATCACATATTAACACGATGGCAAAAAACACCCGGTTCCATTTAAGCTACCTCAGAAAACTGAAACCTTTCTTAAATAAGTCAGACCTTAAAACAGCAGTCCAGGCACTAGTCATATCAAGGATCGAGTACGGTTGCACAACTCTAGCTGGTCTTCCCAAGATCTCAACAGCCCCTCTGAAAGCCTGTCTCAATGCGGCCACAAGACTTATAACTGGCTCCAGAAAATTCGACCACATCACCCCCCATCTGAAAGCGCTTAACTGGCTGCCTTACGAAGCAAGAATACATCTAAAAATGGCATGTATCACTCACAAAGCAATACACTACAATACACCAGTGTACCTAGCCCAGAAAATCACACTATCAGGAGGATGCCGTGTCTCCCGGAGTCATGGAGAACTATTACTGAAACCGGCCCGTTTCCATAAGAAAAGAACTTATGACCGAGCTTTCTCTGGTGCAGCCCCTAGAATTTGGAACGCTCTCCCCCCTAACATTAGAAGAATTTCGTCCATCTCTACTTTCAAAAATGAAGCCAAATCTTTCTATATGAGTAAATATCTCCCATAATCTCAGCAGACTCTCCATTATCATTGATCCTCCATGATCATACACATGCTACCTCTCATCGAACATTAACCTCTTTGTGGTCCTGTATATATGTATATTAAGCTTTAATGTTTTTCTCAAAACCAATGTACAACTACTGATGACTTGGTAACAACTGATTCTTGATATGTAAATGTAAAGCGCTCTGATACCCTATTCAGGGTCATGTTTGCGCTATATAAAACACCAAATAAATAAATAAATAAAAAACAGCCTGGCAACAATCCACAATGCTATGCTGTGACTGCAGTACATACTTTCCGCCAGTGCCGGTGTCCCTCCTGAATAATAAACAGCCAACTAGAATACGTAGAATACAGCACACCTGTTGTGTTCTGATTATCTCCTAAATGAAATCAGAGCTGCGTAGACAGCCCACTACCCCAGCTTCCATTATTCAATCAGGAGGCATAAACAGTAGTGCAAACATGAAGGGAGTGCTTCAGTTGTTGCCACCCACTTCACTTTGTCAGTGTAGACCAGCCCTGACCCTTACCATTTATTTAAATGGCGCTTTGCTTAATACGCCTGGACCACAGCATAAGCGCTCCATTTAAAAGTTAACCATTGCTGCTTCCTCCGGCCACTCCCATCATGCTGACATCACTCTCCACGCGTGTGCCTCGAGGGCGAGCAACAGACCTCGCCCGGCCAGCACATGCGTAGGAGGACTCATCTCCGACTTCACACCTTCCTCAAAAAAACAACAGAGTTTGTATTGGAATTAGCACGAATCAGTGAGCACTTCATTTGAAGATGGTGTACATTCTCTCTTTCCTCCCCGATGATAGTAGGGCAACGCCTCTTTCGCCTGTTAAAACCAGCCGCCGCTGCTGGGCAGGCAATTGTAGCAGATTTCTCACACACTGCCCATTGTGGATTGGTGAAACCGAAGAGGTCATGAATCCATGTTGGGATAGTACTATCAGGGAAAATCGTCACTCTCAGCTGGTCTGAAACACAGCATGCTCTAGTAAGAGCAACCAATTCGGCCACTTGTGCTGAAATGACTCCTATTAGCCAGGAGGGTTCAACCATGCCTGACACTGTACAAACAGCATAGGCAGCTTTCAAATTTCCATCATGGTCTCTCAGTCAAGAGCCATCAACAAACAGCACATGATCTGATTCAGATAGTGGCACATCTAGTATGTCTGGTTCTCGGTTTTGTGCATAGTTCAGTAACATATAGGCAGTTATTTTCAGCTTCATCACCCACAGTCTAATTTCCTGGAAGGGACAATAAAGTAGCAGGGTTCAATATCATACACCTCTTGAGGGTGACATTTTCTGCTTCCAGGATGATTTGCTTATACCTGGTAAGCCTACTGTTGGACAGGTGCTGTGTTCGAGTAGGAGTCAACAGCACTTCAACTGAATGGGGAACAAACATGGTCAATGGGTGACCCATAACAATGCTCTCACAGTGTTCCAGACTCACACTAGTGGATGCAACCACTTTCAGAAAACTAGGCAGGGCAGCGGCTACAGGGTCTATTGTGGCAGAAAAATATGCCATGGGTCAGTTGCCGTGAATTTGGGTAAGCACTGAAAGAGCGCGACCCCCTCTCTCACTGCAAAACAAAGTATGAAACTTGTCGTAATCAGGCATTCCCAGGGCGGGGGCATGACAGAGACATTCGAGCAGCTCTGGGAAGGCACTCATGCAACACCATGGTACCGGATCTGACAAAGTTTTGTGTGTCAACCTCTGGAGAGGTTTGGACAACAGGGAAAAGTTGCCAA
This sequence comes from Calotriton arnoldi, assembly GCA_963921515.1. Taxonomy (NCBI): domain Eukaryota; kingdom Metazoa; phylum Chordata; class Amphibia; order Caudata; family Salamandridae; genus Calotriton; species Calotriton arnoldi. The sequence continues at coordinate 963,989 of CAWUFW010004672.1, forward strand.
TCCACTGTCGACAGTAGCCCACAATTCCCATGAAGATTCAGACTTCTTTCTGGGTTGTTGCCGGATTAATTTTCAGAATCATAGACTTTCTCTCTTGGGACTCCTTACTTGCTCCTTTCTCAGTGTGGTATCCTAGATACCGGACTTCCTTCTTGCAGAACTGCAATTTGGTCGGGGACACTTTCTGTCCATTCTCAGCTAAGTGTTTCAGCACAGCAATAGCGTCACATTTGCAAGCCTCTTGTGAATTCAATGCCACCAACAGGTCGTCGAAGTACGGGACTAGAACTGAGTGATCACTAGGAAGTCTAGGTTCTTCATGAGTATCTGATTAAAGATAGACAGACTCTCTGCATACCCTTCTGGGACTCAATACCATGCCAAGACACAGCTGCTGAAACGGAAAGCGAAGAGGAACTGGCTATCCTCGTGCAATGGTATGGAATAAAAGGCTTGACACAAATAAGTGAAACAGAACTGGGCCTCACATGGAATCTGGAGTAAAATCACAGCTGGATTTGGTACCACAGTACAACAAGGAACCACAATAGAATATACCCATTGCAAATCCTGTTATGCAGTACTTGCCGTTGGGTTTCTGCAAACCCATAATGGGTGAGTTAAATGGACTCACCATAATCTCCTTCAGTATACCTTGCTCAATCATTGAGTCAATCACTGGAGTAATCCCAGCAATGGTTTCGGGTATCAGATTATATTGTGGGATTTTTGGAAACTCAGCATTTGGCTTCACAGTAAAAAGAACGGGTTCAACACCTTTAATAATTCCAACACTCCAAAGAGTCAATTCATGCTTATTATGAAAAATTGTTACAGGCATTTAAGCAGTTCAGTAGGACAGAGAACATTTCAGAGGAGATGGGACATTGGCAGTGCTTAATTTGTGCCGGTGTTTTCCGGTGCTTAGCACCGGCACATAATTATCAGGGCCGGGTCTACGCATCTGCTGCCCACGTCACACATTGATGTTTTTTAAAATGTACTTTACTGTATGTACTCGGTGCAGCCGCCGCAGGCCCGCAGCATGTTTTTCACGTATACAGAGTGTGAGTCACGGCGTTTAGTGTTGCGGCGGTGAGACTTCTCAACCACTTGGCCTGCAGCCCAAGTCCAAGAGAACATTCATAAATTAATAATAAATATAATATGTAGAACATGGCGGCCACGGGCCGCGGCCCTTCTTAGTTCAGTCAGTGCAGTGTTAACTGTTGTCACTTGCCGGTGGGTGGGCCGCGGAACACACACACTGATTTATTTGGGCGGGCCGCGCTGGAGGTTCTGATGGGTTAGGGGCTGTGCGCGCAGTGCACGCAGATTTTTTTCACATTTGATTGCCACCAGTTGCCACGCCCCAGCATAACCACCGCAGCTCCCCACGAGTCATCGTCGTTTGTCAGCCCGGCCCCGACCCGACCGACGAGTAAGGGCAGAGCTGGGCATCCTGTGCATGCATCGATCAGCAGCCAGCCATTAGTACAGGACTGACGGGTCTGGTAGCAAGCTTAGCAGCACCAGGCCGCCTAATCATACTAATTAAAGAAAAGGCAGTGCAGCCAGTGTGTGTCCCTGCCGGCCGGCCCACCACGAGTAACGGTAAGATTAGAAGTTAAACAGTAATTGTAAACTAACTAACTTTAGTACTAGTAGCTAAGCTAAGCCAACTAACTAGCGATGCCATTCCAATAATATGCCGTCACCGTGCCAAAACCAACCCTAGTTTTTTTTGGGCAGCGTGATGGTCCGGTTGTAAGATCACCATCAGGGTGGGAGGCAGCTCACCTCCGGTGGCGCCATAAGATACAACGATTATTAAGATCATCATGGATGTGATTCATTCAGATTCACTGAATGCCAGACCATGCAGACCAGTGCCTGGCCTAGTAGTAGCCGCAGAAGCCGCCACGCCCGCTGTCCGTAGCGGTACACTGTTATGTATCTCGATAGGGCAGGGCGGGCCTGCCCTGCTGGCGCCGCAGTACTGGCCTGCCGGGTAAGGTTTAAGTAAAGTTAAAAGGCCAATGCGAGGCTAGCGTAAAATAAAGAGGAGCCAGATGTCATACATGGGGGGGCTCATTTTGATTGGACAGTTTTCTATCTTTTAAGATAGCAATCAGCAGGCCTCGGGTGCATTGGCTCTCATAGAGGGAGTGGTCCTACAGATGGGCGGCGGTGCAGAGTGCTGGACTCCTTGATGCTGCACAGCACACGTGCCCAATGACTGACCATGCGTCCAATTTCGAGCCCTCCTCCTATAGTATTAAAACACCGGCATCACTCTCTGGTTGTTTAAGCAGCATGTGCATTGCCCCACCCTGCCCCGTAGATGGTTTCTTGCTTCCAGTCGCCTTCTTGTAATATAACAATCTGGGTGTAACTGGAGAGAAGTGTCGTCACATTGGCTACAGATTCGTGCATGGGTTGAAACATGAGGTTAGCTCAATGACTCAATAGCATTTGATTTGTTGGCAGAGTAAACCCGTTGATGAGATCCTACGATATGCAAAATATTGCAGCGATGAATTGGAAATGAAAAATAAAAAGCTGAAAGAGAAGTTGATGACTGCCCAAATGAAGGCTGCTCAAAGAGATCAGAATCAGCCATTTATTGATAATCCGGTTCCCATACAGGGAGGATATCAGCAGGCATCCGGTTCTCGGGCAGACAGATCTGATTGTTCTGCAGGAGTGTTTAGAATTATCTCTCCACAGTAAGCCCCATTTCTCGGGAAATCAAAAGGATCATATCAGAAGTTGGCATTTCCATGGCCACTTTAGTCCTAGGGGTATTATAATTCATCATCTGTAGGGCAATTGAGTTGGCCGTGAAAAAGGAGGACAGTCCCTGAGGAAACCTTCTGAGCCAATAAATCCCTGTCTGGTTCATAATAGAAGTTGCATCTGGAACACCTCAAGTGTTCGCTTGAGTCGGGATCATAGGTGTCTGAGGGACCTGTTTCGTCATTGAGTTTGTTGAACTATCAGCTGTGGCGTTAATCCCAGTAGGAATAGCCAAAGTATGTTTGGAATTCATTACAGATCCGGGCTTATATAGCGGGAACACAGGACCAATGATGTCCGGTATTGTCAATGCATCTGGAGCATTTAAGGCATGTGAAGTGGATGGAACCGTCATTCACAAATTTTCTCTAACTGGGTTTGGATTCATGTCGATGGGTGCTTAAGGCACATAAAAGGTTCCACCATCAGGGACACTACTAGGTCAGTCAATCTGTGTTTCATTGTGTTTTACATTCACAGGTACAGTCACATTTCCCCTTACTATGTGTTGTATAGCTTTTGAGAATTTCATTTTCAATTCAGTACAACCTTTACAAATGACTTTCAGTTGAAACCAGGAAATGAATGTCACCCATAATTCTCTTGTTCGGCAGTCACAACCAATACCAGCAGAGCTTTCTATGATGTATTCAACCAACCCCAGCGCAGCTTTACACCAACCAACCTATACCAGCACGGCCCACTGTGACGTCAATATCGCTACTTGCAGCAGTTCACCCTCCTTTACAATTTTTTTTCAAAAACGTTCTCTAAGCAACTCACGCAAAACAATGCAAGCAATTTCAACAACTATGGCTGTCTGCTCCACTAAAGAGGTAATGAGATTTCATACACACAAAAGGCACCTTGGAAAAACACCTTCTGATCTGCTCTATCATTCACTTAAAGTGAAATCTTGACCAGCGGGATCTCACTCGGATTGATTCAGTTATTCCTTGTGCACTGAAATTAGCTATACCAACCACATCTCTCTATCACACAAAGATTAAGTCCCTATATCAAAGATGCTGTCTATGACGCCTCACGATAAGCACCACAAAACAGCAGACAACTACACCCAGTGTCTTCTACACTGAGACACACCACGTAGGTAGATATGCGGGAATTTTAGGCCACAACAGCCCAATAACCACTTCAGATTCTCTGTATTAGGTACCACATTCAAACATCAACTTATATCAACTCTGCATAACACCATATAGCCATTTAAAAAAAACGCAATCTAAGCATAAGCAATTGCAATGCTCAACCCTATTAATACTCACACTCCTCCACTGCTACAAGTTGTCTCCGCACCCGGCGATACTCCATCCATCTTCCGACCGAACCATGGGGTTGGGGGTTTGGACTGGGCTTGTGCAATTTCTAAAGAAGACATCCTAACTCTCTCACGTCAGTGAAAAGAACGATCCTCTGCTACCAGATTTGATCCAGCAGATTTGATCTCATGTTACTGGGCCCACATTTTGCTTTGGGTTAGAAGATTTTCCTTCCCCTACCGCCACTACTACTGCTGGTTCATAAACTCTTACTTACTTTCCAACTTGGTTCTCCGATGCATCTTGTTCGTACACACTGAGGGGTGAGAGAGTTAGTGGTGTATATTCATTTAATAGTGCAACCATTTGGTTACACAATGAGGACCAGGAATCGGCATCCAAATTTAAGGGTGTTTATTATAGATAAGTAATCAAATTAAGTTAAATCACTCTCAAGACAATACAAGATAGCCACAAGATAGCCACAGGGAGGCCAAGCCTCCTGTAGAAGTTTAAGCGAACAAGGATTACACAGACTAACAATTCTGTGGCAGCAATACAAAACAATAACATTAATATTTGATGCTCAGAAAATAATCTCATACAATCTTTACTATACATTAGTAATCTAAGTCTTCCAAGCACAGCCTAAGGCACAAGAATACTCAGAGTTCAGAAATCAAGCAACTCTATCGAAAATGATAGCCACAAGAGTCTAAGTAACACCCACAGAAGCATTTTCGGAAGCTCGGTCAAGAGTCAGAAATAAGAGTCAGTCTAAAGCACACCTCAGGGAAAGTAACGAGACATAAGGGAAATTGTCTCTATTAGTCCATTTAAGGGGTAATAGGATCCACGAAATGGTTCGGGTCCGAGTCCAACGATGGTTCTGCATAGAATCTGCAGAATGGGGTTTAGCAAAAGAAGTTCAGCAGGCAGTCCACAAGAAAGTCCGAAGTCATCTATCCTCCTCAGCCAGGGCAACAATAAGTTATAATCAATAGAGTTTGTTGGCAACTTCCCTTTGGTTGAATCATCAATAGAAGTCCATTGTATTTGTTTCAATCTCCATGTAGTTTTACATTGTACACACTGCAACAGTAAAGAATAGTCCCACACTGGACATGGGAACATCATCTCAGTCACACGCTCAGGCTTAAGTACAACATTCCATTGTTCGTACATAAATTCCTTTCTCAGACATGTATCTATTGCGGTTACAAGAAACATATCCATTCAAAACTAGAAATGTGTGAGAACACCTGCGAGGAAGGCAAGTCAGCAGAAATAACACTTCAACAGCTCCATGAAATGCAATAATGAAAATGCAGGCCATAAGAGTAATGCTAACCTAAGGCACTAAATTCAATTGCGCACATTTAATATACATGTGCATTTTAAACATATACGAGTATAATATTCTTTTAGTACTTTTAGTTCGTTTCATTAGTATACAATGAATATTCAAATTGCTCATAAGTAGGTATAAACTACATTTGAAAAGTATAGATGTGTGACATTAATGCATACATTTGAAATTAACTATCATTTGACTTATTTTAGAATGCTAGACACATAAGGATTGTTGGCAACTAATAACGATATTTCTACTAGTTACACAAACAAACTAGCACACAGTTGGGATGCATGAACCTAGTTTCAATAATAACATGGATAGGATAGTTCTTAGAATAAACTACACATTACAATTGATTATTCCTAAAATGTAACACATTATTCAAATTCTCTTAGTTGAAATGAAGCATATACCTTTGTTATTACACGTTGGTCACTTTATTAATAAGCATCAATTCTATTATTTCTAAATCATTTGTTTATTCAATACTCTTCGGTTCAGTGCAAACAGTTCCTAGATTAAATGTTTAAAGGAAATCCTTTCTTGTCATTAATAAACATTCTATTTGAGAGACTAAATTCTACAGTAAAGACTCTCTACTTGCAAAAAACAAGTGTCAAGTGGTTTTCCACTATTGATTTGACCTCAGCTTACCATCAGGTGACATTACATCCGGAGAGTAGGGACCTTACTGCCTTTGTGACACCGTTTGGCTGTTTGAGGTTTGTAAGGATTCGGTTTGGGTTAGCCTCTGCTGCTGCCATATTTCAGAGGATAATGCACCAAATATTCAAGGGGTCACTGGAGTTGTGTTTTTTCAGGACGATAAACTTGTTATGGAGGAAGAATAAAGAAGGTGATAAACTGATGAAAGTTTTAAGCATTTTTAGGGAAAGAGGCCTGACTGCGGAATTGAGGAAGTGCAAATTTGCAGTGAATTTGGTCACTTACCTTCGCCATGAGGTCAGTGGGGCAGGGATACAGCCGAAAAAGGACATCTTTCCCCACATGTAAGGGTTAAGTGAGATTCTTCCTTGGATTACTGGAATTCTATCCAAGTTTGTGAGGAGGTTTGCTAGTAAGACGTATGAATTAAGACAGTTGCTTAAGCACCATCGTGAATTCAGTTGGAATGAGAAGTTACAGGAAGAGTTTGAGTATATCAAAAATTCAATTTGCAATGCTATTCCTTTACAGAGATTTGATCCTTCAGTTCACTCACTGATTACTACTGATTCCAGTGGAAAGGGATTGGGGGCTATACTCTTGTAAATTACGAAAGATGGAGAGTGGATTTTGTTTTTTGCGTCCCGTTCTCTGTCTCCCTCAGAAGAAAAATTTTCAGTGATTGAACTTGAAATGCTTGCGTGTTTGTGGGGAATGGAAAAATATCAGACAGCATGTGTGGGGATTCTAATTCATACTCTGCATAGGCCATCAGCCCTTAACTAAGGTTCTCACTATGTCTGGAATGTTAAGAGCAACGCCAAACGCCACATCTGATCAGGATCTCTTTTAGACTGCGGTTGAATATGTGCCAGGAATGCAAAACAAGGTTGCGGATCTCCTCAGTAGATTTCCTATTCCTATGGATGAGCATGTGCAGAATGAGTGGGATGAGTCGTGTAGCTTCAGTTGAAAATGCAAATTTGTGTTATCATCTCAGCAAAAGATTCAAACAAAGAGTATGGTAATGACAGTGTATTAAACCAAATTAAGGAATATACGCAAGTTGGGAGGTCAAATAAAAGTGTACTGGATGAAGTTTATAAAAAAGTTTGGGAAGTAAGGAGTGAACTTTCCATTATTGAATGTCGGTTCCTGTTAAGAGGTAATAGGATAGTTTCACCAAGCACCTTGAGGGCTAAAATTCTGAATTTAATGCATGAAGGCCATCTTGGAATCATTAAGTCTAAACTAAGAGTAAAAGCTTCTTATTGGTGGCCTGGACTTGATCTCAAAGTTGAAAGATTTGGTTGTGTGCGGTGTGCCAATGCTGACAAAAGCCAAAAAACCTTGAGACCACCACTGTGTCCGATTGAGTGTTGCAGGGGCTGTGGAAATGTCTGGCTATTGATATACTGGGACCCATTTTAGATCTCCAAATCACAGCTGAAATAGTGGTAGTGTTGATTGACTTATTTTCGAAGTGGCCAGAAGTGGAAGTTTAGACTAAAGTGGATTCTAAAGCTGTTGTTGTCTCTCTGGAGAAGGTGTTCCTTAGAGAATCCATTTCTAAGGTGTTATTGAGTGATAATGGTCCTCAATTTGTGTCGTGTTATACAAAAGACATTTTAGTCAGGAATGTGTTTAGAAATAAACATACCTCATTATATCTTCCTGCATGCAATGGGGCAGTGGAACTCTTCAACAGGATTATCATGTGAAGTGTACAAAGTACTGGAGCTTAGCAAACTGATGTGGGCATACATGAATACTCCTGTGATTACAGGTTACAGTCCCTTCGAAGTACTGAGGTAAAGAAACCATTTACCAAGGATAATATTGCTTGGCTGTTGGGAGACAGGAGAAAAGAGTGGTCATGCGAAGTGCTTAGGGAAAATATTTAAAAAGTACAAGGTGTTTACAAGTAACATGGTAAACATGGTGTGAGGAGTGTTGCCCTAGAAATGGGAGATTGGGTTCATGTTAAGAATTGTGTTGGGATTAAAAAGGGTATGAGCAAGTACAGTGAACCACTTTGTGCGGTCGAAATGTTCTCAAATGCGGCTGAGTTGAGAGATAAGAAGGTATAACACTTTAGCAAGTTAGCGAAGTGCAGCAAGGCTCTTTTATGGAAGGAGGAGAATGGTGTTGTTCTAGTTAATTCTGGATGATTGGATGATGCTGAGTGTTGGGATAAAACAGCTGTGGACAGTGAGGAAGATGATTGTTGGGAAGTGAATGCGTCAGGAGTATCTGACCTGGGTGCTGAGGCTAATCAGCCTGACTTGGATGGAGTTGCAGGAGATTGTAAAGGTTGCCATGGTAACAATATTTCATCTCCTAGGGTTACAAAAGGAGGTGGTGCAACCAGTAAAATTTAAGGATTTTGTTATGAGATAATGTGTATCGATGTATGAGTGGATACTTATTTATACAGTTATAATTATTTCAGTAGATTTATTATTAAGAGTGCTGTTTTATTGTTTTATAAAATAAAAGCAATTTCAGAATTTTGTTATGGGTCAATTTGTAGTCGTGTATGTTGATATTTATTTATATAGAACGATTGCAAACTTTATTTCTTTTTTTTAAAGATATTTTTTATTAGCTATTGGATAATACACAATTCCAGTAAATGCGCAAATAATGTTACAAACCGATTTACCATCCATGGGCTTAATGCCCGCAATAAAAAAAATCCTTAGTGTGTCCCTAGTTGGGGTCCTGTCCCATTAGTATGCAATATAACTTGCCAGTGCATCAAACTAATTAGGGTAAGAGGTGAAAAAATGAGCAAATAAACTGTTTCATCCCCCCACCCACCTCTCGTGCTCTGCCCGTTACTTAAATCATCATGAGAAAGACTCAGATTGTTGCGAAGGAGTCTCGCTACTTCCTCCCCCAGCCCTCAGGAACCTCACAAGCTCAGTTTCCACCTCCACGACTTTCCTCAAGCTTCTCATCGTGACCTGTGGTGCATACCTATAGGGACCCTCCCCAGGTACCTGCATCCACCTCAGCTGGGGATGCGCTGACACTCGTCACAGTCAAGTCATGAATCATGGCATCCCACGCAAGTAGTTCATCAGCCAGCTTGTCTTCACGCCTCACTCGTTTCATATGTATGTACCTCTTCCGCCCCTGTCCATTCCATCATGTCCCTTAGCCAGTCTGTCTCCAAGGGCGGTCTCGGGCTCAGCCATCTAATGGCTATGCGCCACTTAGCCAAGGTTAGTCCAAGCAGTGCAAATTTCCTACTAAGTTTCCTATTTTTCTTTAGGCACCAGGCCTAAGAGACGCTGTTTTATCTCCCTGGGGATCATCCAGCATGTGGCTCTGTGGAGTCATTCTAGGACCTCTTCCCAATAGTGTGCATCTTGAGGGCAGCTCCATGCCGCATGAAAGAAGTGAGAAGTCTGTTGTGTGCCTCTACATCGCACACAACCCGAATCTCTAGAGGGGTAGATGCATTCAATTGCTTGGGAGAAAGGTAGGCGATGTGGACAATATTATATTGTATGAGTTTAAACCTTGTGTTAACAGACACGTCCCACACTCCCCTGTGTATCCTGCTCCACTCTCCAGGTGTGATGGGGTCCTCACTAAGCTGTTGCCAGGGCCCCTCGATCTTCAAGGGAATCGATGGTCTATCTGCCCGTAGGGCCCGGAATAAATGCGTGGTACGTCTCTGACCTCCAGCCAGGGACAACAGCATGACCATCGTCGGTGTAGGTGCTGGGGCCTCAGGGAACGGAGGCCATATCCCACGTGCTGTGGTGGATATTTTTGCATACTGAAGGAATTGTCCCCTTCCCAGTCCAAATGTCTTAGACGCATCCTGCAATGTAATAAATCGGCCTGCTGGGTATAAATTGTCTACTGTAGTACACCCCCCATCTCGCCATCAGTCTATGGCCATAGTCTGTGCTATTTATGCAAACGGTCGGTTCTTCCATACCTCCATAGGGCACCGTACGGATTACCCCGCCTGTTGCTCGTTCTCCGAGTCTACACTGTAACCGGATCACATGATGCAGCGGCCCAGGCACTCCGTTGCCATGCATCAGTAGGGCCCTTAGTTCAACGTCCCCGTAGGTGCTAGCCAGAGGGGACTTCTCCCAGTGGGCTCCTTGTAAAACCAATGATCTGTGTGCTGTATCGGAGATGCAAGATAGTACATTTCGAGGTCCAGCACCTTCATCTCCCCTTTGTCCCATCCTAGTTTAAGTGTGGCAAGTCCCACTCTACATCTCCCCCCCACAGCAATTCCACTAGAAGCCGGTCTAGCTCATGGAAGACCCTCCTCGGAAGACCCTCTCGTACATAGTGTCTTGTGATATATAAAGACAGCGGGGCAGCACAACCGTTTTGATCAGCGCTATTTTACCCATCAGGGAGAGCTTCATGGTGTTCCAGAATTTAATAGAGGGACGGAGGTTTGCAATCACACGTCCCTAGTTTAGCACATTGCATTGCTGTTCCCCATGTGTTATATGCATGCCAAGGTATCGGACACTTTCCATTTTCCAGAGCCGACCCCCTCTCTGGGAGCACTGCTACATCCAACCCTTTTAGTTGTCCACTTGGAAAAGTGTAGACTTTGACTAGTTCACATGTAATCCCGAGAGCTCTCCAAAACTCCCTCAATATGTTCAGGAGGAGCGGAACCGAAGTGGCCGGCTGACGCAGGTAAATCATTGTGTCGTCTGCATATAGTGACACTACGTGAGTCATCCAACCCACCTGTACCTCCCAGGTGTGCAACACCTGATGAAGCCTGCATGCCAACGGCTCCATCGCCAGGGTGAATAGCAAGAGGTATAATAGACACGCCTGTTGAATACCCCTTTACAACTGGAATGCCTCTGACACAAGATGCCCCATTCGTACCCTCGTCACTGGTCTTGTGTACAGCAACTTTATTCAGGCAATAACTTTGTGTCCTATCTCCACTCTGTCCAGTACTTGCCATAAATACTCCTAGCTTACAGACTTGAATGCCTTCGCTATGTCCAGGAAGGCTAAGGCATACTGGTCCTAGCCCAGGCAGTGTGATTGAAGCACGTGCGACAAGCGTCTCAAATTACAGAGTGTGTTTCTGCGTGGGATAAACCCCGACTGATCCGGGTGGGTCAGTTTCAGGAGATAGAGGTACAAGCGTGTTGGCCAAGACATACCTGAGAATGTTTTGGTCAGCATTTAACAAGGACCGGGAGCAATGAGAGGCCGCATCCAGTGGGTGTTTCCCTGGTTTGGGTATCAGTTCGACTAGAGCATCTCTCATTGATTCAGGGAGTTCTCCCCTCTCCAGGGTCTCTTGGCCATAGTCTCAGGGAATGCCTAGTTCAGCAGGCAATCTATCTGCCCGCGGGGTCTTAGCTGTTTTGAGGGAGTCTATATCCAGCAGTACCTCCTGCTTGGTCAGAGTACCCTCTTTTTGCTCCTCCCCCTCCAGTCGTGGCATCGGGATAGAGTCGACGTAGGCCACAACTAAATGGTCATGGGCACGACAGGGCAATGTGTAGACTCCCATGAGATGCTCCACCAGGGTCTCATTAATGGCCTGTTGTGCGCGCACCCTCCATCCCAAGCTGTTCCTAATAGCTAGTATGGGTTCAGTGAGTTGCTCTTGTCTGATCATTCGGGCCAACATGCGTCCCTCCCTGTCTCCCTCCATGTGCAAACGGATAGGAAAGTCACATATGTTTCTCCAGTCTATCCCACAAGAAGCAGATCTGCTTTTTAGCCTCACCCCACTCCCAGCGTACCTCCTGATCATGTGGGAGGGCCACTTCCCAGTTCACTAGTTTTTCTTCCTGCAGTGTCAGATCTCTTTTCAAAGTTTGGCGGATGCCTGTGGTGGTTGCTATACCCACCGTTCTGAGTACCTCTTTCATTGCGTCCCATTCTGTTGCTCTGCGCTGAGTACTCTCCAAATTACATGCAAAATAGTCTGTAAGGGCATTCACGATCACTCCCTTGTAAACTGGGTCAGGAGGGTGTCTTCTTTCCTTCACGTGCCAAAGTGGGATATGTGTCTGGCCAGGAAGTAAGTCATAAGCAGGGGTGAGTGATCCGACAGATACCTGGCCAAATAGGTTGTGTCTGCTACTCTTATCATCACATCCACCTGTGTCAGGAAATTGTCCAACCTACTATATGTGTCCGACACCGGGGTGTAACAGGAGTTTGTATGTGTCTGTGGGTGTTCGGCTCGCCAAATGCCTACCAATCCCACCCCCATCAACATCTGTTTGAGAGTGTCAGTCATGTTTGGCTTTGTACCCTGGTGTGGGGGGTAGGGATCTGTCAATGTCCTCATCAAGTGCGCAATTACAGTCCCAAGCTACAACCATGTCCGCAGGCATGAACCCTTGTGCTGCCGTTTGCTCCCCAAAAACGTCTCTGACATCTAAATTGAGTGCATATATATTCACTAGGCCGAGTTCGTGGGCGTCTAGAGTCCCATACAGGACAACTTATCTCCCCTTTGGGTCCGCACACATTTGTAATTTCCAGAAAGGGACTCCAGAGGCTACCCATATAAGGGCTCTGCATGCAAATCCAAAATAAGAGGTGACGTAGACGGCCCCCTCCATTTCTTCTTCAGGCTTCTATACAATCATCCCATAAGTGTGTTTCCTGGAGGAACGCTATCGATATACGATAGCGTTTTAGGTAGGTGTGCATTCTGTGACGCTTCTCTGGCCTGTTCAATCCCCTTACTTCCCCATAAGGAACTTATACCTGTTCCCTGTACACTGCATTACCCGGGACACTAGGCTTCGAGACCCTCCCGCTGGGCATTTATATCCTCTGCCCCATATCAAAGTTCAGATGAGCACAGTGAGCACTTCCCTTAAATACAGCAACAACAGCTAATATTCCCACTAACAACCTCACCACCTCCCTTCCCTAGACAGAACATGCAGAACTTCGTCCAGCGCAACCGACAGCCAGAAAGGTACTGGTCACCGCCCCAGACCTCTCACTCCCCACCCTTCAACTAGAGTAACTAATGAGTACAGTACAGGCCAAGGAGCCATGTCCCCTCGAGACCAAAAGAGGTACTCAGCAGACCGCAAGAGGCCAGGCCCTCCACCATCTCCAGCTGTGCAGCAGAACAGTATTCTAGCCATCCACATTTGCTAGCAAGTTTAATCAATTTGGCAACCATGAATTCTCCCCAAACCCTTGAAGAACGTAAGATATATTTTCATTAGACAGCAAAAAACAGTTATATAGCTTTCCCAACATTGCAGCTTGAGAGTGGGGCGCTAACACTCTCCAAACCATACCGGGTCATTTCGTCCGCCAAGGCGTCCGGGTCCACATCACGTGTACACCAGTAGGTGAGACTGCTCTCCTCATCCTCCATCAGCCGGAGGAACAGGCCACCTGAAACAGATCCCCCAGTACTGTGTCCAGCCTCTCCCCTGAGCCTGAGGCGTCTAGCCAGCATCGGTATTGTCATTCAGTGTGTGTACGGACCCAGCATCTGGGCACATAAGGATGCAATTTCCATTCAAAGCCTCTGGGCCCTCCTTGGACCCCATCAGTGTCCTCTTGTTCTGGCCAGATGGCCACACTGGGTGGGCACGAGTCTCCTTCCACCCAGGTGGGTCAGCACCTCTCTTCCGCCCCAGGGTATCAATCCAGTTCAAGACCTCTTGTGGGGACTCGTAGAAATGTTCATGTTTATCATGTTGAATGCGTAATTTGGCAGGGAACAATAGGCTATTCTTGATGTTGCGATCCCTTAATCTTCTCTTGACAGGAAGGAAGTTGTTGTGCAAGTTCTTTACCCTACAGGTATTGTCAGGATATATAAATACTTGTTGGTTTTCATATCTAGGGAGGCTGTGCAAGCGTGCGTGCTGGAGGATGGCGTCGTGGTCACAGTAGTTGAAAAGGCGAGTGAGAGCCCGGGGAGTCACTCCTGGACGCGGCATCGCCACCAGCACCCTATGCAGCCTCTTGACCATGACAAAATTAGACAGTCGTGGAGGCCTGAGAGTTTTTGTAATCCAATTCTCCAGGAAGGGCTCCACTGAGGGGCACTCCGTGGGCTCCTGGAAGCCTTCCAGCCGTAATCTCCCCTCAGCGTCTTCCAAGCGCTCCTCCACGTGCACGGCACTGCATTTCAGTCCTTTTACCGCAGCTCTCAGCGCCTTCACTTCCTGCAACAGGGTGTCTACATCATCTTCGACAGCCGTGGTGCATGATGTAGTGAGCCATCTGGCCCGTCTTTACATTGTATCTGCCAGCAACCCTCTGGGCCGAGCAAGGGCCATAAATAAAGGTGACGTCAGCATTCGGGCTGTCGTCACGGAGAGAGCAAATGGTGTGGCTCATGATTGTATGACTATGCGCAGCACTAGGCCCCAACAACTAGCCTTTGCCCCCCCCCCCATAGCCCCCAACACCCCTGCGATGCCCCCCCAGTCTACATTGGCGACGAGGCGGAGTGGATCCGCGATGTGCCTGAGGCCTGTGACACCTACCGGTGGGTCACGAGGTGGATTGCGGTCGAGGCGGCCGTGGGAGGCATAAGACGCAGGACTGGAGGATCGCTGTAAGGTGGAGGCGTCTGACTATGCCGCAGCGCTGAGGAGAGGTTGCATGTGGCTACGACACATAGCGAAGACACCGGCGAGGAGTGAGAGAGCGAGTGCGGCCGCACGCAAGAAAGGGGCATGGCCGGCAGGAGCGGGAGCAGGACTGAGCGGCAGGCCCGACTGAAGACCACCCCGCACGGGGCGAAGTGAGGGAGAGCAGCGAGGAGGCCTGCTAATTAGACGCGTGGGAGGCGCGTGCACAGAGGAAGAGGAACTGGCGGTGTACAGGACTAAAGCAGGTGGAAAGTATTTATTATATATTTATTAAGGCGTTTTATATAGCGCTGGCCAGACCCGAAGGTATCGGAGCGCTTTACAACATTCCTAATGAGGAAATCACACAATCTAGCAGTAGGAAACAAATTGGCTCATGGCGCTTCGGAAGTCCCAGCGCGCTGTACAACATTAGAGCACGGAAGACATATAATATCCTGATAGTGTGCACGTTGACTTGGGCCGAACCTCCTTCAGGGAGGGGGAGATAGAGGGAGGGGTTGGGGAGGTGGAGGAGGTAGAAGTCTTAATGGCAAAGTATCTGTGT
Organism: Calotriton arnoldi; assembly: GCA_963921515.1. NCBI lineage: Eukaryota > Metazoa > Chordata > Amphibia > Caudata > Salamandridae > Calotriton > Calotriton arnoldi. The sequence continues at coordinate 979,250 of CAWUFW010004672.1, forward strand.
GCTGCAATGTGCAGGCTTGTGCGCTTCGGCGGCAGCTATCGATTCGGGAGAGAACGATTGAGGAAGAGGTCTTTGAGCTGCCTTTTGAATTTTAAAAAGTAGGGGGTAGTCCTGATATGGACTGGGATGGAGTTCCAGATTTTGGGCGCATTTCCAGCGAAGGACCGGGCTGCGGTTTTTTGTTTGCGTGTTTTCGGAGGGATGAGGAGTAGAGTGTTGGAACTCCTGAGGCTCCTTGTCTGACCAGCCTTCTTGAGTTTGAAGGCCAGGTAGGCGGGTTTTCCTGTGTGCAGGGCTTTGTGTGTGAGGCAGGCAGTTCTGAAGTTGGCACGCATTTCGACTGGGAGCCATTTAGCTCTCTTGAGTGCGGGCGAGATGTGTTCATATTTCTTTACTCCGGTGACCATTCTGGCTGCTGCATTGAGAGCTGTTCTGAGTGAAGCTAAGTGGGATTTTGCTGTACCTGTGAGGGCTGCATTCCCATAGTCGAGTCTAGACAGCACCAGGGATTGAGTAGCTTGTTTGAGGTCCTTGGGCGGGATGAAGGGTTTTATTTAGTTGAGTAGCTTCAAGTTGAGGAAGGCGCTCTTTGCGGTGTTCTTGATGTGTTTGGCCATGTTTAGTTTTGGGTCCAGGGTGATTCCCAGTGATTTTACAGAGTCAGCCAGGGTGAGATTGCCGTTGAGAGCATAAATAGCTTTTAGCCATTCTACAATTTGGGGATTCTCCTCTTTGTTAGAAATGAGGAGGATTTCCGTTTTGTCTTGGTTGACTTTCAGGTGATTTGTTGATAGCCAGTGTTGGACTTCTCTTAGAGTGTCATTGAGTCTCTGAATGTCATTAATGGAGGAGGTTTCAAGATAGATCTGGGTGTCGTCTGCGTATAGGTGGAAGGGGATGTTGTTTTTTTTTAGTATGGTGGTGAGGGGTTCCATGTAGATGTTAAAAAGTTGCGGGGAAAGCACTGATCCTTGGGGGACGACCCTGCTAACGGGGTGTAGATCGGACGAGAAGTTTTTGATTTTTATTCTTTGGGTGCAGTTCTGGAGGAAGGAGGAGAACCAATGTAAGACCACCTCTTCTACACCTACCCTTTCTTGAAGTACCTTAATGAGTAGATTATGGTCAACCGTGTCGAAGGCTGCTGATAAGTCTAGGAGTACGAGTAAGCAGCATTGGTCCGTATCGAGTGACTTGTGGATATCGTCTATGACATTAAGGATCGCTGTCTCTGTGCTGCAGCCTTTTCTGAACCCCGATTGGTGGGGGTCTAGAAGGTTGATGCTGTCCATGTGTTGAGTCAGTTGTAGGAGAACACACCTTTCCAGGATTTTGGCTAGGAGAGGGAGATTGGAGACAGGTCTGAAGTTGTTCAGATCATTAGTATCCAGGCCTGGTTTTTTCAGTAATGGCGTGACTTGGCTGACTTTGAGGCAGTCTGGTATGACTCCTGTTCTCAGGGAGCTGTTTATGATCTTGCTCCAGAGCGGGGCTATGGAGAGTTTGAGCTTTTTGGCTAGTTGGGCAGGTATGGGATCCAGGACGTGAGATGATGGTTTGGAGGTGGAGATCAGTTTGACTATCTCCGCTTCAGGGATGGGGTTGAAGGCTTTCCAGAGTTTTGGGGGGTGCCTGGGTGCGATATCTTCTGTCCCTGGGGACGGGCTCCTGTAGGGGGGACTGTGGTTGTCGTCCAGGGAAAGCTCAATCTTGGTGATTTTGTCATTGAAGAAGTTGGCGAAGTTGTCGCACAGGTCTTTGGAGGCCAGAACTGAGGATGCAGGGGGCTTGGAAGTTTGCTGCCTAATGAGGTTGAAGAGTTCTTTGGGCCTGTTTTTTGCGTTGTCTAGAGCATTGCAAAAAAAAGACGTTTTTTCGTTCTTGATGTGTTTCTTGTACTTCCTGCGTACTGATTTGAATTGATCGCGGAGGATTGTGGACGGGTTGTTCCGCCAGAGTCTTTCTGTAGCTCTTAGTTGTCTTCTTTCGGAATTTATGTCTGTGTTGAACCAGGATCTAGATGGAGTGTTCCTGACTCTTTTGAGTTTCAAGGGGGCTAGTTGGTCCAGAATGGAAGTCATAGTTGTGTTATAGTGAGAGGTGAGTTCTGTTGTGGAGAGATCATCTGTGGAGATGGGAAGGAGAGAGCTTACCCTTTCCTCTAGGTCAGCCAGGGGAATCTGAGTTAGATTTCTCACCCATTTAGGGGGGTCTTGCGTGGGGGTTGGTATATGATCGTTTGGTTGCTGTGGAATAGGATGATGTGGTGGTCGGACCAGTCCACGGGCAGGATGTGGTCGATCGTGACTGTCGCTTTGGGCAATAATGGCATCCAGGATTGATCCTCTGTTATGGGTTTCCTCTGAGCAATGTTGGATAAGGTTGTTGTTGTGTAGAAGATCATTCAAGGTTTGGATTAGCGAGTTGTTTTCTTCATTCCGGTGTAGGTTGAGGTCACCTAGAATTAAGTTGTTTGAGTCTCGGAGTGAGCAGTGAGTAATCCGGTCTGACAGGTGTTCACCGAATGCGGTGGTGTTGCCTGGTGGATGGTGGAGGAGATGGCAGAATAGTGTTTTGTTGTCACTTGTCTTAACGTTGGTGGTAAGGCATTCAAAAGTGTTGTCATTGAAGGTGTCAGTTTCTGTCACGGAGATGTTGTTATTGCGTATGATTGCTATACCCCCTCCTCGCTGGTTTTGTCTGTCTTTATTGATGATTACAAAGCCTGGGGGAACAAGCATATCCATGATTGGGGAAGAAAACTCATTTAACCATGTTTCGGTGATGAACGTGATGTCTATGTCATGGGTGAGGATGGTTTCTGCCAGCTCTGTTGCATGTTTGGTGGCTGATCTGCAGTTTATGAGCATGCAGTTGGTGGAGATCCCCCTTTTATTGTGTTTCTTCATTAGGAGGGCCCTGGGAATGTTAGTGAGGAAGGCAGGGGGTCTTAAGGATCTCGGAGGGGAGCAGTCTCTTCTGAATCCAGTGATAACCTGGATCTTGGATTTTGGGGTGACAGTGGAGGAAGTGGATTTTGGGGTGCCAGTAGAGGAGGTGTCATACGAGGAGGCAAGATCCGATGCTTCACTCGTGGAGCAGATACCAGGGCCCAGTGAGAGGGCTGGAAGCCTACAAAAAAAATAATAATAAGGGAAATAAAGAGGAAAAGGAAGTCCTGTGTTAAGAGCAGCAGGAAGGAAAGAACTGAGGGGCTGGAGGCAGAGTCAAGGAAAAGTCAGCCTCCGAGGGAGACTCAGTGAGGAGGGCTGGGACCAAGGAACAGGGAGAACAGACTGCGGCGGTCAAAGCAAGGTGAACAGGAGAATAGCATTGTAGCTGGGATACGTCATAGAGAATGTCAAGGCAGGCAGAAGGAGGAGGAGAAGGGGCTGCAGAGCAAGGTGCTCACACCACACTAGCGGCGCTGCAGCCTTTCAGTCAGCTGGCGGACCCGGCTACAGCGGCCCCCAGATGGCGCAAATGGATCGGCCAACTTGAAAATTATTTTGTGGAAGTGTGCGAAATGAATGGGGCAGTCAAACGATCGACCATGCTACACATGGGAGGAGACGAGCTCTATGAACTGTTCCAAGATTTACCGGACACAGGGGATAGGAATGATTATGAGAAGGTGGTGAGAGCATTGGACCGCTATTTTTTTTTTTTTTTTTTTTAAATCTTTTTATTTTTATTAACACAGCTCAGAAGAACATATATTATACCAGTACATCTGTGGTGTGACAATTGTACAAAACATCGTGTGACAACTCTCAGCAGGGACAAAGATCCGGGGAGACCACTCTCTAGCCCAACTATGATCCATCTCAACACCCCTCCTCTGACGGCCCAGGGCCTCTGTATCTCTTCCAGGGCCCCCCCACTTTTCCCCATTTTTTGGCGCACCCCCTGCTCTTATACACCATCTCTTCGGCCCGTTGGCACCAATCCAGGTCCCGCTTCCAATCAATGAGCTGCGGTGGCACCTGCGCTCCCCAACTCCTTGCAATATTACGTTTAGCCACTGCTGCCGCTAGGAACAGCCATAGTTCGGCGTGTTTGGACCAGGTCCCTTCCCCCGTATCATGAGGAGCAGCCACTTTGGATCCCTCGGAACCTCCTTTCCCACAACTCTGGACATAGTGTCCGTAACTCCTGCCCAGTAGGTTGATATCTCGGGGCATTCCCATAGAATGTGGAAGAAGGAACCCTCCTGCTGGCATCCCCTTCTGCAGCACCCCGATTGTAGTCTGCCCCATTTATACAAAAGCGTGCAAGGATAATATGTGCGGTGTAGTATTTTAAGTTGCACCAGTCTGAATCTGGCCCTAATTGCTACCTCTCTGGGGCTTTGCTGCGCCTCTAGCCACTCTTCGTCCTCCAGGGTGCCCAGGTCTACCGCCCACGCTGCCCTAAGGGACACCAGAGGGTCTGGACTGTTGTTGACCAGCTTGCGGTAAATCGTCGATGTGGGCTTCTCCGCAATCGGGTCAAGTAGCAACCGGTCCTCCAGTGGGGAGTAATCTGGTATGGACACATCCCGCTGAATGTGTACTCTTAGGGCGTGCACAAGTCGGAGGTGATGGAAACTTTGTGACGGGTGCATGTCGTATTCTTTCCGTAGGAATTCAAATGAGTGGGGGAATCACCCTCCCATACATCACCCAGATATTCGATCCCTATGGACCTCCAGCCCCTAAACCCCGTCAATGCTGCCACGTCTTGAAGCTGGTCTCCAAGCCACAGCGGGGTCCTCCCGGTCAATTTCCGATCCCACCCAAGGAATCTGTTGGCCTCCCTCCAACATTGTACCACTACCCGTGTGTGTGTCGGCCAACTCCGCTGCATCTTTGCCGTGTATAGTAGCGACTCGCAGGCTCCCCTGCTCATGGCCATCCTGTCGACCCGATACGCCGGTTCTGAGGTGTCTGCGTAGACCCAATCATTTACGACCTGTATCTGTGACGCCCAGTAGTAAAGCTGGGTGTCCGGGACTGCCAGGCCGCCATCGTAAACTCCCCTCTGGAGTTTGCGCAGGGCTATCCGCGGGGACCCACCGTCCCACAGTAGGGAACGGACCGCCTGAGAAATCCGCTTGAAGGAGTGCGGCGGGACCGGATAGGGCGTATTCTGAAGGCAGTATAATAACCTTGGTAGCGTGAGCATTTTAAAAAGGGCTGCACGGCCCATGAGTGTAAGCGGGAGAGAGCGCCAGTGGCTTACATCCGAACCTAGGCGGGCGAGTTGGGGCTCCAGGTTTTTAGCCAGGAAAACCTCCCTGTTTCTTGTGATGTGGATTCCCAAGTATTTGAACCCTTCCCTGACTACTGGTGCCACACAGCGGGGCGGAATTCGTGGCGTGGGGCCCGAGAGCGGGAAAATCACAGATTTTGACCAGTTGGTGGTATACCCAGAGTAACTGCCGAACAATTCAAGAATATGTAGGACACGGGCAAGCGAATGATATGGCCGGGCCAGGTATAGGAGAATATCGTCCGCATAGAGGGACACCCGCTCCTCCCACCCCCTGGGGCTACGATACCCCAGATCATAGGATCTCTCCTTATCCAGTGCGCCAGGGGTTCCAGCGCCAAGGCGAATAGGAGAGGGGACAACGGGCATCCCTGTCTAGTGCCCCTTCTCAAGGGAATGGACTTGGACACCGCCCCATTGACTCTGACTCGCGCCGTGGGCAGCACATAAAGCAGCCGTACCCAGCTGCAGAAGATCGGCCCGCATCCCAGCCGTTGGAGGACCATAAAAAGATATGGCCACTCCATGCTGTCGAAAGCCATGGATGCGTCCAGGGCCACCGCCGCCGTCTGCACAGGCCCGGCGTCCTCTGTCATGTGGAGTACTCCGTAGAGCCTTCATAGATTATGTCTCGTGCTCCTATGGGGCATAAACCCCGATTGGTCCACGTGGACTAGGTCCGTGATGACCGATATCAAGCGCTCCGCCAGGGCCTTGGCGAGCACCTTTGCTTCTACATTTATTAATGAAATCGGGCGGTATGACTCGCACCGATCCGGCGGTTTCCCTGCTTTATGGATGGTCACAATTGTGGCCTCCCGTTGATCTGGGGGAAGCCGCCCCACCTCCCGCGCCTCATTGAACATCCGAAGCAAGGGAGGCAGCACCACCGCCGCCTGTCGTTTATAAATTTCAACCGGCAGTCCATTTGGCCCAGCCGCCTTTCCCGACTGCAGGGCGTTTAAGGCCGCACCCAGTTCCTCCTCCGTGAGGTCCGCCTCTAGCTTATCACGTGCCTCCGGAGATAGCACGGGCAGCGCAAAGTCTCGTAGAAACTCCGCACAGTCCGATTCAGTCCGAGTGCTTACCGGCGAGTATACCTGCTCAAAGTGGACTGCAAATGCCTCTGCTATATCCCCGCTATTGGAGCACCAGGCTCCCGATTTATTCCAGACACCTGCCACCCATGAGCGTTCCCTGTCTCGACGCTCTAGCCACGCCAGTAGCTTCAGTCCCTTATCGCCCACATCATATAATCGATGCTGGGTAGCTAGCGCATAGGCTCGCGCTTCCCTCTCCGCTATCGCCCTCAGGTCCTTTTGCTTTAGAGCTAGTTCGTGCCGCAGGTCCGCTGACTCTGTCAACGCGGGGTCGCGCTCTAACGTTCCCACCTCCCGCTCAAGCTGGCGCATCTGTAGGGCCTCCTCTTTCTTCTGTCCTCCTATTAACGCCTGCGCCTGTCCTCGTAGAACCACTTTATAGGCTTCCCACATAATGATCTGGGAGTCGACGGATCCCTGGTTCTCCTCAAAGTATAGTTTAGAGCCCTCTCTGAGCTTAGCACTTAATTCCGGGTCCCGCAGACGCCAGGAATCTAGTCTAGGACAGGGGGCCCTGTTCACCACCGGTCCCCTCAAGAAGACACACCCTGGTGAGTGGTCCGAGATCCCACGTGCCATGTGCCTGGCGTCCATAAAATCCCCCAGCTGTGGAAGCCGGGTGAAAAAGTGGTCGATCCTAGAGAAAGTCCCGTGCCTGGCCGAGTAGAATGTGTATTCCCTATGTTGAGGGTTATGTGCCCGCCATATATCACCAAGACCGAGGGCTGCAACAAAGCCCGCCAGTCCCCGTTCTTCTCGTGCCTCCGTCCGCGGACTGGAGCGGTCCAATGATGGGTCCATTACGGCATTGGTATCACCCCCAAGGATAAGGGTTCCCGAGGGGAGATCTGCCAAGAAACCCCCCAGTTTAGGAAGAAAAGTAGAGTGGAGGCCCGGGGGAAGGTAGCAGGAGTAAAAAACCAGTGACCGTCCCTCCCAGGTACCCCCGGCCGCCACAAAGCATCCTGTGCTATCCGCCCATGTACCCGTTATTACCAATGGCAGTGTGGTGCGTACCAATATTCCCACCCCGCGAGCACTTGTAGTGTAGCCCGCGTGTGCCACCATCTTGTAACCAAATCGGTCTAGGGCCCTACATCTATTACCCAAAAGGTGTGATTCCTGGATCAGCACTACGTCCGGCATATGTCGCTTCAGGTGTTGCAGGACTAGAGTGCGTTTAATTTTATCCCCCAGGCCGTTTACATTCCAGGTCCACACCTGCAAACTGACTGGGTCACCCATTATCCCGGGGTGGTGGCTGTTGTTGTGGGTCCCCTCTCTCCCTCCCCCGCTGCAGTGTTTAGCATGTAGTGCCACAGATTGTCGCTATGCTGATTCTGAGCTAACTCCCATGTCCCCCCAACAATGAACAAAACAAACACCCCCCACACCCCCCGCCCTGCGACCCTGCTAGGTGAGCTCCCAACCTCCCACCCTCGGAACTGGCAGAGTGCCTGTCGCCCCATAGCAGAAACACAAACAATAGTGTGGGGTTGTGTGCCTACAGCCAGCATGGAGATAGATATTTCCAATGATTACCATAATTGCCCCTATATCAATGCTCAGCTTTTCACTGTGGGGCCATGCCGGAACCCCCCCTCCCGTCCCCCCCAGTCGCTCAATCGCCCCAGTGGGCTGTAATAGAGACACGCGTCTCTCCCCCGCCCCCCCATATCCACCAGAGCACATCTAATGCCAGGTTGCCATGGTTCGAGGCAGAACCGTCTTTCTCCTGGGATGGCCTTTCATAGTCATGGAGCCCCACCCATTGTCACTTATCTGACGGCTGCTCTGGTCTCTGGCCGCTTGATTTCCTCCAGTCATCTGACTCCAGCTCTGTTCGGTGCTCAGGTCGCTCCGACCTGTCTCGCCTGCTCACAGTGCGCCACCCCTCGAGCCAGTCGCTGGCCTCCTCTGGCCTGTCGAAGAAGTGGACTTTCCCACCATCAAGGATCTTGAGCTTGGCAGGAAATAACATCATATATTTTACGCCTTGCTCTCGAAGAGCTCTCTTGACTCCATCAAAGGAGCGCCGCATGCGCTGGACCCGGAGTGTGAAGTCCGGAAAAAGCGAATTGTGGCGTTGTCTAAGTGGAGGTCTCCTGCCGTCCGTGCGGCTTGTAGGATGGCGTCTCTGTCCCGAAAGTTGAGAACCCGGGCAATAATAGTACGCGGCGGGGCCCCCGGTTTTGGTTTGCCTCCCAGCGCTCTATGGGCCCGTTCCACCGAAAAGAAATTTGACAGGCGTTTGGGCTTTAGATGATTGAGGATCAGGTCTTCGACAAACCAGTCTACCGAAGGGCCTTCCATGCCCTCCGGTACCCCCACCAGGCGTATGTTATTGCGGCGGGCCCGGCCTTCCTGATCCTCGAGGCGCGCGTAGATGTCGTCTTGATTTTTGGTGAGGGAAGCCACCTGCTCCTCCAGACGTTTAGTCTTAGCTTGAAGGCTGCCAATGCCAGTCTCCGCTTCCGATACCTTCTCTGACATTTTTCGGTTGTCCGCCCGCAGGAGGTTAACCTCTTCTGTCACAGAGTCCAATTTGGGCTCAAGGGTGCCTCGAAAGTCCCTGATGGCCTTCATGATGTCTTTAAGTGAGGGGTCGGGGTCCCCATCCTCCGCGCCCTGCGAGCCTCCTCCTGTCGCGTCTTCGTCACGGCTCATGGCGACCGTGTACTTGTCTATTTGGTTTGCCTGGCCGGGGCCGGGTGGCCTGGTGCGGCCCATGCCGGCGCTCGCAGCGGTCCGTCGCCTGTGTCTTCCCAGTCGGGTGGGCCGTCCGCTGGCTCGTCTTACTGCTGGTCGCTGTCCGGAGGCCCCTGCCGTCTTACAATCAGCGTCTTGTCTGCGCCCACGCCCCCTCCTTCGCTCGATGTAGGCCTTGGATCTGGGCCCAGGCTCCGCGTGGCCGCCTGGTCCCTACTGGTCGCCGCGCTATTGATGATTGTAGATCAAATTAAGTATATTGATTCCTCCCCTCAGAGGCGAGATGCGGCCGATCAGGGTCCGGTCTCCACTCACCGGCCCGGGTCTCTACGGGCCTCATCAGTCTTCAACCCTCGTCAGGGCCGTCGCCCCCTCAACAGCCTGATCGCAGCGCAAGGGCACAGCGCGTATGACCGCCACCAGCGTCCAGCCGGTAATGGTTGCAGTGGAGCCACCCACCTCCAGAAGCTCCCCTGAGCCTCAGCACTTCAGCCGGGGGATGATCAGTGTCCCAACCCGCCCGTCAGGACCGTTGCACCTCTGCCCCGCGATCCAGAAAGCAGGCCAGCCTCCACGGGGCCGCAGACGCACTTTCGCCGCACCAGTGCAGCCCCCCGCTCTCAGGCGACGCACCAGACAGCTCTCGTGTCGGTCCGCACTCAGCACCCGCAGAGCTCCTCAGACATGGGGGGGGGGGCCGCAACCCCCGCCTCCTTCGGAGTTGTGTCCCGGGGGTCAACTCACCCCGTCGCGTCAGTGCCTCGCAGCCAGGGCTCCCCGCAGGTCCGGCGGTCTCCGCTCACCGCCCCGCAGTGGCCGCCATTTTGAGGGTCGGGCCGTCCGGCGAATCGAGCCTCCGCGTCGCCTCCGGTGGATACAAGGGCTATTTCTACACCGCAGACTGCGGCAGCACCTTTCCGATGTCCCTCGGTGCGATCGGGTGCCCCACAGCGTGCCGGATAGTGACGGATGTCGGGCAGGTATCGTCGGCTGTTAGCGCAGCTCTATTAGCCTGCGGCCATCTTCTGCGGCTGCAAGCCACGCCCCCTGGACCGCTATTTTGAACCGCAGGTAAACCCTGATTTCGAACACTTTAAGCTGAGGCAGGCGAAGCAAAAGGAAGAAGAGTCAGTAGATATGTTCTTTGCCAGGTTGAGGAAGTTAGCGAGTTCCTGCACAGGAATCGACAAGCAGCTGGAGATCAGGGCGCAGTTGATTCAAGGCTGCAAGTCGTCGGATCTGAGGAAGCTAATTCTGCGACAGCCAGGCATTTCGCTGGATGACATCTTGAAGGATTTTCCTAGAAAGGACTCCAGGTCGATCCGGCTAAGGTAGAGGCGATCAGAGCTGCAACGGTGCCGCAGAACCAGACAGAGATGCGGAGCTTCCTAGGCATGGCAAATTATTGTGGCCTCTTCATTCCTCATCTGGCAACAATATCGGAACCATTGAGAATGCTCACCAAGAAGGATGTGAAGTGGCAGTGGACAAGCATGGAGGCAAAAGTGTTTCAGGAGGTGAAAGGGGCGCTTTTGCAAGGGGCGACCATCTCCTATTACAAGCCAGGGCACGCAACGGAGCTGGTGGTAGATGCTAGCCCGGTGGGGTTAGGAGCGGTGCTCTTTCAGCAAGATGCAAGTGAGGAATGGGTGCCCATAGCATACGCCAGTACAGCACTGACTGCAGTTGAATCGAGATATGCTCAGATCGAAAGGGAGGCGCTGGCCATCAGGTGGGCGTGCCAGCACTTTGACATCTATCTCTGTGGGCACAAGTTCCGAGTGGTCACAGACCATAAACCACTGGTGCCATTGGGAAGATCGCACGAGCTAGCGGATGCAAGAGCAGGTGAAATGGAGTCCGCTTTAGCAAGAAGGGCGATGGGCACACTGCAGGCGCAACCCATCACGGTCAAGGAAGAAAGGGTGGAAGCCATTCGTAAGGGATCCGGCAGAGGAGGTGCAGTAGGAGGTGCGTGATCCAGAGGAAGAGGTTGTGGTAGTTGCGGACTAGACAGTTATCCACCGAGGGGTTGCCCCGCCCAAGGAAAGCCGTGCTTGAGGTGCGACAAGATAGGACATTTTGCCAAAGTGTGCAGTAGCGCAGCCAAGACTCCCACAGCAAAAGGAATGATGAGGAAACCGGGACACAATAAACAAATGGTCAAGGCAGCGGAGAACTAGAGGTGGACAGTCTGTGCAGGAGGATGAGGGTCACAGACCATGATGAGGAGGATGAGGTGTTTGTGATATCTTACACTGGAGGTACGAACCACAAGAAACGCCCACCTCCCATGTGCCAGATAAACATCGGGGAAAGCAAGGTGACAGTGCTCATAGACACCGGAGCGTCAGTGAACATACTGGATGCTGCACACTACCAGCAACTCAAGCCCCGACCACCTTTGTTAATGACAAAAGCGAGAATCTTCACGTATGGCGGAGACACTTCGATCCCTCTTCAAGGAGTCATTGAGGTCCAGGTAACGCATGGAGAAATATCGGCGAAGACGAGGTTCCACGTAACAAAAGACAGTGCTGGAACGCTGCTGGAATGTCACACAGCCGAAGATCTAGGGCTAGTGATGTTCGCAAAGCAGGTGCATCAGTCACATGCAGATGATATAATGGCTGAATTCCCCACACTGTTCGAGGGCCTGGGCTGTCTAAAGGGTGTGAAGGTTAAACTACACATCGATAGAACAATCAAGCCCGTGGCGCTCTGCCACAGGAGGGTGCCGTTCCATCTGAGGCCACTGGTCGAGACCGAGTTGGAGAAGCTCGAGAAAGCGGGGATGATTGAGAAGGTGTCGGTACCCACCCCGTGGGTGTCCCCATTAGTAATCACCCCAAAACCCAAACAGCCGGGGGCGATCCACCTGTGTGTGGATATGCGTTTACCCAACAAAGCGATAAGAAGGGAGCGGCACATAACGCCCACGATCGATGAGATAGTAGCCAACATTAATAGGAGCGCAGTGATTCTCAAAAAGGGATCTGAACTCTGGTTACCACCAACTATTGCTAGATGAGACCAGCCGTTACATAACTACGTTATCCACCCACGTAGGGTTGCGACGGTTCAAGAGGCTCGGTTTCAGCATATCCTTAGCGGCTGAGGTTTTTCAGGATGCAATCCGTGAGGACTAGTAGGCGTAATCAATGTAAGTGACGACGTGCTTATCTTCTCAAAGTCGTTGGAGGAACTTCATGACCAGTTAAGAGCAACTTTGAAAAGGCTGGTGGATCAAGGTTTGACACTGCACAAGGAAAAGTGTGTGTTCTACATGAACGAGGTGGAGTTCTTCGGATACCGATTTTCCTAGAAAGGACTCCAGGTCGATCCGGCTAAGGTAGAGGCGATCAGAGCTGCAACGGTGCCGCAGAACCAGACAGAGATGCGGAGCTTCCTAGGCATGGCAAATTATTGTGGCCTCTTCATTCCTCATCTGGCAACAATATCGGAACCATTGAGAATGCTCACCAAGAAGGATGTGAAGTGGCAGTGGACAAGCATGGAGGCAAAAGTGTTTCAGGAGGTGAAAGGGGCGCTTTTGCAAGGGGCGACCATCTCCTATTACAAGCCAGGGCACGCAACGGAGCTGGTGGTAGATGCTAGCCCGGTGGGGTTAGGAGCGGTGCTCTTTCAGCAAGATGCAAGTGAGGAATGGGTGCCCATAGCATACGCCAGTACAGCACTGACTGGAGTTGAATCGAGATATGCTCAGATCGAAAGGGAGGCGCTGGCCATCAGGTGGGCGTGCCAGCACTTTGACATCTATCTCTGTGGGCACAAGTTCCGAGTGGTCACAGACCATAAACCACTGGTGCCATTGTTTGGAGGATCTGCTAGAAGTGGCCCGCCTCACATTGAGAGGTGGGCAGTACAGCTTCAACACTACAACTTTGACACTGTGTGCAGACCTGAGGTCAATTTGGCTGATTACTTGTCCCGTCATCCTCTGGCAGTGGATCCAAGTCAACAACGAGAGGTGGACACGGGGGCAGAGGTGTTTGTCAAGCAACTCACGGAGGCAGCATGTCGTCATGCACTGTCGCTGGAAGAGATCGCGGAGGCCACTGGAGCTGACGCATACCTCACGGCTGTCAGGACGGCTCTGAGAGACCACAAGTGGAAGAGTTTTCTGGAAGGGGTGAGCGGACTAACGGAACAGGAGAAGGAGGCCAGAATGGACATCTGGAGATTTCGGGACGAGCTAAGTGAGAGTGGGGAAGGACTAATCCTAAGAGGTGTGCGGATAGTGATGCCATCGGAGCTGTGGCAGAGGACAGTGGACCTTGCCCACCAAGGTCATCAAGGGATTGAGAAAACAAAGACAAGATTGAGGACAAAAGTATGGTTCCCGGGAGTGGACAGGATGGTCGAGGAGAAAGTCAGGGGCTGTCATGCCTGCATCATAACTGGAAGTGACACGCCTGCAACACCCGTGATAACCGAACCATCCAGCAGGAAGCTGTGGGTGAATGTAAGCATGGACTTTGGAAGCTTCCCCGACGGGAGGTTTACCTTGGTAATGGTGGACAGCTACTTGAAGTTCCCTGTGATGGAAGTGGTCAAGTCTACTGCATTTGAGTCCATCAAGGCAGCCATGGAAAAGACCTTTGCGCTGCTGGGGACACCAGAGGAAATACGCACTGACAATGGGCCCCCTTTTCATGGACAAGAGTTCAAGGAGTATCTGCAGCACTACAACATCCGACACCGGAAGGTGACTCCTCAGTGGCCCCGGGCCAATGGGGAAGTAGAAAGATTTATGAGGACAATCAACAAGGCACTAAGGATTGGAGTGGATATGAAGGAAGATCTGGAGATGTGTTTACATCGGTTCCTGAGGGCCTATCGGTAAACGCCGCACAGCACAACAGGGTGCTCCCCTACTGAGCTAATAATGAAAAGCGAAGTAAGGGACATGGTGCTGGCTAGTGAGCAATGGGTTCACAGCGAATTGGACAGTGACGTGGTGCAGAGCAGACGAAAGAAGAACAATGACAAGGCCAGTCAGATGAGAAGAGCGAAGGTGGTGCAACTGTGCCCTGGAGACAGAGTGGCAGTGAAAGATCGACACCCAGGGTGGAAGTTCCGGACTCCCTTCGAGCATGAGCCGTGGGAGGTCGTCGAGGTACAGGGCACGATGGTCACAGTGAGGTGAGGCAATAGGACACTGGCAAGGAATGTGTCATGGTTCAAGAGGCTACCACATCAGGAAAAAGAGGGTAGCCAAGGAGGGGGCCAAGAGACCATGCCAATGGGAGCACCTTAAGAAGGAGAGCAGGAGTCGACAAGAGTGGAAGAAAAAATGACAGGCGCTGAGATGGAACCAAGGGAAATGGCGGTCCAGAACAAAGGAGATGCCAGAGTGCCTGAAAGGGGGCATCCCTATCGGCTGAGAGCCAATCCGCAACCGAGCCAGAAGTTGAGAGACTTTATGTGCCAGAGGGCACGAAGAGATGGATACAACCCAAGAACTCTATTCTATACTACTTGTTTTAGTTTGTTTTATTAGTTTGTTATTTTAGTTTGTTGTGTTCCTCTTGGTCGGTTGGGAGGGATGTAGTGAGCCACCCGGCCACGTCTATACATTGTATCTGCCAGCAACCCTCTGGGCGCTCAGACCAATCACAACTTTACATTGCAGCGTTGTGATTGGCTTAGGGGAGGGAGCCTGGGTGCTCTTTGTTTCCAGAAGCTGAGGAGAGACGGCGGCCGGCAAAAGGTAAGTGTTCTTTTTATTTTTTCTGTCACCCCCACCCCCGTTCCCTAACAGCCACCACTGCTTGTTCTATTATATAATTTGGTACAGTTATCTTTCAAGAATAGTATATTAAAGTCTCACATTTAATAATTGTAAAAATTAAAATGATGATGTTTTACAGATCATCTAAGATCAAAACCAGCCCATCTACACTGGTACTGAAGAGAATCGTGTTAAATTATGGGGGCAGATGAGAAGAAGGAGGTCCTCTGGGAGCTAGATTTCTGGCAAGGTCTCTACAAGGTATTCGACAAGGAGAAAAAAAGAAATACCAGGTGTTGAGAAGTAGGATTCAGAGGAGATGGAATCAGTTAGTTGACAATGGAATGTAGCAATGATCCATCAGCAAGTGGGTGTGTGACCCAGAATGTTGAGTTTACCTGCGGGTACTGAAGAAACAAGGCAAAATTGATGCATCCATTATGAGACATTCTTAGAGGAATCCGTGCAACCATCAGGATTTGAAATTGATAAGTGCCAATGGGGGAGGGAATTATCCAGAACTTTACAGAATAGCGTGGGCAAATCTAGGAGTATGTCTTTGGGGGAGGGGTGGGCGAGAGAGGATAAAAGCAACCAACAAATACACCAGGGAATGAAAGCTGGTGATGCCGATCATGTGGGCACTTGAGAAGTTTTGCAGAGCATAGAGTAGGATGTGCATTCATAAAGACAACAATGTAAGGAAAACGGGTACATGTAATGAGTGCTGTGGTAAAGGGAAGGTTGGACTATTAGTAGTTAAGCCAAGAGCTTTCCAAGGGGAGTTACAATAAAAGTAAGCATTGTTGATAATCAAACACAAGCCAGTAATCAGTCCATTCACATGCATGAACATAGAAGAAAGAAGCAACATAGTCTGCAGCAAAGAGGGGAAAAGGTTTAGATAAGAACCACAGCAAACCCAGACTAGGCCGATGGTAACAATTACATTATTAGTGTGCCAAGGGGTTTGACCTGAGGATAGCTGATTTGGAGAAAGAAGAGAGAGGGTGGGGTAGAAGAGGAGGTATTTTAATGAGGCAGTAGAAGAAAACATATTAGGTCAAGACAAGCATCATGCAAGAGTTCTACAGTAATCAGAATCGTAGAGTTCCAAGATTGGTGATGAAGAGGCTTGTTTCAAGTCTGATGAGTGAAGTGTTTCTTACAGAGTAGTGTCTTGAGATCACTCCAGCATATTGAGGATGGGGAAAATGCAATTCAAGGGAGAGAAAGTTTCATTTCTTTGGAGCGATCCTCGAAATGAATTGACTCAGAATTTGTATAATTTTTCAAGCAGGCATCTCCTCATCTAAGGTTACTTTGCATGTAGGTCCCGGCAACCTCCTGAAATCGTGGCTAGTTTTATTGATAGATTTCGTTGGAAGACCTTTGAGGTCAGACAAACTATCTCACAGGATCCAATGCAGTGGGATGAGAGTTTGGTTGTGCGAAAGTGAGAGAATGCAGGTGTAGGCATGTGTTTGAAACAGAACAAGTATGCGGTCAGATGTATGACCTTGCTCCGTGGACCTCTGCTATTGAACTTCCATGGCTTTGCCATCATTGTGTAGTTTGTCTTGAAAGGAGTCTCTATGAGGAACTCACCCTCTTCTACACACAGAGGAACATTATGGTGTGCTGCCCTCTTACTATTACTGTGTGGTACACAGACATGTTGTCAGGTGGAGAACACATTACGGGGTATGTTATGTTGTGTTTGTGTGGTATCTTCCTCCCCTGACTGTCCTTGGGGAAGATACTAGAACATTAGAATATTGGTGTCACCAGATTTTAGAACTGGCTGCTCTCTGTCAGTTGAGCTCTGTGATGACAGTTGGAGCTAGCTGAGGTGAGGTGTACATAATAAAACTTCTTTTCCACTATATACCTGCCTCTATCTTCAGCTGGATGAGCCTTCCCGATTTCGCAGCTATGTGAATTTGTAAAGCACAGCTAATCACCCGTGAGGGTATCAAGGCGCGGAGTAGGGCAGACCTGAGGAGGGAGGAGAAGATCATGCCTGTTTCGTCTGAAAGGTTAATTTGGGAGTCCATGGGGGAGGGGGGTCTGAAGTGTTTTGGGAGGTCATTCCAGGGAGGTATGAGAAGGAGAGTCCACCACTTTTGGTCTTCTTGATGCGAGGGAGGTGTGCTCTTGCCTGGGACGCAGATCGAAGGTGTCTGGTGGGTTGGTAGAAGTTGAGGCAGTGGTTGAGGTAAACTGGAATGGTGTTGTGGAGAGTTTTGTTGGTGTGGGTCAGTAGCTTGAACTTCCTTGACAGACTCCGCAGATGAGTTTCTTGGTTTCTGAGGTGTGGGGGGGGGGCAAGAGTCTAACTCGTTGAGTTTTGTCATGAGGAAGGAGGATATCCACTTGAGGGCAGGTCCGCAGATCCCCAAGTGCTGAAGCTTTCTGATGAGTGACTTATGGGAGACAGTATCGAAAGCTGCAGAGAGGTCGAAGAGGATGAGTGCGTCTGTTTCTCCTCGGTCGAGGATGCTTCTGATATCATCTCTGGCTGCAGTGAAGGCTGTTTCTGTACTGTGGTTGGTGCGAAAGCCTGATTGAGAGCTGTCTAGGAGTTGATGGAGTTCCAGGTTGTCTGCGAGTTAGGTATTGATGGCTTCCTCCATGAGTTTAGCTGGAAAAGGCAGGAGTGTGATGGGTCTGTAGCTACTGAGGGTGTTGGGGTCCGTTGTTGGTTACTGCAATAGGGCATAGGCTTATGCATTTTTCCAGCTAAATTGGAAGGTGGCGGAGGTGGTTCCAGAGATGACTCGTCCTGAACATCCAGCCTGTAATCATGCCAAGTGTCTTCCTGCTGTTTTGTTCCCCTGGATCCTGAAATGTGAGCAGTGGATCTGCCTCAAGTTCGTTGGGCATAGTGCGGTGGAGACATCTCTGCTGGTGGAGTTGATGCAATGGTGTCAGCTTTCATCTTTGAGACAGTGAAATTCCTAATCTCCTAGAAAATGGCCTGCTCAAATGTGAGCTTGCCTCCTTCGTATGAAATATTATTGTTAGTACTTTATCGAGTAATGATCATTATAGGTTCTTGCTAATTGTCTTGTTTTGAGTATTCGAAATTTTTCACATTGCTAACATCATTTTTCTTGTCCAATCTGGATACAGACCCTATTTGAAGTTTGCTGTTATTTCATACTTTCTCCTTAAAAATTATACATTTATCAATCAGGCTTGCCTAAATGCAACATCTTTCTCTAGAGAATGACCTGTTCATTATAGGTGGGTGTGCACTTTAGGCACAAAGCTTTGAATTGTTTAATGTGCTCCTACTACGCACATTGGTATAAACTTTGTTTCCTTTCACAAAAATATTTTAACCTAGAAAATCCACTTTTTCTTTAGATGTACAAGTTAATATTGTTCAATATTTCAAAATATTATTCACTCTCAATTTTTTGACCATTCCATCCAATCGATAATTCATCTTTAAAACCAAGGCACAATGTTATAGGTGTTGGTATTTATTTACATTGTGCTCACTTGTTCACTTTTAACAAT
The DNA here is from genome assembly GCA_963921515.1 of Calotriton arnoldi. Lineage (NCBI taxonomy): Eukaryota > Metazoa > Chordata > Amphibia > Caudata > Salamandridae > Calotriton > Calotriton arnoldi. Next base: position 997,595 of record CAWUFW010004672.1, read on the forward strand.
CATATTAATGCAGGCTGGTCTCAGCAGTAGGCCCGACAACTTCTTCATCAAAACCACATACGGTTTAATCTGTTCTCTCACAAATTTCAATCAGGGCCTGATCTTCCTTTGAGTGTCCTTTGCACCAGACATTAATGGATTTGAAAACTACATTCTATCTACAAACTACCTGATATTATCAGGTCCCCTGGCACAGCTTGGCCTCATATAGAGCACTGTAGTTGGCACCAATTGCCATCAGTGAAACAGTGTGATGTGTCATCTCTTGAGATTGCTCACGATGCAATGACCACAGAAGTGTGGGATGTGCAGTGTGCAGAGAGCCTCATCAAATCCTGCTAACATAGTGTGCAGGTCAACTTAGGCCAGATCCACTGAACTACTTCCAGGTCAAGGATGGTGGGTAGGGTCCCTGTCCAAATGCAGTCATCCCAAAGATAGCTCCAAGCCAAGATGACCACCATGCACCCAAAAGTCAAGATAGCCTTCCTACCTGAAGATACGAATGGCAGTCAATAAACACTCATTCACACCAGGGCCTGATGTCTTAGCAACTACTGTGGTTGACTACAGAAAAAGACTGTTGAACTTTAACTTTTGCTACATATCCCATTATTGTTCTTGGTATGTGCACCAGGACTCTGACAATATTCTGAGTAAATGGTTCCCTCAGTCATAAAACATAAATTCATTTTTATTAGTTGTGTCATAGACCCTGAGGCTGACTGCATTATGCTGTTCCCCAGAGAATTCACATTGTTTGGTTCACTCCAATCTTAAAACCGGAATGATGTATGGTTTTGTTCAGGTCATAGACTTTCGAACCAACCAGGCGTGAGCCCATTCCTTAAGGACCTGCAATGTGCATGGTGTGGGGGATCCAAGTGTGAGCAGTCCAATTGATTTCTTGGAAAAATATGGGGTATTTGCTAAGTCCCTTCTCGTGTTCCTTCCCACCTCTTTTTTAGATCTTATGTTACTACAGGGGTCATTTAGGTCTGGCATGTCAGCCTGGCTATGGGCACTGCAGCCGTGGCATAGAATAACCCGTCATATTTAGAGATCACCACTATGCAAGCAGGGATCACTGTGCCTTTAGGGGGGCCACCGCCATAGCAGTGCCTCCAATTAAGTCATTGATCATTGCCATGTGTGCACCATGTTTGACACAATCACTCAGCAAGGTTATTTTTGCATTATGAAAACAAAGAAAGACTTTGTTTTCAGAAAACAAAAGAATCAATAGCCCTCACATGCAGGGAGTTTTGTCCATAAGCATGGGGGCCACTGTGCATTTTCCCTACTCTGGGACCACTATGCCTAGCATGATGGTCCCAGGAAGGAAACAAGCATTTGCAATGCAATGGGTGTCGCATTTACGCGAGTTTGAGCTATTGGCATTGTAAATGACAATGCCTTTCATTTATGTTTTGGTTTTTAAAACATAAATAAAAGGCATTGTCATTTACAATGCCAATAGCTCAAACGCCCGTAAATGCGACACCTATTGCATTGCAAATGCTTGTTTAATTTGCCTGCTGTGCTTTTAATCTTTTTTTAACATTATAAACAAGCATTGGCATAGCCAATAGGTCTCGCCTTTGGGACCTTTCATTTCATTTAAGTTAGTAAAGCAACTCTTTCTCAAGTGCTTCAAGATTCAGTTAAAGGGTTATGTAGGTCCCTCCGTTTGAGCTAATTCTTGAGAATGTTTTTGAGACATGTTATCCACCTGGCTGCTGCTTAAAATAATAATGTTCTCAACTTTGAGATCAGAATGTTGGATCTTCACATTTTTACTTGGAGTTAAACTACTGTATACGCAAGAGCATAACATTTTGGGTATTCTAGAATCACAGCACAGATTGTTTAATTTCGTTGCCTGTTTGTAATAGTCTGAAAACATTGTATGTATTGATGGCTGTTATCTGCTCCGTCAAAGTGTACTTTATTGCTGCAATTTACAAATGTCTTTGTTGGCAGGTCGAATTATTTGTGTTGAACGCACCGTTCTCTCCTTACAAAAGCCCCCATTGTGCACTTCCATTGCTGCTGACCTGAGTGAACTCACGGGACCTGTCGGACTGGACGAGCTGGATTCTACAACGCAGCCCAACACACTGTGCAGTGTTCGAGGTGTGTATCGGCCTTTCCTGATTGAGGAATTTACGTGAGCGAAAGCTGATAGTCCACGCATTACAACAGCGTGGGTTATTAGTGTCGGGGAGGAGGGGTTTCTTAGGGTCAGTGACTTCAAAGGGCATTGGAAATGTACAAACTTATTTGCTCGACGCTCAGTGGTGGCTACAGCTAAAAAAATATGGTGGGGCGCTATGGCACCAAACTCACCATATACTGCTCCCCCTGGTGCACACCTCTTTTCCTGATCAGCGTCCACGAGTAGGAAAGGGAAGGACTTCCTTTCTGCTCAGTGGACACCAATACAACCAATCCTGGAGCTGCTAATCCAGCATTCATTTTGAGGATGGGAGCCTGAGCCAGTGATGTCCTTCACAGCCAGGGGATTGCTGGGTTTACATGTCGGGCTGGCCTAGCAATACAGCTGGCCAACCTGACATGCGCACTGCAGGGGCAGCTGTAATCCTTGAATTGCAGGATTCAGCCCCACCACCTGCCCTCGCACGGCGGCGTTTAAGTAAAATGGCATGCCATTTTACTTATTCATGTGTGCCTGCTGCGCTCGCAGCAGGCGGGGCGACGCTCCTCTGCTCAAACGGAGGAGCCGCCCCGACGACGCTCCCTGGGAGCCGGGACCTGCTTGGCTGCCACGGCTTGACAAAGCTTTGAAAGCAGCTGCTGTTGGGGGCATAATAGATGGTGCTTAAATGAGACAATAAGGGACGTATGCGCACTCTTCATAACTCAAGGTTTGGAGGGCTCGTCGGGCATCGCCCCCCCCCCCTACCTCCCTCCAAAATGCATGGCCCTTGCTTCATTTCTTTTATTTTTTATAGTGTAAGGTTTTTTCCAAGCTTCAGTGCGACACAGAACAGTATGATAGGGACATCTTAAGCTTGCTCACAGTAAGAGAGATAGGGATGGTGTGTTTATGACAATGTTTGTGTTGAGTGTTCATGTATCTGATGGTGTGCGTGTGATTCTGTAATGGTGTGGGTATATAGTGTGTGATGGTGTGTGGTGCTCGGTGTGTGTGGGGGGTGTTGTGTTAATTCACAGTGCAGTGACTCGATTATGTACTCCGCCTACTTGTATGCACTGTACAGTGATCTCAGCCATGCACCAATTGGTTCCTGTCCTGTAACTGTATCCTCAGTTCTCTGTAGCGAGCTCCACAGGTCTCGTTAAGTCACTGATGTCGGTTACTCCGTCTGCAAGATGACAGCAACTCTGTTGTGTTGAAACCCCATTTTAGTCCTGAGTGAGGAAGTATAGCGGATAGGATCTGAGCTCCATGTGGGAGAAAGGGACCGAACCGGACATGCAAGTTTGGTAGTGATGAATGAGACATAGGGAAAGTGGGCAGGCACGAAGATAACAGGGCTGAGCACTGTGGGGGAGCAGGAAGGGGGTGCAAATTGCGGCACAGGCTTGAAGTGTGGGTTGTTGAAGAACAAAACAAACACGTGCAGGGGTTGGAGAGGGACGAGAGCGCTGGTGAGGTGGGGGGTCTTGTGATGTGGGGATGGGGCAGAATGGGACACAGGCTGGAAGTGGGATTCTGGCAGGGCCGGACTGGGAAGAGCAACCAGCCCTGGCAGGTTGCTTCTCCACCGGCCCTGGGAACGGGAGGGAGGGGATTGTTAGCCGCTAAGCACTGCTCTCGCTTTTCTTACAGAGGGCCGATTTTGCAGCACTGCTGCTAAAACGACACCCTGTAAGAAAAGCGGCCCCCTGCTTCCACAAAACCGGCCCCCACCCTTCCGGCCCACCGGGGGAATGCCCGGTGCCCGCTACGGCCAGTCCGGCCCTGGATTCTGGACACTCTGTGGGGAAGAGAAGATACAGGAGCATAGAGCGGGAAAATGGGAGTGAAGGTGGCAGCATGGACCAACAAGCATTGGCCGTGCGGCGTAAAAGTAACGCCGCGCGGCCGTGAAAGCGAAAGTCATCGCAATGACGCATTCTGTGCTGAGGACGCGAGGGATGCACGCGCAGCAATGATTAGAAGAGGCGGAGCGAGGCGCGCGCGCTTGTGCGCGTAACCGCTGGTGGCTGCTTTGGGAGCACTTTTAAAAGCCCCTTACTAAAGTCTCGCAGAGCAGCGCATGCGCGCTGGCTCAGTGAGACCAAAAAAGGACTACAAGTCCAAGAATGCAAAAAATTCAGACAGACTGTCAGCTAGTCTTACACTGGCGGGAGATACTGGCAAGTGGGGGTGACAGACACATTTACACACTCTCCATTACCCACATACATAAACATGCTTATACCGAGCTGGCTCAAGATGCCAAGATGCCAGGGCCACTGGTGGTAGATACTGCCATGTGGAGGGTGACAAGACGCACCCACATACTCTCCCTTACCCACATACACAAACATGCTTGCCCCAGTGGAGACACACATGCACTCACTCACATGCCTCTACCACACATTAAACGACCCCTCCACACACACACACAACAGCAATGTGTTTTAACTTTCCTGCGTGCCGCAGCCTTTTATTGAATTATCCGACCCTCTCCTCGCTGCATTCACAATAATCCCTTCCCCGTAGTGACTTGGAGCTGTCCCTTAAAAAACGAAATAATCTGGGCACTTGGAGCAGTAATAGCGCCACCTGTGAGGATCATTTCAGCAGCAGTGGAGCTCAGAGATGCAGCAGAGAGGGAGACGAGGAGAGTCGGGGTGGTGTGGAGTGACACATAACATATGAGGCGATAGAGGAAGGCGCAAGAGTACCGGAAGATGCAGAGGCACCCAAGGGAGGGCTAGACGGGCGATTGGATGAGTGGTTGGATGGTTAGATGTTTGGCTTAGTGGGTGGAAGGCGTGAAACGACGAACGCCTGGTTTCTTCGATAGACCTGTGCTTGGGTGGGCTGTAAGAGCAGGTGGACAGGACGAAAGGCCTGGGTGGACGAATACACTGCGGATGGACAGATGAATGAACGAATTCGGAAGAATCGAAGTGGATGTGATGAATTTGGAAGAGACCGAGATAGATGAGGGCGAGAGAGGCTGGTTGGTGGATTAATGGGCGAGTTTGGTGGGGCCAGAGAAGGAGAAGCAGGGAGAGGGATGGGTTCGTTTGTGGATTAGTGGAGGATGAAGAGGAAAGGTAGTATGAATTCGGACGCACAGAAACAGAAGGATGGGGGAAGAGGTGGACTGGCGTACTCGGTGGAATCGAAGAGAAGCCCATGGACGGACTGAGGGGTGGTCAGTAGAAAGATGTAGTAATGTGTCTGACAGGAAAGATGGATGGTCGCTCCCAGGGGTGGATGGATGGATGGATTGATGCTCCCAGGGATAGATGGATGGATGCATGGATGGATTCATGGATGGATGGATGGTCCCAGGGATTGATGGATGGTTCAATCAATCAATCATGTCACTTATAAAGCGCACTACATACCCGCGAGGGTCTCAAGGCGCTGGGGGAAGAGGGGGGTGGTGCTGCTACTGATCGAAGAGCCAGGTCTTGAGGAGTCTTCTGAAGGCCAGTAGGTCTTGGGTCTGTCGGAGGTTGGTGGGGAGGGTGTTCCAGGTCTTGGCGGCGAGGTGGGAGAAGGATCTGCCGCCGGCGGTCGTTTTCCGGATGCGGGGGACTGTGGCGAGGGCGAGGCTGGTCGAGCGGAGCTGGCGGGTGGGGGTGTAGAAGCTGAGTCGTCTGTTGAGGTAGGCTGGTCCGGAGTTGTGGAGTGCTTTGTGTGCGTGGGTGAGGAGCTTGAAGGTTATCCTCTTGTTGACAGGGAGCCAGTGCAGGTCTCTCAGGTGGGGTGTGATGTGGCTGCGTCGGGGGATGTCGAGGATAAGACGTGCAGAGGCGTTCTGGATGCGTTGCAGCCGTCTCGGGAGCTTAGCCGTCGTTCCTGCGTAGAGGGCGTTTCCGTAGTCCAGCCTGCTGGTGACGAGGGCCTGGGTGATGGATGGATGGATGGCAGGGGGGTGGGCGAGTGGATAGAGGACCGGCTGGTGAACAGTTGGATGGATGAATAGAAGCACTGAGAGATGCAAGGGGCATTTCAGTAAATTGACAGAGACGTTCAATAAATGGAAGGAGAGACAAGCTGAACTTGAAACATATGAGTTATCTGTCATGACTGAAGATATAAAACACTGCAGACATACTGTGTTGGCTCTGAATAAATAATACATTGTTCGGGTGTTGTGCAGTGCAGAGCTGTGGTTTGTGCAGCGAAGTAGTGTCACCTCCAACTCCATGAGGTGGGGGGCCTCAGGGGCTGTTATCCATTGTTGCAAGTTATCTGTGTCCGTGCTGTGTGTAACAGTGTACCGGGTTTCAAAAGAGAAAATAAACGACGTTGTTACATACAAACAATTCTCTGACTTCTGGAAAGGGCGGCGCTCCATCCACTCCCATGTAGCGAGCAAGCACCCCCCCCCCTCGTCCGGCCTTCGCAAACTGCGATGTTCATTTACTTTTCCTTGCATGCACAAAAAAAAGCATGCGTGGGGTGGCCCCCAAGTAGCTGGAAGCACTAGCCAATATTTAAGTCAGATGCTTGGCCATCAGATCTTCTTTTGTTTGCCTGCAAATGAATCATGGTGCACACAGCAGGCGCCAGTGTAGATTTATCGCACTCTGGAGAGGGAATGAGGCGGCCGGAGCAGGCAAAGCCAGTTCGCACCTTCCTGTGTTTGATACCAGATTAGAGCAGCAGCCCTCCGCTATGCCAGGCTCCAGGGGCCGGCAGGGAACCAGCGGCAGCCAGGGAAGGCTTCCGAGTGACTTCACTCCACCCGGGCCGAGTGACTGCGAGGGGTCCGGGCCGCTGCGGACGGGGGACGAGTCCAAGAGTGCGCTCGCGCTCCGTTCACTGATTATTTCATCTTTACCTGTATGCATCCTTCGCCATACATCCGAAGGCGTAACTGAAAACACAATTACATTGACAAAACAAAAGAAACTGGAATGTTTTTAAAGATTTTACCTGAATCTGCTTGTTTTTTAGGTCTCGCGCTGCATAGGAAAAAGACCTTTAGCTATCGTTGCATTGCTTTCAATGGCAACGCGTGCATGTTTGGCGATTCCCTTGCGGGAGCGAGCTTTCAAACCATCTGTTAGTAATTAACAGATGGTTCCTGCTCGCTCCCGCAAGGGAAACCGGCGCAGGCCCCCTCCTCTCTCCCCTCCCCCTGCTGCCTCCTTTCAGCGCGAGGCGCGCGCGCTTGTTTTTCTTTCTGTTGCAGTGCTTGTTATTATTCCGACATTTTGGCGCAGAGCAGGCTTTCAGGGCCCTGAAAATCCCAAGGCACGCTAAGCTATAAAAGCTTCCTCGTGTTTGTTGCTTTTATTAGAACGGCCATTTGCAAAGGGGACATTTAAGGCGAGCAGAGAGACTTTTCCCTGGGAGGTTGGGGGGAGGCACGACCCCCTTCTCGCCTCCACTTCCTGCTCTGGGAGGACTGTAGCTCTCACTCCGCTCTCGATGCCAGGGCTCCTGCGGGCGGCAGAGTGCGCTGCCTTGAGCCCCTCTGGCAGACGCTGTCACTCCTGAATGAATCCCTCTGACGAGGTGCTGTAGCGTCTCCAAGTTCACCTCCTGCACCCCCGGCAGAGCCGCCCGCCGACCCCTCTCCTCCCCGAGCCGCACCGTGGCCTACGCCCCCCACTGACTCCGCATTCCCTCAATCACTGCTTTCACTTTCAAAGATCACAAAAGAGCTGAGAGGAGACAGCGCGGCTGAGTACCTTCCTCAAAGTTCGCTCTGCAGTGCACTCCCTCTCCTGCCGCCCCGGCCCCGCCATCCCACCCTGTGTTCCCTCTGCAGAGTTCCGGCCTCGGTGTCCAGCATGCGGAGGTCGTCCCTCTGTGCTCATGCCTCTAGCAAAGGAGTCTTAACCACTGAGTGCCCCCTGCACATCCCCACCCCCCCAACCCCGGCTTTCCTTGCAAACCCAACCCTCCGAGCTCCAGATTCAGACTGTCTCCATCAGGGAAGTCTCCTCGGCTGAGCTCCGTCTGGAGAGTTCTCCTCAGTGCCCCCGCTCTGTGTCCCCCTGCTGAGTTTTCTACACCGAGTTCCATTCACTCACTCCCTTCCTTTCTCTGTGCGCTTATGTAGCTCCACACCGTGCCCAGAAGAGTTCCCCCGCTCATCTCCTTCTGCATAGCTCCCCTCCGTACCCAGAAGATCCCCCTCCCCCCCGGGTCCTCTCCTCCTGCAGATCTCCACTTCATGCCCAGAAGAGTTCCCTCCTCTCATCTCCTGCAGATCTCACCTCCGCGCTCACAATAGTTCCCTCCACTTCCCTTCTCCCGCAGATCTCCCTGCAGCTCCAACTCATCTCCTCGGACGCGAACCTTCTCCCGAGCTTCCCCGCAAGCGCGCCTTCATTGCACCCATGTTACCTCCTCTGGTTACCAGTGGTGTTTCCTACTCTTTTGCACAGGGGTCAAAAGCACCACCGCAGCACGTGTATCCTCAGAAAGGGTCACCAACTCCCCAATCGGGGGGTGGGGGGGCGGGTGAGGGGGCAGTAGCACCCCCACCGCACCCTTCACCTATCCCGGATAGGGGGGGGCTTAAACTACCCAATCAAGGGCACAGTGACCCCCACACTCCACAGTACATCTCATGCATCCGCAGGCTACCGGATTGGGGGTGGGGTGCGTTCACCCGTTCACAGAACTCCCACATGCACCTACCCTGCACCCACCTTCCTGCCCCTAACTCCAGCTATACGTCCGCCTGCTAGGGGCACATTAAAAACAATATCCCATGATCACAACAAATCGACAATCTGCTGTGAAAAATGGGAGATTAGGAGCAGAAAAACCAACTGGTCACCAATATCTGACCTAAAAAATTAATCATTTCAAGAACCTTAGTTTGCAGCACTAGGACACCAGAATGGCGAGTGGGCGCTTTATAGAAAGCTGTCTCTTCTTAACCTGCTCTAACATCTGTGTGGCCATCGCAGGGTAACTTTGTTTTAAACATGCATAAATAAATGTCGCTCTTCCCTTGCCGCTCAAGATTGTATTTGGTCTGTCATTTTTGGGAACTAAGGTACGAGGAGAAGGAGTAATGTTGCCCAGGGTCACACGTGAAGCTCAACTATGAGAGCCGAGATCATAACACAGGTGTTTGATTCAACCGCCCACAATTAACCCACTGTAAACACAAGCAAGCGCGTCCGTAAACTCCACGCACCCATACACATGCTACTGTAATTATTAGGTCTCTAAGCACTTTCAGTTTTGGAAGATACGAGAATTCGGGCACACAGATAAAGTGATTTGGCCAAGATCACATAGCTTTGACAACATTGAGAAGCTGGCTCCTCTTATTCCCTCTTTCTGTCTAGCTTCTTCTCACTTGCAGAAAACCATGCCTTCAACAAATCACCCTTACCCTCTCCTCGCCTTCCTTTCATTTGTTCCCCTGTGGATGTAGTCTTTTTTATTTATTTCCGCCTTTGTTTTTCTCATAGTGCCATTTCCCCCTTTCTCTTCTGCCCCTCTTTCTTACTTATTTATTCTTCCTCTTGAACTCTTTCAATCTCCTTTCCGTTTTCCTGCCATTACTGGCTCTTGTCAGTTTTTTAAAAATGTTCTCATCCTCTGTTCTTTTCTATTTCTGTTGTTATTTATATTATATTAGCGGTCTGTCCTTCCTTCTTTCCCCGGTTCCTTATTTTCCCTCTTAGTGTTCAATGGTAATAATGGTGCTCTAAGTTAGATGCAAACAGGAAGGCGGGGTCTATAAAAGAGTAAAGAAGGGTTAAAGGTGCACTTTTGCTATATTACTCACTTTTTACATAACTCACTTCTGTGACTGACATGGCCTCGTAGCGCTAGTTACTGCTGCCTCTTGCTATAGCTCCATAGTACCCTCAAAATCTGTCATCTGTTCATTCTTCTCTAATATCTGTCCGTTACTCAAATTATAATTCACGTACTATTTCACAACCTCTACCCTCCAGTTGTTTATATCTCCCCCAGCCAAAAACAAACAAAACCTAGAATAAACACTAGAACAAGCAGGAGAAAGTTGCCAACATTCCCCCCAAAAAATCACTACACATTTTTTATATACATTTTTAAAATAAGGTCATTCAATTAGACATAATCTCATCTTAATTATACATAAGGTAACAAAAATACTGATAACACTTTTTTAGTATAACTTTCCAACATTCTGCACAGCAGCCACACTGCTCTACACTATAGCTTAAACCCATTAGCAAAGCCAATAGCTCTGGCTAAACACTTATAAGGTCCCAAAGGCGAGACCTATTGGCTATGCCAATGCTTGTTTTACAAGACACGGGGGATATATATACACATATACACATATAAACACAAACAACACAACAGCATGCTCACACATTTACACATGCGCACATACACTCACACAAATTCACACACAAGAGCGCGCAAACACAAGCACTTGAACGTACTAATGATGAAACTTCAGTGTGAGCCGGGGGGGGAGGGGGTGGATGGCAATGAGGAGCAAGCTGCAATGCTCAATAAATAAAATAGTACACCTACATGTAACAACCAAGTAAAGGGGCCAGTAGCCAATGAAGGTTACAAATGACGACATGGCCGTACAGCATTTACAAAGAAAAAAGACACAAGCCAATGAAAAATATGGGCGGGGCTTCTCTCTCATACTGAACTACCACAGATCATCCCAAGAGCAGCGCTTGCACGCTGGCTCAGGCTCGACCTAAAAAGACTGCCCTAAAGATGGCAGTGGGAGCACCACTGTGACCTGGTCAAGGGTTTATGCCAGAGAAGCTACCTTATGCTTCACAGGACTCTATATAGAGTGAGGGAACCACAAGTTTAGCGGTCAAGAGCACCATTGATTTAAGGCAGTGTCCACACAATGCCAAATTTTAAATGACCCGCTATTTTTCATAAGTGAACAACACAAACCCCATAGGTGCTTACTTTGCACCTACAACACATGGTACATAGTGCATGCATTTATTCACCTGTGGTCATGCTATGTACAAAGACAATCCCTGAGGCATGAAAGCACACTCTGCACCTCTGTGTGAAAGACACCACCTCCCTGATGTTCCATATGTATCATCTCAGCTGGTCTATTATTAGATGTCAAAGTATCATCTCAGTTGACCCATTATCAGATGTCATATGTATCATCTCAGCTGACCCATTATCAGATGTCACATGTATCATCTCAGCTGACCCATTATCAGATGTCATATATATATCATCTCAGCTGACCCCTTATCAGATGTCACATATATATCATCTCAGCTGACCCATTATCAGATGTCACATGTATCATCTCAGCTGACCCATTATCAGATGTCATATATGTATCATCTCAGCTGACCCATTATCAGATGTCACATGTATCATCTCAGCTGACCCCTTATCAGATGTCACATGTATCATCTCAGCTGACCCCTTATCAGATGTCACATGTATCATCTCAGCTGACCCATTATCAGATGTCACATGTATCATCTCAGCTGAACCCTTATCAGATGTCACATGTATCATCTCAGCTGACCCATTATCAGATGTCACATGTATCATCTCAGCTGACCCCTTATCAGATGTCACATGTATCATCTCAGCTGACCCCTTATCAGATGTCACATGTATCATCTCAGCTGACCCATTATTAGATGTCACATGTATCATCTCAGCTGACCCATTATCAGATGTCACATGTATCATCTCAGCTGACCCCTTATCAGATGTTGAGACAGCCTCCCTAAGGGGCGGTGGCTAGAAAGGGTTCTCCTGTTCAGTGCCTCTGTCGACACTAACAACTAGTTATTTGAAGCTTTGTCAGCATACAACCCATGTAACTCCAAAAGTATGGCAATAAGAAGGCAGCTCATTTTGCATTTTCATAACAAAGAATTTAAAGAGAGTAAAAAAGGTGCCGCCGGGCTGAGCTCCTATACAGAAGAGAGAGGAGCACACGAACGGAAAGCACCTTGAAAGAGGTCAGAAAATCACACAAAAAAATCACCTGGCAGTTTAAACAAAAAGCAAACACAAGGAGATGATGGACGGAGCGTGGGTCCTTTGGTCACTTTGCCACTGGATTCAAGCTAGCCTGGCTGATGAGGGGTGTTACCCCGAAACCGGTCCCAGGATGCTTGTTTTCGGTCCAGGGAGGACCTGGCTTGGCAGTTTGGGCTGGACTGTTCCCATGAGGAACAGAGTCAAAACTGATTTGCATATGGCTGGGTCTGAACTGGGGTGGCGAAGTGAGCTAAAGAACGATGATGGATTAAACCCAGATCTGTGACTGGGGGCGAGTGTCTGAAAAGGTCCAGCGCTCCGTCCATCATCTCCTTGTGTTTGCTTAGTTGAACAAAAATACATAGCGGAGGAATGGAAACACAAACTCCTTGTTAGCTTCTCACAAGTCCAGGGAATTCTGGGATTACATTAACAGTCTCTCAGTTAGGACCTACAAGGAGAACGACGTGCCAGCAAATGAATGGGTGTCCCACGTAACAAAGCTCTACTTCGACCCAGATAAAACAATGGGTCCTGACAGGAAGGTAGTGGGCAATAACAATGAAGACTTGGAAGAAACCCGAGTAAACATAACTGAAAGAGAAACTCTGACTGTTCTGAAGGGGATCCGGAAGGATGGAGCCCCCGGACCAAATGGTCTACCAGGTAGCATCTTTAACGGAGATCGGGAATTCTGGACCCCTTACATGCACAACCTGTTTAATGTATGCATTTTTACATCAGCTGTCCTGGAATCATGGAAAGGCTCCATCTTGCACCCGTTCCATAAAAAGGGAGACACTGCCAGACTGGAAAACTATAGGCTGATCGCCTTACTGGATGTTGACGGTAAAGCGTTTGAGAAAGCTCTCTTGAATGAGCTGGAGGCTTGGATCGCTGAAAATCACATCATACCTCCGTACCAGACGGGGTTCAGGCCCAACTCCTCTACTATTGACAATGCCATTGACCTCTCCTACTTGGCAGCTAAGGCCACAGAAGCAACATCGCTCCCACTTTACTCTCGCTTTGTTGACTACAGCGCTGCTTTGGATGGAATTGACCGTAGCATCCTCGGGTCTAAACTTGCAAGGTGGGGAATACCAAGGCAGCTCCTCGCTGCCATCACAGCACTGTACACTGGCACATGGGTCCGAACCAAACGTACGCAGACCCATGGAACTGCAAAAATCTACACGAACAAAGGGCTATAACAGGGATGCTTTATTGCTCCAACATTGTTTAACTTGTCTACTGCGGACCTAGGTGAGGCCCTAATGAAAGGAAACATCTTCCCGCCCAAGCTAGGCTCCTGTAAACTCTCTTTTATGAAGTATGCAGATGACTTGGTGCTACTTGACCAAACTAGGATTGGAATGAAGAGGGCCTTGGACACATAACATCTATACAATACAAAGAATTATCTGCAGGCATATGCCACTAAAAACAAGATCCTGGTATTTGGGCATAAACCTAAAAAACACCAGCTGGAATGGTAACTTGGTCAATTAAAGATAAGCACTGCTAGTAAATACAATTATCTGGGCGTTCAAATCTTAGACATAGGCAAACCAACCCTGCAGGCTAAAGTATTGGGCGATAAGGCAGCCAAGACCACTTACGCACTATGCAAATTACACCATAAACTACAATGTCACTCCGCGGAAGGAATTAGACGAGTTCTAAGGGAAAATTGTTACCAACCATAAGTGACAGACACCTTGCTTTCCCTGGCATGCTCACTGATGCAGGCACTGGTGCGTCACCACACACCTGCTTTTAGAAAAATATTCAATGTTCAAAAACAACCAGGTACACATTGATTCAGCTAGAATTCAAATTTGTAAACATGGACATTGAATGCAAAAAAGACCTGATCAAATACTATTACCATGTGTCCGGAGCGAAACAGGAGTCAGTGAGAAAGGCATAGAAGGTGATATTTTGGGATACAAAGAGCAGCTGGGCAAGATGCATGGGCAGCGCCAGAGAATCACTAAGCCTGCCCTTAAAGAGCATAACAGATCAATCGTTAGCTATGGACAGTCTAAAAACGCTGGTAAATGCGCTAGGCAAGCGCGCATCAAGGGAGAAGAATATTGAACAAATTAGAAATTTCCCAGGCGCAGAGGATCTTTCCCAATCGCACAAATTCACCTTGTGCCAACCATACCTGAAAGCAGCATTAGGAAGGCAAGCCTTACAGAACATAATGCGGACCAGGCTCTTAACCCTCCCTATACGGTAATATAGGACCCACTGGAAAAATATATCGGTAGGAAACGAGGAATGCAGTCTGTATCTTTATCACATCGAATCAGCGGCGCATATTGTCTGCTGCTGCCCTGCTTTGTTACATCAGAGGTGAGTGTATCTCAGAAGGATATTTCTACAAAAAGGGACAAAAACTTGCAAAGAGGCCCCGATATAACATGTGTATTTGTAAAGCACACGTTCACCCCCAAAGGGGCATCTTGGCGCTGAATAACATGTGTATTGTTACCCAACTCAATAGTACTCATTTTATCCACCTCAGAAAGGATGAAAGGCTGAGTGCACCTGCCAGGATTTGAACCTGAGACCGTGAGGTCGAACACAGGCCCCTGCATTGGATGCATTAATCCACTGAGCCACCAGACCCGGATATAAATCCATACAACCGCCATTCCAATGGAACTTGCACGGATTGGCAAATTCTTTGCCGACGGGAAGGCTCCTGTGAGCAGCTCGACAACCCAAGGGCTAAACTACGCCCATATCCTTATCAACCTGGTGTGAAGGCTTATGTTAACCATGACTTGGTGTACCCGAGTTACATTTTTTAAATCTTAGACACAGAAAACACTGCACTTTATTGGCACCTATCTATGACGCTTTGGAGTGTTGCTCCATGACAATTTGCATGCCCATTAAAACAAGAGCATGACAAGGCATGGCCCTGTTCCGCGCACCAGCTCATACCACTCTCAAGCAAGCATTGTATGTTCCGCTAACCAAGTGCGTTTAGGGTGATAGTTTTGGGGGGGGTTTACAGCTTTGCCAATAATTGTAGCGTATCATTCACCTGCCGAGAGTCAGCATGAAAAAGCATGACCCAAAACTGCGCACCACGGGCTTTGTACTCAGCATGTTTCTGCTCCTTACCACCACACGCAATCATGTGGACTCGGCTTGGATTCTAAATGCCCGGTTTTACAGTATAAAACATGTATTTACCTGATTTTTAATGTTGTAATATTGACGCTGCGTGATATCCTGCAAGCCCACCAAACTAGAGCATGACAAGGGGTGGCCCCACTCCGCGCACTAGCTCATATAGCGCACTCCGCTAACTATGAGCAATTATGGCGATATTCCATGGGGCTTTATAGCTTTCCCCCCCCAAAAGTAGCATACTGCCTATCCCTCGAGAGTGGGCACGAAAAAGCATGATGGCCCTTTGCACCTAGCGCATGACTGCATGTCCACTGAACACCATATGCAATCAGCCTGACTCCCTTTGGGTTTTTACCTTTGGTTTTACAATGAAAAGTGTGATTTATTTATTTGGTTTTAATGTTGCAATGCCGCCCTTGCTTTGTAATGATTTTAAGTAATTATACAATAAAGACAATACAATTTCAACTATTTCTGATGTATGCAGGACCGCTTGACTGTCCCTTCTCAAGAGTCCGCCTCAACATATCTTTGGCAATTCTTAACCATCAGAAAAAGTCATCGCCAGTTACGTTTTTAGGTCTCGCCTACGCAGCGCGCATGCGCTGCATAGGAGGGGACCTCTTGAAATCGATTCGCTTTTCCTGCCAAAAACGTGCACCCTTTGCATTGCTTTCAATTGCAACGCGTGCACGTTTGGCGTTTCCCTTGCGGGGCGAGCAGCGGCGCCATATGTTAGCAATTATCATGCTCGCTCCCGCAAGGTAAACGCTGCCTGTCCCTGCTCTCGGCCGCACTCCCCCACCCCTCCCACTTGCTTTAATTGCCTGCCACCAAGATGCTCCTTGCCAACAGGGCCTGTTGCCTCTGGTTTTAAATTATCGTGTCCTTAGCGCCTCTCATTAGGGCTTCAGCAGGCCGATCCAAAGTCCACTACTATTTCTCCCCCCTCACTTCTTCCCGCAACACTGGCTCTGGCAGTAGCAGGTTGTTCTTTGTTCCTGAGAAGGACGGGCAAAACACACATTCGCAGGATTTGAGTCACTGAAGCTATAGCAGCTTGTAAGGGAACGATCCACTACCCGGGTCTAAAGGTGTGCTCATTTTCCATGCACAGCGCTTGCACTGAGCGTACAATAATGTTTACTCTGCACAGCGCTTGTGCTGTGTGGACTTTAATGTTTACTCTGAGCACAGTAATGTATCCCACGCCTTCCCCCTGAGCACACTGAAAGAGTTTCCCGCCACTTCCCCTCTTTGTCCATGTCAGCGGGATGGTGAGAGGATTTGGGAGGAGGGGGTATCGGCGTCTGCATCCAAGGTATTGGCACTCCTCGCCCTCTTCACACTCACTCTTGTGTATCGGCGCGTTTCGTTTTCGAGGAGCGAGTATCTTCAAATCACTGCAACATCAACGCAGGCCCGCGCTGCAGCCGGTTTCCGTATTTGATCCAGAGCTGAGACGGCAGATAGAGGAGGTCTGCTCCCAGACTCCTAGGCGCGAGACCCCGGGGAGTTCGGGGCAGTGAATTTATTTAAACAGGGTGTCACTGAGAGCCAAGGAGACGCCGGTATGAGCTGCCTTGTGCTCACTTGTGTTCAAAACGGAGGTCTGGTCATGGGAGCCCTGATTCCATGCAGGTATGTATAATGTAGGACAGGAATAACTTCATTTCTTTTGGGCTCGGCGGGAACACCCGATATTTAAAGTGGTGCTTGTGTCCGTTCCTCATCAAACTCTTTCTGTGGCGCATAATGCAGTCTCATTCCTTTACGTGTGTATTGGCTCTCCTTACCCATGCCGGAGTCTCGTCTGTTTTGCTGAATATCCACGAATCCATACGTTTTCATGCCCTGGTAGAGCTGAGCTTCTGATAGGGCAGTAGTCTTAAGTATATGTATTCATTTTTTGCCTAGCACAAAACACTACTTCCAAGAATATCTGCTACATTGAATCATTAAAATATGTTTCGAAACTCTGAAACGAAACCCACAGTAACATTTTTTTAAGTATATGCATTCATGTTTTGCCTAGCCCTGAGCACTTACTTCCAAGATTTTTAAGATCGTCTTAGAGTTTCTTGTTGCTCAAATGGGTGTAATTTCTGATAATTTTAGGTTTCCCTCCTCTTCATTGCTAGATTTTGCTTGCGAGAAAGAGTCACTCATAGTCGTTGAAATGTCACTCATAATTACAGTGAAATTATGAAAATGTCACACATAGCAATCTGAAACCTTGGCAGCTATGCACATGCACATTAACTATGTGCAGACCGGACCGTGAAGTGGGGGCCAGGCTGACAATACATCAGGAGGCGTTGTGGGTGCTGTCTACATAACATGCCCTGTGCGCCCCGAGATTGCAGAATATTAAAAACACCTTAATCAGTAACCCGCAGCTCACCTGGGCATCAGTGTGAGTGAGGTATCCGCTGGCGTCAATACCAAGGTTTTTTTGTACACAACAGGCATCATTATAGCACTGTGAAGTACTCCAGATTACACGATCGCACGTCAAAACGGACACCTCACCCAAAAAGATTTACCCTCTTGTGCCTAAACTCATTATCTGCCGAAGTTAGGAGCGCTCAGAAACAGCCCCTCGCTCCAAATAAGTCACATGCGAATGGATTTAACATTGTTAAAAATGTAATATTTTTTCTTATTTGTGGACCTGGGGGCGAGGGGGCATTGTGCAAATCAGAAAATAAACCACTCTGCGTCCACTGTGAAACGTGTAAAATAAAAGGTAATTCCCATGACCCCTCAGTGTTGAAAAACTTAACACCGACATATTGCAAATGACAACAGCACAGCTAGATTGGGATGATGTCATGATGACATTGTCATCCGCCATGTCCACATTGCTGCAAAAGTCGTGACTTGAAATGTGTCCCACTGTGATTGCTACTCTCACATTGCATTAGTCCGCCCTTTATTTTGCTTGCACAGTCACCACACTGTACTCAGCAGAGCAGCAAAGCGTCTACGGAGGACAGAGTCGATGAATTGCCTCTTTGTACATGAGCACCACTTCCTTTTGCCAGGATCCTCGTTTCATTCAGAATATGTATTCTCTAAAAAAAAAAACTGGGTGCCAAAAGAAGACTCGAATCTCCAAACCATCTGAACTGGTTATTGACACTTTTGAGAGCTAAAGAGGGACGGTTGTAGTGCAAAACTAGGCAGGTGCCTTAAGCACCACCAGCAATGAGACGCCCCATAGCCCAGACAGCATTTGTGGTACAAAGTTTGCATTTTTCAGGATAGTGAAATACTTGGAATATTCTCTGATCCCTCGGCCAGTCTTAAAGGGGCCACCCAGTGTAGAGAAATAAAGTGCTCTCTTTACCCAGTCCTGCATCTCTAGCAAGCTCCAACAAGCATTGGCATATGCAATAGGTCTCGCTTTTGGGACCTTATAAGTATTTAGTTATGCTGCACAATATCCTTGGTGCAACAACATCAACTGTTGCATGGCTAAACACTTATAAGGTCCCAAGGGCGAGACCTATTGGCTATGCCAATGCTTGTTGTTAAGTGCGCTCTAACGAAGTACAACAAATTTAATCTTAACTCGCACACCCTCTGATTTACAACCTCATGTTGTGGGGTCACCATCTGGGTCAACACGCAACCCTTTACGTCATAGGGTGCTCATTCAAATTGCATTCTTTATAAAAGCAACATGGACATTTTTCCATAAAATAGATATAGCTTGAGAAGCCTATAGAAATTCATCAGAGGTTCTCACTAATGCAATTGAATTCGGAAAATAGCATTTTGCTTTTACTTTATGCTATGCTTCAAGGGGTACTTTTGTGCTGCTCTGTAGATTGACAAAGCCAAGCTTTGGCATCTATAACACTCTATCCTGGAAGCTCTGATTTGCATTTTGAGGGCAGATATCTTTGGTATATTCTGTACGAGAGCATCTGAAAAGCAAGAGGAAATTACTGATCATTAACACACAAAATAAATAACTTGGATGAAGTCATCTTTATTTTACCTATTAATGTCCTTCATGGCTACATACAGTTCAGTGGCCCAAAAATATTACAAATATGCAGTAATTAAAAATGAAATTAAGGCACATCATGTTAGGGATAATTACAAAAGGAGTTTATGTTAAACGAATAGAGTTCCACCAGTCATGGCAAGAATATGTCAGACATTTTAATTACCAGGCTTCTTAATTACCAACATTGTACAAACAGTGTCAGAAAAAATGATTAAGCCTATCACTATAACACAATTGAATTGTATCATTCATAGCTTACAAAGCCCATTCAACATTTTTAAGGCTATTTAACGGCAGGAGTATTTTATCAAGTATTATTTAAAGTTACACGTCAGTTTTTTAATTTGAAATGATTTTCTGCCCACGGCTCCTACATCATACTATACTGGCATTTGTGAATATGATACTGATTGCCCTTGCACAGCTCTTGTTTTATAGCACGCATCAGTCGCGCAGTTTTACATTTTCGCCATCAGTTGCTTGGCTTGTTCGCTCAACTCCATTCTTGCGACAGCTGATAAATGAACTTCGTCTGGGCCATCCGCTATACGTAAAGTACGAATAAGAGCGTACCTGCAACAGATAGTTTGTAATCTTTGTTACTTCGATCTACTACAAACAATGCAGTATTGGTAACACACATTTTAAAACAACATTATATAGACTTTAAAATATATCTGGCAGAAAGCTCACTTCAACCTCACACACAACCCTAATAAAATAAACTGAAATCTTTGCCTATTAGCATCCCCTTTTCCATGCTAGAATTGTGATATTGCTTCTGTACAGAGCAAGGAAGCCAGAACCTAGCTGTCCTTTTTAGACCTATTTTATAATCATAATGCCATTTTATAGTGCATATCTGTCTTAACTTGAGGGCTGATAAAAGCAGCTATCGATTTCACTCATTTCTGGAGATAAGAATTTCAATTTCTCCGATTATAAGCAACTCTCCTCCAAGGCCCTTGCCGGCATTATGCTATTTGATAAAGGACCCTCCTATGATTGAGATAAGATTGGACTCGGTTGATGTGTCTTGTCTTAAACCTCTGATTATTGAAGCACATACGAGACTGAAGGTCAGAGAGAGGACCAGCAATTGCTTCAACTCAAAACTTTGGAGCCCCATTCCGATAGTATGAGAGTATCTTAGCAGAAGTAGCACCATCACGATAATTCACGCTTGACATTGAGGTGCTAGAGGTCAGGAGCCCCTCTGTTTGGTATTCTGGTATGTTTTGACATAAAGGTCTCTCGCAGCATCAAAGGATTCACTATTGAGAGTCTCAATGCTAAGGCAGCTTCGCCATTAAGCAATCATCTTACCTTGAGTTCAGATTCAGCATACTGCCCAGGAATGTTGGAGCTCACATAGACAATGAGATGGACAAAGTCAATGTATCAGCCATCAAACCATATGGAAGATACATCTGCTTTTCATAAGCCACAGCTTATACTGGAGCCCCTTCCAACCACAAGCACAGCCCATAACATTTCTTCCACCACATGGTTGGCTTATGCCAGAGGCTTCAGAGACCTAAGAAAAGTAGACCTCGTAATGGCAAGTCTCGTTCCTCATTGACATACTTGGTCAAGGGAGAAGGGATGTCACAGGCATGTCACAACAGATAAAGGTGTGGATCATTGAACAGTTTCAGTCTGGAAAGTGTCTGTTTCATATGACCTGAATTCATTTCACCAGGGATTTCTCTATTTGAAAAGATTTTACTATTTCATGAGATCACAAATAGAGTGGGAGAAAAGTTAACATTGATACCTGTATCTTTAAATACAGATACTATTCACTTTTGAGGCCTTGTAACAGAAATCTCCAATAAGAGCTCTAGTTTCTCCATTATACAGCCTCTTGCAACACCCAACAGAGATACTTCCTGTACTGTCTTCCCAGAGAGCAATAAAGAAAAGGCAGGACAGAGAGTTCAAGTTTGTAGATTAGGAATTCTTGTCCTGGGAGAATTATTTGTGGATTACTGGACTGTTTCCGTTTTTCACAAAAGTTTTTTCTACTTTGTCATTGTCATCTGCTTCTCCAGACAAACAGTGCAAACATGTATACCCTATCGGCACAAAAGATTGCCAGTGTCTACATTACTTTGGGTGGTAACCTCCACAACCCCCCTTAGTTGCTATTTCAGGTACTCCGATTGTTTGCTGGCCACCACCAAAGAGAAACGTGGAGGACTTCCAGGGAACCTTGAAAGAATGGTCAACGCTGACCATATGATAAACTGTGGAAAAGACTCATCAGGACTGTCAGCCCATGGACAGTGCCACTGTGCCGTGTTCAAGTGTGCATTATGGTTGCCACCTGACTCAGGTCAAATGCACATGCAAGATCTCCTTACCCCTGGAAATACTACGGATTGCATGCAGAGGATGAGATTCAGTAAATGAAACTCTAGAATCAGTTGGTTTGGGATCCCACTGCAAGCTTAAAACGTACATTGTGGCGTCTCCCACAGGCCATTTCAGACACCAAAGTAACAAAGGCTACAGCAAAAACAAAATTCTTGATCAGGGATACAGGAAATGTCTTCATCAATCTGCCTCCATCTGTTAGTACCCCATGAAGAGGGAGCACGTCCAATCATCTTCCAGTATCACAGAGTATACCAAAAGACAAATAGGTACTAGATGGATATGATTAGACTAAATCACGTTTCAGAATTCTCAACCAATAATTCCAGCTAGGTCCCCAATGCCTCTTCTCCTGTACTGGCTTGTTATTGTAGCCTGGATACTTACTCACAAAGAAATGTTCAAGCAGTAATCTGGCCATTTTACATCTTAACACCACAAACAAAGGCAACAGTCAAATGCATTTTGTAGTGTTAACATTCAGCTCTTACTGGGTCTATTAACAAGATTGAAAATGATGCTTCCCATAAGTATGTTTTCTTTTTGTGAAATGAAAATAGTATTCAAGAAAATCTCTTCCACAATCCTGCAAATATGATGAAATATTTTAATGTTTATGAATGTATTCTACCAGAATATTGAGACGCAAAAATATTGTTGCAATATATGGAGTACAAAAATATTGTGAAGGTATGCACCTTGATGATACATATATTTAAGGTACGTGGATGTTGAGTTAAGTATAGCAAATCTAAACGTAAATATATATATAGTTATCTTCACAATATTTTGAACTCGATATTTCAGCCAGAATATTTTTGTCTCTCAATATTGTTGTTCTTGTAAAAGCCTGGTGATCATCCTTAACCATGTCAAAGGCCTAAATGATGTGTTGCATCGCGAACATCAAGGCTAAAGAGGGTCTAGCAGTCGGCTCCGATGCCACTCACCCACCCATCAAACATAAAAGAAAACCAGGCACTGAAGCCTCTTCTCTGAGTCTCGCAGTTAGGCAATGGTGTGGTCTCCATTCATTAATGGCATCTGGATCATTCAACAACCATGAAACATCACAATTTTGAGTGGGGATGATGTCAGCAGGCAAAGACATTCATGTACCTTCCTAAGCCCTACAAACGGCATGCGTGCTGTGGAGCAGTGCAATGCAGCGTGTGGCATCACTTCCCTTCCTGAAGTACTCTGCATTACTTCCTCCTCATTTTTAACAACATCCTCTAGTCACCAAACTATGGGGGTCATTATGATGGCGGGCGGATCGCCCCCGCCAGGCCGGCGGTGACTACTGGCGGCCTGGTGGGGGCGATCCGCCCGCCATCCACACAGCAAAGACCCCCGCCATATTATGATGGCTGGGGGGTCCGCGGCGGACGGTCTTTCCGTCCGCCGCTTTTCTGCCGGTCGACTCGTCGACCGGCGGAAAACAAGGTTTATATGGTGGCGGTGTCTGCAAGACACCGCCATCCATATTACAATGCCTGCGGTGATCAGCCTTTCCATGGCGGCGTTGCCGCCATGGAAAGGCATACAGTCTTCGCTGTTGGGGGCCCATAGCGGGCCCCCAGGGTGTTGGAGGGCTGGGGGGTGCACATGGGGGGGTACCTATGGTACCCCCCTGCATTTGTATGCACAAGGTGGCAGGCACCGTCGCGGTGCCTGTCTCGTTGTGAATGCAAATGCACGACGTGCATTCACAGCATTGTGGCGGGCGGTGCTGTGAGCACCGCCCGCCACAATGCTGGGAATAGGGTGTCCCACCGCCACGGTGGCATCCTAATGTCAGGTGCGGGAACCCCGCACCCCTTGTGGACGGTCCCGCATTCCGTTACGGTGGCGGGCGGACTTTGTCCGCCCGCCATCATAATGACCCCCTATTTTGTGAAGCCTCAGATCCCTCATGGTATCAAATCATAAAGCATTAGTCCTCTACTGAGACTGCTTTCTCTCATGTCTCAACCAGCCATAATAAACTTCCTCAACCTAGGGGCCACCTTTGATACAGGTGACCATTATATCCTACTCAACACTCTTAATCTTTCCCAGTACTGCTGGTAGCTTCAATGGCTATCCTCTAACCTCTAAAATAGTTTTTGCTCTGTCTGCTGATACTCAGCAAGCTGTCCCTCTTCCTTTGCATGTACCATCTCCTTACACACAATATTTTCTGTCTTAGTTTGTTCTCCTTCCACTCACTAACACCTCAACTACACACTCAAATCTCTAACTATTTTGCCGCTATCACACACTCGATGGCTTTACGATCCGTCATGTTCAAATGATCCAAAACACAGATTATCTATTTTCCTGCTTTGTTTAACAAATCATTCCTGGCCCTAGTTATCTTTATCCCTCCTTATCTTACTACTGACCCCTCTCACAGAAACCTTGCGGTGCTCACTGACACAATAATAAACCAACACTCCAACTCCACCGGATGCACTTAAGCAAAATATCAGCTAATCAGCATCCAAACAAATCTCTTCTTACCTCTTATTGTACAACTCTAAGTCACTCAAACACACTTGTAAAAGAGAGTGAGACTAAACAGTAGCTTGTTTGTGAGACTCCCAAAGTACACTTTTTTCCCCATTGACAGAGTAAGTAATTACATTTGCACTCTTCCCCAACGCTAGCCCACCTCTCTCGGCCCACTACGGGCCTGATGACTTTTCACTAAGTTCAAGCTGCTTGCCTTGGCTTTCATATTGATTTGTTGATTATTCCCACTTACCTGGATGAAACTCTTAGTACTCACTTGCTAGCCATATTTGCTGTGCTAATTTTTACCTCCCTACTGCTTCTAAACCAGTTGTCCAAATTTTGCTTTAGCTCTCTGCCCTCCTTCTTTAATTCAGACCTTACCCTTTCCCTGTGCCTTTAGGATTGCTCTCAAAACTCACCTCCTTAGTCCGGAGTCTACCCACACCAGAACATCTAACCTGAGGCTGCCCTCTCTTCCATCGACTCCTTGAATAATCCTTTAAACTTTAAATAGTTAGCAATCTTCTTATTACTACCCACTTAGAATATACTGTCACCTCTGAACTCCTCAGTCTTTGGAAACTGCCGAATCTATTTTTCTTTTTAAGTACCATAATTAATTTCTTATGATTTGTTTGAAATGCTCTTCCCTGTACTCATGTAAAAGAAGTATACTTGGGTATGGATATGTTTACCATTGCTGGGTGATATTTTGAGAGCATTGTTCACTGTAGCCTCTTCAATACCAGCAGGCCTACCACCACTGCCGAGATGAAAGCATCCACATCAGCGCATACAGCATGTGTTCCAGCATTAAGCAAGCGGTGAAAGTTATAATTTCAAGTTTGCCACAAGTAAGTGAACACCACATTTGCAAGAGTGCCCTGCAAGGACCCTGTATTCCTGAAATATATTTACTGAACTTTAAGAACTACTAAAGGGTGATGAAAAACCATCCGTAAACCCACCGACATAGACTGTGAGCAGTCAAAATATCGAAATTTTAATATCGATATACAAAAATATCGAGTTTTATATATCGATGGTAAAAAATATCGATGTTTTGTATATCGATGCTTAAAATATTGATATTTAAGTGTGTAGAAAAATATCGAAGTCAACAATATCGACTGTGAAAATATCGTTATGTAAAAATATCGTTATAGTATTGTATTTTTAATATTTGTTTTGTTAAGAATAAATGTATAGTATTTTATAAATTTTATTAGTGTTTAGTAGTTTTTATAGTATATTAGGGGCCCATTAGGATGGCGGGCGGAAGCACCACCGCCGTGCTGGCGGATGCAAAAACCACCAGTTACCGCCCGCATGCCGCAGCCCACACGCCCGCCAAATTACGATGTGAAAAGGCAGCCAAACACCGCCGGCAAGCCAGCGACGCCGTCCGCCATCAAAGTGCGCCCGCTCACGTAGCGGCGCAGCCCAATGGAGACACACCGCCAGACGAAATCACGTACCGCCTGGCGTACAAATTACGATGCCGCAAACAAACAGCTCCCACGGCTAAGAGACACCGCACGTGAAAGTGAGGCGGAAACCCGAACGCCGAGCACAGACACCGAAGAGGCGACCCCCCCGAGCATGAATCCAGCACTGCAGGCCCTCCCCATGCTCTACCTGATGCAGCACCCAGGAGTCAACGCACCGCGGTGACGCAGGTAGGCAGACACACAACAGGGGCACGCAAACAGCGCACACAGTGCAAGGGCGGGACAACTGCATATGGCCCCCAACCCGACACCCCTGCGTGGACACGACACATCCACCACTGCACCCACACATGCGCACAACGCAGAGGCCAACGGCAGCGCAATGCATGCGCCGCACACAAACAACACAGGGTCACAACCAAACACCACACACACCAGCACATCCCAGGAACGCACATGTCACATGACAGCCCTGCCACAGTCATGTCCCCAACCGGCAATTCACTGCTGCCAACCTGACGTCACACAACTGACCCGAACATGTCAGTGACGTCACGCCACATTAGGACACACCCCTGTGTGCAAAACACGGCGAAGCACACAGCGGAGGCAACATCACCCAGCAGAATATGGACCCCGTCGGGAAAAGGTACGCCAGAACCACACAGAAACACCGGTACCACCCTGCACCCAATAACAAGACATGCAATACGTAACATCAAAGATACCGGGGACAGACAACAGGTGGGACCAATTAAAACACAAGGCCCAACGTACAGCGGGAAAGCAGCCTGCTGCCCACACACGGGAGAGGAGACAGCACCGAATGACCTTCCATTCCCACTCTGAAACCACATCCCGACTAAACAAGCCGGAGAAAACAGTAATTGCACCAAACAAAGCCCAACGCAGGCATGCAGAGGGAAGCGGCCACAGGGCAGATAGCGCATAACACCAAAGAACATTCACAACGGAAAGAAGAAATGATAACACTCCCCCATGTGGTTCACATGCAAGTAATCTGGAAGGAGTCAGACACCACTGACCTTGACCATTCAGAGAAGCATGTGGGATGAGGGCCCGTGTCCTCCACACAAGCCAACATAACACAGGTCCTGCCTCCCTACGACCATTACAGAATTCCCTGCAACATCGGAGGTTGCACTCTGCAGACTGCACAGACAGCCGGAGCACGCCACCACAGCGCCCTGCAGCAAAATGGCACTTGCACCACACCTACCCAACTACGCTGGACAGATCAAGCTGTACAAACATAACCTGACACAGATATTGGGATGTGACAATCTGGCCCTGCTGAACGTAAGTTACCGACTAACTTACCGCATCGCATTGTTCAGCTGCGTCATCCCCGTCTTCTACTGTCGGAGGTGTCCCTTCTACCATCCTGTGGAGTTATGTCTCTCCAACCCGGCATGTCCAAGGGCGGACCTGCTACAACTATTCCACCCCCTGGACGCCCACGACAGGGCTTGTTCAGACTATGGGGGCATGGCGTATGTGGCGACTATCGGACCCACACTGCAATGGGACCACTGTGCCTCCACACGACGGATAATGGATTACAGTTACATCGAATGCCATCCAACATGTCCCATCATGCTCCTACAAGGGACAACTCACGACCAACACCTTGACAGCCACCATCCGCTACATTGGCTGGCAACCATGTCCACCACCAATGCCATGGAAGCCCTGCTGGTAGGCATTGCATTCCTGACAACCTGTCAATTCGTCGGGCCCCGTCGCCAGACCCCCAATTGAGCAATGATGACCCACACCGTACCCATGCGTGGCTTACGCACGGACTAGGCAGTTACCAGTACAACTACTACACCATGCAACCTGCAACTGACACCACAACAACAACTACACTGCCATGACATCTGATACTTATTGGGAAATGCACCCTGTACCTCATCACATCCAGTAACTCTGCATGAACAGGGGGAGGCAGAGGCATGGGATTTGTGTATGGCAACCACATGGACAGAACTGCACGTACAACCATGCCATGATATGGATCCTGCGCCCATGAACATATGCACCGGTCAGTGGACAGCATTCGTCCTGCTGCAGTATGTGAGAGCTGTCACCACACCTCCCTCTGAACGTCCGTGCCAGGACCTTTGCATGTACACCAAGTGCAGCCACCAACAACATGAGCCCAGTGACTGTGACATGGCCAGTACCCACCACATCGCAACAACAAGTGGGATGCCTTTGCATGCACGTAAGCCCATGCCCTGATGTCACCTCCACGCACGTGTGTATGAGTGACCATAGCAGCAAACCTGTACCATGGAATGGAGATGCACTGTGCCCATGATGACAAGCGGACTGGTAGGCTAAATGTATACTGTCTGTGTCAGTCAGCAGCACCACAGTAATTGGCAAATGTACATTAGCACACCAACGGCTAAGCATTTGGAACTCTGAAGCCCACATCCCACAGTCAACAACTAATCACTGTACCCCTACACCCTATGCTATGTGTAATCATGCTGAGTATATCCTCCACATGCACTTCGCTGCCAGTAGTGTTCACTATACTGCATCACAGAGGACATTAGTCCCAATACATGGCTTGAAGCAACAATGTGTCTCTGCTGATTCATTTCACAAGTACGAATGAGAGAGGATGAGAGTGTGTGAAGTACACGGCAGTCATGAGATGACCATGTAGTCCACTGTCATTGGATGTCAACTCAAATGTGTAGCACAACTGTGGGAGACACACATGTGTCATGTGAAGCGGGAGTTACGCATGGCTCAGGTGGGTTGGTGTGACGGGTAGGTGCGCACATGCAATGTTGAAACACGCTGTGTTGGGAGGACTCAGGACCAGTACATTGGCGCACTCCTGGGAATCTGTAAAGACCACCTTTCTGGTGACGAATGTGAACTCGTGTGTGCACAACAGGCGGGCACACGAACAATGCCGCATCAAGTGTAGACGTCAGCCCACCCTCCGTGGACATGCCGGATACTGCTGCGCGTCCGCCAGGCCCTTGCCAAGGCACTCACATCCCCTGTCGACCTGGTGTATCCCCAACATCGTCCACTTGCACAGGCAATCCAGGGCACGGGATGGCAGTAGAGCATGGTGGGTGAGAGCTCATGGCGCGCTCATCCTTGTCACATCACGCAGGCAACACATCCACAATGTGTAGTATGGCACAAGTCAAATGGAAGTAGTGGGGGACGCACACATCACAAGCAGCAGTGACGTCACGGACGGTGGCTCGCGCCATCCCACCCATTGACAATACACCCACACACGTTACATGCCAGTGCAACAGAGAAGCCAGCGCGTGCACAAGCAGCTCCAAGCTCGCCCCAGAGAGGCCAAAGAGTGAATGTGTGGGGCCATGCGCTCCAGTTGAACGCGGACTGGCCCGCTAGGGCAGCTACAGCCTCTGTGTGTTGCAGGTGGTGTATCCGGACTGCGGAGCCTGTCATGCATAGTCAATGTTGCCCGGGTCTCGAGTCGGGGCACCACGCATGTGGACGGCGTAACGCCACTAATCATACCGTGAGACAGACCACATGTACAACTGGACCCACACATACACTCCTTGGCCTCTCTGGGGCGAGCTTGGAGCTGCTTGTGCATGCGCTAGCTTCTCATGTGCAAATGCATATAGGTGTGAGCGAGGGGAGGCCATGAGGACAGTGTAAAAGATAACTGTTTGACTTTCAGTTAGTTTAAGGAATGCCCCTGATGTGGTCAGAAATAGACATGTCTCGTGTGCATTGCAACTAGTAGATAAGCCGATGACCTACCCATGTCTTGCATGTAGCCCCGCACCTAGCCCCGCACACTCGACACAGCGAAATGAGTACCAGCACCACATACTTCCCATTCGAAGCACTGACTGGGGGTGATAACCATTGGACAGTCTTGTGTAGTCCACCCACGCGTACATGTGGGCCCTCCATGAACCATGTCACCTGCGGTAAAGTGATGTCATGGGCAATGACGGAACTGAGCAGAGCTGTCTGCCCCACGCACAGACGGTGCATCAGCTCAACAGACCCAGCACAGAGTGCAGCAGGGGTCACATGTGCAGGGGCAGTTGTGCCTGGTGTGAATGCACATGCACATAGACAGCACATCGAGCAATGTGTAGCCTGCCCACATCTACTGTCCATTGTCAGGCTGACCTAGAAGAAGATCACAAGGCAACACATCTGTGTGGGTGTACCCACTGTGACCAACACTGCGCAACCATCAGCGTACTCGCCCTGTGCATGGCCCACCCCGCAACGAAGGTCACATTCAGTGCCACTATCTCTCACACACATCCCTATCACGAGTCATGGTGTGTCCAATAGACAGTGCAGAGTAAGCGCTCATCCGGGGTGTCCTGAACAGGAGACACATGTAACCCACTAGGCAGTCGGTGCTGTCACCTACTGGCATTGTGCAGTCAATGTGCAGGCCAGGCTTGCTGGGACTGAGAGGGGCAGCATGGCCCAGCCTGACATTCACACGAGCAACAAGTGCACTGAGACCTGCATTGGCAATTGCAGACGTTGGCCTGCACCCAGCTGGCCCGGGACGCCTACCTCCATAGTGGAACACGCAGGGTGCAACCGCGAGGGTCATCGGAGTTGGCCGTAATGGCCTGGCCCATGTTGGTGACAGTCCGCTGATGCCATGTGCACCACACAGTATGATGTGCGCACTGCATCTGCAGGTGTGGCCATGATGTGCGTGTGGGTGCAGGTGCACAATGGACGGGGCCACAACATGCCTTGTGCATAGGCAGGGACGGCCAGTGGCCGGCCCCCACATGTCTGTTAGCATGTCATCATCTGCACATTGGCATGGGTGCATGGTATACGCATATGCACAAGCATGTCATCTCTCACTATGTACATCTGCCACTTGGCACGTGCAAGGTTACGTGTCACATGTGATGTGTATTTGCAAGCACACAGCCGTGTTGGCATGGGGCTGTCAATGTGTACACCTGACAATGCTTCTGGAGGTGTGATCCGTACAGTGCTGCACATAGGGTGCAGTGGTGACACCAATGACTGTCTCATATCCCCTCGTGCCACAGGTCCCACTTGTCTTGGCCGCTCAGCCTGTGCCCACATCGTCGTTGGTGTGTGCCATACTCATCCAGCCTCGGAAGCAGTGTGATGCACAGCAGCCAGTCATGTTGCCGTGGTGTTGCCGCTTGCCGAATATGCAGTCAGTCCCCATCAGCACGCCTCACAGGTCATTGAGGCCTGGATCCACATGTGCATGCACATAGCAATGGTTTGTGTCACTGCCCATTGCTATTGGTGGGAGACCTGTGTAAGTGTATTGTGGCTGTGCTGTCCCTGCATGACAGCTGTTCTGTGACTCATGTTCTTGCTCTGTCATATCAGTTATGTGTATGTGAAAATGCCATGTGTCGTGTTGCTTTGACATGTGTCCACTTCCATCTTTCCTAGGCGGAGACCAAACATTTACCGCCCTTACCAATTGTTGGCGGACATGGAGGATTCTGAGATCATCCGGAAATTTCGTCTGGATCGACCAACCCTGCATCGACTATGTGCCATGTTGGAACCCCACCTCCGTCCTCGCAGGGTGTATCCGACAGCATTCACCCCCACGGCTAAGGTGATGGCTGCACTGCATTTTTTCGCCACTGGGTCATTCCAGCACACAGTGGGCAGTGGAGGTGGGATGTCCCAGCCCATGTTCAGCATGGTGCTGAGGGATGTACTGGCAGCCATGATGCTGTACAGGAACAGGTACATCAGATTCCCCAGGGCACGTGAGTTGGCATCAGTGAAGGGTGCATTCTATGCCCTTGGACGGATCCCACACGTCGTTGGTGCCATTGACTGCACCCATGTTGGCCTTGTCCCACCACAGGCCACTGAGCAGCTCTTCCGCAACCGGAAGCACACGCACTCCCTGGATGTGCAAGTGGTGTGCCTTGCGGACATGTACATCTCCCACGTGTGTGCAAAGTTCCCAGGCTCGGCCCATGACGCGCACATCATGCGAAACAGCATATTACCGCGACTGATGACCAATCTGCAACAGGACCGTGGCTGGATTGTCGGTGAGTATGTGGAGTTGTGTAGCGTGCTGGCTTAAGGATGCTGTCTACTGTCCTGTTTGAATTGCAACGGTTCTCTGTGTCCCCCACGCCCAGGTGACTCGGCTTACCCGAATGGGCCCTGGCTGCTCAGTCCATTACGAAATCCTCGGACCCCAGCAGATGACCGCTACAATGAGGCACATGGGAGGACCAGACGTGTGGTCGAGCGTACCTTTGGCCTCCTCAAGTCCAGGTTCAGATGCCTGGACCGCACCGGGGGCGCTGGCGTACTCCCCACAGAAGGTGTGCCAGATAGTGGTGGCTTGCTGCATGCTGCACAATCTGGCCATTCGGAAGCAGATCCCCCTAATTGTGGATGACGGAGATCAACCAGGGCCCCAGCCTGCACACCAGGACAGCTCCAGTGAAGAGGACAGTGGAGAGGATGAAGCTGTGAATGTGCGTCAGCAGCTCATCGCCCGCTACTTCACTTGACGGTGAGTGACCATGTACGACGGCTGATGTGGCTGTAGTTGTGCAGGTGTATGTGTGCTCTGTTACTGGGGCCTTTTGTTCACTGAGTGCTGTGTGTCAATGGTCCATGTCCAGGTTGGTATGCCACTGTCAGTGGCTGTAGCATTGTGCCCTGTTGCTCTCAGAGATGTGTGTGCATTGCTTGTAGTTGGTGACAAGTACTGTGTGATGAGTGTGTGACACACTCATTGAATGTACTCTTGTTCTGTTTTTCACCCCTAGGTCCCTGCAGCCTCTCCTGTCCCATCGACATGCCACACAGCAGATGCTATTCTGCTCATGGTGGCGATTGCACATCGTGGAATAAACACAGGACACATTAAGCCGATTGTGATCAAGGTGTATTTATTAACAGCGGTGACATGTGATTGTGTGCAAGGTGATGACAAATGTGGTGCATGCTGTGACAATGAGTTGACGGTCATGGCTGCGTGATGGTCAAGGTGTACCCATGGAGTTCTCTGTCCACAGTCCAACAGACACATGCCATTCACATGGCAGTGTGGGCTAGGATCGTATTCCAAGTCAATGCAGTAGGTGGTCAAGGTGGCTGGCTGACTCACTGGCGTTTGGTGCGGGCGAAGTCCTCTCTGGACACCTGTTTCCACTTAGGACGGCCCCTTCCACGTTTGGGAGGGGGGTGTTGATGTTCCGCTGGTGGTGGCTGAGGAGTGCTCACTCGCTGTGGACGCAGGGGAACGTGATGCTGCACGACCCAGCGCCACAGCAGGTGGTGGCGGAGGTGGTGTTGCTGGCCTTGCTTGTGCCCTCCCCCCACCACCAGCTGGCCCATGAGGTCCGCGATTCGGGCCATGTGGGCGTCCATGGACCTCAACACCGCAAGGACCTCCCGCGTGTCGCTTGCCGACCTGGCCCATTCGCCTTGGGCCTCCTCATAGGCCCCAAGGACTCTGTCGATTGGCGGCAGGGCTTGGCTCCCAGGCACAGTTGGCATTGGCCTGGCCCTGCTCCTCCTACCAGTACTGCTGCCACCGACCTGCCCACTAGCCACATTGCTCACCACGGGCCTTGCTGTGGCTCCCAGGGTGGACCCAGTCGGCCGGACCACCACTTGTGCTGGGGCTGGGGCCAGTGATGACGTGGTGGTGGTTGCGGCAGTGGGAGTGGCCGCCACAACAGTGGTAGTGGCCGCTACGACAGTGGCAGCAGGGGGCTGTGAGTGGTCATCAGCCCTGGATGATGGGTTGGTGGGTGGGAGGGTGCCTGGGGTGCGGTTGGGCCCTGCCACACCAGATGGGCCTGCTGGGTGGTCCGTGTCTGGATCGGAGGACAGATCCTCCACATCCGTGAGTCCTTGTTGGGGGCTTGCAGGCTGGCTGTGCTGGCTGCTGTCTCCATCTCCAGCATCCAGCAGTTCGTCACCTGTGGGGGAATGAGATATGTTATTGTGTTGCACATGACAAAGTATGCATAGGTTGTCTGACATCCACAGTTCGTGCACAGTCGTGCACAGGTTTCCTGGAGCCGTGTGTGTGGCTGTGCTATTTGTTGTTGTGTGGGCATGCCAATGGGACTGTGTGCTGTGGACATGTGGCATGGGACGGATTGGCAATGCCGATGGGTGTGTTGCTGTGCTCCTGCTTTTTGTGGCTCTGGTGTATGCGGACTCCAGACCCATCGTGGAGGTTGGTTTGTACTATGCTCTTGGGGTTCATATGGAACGCTTAGACACGCAGGTGGCATGATGGGGGTCAGCACCCTGAAACGCATTTGAGATGTACTATGCTTTTGGGGTACATACTGTGTGCCATGGGTGCAGAACGTGACATGTGTTGTGGCAACATGACAGTGCATGGTCTGAGGTGTGTGTATGTCTGACATACCCTGCATATTTGCTGTCTGTTGTGATTTCTGGCCATGTAATTGGACGCATTGTTATGAGTGAGTGATGGTTGTGTGCCACACGACGTATTGCAGATGGTCCAATTCCTTGGTGTGCGTGCTGCCCTGTGCCATGTGCATCACTGCAGTGCTCGGGGGTGTGTGGCCCATGTTATGTGTGTAGTTGCTCACAGTGTGACGTGCGCTTCATTCACTTCTGGCACATGATTTTTCATGGGCATGTTTCTTTGCGTGACTACTGTATGTGGACCAGCTGTTCGTATGACATACCTTTCATGTGACTGGGGCTGACGGATGAGATGGATGGTATGTTGTATGTGCATTGTGTGTCTGTGTGTTTGATGGGTCCAGTGGTGTTCGTGTGCATTTCTGTTGTTCCACGCTGTTGCGTCTAGTGTGGTATGTCTTACATGGGCATAGTTGTGGGATGTGTGGTTGACAGGCAGTGGGGGCTACATGGACAGGACTTCGATGGTGTTGCAGTTGTGTGTGATGGGTTGCACTGTGCCTGCCGTGTGGTTCTGTTATCAGTGTGACTTGTGCATGCAGACGTGGCTCCTTGGGTGTTGCTGTGTCTGTGATGGGTCATGTGGGGTGTGACTCTGTGGTTCATGTCCGTGTGCACATTGTTCACATGGTTGTGGCAGGGAGCAGTGCTGCGTGTTCCTCTGCTACTTTGCATATCCCATGTGTTAGTCGTAATTCAGTCCTCATGCCTCCAGTCATCCCGCCCTGTCCAGTTTCCCACCTGCAGGTTGTTTTTGAGCGTGCACTGGACTGGATGCAACATGGTTATGGGTGGGGGGTGCTCCATGTTGCAGGTCTGTGGGGGTGGGGGCGGTGTTATGGGTCGTGGTGATGGCTGGACACCCACTGACACCGTTTGTCCTGGGGCGGGATGTCTACCTGTCGGCTGCCGGTGTGCACTGCTGTGGCTGCTACGTGGGTGTGGGGTGTGGGCTGTGCTCCTCCTTGCTGTGCTGTGGGACTAGGGGCCTGGTGTGTGTTGTACTTCAGCTGTCCCCCTCCCACCCACTGCGCTTTGTGTTGCTGCTACTTACCTGTTACTTGTCGGTTAGTGCAGCTACGGCTGCCACATGGGTGTGGGGGTGCTCCGCCTTGCTGTGCTGTAGGACTAGGGGCCTGGTGGGTGTTGTACTTCAGCTGTCCCCCTCCCACCCACTGCGCTTTGTGTTGCTGCTACTTACCTGTTACTTGTCGGTTAGTGCAGCTACGGCTGCCACATGGGTGTGGGGGGTGCTCCGCCTTGCTGTGCTGTAGGACTAGGGGCCTGGTGGGTGTTGTACTTCAGCTGTCCCCCCTCCCACCCACTGCGCTTTGTGTTGCTGCTACTTACCTGTTACTTGTCGGTTAGTGCAGCTACGGCTGCCACATGGGTGTGGGGGGTGCTCGTTGTGGCGCTTCTGGAGTACTAGGGGACCTGTTGGTGGTTACATGGCTGGCTGGGTGTACACATGCCCCCATGGTTTTGTTAGTTGATATGTTTGGGCTGTGTGTGGGTGGTGGTGCATGTTGCATGTGTGAGTAATGTGTTGTGTATTGTGTACTGGACATGGGGGTGTTTGTCCCTCGGAGCTATGGCATGGTGGTAGTGCATGTGGGTACATAGCGGTGTGCTGGTATACATTTGTTTGTACTTACCAGCCTCCACTCCCCCTGGTAATCCGGTGAGGATCTCCGGATGGATGATGACTCGCACCTTCTCCTCCCACGCTTTGAAGGTCTTGTAATGCGCGGGATTCCCTCCGCCAGTCGTGGCAACCAGCTCTCGGTTTTTGCTCTCCTTCTTCTTGACCAGGCTTTTGATGTCGTTCCACCGTTTGTTTATCTCTCCTCTGTTTCTGGGTACGGTCCCGACTGCATTGACCTGGTCTACAATTCTGTTCCACATTCTGTTTCTGGTGGCTAGTGGTGTGTGCTGGACCTGGTTGCCATAGATTTGTGTGTGCACCTTGACGATCTCGTCGCCCATGACCGGCAGCTCAGTGGAAGTGAACTTGGGCATTCTGTGTGATGCCATGGTGTTTGTGGTGCTGGTGCGGTGTGTGATGTGTGATGTGCAGGGGGTTTGTGGTGCCGGTGTTTGGTGGTGGTGGTGGGTGTGATGTGTGCGTATCTGTGGTGTGCTGCTGTCCTTGCTGTGTCACTGTGTCCTCTCCTCTCCTCTCTGCTTTGCAATGTTGCAAGGGGTTGTGGTCTGTGGAGGGGCTGCTTTTGTACTTACCTGTTTGGGTGTGTCCTGATGGTCTGTTGTTTTCAGGTGTGTTGTGGCTGGTGTTCTGGGCTTTGTGGTTTATTTGTTTGTCCAGGGGTGGTGTGTTTTCGGGATGTGTACTTTGTCTGTGTATTTGTGCGTGGGTTGCTGTGTGGACCTGTTTGCCATGTTGTGTGTGTTTGTTTGAGTCCGGGGCTGTTTCTGTGCAGGGACGTGGCCGCCATGGCTTCTGCCGTGTCCATTTTCTTCAGTGTTGTTTCCGCTGGCGGGCGGTGTATTTGTTGTTTTCCCGCGCTCATGTCGGTGCGATCGTAATTTCACGTGCGGTGTCTCGACCGTGAGGGCGGGCGGTTTTGTGTTGTCGTGCGTCTTTCCGTCCGTGGCGGGCGGTTTGACTACGACTCGGGCATGGGCGGGCGGTATTTTGTGTGTTTTTTCCGCCGCTGGCGGTTTTTGGTTCGAGGCATCATAATTGCTGGGTCGGTATTCAAAAGGTGTAGGCGGGCGGATTTTTGCCGCTTTCATGGGTGGCGGATTCTTTTACGCCCGGTATCGTAATGGGCCTTATAGTTGTGCATACATTTCTGACATTAGGTAATGTACATTTAGAATTGTTTGTATATTTTTTAATACAGAATAATTATTAACAAAATATAACTGTTTATTACAAATCATATTTTGTACAATAAGTTGTATTGGATATATTTATTAAAAAAAGTTTTAACAGTTCGTAAATAATAAAAATGTAATAATTTTTATATTTTGTTACAAACATATAATAGTTTATAATTAATAATATTAAAAATATTATTAATCATTATTATATATCTTTTTCAATTAATACAATTTTTGTACTACAGAAAAAAAAAACAATTTTATGTACATTCTTTTTCATAGTTATTGTTTAATGAAATTATAATAATAAATATTATATATGTTATAATATTTATTATTATAATTTTACAAAGGTTGAAAATTATGTAATAATTTTTAATACATTGCATGATATTTGTAGTATTTAAGTTAAATACTTGTACAATTTTTATATGTAAAATAACATTTTACTAAATTAAGTGTTCTAAATTCTTTATGTTTATACTTGCTATTTTTGTTTGGGCCTTGTATTTTGTAACCGCTCGATGTTGTTTTGGGTCATTTGGTTGAAGGGAAGCTCGCGGTTGGGAGCTGGTTCACGTCGCTAAAGGTAAGGTTTGTTTTCTTTGTTTTAAATAAGTTATAAATGTATTTTGAACGTAGTTAGATAGTGTTTAGTGTGTTTAGACATTTATTAGTGATAGTAGGCACTGTTATATGTTATATTTATGTATTGTTTGTTTCAGTAGTTTTAACCCCTTCGCTGCTAGGCCTTTTCCCCTCCTGTGCTAAGCCTTTTTTGGCTATTTGGGGTAGTTCGCGCTTAGGGCCCTGTAACTTTTTGACCACATAAGGTATCCATGCCACATTTGCGTCCTTCTTTTCCAACATCATGGGGATTCTAAAGGTACCCAGGGTTTGTGGATTCCCCTGGAGGGGACCCAGAAATTAGCCAAAATACAGCAAAAGTTTGGTTTTTTGGGGGGAAAATGCGAAAAAAGGGCTACAGATGAAAGCATCTGGTTTTTTCCCTGCAAATGGCATCAAAAAAGGGGTTGTGGTGCTGAAATCACCATCTTCCCAGCTTTCAGGGACAAGCAGACTTTTGTCAGAAAACCAAAATTTTGTACACAGTTTTGGCATTTTCTGGAACATAGCCTATTTTTGCTATTTTTTGTGCTTTCAACCTCCTTCCAGTTAATGGTAGAAATGGGTATGAAAGCAATAATGGATCCTGGAAAGCCATACATTTCTGAAAAGTAGACATTCTGAATTCAGCAAGGGGTCATTTGTGTAGATCCTTCAAGTTTTCTTTATAGAAACAAACAGTTAAATATAGGAAAAATTGAAAATTAGTTGAAAAAAACAGCCATTTGTGTCAACGTTTTCACCTGTAACTTCTTCTAATTATGACAGCTATTTGAAAGCAATATACCATTACATCCGCTGGACCTTTCTGGTTGTGGTGATATATAGGACTTGTAGGTTCAGCAAGAACCCGACGAACCCAGAGCCAATAACTGAGCAGCGTCTTGCAATGGTTTTTTATTATGTCCCGGGTATATAGCAATTATTCTGGGAAAATTTATACATGGAAAAATCGGTATGAAAGACACCTATATATTTCTAAAATGGGAACAAAATATAGAGTTTAGAAACAGTAGATATTTGCACATTTCCGAAATTGGGAGTACCCATACTAGCATGAGAATTATAGGTCATTTTTCAAAATGACTTGTTTTTTACACATTGTCTTTCATTTGGAAGGCAGAAATGCATCGAAAGTCAATAGATAATAACAGTTGCTCTA
This sequence comes from Calotriton arnoldi, assembly GCA_963921515.1. Classification (NCBI taxonomy): domain Eukaryota; kingdom Metazoa; phylum Chordata; class Amphibia; order Caudata; family Salamandridae; genus Calotriton; species Calotriton arnoldi. The sequence goes on from CAWUFW010004672.1 coordinate 1,036,345, forward strand.
CAATTTTGTGTTACCCTAAGTCTCCCGATAAAAATAGTACCTCACTTGTGTGGGTAGGCCTAGTGCCCGCGACAGGAAACAGCGCAAAACGCAACGTGGACACATCACATTTTCACAGTGAAAAATGACCCTTTTTTTGCAAAGTGCCTAGCTGTAGTTTTTGAACCCTAGCTCTTCCGGCACCTAGGGAAACCTAGCAAACCTATACATTTTTGAAAACTAGACACCCAGAGGAAGCCAGGATGGGGTGACTTGACTGGCTCTTACCAGGTTCTGGTACCCAGAATCCCTTACAAATCTAAAAAATTGTCCAAAAAAACACATTTTCCTCACTTTTCTGTGGTGGAAAGTTCTGGAATCTGCGTGGATCCACAAAATTCCACCCACCCCGCGTTCCCCAAAGGCTTCCGAGAAAAATGGTACCTCACTTGTGTGGGTAGGCCTAGTGCCCGCGACAGGAAACAGCACAAAACGCAACGTGGACACACCACATTTTCACAGTGAAAAATTACCCTTTTTTTGCAAAGTGCCTAGCTGTAGTTTTTGAACCCTAGCTCTGCCGGCACCTGGGGCAACCTAGCAAACCTATACATTTTTTAAAACTAGACACCCAGGGGAATCCAAGATGGGATGACTTGACTGGCTCTCACCAGGTTCTGGTTCCCAGAATCCCTTGCAAACCTAACAAATTGTCAAAAAAAACACATTTTCCTCACTTTTCTGTGGTGGAAAGTTCTGGAATCTGCGTGGATCCACAAAATTCCACCCACCCCGCGTTCCCCAAAGTCTTCCGAGAAAAATGGTACCTCACTTGTGTGGGGCCTAGTACCCGCGACAGGAAACAGCGCAAAACGCAACGTGGCCACACCACATTTTCACAGTGAAAAATGACCCTTTTTTTGCAAAGTGCCTAGCTGCAGTTTTTGAACCCTAGCTCTGCCGGCACCTAGGGAAACCTAGCAAACCTATACATTTTTGAAAACTAGACACCCAGGGGAATCCAGGATGGGGTGACTTGACTGGCTCTCACCAGGTTCTGGTACCCAGAATCCCTTGCAAACCTAAAAAATTGTCCAAAAAAACACATTTTCCTCACTTTTCTGTGGTGGAAAGTTCTGGTATCTGCGTGGATCCACAAAATTCCACCCACCCCGCGTTCCCCAAAGTCTTCCAAGAAAAATGGTACCTCACTTGTGTGGGTAGGCCTCGTACACGCGATAGGAAACAGCGCAAAACGCAACGTGGACACACCACATTTTCACAGTGAAAAATGACCCTTTTTTTGCAAAGTGCCTAGCTAATGCCCCCATCTGCCCTCCAGGGGGGGGCAAAAAGCCCACTAGATGCCAGGGAGTTTTTTGGGCAAATTTTAATCAGGGTGGGGGCTGCCCAAAACGGGCATGCAATGCCCCCACCCTAATTAAAATTTGCCCCAAAAATTCCTGGCGTCTAGTGGGCTTTTGCCCCCGGGGGGCAGATTGGGGGCTACTGCCCCATCTGCCCCCAGGGGGGCAGGAAGGCTGTTATTTTTGCAGGGGAGGGGGTGGGGGCATGGGCATGCCCATTTTTGAACCCCCACCCTAATTCAAATTTGCCCCCAAAAATCCCTGGCATCTAGTGGGCTTTTGCCCCCCCTCCCAGCGGGGCAGATTGTGGGCGAATGCCCCCAGGGGGGGCAGAAAATCCACTAGACGCCAGGGAGTTTTTTGGGCAAATTTTAATTAGGGTGGGGGCTGCCCAAAATGGACATGCCAATGCCCCCACCCTAATTAAAATTTGCCCATAAAATCCCTGGCGTCTACTGGGCTTTTTGCCCCCCCGGGGAGGCAGATTTGGGGCTAAAGCCCCAGCTGCCCCCCAGGGGGGGCATAAAGGCTGTCATTTTTGCGGCGGGTGGGTGGGGGCATGGGCATGCCCATATTGGGCAGCCCTCACCACAAATTATAATAAAAAAAAAATCCCTGGCATATAGTGGGCTTTTTGCCCCCCGGGGGGCAGAATGGCTGTATATTTTGCGGGGTGGAGGCATGGACATGCCCTTTATGGGCAGCCCCCACCCTAATAAATTATGCGGCAAAAAAAATATCCCTGGGGTCTAGTGGGCTTTTTGCCCCCGGGGGCAAAAAGACTAAATCACACCCAAAAATTGGGGGAGCAAAAGCCCTTGCCCAAGGGGCCGCTCCCCCTCCCTGGTGTCTAGTGGGTGGATCCCTGCTTGGGGATCGCCCTCCTGGGGCGATCTCCAAGCATGGATCCACTGGGGAGGGGTACCATTGGAAAGGGGAGATTCTCCCCTTTCCAATGATACCCCTCCCGTCTTTCTACGTGCCCGGGGGGCTGAGATAGCACATAGAAAGTGAAACTGAAATGAGCCTAAAGGCTCATTTCAGTTTAGGTTTCTGTGCAATGAGGACAGCGCGACGTGCGCGCTGATCCTCATGGCACAGAAACCAGGGAGGGGGCCCCACCCCAGCTCCCAAGGTCACAGGGGTGAAATAGAAATCCCTCTGCTGTCTGCAGCAGAGGGATTTCGTGCCCCTGGCCTCATGACGGAATGGTTCCGTCATGAGCACAGGGGCACCAATGCTCATGACGGAACCATTCCTCCATGAGCATCGAAGGGGTTAACATAATTGAGGCCTGTTTAGAGAGTTAGAAATACGGTGTTTAATGTGTCGTTTTTTAAAATTTAAAGTTAGTAGTAATGTTATTAAGTGTTTATGTGTTGGTTTATTTGGGTGGGAGTGTATGTCCTTTTATTTTGTATGTTTTTATTTCAAGAAGTTACCTGTGCCAGAAGAAGCCTGTTTTTTTTAAAGAAGTGTATGTTAGTTTTACTAACTACTATATTTCTACCACTTCTTTAATTTTTCGGGTTTCCTGGAGCGTTTCTTATTTTTAATACAATTTTCGGGTTTTTTATGGTTTTCGGATGGTCGTTTTCTCGATGGAGGATTTATTTTTGCTACAGTTGTATTTTTCCATTTTTTGGGGGGAAAGTTTTGTGGATTATTTTATCCTTATTTAATCAGATTGTATCAGAAGAAAATGGATTTTACAGCTATAGGAAGAAACTTGGTAAGTTTATTAACTTTATTTAATTGTGGGAGGGAAATTATTTTCTGTATTATTATTGTTGTGTTTTATTTTCTTACATATATAATTAATGTGTGTTAATATATATTTTTTTAAAGTTAAAAATATGTTACACACAGTAATTATATTTGTGGTAAAATAAATACATTTTGGTTGTATGTTATGTTTAAAATATGAGTGTTTAGGATTTATATTGTATGGATCTTTTAAAGTAGAGTTTTTGCTATCATTTCTAGATACTCCAGGCCTCTTGTACTAGGGTATAGTTGTACTTGCTGTTCTAGGTATTTGTACATTTGTTTAGTCTGTTTAGATGTTTTTGGTTTGAGTTGAGTTCCAGATTGTTCCATTCGGAACTCTTGATAACTTTGTTCTTTTTGTAGGGATGATATACATTTTTATAGTGTTGGTCTGACTCTACCTGTTGTTTGTTGGGAGGCGTTATGCCATCCTTCCACGGCGTTATTAGTTTTGGCTTCTTGATTTAATGTGCTTGTGTATACGTTCCACCAGGGAATTTGAAATTTAGGCTGTCTTCTGTGGCCAGATCTATGTAATCTGCCAACCCAGGTGTCTTCAAAGTAGTCCAATAGTAGACTTAGGGGCCGATTCCGATCTCGGCCGGTAGGGCTCCGAATCGGATTCTGCATTACCGGATCCGATTCGGAGCCCTGTTTCCCGACCGATTCGGACGTGCGTCCGTGCGAGCGAGTACGATGCGAGCGTACGCGAAATCGCCGACCGACTCGTTCGCGGGACCCAACTGCTCCGACCGACTCACACGGACACGACTCGCACCGCGCAATGGAGACGATCCCCGGCCGGGTAAGTACGATGCGCGCCTCGAGCAGTCCGACCGACTCGCGCCGTCCGGCTCGAAAGAGCAGTCGGGCCGCACTTTGGGGGTCCGTGTCGGACCCCCCTGTACGCATAGCCGCGCGAGTCGCACACAGGGGGGACCCATGGGTCCCCCCTACCTGTGCGTGTGTGGCGCATACCGCATCGACGCGTACCCGCTGTAGGGGGCGCCCTCGTTCGCCTCGCATCCATTGAGTCAATAGGAGCCCGCGTACGCGTTGTACGACCAGCTCTCATTGACTTCAATGGGAGTCCGACCGAATCGAGTCCGATTGCATGCGAACGCATCGTACTCGTCCGGTCGGACTGCTAGGGTCCGATTCGGTCGGAAATCTCTCCGGGTCCGGCTCGGTCGGAGAGATTTCCGGCCTGAATCGGAATCGGCCCCTTAGTTGTTGTTCATGTTGCTTGTAAAAGGGGCTGTCTAATAATATGTTATAAGGTTCAGCAACATCTGTGACTGGCACATAAGCTAGTGCTATTAATTTTTTTATTTGAAATGCAAAAGATGTATTAGTTGCATATTCTACACTTAGGGCATCATTACGATGGCGGGCAGACAAAGTCCGCCCGCCACCGCAAAGGAATGCGGGACCGTCCGCAAGGGGTGCGGCGGTCCCGCACCTGAGATTAGGATGCCACCATGGCGATGGCAAGCCCTCTTCCCAGCATTATGACGGGCGGTGCTCACAGCACCGCCCGCCACAATGCTGGGAATAGACGTCGTGCATTGGCATGCACAAGGTACCAGGCACCACGCGGTGCCTGCCACTTTGTCCATGCCAATGCGACGAGTCGACCGGCGGAAAAGCGGCGGACGGTCTTTCCGTCAGCTGCGGACCCCCCAGCCATCCTAATATGGCGGGGGTCTTTGAAGTGTGGATGGCGGGCGGATCGTCCCCGCCGGGCCGGCGGTGACTACCGCTGGCCCAGCGGGGGCGATCCGCCCGCTATCATAATGACCCCCTTAGTGATCATTTTTGTAGGTGCCTCCATAAGCATTGGTTAAAATGATAGTAACACCCTTGAATGGAGGTAAGTTTTTAGTATGGCGTTGATCTTTGATTGCTCAAAATCTATGATAATTTTTGGAGGGAAATATTCATTAGTTTCTTGTTTTACTTTATTTAGCATTTCTACGTATGTTGAATTTTGTTTGTTTGGTAGTAATTCATAAATAAAGGCACACAAGGCCTTCTGGAAGTGTGGCCCGGCTATTTCCCAATCTCTGGTCCCACCCTATCACCCAGCCAGGAACCTCCGTTCCGGCCTCACCTTCTCTGCCGTTACACATAGAATACGGAGAGCCAGATGGGGCGGGCGCTCCTTCTCTTTCAATGCTGCCAACTTCTGGAACTCCCTCCCTCTCCATCTGCGGAAGGAGTCCAACCTGTTAGTTTTTCGAAAACTCCTGAAAACCCATCTTTTTAGCATCCCTTTCTAACACTCGCTCCTGGCCCGCTTGATCCGTCCACAGCGCTGGGAGGCCTCAGGGTAGCCATGCGCTATACAAGTTTCACTTCATTCATATTACAATTCTGATGTAGCCCATGTATTGTGTAAAGTTGGAAAAATGGTTTGGGACATGTTGTAAAAGTCCCATCCATCATCCATATTTGAGCCTGTTGCAGTTTAACTAAATTAGTTGCTGTTCCAAACATTATTAATCTTTTTTCACTGCATTTATTGTCATAAATGACAAATGGTTCTTTATTGAAAGTTATAGATTGTTCAGGGCTAATTATAACTTTGTCAAATGTTTTAGGAGTTGGGGTGGAAGTAGTTGTAGCCCTTTTAGTGCGTGCTATTGTTCTTTTCAATGAAGCTATGGATGGCATTTGTGAAGTAGCTTCTTTGGGAATTTTAGGCAGCTGTTCTTTTAAAATTACACTTGTTGGTTTTTGTGAACTTGTGCTAGCCTCCTTGATTGTTTCAAGTGCCCCTCTAACTTCTATTTCTGTAATGTTTGGGGGACGGTTGTGTTCTCTGGTGTAAATTACAGTAGTTTCCCTTGTTGTAGCTCGGCCGTAACATTTATTTGAATAGTATTTTGAACATTTCCAATTAATTTTTATTTCAAATTGTTTCTCCTGTGTATACACATATCCCATATAGCACAATAACATGTTTCCTTTCTGGTTTGTAATAAACTGTGCTCCTTCAGTCATTTTGATGCAGGGAAATCTATAATAAATGTACATCAGAATGATTAAATATGTTGCTATATGTATCTTAATGTATAAAATTATACATTTTGTCAAAATATACTAACAGAGTTAGTCTTTATGTTGTTTAAGTTGATGCTGTTTATTCTTTAGGTGTGAAATGTTCTTTCTGTATTTTCTTTGTCTGAAATAAAATGCAAGTAGATTTTATTATTTGTTCATAAACATTTTATAACGGGTGGGGAGGGTGTTTGGGATGGGTTTTGAGTTTGGGTGGATGTTTTCTCGTTTTATTTAAAACAGTTTTGAAAATACTTACTTTGTTAGTTGTATCTTTTTATGGTGTTTTCTGTACTTTGATAGTTTTCTTTAGAGTTGTCTGTAGAGGAAATATAAAATAGAATAAAGATATAAATTAGTGTTTAACGTTTGTATATTATTGTTTCATGTTTTTTACTTTTAGTATTATTTAGTATATTTTAGTTTACTTACTGTTGATAGAGTTTAGTAGTTTTTATATGTTGACCTTCTTATTTTTCTGTCCAATTCCTGCAGAGTTTCTCCTTCTTCAGCTTTGTTTATTTGAGTTGTGAAATAGCAGTTAAGTTTGTTCGTTTATATAGTGGTTTGGATATTGTTAGTTTAATTTTATTGGTTAGTTTTAAATTTGTGTGTTTCTATTGGTTAATTTGAATTTGTTTTACATAGTTTTGGAAGTTGTTTTCCAAATATGGAAAACGCTAATTAGTAGTTAGTTGTGTATTTTGTTGTATATATATTAAACTAGTAATATTTATATATTCTATTATATATTTAAATACTAATAAATTGTTTTTATATTAGAAAAGTTTAATGTAATAATGTTAATAATGTTTTTTTATTTTATTCATTTTATCATGTTATTTTGATGCAAAAAGAATGTTTATTTACATTAATTTATTTAGTAATGTATTTTTAGGTATTTATGTATATTTAGGTTGTTTTATTGTAATGTTTTCTATTGTTTTGTATAGTCGATATATTTCAAATGACGATATTTGTGAGGTCGCTATTTTTGTGGTCGATATCTTGTCCCTAGTTAATGCTTTTAAATGATGTGCGATATTTTTAAACTTCGATAAGTATGTTTACGATATTTTTAATGTCGATGTTTATGTTGTACGATATTGTTGTTTCGATATTTTTGTATTTTGTTAAATAAGGATATACTGTCAATATTTATGTGATCGATATTTTTGTGTCGAAATAATTGTAGGTCGATATTGTGTCCGTCGAAATTATGTCAGTGATTCGACATAGACACCTGCAAATTTATTGGTAGCCAAAAAAGGCACTTATCTCCATGCTCGAAACAAGTGAGAATGGTTTCTCCAACTCCAGGTATTTGTTTACACCACATACAGAGTGCACAGCAGTGAAATAGTGGCAGCCTAAGCAGGAAGCTACTTTAAAAGTTTTGTCCTTGGTTGGTTTCACTCATTTCGCTTTGCCTGCACTCTACAAATAAGAAGCTGTAGGATCATGTCCTTGAAAAAAAGATGGACTGTTAAGGACCCAAGGCTTGGTATTATCATCAATCTTATTTAGTGCACACAAACAAAACTAGGCCACAGTGATTTCTCAACATAACACAAATTTAGTGAGGCAACAGGGAAATATAGCTACAATTGCAGATAAGATGAGCAGATAAATTAATACTAAGTGAGCAAAGCATATCGGTTTCTGGAAAAAAAGAGTTGTTGTGGGTCTTGACCAGGGATATAATACATTTTCACTGGTTCAAAGCCCAGGAAGAGATCCAGATTTCAGTGGTACTGGATTCTGATCTCCCCTTTGCCCTACACTGCAACACATAGTAAAGACACTAATTACAATGAATGCGCAATAGAGTAATTCTACTCCTCTAGCCTATCCATGGAGTGAAAATTACTAGGCTGTTGGTACACCACCTAGACGACTTAAACAGCATTGAGTCATGCACCCTCAAAATAGAATAAAAAAGTTTCAGAGGACTCACATTGAAATATTAAAAGTGAACAAATGCAATCAGTGTTTCATTTGCCTTAAACTATCTCCTCTGGCTTCCCAATGGACAGGATAATCAAATCAAATAAATTCAAGAGATTATGAGTCATGTGCAATGTGTACCATGGTATATGGTTGGATTATCTTCAGAGCTGAGCCTTGGATCCAGCAGAACAGTTAACTAAGCCAAATTCAAACAAAGCAAACAGAGAGCCAAATGTGTCTCCTGCAGGTACAGAGCACTGTCATACGGAATACACAGGACTCAAGAGGGCAACATCTAACTCAACTGCATTTAACAGAAGAACAACTTAGTATAACAAAACATTCAACAATATGAACCCACAGAATTGACCACATTAGGATCAATACTGCTTCATGACAAACGATCCGCTTCTGTCACTAGAAAAAGCCACTGGAACCAACCCTACAACTACAAGAGATCAGATCCCACCCTACTCTACAGAAAACAAACAGCCAACTCACCGAAATTTGTTTTCTGTATTTGTAAAGATCATTGCCCTTTCATGCAGTCTAGCATTATTATGTAGCTTGTCATACTGTAGAAAATGCCTTACCATCCATGTTAGATTTCCAACATGTGAGAATGACTATCTAACAATTCCGACATTCACCCATGATGTAAGGCTAAGTTTTAAGGTTGACTCCTTTAATTATTGTGCAAAATGCCTTAAAGTCTACCTTGAGTTTCACTAGTAACCAGTGGCAAATTTTCAGAAAAGAAGAAGACTAATCTTACTTATTATCAATCAGGCTGCAGTATTCTTTAGTGACAAATCACATTTTTTATTGTTTTCTTATCAGAAAAAGTTTATGTTTGAAAGGGTTAGTAAATGAAAAAACACACAATATCCAGGTTTTCTAACTGACAGGTTTAGCAGACAGACTACTCTGTGCAGGAGAGCTCTACTTACTGGTCTGATCTGTAAGACAATCAAGCCAGAACCTTGACTGCATCATTAATGGTCTAAGGCCACCACAGATGACCAAAAGATGACCAAAACCGAACATACCTATGCTGACCATTCACTCAAGTCAATGATCATATTTAACAAGTAAACATCTACAAATAGGTAGATGACTTTTTGAGTTGAAGATGCCAGTCTAAACATCTAAAGCCATAAAGCTTCATAAGCCTTTTCAACCATTGGCCCCCTATGCTCTGTTCAACATAACTGCAGCACTAAAGTCACAGAACCAATAGAGCTGTTATTGAAAAAGGCAGTGAATTCTGATTCCCTGTATCCTGTATTCTCTAAAGATCTGGTACACCAATGTCATGCTTTCTCTTTTCATCATATATTGCCTTATTTAAGGTCTCTCGAAGGGGGTCTTCGTCACCCTGCTAAACCCAGAGTTTTACTGCTCAATTTATAGTTGAGGATAATGCTGAGTTATCATCACCTGAGCCTTCACCGGCCCAGTGGTCCAATCTGCTATGGACTGCTGGGTCACAGTGACAGGTGATCCTGCCCTATTTAGGACGTGATTACCATCGCATCTTTTACCAGGCAAATTCTGCAATACAGGAAAAATATTAGATGGCCTCCCATGTGCATGGGAGCTGCAGGGAAAAGCTCTCCAGGCATTGTGGACATTTATTCTTTGTACCACTCTTTGGAGGAATTAATTTTCTCTGAACAAAAAAAGTTTGTCGAGCACTGCTGTGATAGGAGTCACCATGGCAGTAGCTCCCTTTACAGTAGAGAGATCTATGCCAGGCAGGTGGGAATCGCCAAATTTGGTGGGCGGCCCTTCAGCATGATGGCAGTGGTTGTGATCTCAGACACCCTGGCTGGATGAAAGGCCACCGGCTGAGGCCTAAACAAGGCCAATAGGTTGCACAATTTTCTGTGAGATTAACATTGTTAATTGACTGTACTCACATGAGTGCTAATGGGAAATCCTGGCATACTCCAGCTGCTCCACATACTTGAATAGCGTTGTCTATGACCTTAGTGGCCATCCTTGGAGCCACGATTTTTATCATAGCGATCTGTAAAAACAGAATCAGGTAGTCAATAACAATTTCAAAGCCAATGCCAGCAAAAATATAAAAGCACTTATTAAAAAGAAAACAAACATACTTTTTTTTAAATGTAATTTTTTTTTTTTTTTTTAAAGTATCCAGGAACTGTATAAAAGGCAGGCTGGAATACTGAGGTTAAAAACATAAGAAGAAACTTGCACTGAGAAAACGAATGATAATAGATGGGTAACTAAATGCCTTAATAACTAATAAATTTTAACATATATGCTAAAGACTAAGAGATCATGACAAAGGAAAGAGGGGCATAAAAACAACTTGAGAAGAAGTACTAGTTTCACAGTCCGCCAGTGTTCCATGCGTTCTGTTTTTATACCACTAGAAAGCCTCCTTTCATGTGTATGAATGTAAAGTATCTTGTACTTGTATGTACATACAACACTCATATAGCACTGGTCTCAGCTACTGTCAATGAGAGCCTGAGAACACAAACCTGGTGCAAGGTGCTAGAAGGAGAAGCATGCTGAGAAGCGACACAGAATAAAGGGACGATTTACCTGGTCAAAGTCCATTCTTCAAAATATCCTAATCACAGTCATCTCAGTTATATAGGTCCATGCAGATGAGTGCATTTAACCCACGTCTAGCTTCACCTTGCATCATGGAGGCGTCTGGCCATTTCCTTGCCTCAACATGTGTCTTGAAGGCAAGGACAACACTGTAGGTGAAATGCCAGGAGTCTGACACAATTTAGCCCAGACTTAGTGCTACAAAAACCCTTAAGTAGTGCCTGGTGTTGGATGAGAATTAGCCCAAATTTAGCACTGTGAAAATCCTTATGAAGGGCCTAGAGTCTGACCAGACTTAGGGCCTGTAGGAAAGTAGGATCTGCTTCCTATGGTTAACCCCTACTTTTTGCTAAATGTAAACTGTTTTTGACTAGTCTGACTGGGATCCTGCTAATCAGGACCTCAGTCTATCTGCATTCTCCCTAAACTGTTATGTTATGTACTTAGGTACACTCCTGATTGGATACTGGTGTACCCTTGTCAGTCCCTTGTATATGGTACCCATGTACCCAGGGCATAGGTACCCCAGAGGCCTCTCATGGGCTGAAGCATGTATTATGCCACCCATGAGAGGCCATGCAAAATGGAACCTACAGGCCTGCCATTGCAGCTTGTGTAACTTGGTGCATGCACCACTTACTTAAGATATAGGTTTACTATACCTAAGAGTCACTGCACTTAAAACCTACAAGTCACCCCTCTAGCAGGCCTTTAAAATCCTGAGGGCAGGGTGCTTTGTTCTAAGTGAGAGGGTGCCACTGCATGAGCAGGACACCCCTGCAACCTACGGAGTCCATTCTCCCGGGTAGTCAGTGAAGCAGCCATTTACGACATATAGAGTGGCATTATGCGAACGCGTGATGACCAACTCTAAAACGGCTGAAACAAACCCTATCGTGTTTGGTGTCAAACATGTTGGAATCATACCCCCACACCAGTAACTGGTGTAGGGGGTATGATTCCACCACTCAGAAGCAAGCTTCATTGGGTCCCTGGTGTTACCGGTACCAGCCGTCTAGTCCCGGGCAGCACAAAATGGTTGCTGCCAACCAGAGACACACTTCTGCCCTCCTGCTATTGAGCCAAGCTTGAGCAGGGGAAGGCAGAACAATAGGCATCCTGTCACAGGGAGGTGTGACCACCTCCCAGAAAGGACTTAGTGTATTATGGCTGGGTGGGTGCGCTTGCTAGCGACCGAAAGACTGCATGAGGGGCACATTTGGTATCTCTGTGCATTGTACAGTTCAAACCAGTCCTGGGAGCCGGTGGCTCCCACTCTGGCGCGCAACTGGACAAAGGACATGGGAGTAACCTCCCCACTGTCCAGACCCTCCTCTGGGAGGGTCCTCTGAATCTGTCCAACCTTCTCCTGTGGGTAGAAAAGGGCTTACCTGGCTGTAGGACCCTAGATTCGACGTGGACAAGATTCTTACCCAGAAACCACTAAGCTTCGACCGTCTGGACTCTCTGGACTTCGTTTGGGCCCGACTTTGTCTCCCTTTCAGTCTGAAGCATTGTCTGTGCCCATGCACCATACAGGCTCCGTACAGGACCTGTGGAGCATCAAGGACAACCAACGATATCTCCCGTGGAGTGAAGGAGTCACTCCCCTGCATTTGCAGGCACTGCAACACTGCTGTCCGGTCTGCTGACCCTGAGCTCCTACGGACTCAGAAGGCTTCAGCAACACAGGAGGTGGGTTTCTATGTCCCTCGAGGTCCGAGCAGCCCTCTCACCAAGTTTGAGGTCAGAATCCCTCGTGGGGGCTGCAATACCTGAACCCCTGTGCAACGCGTACATTTGCAAGTGCATATCCTTGTTGGCATTTTCCGAACAAGTGCATTGGGCTCCGAGTAGCCCCAACCTCTGGCACCATTTCCTACCAAGAACTTTGGCCTCCTTGCACCGAGTGCTCCGTGGGCTGTTGTTTGGTGAAATCGCTCGAGGTCCTCTCGCGACTCCTGTGCCTCCGGCCTGTGGGTCCATTTGAGGGTCAACTTTGCTTTTCTTGGGCTCCCCTGGTTGCTCCAGGCTTGCTCTGACTCCCCTTGCTGTGGTGAGTCTCCTGGACCTTGTTGGTCCGAACAGTACCCATCCTTGACCTTCTGCGTGGGTTGCCATTGCCAAGGCTTGTTGGTGCTTCCGCCAGACGCCGACCCCTCAGCACTCAACATCCTTCGTGGGACAGCTCGCATCCAGCTCCTGGTTGTCCTTGATGTCTCCTGGTCCCTGTAGCTGCAGAGTCAAGAACTCCGTCAACCAACCTGATGCACCCGACATTGGTGGGCATTCGACTACTGAGCCCCTAGTCACTCCTAAGTGACCCAGACTCTGTCCCCTCTGCTTTCAGGTACTCTTCAACAAGAATCTACCTTTGGATTCCAACAGACACTTTTCTTCCTTCCAGCAGCGGCTCTTCTTTGAAGTCCTCCATTGGGTTAAACGGCGGTTTCCGACGCCACTTCAGACCTATGCACCCGGCTTCCCTGGGATAGGTAACTCGGGTACCTCGGTATCCACGGGTGGGGTGGCTCTCCAGCCTCCTAACTTTCCCAGGGTTTCTTCGAAGTCCACTGGGAAGGGTCCTTAAACTCTAAACCTTCAACCGTGACTTTCCCATAGAATTGTACAGAACACGCGGTCGTGTTCCCACACTGCACCCGTCCTCCGTGAGGTCCCTACTTACTCACCTTGGGTGGTTCCTTGGGGTCCCAGCGATTCTACGTCCTCTCGACACTGTCTTGACTCGAGTCGTGGTTCTTATACCACTATTTTAGTATATGGCTTGGTACCCCCTTGGGGCCCACTGTGTATTAGTGCTATTTACTGTCATTTCTGTGCTTAAGTATTGTGTGCTTTGTGATTATCTCAGTGTAGGAGATACTGTGTCATACTAGATAGTGTTATATTAATAAATACATATTTTTATAACTACTGTGTGGTTCTCCTTTCATTTAACCAATACTATAAGGTGGCATTATGGTAAAACAAGCTGCTTAATATTCCTTCAAGACTAAGCCTGAAGGCTGCTCTCCACAGCTACCACTTGGATAGCTTTCTAAGGTTATCTTTGACCTCTTAAATCCCCATAAGGGTTGTTTGGACTGGTGCACGGTTCCCACTTTAATTAGTGGACAGCATATACCAGGCCAACTTCTCACAGGGCTTGATTTAGATTTCGGTGGATGGATTACTCCGCACAAGGGTGACGGATATCCCATCCGCTGAAATATAAATCGCATATTATCCTATGAGATTTATATTTAGTCAGACGGGATACCCATCACCGCTGTGACGGAGTAACCCGTCTGACAAAATCTAAATCAAGCCCTTAGCCTAGACATAACCCACACAATGAGAACACTATATGTGGGAAGTCTCTGTCCTTTCCTCTTCCTGAACATGTGGCTTGCAGGCGAAGGCAACAGGTTACAGGAAATCCCTTTGAAGTTCCCAGAGACTGGCCAGACTTAGTCCAATGGCCTGCTTCCATGGAGAGCAGTTACAAGTTACAGCACTTTGTGGTCCATCCTGGTGGACATGTTTGGCTGTGCATGCAGTGAAGACATGTCTAGCCAGGCTAGAGGTACAAGACACAGTTGCCAGAAGAAAAGTACCTGCCACTATATCATGAAATAAAAAAATAAAACGTCTTTTCACAGTTAGTTGTGGCAGCAGTTGGTTCAAGGGAATCTTCCGAAGTAGTATACATCACTATCATAGTTACCAGAAAATGGCAACTCGCAGTTGGTGCAAATCACCTTAGGCCCAGACAACATTCATGCCATTATACTAATGAAACTTAGCAAAAATAGTTCACATCATTCTAGCAAGGTGTTCTTGAAAGAGTGAATAGACACAACCAAACATTCTAATCTGCTTTAAGCAATGGGACGACAAACTAAAAATGGTGTTTACTTGTTGCTCAAGTGGGAAAGGAATGTAAACAGAGCTGTGATGTTCTTAACTTTACCAGGATAGGGATTTACAAATATTGGGAAACAACTGTGGGACAGTGAACACTCGTGGCAGGCTTGTGACAAGTGGAGCTGAGTAAAAACTCCCTCAAAGTGTGGTGGAAATCTAGTCCACTGTATTACAATTGCCATTGGCTATCACACGGCGGGCAGAAGATCCGCCACGTTAACTCTAAATAAGGCCCTCTATGTTTGCATTATTTGCGCTCAGCTACTTAGTCTTCATCTTAGTCTGGACAGATATTTTGAAGATGGCTGATGTCTAAAGTGAATAAGCCAGAATGCGTAAATAGTCTATATCAGTTGTCTTCAAACTTTTTTAGTGCACTCGTGTGTAAAAAAAACAACAAATCGGGCTCCCCAGAAGTTTTCATAATTATTCTATTAAATTGGCAATGTTTAAATATGTCTAAACATAATATTTATTGCAGTTAATTTAGTTACCCCTTTTAAAAAAGCAATCAAATACATGATTGCCAAACATACTATTCGGGTCAAAGCACTGTTATCAGCATGATACTTCTCTTGGTCATTGCCTAGCGCACCCTTGGGATCAATTAAGGCACCCTCAGGGGGGACCTCCCCCTATTTCTTAGACCTCTGATCTAGCTGAAAGGTCATTCCTTAATAAAGGAGAAGTTTGTGAAGAGGCATCTTGTAAATATTCAGCAGAAGAAAACAGAGGCATGTGCCCTTATCGACAATATATGGAACTGGTGATCCATCAAATTTGAAAGCCGCAAGGCTGCAAAATCTATACATAGGGCCAAAAATGGAGGCCTGGTTTAGTTCAAAACTCCAACCCCCACAACTAGCACTGAAGAAAAGATCAAATGGTTGAGGTTTGGACAGATTGAGCAGAAACAACATTAATGCTTCTCCCTGTTCTAGGACCTCAAATGAGCTACTGTGCACATTTATTTGGATGGTCTCAGTAACCTGATGGAGACAAACGCCTAGATGCTGACATACTAGGATTTGATTCAATTCCAGAGGGGCATTCAAGTGAAAGTGGTTACATTCTAGAAGATAGATTTCGTGACAGCGGCATTATATTAGATATCAGACAGAAGCTGGAAAATGTGTTTGGATCCAAAATGAGTTTCTAAAGACCAAAACACTACTCTTCTAGGCCCAATCCATTAATCCATAATCAGAAGGATAACCTCCCTCAAAGCATCATTTTATTTACTCCAAATTCCTAAATGAATAATTTCATTCTTGGGCTAGCCGGCCAAGATGGCGGTCACACTGTAGTGCAGCGCTGCCTCGAGGCCCCATTATCCGGCAATTTTTAAGAGGTCCCTAGAGCCATCCAGACTGAATCTCAGATTCTAAGGGAACAGAGAGCTGTGCTCCGCTCTGGACCGACGATATCGCGGCTCGGAACGCATCGGGAGCGAACGCGGAAGCCCGCGCCACCTCTGTGCCTCTGTGCGGCCTATCACTGGCAGACATCTTGTGAGAGGAGATGCGGACGCCGTAATTATACAGAGCGAAGAGGCTGAGGCTTGCTGCGGACCATTGAGGACGACGGCTGCTGCCGGTCACGGACCCTGGGGAAGCGGCGCTAAGAACTTGCGAAGTCGGCCCGGTGACGGGCGGGGCCACGTGGAGACTGTGCGGTGGTGAGCCAGAGCGGGGGCGAGGCGCGGAATCCTGGCAGAGGTCCGGAGCTGTTTGGCCCAGTCTGTGAGCCTGGTGGAGCGAGCCCGAACTCGGAGAGTGGCGGGGAAAACAGCACATCGGAGGCAGGCGGTAAGCGACTGGGAACCGGGGGCTGGACCCAGTGACGGGAAGGTTACAACGATCGTAGGTGCAAGGCGACACACGGCATATCGGACTGCGGGGATCCTCGGGGGGAGGTAGTAGCTGGGGACTGGAGGAGTGCCGCGCAGAGGGCCGCATACTGCTTGCTGTTGGGTGGACCCAAGGACTGGGATCGCAGATGAGTGCCCGTTTGCAGAGGTACTGACAGCGGCCTTAACGTAAGACTCTTCCCCCCCCCGGGATCGCCACTGGCTGAATAGCAGAAAACAGCGGTGCTGAGACGCCCACGCCAGGGCTTTTGAGCGCGCAGGAAGGGACTGATTACGAGAAGTGACTTGCTACCGAGGCCCGCACAAACTGTTACGGACACTGTGCACCAGGTGGTGCGGATTGGATGTGCGGGAGCCCGGTTGGCGCGGTACACCACTGAGGACTCCTGCGGCGCTTGGCTGAACTGATCCACTGAATTAGAGCAGGGTGTGGTGCTGATACCCTCATGGTGTTGAGGGGTGTCGGATGTGGCTGTCCCCCAACTGAGATGGCGTGTGCGGCGTAACTGGGAACGGAGGGCCGGATCACGCCTACACCCTAGCTATTGAGAGTGAAGACCGGTGTGCGCATGGTGACATCCCAGAAGCTCGGAGTAACGACGAGGCTGGTCCGCAGACAGTGCAGCAACCAAGGCAAGCAGCGTTGGAGGTAGTACTAAGACGATAGACACAGATGTGGGCAGAGTGCGATGCAGAATGTGACCAAGCCACAGCGAGCGGAGAGAGGGCACTGTGTTGTGGCGGAAGACCAAGGAGACTCAAACAGAGTGAGCAGGGGAGAGTTGAGTCGAGTGGGGCGAGAGCAGCATATCACCAGGTGCCAAAGTCACTGTTACTGAGTGGAGAGCAGGTAACTAACCCTAGTAGAGTGGTGGTGCCTGGCACTTCCCACTACACTCTCAGATCCACGGAGCATTGTGCGCTGCAACCACCTCGGTATTCCCGCAGGGCACTGCTCTACCCCATTCACCTGAGCAGAAGATGGGCAGGCAGCGGGCGTGCATCAACATGCATACCACGGCACCCCCGGCGACACCAAAACCCCCAGAGCAAGAGCACGTCTCGGAGGAGAGCGCGGACAGCCCCTCGGTAAGCTCGAAAATAGATAATGTACTGCAAGCTGTAACGCAGTTGAGTGTGTCCTTGGAGCAGACACGCACCTCTTTAGAGGGTTGAATAGACAAAATAACCTCAGACTTTACACTGCTGCACACGGACCACCGTAAATTGTCAGAGAGAGTGGATGAGATGGATGCTGAAATGGAGGAGATACTCCCCACTGCTAAAGCCTCGGCGACTGCCATGCAGACATTGACCGAGAACATACGACAGCTGGAAGCCAGAATTGACGATGCGGAAGGCCGTTCCCGCCGGAACAATGTCCGGATAGTGGGTTTACCAGAGGGCACGGAGGGAAGAGATGCGGTGGCATATACTGAGTCCTGGCTGCGGTCCTTGGTGCCTCCAAACTCGTGCTCTCCCTTCTTCACAATCAAAAGAGTGCATAGGGTGCCGACCGGACAACGACAACCGGGTACAGGTCCTCACCCGTTCCTCATCCGACTCCTGAACTACAAGGACCGTGAGGTGATATTGCAGGAAATACGCAAAATGGAAGAGATCAGGGTAGAAAACTCGAAAGTTATGTTTTTCCCGGATTACTCGCTCGGGGTACAGCAAAAACGGAGCACATTCCTGGCAGTGAAACAGAAACTGAGGGGACTGAACATTAAATACTCACTCCTTTTCCCGGCTAGACTTCGGGTGATACATAATGGAACTACCCAATTTTTTTCAGCACCAGAGGACGCATGGGACTGGCTTGAGACAGAGGGACATGGAGCATCACCCAGTCAAAGAAATGCGATCGCACACTCTCAGCAGAGTACCAGGAGGACTTGGCCAAGGTCACGCAAGCGCCCTCGGAGGCGCCCCCCGCACCTGAAAGCGGTCCCTGACCTCGAGCAGCGCCTCCAGGAATGACGCGCGGCTCTGTAGCAAGTATCAACACTGCGGCGGAGCCCAGATCACAAAGACATGGACGCTTCGTCGGAGCACTCCGGGAGTGCTGACAGTGTAGCAGCGAATTGGCAGATGGACGCGGATTCGCAGCCGCTCCCAGAAGTGACGCCACAGACGGTGGATGACATTATGTGATGTATAATTGATGTATTACTGATATTACCGAACACTGATTGGCGAGGTTTATTGTCCAATGCTCAATGTAGACAGTCTTACAAGACAGGGGTCAGACGCAGTAGGATGTGTCCAGCTAACTGAGTCCCCCCCTACACTTCTCTGACCATAGTCCCCTCTCTTGTCCTCGACTATACATGCTATGTTCTATACTGGATAAGGCACAGGGAACACAGTAGTTTAAACACTTAGTCAAGTGGGCCAAGACCTCTACTGGCTCGTTGCACACACAAGCAGGACTACCCCCCCTCACACCCGTAGAAGTTCGGCGCGCATGGCCGATAGTTGCCAAGAGGCACAGTTCGAAGTTTGGGCAGATACCAGTTGTCCCTCTTCCCTGTTGCAGTTAACCCAGATGTTGTTTTCCCCCCCATGTTTAGCATCTCACTTATGAATCATGGAATTACTTGAATGAAGGGATGGTGGTGTAGATACCGACAACCTGCACGCACTACACATAGCCCTCCCAGGGCAACGCGCAGTAGGCCCACGATAATGGATTATACGCTTGAAAGATGCCTCCCACAACAATAATCTCCTGGAATGTCAGGGGCATGCACACGCCAGAGGGCCGGTACAATACATATGAGTATTTAAAGAGACACGCAGCCCACATCGCATTTCTGCAAGAGACGCACATATCGCAGCCCGAGATACATAAGCTACAGCGCAGATGGAGGGGGCAAATCTTTGCAACCGGATTCTCTTCATATGCACAGGGAGCACTAATCTGGGTCAGGCCAGGCACACAATATGTACAGGAGGCGGGGGAAGTTGATATACATGGCCGGTTTGTGTTATCCAAAGGCAGACTCAACGGTAGACAGATAGTATTGGGATCGATCTATGCCCCAAACACTGATCAGACCCAATTCTGGCATTCACTATCAGCGAAGCTATCCCAGTGGTGTGACAGAACGTGGCTACTGGGATGAGAATACAATTCAGTGCTGGACACAGAGCTAGATAGATCCTTCCCGCCCCTACAACAGACAATGGCTGCGTCCCATGCTAAGGGTCTGAATGACTGGCTCCGCAACTGGGAACTGTTGGATCTCTGGAGATTGTTGCACCCACACCCGCGCCTTTATTCATATTTCTCACACCCACATGGCGGGCATGTGCGTCTCAACAGATTTGTAGGCAGCAGGGCACTACTGGCGGATTGCGTAGCTGCAGACTACCTGGGACGCACACATTCCGACCACAACCCGCATGTGATACGGTTGGGTGGGGCTGATATGACACCTGTCACCAAAATGTGAAGGCTGCAGCCATCAGTGCTGGAAGACCCCCCCATTTCGAGACTCAGTGGGTACGGCTATAGCAACATACTTTGACCTCAACGAGGGATCGGTGGAAGATCACGGTACGTTATGGGACGCTGGTAAGGCAGTGGTACGTGGGCACTGCATGGGACTGACTTGGAGTGTCCGCAAGCAATTGGACAGGGAGGCTAAAAGTATCGAAGATGCTCTGCACACACTTCAAACGGGCTTACTAACAGGTGCGAACACGCAGCGGGCACTATATGAGAAAAGGAAGGAACACACAGAGGTTCTGGAGAGACTGCGCTGTCTGAACTACGCAGCGCACTTGGCCAGAACCCACTCATCAACAGACAGGGCGGGTAGGTTATTGGCGCGGCTAATCCAACAGGACTGTACACAACCGTCAGAACAAAGCCGGAGATCCGGTGCTGGCCAGCTGCTTACGAGGCAAATTGACATACATAACGAATTCACAGCACATTACAGCGCAATATATGAATCCGTGGTTCAGGCATCCCCAGAAGCACTGGCGGCATACCTGGCTCCATTGCCATTGCCCATGGTTGACGACGCACAGCACCTTGAGCTCAATGAGCCTATAACGCTACTGGAAGTGCAACTGGCGATTCGGTCATTAGCTACGGGAAGGGCACCAGGCCCAGACGGGCTGCCAGCGGAATTTTATAAAGCGTATCAGGCCTTGTTAGCCCCGAAATTTCTCTCCTTGTACACCAATATGCGGGATGCATCCATCTTGCCTCGTTTGCTCCGTGAGCCCCTGTTGGTATCGCTACCCAAGCCTGACAGAGACGCAGAATTGTTGGGCTCATATCGGCCCTTGGCGCTGTTAAATTCGGACTATAAGATATTCGCCAAGATACTGGCAAGTAGGTTAGCCCCAGTGGTCCCCGGTTTGGTGCATGAAGCCCAGAATGGGTTTGTCCCAGCACGCAACACGTCCCTTAATCTAAGACGGTTCTTTAGAGTCGCCCGCTACTCAAGGGAGCAATGGCCACACTCAGGGTGTCTAGTATTAGATCAAGAAAAAGCATTCAACACACTTGAATGGGACTTTTTATTTGCCACATTGACCAAATGCAACCTGGGTGACGACTACATTGGACTGGTTAAATTGCTCTATACCCACCCCACCGCACAGGTAAAGACAGGCCCATATGTTTCCAAACATATCTCAATTGGTCGAGGTACGCGGCAGGGCTGCCCTCTTTCCCCGCTCCTGTTTGCACTCTCTATAGAACCCCTGGCGGCAGCAATACGTTGTACCAAAGAAGATTGGGGCATACCTCTCGGAGATGGGACACACGCCGTTTCCCTATATGCTGATGACCTGCTAATATATCTACGCCATATTCGGCAGCCTTGTGATGCTATAGCTAAGGCGCTGTCTGACTTTGCGGAGGTTTCCGGGCTCCGTGTTAATTGGGGTAAATCTTGCCTTTATCCCTTCAACGAGTCCACCCCCAACCCGGTATTAACAGTCAATGCTACACAGGTACGCTGGCAGCAATCCGCGTTCCGCTATCTGGGGATCCGGATATATCGTGAACCGTCCGACCTCTTCGAAGGCAACTATACCAGGACGGTAACGGCGCTCAGATCACAGATGATGTTTTGGCGCACGCTGCCTATTGCCACTATGGGCAGAATAGCGCTCCTAAAGATGGTAGCGCTTCCGTGACTCCTATACCACTTTGTGAATTTACCGATATATATCAGGCCTGCGGTATTCCGTGCCTTCGAGGGAGACATGCGACAATTTATATGGCATGGGGGCCGGAACAGAGTGGCACTCGCCAAACTCTACCTGCCCGTGGATGGTGGCGGAGTGGCAGTCCCAAATATGGAACACTATTATCTAGTAGCGCAATTGCAATGGATAGCCCGCTGGCTCAGTGGGAGGCAACTTGCTGACACAGCCACGCAGCAACCAGGCAGTACACAGATGCAGGTGATCTCCCTTTTCCACCCCGGAAGACGGGGACCCAAACCAACTCAGCAGCTAGAGAGCGTGGCATACTCTTGTTTCCGGCGAGTCTTGAGGCTCACCAAAATGATCACTACTTACGCGCCGTCTATCCCATTACTGGGCACACCGCGCCAACTACCAGTGACCACAGCGACAGAACTGGGCACATGGGAGGAGGCGGGACTTCAGACAGTGGGAGACCTATATCAAGATGGGAACCTACTCCGATTTGATGCATTGGTGGATGAGTATGACCTGACGAGGGGCCAGTTCTTGCTCCATGCAGCACTCATTAGAACGATGAGGTCACTCTGGGGAGATATATCGGAGGAACCAAAAATACACCTGGCACTACAATACCTACACATAATGGGGACGGGCAGGCACCTAGTTAAATGGTTTGCAGAGTCATTACGGACACATGCGGCAACCCCACTCACGTCATTGCGAGAGCGCTGGGATGCTGACCTACAGAGAGAAAGTACTGACCGGGAATGGACGACCATTTTGGCGGGCCCCACTCACATACCGAGGAATGCTCGGTTCAAGATCATACAATATTACATAACACAGCGTGCATATCTGACACCGGCTTTGATAAATAGAATATTCAAATCGGGCTGACGCACACTGCCCACGCTGCGAAATGATAGGAGGAGATCTAGTACACATGCTGTGGGCATGCACTAAGCTGCGTAAATATTGGGAGGACGTCACGACGTACTTGGCACACTGCACGGAGCAAGACCTGGACTGGAACTGGGAGGTGTGTGTATTGGGACTATACCGCCGGCGCAAGAAGCATAAAGTGACAACACGATTCATAGACTTAGGGCTCATAGTGGCAAAACGACTCATCACTAAACGTTGGAAGTCCCCTGACCCCCCATCATCGCAGGCATGGTATCACTCCATGATATGCTGGGCGCAGGCAGAGGCGGTGGCCCTACACCGGGAGGACACCATGGGTATACGCAGGGTGCCGATAGCTGCGGCCTGGGACGCAATTCTCACTGACCTACGGGGAGCATGGCATGAACACCTGGAAATGCAAAATCTATCCAAGGGGTCGACTATCACGGGTGACGACACGGAAAAACCCTCAACACTAGCCTAGATGCCACCCCCTTCTATCACAAGCCCCTCCCTCCCTCCCTCCCTACCTATTCCCCCCCCCCTCCTGAGTGACAGAAAGGTGAGACGAGTCGGAACACGTAGCATGAGCCCGACAGACCCTTCACACGACAACAGGTAATAACTTCGAGGTACTGCTGCGCGGTGGGCAGGTACTGGGAGAGATGGCGAGATATGTGACCAATATTGTGATGGTTACACCACCCGATTGGAAATGGAAATTTAGTGAGATCCGATTTTTTTACCCCTCCTCTTTTCCCCACTTTTTCCCCATTTCCCACCACTATCTCCTCTATCTGTTCTAGTATATTCCCTTCCCCCTCCTTCCCCTTCCTCCCCCCTCTACCCCCTTTCATGATGTTGAGTACGTATGTTATCGCAACCACCACGGTGCGCATTTACATGGAAAATGTGAAACCGAATAATTTGATTGTGGTGCTACAGAAATAATGTAAAACTAATCAAGAAATTTAAACAAAAAAAATGAATAATTTCATTCTTTTTTGTAAACACAGAAAACAGTTGATCACAAATCATTCATATATTCTGAACAAAGGGTTCAGAGAAAATAAAGGAGAAACCACCAGAAAAAAAGGGGGGTTCTTGGCATTGCATCCGGGAATTCTCCAGGGGAGCAGGTCTTTGCTAGACCGCAAATGAACCTGCACCAATGGCTGCATGATCAAATGGAGCAGAGGGCATTCATCAAGCATCAAAGGCCAAAAAGAAGTTCCAAAAGTGTGCTAAAATTATAACATGATAGGTCACATGCACACTTCTAACAGATGAAAGGTGGTACCTTGACGGAGCATCGTCAGCTCTATAACTATAAAGCCATTCTCAATATACCACAAGGCACAGTAGTGAATCTGGACAAACCGGAAATAGACGGCCACCATTAGAAATCAACACCAAAAGGCCAAATTGAGTTTCTAAGCAGGGCAGTAGACCAATAATTCACAAGTGAGTCTGACACAGTGGAGCATTGTAACAAGACATTGAGAAAATTAGAGTACGGCTTATGCCCTGAGAAAACAACTGTGGCAGAGTGTGGCAAGGTATCAGATGGGAATATTCACCTTCACTGATTTAGTGAAAATCAAACTATGACTTTCTGCAGCTGTACAAGCCAAGAGAGATCTTTGCCTTGTACTTGAAAATCAAGGCCCTCTACGACAACTTCAGCGAACAGACTCCAGAAACCACCCTCACCTCCAGCAATGACAGCCAGCCCACCATCACCACCTGGACACCGGTCACCACCGAAGATACCACCACGACCATGAAGAGCACCCACTCAGGAGCCCCCACGGACCCCTGCCCACCGCACATCTACCACAGAGCCGCCGCCATAGCACCCGAACTATGCCGCACCATCAACGCCTCCTTCAAATCCGGCTTTTTCCCCGACGACTGGAAGCGGGCAGAGGTCAAGCCCCTACTCAAGAAACCTTCGACTGACCCGACGAACCTGTAAAACTACCGGCCTATCTCTCTTCTTCCCTTCGCAGCCAAAGTCACCGAAAGATTCGTCAATGCCCAGCTGACCGCCTTCATCGAAGAGAACGCCATCCTCGACTCCTCCCAGTCCGGATTCCGCAGCAACAACAGCACCGAGACCGCCCTCCTCGCCGGCACCAACGACATCTGCGTGCTACTCGACCTGGGCCATACCGCGGCCCTCATACTGCTAGACCTCTCCGCAGTTTTTGACACCATCTTCCACCGCACTCTTGCAGGCAGACTCCATGATGCCGGCATACGGGGTACCGCCCTCGACTGGATACGCTCCTTTCTCGCCGGCAGAACCCAAAGGATCAGACTCCCACCCTTCCTCTCCGAACTTACAGAGATCAACAGCGGAGTTCCCCAAGGATCATCGCTCATCCCCACTCTCTTCAACATCTACATGGCCCCCCTCGCCGCTATCGTCAGACAGCATGGGCTCAGTATAGTATTCTACACCGACGACACCCAGCTCATCCTCTCCCTCATGAAGAACCCTGAAGACACCAAACTCAGCTTCCAGGAAGGAATGAAGGACGTCGCAGCCTGGATGAGCAACAGCTGCCTAAAGCTCAACTCTGAGAAGACAGAGGTCCTTGTCCTTGGACCCTCCCCCTCGGCTTGGGACACCTGGTGGCCCTCTGCCCTTGGAAACCCACCCACCCCGACGGACCACGCCCGGAACCTCAGCATCATCCTAGACTCCTCCCTCACCATGACCCGCCAGATCAATGCCGTCGCCTCCACCTGCTTCAACACCCTCTGCATCCTCCGCAAGACCTACAAGTGGATCATCCCCGAAGCCAGAAAGACCGTCACCGACGCACTCATAACCAGCAGACTGGACTACAGTAACGCCCTCTACGCTGGAATCAACAAATCCCTCCTACACAAACTCCAGACCATCCAGAACACCGCAGCCCGACTCGTCCTCGGAACCCCACGACAAGAGCACATGACCCAGCACCTGCGAGACCTCCACTGGCTCCCCGTCAAGAAGAGAGTAACCTTCAAGCTACTCACCCACGCCTACAAATACCTCGACTAATCGGACCCAAAGACCTCAACGAAAGAGTCTCTTTCCACGTACCCAAAAGAAACCTTCGCTCCGCCGACCTCGCCCTAGCAGAGACCCCGCGCATCCGGAGAACCAGAGCAGGTGGAAGAGCCTTCTCCTACGTCGCGGCAAAGGCCTGGAACGAGCTCCCAGTCAACAACAGACGCTCCCCTACCCTGCACACCTTCAGGAAGAGCCTCAAGACCTGGCTCTTCGACTGATCCGGAGCTGCACTCCCCCCCCCCCCTCCAGCGCCTTGAGACCCTCACGGGTAAGTAGAGCGCTCTAAAAAAAACCTGATTGATTGATTGATACTCCAAATCACATTGCTACTCCCTAAATATCTCAGGTACTGATTTAGTCTCCTCTGTGGCTCATAAATGGCCATCATCAGAATGTTGTCACTAAAAGAGACCATTACGTTATTAACCAATACATGGTGATATCTACAGCCAGGGCATCACAGAAACATGCTCTAAACTCTTGAGAATTTTGGAAACATATTTTGAAGCAGTGGAATCAGATATGAGGCCTGGATGTTAAATGCCTTGGTGGCCAAGATCATCTTCCTGTAAGTGCTGAATTTCCAATTAGGGTCCTTCTAAATTCCAAAGATGGCACTTTAAGAAAGACCTTTGTTTCTTTGTTGCATTCATTTTCAGAAACTCTAGATCCCTAGTGAATCACTTTTTACATTTGTAATTATTGTCGCTACAAAGGGTTTAATTAGACAGTAACATTCCTTAGTGTGGAGTCCAAAGGGCTCACAAAGTCTTGTGGAAAGGACACTGAAGGGCATGGGGTTCGTGCCTAATCCACAGGAGGCTCACTGGCTGCAGCTGTCAATATGCATTTAAACATTGTAAGCATTGTTTCAGACTTATCAGGAATGGAGATCAAGAGGCCAAGACAAATATCACACACAACTGCACGGTAACCTGACTGATCTTTCATCTGCAACAGATGGATCTGAGAGTTACACTGTGAGTTATACGTTATTCAATAATGTGACTTTTATTACGCGGGTCTGGTGTTATATAATGTCCAAAACTGACACCGCGTGTATACTCTGCCAAGCTTCTGGCAGCTCAGTCGTTAACATCAGACACAACTGAAGCCAGCTGATCTGCTCTGTGACCAGCAAAGAATGGTCAGTGGAGTGATACCGCTCAGACAAGCAGAAGTGTTAGCCCTAAAGAACCCAATTATTTCTACCAGCAGGAGTGAACAATAGTTCAGTGTTGTCCATAAAATATTCAAAGATGGCCCTTTTGCTTCCTTTGCTGCAATCACATATCTTTAGAAACAAATGGCGGACCGTTAGCCTTCGATCATGGATGTCTAAGGCTTGCATTTTCTTTTTTGACCTTCATACAGACTTTGTCTGTATCCAAATGGCCACAGGCTTGTACTCTAAAGAGGGACTATCATTCGACAGCACATACCGCGCATGGATCTGCAGATTAGCTCAGTGTTGCATAAGGATGTTTTTGACCTGCACTTCCTGATGACCAGTGCTCACATGAAGGGTTCATTCCGCATCCTGGTAATCTATAGGGAGGTTTAATGTCTGAGTCAGTTACACCATACTGATAAACCAAGATCAAAGGTACCCTGGCTCAAATAACATGTGAGGTGGACATCAGGTGTGGCTTTGCGGCTGATTTAAACATGTAACAGTAATGCAGGCAAAATGCGTTTTTGCATCCGTACTGTGCATGGGTCTTTTTAAGATTGGACGTGTATGGCGCTTGCCTTATTCATGGTGAAAACATTATATTCTACACTTACTTTAAAGGGCTTTGGGTTGGCAACTTCAGAGATTGACTTCTTTTGCTCAGGAACCTTCAGCATTGGCCTAAGACATTGTCAGTTACATCTTTGATCAGCCCACAGGAGTGTTCTGGTGTGACTGGGCTTCTATTGGCTGTTTAGGTGTGTCCTTCACCCTGCAGTGGAATGCAGGATGGATTATTCTACAAGTAGAAACTTGGAGTACTGGGGAGCGAGTGCTTTCAAAAGCACCTGTAAAATGGATGCTACAGAAACGAGCAGTGAAAAGACAATAGATCTGCTTTTAATGTGTGAACGTATTCCTAAAAATGTATGCATGGCTGTTTTAGCATATTAAAGGCTGACCTACTGGCTTTGTCAATGCTTGTTTATCTGTGTATATGGAGCACTCTTGTAGGTAAAATGTGAGTCTCTTTTACAACATTAAAAAAGACTGCTTAATTGAAAAAACTAAATACAACGAAAAAAAGATTACTTTCTGTATACACTGCTTGCATGAGAGAATTTAATCTAAAGAGTCAGTTTCCGTGCGAGATGTAAAATGGCCCCTCGTGCATTGCAATGCAAGGGCTCCACTAAGGGGGAAAACGACACCAAGCAGTCAACAGCATTCGGTGTGACAGGAACTCTTCTTTGTGGATCCAAAACCCTCTCTGTGTACATTGTAAAGAGTTAGGAGCAATAGGCCACCTGACAGCTGTGAAAGGGTTGCTTTATTTCGTGCAGCATCTATTTTTCAGATGACTTTCTCAGCAGTTGGTCCACAGTGCTGCCAATGGGGTTGACACTTCTATGGCACGCCTGGGCTGCACCCCATAACAAAGTTTCTTTGTGTTAAATATTACTTTATTTATGATTTGACAACCATAAAAGAAATAACATTCGGCAGAGAATTTAGCAGTGTACAATACCAGCATAATACTTGTTTTGTACCGAAGACAGGATTTTCACAGTTTACAGTGTTTATACAATATATATTGCTTCAATATCTAAGTGTCTACTTGAAAACACTAAAACAAAAATTGCCCTTATTTAAGTCTCATTGCAAGAAATTCTCCGAACATATACCATGTAGAGGAAATAACCGTGTGACCTCAGTGGAATGGTGTATACTGCCATGGATTATGTGTGATGTGGAGGAAGAGCTTAACAAGGAAGGCCAGCGTCACCGTGGGTAGAGGGGAGGCGTCCATCACACCAACAATGTGCGGTCTGGGCAATCTGACCCCATAACAAAGTTAAACCTGTTGGCTTTGCCAGTGCTTTATAATTCTTGCATGGGTGGTTACTGGAAGTTAAAAACTGGTGGGAAATGCCTGTGTAAAAACAGAAGCAAATGCAACTGGAGCTCAGCTCCTAAAAGGCAACAGGACTATAATGGGGACAAATACTTCTGGTGCCTGCTTTATCTCTACTACATGTGTCTCAATAACCCCCTCAATATGTTACCCAAACCAGGTAACATCACCAGCTTTGACTTCGGTAGAGAAGATAATTGCAAGCACTTAACTTTGACACTAAATCCCCCGTCTCCTGTCGCTACCAGTAGTGTTTGCCCCCCGATTGTTCCTCCTGAGTCCATACCTTGAATGTCATTAACAATATCAACATCGAACAGAATCACACCCCATTGGACGCCTGCGGCATGAGGGAGCAGGAGACATAGTTGAGGCAGGGTGGCACTGCAGTGGTTCCGGTCACTCTGCTAGGCGGCATCTGGGAGGTGATGGGCGGGGCTTCCTCTTTCCAGGACTGGATTAGATCCATAGGGGTGGGGGAGTCCACGGTGGAGCACGTCAGTAACCATCAGAGGAGAGATGTGTTGAAGAAAGTAGCACAAGCTTGTGCTAATTTGCAGACCAAGTGTGGCACTACCAGTGCCTGGCCCATCGCCCACCATCGCAACCCCTACAGCACGTGCCGCTCAGCCAACACTCAGGTCACACCCCCACCACTCCAAAGACCACACTGGCACAAACTGCAGCAGTACTAGTATCAGCCAGGCATGGCACAGTACAATGTGTCTTATGCCATGGAACAGACCTCCCTTGTAGTTGTGTTAAGAAAAAAGCATGGACAACACTTAACAGAAGGCATTCACCCCTAGGGCCTCATATTATACCTCTTTTTTAGCACGTGCACTCCCCACCATGTCGATGGCCTTCGCAGCTTTCAGCGTCAGCAGTCGCGCCTGCTCAATTGCAATACGACTCTCCGCAATCCAGTGGGCCACAACTTCCTGCAGAGACGACAAAGAGAGATGTATAAACCACACACAAGTTACTGGCCTGCTTTATTTAGATTTAAATTGGAGTCAGCACAGACTACCACAAGGGAGCCTACTATTTACAATAAGTTTATTAAAAAAATAGGATATCAAATTGCATATTATGAGACCAAACTGTAAATATTTATCATTGCAAGCCACTTATGAAACTAGGTATTGAATACAATTTTTTGGACACTGCCTATATTGATGAGATAAAAACTTGGGAAGGGTCAAATAGAGTTGGGGTTAATGGAACATCTTCCACAAACCAGAGGCTGTCCGCTCCGTCTAACTTAAGGTCCCCCATCTCCTTTAGAAGTAGGTGATCCGGCTTGATTTAAAAATATGCAGCTGGCCCGTCATGGCAGTTTTGCTGCCAGTGCAAAGAGAATAAAACCTGTAGTCTTACTCGTCCAAAAATTCCTCAACCATCGATTCCATTGTTTTGTAAAAATGAGCCTGTGGCCAGTTTTTAAATATGGGTTGACAGTAGAACTCTCAAACAAACCTATTGCCAACAATATACTTGGGCCTCAAGTCCTCTCCTTCGACCAGCCTATTTTAGTCACTGGCTAAAGATTTTGCAATAATGTCTTGGCTCAGTCCTGGCTCAGTCTTACCTACTGCTATTGGCTTTTTGAGTGTATACTTCCGCCTCTGCTAGTGACTACTTTACAGCTATAGTCCTCTCAGCAATCTGCCAGCTCTTCGCATGTGTCTTGAATCCAATGCAGAGACGAGTTAAGACGTGGTAAATTGCCGAGGGCCCTTACCTTCCAAGGGGCCCTCTGGCAAAATGAACTTTTGCTCTAGATCACTTCTGTGTATTTTTGTATCTTAACCTTTAGCAAATCCAGTAGATTAGTTTTTATAATGTGGTTATGTTTATATATTTAGATATCTCATGAATAATTTTTTATGAATTTATGTGGCATTAGAAAACTGTTTATAACTATGTAGTTAAATATCTCGAGTAATTTAAATTAAATCTTACTATAAATTATCAATTGAGTGATGTTCTTATGGTGATTATTAATTATTTATTGATGTATTATAAATAATTTATATGAAGTATCAATATGAATTATGAATTTTTGAAAAAAGATGCTGCTGCTTTTTCCCCAATAAAAAAATTAAAAATAAAATTAAAAAAACCTTTAACATATCATTCAAAGTTGTTAGGCAACATATAGCCTGACTTAGCAAAAAATGGTTAATAAAATCACAGTTGGTCCAAACATGAGCCCCCGAAATATTTCTTGTCTGGGGCTCCCAAAATCCTTAAGATGACAGAACTCTAATGTGCTAACACTAAGTGCTGCAAAAGACACACAGATGAGGGACGGAATGCAGAGCAAATCAAACATTCACCCCCAGTCAAGAGATCTGGGTTAAATCCATTGTTCTTTTGCTCACCACGCCACCCCAGTTTAAACCCAGCCCTATGCAAATCAGTCTTGACCCTGTGCCTCATGGGAACAGTCCAGCCCGAACTGCCAAGTCAGGTCCTCCCTGGACCAGAAACAAGCATCCTGGGACCGGGTTCGGGGCATCACCCCTCATCAGACAGGCTAGCTTGAATCCAGTGACACAGTGAGCAAGGGACCCACGTCTGGGCATACCCGGCGCTCTTAGGGCGAGAAAGCAAAAGACACACTGTAAGTCCTGGCATGATTAAATCAGACCTCTTGGCTTTGAAAATTAGTTTTAAGTGTAAAGTAGAATAAAAATTGTTTAAAATCACATCCAAAAATGTCCAACCTGGTTTTTAAACCCAGGCACTCTTAATTTGTAAAAACGAGTCTGAAGCTCAAACCTTTTGAAAGATTTGCCCTCCTGCAATCTTTGGTCCATATCTGCTCACTTACATGTACTATCCAGGATCTCCTCAGCACGTTCCCGAGTGGAGCACTCTCCTATCTTACGCCACAGATTTAGAATGCCCTCTCTCTTCACCTGCAGTCTCAACTCAATCATCTGATTCTACCCACTTCCTCTCAGTGCTGTACCCCTACTGAATTCCTTTATCACTTGTGTCTTTTCAGAGGAAAACCTCATACATATCCACTATTGGGACACCTCTCAGAGAAAGCAAGATTGGCAACACTGCCCCTGGTAGAATAAGCCTTAATACCAGAAGGTGGATATTTCTTTCCACCTAATAGCACAATTCCATAAACAGCATAATCCACCCAGAGGTGATATACTGACGATTTAGACACAGTGGTACCAGAAACAGACGACTGTCCGCTTTGTACGATCGATAGCGAGACGTGTAAAAAGCTCATTTTCCTTTTGGGATCCAGGCTTTGCACTTACCCTGCAACTTAAAAGCCTGGGGAAGAGAAACAACAATAGATTCTGAATCTTTTGGTTGAGGTGGAAACAGCACACTAGAGTTTTACAAGCAAAACAGGTTATACTTTTGTTAAGAAACTATAACTCGTGGCCTAAAGTTACTTAACGGCACAAGTTATAGTTTCTTCAGATAAGTATAACTATAAGTATAACTATAACTGCTCAATTTCTATGGTTTTGTGCAGGTAAACGTGAACCTAACTATAACGTCCCTGTAACCTTTGTTTTTTTAGTGAATTTCTATGGCTTTTTCAACATACAGTAATATAAAATTACCATATGTTAATACAACCACTTCCGTGCACGGCCTTCGTCTATGCGCAGAGGGGGTTGGACAAAGGGCCTGGCTGCAGCCAACCCCACCCCCACATGCACCCAAACTCACACTGCGCATGGCATTGGGCTGTGCGTGGCAGTGGTATCGTGTGTGTGCTTCTTTCATTGGGCTTTGAATCCGCGGATACCCGTGAATCCCCCGCGGGATACGCAGAGGATCCACGATCCTTCGATATACAAATTCTTCTTCCTTTAATAACTCCCAAACTACTGAACAGATTTACAGATATGAGAAATGTCTACGTGTTTCCATAGAAAACCAATTTCATAAGAAAACCTTGCGCTTGTAGTAATTGCAATATATTTTGGTATGTTTTGAAATTTAAGTGCAAAAATATAATATTGTATAGTTATTTTGTTTAATGCAAATTTTGATTTAAGGGTATTTTTTTAAAATGCAGCTTTCTACTAAAATGTTTCCTTTACTTTTTGAGATTCGTCTGTTAGAAGTCTCTGTTGTGTCTTTGAAAATCTGCAGAAGGTTCCTGTATTTTCGAAAGCGCGCTCAGGCGGGGGCGGACTTTTGGACTGCATACTACCCAACTCTGGATGTGGTGGCTTTTGTATGTCAGCTTGACACTAATCATCCAGGTTTTCATTAAAAAAACTGAAAACCTGGTTGTCTGCAGGTTGGCCCCTTCATCCTGCTGCATAATATGTGCTCTCTGTGTCTCTTATTTTTTGTGGGTTAGCTACATAAAGTCCTTTTGGAATGCCTGCGCTCAAGACAATAAATAAATAAACGCAGTACATGTTTAATAGTCAAGCCTACTAAAAGCTGCAGATTGTTGCAGAACCCGTGCTTAACTAAGGTGCTAGTTTCAAAGGGAGGGGGCGGGGGGATTTTGATAAACAGAGACTTGAAAATGGCAAGGACAACCCTTTCACAAACAAAAGACAATGAGCTCTTAGCCATGGAGGCCTGCATCTTTTACAACTTTTGAGAACATCTCTCCAACTTGAAAAGATCAGTGTAAACTGCTGCATTATTACCTGGTAAGGCACAATGCACTTTATCCGAATATTCCTGCTGGTTGGCTGCAGCTCTCCGATAACAGGTATGTCATGGAAAATGGGGGGGGGGTGGGGTAAGGCTTTTAGCAGAAGGCACGTCCATTACTACAATTAATAGAGGTATCTGCTTCTTCTTACTCTAACATCTAGCTCCTTTCACTTTCCAACAAACACTCTGAAGACTTTTGGGATGAGAACAGTAGCTTAAGTGACTTTAGACCTTAATTAACAGAATAGCATTGATACATTGACCAAGATGAGCACCCTCTCTCAAATTTGCAGAGCATATTGATGAGAGAACGTATGTGAAATAACCTTTGTATTTGCATTACATAGCTTGAAAGATTCAAGATGTTTCAGCAGGTCTTCGAAGCAGCCCTTGATCTGCTACAGGGCCTCCCTCCCTGCAGACAAAAAGACCGTCATAAAGAAGCACATTATATGTCATACAACCTTGAGGAGAAGCACATAATATGGCATACAACCTTGAAGAGAAGCACTTCATATGGCATACAACCTTGAAGAGAAGCACTTCATATGGCATACAACCCTGAAGAGAAGCACATCATATGGCATACAACCTTGAAGAGATGTACTTCATATGGTATACAACCTTGAAGAGAAGTACTTCATATGGCATACAACCTTAAAGAGAAGCACATCATATGGCATACAACCTTGAAGAGAAGCACATCATATGACATACAACCTTGAAGAGAAGCACATAATATGGCATACAACCTTGAAGAGAAGCACATCATATGGCATACAACCTTGAAGAGATGCACTTCATATGGCATACAACCTTGAGGAGAAGCACATAATATGGCATACAACCTTGAAGAGATGCACTTCATATGGCATACAACCTTGAAGAGAAGCACTTCATATGGCATACAACCTTGAAGAGAAGCACATCATATGGCATACAACCTTGAAGAGAAGCACATCATATGACATACAACCTTGAAGAGAAGCACATCATATGACATACAACCTTGAAGAGAAGCACTTCATATGGCATACAACCTTGAAGAGAAGCACTTCATATGACATACAACCTTGAAGAGATGCACTTCATATGGCATACAACCTTGAAGAGAAGCACATCATATGACATACAACCTTGAAGAGAAGCACATCATATGGCATACAACCTTGAAGAGAAACACATCATATGGCATACAACCTTGAAGAGAAGCACAGCATATGGCATACAACCTTGAAGAGAAGCACTTCAAATGGCATACAACCTTGAAGAGAAGCACATCATATGACATACAGCCTTGAAGAGAAGCACATCATATGGCATACAACCTTGAAGAGAAGCACATCATATGGCATACAACCTTGAAGAGAAGCCCTTCATATGGCATACAACCTTGAAGAGAAGCACTTCATATGGCATACAACCTTGAAGAGAAGCACAGCATATGGCATACAACCTTGAAGAGAAGCACTTCATATGGCATACAACCTTGAAGAGAAGCACTTCATATGGCATACAACCTTGAAGAGAAGCACATCATATGGCATACAACCTTGAAGAGAAGCACATCATATGGCATACAACCTTGAAGAGAAGCACTTCATATGGCATACAACCTTGAAGAGAAGCACAGCATATGGCATACAACCTTGAAGAGAAGCACTTCATATGGCATACAACCTTGAAGAGAAGCACTTCATATGGCATACAACCTTGAAGAGAAGCACAGCATATGGCATACAACCTTGAAAAGAAGCACATCATATGGCATACAACCTTGAAAAGAAGCACATCATATGGCATACAACCTTGAAGAGAAGCACTTCATATGGCATACAACCTTGAGGAGAAACACGTAAAATGCCACACAACCTTGAAGAGAAACACATAATATGACATACAACCGTGATGTGAATCCCTTTATATGCCATACAACTCTGCAGATAGTGAAGCACAGCACATGCCATGTGCCCTGCAGACAGGTCTGAGTGTTGTACCTGCTTGCAATGGCTCAACAGCCAGCTTGCTCACAGGGTGGCAATTATATAAACCCGGAAACCAAACTTTCAGTTAAGAAAATTCAATGCACATAAAGCTGAGACTGAATGGAGAATTTTATTGGCACAATGAAAATATATTCAGATTCTAATAAGAATATGATTCATTCAAAGGGTGAACACAAATGAAGGCTATGTCTAACCATATTTTCCAATGCCTTCAGACTAGTTCTTCAGGAAGTGGGATTTTAGGTTCAGAAATAGTATGAAGGGGAAGAAAGGGTTACTTACCTGTAACACCAGTTCTCCATCACGAGTTCCTCATTTCATTATTACATAAACATTGCCTGTCTTCGTGTATGCATGGGATCACAATGCACATGTGCACGAGACATTTTCTTTCTATTTGTGTCTTTTAATACAAAGAAAAGTACATGTGTAAAAAATACAAAATAAATTGTACTGTTCCAAGTTGCTGAGATCATGTTCTTAGCACTGGAGATGTTAGTAGAGAAACAACATAAAAGGTAAATGTTCCCAAGTGAGACAACAGATTGAAGAGAGCCAGGGGACCTCTACAATATCAGCTTAGAGCACAGTGATAGTTGGCGCCTCTGTCCATTTCAACACTCTGCCAAAGAATGGAGGGTTTTAGCTATAAAACTGCTGACTCTACATCTATTCCATTGGCCCCAGTTGGGGGGAAGAAAGGTTATTTAGGTTTCTTTAAAGACAATTTCTATGGCTGAGAACTGGTGCTACAGGTGAGTAACATTTACTTCTCCTTTAAGGGGTCTTCTCTAATATTTATACACACTAAACTGAAAAGCAAGGTCATCCCTTTCAAC
Source organism: Calotriton arnoldi (assembly GCA_963921515.1). NCBI lineage: Eukaryota > Metazoa > Chordata > Amphibia > Caudata > Salamandridae > Calotriton > Calotriton arnoldi. The sequence continues at coordinate 1,072,619 of CAWUFW010004672.1, forward strand.
TGGTGGAGGTGGAAGAGCCTTAAGGAATTGAAGCAGAGGACATTAAAACAAGCCGACGTGGAACACCCGAAATACTCCGATCTGCCACCCCCTGAAAAATGACCCCAAGAAGCATATTAAAATCACCCACTGCCTAGCCCATAACCAACAGTGGATGAGAAAACTTTCTCTACCTGAATGGAAAAATCACCAAAGCTACTTTTATTAACACCAGACAAGTCTGTACCTACATTTGCCTTAATCTAGTGTTTTAGGATTGACCCCTTTACCAATGCAAAAGTCAACAATTTAGGGATTATTTTGAAGTTAGACCTTTTATTCACCCATCAAATCAATGTGATTTAGGGTGTCTAATTGCAACTCTCCATGCTCCAGAAAATTCTTCCTCTTTGAAGCTTCCCGTTGGATAGCGGTTACAAAAGGCCTTGATATGGGATCTTTATACTGCTGCGATGCACTGTATTCTGAGCTGCCTACGAAACTAATAGACAAATTAAATGAAGCTGGCATAGGGGGCTCTTATTGGAAGGCAGAATCATATACTGAACCATCCCTGTGGTCTACATGAATAAGGCAGCTTTATACCTTCATAACCTGCCCCCTCCATATACCTACATGAGAATCTACCACTGAGCATCAATACAACTGATTATCCAACCCTAATTCAAACAGCTCAAAAAAGAAGGACCCAAATAGTGGCATGCCTTCAACCCTCACCTTAAAGGAGCAAAATCTTGGCTTTTCGTATATACGGAATACAATAGTGTTCATTTGCAACCAAGTGCCTTTTGCTACTTTAGTAATGGATGGGAACTTCTAATCAACTATTAAACTGTTCTGTTGTTACTGTCAACCTTGTGCACACAACTTTGTAATTCTATTACACCCCCTTTTAGGTCGAGTCTACTATGCAGCGCATGCGTTGTCTATTGTTGAGACATATTGTGGGATTACCAAGAACATACAAGGGCTTGGAGCCAACCCATTACTTACCACTGACTGGCTTTCCTGCTACCCATCTGCCTGCTTCTTATTTGTGTCTCAGTTTGTCAATCTTGTGTTTTAACCCTCCAATGGAGCATATACTTGTTACTATCTCTTTTGATTGGACGCCTTCTATGCTTCTACTGCTTTCTTTGCAAGCAATACTTTTTTCTTTTAGGTTAAGCACTCCATAGAAGTCCATGTGTTTTTCAGCCATCTTCCTTATGCACTTCTTTCCTCCTGTTCTTCGTGTTGCTCACTGTCGTCCGTGTGCTTTTCCCCATCGCCACCAGGTTGTGCTCGCTCTCTTGTCCTACCCTCCATTGCTTTCTTGCCGATGTGCTTTTGCAAAATGTTGCTGTCTTGCCCACTGCTTCTCCTCCCAACCCCACATGTTGCTTTCCCCCACCCATGCCCTCCTTCTCTTTTGTGCATTGCTTCTCCACCCAACACAGCCCTTTGTGTCGCTTCAGTCCCTGAGCCCCCGTTATTGCTTCCCCCACCCACGCCCTCCTTCCTTCTAGCCCATTGCATCTACTCCCCACTTCAACCCTCTGTTCCTTACATCCTCCTGATCTCTGTGTTGCTTTCCACCACCCATGCCCTCTATTTCTGTTGCCCGTTGTTTCTCCTGCACACTCCCAAGTTACTTCCGCTCAGCCACACCCTCAACCACCAGCGCCCTCTGTGTTACACTCACCACCCGCACCCTTCTTGATGCTCTGCCCCCAACTAGGTTTAAAAAAAATAAATTACACATCTTTTAATATATTGATATAACTCTCATCGCTAAATGAAAAGAAAAAAAAGCAGCTGTATCATTTTGCAGGTGTGCTCATGTGTGGTGCGCACATCTAACAAATGAGGCAATTGCCTGGAAGTTTTTTTTCTTTTCTGATTTTCCTTTGCTGCACAGCATCAAGGATGCTGTGCGGCATCGCTAAAAAGATATCCCCAAAGCCAATAGATCTCAAAAGTGAGACCTACTGGCATTGCCAATGCTTGTTGGATATGTTTGCCCCTGGCCCATTTGGCCAACAGTAACAATTATCTTCCAAGCTTGAATAAAAAAAAGGTACACTCAGTCAAAAGAAGAAAACAGAGCATCAAACCAATAGACAGCCTATGAGGAAACCCTCTGGAAAAGGCCTCACCCTACACATGGGAAGTGTGTGAACTCAACTCACAGCCCTTATGCAACTTATAAGAAACACTGCACTAGGTTTTTGTAACCCAAGAGTTAACGTTCTATAAAATTCTGAGCATCAGGAATAACATTCAAGATAGATATGAGTCTAGGATTGAAGGAAAGAAATAATGCTGATGGATACAACCATATTTACTTGTAAGCAACGCAAGGTACAAGGAGAATGGATCTGAGGGTGAGATTCTGTGAATCGGAATAAAAAGCAAAGCCACCCAAGACAGAAGAGTTTTAAATTCACTATGACCATACCGTCAGGATTATATAAATATGGCCCATCCTACTTGAGTACCTTATGATACGGAAGACAGTTGGTAAGGGCCCGCAAGCTACTGTAGATCACTATATCTGAAGAAATTCAGCAGCAGGCACTAGCAGCGAATACTATACAAACACTGAAGAGAACACACTGCTTTGATGTCTGGAAAGAGGGCCACCCTGCATTTGAAAACTGTTGTGCAGCCATCAGACAATGCAGAGTTGGGATTGGTTAGTGACACTAGCACATTGTTGGAGACAAGTGAGAAAGATCAACTCCATGAAACTTTATAGCATGACAAGAGGACTCAGAGCATCACATCACTCCAAAGCATGTAAGGAATTCTCTCTATAGAAGATCGGAATGTATCTGTGTTAGACCTGCCATCATTGGCGCAGGTCTCCCTTCCTCTTTTCGCTTCCTATCTTTTATGTTGGCTGGATTTAGATGCTCTGGGCACTGTGCCACTGCCAATCAGTGCCACAGCGCGAATGCTCCCTGTGTAAAGATAACTGTGTGAATTGGGATAACCATAATTGGCTCGTTTGGTTTACCTGTCAGTCCCTAGTATAAGTGCACTGTGTGTGCCCAGGGCTGGTAGACCAAATCCTGCTGGTGGGCCTGCAGCGCTGATTTGCGCTACCCACCGAAGCAGCTTTTAAAGTATGTCTGTGTAGCATGTTCTAACAGCGAGTTACCCTCCATTTCACTGCTTACTATTGTGAGGCTATCCGTTCTCATAGGCCAGAATGGGCAGGCTGAGTATTACATCCCATAATCCTACCTGCCCCCAGGAACCCGATAGGAACTTCGATTTTGATATGTTTAAGCTCAGGACATTGAGATACATCTTTTAGTAAGGATCTTATGCTTAGTCCGTGTTAGAAATTGCCGCTGCTAGAAACGAGGTATTTTCTGGCCTAAGCTTTCCTGTAGGCTTTGCTAGCGTGTGTATTGGCCGTCTGGTTTTGGAGCAGCAGGGCCAGCTAGGTCAGACCTGGCTGGAGAGCGAGATCGGCATTTAGAGTATGGGGAGGGGTGACTCTTTGATCTAAGCAGGGCCGTGCCTAGCAAGGTGAATGATGCCTCCACCTCCCACTGGGCGTCTGATAGCAGACCCTCAGATTCTCAAAGGGCAGGATGTCGCCTCGTAAACCAAGTGCTCCCCGACCCCACTGAACTGTTTCTGGCTGGAAGCAGTGATTTGTGACTGCAGAGAACAAAGACTTTTTAGGTATAAAACGCTGCGCTGAAACTTTGTTCGGTGTGTTCCTTCTGGATGTCAAGACGAAACTCTGTCCGAGTGGACAGAGGAAAGGACTTTGAAACTTTCACCAAGCTTGCTGAAGAAACTACCCGAGGGCCTGAATTGAGAGCGCCTCCTGCTGAAGTCTCAGGGACATTAGACTTCACCCCGTCAGCCGTCTGAATCCCTGTGCTAGGGATTCTACTTGCAGGTGAGGCCTCCGTCGAGTAATCCGGAACCTCTAGTTCTACTGTGAGTAACGCGGACTGGTAACCCTTGTTAACTCTGTGTGTGGGCCGCCGCAGCTAAGAGAGAGCTGCCGCCGTTGAGCGCCCGTCTTAATTGGAATCTTCGGAACCTTCGCTGAATCTGTGTGGGCCGCCGCAGCTAAGAGAGCTGTAGCCGCTGAGTGCCCGCCGTTGTGCCAGCCTGGTCGAGATCATCCTTTGTCCTGTGGGCCGCCGCAGCTAAGAGAGAGCTGTTGCCGCTGAGTGCCCGCACTTGTGTCAGCTGTGCATCACCGTGATTTGTCCTGTGGGCCGCCGCAGCTAAGAGAAAGCTGTTGCCGCTGACTGCCCGCACTTGTGTCAGCTGTGCATCATCGTGATTTGTCCTGTGGGCCGCCGCAGCTAAGAGAGAGCTGTTGCCGCTGAGGGCCCGCACTTGTGTCAGCTGTGCATCATCGTGATTTGTCCTGTGGGCCGCCGCAGCTAAGAGAGAACTGTTGCCGCTGAGGGCCCGCACTTGTGTCAGCTGTACATCATCGTGATTTGTCCTGTGGGCCGCTGCAGCTAGAGAGAGCTGTTGCCGCTGAGTGCCCGCACTTGTGTCAGCTGTGCTTCATCGTGATTTGTCCTGTGAGCCGCCGCAGCTGAGAGAGAGCTGCTGCCGCTGGAGTGCTCGCACCTGTGCTAACTTTGCATCATCGTTATTTGTCCTGTGGGCCGCCGCAGCTAGAGAGAGCTGCTGCCGCCGAGTGCTCGCACCTTTGCCGACTTTGCATCATCGTGATTTGTCCCGTGGGCCGCCGCAGCTAAAAGAGAGCCGTTGCCGCTGAGTGCCCGCACCTTTGCCAATTTTGCATCATCGTGAGTCATCCTGTGGGCCGCCGCAGCTAAGAGAGAGCTGCTGCCGCTGTGAGCCCACCACGGAGCTGCACGACGAGAGTCATCGCCACCACCAGCCCGGGCCGCCGCAGCCGCGTGCTGCTGCCGCTGGGAGCCCGCCTATCCCCGAGTGCCCGAATCATTGTGAGTGCACGTTGCGGACCACTGCAGACAAGAGTTGTGGTCGCTGGGAGTCCGCCTGTCACCGTCTCCGCTTCTTCGAGAAGCTACGTGCTGTGTCCCCGTCCAACGGCAGGTATCTGGTGCGCAATGGGTCGCGTAGACCCAGGCCTTGAACTCAGTCAGTGCCACGTTCTGGTGAATACGTTATTGCCTTTTTAAGTCCCTACTGATTTACGTGCATTGTGACTGGTTAAAACGCTTTTGAGAGTCTCGTACTAAACCTTAGATAAAGATACTATTTTTCTATACCTACTTGAGTTGTGTCCTTTTGTGGTGTCGTTACTGCCTTATTGTGCATGGTCATAAATGCTTCACACACTGCCTCTGAGATAGGCCTAACTGCTCGTGCTACGTTACCACAGGGTTGAGCAGGGGTTATCAAAGGGGTAGCCCACTTGCCCTGACTTAGGAAGAAGGGTCCCTATTTGGACAGTGGCGCCAGCCATTGCCAACTAGAGACCCCCATTTCTAACATTGGCGGTCAGCGGTGAGGATCAGGACTTGCATTTATGATCCACGTACAATAACTGGTAGACGCCACTAGTGAGTACAGACCAAAGCGCAGCCACGCACGTTTTTTTTCCCTCTTCAAATGTTGTTTTTTTTTTTTGGGTTGGTTGTTCTAGTATTGAGTCGTTGATCGCAGCCATGAGTACTGCTAATATGGGAAGGCCAACATCCAATGCTTCGGAGGATCTCACCTTTGAGGAGGAAAGATTAGATACCTATACTGCCAAACAGCTGAAGTCATTTTGTAAACAATTTGCAGTCCCCATGATAGGTCTCTCTAGGAAGGAGGAGTACCACAAGGCGCTGAAGGCCTGGTGGGAAGCCAGAGGGTCCGCTGGGGATGAGGAAGAGAATGCTGGAGGGCAGCAGGATGATGCAGTAGAGGGGGGGGAGATAGAACACCCTCCAATCCAGGTACTAGTGTATCCCAAAGGAGCCTGACCCCAGAAGAGCTGGAGGACAGGGAGAGAGATAGGAGGCATAGTTTGGAGATGGCTAAATTGGAAGGTCAGAAGGACCTTGAGAGTAAGAAGTTAGACATTGAGAAGAACCGATTGTCAATTGAACTTGAGAAAATGAGAATGGAGCATGAGAGAATGTTGAGGGAGATAGAGATCAGGGCGAGGAGTGTCCCGGTCTCCCCCTCTGGTGGCAGCATACCTTTAGTAACTCCTGAGAGTAGAGTTTATATTCCTAAGGATGTCATTAAGGATTTTCACAAGAGTGAGGATATTGGGCAATGGTTTGCCGCATATGAGATAGCAATGGTGTCCCACCGGGTCCCTGAGCAGGATTGGGGAGCGGGATTGTGGGGGCGCTTTGTGAGTGATGGTAGGGATACCCTGTTGGACCTGCCTGAGGAGAGCAGGATGGTGTATGCCCATATGAAAGAAGCTTTGATGACCCGTTATGGTTTGACCCCAGAAATGTACAGGCAGTGGTTTAGGACCTGTAAGAAGTTAGAGGGTACCACGTGGGTTGAATATGTGTCTTTTTTCTGCAGAGCAATGGATCGCTGGGTAAAGGGTAGCAAAGTGGAAACTTTCGAGGAATTGTATGATTTGTTTGCGTGGGAGCATTTTTCTAGTAACTCTTTTCCAGAGCTACGCCTGCACCTGATTGATAGCAAGCTGACTAACCCTAGGAAGCTTGCTGAGGAGGCGGACCGCTGGGTGAACACCCGGGTCCGCAAAGGTTTTGTGGGAGACTTCGCCAGAGTTGGGCAGGGTCCCCAGCAGAGAAGTGGGGGGGACAAGGGTAAGCCGAGGGAGTTCCAGAGAGGGCCCCAAAGTAATTCCCAAGGGAACCAAGCAGTGGTGTCCCAGCCTCCCCCTGAGAAGAAGCCAGTGTCCCCGACAGGTAGGCCTGTTCAGAGGGGGCCACTCACTTGTTTCAAGTGTGGTCAAGTGGGCCACCGGTATTATGATCCTCAGTGTCCCCAGAGGGACCCCAATGCATCCCCTTGTGCACCACCCCGTGCACCATCCCGCCAGATTGCCAGTGTAGCTCTGTGGGGGGAGGAGGTAGAGGTCCAAGGTGGGTGGGATCACGTAGAGTTAACCCTTGTCTCGCTAGGAGACTTTGAGAAGGTCCCTAACCCCACACTGCCTAATAACACTAGGAAGTACCGGCAGTGGGTGACCATCAATGGCCATAGGGTGGAGGCTCTCAGGGACACCGGAGCTAGTGTGACTGCTGTCAGCTCCCGGTTGGTGATCAAAGAGCAGGTTGTCCCCCATGCATTCTGCCCCGTAGTGTCAGCAGACAACTCAGAGAGCCAGTGTGAAGTGGCTCAGGTTCCCTTCGAGTGGGGGAGGGGGTCTCAGGAACTCTTCAAGTGGCTGTGAGGCATGCCATGCCGGTAGACTGTCTGTTGGGCAATGATCTAGAGAACTCCCTGTGGCCTACGGTGGAAAGAAAGTCTCATTTGGAAATGTTGGGTCTGCCTGAGTGGGCGTGTGCGACCACTCGGTCCATGACAGCTCAGAAGGATGTTCAGGAGGGTCTGGAGCCTGAAAGTATGGCCCAGGCCCCTGCCTTAAAGAGAAGGGGTAGGGGGCGCGGGAAACCGGCCCCCGCGGTTCCCACGGTCCCGGAGGGAGCAGACCTTGAGGGGGATGCCCTGGAACATACAGGGGAACAAGTGGCTAACTGGGGGACCTACCGGAGCTGACCCATTGGCAGCAGGAAGGGGGGCCCTCCAGGGAGGAATTTTGCGAGCAACAGAGAACCTGCCCTTCTCTTGAGGGGGTGCGGCGACAGGCCGCCGCCCAGGCAGCAAGTGATCAGACAGGGTCACATTGGATCTATTGGGAGAATGATCTCCTTTACAGCGAGCCTAAGGTTGCTGAGCCTGGGTCAGCCCGTGTGCTGGTGGTACCCCAGCGCTTCAGGACCTTGCTACTGGGGTTGGCTCATGATGTGCCACTGGCCGGACATCTGGGGCAGACCAAGACCTTTGAGAGGCTGGTCACCCACTTCTATTGGCCCCAGATGCGCAGGAGCTCAGATGCTCACTGCAGTACATGTGAGACTTGCCAGGCAAGTGGGAAGAGTGGGGGGAAGATTAAGGCCCCACTCCAGCCCTTTCCCGTTGTGAGCATCCCATTCGAGAGAGTGGGCATTGATATTGTGGGGCCTCTGGATCCCAAGACAGCCATGGGCAACAGGTTCATCCTGGTCTTGGTGGACCATGCCACCAGATACCCTGAGGCCATCCCGCTCAGGACAGTGACGGCCCCCGTGGTGGGACGGGCACTGATGGGGATTTTCTCCCGTGTGGGATTCCCCAGAGAGGTGGTGTCCGATAGGGGAACTAACTTCATCTCCAAGTACATGAAGTCTCTGTGGGAGGAGTGTGGGGTAACATAAGTTCACCACTCCTTACCACCCCCAGGGTAATGGGCTGGTTGAGAGATTCAACCGGACCCTCAAGGGCATGATTATGGGCCTAGGTGAGCCCATGAGGCGTAAATGGGACGTCCTCTTGCCATGCCTGTTGTTTGCTTACCGTGAGGTGCCACAGAAGTCCTTAGGGTTCAGTCCCTTTGAGCTGCTCTATGGTCACCCGGTAAGAGGGCCTCTGAGTCTGGTCAAGGAAGGCTGGGAGCAATCTCCTAGGAAACCTCCCCAGGATGTGTTTAGTTACATGCTGGCCTTCAGGAACCAGACTCAGCGTTTCAGGAAACTTGCTGAGGCAAACCTGGAAGCCAGCCAGGAAGAAATGAAACGCTGGCACGATCAGAATGCCACTCTGATCGAGTTTCAGCCTGGACAGAAGGTTTGGGTCATGGCCCGGTGGAGCCCTGTGCGCTCCAGGATAGGTGGACCGGCCCCTTTGAGGTGGTGGAGCGCAAGAGTTCTGTTACTTACGTGGTGGACTTGCAGTCTCCCAGGAACCCCTTGCGGGTCCTGCATGTTAACCGCCTGAAACCCAACTTTGAGAGGTCTGAAGTGGGCATGCTACTGGCCACAGATGCTGGGATGGAGGAGGAGAGCGAGCCCCTTCCTGACCTCCTGTGTGCAGGGGAGCGAGATGGGTCAGTGGAGGGTGTGGTCCTCTCCACCACATTGACCCCTGAGCAACAGGGTGATTGTCGCCAACTGTTGGGGCAATTCAGTGATCTGTTTTCCCTGGTACCTAGTGTCACTGATTGGTGTGTCCATGACGTGGACACTGGGGACAGTCCTCCCATTAAGCACAAGGCTTACCGAGTGACTGACCGGGTAAGGGCCTACATTAAGGATGAGGTTACCAAAATGTTTGCCGTTGGGGTGATTGAGTCCTCTAGCAGCCCTTGGTCTAGCCCAGTGGTCCTGGTACCAAAAGCTGCAGCGCCTGGTACCACCCCAGAACTTCGGTTCTGCGTGGACTATCAGGGCCTCAATTCAGTCACGAAGACTGACGCGCACGCCATCCCCAGAGCTGATGAGCTCGTAGATCGGTTAGGGGATGCAAAATACCTCAGCACATTTGATTTGACGTCTGGGTATTGGCAGATCGCCTTGACCGAGGGAGCAAAGGAGAGGTCAGCATTCTCCACACCCGATGGGCACTACCAGTTCCGGGTGATGCCCTTTGGAATGAAGAATGCCCCTGCCACCTTTCAGAGGCTGGTCAACAGGGTGTTGGTTGGGCTGGAAGACTTCAGTGCCGCCTACCTGGATGACATTGCGGTGTTTAGCTCCTCTTGGAAGGACCACCTGCGCCACCTCTGGGAGGTATTGATGGCACTGCGGAAGAAGGGCCTCACAATCAAAGCCAGTAAGTGCCAGATTGGGCAGGGTTCTGTAGTGTATTTGGGACACCAGGTGGGGAGCGGCCAGGTGGCGCCCCTTCAGCCCAAAATTGAGACTATCCTGGCATGGGAACCCCCCAAGACTCGGACGCAGGTGAGAGCCTTCTTAGGACTCACGGGGTACTACAGGAGGTTTGTCAAGGGATATGGCAACATTGTTGCACCCTTGACTGAGCTGACTTCTAAGAAGCAGCCAGAGAAGGTAAACTGGACTGACAACTGTGAGAACGCGTTTGACACCCTGAAGACTGCCATGTGCTTCAGGCGCCCGACTTTTCAAAGGAATTTGTTGTCCAGACAGACGCCTCAGAGCATGGTATAGGGGCTGTTCTGTCACAGATCAATGAGAGGGACTAGACCAACCGGTAGCCTTCCTGAGCAGGAGGTTACTTCCCCGGGAACAGAGGTGGAGTACAATTGAGCGTGAGGCATTTGCTGTGGTTTGGGCGCTGAAGAAGCTGAGACCATATCTGATTGGGACTCACTTCCAGGTTCAGACAGACCACAGGCCCCTTAGATTGTTGATGCATATGAGGGGTGAGAATCCCAAGTTGTTGAGGTGGTCCATTTCCCTACAGGGTATGGATTTCACGGTGGAACACCGCCCTGGTACAGAAAACGCCAATGCTGACGGTCTGTCCAGATTTTTCCGCCTTAGTGATGAGAACTCCCAAGGGGATGGTTAGTTCTCCCCACATTTCAGCTGGAGGGGACGCGTGTTAGAACTGGCATCATTGGCGTGGGTCTCCCTTCCTCTTTTCGCTTCCTATCTTTTATGTTGGCTGGATTTAGATGCTCTGGGCGCTGTGCCACTGCCAATCAGTGCCACAGCGCGAATGCTCCCGGTGTAAAGATAACTGTATGAATTGGGATAACCATAATTGGCTCGTTTGGTTTACCTGTCAGTCCCTAGTATAAGTGCACTGTGTGTGCCCAGGGCTGGTAGACCAAATCCTGCTGGTGGGCCTGCAGCGCTGATTTGCGCTACCCACCGAAGCAGCTTTTAAAGTATGTCTGTGTAGCATGTTCTAATAGCGAGTTACCCTCCATTTCACTGCTTACTATTGTGAGGCTATCCGTTCTCATAGGCCAGAATGGGCAGGCTGAGTATTACATCCCATAATCCTACCTGCCCCCAGGAACCCGATAGGAACTTCGAGTTTGATATGTTTAAGCTCAGGACATTGAGATACATCTTTTAGTAAGGATCTTTTGCGTAGTCCGTGTTCGAAAATGCCGCTGCTAGAAACAAGGTATTTTCTGGCCTAAGCTTTCCTGTAGGGTTTGCTAGCGTGTGTATTGGCCGTCTGGTTTTGGAGCAGCAGGGCCAGCTGGGTCAGACCTGGCTGGAGAGAGAGATCGGCATTTAGAGTATGGGGAGGGGTGACTCTTTGATCTAAGCAGGGCCGTGCCTGGCAAGGTGAATGATGGCTCCACCTCCCACTGGGCGTCTGATAGCAGACCCCCAGATTCTCAAAGGGCAGGATGTCGCCTCATAAACCAAGTGCTCCCCGACCCCACCGAACTGGTTCTGGCTGGAAGCAGTGATTTGTGACTGCAGAGAACAAAGACTAGGTATAAAACGCTGCGCTGAAACTTTGTTCGGTGTGTTCCTTCTGGATGTCAAGACGAAACTCTGTCCGAGTGGACAGAGGAAAGGACTTTGAAACTTTCACCAAGCTTGCTGAAGAAACTACCCGAGGGCCTGAATTGAGAGCGCCTCCTGCTGAAGTCTCAGGGACATTAGACTTCACCCCGTCAGCCGTCTGAATCCCTGTGCTAGGGATTCTACTTGCAGGTGAGGCCTCCGTCGAGTAATCAGGAACCTCTAGTTCTACTGTGAGGAATGCGGACTGGTAACCCTTGTTAACTCTGTGTGTGGGCCGCCGCAGCTAAGAGAGAGCTGCCGCCATTGAGCGCCCGTCTTAATTGGAATCTTCGGAACCTTTGCTGAATCTGTGTGGGCCGCCGCAGCTAAGAGAGAGCTGTAGCCGCTGAGTGCCCGCTGTTGTGCCAGCCTGGTCGAGATCATTCTTTGTCCTGTGGGCCGCCGCAGCTAAGAGAGCTGTTGCCGACGAGTGCCCGCACTTGTGTCAGCTGTGCATCACCGTGATTTGTCCTGTGGGCCGCCGCAGCTAAGAGAGCTGTTGCCGCTGAGTGCCCGCACTTGTGTCAGCTGTGCTTCATTGTGATTTGTCCTGTGAGCCGCCGCAGCTGAGAGAGAGCTGCTGCCGCTGAGTGCTCGCACCTGTGCTAACTTTGCATCATCGTGATTTGTCCTGTGGGCCGCCGCAGCTAAGAGAGAGCTGCCGCCGCCGAGTGCTCGCACCTTTGCCGACTTTGCATCATCGTGATTTGTCCCGTGGGCCGCCGCAGCTAAAAGAGAGCTGCTGCCGCTGAGTGCTCGCACCTGTGCTAACTTTGCATCATCGTGATTTGTCCTGTGGGCCGCCGCAGCTAAGAGAGAGCTGCCGCCGCCGAGTGCTCGCACCTTTGCCGACTTTGCATCATCGTGAGTCGTCCTGTGGGCCGCCGCAGCTAAGAGAGAGCTGCTGCCGCTGTGAGCCCACCACGGAGCTGCACGATGAGAGTCATCGCCACCACCAGCCCGGGCCTCTGCAGCTGCATGCTGCTGCCGCTGGGAGCCCGCCTGTCCCCGAGTCCCCGAATCATTGTGAGTGCACGTTGCGGACCACTGCAGACAAGAGTTGTGGTCGCTGGGAGTCCGCCTGTCACCGTCTCTGCTTCTTCGAGAAGCTACGTGCTGTGTCCCCGTCCAACGGCAGGTATCTGGTGCGCAACGGGTTGCGTAGACCCAGGCCTTGAACTCAGTCAGTGCCACGTTCTGGTGAATACGTTATTGCCTTTTTAAGTCCCTACTGATTTATGTGCATTGTGACTGGTTAAAACGCTTTTGAGAGTCTCGTACTAAGCCTTAGATAAAGATACTATTTTTCTATGCCTACTTGAGTTGTGTCCTTTTGTGGTGTCGTTACTGCCTTATTGTGCATGGTCATAAATGCTTCACACACTGCCTCTGAGATAGGCCTAACTGCTTGTGCTACGTTACCACAGGGTTGAGCAGGGGTTATCAAAGGGGGTAGCCCACTTGCCCTGACTTAGGAAGAAGGGTCCCTATTTGGACAGTGGCGCCAGCCATTGCCAACTAGAGACCCCCATTTCTAACATTGGCGGTCAGCGGTGAGGATCAGGACTTGCATTTATGATCCACGTACAATAACTGGTAGACGCCACTAGTGAGTACAGACCAAAGCGCAGCCACGCACAGGTTTTTTTTTCCCCTCTTCGAATTTTTTTTTTTTTTTTTGGGTTGCTTGATCTAGTATTGAGTCGTTGATCGCAGCCATGAGTACTGCTAATATGGGAAGGCCAACATCCAATGCTTTGGAGGATCTCACCTTTGAGGAGGAAAGATTAGATACCTATACTGCCAAACAGCTGAAGTCATTTTGTAAACAATTCGCAGTCCCCGTGATAGGTCTCTCTAGGAAGGAGGAGTACCACAAGGCGCTGAAGGCCTGGTGGGAAGCCAGAGGGGCCGCTGGGGATGAGAAAGAGAATGCTGGAGGGCAGCAGGATGATGCAGTAGAGGGGGGGGGATAGAATACCCTTCAATCCAGGTACTAGTGTAGCCCAAAGGAGCCTGACCCTAGAAGAGCTGGAGGACAGGGAGAGAGATAGGAGGCATAGTTTGGAGATGGCTAAATTGGAAGGTCAGAAGGACCTTGAGAGTAAGAAGTTAGACATTGAGAAGAATCGATTGTCAATTGAACTTGAGAAAATGAGAATGGAGCATGAGAGAATGTTGAGGGAGATAGAGATCAGGGCGAGGAGTGTCCCGGTCTCCCCCTCTGGTGGCAGCATACCTTTAGTAACTCCTGAGAGTAGAGTTTATATTCCTAAGGATGTCATTAAGGATTTTCACAAGAGTGAGGATATTGGGCATTGGTTTGCCGCATATGAGATAGCAATGGTGTCCCACCGGATCCCTGAGCAGGATTGGGGAGCGGGATTGTGGGGGCCCTTTGTGAGTGATGGTAGGGATACCCTGTTGGACCTGCCTGAGGAGAGCAGGATGGTGTATGCCCATATGAAAGAAGCTTTGATGACCCGTTATGGTTTGACCCCAGAAATGTACAGGCATAGGTTTAGGACCTGTAAGAAGTTAGAGGGTACCACGTGGGTTGAATATGTGTCTTTTTTTCTGCAGAGCAATGGATCGCTGGGTAAAGGGTAGCAAAGTGGAAACGTTCGAGCAATTGTATGATTTGTTTGCGTGGGAGCATTTTTCTAGTAACTGTTTTCCAGAGCTACGCCAGCACCTGATTGATAGCAAGCTGACTAACCCTAGGAAGCTTGCTGAGGAGGCGGACCGCTGGGTGAACACCCGGGTCCGCAAAGGTTTTGTGGGAGACTTCGCCAGAGGTGGGCAGGGTCCCCAGCAGAGAAGTGGGGGGGACAAGGGTAAGCCGAGGGAGTTCCAGAGAGGGCCCCAAAGTAATTCCCAAAGGAACCAAGCAGTGGTGTCCCAGCCTCCCCTGAGAAGAAGCCAGTGTCCCCGACAGGTAGGCCTGTTCAGGGGGCCACTCACTTGTTTCAAGTGTGGTCAAGTGGGCCACCGGTATTATGATCCCTAGTGTCCCCAGAGGGACCCCAATGCATCCCCTCGTGCACCACCCCGTGCACCATCCCGCCAAATTGCCAGTGTAGCCCTGGGGGGGGGGGGAGGAGGTAGAGGTCCAAGGTGGGTGGGATCCCGTAGAGTTAACCCTTGTCTCGCTAGGAGACTTTGAGAAGGTCCCTAACTCCACTCTGCCTAATAACACTAGGAAGTACCGGCAGTGGGTGACCATCAATAGCCATAGGGTGGAGGCTCTCAGGGACACCGGAGCTAGTGTGACTGCTGTCAGCTCCCGGTTGGTGTCCAAAGAGCAGGTTGTCCCCATGCATTCTGCCCCGTAGTGTCAGCAGACAACTCAGAGAGCCAGTGTGAAGTGGCTCAGGTTCCCTTCGAGTGGGGGGGGGAGGTCTCAGGAACTCTTCAAGTGGCTGTGAGGCCCGCCATGCCGGTAGACTGTCTGTTGGGCAATGATCTAGAGAACTCCCCGTGGGCTACGGTGGAGAGAAAGTCTCATTTGGAAATGTTGGGTCTGCCTGAGTGGGCGTGTGCGACCACTCAGTCCAAGACAGCTCAGAAGGATGTTCAGGAGGGTCTGGAGCCTGAAAGTATGGCCCAGGCCCCTGCCTTAAAGAGAAGGGGTAAGGAGTGCGGGAAACCGGCCCCCGCGGTTCCCACGGTCCCGGAGGGAGCAGACCTTGAGGGGGATGCCCTGGAACCTACAGGGGAACAAGTGGCTGAACTGGGGGACCTACCGGAGCTGACCTATTGGCAGCAGGAAGGGGGGCCCTCCAGGAAGGAATTTTGCGAGCAACAGAGAACCTGCCCTTCTCTTGAGGGGGTGCGGCGACAGGCCGCCGCCCAGGCAGCAGGTGATCAGACAGGGTCACATTGGATCTATTGGGAGAATGATCTCCTTTACAGCG
The DNA here is from genome assembly GCA_963921515.1 of Calotriton arnoldi. Classification (NCBI taxonomy): domain Eukaryota; kingdom Metazoa; phylum Chordata; class Amphibia; order Caudata; family Salamandridae; genus Calotriton; species Calotriton arnoldi. The sequence goes on from CAWUFW010004672.1 coordinate 1,087,974, forward strand.
AGCCTAAGGTTGCTGAGCCTGGGTCAGCCCGTGTGTTGGTGGTACCCCAGCGCTTCAGGACCTTCCTACTGGGGTTGGCTCATGATGTGCCACTGGCCGGACATCTGGGGCAGACCAAGACCTTTGAGAGGCTGGTCACCCACTTCTATTGGCCCCAGATGCGCAGGAGTTCAGATGCTCACTGCAAGACATGTGAGACTTGCCAGGCAAGTGGGAAGAGTGGGGGGAAGATTAAGGCCCCACTCCAGCCCTTTCCCGTTGTGAGCACCCCATTCGAGAGAGTGGGCATTGATATTGTGGGGCATCTGCATCCCAAGACAGCCATGGGCAACAGGTTCATCCTGGTCTTGGTGGACCATGCCACCAGATACCCTGAGGCCAACCCGCTCAGGACAGTGACGGCCCCCGTGGTGGGATGGGCACTGATGGGGATTTTCTCCCGTGTGGGATTCCCCAGAGAGGTGGTGACCGATAGGGGAACTAACTTCATCTCCAAGTACATGAAGTCTCTGTGGGAGGAGCGTGGGGTAACATATAAGTTCACCACTCCTTACCACCCCCAGGGTAATGCGCTGGTTGAGAGATTCAACCGGACCCTCAAGGGCATGATTATGGGCCTAGGTGAGCCCATGAGGCGTAAGTGGGATGTCCTCTTGCCATGCCTGTTGTTTGCTTAACGTGAGGTGCCACAGAAGTCCTTAGGGTTCAGTCCCTTTGAGCTGCTCTATGGTCACCCGGTAAGAGGGCCTCCGAGTCTGGTCAAGGAAGGCTGGGAGCAATCTCCCAGGAAACCTCCCCAGGATGTGTTTAGTTACATGCTGGCCTTCAGGAACGAGACTCGGCGTTTCAGGAAACTTGCTGAGGCAAACCTGGAAGCCAGCCAGGAAGAAATGAAACGCTGTCACGATCAGAATGCCACTCTGATCGAGTTTCAGCCTGGACAGAAGGTTTGGGTCATGGCCCTGGTGGAGCCCTGTGCGCTCCAGGATAGGTGGACCGGCCCCTTTGAGGTGGTGGAGCGCAAGAATCCTGTTACCTACGTGGTGGACTTGCAGTCTCCCAGGAACCCCTTGCGGGTCCTGCATGTTAACCGACTGAAGCCCCACTTTGAGAGGTCTGAAGTGGGCATGCTTCTGGCCACAGATGCTGGGATGGAGGAGGAGAGCGAGCCCCTTCCTCACCTCCTGTGTGCAGGGGAGCGAGATGGGTCAGTGGAGGGTGTGGTCCTCTCCACCACACTGACCCCTGAGCAACAGGGTGATTGTCGCCAACTGTTGGGGCAATTCAGTGATCTGTTCTCCCTGGTACCTAGTGTCACTGATTGGTGTGTCCATGACGTGGACACTGGGGACAGTCCTCCCATTAAGCACAAGGCTTACCGAGTGACTGAGCGGGTAAGGGCCTACATTAAGGATGAGGTTACCAAAATGTTTGCCCTTGGGGTGATTGAGTCCTCTAGCAGCCCTTGGTCCAGCCCAGTGGTCCTGGTACCAAAAGCTGCAGCTCCTGGCACCACCCCAGAACTTTGGTTCTGCGTGGACTATCGGGGCCTTAATTCAGTCACGAAGACTGACGCGCACCCCATCCCCAGAGCTGATGAGCTCGTAGATCGGTTAGGGGCTGCAAAATACCTCAGCACATTTGATTTGACATCTGGGTATTGGCAGATCGCCTTGACCGAGGGAGCAAAGGAGAGGTCAGCATTCTCCACACCCGATGGGTACTACCAGTTCCGGGTGATGCCCTTTGGAATGAAGAATGCCCCTGCCACCTTTCAGAGGCTGGTCAACAGGGTGTTGGTTGGGCTGGAAGACTTCAGTGCCGCCTACCTGGATGACATTGCGGTTTTTAGCTCCTCTTGGAAGGACCACCTGCGCCACCTCTGGGAGGTATTGATGGCACTGTGGAAGGCAGGCCTCACAATCAAAGCCAGTAAGTGCCAGATTGGGAAGGGTTCTGTAGTGTATTTGGGACACCAGGTGGGGAGCGGCCAGGTGGCGCCCCTTCAGCACAAAATTGAGACTATCCTGGCATGGGAACCCCACAAGACTCGAACGCAGGTGAGAGCCTTCTTAGGACTCATGGGGTACTACAGGAGGTTTGTCAAGGGATATGGCAACATTGTTGCACCCTTGACTGAGCTGACTTCTAAGAAGCAGCCAGAGAAGGTAAACTGGACTGACACCTGTCAGAACGCGTTTGACGCCCTGAAGACTGCCATGTGCACCGCACCCGTGCTTCAGGCGCCCGACTTTTCAAAGGAATTTGTTGTCCAGACAGACGCCTCAGAGCATGGTATAGGGGCTGTTCTGTCACAGATCAATGAGGAGGGACTAGACCAACCGGTAGCCTTCCTGAGCAGGAGGTTACTTCCCCGGGAACAGAGGTGGAGTACAATTGAGCGTGCGGCATTTGCTGTGGTTTGGGCGCTGAAGAAGCTGAGACCATATCTGTTTGGGACTCACTTCCGGGTTCAGACAGACCACAGGCCCCTTAGATGGTTGATGCATATGAGGGGTGAGAATCCCAAGTTGTTGAGGTGGTCCATTTCCCTACAGGGTATGGAATTCACGGTGGAACACCGCCCTGGTACAGAACACGCCAATGCTGACGGTCTGTCCAGATTTTTCCGCCTTAGTGATGAGAACTACCAAGGGGATGGTTAGTTCTCCCCACATTTCAGCTGGAGGGGACGCGTGTTAGACCTGGCATCATTGGCGCGGGTCTCCCTTCCACTTTTCGCTTCCTATCTTTTATGTTGGCTGGATTTAGATGCTCTGGGCGCTGTGCCACTGCCAATCAGTGCCACAGCGCAAATGCTCCCGGTGTAAAGATAACTGTATGAATTGGGATAACCATAATTGGCTCGTTTGGTTTACCTGTCAGTCCCTAGTATAAGTGCACTGTGTGTGCCCAGGGCTGTAGACCAAATCCTGCTGGTGGGCCTGCAGCGCTGATTTGCGCTACCCACCAAAGCAGCTTTTAAAGTATGTCTGTGTAGCATGTTCTAATAGCGAGTTACCCTCCATTTCACTGCTTACTATTGTGAGGCTATCCGTTCTCATAGGCCAGAATGGGCAGGCTGAGTATTACATCCCATAATCCTACCTGCCCCCAGGAACCCGATAGGAACTTCGAGTTTGATATGTTTATGCTCAGGACATTGAGATACATCTTTTAGTAAGGATCTTTTGCGTAGTCCGTGTTCGAAAATGCCGCTGCTAGAAACGAGGTATTTTCTGGCCTAAGCTTTCCTGTAGGGTTTGCTAGCGTGTGTATTGGCCGTCTGGTTTTGGAGCAGCAGGGCCAGCTGGATCAGACCTGGCTGGAGAGAGAGATCGGCATTTAGAGTATGGGGAGGGGTGACTCTTTGATCTAAGCAGGGCCATGCCTGGCAAGGTGAATGATGGCTCCACCTCCCACTGGGCGTCTGATAGCAGACCCCCAGATTCTCAAAGGGCAGGATGTCGCCTCGTAAACCAAGTGCTCCCCGACCCCACCGAACTGGTTCTGGCTGGAAGCAGTGATTTGTGACGGTAGAGAACAAAGACTTTTTAGGTATAAAACGCTGCGCTGAAACTTTGTTCGGTGTGTTCCTTCTGGATTTCAAGACGAAACTCTGTCCGAGTGGACAGAGGAAAGGACTTTGAAACTTTCACCAAGCTTGCTGAAGAAACTACCCGAGGGCCTGAATTGAGAGCGCCTCCTGCTGAAGTCTCAGGGACATTAGACTTCACCCCGTCAGCCGTCTGAATCCCTGTGCTAGGGATTCTACTTGCAGGTGAGGCCTCCGTCGAGTAATCCGGAACCTCTAGTTCTACTGTGAGGAACGCGGACTGGTAACCCTTGTTAACTCTGTGTGTGGGCCGCCGCAGCTAAGAGCGCCCGCCTTAATTGGAATCTTCGGATTCTTTGCTGAATCTGTGTGGGCCGCCGCAGCTAAGAGAGAGCTGTAGCCGCTGAGTGCCCGCCATTGTGCCAGCCTGGTCGAGATCATCCTTTGTCCTGTGGGCCGCCGCAGCTAAGAGAGAGCTGTTGCTGCTGAGTGCCCGCACTTGTGTCAGCTGTGCATCACCGTGATTTTTCCTGTGGGCCGCCGCAGCTAAGAGAGAGCTGTTGCCGCTGAGTGCCCGCACTTGTGTCAGCTGTGCATCGTCGTGATTTGTCCTGTGGGCCGCCGCAGCTAAGAGAGAGCTGTTGCCGCTGAGGGCCCACACTTGTGTCCGCTGTGCATCACCGTGATTTGTCCTGTGGTCCGCCGCAGCTAAGAGAGAGCTGTTGCCGCTGAGGGCCCGCACTTGTGTCAGCTGTACATCATCGTCATTTGTCCTGTGGGCCGCCGCAGCTAAGAGAGAGCTGTTGCCGCTGAGTGCCCGCACTTGTGTCCGCTGTGCTTCATCGTGATTTGTCCTGTGAGCAGCCGCAGCTGAGATAGAGCTGCTGCCGCTGAGTGCTCGCACCTGTGCTAACTTTGCATCATCGTGATTTGTCCTGTGGGCCGCCGCAGCTAAGAGAGAGCTGCTGCCGCCAAGTGCTCGCACCTTTGCCGACTTTGCATCATCGTGATTTGTCCCGTGGTCCGCCGCAGCTAAAAGAGAGCTGTTGCCGCTGAGTGCCCGCACCTTTGCCAATTTTGCATCATCGTGAGTCGTCCTGTGGGCCGCCGCAGCTAAGAGAGAGCTGCTGCCGCTGTGAGCCCACCACCGAGCTGCACGACGAGAGTCATCGCCACCACCAGCCCGGGCCGCCGCAGCTGCGTGCTGCTGCCGCTGGGAGCCCGCCTGTCCCTTAGTGCCCGAATCATTGTGAGTGCACATTGCGGACCACTGCAGACAAGACTTGTGGTGGCTGGGAGTCCCCCTGTCACCGTCTCCACTTCTTCGAGAAGCTACGTGCTGTGTTCCCGTCCAACGGCAGGTATCTGGTGCGCAACGGGTTGCGTAGACCCAGGCCTTGAACTCAGTCAGTGCCACGTTCTGGTGAATACGTTATTGCCTTTTTAAGTCCCTACTGATTTACGTGCATTGTGACTGGTTAAAACGCTTTTGAGAGTCTCGTACTAAACCTTAGATAAAGATACTATTTTTCTATACCTACTTGAGTTGTGTCCTTTTGTGGTGTCGTTACTGCCTTATTGTGCATGGTCATAAATGCTTCACACACTGCCTCTGAGATAGGCCTAACTGCTCGTGCTACGTTACCACAGGGTTGAGCAGGGGTTATCAAAGGGGTAGCCCACTTGCCCTGACTTAGGAAGAAGGGTCCCTATTTGGACAGTGGCGCCAGCCATTGCCAACTAGAGACCCCCATTTCTAACAATCTGGAACATACAACTCTAACCATCTCATACTTGCAAAGAAGGGTGGATACATGGTTGCCATGGTCAGAACCTTTCTTACAGACTGTTAATGGTATTGTGCCTCATGGCGATGTTTATTTCATAACAACATACCATGGGTTTCCATGTTCTTGTGACCCGTAGCAAGGAGAGCTATTAAAATTAATTAGCAATCTTTGCCCTGTCAGTACACACTGTTAAGGACCAGAGGGTGTCATTGCACAATGCTACCATAGGATACTACTTGTTAGAGAAAAACCTGAAAACCTGAGTTCCGCAGGAAGTACTCATATGAGGAGAGGTACTCCTGTTCAGAGCTTTAATACTTGAGGCTATGGGGCTATGTAAAGGGAGAAGCCCTAGTTCACTTGCCCCACAATTGAGTCTGCAATATTGTAGACCCCCCTGACTTGTTTATATGTAGCAATGCTTGAAGAGCAAAGAAATAAATGTGTTCTGAAAACATTGAACCTAGAGCCAACTCCAGAGGATGCTCTGTCTGTATACATATGATGTATACTTTATCTTCTACCAATGTCACTGGTACCCAGTCAAAATATTAAGGTAAGCACTTACCTACACAAACAACTAATGGTGTTTCTCAAAGTGAAATGGTACTGCTGCCTGAGCTATGGTTGGCAAAGGCATTCTGTTAAACCCACACCAGTCCGGAAGGAAGTGTCTAGCACTGCAAAATAAGTAGAATTGTATGAAACAAGATTGGGAGACTTGTATAGAGTTTGGCAGACATGGTACTCTTGGATGCAAAAAAACTATTGGCACTTGCACACCAAAAAATAAAAGCAAATGGTCTGATGGATTAGAATGATAAAGTAAACCAATGAATCTGACTAAAGCGTGCTACACGGTGTAAGAGGGCTGCCCGTCCCTCATATGAACATGACTGTATGGAATTATTCAAGCATGATCGCCTGAACAAGACCGTGTGCACAGCTGTGCACACGGTCTTGTTCAGGCGATCGTGCTTGAATAATTCCATACAGACATGGTACTCTGCCACAAACACAGTGGAGTATTCTTGCCCGCCATACTCTTGGTTCATCTGCTCTATTTAAAGTCAGAAAAGCACCATGATTCCGGCAGCAAAGCCTTCACTCGCACCTTTGACGGAAAACTTTGACCGATGACATTGGGCCATTGGTCACAGTCCCTCAAACTGGAAAGCATGCTGATGTAATTTTTTCCTGTTTAGGAACAGCAGGGAATACCTGGTGTTCCTAACAAATAAACGTCCCCCACACGATGGAAGAAAACGTCAAGCGTGTTAGGGCCATTTGTTTTTTAATGTTTTTCAATAACAAAAAGTGGGAGTTTGATTTTGGAACATAAAAAACTAAGCTGTGCAGGTCCACTGGCCATGGTGTCTGAACAGCAAAGCTTCAGTGCCATCAGCAGAGCTAATATTCTGAAGACACAGACAGTGCTGTCTTAACGCATGGGCACGCTGGGCAGTTGCCCGGGGGCCCCACGAGCATAGGGGCCCTATGCAGACCAGAATTTAACATTAGTTTTCAGTTAAACATTTTTATTCCTGTGAGTGGTTGTGTAGGCAGAGCCCAGTGCACTGCTTTGCCTGAGGGCCTATGCTGTTAAGAGGGCCTGGGCACAGAGAGCTGTCTGCCTCGCAGAGGTTTCAAAATATGGTGGGCTGTAGTTCTCCAGGGCAGCAGGGTACATCTCTCTGCTGATCTGGTGCAATGGAAGACAGCCTGTCATACTATAAATAAGCCTCCTAGTCTCCTGGAAAACTAAAAGTTTTCAAATTATTTTGATTTCTTTGGGGAGAAAATTATGCAAACCAATTCTTTTCCATGTGATTTTCGATACAACATTCAGATTGTACTGTTTTCTCATGGGCATCTTTCACATAATGTCTTAGGTTTTCTTTGCAGGCCGACCATCAATTCTTCACCTTCTATTAACATATAACACAAAACTGAGAAAGGTTGCATCTGTTGTACTTCTGCCCCCAATACTTACATGCTCATAAAGTTTCTTCCCAAAGGTCTCCCGTTGGCCAGTCCGCTCACACATGATTTGCAGAGCCCGTTCGGCCACACCTATGGTCCTCATGCAGTGGTGGATACGGCCTGGTCCAAGGCGGCCTTGAGCAATCTCAAAACCCCTTCCCTCGCCTAGATTCAAACAGTAAAGTGTTAGCTCCGCCATTTTCAAAAATATCTCCATTTTAAAAATCATTCAGAAGCTCTAAGAGATCCATATTCAACCTTTAATCCAAGCTGCCTGAGGTTTGGTCAAGTATTTTTGCATGAACCTGATTTTTTCATGTATCCACACTAAACCTCATGTCACCTGCAGAAAGGCTGATCCCTGGTTCAGGACAACAACAGCATGGTTCAACAATACTAAGCAAGATGATGCTAAAACAGAACTAATTAAGCCTGCTGGGATGTCCTGTACATAACATTCGGGTGTCCAACCATCCCATCCAGCTCTGTACTACTTTCCACAGAGGGATATTCAGAGCTACTTATGTCAAGTGGTTTAAGAGCATCACTGGAGACCCCAAAGACAAAAATAGGTATCCAGTGTTGGATTCTTCTGCTATCATTAATACTACAATTTATAATTCTCCTATTGTGTTTCTGGATATTCGCAGCAGCACCCCTAATGCACTAAGTAACCAGTCAAGGGAACATGGCAGGGTAAAATTAATGTAGGCCCTGCATTGTCACACTGTAATGCTGCCTCACCTGCACACTGTAGCACATCCCTGTTATTGTGTTACATCAGAGAGGAGCAGTGTTTGTGAGTGAAGTACCAGGCCCTTTAACATGCCATACACCCGGCATCACTGCTATCCTTCTGGATCTGCTTAGTAAAACCTTGATTGCTGCTACTGCAGGTGAAGCATGTGTCACCCCTTTGGGAGCAACAGGCAGTGGACATGCCATTAGCTTGACCAGGTAGACCCTTGGCAGTTATCATGCCAACAGTTCACACAGTATTCACCCTCATATCCTGCGTAGATCAATTTGTGAACAATCTGGACACTGAGATTGGACAACCACATGCCCCATGACAGCTTCAATTTGGCATTTTTTGTTGCTCTTTGAACCCCTTTATTTCTAATCCACAAAAAAAGATGCAGTCATGTTATAAATCCTACATTAAGTAATAGTCCTATTTAAAAGTATAAATTATAATTTCTCTTCAAGCCATTGCAATGCCTCAGATTTCTTTCCAGAAACTATCAAGTGATCAAGCCTTAATCATTCTTTTCTCTCTCTTGTTCCCATTTCTCTGCAGCCCCAGATGTTCTTTCAATTCCACTCCTCTTTCTGTATCATACATCCGATTTGTTTGTTCCTTATGCCACCCATCTATCATTTCATCCACGGTGCACCTTATGCCAAGGACTGCTACAATTCGTAAATAGCCTTGTCTCATCCAACTATCTTCTATTTCTTACTGAGTCTTGATGTCACCTCTCTGTGGGGCCAGCATCTCTTCTCCAGTCCTCAAAAGTAATTACATTTTTTTATCGAAATCATGGGGACATTCAAGGTTGAGGCACAGGTGGAAAAAACATACGGGATGAAGTAAAGATTTGCTAAACATCTAAGTGGCTGCAAAGCAAGGCCCCTTGAAATCCTAGCAGCGGCTCATCCAATGAGCAATGCCGTGCTTGTGGAAAAGAAAATGTCAGGAGGGCCTGAGATTCTTAGTAAAAATTACTACAGTGAGCACGTATCTAGATAACATGGGAAGGGGGACAAGTCATGCGGACTACTGTCGTGCATAGAAAACAGGCAAACCGAAAAGATATTCAATTACGACAATAGAGGAGACCATCAATTCTTTAAACGTATAGGAAAATAGCAAAATCATTTCTACAATAACACAAGCAGACATACTATAGATCAGAGGATCTAGACCCCAGCCTAATCTGGAGCATATTAGAAGAGGAGGCAGCTTTAAAAGACAATGACATTGAGGAGCTACAGGTGCCATTATAGAAACAGGAGGTCATATTGGAGATTTACTACGCAACACGAAAAAACACCAGTAGCGACTGTCAACCCGCCATGTTCTACATGATGTGTAGGGAAAATCCTGTACCTCACTTACACAACTCGACAGAAATACACAGGTGAACAGTGCTCTCACACAATTACGTAAAGAGGTCCCTCTAAAAGCCTTGCTTAAACCAGAGATTGAATAACATGTCTCCCAAGCAGTGTTTAGCCACTTTTAAAGTCATTGGATCATAAACCACCTTGAAACGAAACAGGATAAGCAAAGAGATAAGATTGGCCTTCGATTAGGAAATTGGAAGAGGTTTTTAATACAACTGGCTTAAACACTACTTATATAAAACTTTGTATGGCCTCCCCTTGGGAACTCCCCTTCCGTCCAAGTGATATGACTGGGTAGGGGCTGCGCGTCAGAATACCACCTACAAACACATTGTGCTGCAATAATATCCTAGCCAAAATATTGACTACAAACGATCTTCAAGGTAGGTATGCATAGATAAGTAGAGATTTATTATTCTTAACTCCACATCTACATACATTGAAGATATAGATATATTGCCAAGGGACATTTATGTGGAGTTAAGTTTAACAACTCTATTCTTACTTATGTATACTTAACCTCACAATATTTAAGTAGTCTATATTTTTGGGGGCATAATATTTAGGAGTCTGTAGTTGGATACCAAACCCATGGTGGCGGGGAGGCAGTAAAGTAAAATAGTAAAAACAGGTAATACGGGAATTGGTAATACTTTCCTTTTGACATGTTATCTATCTGAAGAAATGCGCTTTGGGCCCTTTCGTTTCCCAAATCTAGCACGTCTGCTCAGCCTTTCATTCTTATAGAGTTGATAACCTATCTATTGATGAATTGTAAATGGTAAGAACAACTGCTGTTTGCACTTCCTCAATGCTATAGGCCTGTGACAATATCTGCTATAAAAAGTATGCTTTTATTATCTTCAAAATAATTTGAGGCCAGGTGGGGCCTGAGTAAAGAGTGATCATTGCCTTCTATTGATGAAAGACATGTCAACACCAGTTAGAGCAGAGACACCCAACAATAATAATTAGAGAAATAATAACCTCTTCTTGCCCCCACCCAGGAAGGTGGAAGGGATCTCAAAGGATAGGATTTATTTTATTTTTTCCTCAGGAAAATATAGCATGTCAGTATGTCAGTCGTGCGTATTGATGATTGATATATATATATATATATATATATATATAATTTTCTTTTACAGAAGAGTAAACATATCAGACAATACTCACCTAGGATTAAGTTACCGCTTGGCACCCGCACATTATTAAAATGTACTTCAAAATGGCCACCGTGAGGAGTGTCTGGAAAAAAAAGATGTGTGTTACCTTTAAGGACCTTTGCATTTTCTGCACAAAGCATAGTTTATCAGACATTAGTTACTTTATTTATTAATGCATTATTAGATGCTGTATGTGTTTGTAAGTGCATTTTATTAGGCTGAAAGTGGAAGATTCAGATTGTGTGCATCCAAGGCAGATTTGGAACGTATGTCTATACAAAGGGGAGCTAGCTATAGAGCTAAGATTTATATAGTGTGGTAACCACAAAGTACTTATATGCGTCCCTCGAACATTTTCCAGGGACTCCATTTATTTGGTTCAGATTGTTGCATTTACGTACTCTTGAATTTGCTGCAAGTTAGCAAGGTAGAGCAAAGAAGGGTAGCCGGTGCCCCTTATGCTGATCTGCAAAGGAAGCTCTTGTGCACCTTCCACTAATCAGCCTGAGGCTATTGTTAGTCCCATAAGGTATCTTCAGCCTATATTTTTGCAAGCTGGATACCGTACGGTTCACAATGCTTTTGGAGTAGGCATTCTGGGATCCTGTACCCTGGTCTGAGCAGGAATAAACACATCTTTACAACTAGGGAATTTATTGTTGCAATGATGCTGCTCCCTTAAATTCTCATGTCACTGTGGGGTCAGTCTGTAATGAATAAGGATTATCATTATAAAAAGACGTTCGAAGCGCCTGCGATTACTGAACTATTTTTTTTATCACATTTCTTTAATCACACAGCCAGTCCGCCATATTACCGTTTTAATTACTTTCCTAGGAGACTATGGCTATAAACAGTCACTACTATCATACAATGGTTTTAAATACTAAGTGAAACTAAATTAACTCATTTTAAATATTTAATCATTTTAAATACATTTGGATTACTATTAAACACGAGTCATGATTTCATAACTGAATATTGGTTATCGCAAATATATATAGTTATAGTTAGGACCTATTTTCCATAGGAAATCCGCAACATTCTATTTGAAATAACTCTTGCGTCGGTTGACGAATCTTCGCGAAATTTTAAAACTTTGTGGCCCGCTCTGGTCCGCTCCTATCCTGAAAGTCTTGGGGTGATTCGTCAAGCGGGGCCGAGAAAAAAGGGGGGTCCCAAAACGTGTTTTCCCCATTCATTTTCCCATAGGAAACTTTAGCCACGGCTACAGCCCGAACTGCTGAACGGAATTACACCAAATTTGGCAAAGAGGTAGTTCTTGGTTCAGAAAGAACCCTTTTTGTTAAATGGTGTAAATCCGTTCAGTAGTTGCTGAGAAAATCAAAAGTAAAAACACATATATATCTGTGGCCGCGGAGGGTCCGCGCACCCTCCCGATGACCAGCTGTATGCTAATTGGCTGTCAACACTCCAAACCAGGAAGTGTTGGCAGCCATTTTGTGACTCGGTAATCGGTAGAACCGAGTCACAAGAAAACAGTAAAAACGATCGCGCAAAAATCGGCAAAAAACGCGCTGGGTGCGCGGATCCTGCCGATAAAAAAAAAAAAAAATCAAAGCGCGGTCTCCCGCGCTTCGATGCTATTTTGCCCCCGGGTGGGCCAAGTCCCGGGGGCATGCGGGGGTTGGTTTTTATTTTATGTGGGGGGCCTCTAAGGCCCCCAAGCCCGGGGACCGCCACCCCCAGGGCTTTAAAAAAATGGTGCGGGAGGGCTCTCCGCCCTCCCGCAGCCCCGGGACCGCCAGCTCCCGGGGCTTCTTTTTAAATAAACAATGACCTGTGTGGGGGGGCTCCTGACACCCCACACGCCCCGTGGACCGCCACCTCCCGGGGCACTAAGAAAATACATGTGGGGGTCCGTTTCGGACTCTCAAAGCCCGGGGACCACCACCTCCCCGGGGCTATGTAGAAGTGGGGAGGGGGCCGGGTGGCCCCCTCCTGGAGCCTGTGGTGGCCCTGGGGACCGCCACCCCCAGGGCCAGCTCCTGCAGTGTCCCGGGGTGCCTACCCCGGGACACTGCTGTTTGCAATGGCAGGACGGGAGCCTCGCGGCTCCCGTCCTGTCATTGCAAGCTTGCTTTGCTTCATTGAAGCGAGAGCAGGAAACCTGCTCTCGCTTCAATGAAGCAAAGCAGAATTGCTTTTCCATAAGGGGAGCTGCATGTCAGCAGCTCCCCTTATGGAAAAGCAATGCCGGCTCCCGCAGGATGCGGGGAGCCGGCGGGACCGTGCGGGGATTGGGGACCCCCCCACGGTCCCCAACGAGTGGCCAGGCCCCGGGGGATGGGGTCCCCGGGGCCATTAGTGGCCCGGGAGGGGGGCCACGCAGCCCCCCTCCCAAAAAAAGGAATTATTTTAAATTAAAAAAAAAAGACGCAAAGGCCGGCCCCGGGGGATGGGGTCCCTGGGGCCTTAAATGGCCTGAGGAGGGGGGCTACGCAGCCCCCCTCCAAATATTTAATTAGAAAAAAAAAGAGGGCATGCCCCGGGGGATGGGGTCCCCGGGGCCAATAGAGGCCCAGGGAAGGGGGGCCACGCGGCCCCCTTCCCGTTTTTTTTAATTAAAAAAAAAAAAGAAAATTCTCAGGCCCCGGGGGATGGGGTCCCCAGGGCCAAAAGTGGCTGAGGGAAGGGGGGCCACGCAGCCCCCCTCCCATACAAAAAAAAAAAAAAAGACCAGCATCGTGCCGGAGGCCCCGCCCCCTCCCTTAACCACTCTGCAAACGCGCCCCCTGGCGCGTTTTAAGAAGGGGAAGTAATTCCCCTTGAATAATGGGGGTCCCTGGAGGTGACATGTCTGCAAACACACCCTGTGGCGCGTTTTAAGTTGGAGAATTAATTCCTCCTCAATCCCGAGGGTCCTTAGGGGCCAACTAGCCCACCAGGAACCTCCAGTATGCGCCAGGGAGCTGCGTTGCAGAGAGGTGTACAGAGGCCACGCCCCTTTTTACACCTCTCTGCAACGCAGCTCTGTGGCGCTTACTGGAGGTACCTGGTAGGATAGTTGGACCCCAGGGACCCTCAGGATTCAAGGGGACTTAATCCCCCAACTTAAAACGCGCCACGGGGCGCGTTTGCACAGTGGTGAAAGGAGGGGGCGGGGCTAAAAGTGACATGTGTGCAAACAGGCCCCGTGGCGCGTTTTAAGATGGGAATTAAATCCCCTTCAATCCTGAAGGTCCCTGGGGGCCAACTAGCCCACCAGGTACGTCCAGAAAGCGCCACAGAGCTGCGTTGCAGAGAGGTGTAAAAAGGGGCGTGGCCTCTGAACACCTCTCTGCAACGCAGCTCCCTGGCGCATACTGGAGGTACAGGGTGGCCTAGTTGGACCCCAGGGACCCTCATGATTCAAGGGGACTTAAAACCCCAACTTAAAACGCGCCACGGGGCGCGTTTGCACAGTGGTGAAGGGAGGGGGCGGGGCTTCAGATGACATGTGTGCAAATAGGCCCTATGGCGCGTTTTAAGATGGGGAATTAAATCCCCTTCAATCCTGAGGGTCCCTGGGGGCCAACTAGCCCACCAGGTACGTCTAGAAAGCGCCACAGAGCTGCGTTGCAGAGAGGTGCAAAAAGGGGCGTGGCCTCTGAACACCTCTCTGCAACGCAGGTCTCTGGCGCATTCTGGAGGTATCTGGTGGGCTAGTTGGCCCCTAGGGACCCTCGGGATTGAGGAGGAATTAATTCTCCAACTTAAAACGCGCCACAGGGCGTGTTTGCAGACATGTCACCTGTAGGCCCCACCCCTTCCTTCACCATTGTGCAAATATTCATCTAAAATCAGCCGAACTATGAATTTCGATTTACTCACCTGTTATCAGGAGAGACCTCAGTGCTGCATCTTTGAGCCCAGTACTGATCCTGAAAAGTAATTTTAACCGTACTTACCAGTAACTTGAATTTCCTTCCATAGGCTAACATTGACTGGTTTCACTTGGAAATTCTTCTGTGTGTGGAGTTTTGGAACATTATAATATTCCTCTAAAATCAGCTGAACTACGAATTCCAATTTACTCACCTGTTATCAGGAGAGACCTCAGTGCTGCATCTTTGAGCCCAGTACAGATCCTGAAAAGTAATTCTAACCGTACTTACCAGTAACTTGAATTTCCTTCCATAGGCTAACATTGACTGGTTTCACTTGGAAATTCTTCTAAGTGTGGAGTTTTGGAACTTTATAATATTCCTCTAAAATCACCCGAACTACGAATTCCGATTTACTCACCTGTTATCAGGAGAGAACCCAGTGCTGCATCTTTTAGCCTAGCACTGACCCTGAAAAGTAATTCTAACCGTACTTACCAGTAACTTGTATTTCCTTCCATAGGATATCATTGCCTGCTTTTTGCTGAAAAAGTTTCTAAGTGTCGATTTTTGAAACATACAAATATTCCTCTAAAATCAGCAGAACTACGAATTCCGATTTACTCACCTGTTATCAGGAGAGACCTCAGTGCTGCATCTTTGAGCCCAGTACTGATCCTGAAAAGTAATTTTAACCGTACTTACCAGTAACTTGAATTTCCTTCCTTAGGCTAACATTGACTGGTTTCACTTGGAAATTCTTCTAAGTGTGGAGTTTTGGAACTTTATAATATTCCTCTAAAATCAGCCGAACTACGAATTCCGATTTACTCACCTGTTATCAGGAGAGACCTCAGTGCTGCATCTTTGAGCCCAGTACTGATCCTGAAAAGTAATTTTAACCGTACTTACCAGTAACTTGTATTTCCTTCCATGGGAATCCATTGTCTGGTTTTCAGCAGAAAAGTTTCAAAGTGTCGATTTTCACAAACTACAAATATTCCTTAAAAATCGCCTGTATGACATAAACGCATTCTTTCAACTGTTTATAGGAGATGCACCAGTGCTGGATCCAGGATCCACCACTGAGTAAGAAAAAGTAACGATAACACTACTTACCTGCTAAGTGAATTTCCTCCCGCAGGATAACATTGGTGATTCTATGTGAAAAAGTTTCTAAGTGTCAACTTTTAAAATACAATAATATTCCTTAAAAATCACTACTGTAACCAAAACGCTTTTACTCAACTGTTTACAGGAGATGTCGCAGGACTGAATCTAGGATCCAGTCCTGTGGTTAGAAAAGTAATCCATAAAGTAACTAATTGCATTAACTAGAAATTCACATTGAGCTCAATGTTGCATTGTGTTTGAAATTGTGTTGCCCATTGCAACAACTGTAACTACTGTACTTAAAAGTCTATTGCCTATTTGCAAAGTATTTAAACTAAAGTAATTCATTCTGAGAAAGTATATTTTGTAATGTAATGTATAATGTAATTACAATGTAATTTAAAAAATAAAATATCTAAAAATAAATAGTTTAAAAAATGTAGTAAATCAGTATCAAAAAAATAAATATAACAATTAATACATTTAAAAATTGTCATTTACAAAACCTTTGAAATTCACTGAAAAAAACCATAGGTTTCAGACATGTTATAGTTAGGAATTAGCATTTAAAAAGCCTTTGAAATTCACTGAAAAAACCATAGGTTTCAGGCACGTTATAGTTAGAAATTAGCATTTAAAAAACCTTACAAATTCACTGAAAAAACCATAGGTTTTAGGGACAGTTATAGTTAGTTGGACATTGCACTCGTACAAAACCCGTGAAATTCCCCCGTTATAGTTAGTTCAGCTAACTATAACTCGTGCCCCCGCAATGCACTGCTGATGACGTCACATATTACATCACTCATGACATGGTCAGTGACATCACTGATGACATCACTGATGACATCTCAAATGACATCACTGATGACATCATCCACGTGATAATCTGATGCACCTCCTCACACCCTAATATAACCTTTGATACACCCACTCTAAATTACAGACTGCCATTCGCAAAACCATAGACACTCCAACACCAATAACTACATACCCACTCACTGATTCTTAGGTCTACACACACATCCACTCACTCACCCGTACAGTCACTCATACTTACGGTCACTCAGTACAGGACTATCATATGCACTCATACTCCTATATAGACACTCAAACACCGCCACTCATCCATAGAGGTACTCACACACCTAGTCAGTCATGCAAATAATTAAACACACTGCCATTTACTCACCTATACAGTTATACACACACCAGCTCACTTATTCATACAAATACTAGCACATTCTTACGCTCTTATACAATCACTGATACAAGCACACACTCATCCATACAGTCACTAACACAATCACACACTCTACGCTTATAGCTATTTATATACTCCAACACACATATATACTGCCTTTCACATATGTAGTTACTCACACATGTACCACTGGGACATACATTCACTCACTAACACACTCTTACACACACTTACCCACCCATACAGTCTATCACAGATGCACTCTTGAAACCATCCACCCAGTGAATCACCCACTCACACATCTATGCACAGAGTCGCACACACCCCACCCACACAAACACTCAGGCACCCATACAGATACTCAGACAACCAATCAATAACTCATATAGACACTCATGTAGCTATTCAAAAACCCATGCAGCCACTTATACAGCAACAGACAGACGGATACAGACATTCACCCAGTTTAGTCACTAACCCATGCATTCAGTAAGATACGTTTAATCACTCACTTATAGAGTTAGTCACGCACCTACTAAATCTTCCATACAGACACTTATACACCCACTCATTCTTCAATACGCCTTTTCCTATATATATTAAAAATATTTAAACTTTACAGAAACACACAGTCACTGGATGATGTCATCAGTGATGTCATTTGAGATGTCATCAGTGATGTCATCAGTGATGTCACTGACCATGTCATGAGTGATGTAATATGTGACGTCATCAGCAGTGCATTGCGGGGCGCAAGTTATAGTTAGCTGAACTAACTATAACGGGGGAATTTCACGGGTTTTGTACGAGTGCAATGTCCAACTAACTATAACTGTCCCTAAAACCTATGGTTTTTTCAGTGAATTTGTAAGGTTTTTAAATGCTAATTTCTAACTATAACGTGCCTGAAACCTATGGTTTTTTCAGTGAATATATATATATATATATAAACATCTATAGCAAAAGAATACCCTTTCAAGGAATAGAGTGATGCATAAATTATGCAAAAAAAGAAGCAGAGAACTCTGGGTAGTTCTCAAGTTTAGGTGGAAAGCAGCTCCAGTATAGAGCACTCTCAACAACAGCGACACTCTAAATTTGCACACCTCAAATGTCTGCTTTTCTATCACAGTCTTTAAGCGTGGGATTAGCACAGTGCCATCCACGCCGAGATAGAAAGGGACAAAGTCTTTTGCCATTTTTACAGCAAAGTCTTTGAGAATAGGATTAGCACAGTGCTATCCATGCCGAGCTGTAAAATGCCCAAAGCCTTTTACCACTCCAGGCACAGTATTACAGATTTGGATTGGTAAAATACCATCCAAGCCAACCTGAAATGAATAAAAGCAACCACTGACACGTGTTTCGCTATCATTAGAGCTCTTCAGAGAGGTATAGCTTTGTCCAGACACAAGGAAGCACCCAGTATAATTCAAAACAATACCCTTTCAGTCTTAGAGTGCCGCATAAATTATGCAAAAAAAGAAGCAGAGAACTCTGGGTAGTTCTCAAGTTTAGGTGGAAAGCAGCTCCAGTATAGAGCACTCGCAACACCAGCGACACTCTAAATTTGCACACCTCAAATGTCTGCTTTTCTATCAAAGTCTTTAAGCGGAGGATTAGCTCAGTGCCATCCACGCCGAGATAGAAAGGGACAAAGTCTTTTGCCATTTCTACAGCATATGCATGTTGCTCCAAAAGACACCCGATGTGATCAAGGCCGAAACGCTTCAGAGCTATTTATTTATTACATTTTTCACTCCACAAGATTCAGCCCTGAGTGAGCGCATTCTTTGTTTGAAATTGGTATATATTACCTACTAGCAGTCGGTAGTTCTAATTACGACCTAGTTTCCATAGGAAAAGCATTTTTTGTTTTGCTAATAACTTTGGTGCCGATTGACAAATCTTCACAAACTTTTCAAAACTAGTTTGCCAGTCACTTCAGCTGCTGTCCGGAAAGTTTAGGTGTGATCCGTCAAGCAGAGGCCGACAAAAAGGAGGGTCCCATAACGTGTTTTCCCCATGCAATTTCCCATATGGATTTTAGACATGACTACTGCCCAAATCGCTAAACATAATTACACCAAATTTGGCAACAAGCTACATTTTTGCCCAGAAAGAGTGATTTTTGTAATTTGGTGTAAATCTGTTCAGTAGTTTTGGAGTTATTAAAGTAAAAAGATTTATGTATATCTAGAAGGCGGACTAGCGGATCCATGCGCAAACAGGAATGCAGTGATTGACTGGCCGCAACCAGAGAGGAAAGTTGCGGCCGCCATTTTGTGCATCGGGGCACGGCTCCCAGGGTGTAAAATAAAATGTAAATGTGAAAGAAGGGGTCAGGGTAGTGTTATGCTGACCCCATGGGACTGACGGAGAGGTCTGTGAGAGACCACTCATGGGCAAGAAATTGTCCAAAAACGTTTTTTTAGCACGCAAGTATCCCCCAAGATCCTAATGAATTCGGGGATCCAGACCCCAATTAAAAATAAACACATACATCCACTCACACACCCACTCATGCACCCACTCACTCACACACCCACTCACAAACCCACAAAACCACTCACACACCCACACAGCCACTCACACACCCACCCAATCACTCACACACCCATAAAGCTACTCACACACCCACTCACAGCAGCACAAAACTACTCGCACACCCACTCAACCACTCCCACACCCACACAGTCACTCACACACCAATATAGCCACTCACACACCCACCCACACAGCCACTTAACACCCACACACAGGCAGTGATACACTTATAGAAACTGCAAAAGCATATGTTTGTATTAAATGTGTTGTTGTTGGTAAACAACATTTACAACGCATTGTTTACAACGCATGCCATTACAACGACAGCGTTGTTACATCGCATGCCATTACAACACAAGTCGTTACAACGACTTGCTGTAGAGCGCAGAAGGTGTTGGATTTGTTGGATTTTCAATCCAACACCTTCCCTACTGTAGCACACACTGGAGTTGGAATAGTAAATTATACTATTCCAAACTCCAGCGCCCCCCTACAGCAAGTCGTTGTAACGACTTGTGTTGTAATGGCATGCGATGTAACAACGTGTTGTTGTAACGACTTGCATTGTAATGGCACGCGTTGTAACAAGGGCTATTCGTTGTTGTTTTAGTATTGAATGTGTGCAATATATCCGGCCGACCCCTTATTTGTTCTAAGATTTGCAACAGATCCGCGGATCCATAAAATGAATTTTAAAAAAGAAAGCTTGGTGCATTGCATTTATAAAAAGACTACGTTACCTTACCTTCATTTTCAAATTTTTCGTTATAAACTATATAATAAAAATGAATGTGTGAATAAAATGTATTTATAAACTTGTGAAAATATATATTAGTAAATTGAACTTATCGGTCAAATCCTATTACAATTTATATTAAGAAAAAGACAGTGAAATTCACTGAAGAAAGCAAAGGTTACAGGGACGTTATAGTTTGGAAATAGATTTTAAAAAAACTTAGAAATTCACTGAAAAAAACAAAGATTACAGGGACGTTATAGTTAGGTTCCGATTTTACACAAACAAAACTACAGAAATTCAGCTGTTATAGTTATAGCTATCTCAAGTAACTATAAATGGTGCCCTAAGGTAACTATAACTCGCGCCCTTGACATACACTGCTAATTATCCAACATATTACATCACTCATGACATCTTCTATAACATCATTGATAATATAACTGCAAAGATTTACAGTTAAATTATTGATGAGAAAACTGTGCATGGCTGGGCACGAGTTATAGTTACCTTAGGGCATGAGTTAGTTACTATAACTGCTGAATTTCTATGGTTTTGTGTGTGTAAAATCTGAACCGAACTATAACTTCCCTGTAACCTTTGTTTTTTTCCGTGAATTTCTAAGGTTTTTTAAAATTCTATTTTCTTACATATATACACACACACATATATATATATATTACCCAGTAGCAGTCGCCATTGGGCAGTTATAGTTAGGTTAGCATTCCCATGCGTTATGGTGTTGCTAATAACGTTTTCCAAAAAAAGTGCACTTTTTGCCTAGTTTGTGTATGGATGGTTTCGGGTTGATCCGTCAAGTGTGGGCCGATAAAAAAGGGGGGGGGGTTCCAAAATGCAAAATCCCCATGCATTTTCCATAGACTGCTGAATGGAACTACACAAAATTTGGCAGGAAGCTAGATCTTGGTTGTGATTTGGTGTAAATCTGTTCAGTAGTTTTTAAAAGAAATTATGGGTCAAAAATATTTGTATATCTGAATGGCTGGGTTCGCAAGAGGCTTGAGAGGCTCTCATCAGTGATGTCATAAATGATGTCATAGAACATGTCATGAGTGATGGAAGATGTGAGGTCATAAGCAGTGTATGGTGTGGCGCAAGTTATAATTAGCTCTGCTAAATATAACTGGTGAATTTCTGTATTTTTTTTTGTGTTCATAATGTTAATGTTTTCACATGCATATTCACCTAACTATAATTTTACTTTAATCTTTGTTTTTTCAGTGAATATATATATATATATATATATATATATATATATAGAGAGAGAGAGAGAGAGAGAGAGAGAGAGAGAGAGAGAGAGAGAGAGAGAGAGAGAGAGAGAGAGAGAGAGAGAGTATATAATGGTAACTGTAATATGGTCGTATAATGCCATCGAGGGGCTTTGATGAATTTACAAACCACTACGTCAAATATCGACTGGCTTATAAATGTCACCTGAACCCTGATGGGAGTATAGGACTGTGTGACACACATTACTGGTTATGTATTTCTTTTATATTACATAATTTATTAACTGAAATTAGTACTCTTAGAAGGATTTAGAACATTTGAGCATGACATGTTTACCATTCATTATTTGCTTGAGACTGCAGATATATTTAAAATCTGTTTTATTCAACAATGTGTACTATTATAAATCAAATTTTAAATGCAAAGAGCATTCTAAAGAAATTAAGGAAATTAAAAACATGCACTCTAAAATGTGGTTTTCATTTGCAGTACATTGACACTATAGAGTAGGCTTAAAAACACGTATCTAAAGTAAGAAAATAAAGTGCAACGTGGTACAGTGTAACTTTGTGCTGACATGTGTTTGCATTTCCAATGTTTAGAGTTGGCAAATGCTTTCATCATGGCTCGGCATGCAGGGTGAGTATCTCGGGTGTGCTCATTAATGTTCTAACTGTCAATGCACTGTCATTGTGGAAGCACTTTTTTTTACCAGCACTGATAGAAAGACGAAATGCTGCTTTAACTTATCTATTCGTTTAGTAAAGCTAAATGTCACACAAATGAATTGGGCATTGTGAACTATGGGAAATAATTCACAGTTAGACCTTTTTTCTGAGAAATTCGAGCTTTAAAACCACTGACAAACGTTCAATAAGAAGGCTTAACCGTGGAGAGAGAGATAGAGAGAGAGAGATAGAGAGAGAGAGAGAGAGAGAGAGAGAGAGAGAGATAGAGAGAGATTTAGAGAGAGAGAGAGAGAGTGTATGTGTGTGTGTGGTTAAATATATGTTCGGAAATATTTGTATTGTAAAGAAATGCCGCCTTTTAGCTACTTAAGTATCCTTTTGTGAAGAGGAGTAAAGCCTCAAACTATATATTAAAAAAGTATATATATAATACTTAATTAGCCACTCGCTGAGTGTAAATGACATCCGTGAACTGCCGAGGGCTTCTGCTGATGCCTACACAGAAATGTTCAGTGTTACTGCTTGATACCATCAGAATGTTTAGATAATAATGCAAATCCACTCTAGATGGGCTGTGAGCAGTGTGATCTTACCTTCAAACCCAAAAACCTTCAGTCCCCGGACAAGTTTCACCCCCGGTGTGTCCAGGGGTACAAGCATCATGCTGTGCTGTTTGTATCTGGTGAAGACAAAATGGATTGAAGGGGCTCAATTATTTATAGCAGAATGCTTCCACAAGTGGAGACCATTATCAGTAAATTATACATTTTCATATTATGATAGGCCCTGGTATTACAACTGTAACACATAATTGGAAATACCAGAATAATATTCTTACATTTGCACACCAATATAGGATCTCATTGAAGTACTGCAAAGATTCGAAGATATAGGTACCCAGTTGCCCATCACATACGTTTCTGGAGAAATTTACTAAGATCGAAGAAATGCCTCCTTTCCATCTAACAACATTCAGTCAGTGAGCAGATCAGCTTTCTATTCGAAGAATAAACTGTTGGCCAGTGGAGTTCACCCGGGCTCGATTTTACGTTCTACGTTGTTTAACCTCTGCTCTGGCAAAACTGATACAACATTTCAGCCTCTCTCTTATGTAGTACACCAATGACACTCAGAGTGTAGTCACAGTGTTTGATGAGACTGAAGCTGTACACAACATTCGCGCCTGTAAGGTCTCGATGACCCATTGGATGTGCAAGAATGCACTAAAACTGAATGGGGAGAAGATGGAACTTTTGAGTTTTGGGCCTCTGTAACAATTACCTGTAGTCCTGCGTGGAGGCTGGCAGAACTGGGAAGTTCCCCTGTACCGGAACACTCTGCCAAACATTTGGGTTTCATAATAGACAATGGACTCAATTTATAAAAGCAAGTGAATGCAGTTTCAACATCTTGGTTTTTCAACCTGAGAATGCTCTGTAAAGTGCTTTCCATGCTACCAAATACAGATGTGCAACCTAGTGGCCCAGGCTACCATTTTCTCCACTATTGCGGATGCTAAAGAACAATTGGCCCACATACAAGCTGACTTGCCCGAGTACAAAACATTTACTGTTAATCAGAAGATAAAGGGACTCAAGCGGAACCTTGAAAGGTTCTCACATGAGTGAGCTTTCCCCTACGTGGAAGACAAATGCTACCAAACCGAATCAGGTGCAGCACAGAACCAACAGAAAATGGGCCGGTTCAGTAAGAGGCATATGCCATCGAACTGGACCTTTGACAACACCAGTAGTGAGGGAGAGTCATCTGGTGAACAACCTTCCACCACGACTAATACAAGAGTCCACTTTATGTCACAACATCGTCAGGCAGAAGAGGGTAATCTCTTAAGAACTGTTTTAGGACAGGATAAGAGAGGCAACTGGCAGGGAGGCTGCAGAAGGGGCAGAGGTCGAGACAGGCAGGATCCCCTATGGCAGAACAACTCCTCAAGAGTAACTCGGAGCAGAGGGAGGAGCCCTCGATAGGACTTTCCCCTGTTTACCATCGATTGTAGTGAATTTGTCTGTTTATGTCTTATCAGAGGTCAAGAATCAGGTCCTTAATGAAGGTTTGGGGTGTGTGCCGATGCCACAACATGATCGTTTTAAATGTAGGATTGAGTTCCAAGAAACCTTGCGCAAAATCCGTCTCCATAAGTTTTTTATGGCTAAACCTAGGGATCCTATATCCCTATTTTCAACTGATCTCCATAGACCATCTGGTTTTTGTCCCCCTCGATCTGCTATGGAACCAGAAATAACAATCTTTGAGCAACGGGTCCTGGATGAGATTTCCAAAATGGAGCAATCTGCTAGGTGTAAGAACTAACTACATACCATTAATGAGGGACCCTACTTCTGATTTATAGGGGATTAATAAGATCATGGTTGGTGAAGCCAAAGACAAAAAGTAGATAACCAACAAGGAGGCTGATTTTCTGATTAACCCAACACCACAGGCGCCAGCCTTCTATATTTTGCCTAAGAGCCACATGCCCCTGCATCCTCCCCTCGGTTATCCCATCGTATCGGGGACTCAGTCACTGTTGGAACCTCTTTCCAAATTCACAGATTTTTTTCTACGAGAGACTGTGGTTAATCAACCCGCATATGTGCAGGATACTATTGATATGCAGACCTTGAGTATGACCCAGGCACACAATTTTTGGCCACTCTTGACATTGAATTGCTGTATACCAGCATTCCTCAAGATGCTACTTTGGTTGCTGCCTCTAGGGCTCTAACAGCACAGGGGTGGTTTTATGACACTCCTCCATCTTTTGTATTGAAATGTATCGAATTAGCATTAACCAGGAATTGTTTTGTATTCAAGGAACAGCTGTTCCTACAAGTGTCAGGGACTTCAATGGAAGCCACATTCGCTCCAAGTCTTGCCTGCATCTATGTCGATATGTTTGAGGAGAACTTCATCTTCCACGAAACCAACATGTACCGCTCCAAACTATGTGTAATGAAGCTGTATATAGATGATGTTTTCTCTATCTGGTCCAGCACGGAGGATACATTTGATGTCATTCTTACACTGGATAAATGGCTTGGACCTTTGTCTCCATATTACGTGGTCCATCAGTAGAAATTCAGCTGTCTTTTCAGATCTGGACATAGCAGCCACTGGGTGAAGATTGACCACGGCGGTTTATCAAAAACCCACCGATAGAAATTCTCTTTTGCATTACTCATTTTTTCACCCCGGGGCCATTAGGGATCATCTTTCTGTGGGCCAATTTTTTAGATACAGAAGAAATTGTACTGAATTTGGGCACCTTTGTGACTCAATCCAGGACACTGGCAGAACAGCTAAAACAACGGGCCTATCCAAAAAGGGCTGTGAATCAGGCTCGGAAAGGGACACTGAATACCCCTTGCACGGCCCTATTGGAGAAACATCTGAGAACTAATGGTGCATCTATACCGGTTGTCTCTACCTTTGACCCCCTCTTGACCTGAATCTGTCAAATTATACAGAAAAATTGGCATCTGCTAAATGTGGGCCCCATAAAAATGCTGCAACCTCATTTTGCGTTCCGCAGGGCCCATTATTTAAAAAATAGACTGGTCCATACTCGTCTTAAGAGTGGGAAAAGAAACATCCCTAATTTACCTTCTGGGCATTTTTTATGTGGGGGATGCAATGATTGTAGACTTACGGTAGCATCCCAGAGTGTTATTCTGAGTAACTGTCGCACATGGTTTTGAATAAGTGTAGTAACTGTAATTCGAGTTTTATTATTTACAGACTCACCTGAAGCTGTGGTTTGCAATATATTGGACTCACTACCTGTAAGGTAAAAATCAGGATACAAGAGCACATCAGCACCCTGAGGTTAGGAAACTCTCAACCCGTTTGGTGAAGTATTTTCAGGAACAGGGGCATGGCCCTCTAGATTTTGAGTGGACGGTCCTTGAAAAGATGAATCAGAGAGGTGCTGGAGCGGGGCGTGGCTTGAGCGCCGAAGCAAGATGGCGGACTTCGAGTGAGCTCCGATCGGACGCGGAAGCTCCGGGTTCCGTTGGTGCCTCAAAATCTACCAATTTTAGACGCAGATGGTGGGTTTCATGTAGGAATGCGGCGGTGAGTCCAGCGACCGCTTTTTACCAATTCTTGCATGCACGCTGAGCCTGAAGGAGGCGGCGGTGAACTTCTCCTCATGAAGTCGCGGGCGCCATTTTGAAATGAGGCGCTCGCGTTTTTGAGCTGTAAACTGCCAATACCACCACAGACCGGGAGGAGTGAAATGCCGGCTGCTAGGGGTTATTGCTAAAGGAAAAAAAAAGTGAGGAAGGCTATTGAGGTCATTATATTTATGTGACTACAAGCAGGCATAAATATAGTTGGACTTTTTTGTCTGGTCATCATTCGCCATGATTTGCGGAGCTATTGAAGTGGAGAGTGTGCCCATGGATGTCATCATCATAGGGTCTCATTAAAAAAAAAAAAAAACGTCCTCTTACATACCACAATGGTGTTTTTACTGGACATCCTGCTTATGTAAACAGAGCGCTTATGCTTACCATCTACCATCAGTGAATGTCATATTATTTCCCGCGCACACTGCCGTCGCTGTGATGGGTAGTCCCTACTGAAACGCATCTTGCCGATAAAGTCAGTGGTGCCTCTATTTGCCAACGAGTGTCTGCGTGTCTTTAAATAATGTGTGGGGAAATGATCTAAATGATGGAGCAGGATGGAGGTCTTTGAGTGAGCTTTGATCGAACGCAGAAGTCCTAAGACCTGTTCGTGCCTCAAATAATACCAATTTTGAGCACAAGTAGTGGTCTTGACAAAGGGAAGTTGTGTGCCTGCATACTCTTGTGCCGTGACTGGGATAATGTTCCATCTCTATAATCTGTGGCAGATATGTATATTGTGACAGAGGAAGAATTCTCTATATAATTTATCTTGCACGGCCACCTTCTTTGTCTTTTTGGACTGGGGTCTATGGGGCGCATTCGTCCACTGTTAATTACTACAACTCGTTCCATTCCAAGAACCACAATGGCGACTGATCAACACTCCTTGTCTCGATCATCTTCTTCAGGTGCCAAACCAAAGAGGCATAAAAATGACCCACCCTCTCCTATTCATATCTCACAAAACCCTGTTCTGGACTCCATCTTAGAGGAGGTTCGTGGTCTACAGCCTTTCATGGTAGCTACTAACGAAAAGTTAAAGCAAATTGAGGACCGCGGGATAATTATGGAAGGCAAAGTACTGGAACTTGAACAACGTGTTGGTGATCTTCAAGATATTTCTACTAGAATTCCTTTATTAGAACAAGAAATACAAAAACTCAAACTTCACACCGAAGACTTGGAAAATCGCAATCGTAGGAACAATCTCCGCCTGTATGGCCTACCAGAAAATATTGAAGGTTCAGACATGTTATCCTTTCTCAAAAAATTTCTTCCGGAACTCTTAGAACTTCAATCTTCAACTCCTCTAAACATACAAAGGGCACATCGCTTGGGTCGTCTTCAACAGAACTCTAACAAACCACGGGCATCATCATGCTCTTTTTAGAATTCACTGAATTGATGGATGTCCTGAAAGCTGTTAAAATTAAACGACGCCTCACATGGTCAGGCCATAATATCTTCATTTCTCAAGATGTCTCCACTGCAACAAACGCGCGCCGTAAAGAATTCCTGGCTCTTCGCCCCCAGATGAGACAATTGAACATTCAATATGGCATTTTGCATCCTTGCTTGTGCAAAGTCACGTATGAAGGGAGATCACGGTCATTTGATGAGCCTGCTAAACTGAGTCTCTTTCTTAATAGTATCTCTACTAGAAATATGGAAAACTAATGTGTCACTTTTTTCTTCAGTCACTAGTTAACTTGCTTTATAGATCCATATGTGTAGCTCTGTATTTCTCCTTGTTTATTTTTCTTTATAATATCATTCCTTTTTTACTCTTTATCTTTCAGTAATGTTACCCACTAGTCAGTATTGAGGTTTACCATTTTTTATTCTTCTCTTCTTTCTTCGTTAACTTGTTCCGCTGTTCTTGCTGTTGTCGCCAATATGCTCCCCGCATTTTGGTTCCTTGCTTCTCTGCAGATCTGGGTTCTCTCCCTTGATCTGTTTACTTTCTTTCTTCTCTGCTCTTCTCTTCCTTCTCTTCTTTATTCAATTTGTTTTTCCCTACTCCTTCCTTATTGTTTTCAATGGTGCTGTTTCTATATTTAAATTTTGTCTATATGATCGTTTATTGTACATTTTGGTCTCTGTCTTTATCTAATGAATGGTGTTTTTTTACTTTCAGTTGTCCTCCTGAAGTGTATCATATTCATTTATGTCTTACTCCTCCCTCCTTCCAATATGTGTAATGTTGTCACGTGGAATGTTCGTGGTCTTGGTAATCCCGTCAAAAGACAAAAGGTACTTTCTCATTTGTCTAAATTAAGCTCTCATATTGCATTTATTCAAGAAACGCATTGCAATGATGTCGAATCACTTAAATTAAAAAGACAATGGGTGGGTCAAATTGTTTATTCTCCAGCTTCTAATCGGAAGGGAGGTGTGGCTATCTTATTTCACAAGTCTATTCATGCACAAATTTTATCTACACAATGTGACAGTGATGGACGCTGGGTAATGGCTAAGGTTGCTATACAGAATAAAGTTCTTGTCCTATTGAATATTTATGGTCCTGTCAAACCTGACCCAGATTTTTGGAAAAATATTAAAATATTACTATCTTCCATTGACAGTCCAAATATTATTGTTGGGGGAGACTTCAATCAATGGCTCGACCCATATTCGGACAGGCAATCCAAATGCAAATTTAACCCTGATAAAACCCATAAATCATTTCAATCTGCCATTGCCTCTCGTTCATTATATGATGTGTGGAAGATATGTAACCCTGATTCCCTTGAATTTACTTTTTTTTCGAATGTTCACCATACTCGATCTAGAATTGATTATATTTTAGTCAGTAAACCCCTACTCCCATCCTTTCAATCCTCTAAGATTGGTTCTATTTTTATCTCCGATCACGCTCCTGTCTCCTCTTCCCTAGATCTCTCCCTGGGATCCCCGAAATTTGGGCGTTGGAAACGTAATAATTTTTTGCTATCTGACAACATTTTTGTAACTGAAGCCACCACCTTCATTAATGAATTTTTTACTTTCAATAATCCCTTACACACTTCCATTACTAATAACTGGGATGCTTTTAAAGCTTCTTTCCGTGCTTTTGTTGTCTCCTACTCGGCAAGAAAGAAGAAAGCAGCTAAAGCCAAATATGACGTATTATTACAGCAACTTAAATTATTAGAACATAATTACTTTACTTCGTCTGAATCCCCATCTGCTCTCCATGAATTGATCAGGGCCAAATCTGCTCTTGTTAAAATTGCCACGAATGATGCATGCAATGTTCTTCTTAAAATTAAATCTAAATACCATGGTGGTCAAAATAAAGCTGGCAAGATGCTGGCCAATTATTTAAAAATTAAATCTGAACGTAAAAATATAGGCCCTATCCTTAATGAAGCTACTAATAATCTAGTGTCGTCGGATGAAGACATGGCTTCTGTATTTCATGATTATTACCAATCATTATACTCTGATGATACAAACCCCTCTGATCAGAACCTTCATACCTTTTTTTCTGGTCTTCCTGGCCCCCTTCGCTTCCTGATAAATTTGAAGTATTAGAAAATCCGGTTACTTCACAGGAGATAGTGGAGGCTATTAAATCCTTAAAGAAAGCTAAAGCACCGGGGCCGGATGGCCTCTCTGTTGAATTTTTTTCTACCTTCTCATCTATTTTTGTGCCCAAACTTTTGGACCTTTTTAACTCATTTATTGTTGACACCAAAGCCTCTGGCTCATTTATGGAGGCCTTAATCGTCCTCATTCCCAAACCCGATAAGGATCATTCCCTTTGCAAAAATTATCGTCCCATCTCCCTAATTAACTATGACTGCAAGATTTTCGCCAAAATTCTCGCCACTCGACTTGAGAACATTGTCCCATTATTGGTTAAAACAGATCAGGTTGGCTTTGTCAAGGGCAGATTGGCTTCGGATAACGCTCGCATGTTTGCTAATGTTATCTCCTTTGGTAAAAAATATAAAACTCCATTAGCAGCTTTATCTTTGGATGCTGAGAAGGCCTTCGACCGCATAAATTGGCAATATATGTATAGTACACTAAAGTGGTTTGGTTTTGGGTCAAATTTTATTTCCTATGTCAAATTGTTATATTCTGTCCCCCGAGCTAGTATTTTTGTTAACAATCATTTCTCTAAGTCTTTTGTGTTATCTAGAGGCACACGCCAAGGATGTCCTTTATCCCCATTGTTATTTGTACTGTGTCTTGAACCTTTCCTGGAACGGATTCGAATTAATCCAGATATTTCTGGATTTTCACACAATTCCATAGAAACCAAATTGTCAGCATATGCTGATGATATCCTAGTATACATGTCTGATCCTAACTCCTCCCTCCCCTATTTTTGGATGAAGTTCGATTATATTCCAGTATTTCTGGTTATAAGTTGAACTTTTCTAAAACGGAAGTTTTACCCTAAACTCTACCTGTTATCAATATATGTTTAACAATACTAAATTTACTTGGTGTCCCGCAAAGATTAAGTATCTAGGTATATGGTTTTCATCTACACTATCTAAAACAATTAATTATACGTTTAATGCCTTGATTACCAAAATACAATTGCTTCTTCTTTCCTGGTCCCCCTTTTTTTGTCCTGGTGGGGTAGATTGGACACTATCAAAATGATGATTGTACCTCATATCCTATTTACATTGTCCATGTTACCTTTTCGAATTCCTGCTTCATATTTTTCACAGATTGACTCTATTTGTACAAAATTTTTGTGGAACAATAAACATCCCCGCATTGCTCTTCGGAAACTTAAGCGTCCTAAGATGGAGGGGGGTGTTCGTTTCCCAGACTTTAAATCATATCATTCTGCATTTTTAATTCGTCAAAGTTTTGCTTTAAGTTATGATTTTGTTGATATCCCTATCCCTCGTTGGATTATTTTCGAACGTTCCCTTCTAAAAGAGTTTTCTTTTGGGATATAATTTATATGTCTAATTGCTCCTTCATAACAGACAACCCTATTTTAAAATATTCCCGACAATTATTATATAATACCCTCTCTGATGGTTTAGACCCATATTGGTGTTTTCTGTCCTCCACCATTTGGTATAACAAATTTATTAAATATAAATCATTTTACTACAAACATTGAAAGGAGAAGGGAATTATCTTTATCCATCAATTTATTCAACATGATTCTATTCTCCCCTTCCAGGAACTACAATCCCAATATAACTTACCTGACTCTTTTCTTGATAATTATCATTTAATAGCAACTGCCCTGCAGTCTTTTTATCCTCCAACAATTACCCTTTAGCTCCTACATTGCCTACATCCCCTCGCCTTTACATAACATCCCTCATGACCATACGCCTAAGGCTGCTTTTATTTATAAGCTGTTGTTATCTCATATTTCTGAGAGACCTAAATCCCCGGTTGAATTACTTTGGGAATCAGACTTATCTTTATCATTACCTATTCCCTTCTGGGACAAATTATGGCTAAAGCTCTTTAAAACCTCTGTTGCAGCTCGTATAACCCAATCCCTGTACTTCATTTATAGTAGAGTTGTTATTACCCCTGTTCACATAGCTAAGTTTTCCCCTACTTCCTCTTCAATGTGTTGGTCTTGTTCTGTAAATACGGGGACTTTACTTCACCAACTCTATGAATGTTCAAATGTTTTTAGATTTTGGCAATCTATTTGGTCTAAATGTATGAGAATATTCCAATGTAATATTCCGTTAACAATGCAAAATGTTTTCCTAGGTTCCTCCTCACCTGCTTTTGATGTATATAATAATATTACTTTGTTGTTTGATTTATTTATCGCTTTAGCATTTAAAGTGATTTTGTCCTGTTGGAAAGACAATTCTAAAATATCTTTATTAACTTGGTGGAACTTTGTTTGCGATGAACATAGAATTACTACTGTTTCCTCTCTTACCTTGTCTCAGAAAATTAAATCTGATCTACTTTGGCTACCCTTTACTTCTTATCTCTCTGCACATGCACCTACACCTTAATCTCTAATTCTTTTCTAATCTCTAAAATTCTTTATTCCCCTTCTCTTTCTTTTCTTTTCTCTCTTCTCTTCTTTATCTTTCTTTCTTCACTCTTCTTCTTTCTTGTTTCCTCTATCACTCATACCTTTCTCTTACAATTTTTCATTGTAATTTATTTATAATGTGTTTATTGGATTATTATATGTTCTCTTTTTCTGAAAACTTAATAAAAATTATTGAACAAAAAAAAAAAAGAGAGGTGCTGGAGCAGAAGAGGCATTAATCAGAAAAGAGGCGCTCTGGATTTTTCTGAACAGACAAAGTGGGTCTAGAATGAATTGGTTCGGGGCTAATTCTTTATTGAGGTCATGTTTGATCTCTTTGATGTAGCAGACCTTGAACCACCCCATGACGCTGAGCATGTTTGGTCCCTCCTGTGATGATGCATGTGTCAACTTTATGTCATTCTGCTATAGAGACGACAGTTCTCTCTGAATATTTGGCCATATATATTGTGGGTTCTGTACAAAAATTGGGAGTACTGTATAAATATAAGAAAGGAATGTGCTTAGCAGCCCTTTTTAAGATGGCGCCTGGTCATTGATTTGATTCAAGCCTAATTGCCCCCTTGTGATTTTTCTTTGCTAGACGATTTTTCCTTGCCAACCGTTTTTGGCTTGTTTCCCCAATTTTCAAATATTTGTGACTGTGGTGCTATTTTGAAAATTCTCCACCACATGACCAAATTTTGGTTTGGTGGATAAATTTGGCCATATTAGTGTTTTGTCAGAAGTTGGCGCCTGTGTTCCACCCAATATGGTGCCCTTTGTGTTTGACGGTCTAGTGGACGTGGTCTAATGACATGCTACATTGGATAACCCCTCTTTACAGTGCATTGTGGTGCCGGTGCTGGTCTTGTGATTATGAATGCGGTCTGCCAGCACCAGAGGTGAGTTTAATACTTTGTTTGAAGGGGAGGTTTAGCTCCCGCTACCCGGTCTGTGAACATGAGAACAGGGGCCTGCGTTCGATGCAGTGACTGATGGTGTGAGTGTAGTGTTCGGGGCATATTACATTGCAGTATACCTGAATGCAGAGTTGGTTTGGTGATATGTTTTTTAATGGGGACGTCGTTTTCCCGCTATGTGGCCTGTATGTTTAAAAACAAACAACGGGGGCCGGTCATGGTTACTATGAATACTTGTGCTAATGTGATGGTTGGGGCTTATTGCATTATCCCTAGACATGGAGGAGATTTGAGTAGTTCACACCCTGATATGTAATCTCAAGCAACAATGTGCTGAGATATATATATATATATATATATATATATATATATATATATTCACTGAAAAAACCATAGGTTTTAGGGACAGTTATAGTTAGTTGGACATTTCACTCGTACAAAACCCGTGAAATTCCCCCGTTATAGTTAGTTCAGCTAACTATAACTCGCGCCCCGCAATGCACTGCTGATGACGTCACATATTACATCACTCATGACATGGTCAGTGACATCACTGATGACATCACTGATGACATCTCAAATAACATCACTGATGACATCATCCAGTGACTGTGTGTTTCTGTAAAGTTTAAATATGTTTAATATATATAGGGAAAGGCGTATTGAAGAATGAGTGGGTGTATAAGTGTCTGAATGGTTGATTTAGTAGGTGCGTGACTGACTCTATAATTGAGTGATTAAACATATCTTTCTGAATGCATGGGTTAGTGAGTAAACTGTGTGAATGTCTGTATCCGTGTGTCTGTTGGTGTGTAAGCGGCTGCATGGGTTTGTGAATAGCTACATGAGTGTCTATATGGGTTATTGATTTGTTGTCTGAGTATCTGTATGGGTGCCTGAGTGTTTGTGTGGGTGGAGTGTGTGTGACTCTGAGCATAGATGTGTGAGTGGGTGATTCACTGGGTGCATGCTTTCAAGAGTGCATCTGTGATGGACTGTATGAGTGTGTGTATGGGTGTGTTAGTGAGTGAATGTATATCTCAGTGGTACATGTGTGAGTAACTACATATGTGAAAAGTAGTATATATGTGTGTTGGAGAACATAATTGGCTACAAATGAGAGTGTGTTATTGTGAGAGTGGCTGTATGGATGAGTGTGTGCTTGTATCATTGATTGTATAAGAGCGTAAGAATGTGCTAGTATTTGTATGAGTAATTGAGCTGGTGTGTGTATAACTGTATATCTGAGTAAATGGGAGTGTGATTAATTATTTGCATGACTGACTAGGTGTGTGAGTACCTCTATGGATGAGTGGCGGTGTGTGAGTGTCTATATAGGTGTATGAGTGCATACGATAGTCCTGTACTGAGTGACCGTAAGTATGAGTGACTGTACGGGTGAGTGACTGGATGTGTGAGTAGACCTAAGAATCAGTGAGTGGGTATGTAGTTATTGGTGTTGGAGTGTCTATGGTTTTGAGAATGGTAGTGTGTAATTTAGAGTGGGTGTATCAAAAGTTATATTAGTGTGTGAGAAGATGCATGAAATTTTTAAATGGATGATGTCATCAGTGATGTTATTTGAGATGTCATCAGTGATGTCATCAGTGATGTCACTGACCATGTCATGAGTGATGTAATATGTGACGTCATCAGCAGTGCATTGCGGGGGCGCGAGTTATAGTTAGCTGAACTAACTATAACGGGGGAATTTCACGGGTTTTGTACGAGTGAAATGTCCAACTAACTATAACTGTCCCTAAAACCTATGGTTTTTTCAGTGAATTTCAAAGGTTTTTTAAATGCTAATTTCTAACTATAACGTGTCTGAAACCTATGGTTTTTTCAGTGAATTTCAAAGGTTTTTTAAATGCTAATTTCTAACTATAACGTGCCTGAAACCTATGGTTTTTAAGTGAATTTCAAAGGTTTTTTAAATGCTAGTTTGTAACTATGCCTACAGAGGTAGGACATATGAAGAAAGAAGAAAAAACGCACAGAAAGAAGCAAAAGAAATGCAGAAAGAAGCAACAGAAGTCCACAAAGATGAAGAAAAGTGCAGGAAGAAGCAAAAGATGTGCAGAAAGAACCAACAGAGGAGCAGAAAGAGGCCTTGTTCCAAAATCATCCTGTGCCCACAACTTTTTCCGACGTGTACTGGTGGTAACTGACTCTGACTAACCAGAGCCAGTGCTATGCTAAAACACACTTAGAATACAGTTAAAACACCTACATACACTAGGGAACACTATGCGTTGGGGTACCCCTGTGATTAGCATGACCTCCTCTGTAAGTCCCTAGTACATAATAGGGCAGGGGATTAAAACTACCTCTTAAAACGCGCTACAGGGTGCGTTTGCACAGTGGTGAAGGGAGGGGGGGCCTGAGGTGACATGTGTGCAAACGCGCCCCGTGGCACGTTTTAAGTTGCGGGATTAAGTCCCCTTGAATCCTGAGTGTCCCTGGGGCCCAACTAGCCCCCAGGTACCTACAGTTAGGACCACAGAGCTGAGTTGCAGAGAGGCGTTCCGAGGCCACGCACCTTTTTCACCTCTCTGCAACGCAACTCTGTTGTGCTTTCTGAAGGTACCTGGTGGGCTAGTTGGACTCCAGGGACCCTCAGGATTGAAGGGGACTTAATCTCCCAACTTAAAACACGCCACGGGGCCTGTTTGCACACATGTCACCTCAAGCCCCGCCCTCCCTTCACCACTGTGCAAACGCGCCCCGTGGCGCGTTTTAAGTTGGGGGATTAAGTCCCCTTGAATCATGAGGGTCCCTGGGGTCCAACTAGCCCACCCTGTACCTCCAAAATGCGCCAGGGAGCTGCGTTGCAGAGAGGTGTTCAGAGGCCACGCCCCTTTTTACAAAATATTTGGAGGGGGGCTGCGTGGCCCCCCTCCTCAGGCCTTTTAAAGCCCCGGGGACCCCATCCCCCGGGGCCGGCCTTTACGTTTTTTTTATTTATTTATTTTATTTTATTTTTGGGGAGGGGGGCTGCGTGGCCCCCCTCCCGGGCCACTAATGGCCCCGGGGACCCCATCCCCCGGGGCCTGGCCACTCGTTGGGGACCGTGGGAAGGTCCCCAATCCCCGCACGGTCCCGCCGGCTCCCCGCGTCCTGCGGGATCCGGCATTGCTTTTCCATAAGGGGAGCTGCTGACATGCAGCTCCCCTTATGGAAAAGCAATCTGCTTTGCTTCATTGAAGCGAGAGCAGGTTTCCCTGCTCTCGCTTCAATGAAGCAAGCAGTTTGCAATCACAGGACGGGAGCCGCGAGGCTCCCATCCTGTGATTGCAAACAGCAGTGTCCCGGGGTAGGCACCCCGGGACACTGCAGGAGCCGGCCCTGGTGGGTGGAGGTCCCCAGAACCACCACAGGCTCCAGGAGGGGGGCCGCGCGGCCCCCCTCCCAACATCTACCAAGCCCCGGGGAGGTGGTGGTCCCCGGGGCTTCGGGGGTCCGAAACGGAACCCCACATTTCTTTCATTAGTGCCCCGGGGAGGTGGCGGTCCCCGGGGCGTGTGGGGGGGCTGGAGCCCCCCACACAGGTGATTTTTTTATTAAAAAAAATAAGCCCCAGGGGGTGGCGGTCCCCGGGGCTTGGGGGGCCTTAGAGGCCCCCCCCAAAATATAAACCCACCCCCGCATGCCCCCGGGACTTGGCCCACCCGGGGGCAAAATACCCTCGAAGCGCGGGAGACCGCGCTTCGATTTTTTTTTAATCACGGCGGAATCCGCGCACCCTACGCGCATCCCGCCGAATTTTTTTTTTTTTAAATGCTTTTTTCTGCCCAGGGGGTCCTTGTGGGACCCCTGAGCAGACCTAGGGGTCAGGGTGTTTCTACCCTGCCCCCTTTTTGCGTTTTGCGACTTGTTTCTGTGCCTCGGTTCTACCGAGGCACTAAAATGGCTGCCAACACTTCCTGATTTGGAGTGTTGACAGCCACTTGACAACCAATTAGCATGCAGCTCGTGATCGGGAGGGTGCGCGGACCCTACGCGGCCATAGATATATATGTGATTTTACTTTTGATTTTCTCAGGAACTACTGAATGGATTTACACCATTTAAGCAAAAGGCACGACTCTGAACCAAGGGCTACCTTTTTGCCAACTTTGGTGTAATTCCGTTCAGCAGTTCGGGCTGTAGCTGCGATGAAAGGTTCCTATGGAAAATTGCATGGGGAAAACACGTTTTGGGACCCCCCTTTTTTCTCGGCCCCCGCTTGCCGAATCACCCCGAAACTTTCAGGATAGGAGCGGACCGGAGCGGGCCAAACGTTTTGAAAATTTCGCGAAGATTCGTCAACCGGCGCCAAAGTTATTTCAAATAGAATGTTGTGGATTTCCTATGGAAAATAGGTCCTAACTATAACTATCTACTGGCGACCGCCAGTAGATAATATATATATATATTAAAAACGGTGCAGAACATAATCCACTGCACAAATGTACCACATGTTTCTAACCACATTGACTATGTCTCCTCCTTTCAGGCGACCACAACCTTTGCTCAGAAAACTTTTCCTATGGCCCACTGGTAGGCGTTCACCTGGGGGTCATTTGGTAAATATTACATTTCAATGCTACATAGGCTAAGATTGGGGCGTGAGGTGTTTTTAGACCCACTTTATGTGATGTGTATATGTTTCACTAATTGTTGTTAGTCCACCTCTTTTAATGCAGGTCTGGTGCACAATTGGGTGAATACTGGTCTTCATGTGCTGATGAATTTGCCAGTAAGATTTTGTGTGCCAATGAAACATGGCGGCCGTTCACAACAAAATGGTCTAAACATGCAATTTTAGTTTTCATCATGAGCATAGGCATAGAATAAAGATGTGTGCAATATGCCATATTTGACTCATTTATAGTATATTTTTGTAAGGAAGACAACATTGTTATTTCTTCCTTAACCAGGACCGAGAGGAGGTGGATGTGTTTTTTGGTTTAAAGAGAAATAATACACAGTAAGCACCACTATCCAGACATGGTGTCGGTTCCTCCTGTCAATATAGGAAAGTGGCCAATGATAATAAAATGAGCAAGTTGGTGAACAATCAACCAGCTCATGGTGGTCGCTTACGTGAGGCACTTCCTATATATTACATATTTTTATGAATTTTTTGTTTGGCCTTTGACACCTGGGCACAGTGTCTGACTCTGAATTGCTTCCGTGGCTTGACCTCCTCCAATAAAGGCTTTGGATTGAGGGTGGTGCCCTAGAGAGATATATATATTTGGTTGAATATATTTTGTGTGACAAATATCAAGGGCTGTGTTGTTGATTTGATTTACCATTCTCTCTCGCCTGGCTACTGCAACAAACTATATTATGGCCTTCCATCCAAAACCATAACCCATTTGCAAAGAGTCCCTGAATTGAGCAGCTAGAATCCTGAACGGATTGAACGTTATGATTTTATCTCCCAGGCACGGGAGGCCAGTGACAATCAGACTGGGTTCAAGATTGCGAGCATGGCACACAGAGCCTTCTATAAGCAAGGCCTGGAGGACTTTCTTTCTAAGCACCAAAGATACACCCCCACATGGACCTTTGAGATCGGCCATGTTCTATCACTCAAATCACCTACGAGTGTACGGGTGGGAGGTCTTTCTCCTTTCTAGCGGCTAAGCTTTGGAACAGCATTACTTATACTTGCATGCAGAACCCAGCCATTTGAAGTTCCACAAGAGCTTAAAAACCTGGCTATTCAAATAGGTTTACTGTGCTTAACTAGTGCCAGGATTTCATTTTCAGGCTATCCGTCTCGCTTTATACCTAAATCTCATCATCAGTGCTTGAAATGGACTTTTGGAAGTGCAGTTACTCACCAAGGTGGAGTACTGGTTTGTTGCTGAGGCTTGAAGCATCAGCTGGAATGAACGAAACCTCAGTGTTTTGGGGAAAAGAGATGTTCTGGAGAGGTTTTGGGGTTAGTCAGGTGAGGTGAGCAGTGGGACTGCTCCCACAAATGTATTTTGCGAGGTAGAGCCAAGTGCTGTATTTTGACTTCCAGGTGCAGCATGGGAACATGCCCTCTTTGGAGAAGCCGAAATCTGCATGTAATGGGAGTGTAACTGGTAGGTTGACACTTGTGAAGCTGACTACGATTGCACAGATTCTTTTAGCAAAGCTGGTATATCAAATTTTGATCTGCTATTATTTCCTGACTGATCTTACCGTTATTAATCTACCACTTGAATTTTAATTGCTGATTTGTACCTGTAGCGCCGCCGTGTAGTCGCGCTGTTTAAACTGACCTGCGGTGCCCGTATGTAAGAGCGGGCCCGCTTCTACTAGGTCAGCGTTCTAGATCTCGGGACACGTGGGCCATAAAAGAGCATGCTGTTGCGACCGTGCAGCGTACGCGTGCAGTTGGCGCGCAGCCGGCGTGCCGAAGATGCGCCAAAGGCAAGCCTGTCTGCGCCAGTCAGCGCCTGGAACGCGCCATGTGCCAGGACCCCTGGTCGTTTTTCCCCCCATGTTTACACAAGAGATCAGCTACTTGCCCAGGACAAAGGTAAGGGCTGGTACTCCCCAATGTGGGATGGGAAGAAGGGTAAGGACCCCTATCACTGTAAAGGATGTGGATTCTCAGTGCCATGTAGGGACTCAGCAGCGAATCTCTTATAGGGGTCATGATCCTGGACCTATGATAGGAGCCACTAACCTTTCAGATAGTGCTGCTGGAGCCTCTCGTACACTAGAACACCCTCATGATCCCTGTCTGAGGGTAAAAAACAATGAGGAGGGTGGGCAAAGGCTGCTTGCATGTTTGCTGTTGAACACCAGATCCCTGATCAAGCACAGATTTGAGTTCGAGCACCTGATGTAGACTTCCAACCCTGACTTGGTTTTCCTGACTGAAACCTGGGCCAAGGAAACGTCTGAGCCCGACTGGAATTAGGCACTGCCAGTAGGATATAAACTGTTTAGTATGGATAGGGAAAGCAATAGGGGAGGTGGCATTGCCATCATCTATCGCTCGTGCTTTAAGGCCACCTGCTACCCTATCCAGCTGGTGGGCGCAGAAGCTATGATGTTTAAC
The DNA here is from genome assembly GCA_963921515.1 of Calotriton arnoldi. NCBI lineage: Eukaryota > Metazoa > Chordata > Amphibia > Caudata > Salamandridae > Calotriton > Calotriton arnoldi. The sequence continues at coordinate 1,128,092 of CAWUFW010004672.1, forward strand.
ATTAAAATTGATAACACCCTGACTTTTCCAAGTCTGCTCCTCTACCGGCCACCGGGGCCTCGAGCCCCTTTCATATCATTACTGCATACTTTCATGGAATCCTGTTTAGAGTTCCAGAACTTCACAATTCTCGGTGATTTTAATTTTCACCTGGAGTGTGGGAACAGTGGAGACACGTTCACCCTGTTAGACAATATGGAGGGTTTTGGGTTGACCCAGATAGTCACTGGACCCACTCACGATGCCGGTCACACACTAGATGCCATATTTACGAATAACCCCCATATTAGTTTGGACAAAATTCTGCCACTAACATGGACAGATCAAAAGGCGGTGTTCTTCACACTCCTCTGTCCGGAAAGGAAAATGATGTCCCATTGCAGAAAAACAGCGGTTATGACTCGACTTTGGCATAAAATCAATAAAGTTAACCTGGAGGAAGCACTTGGTATAGGTCTTCCTAGCTTAGCTCTAAATAATAATAAGGCTGCTGACAATTTCCATAATTTTGGATCAGAACAGCAGTAAACCTTCTGGCCCCAGAAACAACCAGTAAACAACGAAGAGTTCAACCTTCGGCACCAGGGTACAGTTTAGAACTCAAAACCATTAAATGCAAGTGTAGGCGCCTAGAGCGCGTCTGGAGAGCTGACTATAGCGAGCAGGGTAAATTGGACTATAAGTTAGCCATAGCAGAATACAAAGAAGCAATCATTGGTGCCAAAACTTTTTTATTTTACCACCAAAATAGAGGCAGCTAAAAGCTTTGAGAGAACTATTTAAAACCATTACCACTCTCTCTAAACTGCAGCGGGCAAATCAATTTGCCCCAGATCAAGTCTTCTGTAATAAGATGGCTACCGTCTTTCAGGATAAAGTCCAAATGATCTATAATGAGCTTGCAGTAATCACCCCTAATACAGATAGCAGGACGATAACTGAGGGTGTCATCCTGGATAACCCCTCCTCTTGCCGGCTGTTAGATTTCTCGCCGCTAACCCAAGAGACGGTAAGCAAACTGTTAAAAGTTATGAAATCTGGCTCCCTGGCACACCCCTGCCCCTCCCCCCCCCATTCTTCATCTGGCCTCTGACAGGGTAAGCAGCTATCTGACCCCTCTCCTAAATAATGTCTGTCTGGCAGGCTCCTCCCCTCCTCATGGAAGAAAGCATCTATTAGACCCATTTTGAAGAAATCCTCATTAGACCCCACTGAAGTAAAAAATTACCGACCCATATCCTGTCTACCGCTGGCTGAAAATATTCTAGAAAAATCCATCAATCAGGAGCTAACTGGTTACCTAGAATCCAATGATCTCCTTGATTCCGCCCAACATGGGTTCAGACCGCGTCACTCAACTGAGTCAGCTCTAGCCTTGGCCACCGAGGAGATTCGTAAACAAGTGGATAGTGGGGGAGAGCCATCCTCATTCTATTTCAACTTTCAGCAGCATTTGATACTGTTAACCATTAAGTATTAATATAGAGGCTGAAGGAAATAGGAATAAAAGGGATGGCCCTAACCCTACTCACTTCATTTCTGACTAACAGGGAACAGAGGTTGTGCTGGGGTAACCTGACATCTGAGCCTTTTTCCCTCCCATGTGGAGTCCCGCAAGGATCAGCCTTATCACCGACCCTGTTCAACATCTATGTGACTCTGCTGGCTAGACTTATCAAACCACACGGTTTCGCTTTGATCTCGTATGCGGACGATACACAGATAGTGACATCTATAACTTCAAATGTAGAAACAGTGGCGGAAAGGTTTCACAACTGTATGAAACACATCATTGAGTGGATGCATTTGAATTTTCTTAAACTGAATACCGAAAAAACAGAGGTTGTGGAATTTGGAAATGGTCCATCAATTTGGAATCAGTGATGGTGGCCAGCTGAGGCTGGGCAGTGCCCTGAATCCACCGGGAAAACAAGAAACCTAGGAATTCTGTTTGATAATCAGTTGAACTTTGCAGGCCAGTGCAATCTCCTGACCTCCTGTTATAATCTACTTGTTGGTTATTGCATCCTCCCTATTGTTGTTCTCTGCCTTGCTGCTCAGCCAATGGTGATGTCATTGGAATGTTCAGAGTGTTTGTGCTTCAGGAAGAATCAGTTGGAGTGGATGGGCTGAGCAGCAAGGAGGCTGCTCCTGGTGGGGCATTGTTGGACTTGGCCCTTTTTTGCAGGGTCATCCCGGAACTTTTTGCCTTCCTCCTGTACTCTTTCTGACCTGTTTTTGTTGGTTTTATGACTCTGGGCACTTTACCACTGCTGATCAGTGCTAAAGTGCATATGCTCTCTGTTATAAATTGATGTATGGATTAGTGACTCCATGATTGGCTTATTTGATTTACTGTCAGACCCTAGTACAGTGCACCGCGTGTGCTCAGGGCCTGTAAATCAAATGCTGCTGGTGGGCTTGCAGCACTGGTTGTGCCACCCACCGGAGCAGCTTGGAAAGCGTGTCTCAGGCCTGCCATTGCAGAGCCTGTGTGCAGTCTGGTACTGCCATGTCGACTTGGTAAGTGCACCCACTTACCAGTCCCCAAACCTTCCCTTTTCTGCATGTTAGTCACCCCTAAAGTAGGCCTTCGGGCAGGGTGCATTGTATGTAAGAGGTAGGACATGCCCTGAGGTGTGTGGCATGTCCTGATAGTGAATTACAGCCAATTTCGTTTTTCACTATTGCAAGGCTACCTGTCCCCATAGGCCAGAATGGGCAGTTTGATTATAACATCTTATAATTCTAACTGACCCAGGGAACATGGTAGAAAAACGAATTTAGTATGCCTGAACTCAGAATGATAAAATACATCTTTTAGTGAAGTTGGTTTTAACATTCTGTGTTTGAAAATACCACCTTTAGAAAGTAGGTATTTTCTTCCCTAACCATCCAGCCTGCCTCTGCTAGCTTGTGTATTGTATGTCTGGGTTTGTGAGTGACAGGGGCTGGGGGGCTCCAGGAGACAGGGTGAGTCAGCACAGGGCTGAATAGACCTATCTGCATGTAGAGTGGTGGGAGGAGTAGCACCTGGGCCTGAATAGGGCTGTGCCTGCCTTCTACAATGCTGGCTCCACCTCCTGTGGTGCGCGTCTGATGTCCCTGGCCCACATTGACAAAGGAAGAAGGTGTGCACTGGCAGAATGCACCCAGAACTGGTTTGGACTAGGTACAGGACCCTCTGCCTTCAGAGGACAAAGGATTTGCTAGTATAAATATTGGGACCCAGACCCCAAGATTTTAGATCACTTCTGGGAATCAAGACAAACCTTTGCTGAGGAGAAGAACCAGGAAGCTGAAGGAGGAGACTACCCCTATGCTGCATGTTGTTGGGGTTGGCCTGCAGTGGTTACTTTATTGCCAAAGAAAGGAGAAAAGGACTGAGTGTGCTTTCATCATCTTGAAGAAGATCTCCAAGGGCTGGAACATTGAGCTTGCCTCCTGCCTGAAGTCTCAGGGAAACAAGACTTCACCCCCAGCTTCCCTCCTGAATTCCCTTCTTGGGAATTGAAGTGCCTACTGCTGTTGGGCCTTCTGAGAGACTGTGTGTCGCTGGGAGCTGGAAGCGCGACGCACCGAAGAGGAAGCGTGTCGCCGCCGCAGCAGTTGTCATCGCATCGCGGAGTAAGCGTGCTGCCGCTGCCGCTGTAGCCATCGCATCACCGAAGCGCCTCGCATCACCGGAGAAGCGTGCTGCCGCCACAGAGGACGCCGGCGCATCACCGGAGAAGCGTGTCGCAGGGCCTGTCGTGGCTCAGAAGATCGCCGAGTCGCCGCACGGCCGTCGGGCGTGCACGCATCCCGTCTACGTTGTCGCACCGTAAGCAAGACGCCATTTTCTCGCATCGCACCGGATCATCATCGCATCGGAACCGGGCTGCAGTAAGAAACCGACGCATCCTCCTTTCTGCGTGTAAGGAATTGAAGCATCACCTTCCCTGCGACCCTTTTGTTTGTTTTGCGTTACGCATCCAAAGGTACATTGAGAGTAAAGTGTCGCATTTATCATCTTTATTGAACTGAGCTATTTTCTACCATTTGACAGTCATATTTTCGTATTGTATTGTGGATTTTTGTTGTTTGGGTCTTGTGTTAAGTCTATATAAAAATACCTATTTTTATACTACAACCTGTGTGGTGTCCATCTGTAGTGTTGTCACTGGGTTACTGTATGTGTTCACAAATGCTTTACACACTGCCTCTGAGATAAGCCTGCCTGCTCATGCCAAGCTACCAAGGGGGTGAGCAGGGGTTATTTTAGTAGTGTATCCCCCTTACCCTGACTAGAAGCAAGGGTCCCTATTTGGATAAAGGTACCTACCTCTGCCAACTAGAGACCCCCAGTTCTAACAGGCATATTATGGAACTTACCATAATGTAATACTGGCGACGAGCGGAAAAGACCCAAGCGTGAAGGAAAGTTTAATACAAGGCCACAAAAGATTTGAAGTGTCACTAGAAACAAAGAAGAATTTAAGAAGAAGACATGAGGATAAAGAAATTGAAGACTTGAGATGTGAACCTGTATGGAGGAATTGTACCTGGCAGCCCCACCAGTGTCTATTAGAACAGACAGCCTACAGCCAGCGCAGTGTACAGCACAAGCAGTAAGCTGTTTTTATCCTCAAGACTTAAAAGAACCTGTGTATCTGGAAGCACCCGGCTCCTGTGGTCTTGGCCATAAATGGACTAGTGTTAGTGAAGAAATGGTCGGTGTGTGTCCAGAAAAGAGGCAATAGCGCAATAAGGATTTAACAAGTCGTGTTCTTGGCTGTGCAGTGTTTATGATGCCCTGAAGATTTTTGGAGGTGAGCCATGTGAGTGCACAGAAGTGAATTACGCTGCCTTGGAGGCTAGTGGGGAATGGTAGCGCAAGTATGCTCTCACGCTTGTTTGATATGGGAGCAGAAATTTCACTACTGCTTTGAGTTTGCTCTGTGCGTGTTTAGAAACCTGTTCTTGTTGCCTGCAATCTACGTGATGCCTGAATAGCTATATAGCGCTGCTGCTGAGAAGCGGTTCACAACGTTAGGAAGAAATTTGAAATTGGAACTGTGCGTGTGCACCTGTCTGCGGTTCCACAGTTGTTTCCAGTGATGTCTTCATTTGTTAACACGTCTCCTGTGCTGCCTAGGGACGCTCTGCAGCAAGGACATGCGGAGAGCCATCCGGCTCAGCGTTGGCTACGTGTGATGTTCACGCTTTGTCAGACCTTCGCCTGGAATCCGTTTTACGGCTGTGCAAGTTTGACCAACAGGCCACATTTTGGAAAAATGCATTCTATGACGAATTGGCATCTTCATCACGTCAAGTGGTTTATCGGTGAAGTAACTATTGATAACAACTGAATTTCTGTTGCTTTGACTTCGTGTTGCGCTGTATATTGATTGGACTTTCCATGAAAGGCTTGGAAGTGTCTTCGGAGATCTGGTATGCTGTGAGGAGTTTCGAGTGAGAAGTCGCTCACCATGGACTTCTATTTACCATTCTTATATTACTGCATACATGTATTATCACGTTTGTTTTGGGGGGTTTAAGTAATTTTCCGGATCTTGTGAAGTGTGTGGCATGATGCTGGTTATTTTACGTGTGTCGTGTTGTTGTGAGTAGTTCATTCATTTATTGCCTATTAATATTCGGATGCATGCCATGCTCAATTTGCCACAATGTTTGCCATGTTCTTTCTAAGTGTGTTGTTCTTTATGCTAGGTGGGTTTTGTGGTACAAACTGGGACGGGGTGAGAGATACCCTGTGTGTTAGTTGTTTGCCTTGTGTGAGGTGTTTAAGACCGTGCGTTGTGTGCTACATTTTTCTGAGTTTCCCTGTATTAGTGGGAATGTATTGGGTTTAAATATACCCTGTGATTGTGATGGGTTTAAATATACCCTGTTATGGTATGGGTTAAGTCATACCCTCTAGCCTTGAGGTTAGACCTGGTCCTGCCATGAGTTGTGTAAGTGCAGTAGAGGGTTTGGAGTCCCTGGTCCTGCCATGAGTTATGTAAGTGCAGTAGAGGGTTTGGAGTCCCTGGTCCTACCATGAGTTGTGTAAGTGCAGTAGAGGGTTTGGAGTCCCTGGTCCTGCTGTTAGAGTTGTGTCTTGAGTGTGAGGCGAGGTGGTGTGAGATATCCACTGTTTGAGGGTTAGAAGACACCCTGTGTGTAGTTTTGCCTTGTTGTGTGGCGAGGTGGGTTAAGAAATGTATTACCCACTGTTTAGGGGTTGTGAATATACCCTGTATCTAGATTTGCCTTGGTGTGAGGCGATGTGGGTACCCTGTGGTAGTGAGGTGGTGTGGTACCTGCTGTTTGTGGGGTGAGATATTCCCTGTGCTGAGTTGTGTATGGAGTGTGAGTTGACGTGGGTGAGCACCCACTGTTTTAAGAATCGAACACTTTTACTTGTGTAAGAATGGAACACTTTTACTTGTGTTTTTCCTATTTTTCCTAGATTGGATGGGCATGTAATTTCTGATGAATTTATTGGACATGTTGTATGTGTGTCTTATCATCTTACATACATTTGTTTTTCTATAATCATTATAAGGGGGAGATGTGTTATAATCTACTTGTTGGTTATTGCATCCTCCCTATTGTTGTTCTCTGCCTTGCTGCTCAGCCAATGGAGATCTCATTGGAATGTTCAGAGTGTTTGAGCTTCAGGAAGAATCAGTTGGAGTGGATGGGCTCAGCAGCAAGGAGGCTGCTCCTGGTGGGGCATATTATGGAACTTCCCATCATCCTGTAACCTGTGACTGAAGAAGTAATCTGAAGAATAAATCCATAACCTTTTTCTACAAGACCGGTCTATGTGACATCCTTCATTGTAACACCTCATCATGCTTTTTCTTCTTAAAGGTTCACTCATTCCTCAAGACCTTCGCAAAGCTGTGGTAGTAGCACTGATTCTCTCATGAATCGACTACTGCAACGTGCTATTTTCAGGCATTGACAAAGGTCAAGTGCTAAAACTCCAAGCCTTGCAAAATGACGCAGCTCGGGTGCTACTTAACATTCCGAAATACCATCCTATCGCCAACAGTATCAGGGAGCTTCATTGGGTCATATCCTGCGTCGAGAACTTAGGTCAGCCAATAAAGGATTAGTCCAGATCCCAAAAATCCGTAGAGCTAGATGGGCGGAAAGAACCCTTTCCTACGGGGCGGCTAAACTTTGGAACGCGATGCCTGTCGCAATTAGGCTACAACCTAACAGAGCTCTGTTCAGGAGAATGCTTAAACCTGGCTGTTTCCAACTAAACCAACCTAATCATGCTCACTCCACAACAGTTATCACTACACATTACAGCTCAGTGCCAAGGCGTCTCGGCAGTAGTTGCGCTCTATAAATGCTTTACTTACTTACTTCTGCAGCCTTCTCTTTTCCCTGTTCCCCAGTCCAATCCAAAATGTGACTTTTATTCTGCTTCTATACAGAGATCTTATAACCCATCTGACACAATGTCTTTATTGACCCCTCAGGGGAACGGCAGCTTTTTAGATACTGTTTCCTATCTGAGAGTTTCTGAATGACTGGCTCTGTGTCTCAAGGAGCAGTGCCAGGGTTGATTGGCTGAATAAGTCACAAATGGCTTGCGGCCACTTAGCAGCAATGACAAAAGTGCCTAGGAAAAGCCAACATGTAAAATAACGCCCACCTAGGATACTCATCCCCGAGAAGCTGACGTCGTCCCTACACTGATCTTGCTGTAGACAAAACACTTATCCAGCAGAAGATGATTTTGAGATATAGCCAGGAGTCTGCCTCCTTGTAGCTTAGCAGTATCTCCAGACTTCCCCCCCCTTACAAGCAAACTGAAGGGTTAGGCTGTCTGCATCTTTTCTTAAAGCACAGGTTATTCTGCACATCACTTCATAGTGGCGCTGCAGCTGAATGAGCCTGAAAACCACTCACCTTCCCAAAGGAGGCCAGAAACATGACCAGGGTGCATCTAGGATCTCCAGGAGGTTACGTCAGTATCAGTCTTCATCAGGTGTCATTTCACACTGAAATGGGAACCTATCCTTGTTCCAATGGAAGCATCCCCGTTACCTTGAGAAACAAAAGGAATCTTTTCCAGAACACTGCCAGACGTGGAAGGCTAGTCATTGGCGGGTGGAAGGCTAGTCATAGGCGGTTACAATGAGTTCTATATTTGTGCTCTCAAAACCCATATTCATCTCCAGCCGAACATCTTATAGCGGACTCTCACCTAGGTGATCAGGACTGTCTTCCTGGATTTCAAGTTCTGCTTTGGAGTATAGGTAAGAAAAAAAAAACTGTAAGTACACAGGGCCTCTGTCTTCCTGTGCCATGACTGTGGTGCTCGCATGCTAGACACATGCCATGTGATCCGATTCGTTTAAAGTTAAGACAGCGTTTGGCTGCTTGATTTTGCGGTCTCTGTAGTTTTGCGATCTCTTATTTATGGATCCAGTATAGACGATGATGCCCTCATCAAGTTTCGACAATACAGCGGCGCTGCTCAGTTTAATGAAAATTTACAACGAGAATTTACAATTCCTTTTATTAAGTTCATTATCTTAGGCTCCTTAACTCTTACTTTGATGCAGAGGCATTTCCGGTCCAGCCCATAACTATGGCGATCTTGCAATCCGCAGTTCCAGCCCCTGAAAAATAAAATGTTTATCAATAAAGGAATTCACAACCAGAAAAGCTAAAATGGTTGCATGCAAAAAATATAAGGGCACATCAGGTTAGCATGAACATTTGTAACATGAACTAAGCGTGCAATATTTGGTAGCACAGTATTGTAAATTTCCCGGTTCGAAACACTAAAAATAATGAAGTTTTACATGATATACCACATGTGCCATTTATCCGTGCTATAATTTTACCTGTAATCATTTTACTATCCTCGGAAGGATAGAGAGCTGTGAGAGCCTTGTTGACGTTCAAACTCATGATCTGGAAATCACAGCAGATCTCAGTGAACAGCATTACCTCTCATAACCTCCTTGCCAGCGGGTAAACAACAGCCCAAAGAGAACCACATAGCTTAGTATAATTGTTCATTTTACTCATTTATTGTCAGATTATCCAATTGCCTGGTTATAGAACCAGAAGGCCTGGGTTCAGTCCCTGCATCCCCACTGAGAAGCATTGTGTGTTCCCTGTAACACAGTTGTCTGGGCTTCCAAAGGCTAGCAGAAACAGGTTAACATATTTAATAAGTGCTATGTACAGAACCTGGACGTTTACAATCAGGACGCATTTGTTTCTGTTAACGTTTGCATCTACTCTAGGGCTGTGTGAAATTCACAAGTGCCATTGGATATAATGCACTTGTAATATTCGTCACATTGGGATATTCGTCACATTTGTGACGGTATAACCAGTCCGTCCAATTCTAAATCAGGCCCTTAGGGCCAAATTTATATTTTGGTGGACGTGGTCAACTCCGTCAGGGTGACCAAGTAAATTACTCCATCGTCATGTCGGAGTCCCCACCAGCGAAATTTAGAAATGCCAGAAACTCCATTTCCCAGGGAAGGTCTTTGTCTACTTCACCGTTTTTGAAGGTCTGCCAGTAAAGCAGTGTCAGAGGCAACAGTGGACAACAAATTGGCACATCACTGTTGACATCATCCTGTTGTGTTTGCACAGAGAACTGAACATCACCAAAATCTCAACCAAAAAGTTTGTTCATTCGCTTCAGACACCTCTCTGGAAAACTGAGGACTGTTAGAACTTTTTTTCTTCGGGAAAGCATTAGTCTTGGAATCTGCCGAGTGAAATATCAATCGAGAAATGGACACACCATCAGAAGCTGTGCCACTGGAGAAAAGCTTGTGTCATCACCAGCTTTGGAAGAGTTTAAGAGTCTGGCTTTGGAAGCTTAGGAGCAACCGGCATCGAGGGAGCTGGTGCGAAGATTGAAGAAACCAATGCTGAACCCGAATATACTATGGCATCATGACAATTTAGGAGACTGTCCTGACGGATAAGGTGGCAAAAATACCCAACAAGGGTTGCAGCTGCTCCAGAGAGTAACACACCTGCTGCTGAAACAGGATCTGAGGAAAAGGCTACAAGACAAAGACTGGTTCGGATGACAAGCAAGGTCCTCTCTTAAGACCTATTAATTTTCTTGCCGTGGTATGCAGAGGCCCAATGCTTTTATTTTCTATGTTTTTGTGCCTCTATGATCTGGTGCAAGAGTGGTTTCAGGTCTGGAGAGCGATCATGAATTCCTATTTAGGTTTCAGAGAAATTCTGCATTTTTAACACAAATTCCTGTAGGAGAGTACTGAATCACGGCTCGGCTGCAAAAATGAGTGTTGGTGCTGAGCTCTGTAAAACACTGGTACAAATTAGGCAAAGCCAGAGATGTAGGCGATTAATTCCACTTACAATAGTCCTATCGCCGAGAGAGTGGCTATCTTTGTGCAATTTATTTCTCGCTTCCTTTGTCTTCAGTATGATTTTTTCTCTCATTTAATTAGGACGTGCACCTCACAAACGATTATAAGTTTGTCTGTGTGGCTTCAGGGGCATTCACACTACAGTTTTACATATACTGATACTTGGTATGGCTAGGAATTGGGTAGTTCGCTGTTATATTGTACTAGTTCAAGTCCTGCGTTTGTTTCGTTTATGAAAAGCTCACAAAACAAAAAAAACCAGGCAAACCGTATTTACAGTAAACATTTATTTAAATACATTCAGAAAAATGCTAGGACAGAAAATGGGTGGAATTGGTGGGAAATCAAAGGTGAAGGTGAAAAACAAGTCAGATATGTGAGTGTTACAAGAAGCAGAGCTCTTGGTAGGGCACATGGCCGCACAGTCCTTGTTGTCTGTCAAGGGCAGATGCTCTTATAGGCGAACTAGGTGGTTGCTAATACGGATGTCAAATGTGAGGTGTGGGCTGCATGGGTAGCAGCTGTTGGCAAGAAGTCCAGGGCTGCCTCAACTGCCCTCCAATATTACACTGTTTATTGCAAGATGATCCCTTATGATCTGAGAGGTTAAAGAACTTGTAACACCTCCAGAAATAGGAGACAGCAGGAGATGTAAAACACAGTGCAAATCTAGTTCACTTGTTTGAAGACTGTGCATAAATCACAGACTGGTGGATACACTTAACTTCCCTTGGTATTCGTTGATCAAAGCATGCTCCCATGCAGAAAATTCTAAAAAAAAGCTGAGTGGTTAGAGGCCTAATGATTGCTAAAAGGTTATCACTTAAGAACTGTCCATCCTCATCCCTCTGAAAACAGAATCCTCGATTAATGACGCGTTGCAACTAGCATTATTTTCCAAAAGTGTGATGATTCGGAAACTTTTCAGGCCACATGGGATGAATTTTTTTGTATGATATGGTAAAATACTAACTGTCCAGGGATACATACTAGTAGAAAGGTGTACGAAAGTAAAAGAAAGATAAGATAGATAAACCTGTGAAAAACCTAGAATCATTTTAGACTTACTTCCAAATGTATATACTTGGTTTCGAGCTTGGCAGACAAGTAGTGGTGTAACATTAGCCCCCGCCGTCCGTGGACGGTGGGGGCGAGCTCCAGTGGGCCACCTCTGGCACTGTGCATAGGCATTGGGCCCCTGGCCTGAGAGCTCCTGACTGGGTCCGGACCGTGGGGGCCCCTCCATGTACTTTGCAGAGGGGCCCCCTCAAGTTTTGTTTCCCCACTGCAGACAGGTACTTTGTCACAAACCGGACGAATATGCCGTCTGCGCCATAGAAGTGTATTATATCCTAAGGCACTTGTCATAAGGCAGTCGGAGTATCCCTTATATGTGTGATGGAGTCACCTGTTCACCAAACTCTAAATCAGGAACTTTATCTTCTATTGTAAATCCAAACAAAGCAGTAGCTCAAAATGTAGGTCGAAAAATTACAATATCCATAATTTAGACTATATACAGTTTGTTGTACAAATGTTGTGTTCTTTGGAAGTACTTTTTTGCATGCCGTACTTTTCGTTGACGTAGCTATATTCTTTTTAATATGTTTCCAACTATAATATCTATTGAAACGTTGAGGCTATGAGAAAAACATGCAACACTGGTTGCCCTTCTAATAAAAAATGCGCTTTTTGGAGGAGTTGATTTCAAAATCTTTACAAGTGGAACAGAAAGCCAACATTCTTGCTGTGAGGCAGACACGCACTGGAGACAGGCAGACTCGCCCACCTAAGCCCCACCCTTCTGTTTAACATTTAACTCTCGCAGATTCTGATCAGGTTTAGAAACTTTAGTCCAAATAGAGACTTTTCTACTGAACTACGTTTTTACGTTTATTAACGTAAAAGACATGAACTCACAAAACATGGGCTGTGGTCTGTTTCATCTCGAGGGAGGAAAGTTAAGTTTGACATTTATATGTTTATGGAAAACATGTGCCTAAAGTGGTCATTAGATAGCCTGTATCTGAAATGTGCTTCACAGATGTACAGTTTCTTTTAATGTTTCAGGCTGTAAAATGCAAGATGTAGACTTCGATTACAAACAATTTCCTTAATCTTGATGAGAACTTGTTTTGTTTGTAACCATTTTGGGAAGGAAAGTAAATAGATTGTTTTCAGTTCACACAAAATGTAGAGCTTGATATAATGTCTATTAAACAGTGTCACGCAGCAGATATGCAAAATCCTGCTGGAAATATCTGACCTAGTAGTTTCCACAGACCCCATTCCCTACACAGAGGGCACATAGAGGCCATTCCCTATTGAGAGGGCACATAGAGGCCACTCCCTACAGAGAGGGTACACAGAGGCCATTCCCTACACAGAGGGCACACAGAGGCCATTCCCTACACAGAGGGCACATAGAGGCCATTCCCTACAGAGAGGGCACACAGAAGGCCATTCCCTACACAGAGGGCACACAGAGGCCATTCCCTATAGAGAGGGCACACAGAAGCCATTCCCTATAGAGAGGGCACATAGAGGCCACTCCCTACAGAGAGGGTACACAGAGGCCATTCCCTACACAGAGGGCACACAGAGGCCATTCCCTACACAGAGGGCACATAGAGGCCATTCCCTACAGAGAGGGCACACAGAGGCCATTCCCTACACAGAGGGCACACAGAGGCCATTCCCTATAGAGAGGGCACACAGAGGCCATTCCCTACACAGAGGGCACACATAGGCCATCCCCTACACAGAGGACACACACAGGCCATTCCCTACACAGAGGGCACATACAGGCCATTCCCTACACAGAAGGCACATACAGGCCATTCCCTACACAGATGACACACAGAAGCCATTCCCTACACAGAAGCCATTCCCTACACAGAGGGCACACGGAAGAAATTCCCTACACAGAGGGCACATATAAGCCATCCCCTACACAGAGGACACACAGAGGCCATACCATACACAGAGGACACATACAGGCCATTCCCTACACAGAGGGCACACATAGGCCATTCCCTACACAGAGGACACACACAGGCCATTCCCTACACAGAGGGCACACGGAGGCCATTCCCTACACAGAGGGCACATGGAGGCCATTCCCTACACAGAGGGCACCTACAGGCCATTCCCTATACGGAGAGCACACGGAGGCCATTCCCTACACAGAGAGCACACAGAAGCCATTCCCTACACAGAGGACACACAGAGGCCATTCCCTACACAGAGGACACACAGAAGCCATTCCCTACATGGATGACATACAGAGGTCATTCCCTACACAGAGGACACACAGAAGCAATTCCCTACACAGAGGACACACAGAAGCCATTCCCTACACAGAGGACACACAGAGGCCATTCCCTAAACATAGGACCAACAGAGGTCATTCCCTACACAGAGGGCACACAGAAGCCATTCCCTACACAGAGGGCACACAGAGGCCATTCTCTACACAGAGGGCACACAGAGGCCATTACCTATAGAGAGGGCACATAGAGGCCATTCCCTACAGAGAGGGCACACAGAGGCCTTTCTCAACAGAGAGGGCACATAGAGGCCATTCCCTACACGGAGGGGACACACAGGCCATTCCCTACATGGAGGGCACACACGGGCCATTCCCTACACGGAGGGCACACACAGGCCATTCCCTACACGGAGGGCACACACAGGCCATTCCCTACAAGTAGGGCACACAGAAGCCATTCCCTACACAGAGGGCACACAGAAGCCATTCCCTACACAGAGGGCACACAGAAGAAATTCCCTACACAGAGGGCACATATAAGCCATCCCCTACACAGAGGACACACAGAGGCCACTCCCTACACAGAGGGCACACAGAGGCCATTCCCTACACAGAGGGCACACACAGGCCATTCCCTACACAGCAGGCACACAGAGACCATTCCCTACACAGAGGGCACAATAGAAGTGCTTCCCTACACAGAAGGCACACAGAAGAAATTCCCTACACAGAGGGCACATATAAGCCATCCCCTACACAGAGGACACACATAGGCCATTCCCTACACAGAGGACACATACAGGCCATTCCCTACATAGAGGGCACACAGAAGCCATTCCCTACACAGAGGACACACAGAGGCCATTCCCTAAACATAGGACCCACAGAGGTAATTCCCTACACAGAGGGCACACAGAAGCCATTACCTACACAGATGGCACACAGAAGCCATTCTCTACACAGAGGGCACACAGAGGCCATTCCCTACAGAGAGGGCACACAGAGGCCATTCCCTACACAGAGGGCACACAGAGGCCATTCCCTAAACAGAGGACACACAGAAGCCATTCCCTACACAGAGGACACACAGAAGCCATTCCCTACACAGAGGACACACAGAAGCCATTCCCTACACAGATGACACACAGAAGCAATTCCCTACACAGAGGAAACACAGAAGCCATTCACTGCACAGAGGACACACAGAGGCCATTCCCTAAACATAGGACCAACAGAGGTCATTCACTACACAGAGGGCACACAGAAGCCATTCCCTACACAGAGGGCACACAGAGGCCATTCTCTACACAGAGGGCACACAGATGCCATTCCCTATAGAGAGGGCACATAGAGGCCATTCCCTACACAGAGGCCATCCCCTACACAGAGGCCATTCCCTACAAAGAGGGCACACAGAGACCATTCCCTACAGAGAGGTCACACAGAGGCCATACCCTACAGGGAGGGCACACAAAAGCCATTCCCTACACGGAGGGCACACAGAGGCCATTCCCTGCACGGAGGGCACACCGAAGCCACTCCCTACACAGAGGGCACACAGAGGCCATTCCCTACACAGAGGGCACACACAGGCCTTTCCCTACACAGCAGGCACACAGAGGCCATTCCCTACACAGAGGGCACAATAGAAGCGCTTCCCTACACAGAGGGCACACAGAAGAAATTCCCTACACAGAGGGCACATATAAGCCATCCCCTACACAGAGGACACACAGAGGCCATTCCCTACACAGGGGACACACACAGGCCATTCCATACACAGAGGACACATACAGGCCATTCCCTACACAGAGGGCACACAGAGGCCATTCCCTACACAGAGGGCACACAGAGGCCATTCCCTACACAGAGGGCACATACAAGGCCATTCCCTACACAGAGGGCACACAGAGGCCATTCCCTACACAGAGGGCACACGGACGCCATTCCCTACACAGAGAGCACACAGAAGCCATTCCCTACACAGAGGACACACAGAAGCCATTCCCTACACAGAGGGCACACAGAAGCCATTCCCTACACAGAGGGCACACAGAGGCCATTCTCTACACAGAGGGCACACAGATGCCATTACCTATAGAGAGGGCACATAGAGGCCATTCCCTACACAGAGGGCACACAGAGGCCATCCCCTACTCAGAGGCCATTCCCTACAGAGAGGGCACACATAGCCCATTCCCTACAGAGAGGGCACACAGAGGCCTTTCCCAACAGAGAGGGCACATAGAGGCCATTTTCTACACGGAGGGGACACACAGGCCATTCCCTACACGGAGGGCACACACAGGCCATTCCCTACAAGTAGGGCACACAGAAGCCATTCCCTACACAGAGGGCACACAGAAGCCATTCTCTACACAGAGGGCACACAGAAGAAATTCCCTACACAGAGGGCACATATAAGCCATCCCCTACACAGAGGACACACAGAGGCCACTCCCTACACAGAGGGCACACAGAGGTCATTCCCAACACAGAGGGTACACACAGGCCATTCCCTACACAGAGGGCACAATAGAAGCGCTTCCCTACACAGAGGGCACACAGAAGAAATTCCCTACACAGAGGGCACATATAAGCCATCCCCTACACAGAGGACACACAGAGGCCATTCCCTACACAGAGGACACACATAGGCCATTCCCTACACAGAGGACACATACAGGCCATTCCCTACACAGAGGGCACACAGAAGCCATTCCCTACACAGAGGCCATTCCCTAAACACAGGACCCACAGAGGTAATTCCCTACACAGAGGGCACACAGAAGTCATTCCCTACACAGAGGGCACACAGAGGCCGTTCCCTACAGAGAGGGCACACAGAGGCCATTCCCTACAGAGAGGGCACACAGAGGCCATTCCCTACACAGAGGGCACAGAGAGGTCATCCCCTACACAGAGGCCATTCCCCTACACAGAGGCCATTCCCGACACAGAGGGCACACAGAAGCCACTCCCTACACAGAGGACACACAGAAGCAATTCCCTAAACATAGGACCAACAGAGGTCATTCCCTACACAGAGGGCACACAGAAGCCATTCCCTACACAGAGGGCACACAGAGGCCATTCTCTACACAGAGGGCACACAGATGCCATTCCCTACACAGAGGGCACACAGAGGCCTTTCTCAACAGAGAGGGCACATAGAGGCCATTCCCTACACGGAGGGGACACACAGGCCATTCCCTACATGGAGGGCACACACGGGCCATTCCCTACACGGAGGGCACACACAGGCCATTCCCTACACGGAGGGCACACACAGGCCATTCCCTACAAGTAGGGCACACAGAAGCCATTCCCTACACAGAGGGCACACAGAAGCCATTCCCTACACAGAGGGCACACAGAAGAAATTCCCTACACAGAGGGCACATTAAAGCCATCCCCTACACAGAGGACACACAGAGGCCACTCCCTACACAGAGGGCACACAGAGGCCATTCCCTACACAGAGGGCACACACAGGCCATTCCCTACACAGCAGGCACACAGAGACCATTCCCTACACAGAGGGCACAATAGAAGTGCTTCCCTACACAGAAGGCACACAGAAGAAATTCCCTACACAGAGGGCACATATAAGCCATCCCCTACACAGAGGACACACATAGGCCATTCCCTACACAGAGGACACATACAGGCCATTCCCTACATAGAGGGCACACAGAAGCCATTCCCTACACAGAGGACACACAGAGGCCATTCCCTAAACATAGGACCCACAGAGGTAATTCCCTACACAGAGGGCACACAGAAGCCATTACCTACACAGAGGGCACACAGAGGCCATTCTCTACACAGAGGGCACACAGAGGCCATTCCCTACAGAGAGGGCACACAGAGGCCATTCCCTACAGAGAGGGCACACAGAGGCCATTCCCTACACAGAGGGCACACAGAGGCCATTCCCTAAACAGAGGACACACAGAAGCCATTCCCTACACAGAGGACACACAGAAGCCATTCCCTACACAGAGGACACACAGAAGCATTCCCTACACAGATGACACACAGAGGTCATTCCCTACACAGAGGACACACAGAAGCAATTCCCTACACAGAGGAAACACAGAAGCCATTCACTGCACAGAGGACACACAGAGGCCATTCCCTAAACATAGGACCAACAGAGGTCATTCACTACACAGAGGGCACACAGAAGCCATTCCCTACACAGAGGGCACACAGAGGCCATTCTCTACACAGAGGGCACACAGATGCCATTCCCTATAGAGAGGGCACATAGAGGCCATTCCCTACACAGAGGCCATCCCCTACACAGAGGCCATTCCCTACAAAGAGGGCACACAGAGACCATTCCCTACAGAGAGGTCACACAGAGGCCATACCCTACAGGGAGGGCACACAAAAGCCATTCCCTACACGGAGGGCACACAGAGGCCATTCCCTACACGGAGGGCACACCGAAGCCACTCCCTACACAGAGGGCACACAGAGGCCATTCCCTACACAGAGGGCACACACAGCCCTTTCCCTACACAGCAGGCACACAGAGGCCATTCCCTACACAGAGGGCACAATAGAAGCGCTTCCCTACACAGAGGGCACACAGAAGAAATTCCCTACACAGAGGGCACGTATAAGCCATCCCCTACACAGAGGACACACAGAGGCCATTCCCTACACAGAGGACACACACAGGCCATTCCATACACAGAGGACACATACAGGCCATTCCCTACACAGAGGGCACACAGAGGCCATTCCCTACACAGAGGGCACACAGAGGCCATTCCCTACACAGAGGGCACACAGAGGCCATTCCCTACACAGAGGGCACATACAGGCCATTCCCTACACAGAGGGCACACGGAGGCCATTTCCTACACAGAGGGCACACGGAGGCCATTCCCTACACAGAGAGCACACAGAAGCCATTCCCTACACAGAGGACACACAGAAGCCATTCCCTACACAGAGGGCACACAGAAGCCATTCCCTACACAGAGGGCACACAGAGGCCATTCTCTACACAGAGGGCACACAGATGCCATTACCTATAGAGAGGGCACATAGAGGCCATTCCCTACACAGAGGGCACACAGAGGCCATCCCCTACACAGAGGCCATTCCCTACAGAGAGGGCACACATAGCCCATTCCCTACAGAGAGGGCACACAGAGGCCTTTCCCAACAGAGAGGGCACATAGAGGCCATTCCCTACACGGAGGGGACACACAGGCCATTCCCTACATGGAGGGCACACACAGGTCATTCCCTACAAGTAGGGCACACAGAAGCCATTCCCTACACAGAGGGCACACAGAAGCCATTCTCTACACAGAGGGCACACAGAAGAAATTCCCTACACAGAGGGCACATATAAGCCATCCCCTACACAGAGGACACACAGAGGCCATTCCCTACACAGAGGACACACATAGGCCATTCCCTACACAGAGGACACATACAGGCCATTCCCTACACAGAGGGCACACAGAAGCCATTCCCTACACAGAGGCCATTCCCTAAACACAGGACCCACAGAGGTAATTCCCTACACAGAGGGCACACAGAGGCCGTCCCCTACACAGAGGCCATTCCCTACACAGAGGCCATTCCCTACAGAGAGGGCACAGAGAGGTCATCCCCTACACAGAGGCCATTCCCGACACAGAGGGCACACAGAAGCCACTCCCTACACAGAGGACACACAGAAGCAATTCCCTAAACATAGGACCAACAGAGGTCATTCCCTACACAGAGGGCACACAGAAGCCATTCCCTACACAGAGGGAACACAGAGGCCATTCTCTACACAGAGGGCACACAGATGCCATTCCCTACACAGAGGGCACACAGAGGCCATCCCGTACACAGAGGCCCTTCCCTACAGAGAGGGCACACAGAGACCATTCCCTACAGAGAGGGCACACAGAGGCCTTTCCCAACAGAGAGGGCACATAGAGGCCATTCTCTACACGGAGGGGACACACAGGCCATTCCCTACAGGGAGGGCACACACAGGCCATTCCCTACACGGAGGGCACACACAGGTGATTCCCTACAAGTAGGGCACACAGAAGCCATACCCTACAGGGAGGGCACACAAAAGCCATTCCCTACACGGAGGGCACACAGAGGCCATTCCCTACACGGAGGGCACACCGAAGCCACTCCCTACACAGAGGGCACACAGAGGCCATTCCCTACACAGAGGGCACACACAGGCCTTTCCCTACACAGCAGGCACACAGAGGCCATTCCCTACACAGAGGGCACAATAGAAGCGCTTTCCTACACAGAGGGCACACAGAAGAAATTCCCTACACAGAGGGCACATATAAGCCATCCCCTACACAGGGGGCACACAGAGGCCATTCCCTACACAGAGGACACACATAGGCCATTCCCTACACAGAGGACAGATACAGGCCATTCCCTACACAGAGGGCACACAGAGGCCATTCCCTAAACATAGGACCCACAGAGGTAATTCCCTACACAGAGGGCACACAGAAGCCATTCCCTACACAGAGGGCACACAGAGGCCATCCCCTACACAGAGGCCATTCCCTACAGAGAGGGCACACAGAGGCCATTCCCTACAGAGAGGGCACACAGAGGCCATTCCCTACACAGAGGCCATTCCCTACACAGAGGCCATCCCCTACACAGAGGCCATTCCCTACACAGAGGGCACACAGAGGCCATTCCCTACACAGAAGGCACACAGAGGCCATTCCCTACAGAGAGGGCACACAGAGGCCATTCCCTACACAGAGGGCACACAGAGTCCATTCCCTACAGAGAGGGCACACTGAGGCCATTCCCTACACAGAGGACACAGAGGCCATGTGTAGATAGTTTTATGGGCCACCCGCTTCGGTCCATGCCTCTTTGCAGGGGCGGATCTCAACATTTTGAACAGGTGCAGCACCAAAGTTGGGGTTACACGTGCATTCAAAAGGTTTTCTAAGAGGTTGGCCCCTGTGTACCTGTCCAGAGTCTAGTTATTTAGGCTGTGGCTTTGTTGGTCCAAATAACAATGATCTAGGCTACTTCTCAACACATAAAAACCCAAAGAATCAACACGAACAGCATGTCCCTGAGTGACAGCAGTAAAACCACCAGGATGCTGAGGTGGCTTTCATCTAAGTGAGAATGGGGTCAGATCTTGCATATTCTCCAACTCATCCACCTACACAGTCATTTCAGTGAGTTAAGCGCTCGCTCTTGCTATATCTCTGTGACTACAATGTCACTTATGCCGTAGCTGTAGATGGTCTGTCAGTGATGAAGGCTTGGACTAGTTTTCCCTGCTGATCTGTTCTGCAGGGAATGGATGATTGCACTTGTTGTGTTCTGTGAGAGAGGGAAGCTTGCTTTGCTACTGCCAGGCTTTACCTGTTGTATGAAAAAGCTAAGCACTGCTACTGCCAAATTTGTACCCGTCCTGTGATTTCGAAAACACTAGCTCTGCTGATACCGTTTTTGTACCTGCTCTCTCTCTGAAGGAGGGAAACTTGCACACTTTCTGTCCAAGGTCTAACTGTTCTATGAAGAAGGTCTGCTACATCTTATGAAAACAACAAAGGCTATATAGAATGCACTTAGGCATCATTCCCTATGAACGAGGGACTGTTTTACAATATTTGATTTGGGAGACCTATAGTTTGAGGAAGACACCTAACCCCATAAGTGCAGTATCCATGATCAGAAAAATGCTGATAGATTACAGAAGCAGGGCCAGTTGTTCGACCCTCCTCTTTTCAATCTTGTTGTAGGGAGAAACCAGTGTGAGAAGTTGGCCTGGTATATGCTGTCCACTAGTTGTAGTGGGCGCCTTGCACCAGTCCAAACAACCCCTTATGGAGATAGGTTAAAGACAACCTTTATTGAAAGCTATCCTAGTGGTAGCTATGGAGAGCAGCTTTCAGGCTAAGTCTTGAAGGAATGTAAAGCAGCTTGTTTTACCAGTCTATAATCTCTTGAGTGACCAAATGAAAGAGGACCACACAGGGTATATATATAAAATATATGTATTTAGTCTTAAACACACCCCTCTAGTCTCTTTACGAGGCTAGAGTTCGAAGTACATAAGTTATAAGTCAAATATCAGCAGTATTTAGCACAATACACGTTTGAGCCCTAGGGGCGTACCAAACCATATACTAAAATAGTGGTATAAGAACCACGACTGAACTAGACACAAGGCCTAGAGCCTGTAGAAGTGCTTGGACCCCAAGGAACCACCCAAGGTAGTGACACAGGGGACCCACGGGGGACGCGTGCAGTGTGAGAACACAGCTGCGAGCCACCATTGACTTCTATGGGGAAAGTCGCGGTTGGATTTTTAAAGAAAAGGGACACTTCGGAGAGGACTTCCAGTTAACCCCTCAAAACTTAAGAGTTTCTAGGGCCCACGTGAGTACCGAAATACTCGAGTTACCTCACCCAGGGAAGCCGGGTGCATACGTGTTAAAAGGTGTCGGGAATCGTCGTTGTTTTCAATGGCGACCGCTGGAAAAGGGCTGCTGCCGTGGAGAAGAAGAGTGTCCGGAGCGATCCAAGCCTGGATCGAGGAAAAGGAAGACCTGAAAGCAGAGGGGACAGAGTCTGGGTCACTAGCCAGTGACCAGGGGCACGATAGTTGAATGCACTCAGATGTCGGGTGCTTCAGGTGAGTTGACAGGTGCCTTGACTCTTCAGCCACGAGGTCCAGGAGGCGTCGACGATGACCAGGAGCTGGATTCGAGCTGTCCCACAAAGTCTGTTGAGTGCTACGGTGTCGGCGACCGGATTGGACCCAACAAGCCTTGGAAATGGCAAGTCATGGGGAAGTGAAGAAAAGGCTGCAGTGCAGACCAGCAAGGTCTGAGGGACTCACCCAGCGAGGGTAAGTCAGGGCAAGTCTGGAGCAACCAGAAATGCCCAAGCAGTTGAAGATTTGTCTTCATGGGGACCCGCTAGCCAACGGACTAGAGATCGCGAAGGAGCCTCGAGCGGTCGCACTTGGAGCTGGCCCACGGGACACTCGTGGAGTGTAGGCCAGTGATCTTCGCTGCAGTTGGTGCTCGGGGCTAGGGCTACTCGGAACCCAAAGCACAGCTTCGAGAAATGTCAGGAAGTTGATGCACTTGCAAATGTGCTCGGTGTCCAGGGGTCACGGTTCCACGTTACCCACGACAGCTACGGGCCTCAGCTTTGCTGGGGACTCAGGGCAGCCTCTGGGAAGTCTGGAAATCTACCTCTGGTGATGCAAAGACTACGGCGTCCGGCGGGAGCTTCAGCGATGCAGACCGGACAGATGCTTCGTTGGTGCCTGCCAAGCAGGGGAGTCACTCCTTGACCCCAAGGGAGATTCTTCAGTCCTCTAATCTTGATGTAGAGCGTCGAAGGTCCAGGATTCAGCTTCAGAGTTTCGCCAGGGATATCTAAAGTCCTAAGGACTGGGGTCCCATACTTATACTAAGTTAGGGGGTTGGACATACTCTGGGGACCCACCTATGGGAGGGTCAGGGAAGAGGGGTGGTTACACCCATTCCCTTTGTCCAGTTTCACGCCAGAGCAGGGGCAGGTAGCACCTGCAATCGGTTTGAACTGGACTATGCACAGGGACACCAAATGTGCCCCCAGTGCAGGACTTCAAAGCACCAGAGAGGGCTCCCGCCCAGCCCCAATACACACTATCCTGTCTGGGGAGGTGGTTACACCTCCCTTCGACAGGAAACCTATTGTCCAGGCCTCCCCTGCCGGAGTTTCGGTCAGCAGCGGGAGGCCAGACCCGTGTCTGTGGCAGCGGCATCCATTTTGTGATGCCAGGGCTCTGAAAAGTTAATACCGGGTATGCCGGTGTGTACATGTCTCTCCCTCTAGAAGGGTGGAATGCTACCCCCGCAGCCAGAACTGGCGGGGGGGTAGTATTCCAAGATGTTTGACACCAAACACAACAGGTTTCCGTGCAGCCATCCCAAAGTTAGCATTTAACGCGAGGTTATAATGCACTTAAGAGTATATGGTCAGGCTGCACCACAAACAGCACCAGAGGATTGACTCCGAACGCTGCAGAGGGGCTCTGCTCATGCAGGGGCACCCTCTCACATAAAAACCAAGCACTCTGCCTTCAGGATTGTTAAGGCCTGCCATAGGAGTGACTTATAGGTTTATATGTGTGTGCAATGGTAGTGATATAGGTAGCCTATACCACAGTAAGGGGTGCATGCACCACCTTACCCAGGCTGCAGTAGCAGACCTGTGGTGTCATTTTGGAGGGCCTTCCAGGGGTGGCACAATACATGCTTCAGCCCCTGGTAGGCCTCTGGGGTGTCTATGCCCTTGGTACATAGTATACCATATACTAGGGACTTATAAGGGCACCCCAGAATCCAATCTGGGATGTACCTAAAGTACATGGAATCAATTTAGAGAGGAAGCAGCTAGGCTGGGGTCCTGAATAGCAGGGCCCCAGCCAGACTAAAGTCGAAAAACAGTGATACACCAGCAAAAAGTGGGGGTAACCATAAGAGGCAGATCCTACTCTCCTACAACCAGCAAAAGAATATTTTAGCTCACTAGGGAAGAGGTGTGGCGCAGCGGCCAGGGCAACTGCCTCCGGAACCTGGGGGCTCACGGTTCGATCCCCGGCGCCGGATCAGCCCAGCACCATGTGACTCTGGGCAAAAGCTCGCTTAATCTTCCCGACGGTCCCCAGCGCCTTGATACCCTCGGGTAATTGTTTGCGCTTTACAAATACTGGACATTTACATTTACTAACACACACATGTAATATTGATCTGATGGTTTTACAAAGGGAGAACATGAATGTCATTAACAACATAATCTCAAGCAAACTACAGAACTCACAACTATATGACTCAGGGGTGGAGAAAGGTCTAAACTCTTGTCGCCACCCCCCAAAGACAAACTGTGCCATAGTCCATGATTTTCTGAAAATTAGTGTTTCCAGGAGAAGTGTGCCACAGCTATGAAAGGATTTGAGACCTGACATTTTCAGCTTTAAATACAAGTATTGGGTAGGGGAGGTATGAAGTATCTTTTGGGTGTTAGAAATTGGGTTCCTGGTTGACTGGGGTGTGGAAAAATCAAAAATGCCAATCAGGGAGAATGGACTCGAATTGGTCTTGAATATGGGATGGTAGTGTACATCAAATTACTGTATGGCACTGCACAAACACAAGTCCTATCCTCACCACTGATCACCAGTGTTAGAAATTGGGTTTCTGGTTGACTGGGGTGTGCGCCCTAGTCAAGCAGTAACCACAATCCTAGTCAGGGTAAGCCACCAGCAATCCCCAAATTAACCAATGCTCACCCCCTGGTCCCATGGCACAGAGCAGTCAGGCTTAACTTGAAGGCAATGTGCAACACTTCAACAATAAAAACAGTGAAAACACCACACAAAAGGATCCCACACCAGTTTAGAAAAATAGACAATATTTAAATAAATAAAACAAGACCAAAACGACAAAATTCTAGTAAGTGGAGCTAGAGATATGATTTTTTAAAGAATAAATTGAAAATAGCGCCAAAAAGCACCAAGCACCAACAAGGGACATCTGGTCATCGACGGCGATGCAAGGACTTTACTTGAAGAGCATCGCTCAGTGGTGGTTCCGAAGGCAGAGTGGAGTCTCTGCGCCACACAAATGCAGTGATGCAGCTTTTTCTGATCCATGCAAACAAGGGCGATACGCCAGTTCCGATCTGTGCAGTGGCGAAGAAAAGACAGAGCTGGCCATGCAGTAGCGGCGTTGCACCGGTTCAGTCTCTGCAGCGGTGATGAAGTATTGAGCAAACACATTAGGCCCACTTCCGAGGGTCCAGGACTGGGGTGGCACCACTTAGCAGGGTAGACTCACAGATGGCAGAGTCCACGTGCAGAAGCAGGATAGCTGGAAGTCTGTTATGGCCCAAGACTTCTGATCAGGAGGCTAGCCAACTAGCCCTTGGAGTCACTCTGGGTTCTGGGGGTCAAGTGATGCAGGTCCAGTCCTTCTCACCCAGACCAGAAGGGCAGCAGGCAGCACAGCAAGAACGCAGTTTTTACAGAGCAGTAGTCCAGCAGAGTGGCAGTTTTTTAGCACCACAGCTGTCCTTCTTCCTGGCAGAGTAGCCGCAGGTCTAGAAGTGTACTGAAGTGGTAGGATCTGAGGTCCATTTCTTATATCCACTGTTGCCTTTGAAGTGGGGGAGACTTCAAATAAGGGCCTTTTGCGTACACAGAGGTCTTCCCTTCCTGCCCTGGCTCCAGACACTCTACACCCCTATCTGCAGCGGGAAACAACATTTAGAACGCAAACATTACATCGCATGCCATTAGATTGCGGTTTTTACAACGAAAGTCGTTACAACGACTTGCACTGGAGGGCGCTATAGGACAAGGAGTAGTTTAAATTACTATCCAACACCTTCCCTACTGTACGTAGGCTGGAGGTGGAATAGTAAATTAAACTACTCCTAAGTCCAGCGCCCTCCAACGCAAGTCGTTGTAACGACTTGCGTTGTTAAAACCACGATCTGATGGCATGCGATGTAATGCATGCGTGGTATCGTCATACATCCATCTGCAGCCCTTGTGTAGGGACAGGACACAGCCTATTCAGGTGTAAGTGTGAGGCAGTGCTCTGCTCCTCCCTCCCATGACGGCCCATCAAGTCAAAAATATGCTCCCATTGTGTATGGCTGTCTAGGTGGAATGCCCAAAGCCCAGCTGTCACCCAACCCAGACGTGTATCAGAGACAGGCTGCAGGCACACAGGGCTAACAGCAGGAAAATGGCAATTTTCTGAAAGTTTTTTTCCCCAAAAATGTAATGATAAATCCGAATTTGCTATCAAAGAGGGTTTATCATTACAATTCCATAGGTACTAAACATGACAGATCTACCTCCTCTCGAAAAGGAATTACAGCTTATTAAATGTAATAAGGAATCCCAAATGTTATCCTATCAGAGGGGTAGTCCTCATAGTAGTGAAAACGACTTCTGGAGTTTTTCACTACAAGGACATGTAAAATTTAAAGGTACAAGTCCTACCTTTTACTTATTTATTTATTTATTTATTTAAAGAGTTTTATATAGCGCTGGCTAGACCCGAAGGTATCAGAGCGCTTTACATAAGGTTCAACAATGTAACAGAAAAAGATCAGCAATTACACATTACGTCAAAAAATAAGCAATACATTAAGAGAGGAGAGAAAGGAGAGAGAAAAGTAGTAGAGGGGGAAGGGGAGGTGAGAAAGGGAGGATGAGGGAAGAGACAACAGTAGAGACGAAAGGAAGTCTGTCTAAAGACCGACTGGGTAGGTGACGTCCAAGGAGGGAATCCACGGCCCGTCTCCCCTATAGCTAAACCAGGTAGCTCCATCGGGCATCAGACAAAATAGTTCGGTCTCAAGTGGCGTGGGAAGAAGTTCACAGAAAAACAGGGTGGGGACAAAGGGCAAGGGCAGGTGAGGGCAAAGGTCAGAAGCTGGAAAGAGTAAGAGCGGAGAGGGGTGAGCGGTGGGGGAAGGGAGAGGGGGGAGATAAGGTCAGGAGAGACGCGGGAGAGTTTGTCCAAAGTCCGGCTGGGTAGGTGATGGTCAAGGAGGGAGTCCAAAGTCCATCTCCCCTTTAGCTCGCGAGGTAGCTCCACCGGGCATCAGACAAAAATAGCTAGGTCTCAGCTGTCTAGGGAAGTTAGCAGGGTAAAGGTCCTGGTGGGTGGGTGGGGACAGGGACGGGAGAGGGCTGGTTGAGGTCCTGACGGTGATCAATGATTAAAGAGCAGGGGAGGAAAGAGCATCGCAGAGGGTCTCACTGAGTCGGCCATCTAGAACTCAGGCAGGGGGTACGAGTCATTGCAAGTTTGGATACAGTCAGTCCCCATGAATCTCTATGACCCAGAAGGGAAGTGTTAGGGTATCCATCTTAAGATCCGGTCGAAAACGCTGAGGCAGAGACAATTAGAGCCATATAAAGATCGTCTTGGAGACAAAAGCGGCCCCACAATGATAGGCATCTTCCAATCAGTGGGCACAGGTACAGCAACGATCGTCCAGCATGCCCAGGTTTCCTCGCGCAGCACCCCAGGAGAGGATGAGACGCTCTGAAAAGTCCTCGTTTCGTCGCCATTTTAGGGTCAGGCACCATCCACGAGGAGATCGTCGAGGAGACTAAAAACGGCCTCACAATGAAGCGCTCCTCACAGCCAACATCAGCGCAACTGACCAAAATCACCAAGACTTCAGCGACAGTACGGTGATAGCGCGCCCCTCCCCCCCGGCACCGAGGGAGATCTCACCTCCGTTAGGACTCGGTGTAACCTCCAGGTGTCCCGCTCGTCATGCGGGCAGTTGACCGCAGTGAGTAGTCCCCCGATCCAGGGGTGGACCCAGGGAGAGGGAACTAAAAGATGGGCGAACACGGAAGCCGGCAGCCACACGGAGCAGCTCCCATGGCACTGGGCAATACCTCACCGCTTGGCAGGCGCCATCTTGGCCTCTTCATCGGCGGGGACATCAAGGCTCGTTTCTCCGAGATGTCAGATCGGAGAAGGGCGCTAAGGATCTACTTGGATTCAGCCCGCATTCCGGTTGCACCAATGCCGTTTAGGTGAGAAAAACAGCGCAGCGGGATGCCCGCTCTAGAAGTCAAGGAGAAGGTTCAGCACGGAGCATCAGCTCCGCACGGCCGTGATGGGCTGGCTCCTCCTCTGCTCTTCAGCACCCTACCCTATGTTCTACCTAGGGTCGACTTTAGGGGTGACTTACATGTAATAAAAGGGAAGTCAAGGCATGGCAATGTAAACTGCACACACAGGGTCTGCAGTGGCAGGCCTGAGACATGTTTAAAGGGCTACTTGAGCGTGTGGCAAAACCAGTGCTACAGGCCCACTATAAGTATTTAATTTACAGGCCTTGGGCACACGTAGTGCACTTTACTAGAGGCTTATAGGTAAATTATATATGTCGATTGTGGATAAGCCAATCAAACCATGTTTAGGGGAGTGAGCACAAGCACTTTAGCATTGGTTAGCAGAGGTAAAGTGCACAGAGTCCTAAGTCCAACAAAAACTAATTCGGCAAAATTGGAGACAAGGAAGCAAAATGTTTGGGGGAAGAACACCCTAAGGCTGACGGGTCTAACCGTGGGTAATGCATGTAGTCTTATAAATTGCTCTTGCATCAATCGGTAGTCAGTTTAATATTAGCAGCATTGGAGTAATACGGTCAGATTGTTTAGTTCATTTAGGAAATCGGTCAGCTGCATGCACTCTCGCTTTCAGGAGAGCAAGGTGCGCTCTAGAAAACAAGTCAGAAGGGCGTTACCATAGTCAAGTCTGGGGAACACCAATGACTAGAATAGTGTCCTAATGTCTTGTTCTGGGATTAATTGGTGGATCCCCTGTAGTAACCTCAGTTGATAGCGAGAGCTCCGAGCCATCACAGTGATCTGTGTTTGTAGGTAAAGCCCTTGTCTAGGATGAAGCCAAGAGACCTGTCACTGTCAACGATGCAGGTTTGCAATCTAATACTCTACATTAGTCAATCCATGATTCAACTGGGTGTGCCAAGTGTGAAGAAGAATTGAGGAAAAATTCTGTCTTTAGAGGACTGAGTCTCAGATTGTGAAAAGTCAAGATTTAGGCAAGAGTGAGACATCTGTGGGGTTAGAAATCTTAAAATAACCCGGGTATCATCTACATGCTGATGATATAAGACTCCTGAGTTCTTCAGTAGGACACCTAGGTGTTCGATATAGTGATTGAAAACATATGGGACCAGAATGGACCCTTGTGGGACCCCCATGGTTTAAAAGGCAGCATTGGAGAAGTAGTGTTATCTGCTTGGTTCGCCCGATAGGAGATGAACCATCTTAGTACTGCACCATCAATTCCCATCTGTTCTTGAAGGATCTTGATGACCATAGTATGGTTCGCTGTGTCGAATCCAACAGTAAGGTTGAGGAGGACCCAAAGGCAAGAGTTGCCATAATCCAGGATGCAAAGTGCTTCATCCTTTTCTAAAACTTGACTGGAATTCGTCCAAGAGGTTGTTCTCAGTGTTATGTTGTGTGAGTTAGATCGCTGCACAGCTTTGGTCACAAAAGACAGACCGGATACAGCTACAGGGCACCAAAAAGGACATTTTCATGTTCTTATGGGACATCTGACAGAGTCAAAGATGATTCCCAAAACCTCAACCAGGATACATTTTATT
Source organism: Calotriton arnoldi (assembly GCA_963921515.1). Lineage (NCBI taxonomy): Eukaryota > Metazoa > Chordata > Amphibia > Caudata > Salamandridae > Calotriton > Calotriton arnoldi. The sequence continues at coordinate 1,157,966 of CAWUFW010004672.1, forward strand.
TTTACAGACTTTTATAAACATAATTGTTGGAGAGGCAGCACCACTTAGAATAATGTGACCGGATGAATAATGCCCGTGGACCTGGTTACCTGGCCTCGTCCACTCTACCATACACCCCAGGCAATGAGTTCAGCCTCTTAACTTGAGAATAGCAGAGGGATGAGGCTAAAGGGAGATGTGGTCTTGTTAGTATGTTGAAGGTGACACCCTGGGCAAGCTGCTTGGTCGCCCTTACGTTGAACGCACAAGAAGGAAGGCAGCAGAAACACATTAATGATGGGATTGCTACTGTCTTCCTGCATCAGGGGTTTGTTTTGATCAATCTCGAGTGTTTATTTGTTTATTTCACTGAATTAATTTTTTATCTTACATCAAAGTAACAGGGAGACCAATGTGTTTATCTTACCTCCTCACTCTGGTGTTAAGATTGGAACCGTCATTTATTATTTTTGGTATGTACGAGTTACTGTAGATTTTTCTAAGAATCATTTTAAGTTGTGTTTGTAACTGGAGTCAGCTGCTGCAAATTCGTTTCCCATAAAATGAAATTATGAGGAGTTAGTTCGTTTAAGTATCACATGTCCAGAGACATTCCAAAATCCTGCTGACAGCTTTACACAGACCACTGCCTGCTGCCACTGTGCTCCCTATATCATTCAACAAACTACTGTGTTCTGTCGCCAGAAGGCTGCAAAACTATGTCACATATGGATGGTGAAGCTGGGGTCAGTTAGGTACAAGGCCTTGAAATCTGGGACTGTCCCTTTTTATTTTGTTGGAGTTTTATATACCGTGCCCTTGGGCCAAGGGCATTAGAGCGCGTTAATGAGCACCAAAGTACATTACAATAAGTCAGATTAATGTTTTTAGGCACGGTGAAATTAATTGATTTGCCCAGAATCACAGGATGTTTAGCCGACGCCAGGACTCGAACCTGGTTCCTCTGTTCCAAAGTCGGCAGCTCTGGTGGTTAGGCCACATTTCCTCCCTTAAAATGGTAACCAGAGAAACAGTGCTGTGCATGGCTGCTGCTTCCCACAAAGCTTCTTTTTCACCAGTAAGGCACGCAACAAATGTCATTTCACAACACAACAACATTTTGTGATGGCTTGTCATTTTTGGATAGACTGCCGGCAGTGCCCAATAAGAAAAGAAGCGTGATGAAAGCTTTACACCTTCCAGCTGACACAAGATAATATACAAAAATCCCAGCTGACACAAGATAATATACAAAAATCCATATTTACAAAAATGTAACTAGTGACAAACAGTTTTGTTAGAAAAACAGCAATAAATGGAATTACTGCTGGAAAGAAATGTGGAAACATTACATTCCAGATGGCTGTTTTGGAATGCAGGTTCAGCTCGCAAAGTTCCCACAAGCCAGTATGTTTTTTTAAGTAAAAAGACGGTTATTGTTAGGGAACCCAAACAATTTTTAGGGTACTCGTAGAAAACCAGATACTTGAGGTAGCCTAAAGAAGAAAAGAATCTCAAGCCGGTGTGTAACCTCTTCAATGTAGCTCCTGGTAAGAGTCAGGGAACTGAAAGAGCAAAGCAAATGGGCTCGGGGGACAGTCTGGGGATGCTGAGAGCAAGGGCACAAAACATCACATTAATTACTTAATATTTCCTGCTTTGCTCACCGATTTGCTTCCACTTCATACTCTGGATGCCAGAGGAAAACCACAGATCAGGAAAGAGGGGTTTGATTTTTAGAGTAATTGCTTAGAGAGGTTTGGAACCAATTACAAAGTCAAGAATTTGGGCTGGAGCCAGAGGAACATCAACAGCAGCCAAACTGGCTTCAAGAACATTAGCTGCTGAGCATTTTACTGTAGGGAGAAAACAAGACAGAAGAATGCGAAAGAAACCACTGGAAAAATCGCTGACCTTCTTGTGCTTTCTAAATCGAGCAAATGTGGAGACAAACAGAGCTCGCAGGTTCATCAATAACACAGGCCCACCGGAGACAGCACCGGCGCATTACAGAAATGAGGTTTATTTGTTACGCAGACAGCACCGGCGCATTACAGGAATGAGGTTTATTTGTTACGCAGACAGCACCGGCGCATTACAGGAATGAGGTTTATTTGTTACCTATGTTTGCTCATCAATAACACAGGCCCACCGCAGACAGCACCGGCGCATTACAGGAATGAGGTTTATTTGTTTCGTATGTTTGCTCATCAATAACACAGGCCCACCGCAGACAGCACCGGCGCATTACAGGAATGAGGTTTATTTGTTACGCATGTTTGCTCATCAATAACACAGGCCCACCGCAGACAGCACCGGCGCATTACAGGAATGAGGTTTATTTGTTTCGTATGTTTGCTCATCAATAACACAGGCCGACCTCAGACAGCACCGGCGCATTACAGGAATGAGGTTTATTTGTTACATATGTTTGCTCATCAATAACACAGGCCTACCGCAGACAGCACCGGCGCATTACAGGAATGAGGTTTATTTGTTACGTGTGTTTGCTCATCAATAACACAGGCCTACCGCAGACAGCACCGGCGCATTACAGGAATGAGGTTTATTTGTTACGCATGTTTGCTCATCAATAACACAGGCCCACCGCAGACAGCACCGGCGCATTACAGGAATGAGGTTTATTTGTTTCGTATGTTTGCTCATCAATAACACAGGCCGACCTCAGACAGCACCGGCGCATTACAGGAATGAGGTTTATTTGTTACGTGTGTTTGCTCATCAATAACACAGGCCTACCGCAGACAGCACCGGCGCATTACAGGAATGAGGTTTATTTGTTAGGTATGTTTGCTCATCAATAACACAGGCCCACTGCAGACAGCACCGGCGCATTACAGGAATGAGGTTTATTTGTTATGTATGTTTGCTCATCAATAACACAGGCCCACCGCAGACAGCACCGGCGCATAGTAGGAATGAGGTTTATTTGTTACGCATGTTTGCTCATCAATAACACAGGCCCACCGCAGACAGCACTGGCGCATTACAGGAATGAGGTTTATTTGTTACGTATGTTTGCTCATCAATAACACAGGCCCACCGCAGAGAGCACAGGCGCATTACAGGAATGAGGTTTATTTGTTACGCATGTTTGCTCATCAATAACACAGGCCTACCGCAGACAGCACCGGCGCATTACAGGAATGAGGTTTATTTGTTACCTATGTTTGCTCATCAATAACACAGGCCTACCGCAGACCGCACCGGCGCATTACAGGAATGAGGTTTATTTGCTACGCATGTTTGCTCATCAATAACACAGGCCCACCGCAGACAGCACCGGCGCATTACAGGAATGAGGTTTATTTGTTAGGTATGTTTGCTCATCAATAACACAGGCCCACCGCAGACAGCACCGGCGCATTACAGGAATGAGGTTTATTTATACGCATGTTTGCTCATCAATAACACAGGCCCACTGCAGGCAGCACCGGCGCATTACAGGAATGAGGTTTATTTGTTTCGTATGTTTGCTCATCAATAACACAGGCCGACCTCAGACAGCACCGGCGCATTACAGGAATGAGGTTTATTTGTTACATATGTTTGCTCATCAATAACACAGGCCTACCGCAGACCGCACCGGCGCATTACAGGAATGAGGTTTATTTGTTACGTGTGTTTGCTCATCAATAACACAGGCCTACCGAAGACAGCACCGGCGCATTACAGGAATGAGGTTTATTTGTTACGCATGTTTGCTCATCAATAACACAGGCCTACCGCAGACAGCACCGGCGCATTACAGGAATGAGGTTTATTTGTTAGGTATGTTTGCTCATCAATAACACAGGCCCACCGCAGACAGCACCGGCGCATAGTAGGAATGAGGTTTATTTGTTACGCATGTTTGCTCATCAATAACACAGGCCCACCGCAGACAGCACTGGCGCATTACAGGAATGAGGTTTATTTGTTACGTATGTTTGCTCATCAATAACACAGGCCCACCGCAGAGAGCACAGGCGCATTACAGGAATGAGGTTTATTTGTTACGCATGTTTGCTCATCAATAACACAGGCCTACCGCAGACAGCACCGGCGCATTACAGGAATGAGGTTTATTTGTTACCTATGTTTGCTCATCAATAACACAGGCCTACCGCAGACAGCACCGGCGCATTACAGGAATGAGGTTTATTTGTTACATATGTTTGCTCATCAATAACACAGGCCTACCGCAGACCGCACCGGCGCATTACAGGAATGAGGTTTATTTGCTACGCATGTTTGCTCATCAATAACACAGGCCCACCGCAGACAGCACCAGCGCATTACAGGAATGAGGTTTATTTGTTACGCATGTTTGCTCATCAATAACACAGGCCTACTGCAGACAGCACCGGCGCATTACAGGAATGAGGTTTATTTGTTAGGTATGTTTGCTCATCAATAACACAGGCCCACCGCAGACAGCACCGGCGCATTACAGGAATGAGGTTTATTTGTTACGTATGTTTGCTCATCAATAACACAGGCCCACCGCAGACAGCACCGGCGCATAGTAGGAATGAGGTTTATTTGTTACGCATGTTTGCTCATCAATAACACAGGCCCACCGCAGACAGCACTGGCGCATTACAGGAATTAGGTTTATTTGTTACGTATGTTTGCTCATCAATAACACAGGCCCACCGCAGAGAGCACAGGCTCATTACAGGAATGAGGTTTATTTGTTACGCATGTTTGCTCATCAATAACACAGGCCTACCGCAGACAGCACCGGCGCATTACAGGAATGAGGTTTATTTGTTACCTATGTTTGCTCATCAATAACACAGGCCTACCTGCAGACAGCACCGGCGCATTACAGGAATGAGGTTTATTTGTTATGTATGTTTGCTCATCAATAACACAGGCCTCCCGCAGACAGCACCGGCGCATTACAGGAATGAGGTTTATTTGTTACGTATGTTTGCTCATCAATAACACAGGCCTACCGCAGACAGCACCGGCGCATTACAGGAATGAGGTTTATTTGTTACGTATGTTTGCTCATCAATAACACAGGGCCACCGCAGACAGCACCGGCGCATTACAGGAATGAGGTTTATTTGTTACGCATGTTTGCTCATCAATAACACAGGCCCACCGCAGACAGCACTGGCGCATTACAGGAATTAGGTTTATTTGTTACGTATGTTTGCTCATCAATAACACAGGCCCACCGCAGAGAGCACAGGCTCATTACAGGAATGAGGTTTATTTGTTACGCATGTTTGCTCATCAATAACACAGGCCTACCGCAGACAGCACCGGCGCATTACAGGAATGAGGTTTATTTGTTACCTATGTTTGCTCATCAATAACACAGGCCTACCGCAGACAGCACCGGCGCATTACAGGAATGAGGTTTATTTGTTATGTATGTTTGCTCATCAATAACACAGGCCTCCCGCAGACAGCACCGGCGCATTACAGGAATGAGGTTTATTTGTTACATATGTTTGCTCATCAATAACACAGGCCTACCGCAGACAGCACCGGCGCATTACAGGAATGAGGTTTAATTGTTAGGTATGTTTGCTCATCAATAACACAGGCCCACCGCAGACAGCACCAGCGCATTACAGGAATGAGGTTTATTTGTTACGCATGTTTGCTCATCAATAACACAGGCCTACCGCAGACAGCACCGGCGCATTACAGGAATGAGGTTTATTTGTTAGGTATGTTTGCTCATCAATAACACAGGCCCACCACAGACAGCACCGGCGCATTACAGGAATGAGGTTTATTTGTTACGTATGTTTGCTCATCAATAACACAGGCCCACCGCAGACAGCACCGGCAAATAGTAGGAATGAGGTTTATTTGTTACGCATGTTTGCTCATCAATAACACAGGCCCACCGCAGACAGCACCGGCGCATTACAGGAATGAGGTTTATTTGTTACCTATGTTTGCTCATCAATAACACAGGCCTACCGCAGACAGCACCGGCGCATTACAGGAATGAGGTTTATTTGTTACCTATGTTTGCTCATCAATAACACAGGCCCACCGCAGACAGCACCGGCGCATTACAGGAATGAGGTTTATTTGTTACGTATGTTTGCTCATCAACACAGGCCCACCGCAGACAGCACCGGCGCATAGTAGGAATGAGGTTTATTTGTTACGCATGTTTGCTCATCAATAACACAGGCCCACCGCAGACAGCACTGGCGCATTACAGGAATGAGGTTTATTTGTTACGTATGTTTGCTCATCAATAACACAGGCCCACCGCAGACAGCACCGGCGCATAGTAGGAATGAGGTTTATTTGTTACGTACGTTTGCTCATCAATAACACAGGCCCACCGCAGAGAGCACAGGCGCATTACAGGAATGAGGTTTATTTGTTACGCATGTTTGCTCATCAATAACACAGGCCTACCGCAGACAGCACCGGCGCATTACAGGAATGAGGTTTATTTGTTACCTATGTTTGCTCATCAATAACACAGGCCTACCGCAGACAGCACCGGCGCATTACAGGAATGAGGTTTATTTGTTACCTATGTTTGCTCATCAGTAACACATGCCTACCGCAGACAGCACCGGCGCATTACAGGAATGAGGTTTATTTGTTACGTATGTTTGCTCATCAATAACACAGGCCTCCCGCAGACAGCACCGGCGCATTACAGGAATGAGGTTTATTTGTTACGTATGTTTGCTCATCAATAACACAGGCCTACCGCAGACAGCACCGGCGCATTACAGGAATGAGGTTTATTTGTTACGTATGTTTGCTCATCAATAACACAGGGCCACCTCAGACAGCACCGGCGCATTACAGGAATGAGGTTTATTTGTTACATATGTTTGCTCATCAATAACACAGGCCTACCGCAGACAGCACCGGCGCATTACAGGAATGAGGTTTATTTGTTAGGTATGTTTGCTCAACAATAACACAGGCCCACCGCAGACAGCACCGGCGCATTACTGGAATGAGGTTTATTTGTTACGCATGTTTGCTCATCAATAAGACAGGCCTAACGCAGACAGCACCGGCGCGTTACAGGAATGAGGTTTATTTGTTAGGTATGTTTGCTCATCAATAACACAGGCCCACCGCAGACAGCACTGGCACATTACAGGAATGAGGTTTATTTGTTACGTATGTTTGCTCATCAATAACACAGGCCCACCGCAGACAGCACCGGCGCATAGTAGGAATGAGGGTTTATTTGTTACGCATGTTTGCTCATCAATAACACAGGCCCACCGCAGACAGCACCGGCGCATTACAGGAATGAGGTTTATTTGTTACGTATGTTTGCTCATCAATAACACAGGCCTCCCGCAGACAGCACCGGCGCATTACAGGAATGAGGTTTATTTGTTACATATGTTTGCTCATCAATAACACAGGCCCACCGCAGACAGCACCGGCGCATTACAGGAATGAGGTTTATTTGTTACGCATGTTTGCTCATCAATAACACAGGCCTACCGCAGACAGCACCGGCGCATTACAGGAATGAGGTTTATTTGTTAGGTATGTTTGCTCATCAATAACACAGGCCCACCGCAGACAGCACCGGCGCATTACAGGAATGAGGTTTATTTGTTACGTATGTTTGCTCATCAATAACACAGGCCCACCGCAGACAGCACCGGCGCATAGTAGGAATGAGGTTTATTTGTAACGCATGTTTGCTCATCAATAACACAGGCCCACCGCAGACAGCACTGGCGCATTACAGGAATGAGGTTTATTTGTTACGTATGTTTGCTCACCAATAACACAGGCCCACCGCAGAGAGCACAGGCGCATTACAGGAATGAGGTTTATTTGTTACGCATGTTTGCTCATCAATAACACAGGCCTACCGCAGACAGCACCGGCGCATTACAGGAATGAGGTTTATTTGTTACCTATGTTTGCTCATCAATAACAGAGGCCTACCGCAGACAGCACCGGCGCATTACAGGAATGAGGTTTATTTGTTACCTATGTTTGCTCATCAGTAACACAGGCCTACCGCAGACAGCACCGGCGCATTACAGGAATGAGGTTTATTTGTTACGCATGTTTGCTCATCAATAACACAGGCCTACCTCAGACAGCACCGGCGCATTACAGGAATGAGGTTTATTTGTGAGGTATGTTTGCTCATCAATAACACAGGCCCACCGCAGACAGCACCGGCGCATTACAGGAATGAGGTTTATTTGTTACGCATGTTTGCTCATCAATAACAGGCCTACCGCAGACAGCACCGGCGCATTACAGGAATGAGGTTTATTTGTTAGGTATGTTTGCTCATCAATAACACAGGCCCACCGCAGACAGCACCGGCGCATTACAGGAATGAGGTTTATTTGTTACGTATGTTTGCTCATCAGTAACACAGGCCCACCGCAGACAGCACCGGCGCATAGTAGGAATGAGGTTTATTTGTTACGCATGTTTGCTCATCAATAACACAGGCCCACCGCAGACAGCACTGGCGCATTACAGGAATGAGGTTTATTTGTTACGCATGTTTGCTCATCAATAACACAGGCCTACCGCAGACAGCACCGGCGCATTACAGGAATGAGGTTTATTTGTTAGGTATGTTTGCTCATCAATAACACAGGCCCACCGCAGACAGCACCGGCGCATTACTGGAATGAGGTTTATTTGTTACGTATGTTTGCTCATCAATAACACAGGCCCACCGCAGACAGCACCGGCGCATAGTAGGAATGAGGTTTATTTGTTACGCATGTTTGCTCATCAATAACACAGGCCTACCGCAGAGAGCACAGGCGCATTACAGGAATGAGGTGTATTTGTTACGCATGTTTGCTCATCAATAACACAGGCCTACCGCAGACAGCACTGGCGCATTACAGGAATGAGGTTTATTTGTTACCTATGTTTGCTCATCAATAACACAGGCCTACCGCAGACAGCACCGGTGCATTACAGGAATGAGGTTTATTTGTTACCTATGTTTGCTCATCAGTAACACATTCCTACCGCAGACAGCACCGGCGCATTACAGGAATGAGGTTTATTTGTTATGTATTTTATTTATTTGCAGAGTTTTATATAGCGCTGGCTAGACCCGGAGGTATCAGAGCGCTTTACATGAGGATCAGCGAGTTACAGGTTACAAAATTACATCAGTTACAGGAGTTAAGAGTAAACATAGGAGAAAAACAGTGATTACACAATAACAAGAGATATTAACGCATAGCATAGCCAAGACACACGTCAGATGGGGAATGGAAGGTAGATGGGGAATGGTAAAAGGGGTAAGGAATGCAGATAGTGTCAGGCAGACCGGCAAGGGGAAAAGTACTTCAGAGGGACAAAAGCAGACAAAGTGAGAGACAGACAAACCGGCTGGGGACCAACGATCCAAAACACGTGGGGCTGGCAAAGGGGAGGTAGACACAGGATCACGGAGGGAGGAGGAGGGAGAGGGAAAGGAAACACAACGGGGAGACGAGGAAAAAAACTATGTCCAATGTCCGGCTGGGTAGGTGACGGCTGAGGGGGTGAACCAGAGCCAAACTCCTCTATAGCTGCCTGAACAGCTCCACCGGGCATCGGCCATGTTGCTCGGTCTCCGCGGTAAGTACAACATTCATGGTATCCGCCCAGGGGGCATCATCATAGTTCCATCGGCAGCATCAGTCCCGGTGTTATTGGGAAACCCTGAGTGTAGTACAAACATCAGGGCAGCGCTTGCTCCTTGGAGCTCGTCCAGCTGGTTCTTCAGACCGTGCTGCAGTGCGTTCCGTGGCTCCCTCAATAGTTCCTGAACTCCAGTGCGGTCCGTCGGGTGACTAGCACTAGCACTCTGAGTCTATGTATCCCGCAAGGGAAGAGGCCCGGGTCCGATCGGCTCCCTGGGCCGAGCAGCACAGTTCCCAGCCACAACGCCCCCCAAGTGCGTTAGAGAGGGCCCGAGATGTAAGGCATGTGGTGGGGGGAAGGGGGGCGCCAGGGAGAGGGGAGATCCATATGCAGAAGATGAGGGACTAAGGCGGCGTATTCAGCTCCAACCCGGCATGTGGGCGGTAGTCCAGCGAGGCTCTCATTAAGGGCAAGGATGGGGCTAAGTCTGATGTGATCCTCAGGCCCTGCGGTGCACCTAAACCTCTGGGGCCCCTCGTTGGATATTCAATCTTGGTAGGTTAGCTGGAAGGTTTTGCAGCCAGGGCAGGTCCAAGACCAGCACAGTTCCCAAGCCCGGGGGCGATCTCCCTTCTGGGTCCCTCAGCAGCCCCCCCAGGCAGCAGCCACAGCTAAGCATCGTGTTATAATCTATTACTTGATTAGTGCATCCTCCCTATTGATGTCCTCTGCCTTGCTGCTCAGTCATCGGTGATGTCATCGGAATGTTGGGAGTGTTTGAGTTGGAGAGAGAGCAGTTGGAATGGATGGGCTGAGCAGCAAGGAGGCTGCTCCTGGTGGGGCTTAACATGGATCTAACTTGTTTCCTTTAACCAACCAACAAGGAAGTAATCTTAACAATAAATCAACTATCTATGTTCTACATCACTTGGCCTACGTACCTTTCTTCTTTACAACACTGGCGACGAACTGGAAGAACCTTACGCATGGAGTAAGCAAGACCAAAGGAACTAAAGACTTTAAGGACTCTAAGGTAAAAGAATACGAAAAGGAACGTAACGGAAACGCCCTGGTCAGCCCCACCAGTGTCCCTCATCATCTGGACAGCCTGCAGCCCAGGGCGTTTGACCTTCTACTGCCGGTATTCATACAGTTGCTGTGGGGATTCCTGCCCTGCTGTCCCTTCTACAGTCGTGAGATTGGCTGTAGCAACTGGCGTTTGGCAGCAGTGACGTGTGCTGGGGAAGACTGACACTTTCTGTGGTGGAGATTACTGCTATCCTGCTGCCTGTAAAGAATTGCTTTTGCCCAGCTGTCTCTCCCACAGCCCCTGCTGTTTTGGTTTGGCGGTAGCCACCGATTTTCGAGAATTGCCAGCATCAGACACTAGTGAGCCATTTGGAGTGTGAGTAAAACTGAAACTCATGTGAGCAGTAACGCTGATTAAATGATGCCCACGCTGTTTATGCCAGTGCTCGAGGGTGAGTGGACCTAAGTGTATTTATCGCCAACTGAGAGGAGCACCATCTGCTCTGTTGTGCGTGGTGGCTGGCTGTCTACTTTTGTCTACTCCTGGCGTGTCAAGGCAGGCGCCAAGATTGAATTTTGGAGCTTTGGATTACCGGCGGGATTCAGTGAATGTGAGTACTTTTACACGGGCAATTTCTGTCTTCCCTAGTCCCTAGCCAATTGACAGTTTACTCGCTTCTTTTAAATTTGAAAATTAACAGCGCGTTGCCCTCGTCGCGTGCGCACTTACCTGGGTGATGGAGTCCTGCAGTACTTGATGGGAGCCTCTATGACGTTGGGGTTTCTACAAGACCATGGTTTGCTGGGAGACACTCGACTGCATATACGTGCTGCGAGCCACCCGGCGTGGCGTGCATTACGTGCAGCCATCTTGTGTTTGGCTGCAGCTGCTATCCTCATGCCGGTGTTCATTCTCTACGTTGCCAATCACGTTTTGCAGTGCGTTGCCAGGCAGCCTTTCCCAGTGTTTTGCCATGCAGCAGGATCGGCGCGAGCGGGTGAAGGGTGGATGCCTCGTGTGGATGATCATTGGTACATCAGCAACGTTGTTCATGGGTATGGAGGCATCCGGTGACGTCGCTGTGCTCTTTGGTGAAATGTTCGACTCAACATCAGCATTCTGGTTGGCGGAGCACATTGAAGAGTCTCAATTGCCTTCTCTTTACTACTTCGCATTGGATGCTGCAGCCGCCTGGAGTTTTGAGTAGTGACCTCGGGTGAGAGATCGCTCACCGGAGTGAAAGACTTTCTTGTTTTTCTATTTGCTAAAATACTGTTTTGTGGGGGGGAAGTGTGTACCCTTTTATGTTGACATTTTTGGGGTATTACGTGAGGTGGTGGGGCGGTTAGGGCCCCAGTGCCATTGTTGGTGGTTGTAGCGTGTACTTGGTTTGAAGGGAGATTTTTCCCTATTACGTGGAAGTTGTGGGGTGGTGACTCGGTGGCTAGTGAGTGGCCTAGTTCTGCTTCAAGGGTGTTGTGTACAATGTTACGGTGAGGTTGTGGGGCGGGTAGTGCTCCTATTCTGTTTTCAGGGGCGGTGAGTGCCCCAGTTATGTTCTACAGGGTGGTGTGTGCTCTGTTACGTGTAGGTTGTGGGGTGGTGAGTGCCCCAGTTCTATTGGTTGCCGTGGTGCGCACATGAGAAGACTCCTTCTTTTGAAGCTTCTCTCACTTACCACTATTCCGTGGTTATGAGTGTGTATTACCCTGTGTTTCGGGGTAGTGTAGTCACCACTAGTGTGGTTTGTTTTTAGCCCTTAGTTTATCACTAGTTTATGGTTGTTGGGCTGACTTATGTTGTCACTTGTGGGCTACGTGTTGGGTTGACCCCTTGTCGTTGTGAGTACATGAATCTCACTGTTTTGGGGTGCATGTATGAGAAGACCCTTCTTACGAAGCTTCTCTAGTTTACCACTGTTTTGTGGAATGACATAAGTTGTCATTTTGTTGGCTGTTGTTTGAGTGACCCTCATTGTGTTGTGAGAGTATGTGAATCACTCATTGTTGGGGTGCGTGTGTGAGTAGACTCCTTCTTACGAAGCTTCTCTAGTGTACCTATTTTGGTGATACTCTCAGAATGGTTGTTGCCTCGTGTGAGGTGCTTGGACTATGTGTTGTGGGTCCGTATGTGAGAAGACTCCTTTTTGCTAAGCTTCTCCGGTTTACCACTATTTTGTGGTTGTGGTTGTCTATTACCCTTTAGTGAGTTAACGTGGGTGTGTACTTACTGATTTATAAAATGGAATGCTTTTCCTGTCTTTTCTCCATCTTTTCTAGGTGGGGTTTGGGCATGTGATTTTTAGGAATTTGTGGGACATGTGTAGTGTGTGTGTTTCATCTTGCACGCAATCAACATCTGTTACATGTCGTAAGTGTGTGCTATGAAGTTGCATACCTTAATGTTATTTTAATCATTATAGAGGGGGATGTGTTATAATCTATTACTTGATTAGTGCATCCTCCCTATTGATGTCCTCTGCCTTGCTGCTCAGTCATCGGTGATGTCATCGGATTGTTGGGAGTGTTTGAGTTGGAGAGAGAGCAGTTGGAATGGATGGGCTGAGCAGCAAGGAGGCTGCTCCTGGTGGGGCTTAACATGGATCTAACTTGTTTCCTTTAACCAACCAACAAGGAAGTAATCTTAACAATAAATCAACTATCTATGTTCTACATCACTTGGCCTACGTACCTTTCTTCTTTACAACACATCGCAACCGGCGCAGACTTGGGCCTGACACGGCCCCCAGGCCCGATGACTCCCCCTCTCTCTGCCCCTCCCACGGGACACTCGAAGGGCCACAGGAGGAGCCCAGAGCTTTGTACAGGCAGCGAGACAGACCCGGCGGTGCAGGCCAGCAGGAGCGGGCAGAGAGGTCCCCTGGGTCTCCGACGCGGTGTAGGTAGGACAGAGGCTGCCAAGGCAGGCCTCTGCGTGTGTTTTGGGCCTAGGCCCGATACGGCCCTCGTGCCCGCCAGCACCTTCCAGCCACAGGGGCCGTAACCATCCACCAGTTGTAAAGGGGTTCGACCTACCGCTTGGTCTGTCGTACGTCGGGCCGCAAGGCAGCATGGTTCCGTGGCTCTCGCATGTGATCAGCTGCAGTCAGGTCCGGTGGAGAGGAGACCGCCACAGCCGCAATGCTCAGGGTCCGGCTGCGTTCAGGGCCTCGATTCAAGATGGCGCCGGTGTGGTCCGGTTGGGGCCGGTGACCCTCGTTCACAGCTACCGCAAGGAAGGCTCAGCAAATTCAGCCCTGGGCGGAGCTTGCTGTATGTTTGCTTATCAATAACACAGGCCTACCGCAGACAGCACCAGCGCATTACAGGAATGAGGTTTATTTGTTACGTATGTTTGCTCATCAATAACACAGGCCTACCGGAGACAGCACCAGCGCATTACAGGAATGAGGTTTATTTGTTACGTATGTTTGCTCATCAATAACACATGCCTACCGCAGACAGCACCGGTGCATTACAGGAATGAGGTTTATTTGTTAGGTATGTTTGCTCATCAATAACGCAGGCCTACCGCAGACAGCACCGGCGCATTACAGGAATGAGGTTTATTTATTAGGTATGTTTGCTCGTCAATAACACAGGCCCACCGCAGACAGCACCGGCGCATTGCAGGAATGAGGTTTATTTATTAGGTATGTTTGCTCATCAATAACACAGGCCCACCGGAGACAGCACCGGCGCATTACAGGAATGAGGTTTGTTACGTATGTTTGCTCATCAATAACACAGGCCCACCGCAGACAGCACCGGTGCATTACGGGAATGAGGTTTATTTGTTAGGTATGTTTGCTCATCAATAACGCAGGCCTACCGCAGACAGCACCGGCACATAGTAGGAATGAGGTTTATTTGTTACGTATGTTTGCTCATCAATAACACAGGCCCACTGCAGACAGCACCGGTGCATTACAGGAATGAGGTTTATTTCTTACTTATGTTTGCTCATCAATAACACAGGCCCACCGCAGACAGCACCGGCGCATTACAGGAATGAGGTTTATTTGTTACGTATGTTTGCTCATCAATAACACAGGCCCACCGGAAATAGCACCGGCGCATTACAGGAATGAGGTTTATTTGTTACGTATGTTTGCTCATCAATAACACAGGCCTACCGCAGACAGCACCGGCGCATTACAGGAATGAGGTTTATTTGTTAGGTATGTTTGCTCATCAATAACACAGGCCTACCGCAGACAGCACCGGCGCATTACAGGAATGAGGTTTATTTGTTAGGTATGTTTGCTCATCAATAACACAGGCCCACCGGAAATAGCACTGGCGCATTAGAGGAATGAGGATTATTTGTTAGGTATATTTGCTCATCAATAACACAGGCCTACCGCAGAGAGCACTGGTGCATAGTAGGAGTTACTGGTGTCCCGCAGGGGTCATCCCTTAGTCCCCTCCTATTTAACATCTACGTTACGCCGCTGGTTTATCTAGCGGAGTCATTAGGGGCTAAGGTGATGGCCTACGCTGATGACACCCAGCTCCTGTTTTCTTGGGGAAGAGATGATGAATCAGTCCTGTCCTCCCAACACTGTCTAGCCTCTGTCTTCCATTGGCTGTCCCAGGCTCAGTTGAAGTGTAACGAAGGGAAGTCGGAGGTTCTCCTGTACGGGACCTTTCCGGTCAACTTCAGAGAGAAGCTGTGGCCCCCTGGCTTCCCCCTGCCTAGTGCTGGGAATAATGCTGCAAAAATCTAGGAGTCTGGTTCTCTGAGAACCTGAACTTTTCCACTCAAGTCAAGAAGCTCGTTGGGACCTGTTTCGGCACCTTGAAAGCGCTGAGAAAGTTTCTTCCCTTTCTCCCAGGGCCTGCTAAAGAAACTGTGGTCCGTGCCTTGATTTTATCTCGCCTGGATTACTCTAATGTACTCTATGTGGGCATTCCTGGCTACCTCCTAAAGAAACTGCAGGTAGTCCAAAACTCCGCTGCCAGACTCCTGTTAGGCTTGTCAAACAGGTGCAGTGTGCATGTTCATTTGCTCTCCCTGCATTGGCTCCCAGTGGAGTCCCGAATCCAATTCAAAATGCTGGCTATTGCCCATAGGGCTCTCTATGGCAGGGGCCCCAGCTACCTTCAGAAGAGATTTGCCTTCTATAATCCAGTGAGACAGTTGCGTTCCTCTTCTCAACTTCTGATGCAGACCCCTAGATTCAACCGCCAAAGGCTGGGTGGCTGTTCACTTGTCAGGAAAGCTAGTCTGGCTTGGAATGCTCTGCACTTGGCGCTGCGGTGCATTCAGGATCACGTGATCTTTAAGAAAAAGTTAAAAACTTTCCTCTTTTAGTGGTCTTCCTGCTACATTTTTTCCTTTACCTCTGTACGCGCCGGGACACTCTGCTGAGTAGCTGAGCGCGATACAAATATATATAACATAACATATTTATTTGTTACATATATTAGTTTAGATATCAGGACAAAAAAGGCCAACCATACGCTTTACAAAATAATGTAAAATGCAAAAAAAGATACATGAAATAACAACTAAAAGCTGGGACAAGGCAAGATTTAGGCGTTTTTTTTGTGCAAATCTGGTCTGAGTTTGACATGACAGCTCTAAAGACCAGACAAGCACTGACGTCAGTATTGTGGTCCGTGGTATATATAGTGCAGCTGATGCTCATTGGGAGTTGTCAGTCATGACGCTGTAAAACTGATGTATACAAACAAGCTGAGTCACTGTGTGACAAAGGGAGACAGAGGAAAAGTCCCACTGAGCGCCCTCTTTATAGCATAGAACCGCTCTATCTCAGCCTCCACCGTTCTCCTGCTCCACTCCCACTTGGTCTCCTGACTTACTCTACCTTACCTTCTTTGACGCGCGACTTCTGGTAGCTTGGTTATAACATGCATCGTCAAAGCCAAGAGGTCTCACTTTTCTGAACATTTGGTTTTGCCAATGCTTAAAAAGAAAAAAGAAAATGGCTGTTGCTGTACTGCTGATGCTGAACAGCACCAGCAAAAATAAAATAAACGTGTGATGACTGAAACGCATTTTGAGTTCTGATAGCTATCCTCTTTATAGCATCCCATCTTTCCCTCAAGTTCCAATTCAAAGCACTTCTGTATTTTGCCAGAACACCCAAATCTATAAATCTACTCATGGCCTTCGAATTTTTGGGCCTCTGCTTATGGACCAGCAGGCACACTGCCTGTTTAGCTAATGATCTCTTATTTATTAGCTTAGATACTAAGGTTATTATAGCTCCTATCACCACCAGACAATACCATGAGCAGTGAAAAAAGTCAATCACAGCTTGATCAAATCTTGGGAAACTCCCGGATGCATCCGAGTTAATTCTGCTGGGGAAAGATATGTCTGGTGCAAATAATTGAACTGGAATAGCTTAAAGCGGGCAGTTTTTTAAACAATCTTAGTGTACTCTGATGTTTTGGTCCACTCCACTTCGAACGGTTCTCTATTTAGTTTCTCTTATTTATTTATTTATTTTGAAGGTTTTGATTAGCGCGAACAAGACCCTTACGGGTATCAGAGTGCTTTACAGGGTAGATGTAAGTAACATAAAACTAGCATAGAAGAATGTAGGTGAGTCTCATACAAACAAGTAACTAATACAAACTAGCAAATATATTACAGGTAAGTATAAATAGTTCAGGTATATTTAGCCATGAGAATAGCTTTCACTTCTTTTTTGAAGAATGCAGTAGAAGGATTCTTTCTTGTATCTGGGGGCAAAGCATTCCAAATCCTGGGAGCCATTCCTGAGAAGGACCGGTTGTATGTTTTCTTCTTGACAAATCGTTGTGGTTTCAGTAGAAGATTACTGGAGCTCCTGGTGGATCTTTTACCACAAGAGAGCACCAGTTTCTGAGCTAGATAACTCGGACTTGTGTGATGTAATGCCTTGTGTGTCATACAAGCAATTTTCAGATGAATTCTAGCCTCGAAAGGTAGCCAGTTGAGGGTTCGAAGGTCAGGGGAGATGTGACTGTTTCTTTTGGAGCCTGTGATGAGTCTAGCAGCTGGGTTGATGGAGGCTCTTAGGGGGCCGTCGTCGATCTGGGAAGGCCGCAGAGAGTGACACTCCCATATTCAACTCTAGGGATAACTAAAGCTTGAACTGCCTGTTTGAAGTCATTAGCTGGTAGGAAGGGTTTCAGTCTTCTCAAGGTGTTCATCTGAAAATGTTCTCCCTTTGTAGAGGCGCTGATGTGTTTCTGCATGTTTAGATTTTTGTCCAGGGTCACTCCCAGCGATTTCGCTTAGTCGATAATGAGAGGTTGACCTTTGAGTGCTGTTAGGTGATTCAGCCAATCGAGGATGATGGTCGATTGGTTGGGGGGAGCGATTAAGAGGAATTCAATTTTGAGGGTGTTTAGTTTCAAATGGTTTTCGGCCAGCCAGGTCTGCGTTTTTTGGAGCGTTGAATTGAGAGATTTGATCTCCTCAAGCGAGTGGATCTTTATGTAGAGTTGAGTGCCATCTGCGTACATGTGGTAGTGGACATTGGAGGAGCTGAGAAGTTCGATGAGTGGTTCCATGAACAGGTTGAACAGTGTAGGCGAGAGGGATGATCCCTTCGGTACTCCTAAGGTGACTGGGACGGGCTTGGATATGGATTGATTAACCTTGAATCTTTGAGAACTATTTTGGAGGAAGGAGGTGAACCAATTTAGAACAGATCCAGATAAGCCCATTCTGTATTTCAGGAGATTGATTAGATTGTCATGTTTGACGGTGTCAAAGGCCGAAGATAGGTCAAGCAAGATTAGTAGACAGGCTTCATTTTGGGCCAGGATTTTTAGTGCGTCATCTATTATGTGGGTCATGGCTGACTCAGTACTGTGACCTGCACGGAAGCCGGATTGGAATTGGTTGAGCAGGTTGAATTGATCTATGTGTTTGCTAAGCTGCGTGTGAACGCATTTTTCTAAGAGTTTGGCCAGAGTGGGAATGTTGGATATTGGGCGATAGTTATTTAAATCCGATGGGTCCGCAGATGGTTTCTTTAAGATAGGGGCTACCTGTCCTGCTTTAAGGATTTCTGGGATGGTTCCTTGAAGGAGAGAGGTGTTTATAATCTTAGTCCATAGAGGCAATACCAGTGGAATGAAGTCTTTTGTGTAGTTTGCAGGTAGAGGGTCTGTGAAATGACTGGAGGGATTCAGGGCTGTGAGCGTTTTCAATATAGTTTCTTCACTGTAGGTGTTGAAGGAGGACCATGATGCGTTGTTCTTGAGGACGAACTTTGCAGGACATATGAGTGGAGCTCCTAGCGGGGGGCAATGAAGTGTCCATGTGCGAGTCAGTATGGGACATTAGGTCGTTGAGCAGGACCGTCTTTATATTTTCTGTCTTCATAGTGAAGTAGGAGGCAAACTCCTCGCAGTTGGGTAGTGTGTCTGGGTTAGTTTGGGGGCGGTGGGGTGCACCCTTAGATTGTAATTTGATAAGTTTGAATAGCTATTTGGGACGGTTCTTGGCTTGGTCTAATTGATTGCTGAAGAAGTCTGCTTTCGATCATCTGATCTTTCTGTAGTAGGAGTTTCTCGTGCTTCTTAGTAGCTTGAGGTGGTCAGAGGATGGTGCCGATCTCCAACGTCGTTCCATTAATCTTAAGGATCGCCTGTCTTCATTTAGCCTACCATCATACCAGGGTTTTGAGTCTTTTGTGGCGACTCTTTTCAGTTGTAGGAGAGCTAGTTTGTCTAGTAACGTGTTAATGGAGTGGAAGTAATGGTTAGTTAGATCTTGCACATCGGATAAGCCTTCAGGGGGAAGCAGGATGTTAGGACTAGATGATGTGAGTAAGTCGGAGCCGACATTTTTTAGATTCCTCTTCCAAATTTTCGTTCTCGTGGGTTGGGTAGAGAGTGATTAAACTGATTCATTGATGTGGAATGTGATGATGTGGTGGTCAGACCAGTCACAGGGGCGGATCGAATCAAGCTGAGTGGAGTCAGCTTTGGAAATTACTAGGTCGAGGGTTGAGCCTTCATCATGTGTGGGGCTGTCGCAGATTTGGGTAAGGTTAAGGTCTGAGAGGAAAGCTTTTAGGCTATTGACTCCTGGATCGTCAAGGTCATCCCAGTGGAGATTGAAGTCACCAAGGGATATTTGAATATTTTGTTGTCCGTCATTTGTAGCTAGAATATCCATGAGGTGTTCGATGAAGGTGAGGTTGTCCCCTGGTGGATGGTAGAATGCGTGTAGTGAACATATTGGTTTATTATTACTAGTGATGTCTAAGCAAAGGTATTCACAGGATGATAATACCGGGGAGTGGGAGCAGTTCACAGAGAGATTGCTCCAATGTATGCAAGCAATACCACCTCCTGACCTATCAGTTCTATCAAGTCTTGTGATGTCATAGTGTGGGGATACTAGTATGTCAAGGATGGGCATAGAAGTTTCATTTAGCCATGTTTTGGTCAAAATTATAAGGTCAGGTTCATTGGTGAGTATGAGGTCGGCTATATCGGCTGCATGTCTTGAGGCCGACCTACAGTTTAGAAGTATACATTTTAGCCGAGTTTTGATGGGTGTTGTGGTGGGTTCGTGTAAGATGGGGACTCGCATGAGGTTGTTTTCCACTATACCTCTAGAAATGTGTCTTGCAACTCTAAGGGTATTGGAGGGAATGGATTGGATTAGGGAAAGTTTGTGCAAGTTATCAGAGTGCGCAGTATTAAGGGGGAGACACGGTACCTCATAGGAACTGAGTAGGGAGGTTAAGTCTTTAGCTGATAGAGAGTTTTTCTTCCGTACAGGACGGGATGAGGGATTGGGGTAGGGCACTGTTCTCCATCTTGGGGGCTCGTGTTTTGGGGAGCTTGCGTGTATCTGATGGGTGAATTTGGAGCGCGTGAACTTGGATTGTTGGAGGTCCTCTTTGACTTGTTGTAGAGATAGTAATAGCTCATCGAGTTTGGGGTCTAGTGTCGGAGGTAAGAGGTTTAATGTATGGACTGTGGTTAAGGGAAGTGTGCTTGAGCCGTGTATGTAGTTTGGGGGGGCCTCGCAATCTGGTACGTTGTATTGCCATCTTCATGTTTGGTTATCAAAAGAGAGGGGGGTGTATCGGCAGGATGTGAGGAGGTATGGATGTGGGGTATATATGGGACAGGGGGATTGGTGGTGAGGGGAGAAGGGGCGGGTGTGAGGACGGGATGAGAGGAGGAAAGGGTGAGGGGTGAGAATGGAACAGTGTGAATATTGGTGGTGGTGGGAGCGGAGAAGGAGTTGGGGGGATGTGTGTTATCTGGAGGATGTGAGGAGGTATGGATTGGGGTATAAGTGGGACAGAGGGAGTGTTGGTGAGGGGAGAGGGGGCGGGTGGGACGGTGGGATGAGAGGGGATAAGGGTGTGGTGTGTGATTGCAAAAGTAGGAATATTGGTGGTGTTGGGGGAAGAGCGGGACTTGGGGGGATGTGTATCATCTCCCGGGGTGACGTTTAGGTCTGGGGTGGGTGTATATGCCAGATGGGACAATGGAGGAAAATGACCTAATGGGGAATCGGACATGGTGTTGGGAAGTGAATAGGGATTTTGATCTGTTAGGGAGGTATGATGGGGTTTAACAACTTTTTCCTTGATGAGAGGAAAGATGTTATCCAGTAGGTTTAGGTTACGGTCCGATGATTGCATAAGGATGATCCCATTATGGTAGATGGTGATTGTTGCTGCGGCATTGTAGAATGGGAAGGGGATGATAGATATCGTGAGACCATGCGCTGTTTTCCTAGTGGAGGCGATCGAGAATAGGGCGAGAAAGGTTTTCCTCCATTGGGCTCTTCTTTTGGTATAAAAGATGATGTCATTAGTTATATGCCCTTTGTTAGTTGAGAAGTAGGGGTCAGAGATTGGGGTTTCGGGGTGAGATTTTAAAAAATTGTGTTTAAAGCCTTTAGCTGCTTTTTTTGTAAGGTTGGGCGGGTATTTGATGGAATAGGTGTGAAGACCAGTGAGCTCCATAGTGAGGTTGGAGCTTGTAGGAGGGGTAGAGAGGGTCGGGGGAGTGAGTGAGGTAGGGTGCACTAAGAGGTTGAGGTGGGACTAGGTCATAAGGGAAAAGAAAAACTCTCACCTGTGAGTTAGTTGAGTGGGGAATCGAGGGTACTGTCTGTGTTGTATGGGAATCAAAACCATTCTGAATGAATCAGTCAAAGATGGCCACCCTGTTTACTACAAAGCACTAGTCCAGAGAGGAAATCCTATCACACTTTCTATTAGTTGGTCCTATTGGGGTGAAGTCCTATTTCCATTTTTAAATGCATTGTGATGAATGGTCCCTTCTTTGTTTTCTGTGGGGTGATTTATGGAGAAGTCCTCTGTCTCTTTCAAAACTAGAACTGGGCCGTGGTAAGTCCTTTTTCACTAGTAGAATCTGTAGCTGCCATTTTGTATAACTTAAAGCGGGCAGTTTTTGAAACTATCTTAGTGTACTCTGATGTTTTGGTCAACTCCACTTCGAACGGTTCTCTATTTAGTTTCTCTTCCCACTTCCCTTTCATCTTATCATTCACACCTTCAATCAGGGTTTTGTTCATTTCTATCTCACAAGACAGCCTAACCGCCCTTACTAGTGCTCAATGTGTCATGTACCCTACCCAATACTGCATGTCAGGGGCGGCTCCTCCGGTATGGCGGAGGAGCGTCGCCCCATGGCTTTCTTCGCAGTGCGAGAAGCAGAAACATAAAATGGTAAAACTTTCATGTTATGTTTTTGCTTCTCGCACTGCGAGAAAGCAGAAGGGTTTGGTTGGGGGCGGGCGGGTGGGTCTGGTCTAGGGCAGGAGAGGAGTGGCTTCACCACTGCTGAGGGCGCTGACTGTTTGGTCGGCCCTCTGGGGCCGACCAAACCAGTCATGCGCACTCTGCCTTTTCTCCAGCCTACATGGAGAAAATAGCCTCCCCATAGGCACCTGCTTGTCGGCGTCCCGACCAATCACAATGCTGCCATTGCAGTGTTGTGATTAGCTTAGGGGAGGGGAGGGAGACTGCCTGCTTCCCATTCCTGCCGGAGGCAGGAGAGCAGGAAAACACGGGACCTGGCGAAAGGCAGGTTTTTAAAATGTATTAACCCCCCTTCCCCGCGCGACCCCCCTGTCCCCCTCACCTGTGATTAATGCCGGCCGCGACTGTTGCATGTGCTCTTAGGTGTTCAAATGTGCATAGCATGTTGCTGTCATAAACCCTCGACTGTACATACACCCGCCTCCTTACAAGAGTGTGAATGCCTGATTTGTGCTATTGCACAACATTTCACGAGGAACCATAGCAGGATGTCTGGAGCATAAGATGCATGGTTTTGGATCTTCAAGAGGGGCAGAGGGCATGGTTCTTCATATAGCACTAATAATCTTGGAGGCAGCCGGTCTTTAAATGTGATATTAAACTCCGGTACAGTCCACCTAGACCAAGAGCTTTCCCTCCGGCTAAGCTGAGAATTGCCCCCTTCATTTCCTCCAAAGTGGTTCTTCCAGGTTTTTCCTCTTTTCAGGTATTAGTGTCGGGATGGGGTTGTCCATCAGATGGTCTTCGATTTGCTATTTCTCGTAGCTAGAAGAGACTGCATACTATTCTTTGTAATAGGCAATATGTATCTCAGTTTGGACATTTATGATGTTATCGAAGTCCAACCGTATGACTCGGATCGTTAGCCAGTGGATTTAGCTGCCACCAGCTAGGTCAGCACTTTGTCGGACTTGTCCCAGTCGATGTGTTCTTACATCACATATTTATTACAGTTTACACCTCCTGTCAGCCATTATATTTGTTTTTGCCATTTATCAGCCATTGAGCTGCCTCTTGGTTACTTGGGATTTTGCATTCTGTTTGTCTGATACTTTCTTGATTTAATGTCTCGCCTTAATGTTTGCTTTAAGCCATAGCTGGTTTTAATATCAATGCCTCATATCACAAGGGTACGAAAGAGTGGGTTCTGTAAGTCTCCGCTTGGAGGCCACTAGTGTAGAACTCCCCCATTCCAGTATTATTATTAATGGGTTATGATCAGAATCTATGCAACCCAGGTATTGCGAGTACACCGCCTCGTGCCCTATTGTGCTCATAGCTAGGTACGTCTAGCCTTGTGTGTGTATAGCATGGACCAGGGAGTAAAATGAGCATTCACAAATTTCCGGGTGAATTTCTTCCAGATGTCTACCATCTGCCACTGCTGTATCCCCTCACTAATGTTGGCTGAGATTGTCCTACAATGGGTTACCTGTAACGGTGGGATCGACATGTCTAAATCTATATAATGGATGCAATTTTAATCGCCACCCCACAGCCTATGTATTGATTTCTAATAGGTACTTAGGCAAGACAGTCAAAAAAACCTGGTTATCGTTCAGGGCACAGATGCGAGCTAGGTTCAGTGGCTACCCCTTCAGAGATTCCTCCACTACAGGACACCTCCCCTCAGTTTTAATGAGCTTCACACTGATCACATACAGGACCCCCAGACCTACTCAAATGAGGGTAACATTTGAATAAGCTGAAAAGCTGGTACCTATAAGTTGATCTCATCATTGTTTCTGGAGCCTTTCAGTTTCCTTCTGTGTGAGATGCGCCTGCATTTAAGGAAGGCACAGAATCAATGTCTTTGGGCTGGAGACCCCAAACGTCTGACACTCCAGTGTATGCAGTTATATTTCTGTCAGCATCCCTTGTGAGGGTAGTGACTGACTGCGAATCTCTGCACTATACTTTCTTGTGTATATATATGTGATTCTATCATGCTGGGTCCCACTTCCTACCTACTGAATTGAGGCCTCTAGTGTTTGCACATATAACTCTGTAAGACGCCCACCGAGTATGTCCTGTGTGTTTCACCGCATCCATGTGTCAACTCAAGAACCTATTAAGTCATATCCCAACTCCCCATCCCTGGTCTGAACTAAAGCAGTGTTCCGACCACAAAACGTCACAAGAAATATGAATTCCAATAACTTATCTAGCTATTGTAGTAGAGGTGTAACCTAAGTTTCTGTGCCTCCCCAGGACACCATGCCTTCTGTTAATGTGTACACCTTGCGCATGCTATAACAGCCATGAAATTTAAACTGTTTGTCTCTTGTGTGTTGTATCCCCTCAAAAGTTTCTATTTGCTGTTTGGGTCATACTATGTTGCAAGCAGTCGTAGGAGTAATCGCAGAGCCCCATTCATGAACACTGCCTGTGGTGGACATAGTGATTAATCTGTAAAAAATGTAAGAGCCAGGGCCCACCGCAGTTTGCACCACTCATTGCCCCTGCCAGCACCACCAGTGACAAAACCAATACAACTACTAACCATTACACCGTTCAAGTGTGACACTTCAGACTATTCCAGGCCCCACAGCTATAAGAATGTCTTGGGCAGCAGGTATTAGTCACTTTTAATGTATATTGAATTAATAGGCAACTGTTGTTCGGTTCATCTTTAATTTAGATAAACAGCGCCACCCTGTGGTAGACTGTCATAAGTACCAGTGTTGACAATTATGTGCCGGTGCTGAGCACCGGAAACCACCGGCTCAAATTAATAATAAGAATAATAAATGAAATTTATAGAGCGCGCGGCTACCTCCAACGGAGGTGTACCGGCGCTTGTGTAGCAGATTCACAGCGAGAGGGCACCAGAAGAGGAGCTACGCAAGGTTAAAGAGCCAGGTTTTTAGAGCTCTCCTGAAGGCCGGTTCTGGCTCCGTCATGCGGAGGTGGAGAGGCATAGCGTTCCAGAGCTTTGCAGCTCTAACCGAGAATGCTCTACCACCTATCCTGTTCGTAAGGAAACGAGGAATCCTGAGCAATTTCATGTGATTTGATCTCAGGACCCAGTCTTGCTGATAGTTTTGCAATCTATGTCTCAGATAGGCCGGGCCCTGTCCCTTAGTGGCTCTGTAGGCCAGAGTAAGCGCCTTAAACTCAATCCTCCTATTGACGGGTAGCCAGTGGAGGCTCCGCAGATGCGAGGAGATGTGATGGCGGAACTGCACATTCCTAATCAATCTGGCCGCAGCGTTTTGAATTATTTGCAGCCTGCGGACCGGAAAGGCTGGTAGTCCTAGATAGAGACTATTGGAGTAGTCCAGCCTGGATGTGACCAATTAAGCACCGACATCGTAGTGTTTGACTCCGTTGCTGATGATCTCTGGCTGCTGGTGGAAACTGGCCTTCAAAGGCAGAACCTCTGAAACACTCTTGCCACCATATGGGCTCTTTCATCCACTGCCTGTTTTTTAGTTGGGTCTGTTTTCCGTCTTCTGCTATGGTCCCTGCTTCTTTTCATAGGTTGTTGTCTTACTGCGTTCTTGGGTTCTTACTATAAGTGCCCTTTACTTTCAATCTATTTCCAGACTTCCTCCGGTTCCGTGAAGAAATGGGCCTCGTTGTCTGCCACCACTCTTAATTATGCGGGGAGATCCAATCTGGGTTTTAGACAGAGGTGTGGTAGTTGCTTTTTAACAGTCAGAAAATTGAAGTTGGAGGGGCACAGTTATACTCTGGATTTGGTGCAAATTGAAAATATTGAGGGTAAATAAAATTAAGGCCACTGCGCATGGCTTCTATTGTAGCCTTTATTATCATTTGAATGGCCTAGCTGGCCCCAAGACATAGACCTGTTATGTGACCAGGTCTGGATAAGTATTTGTTCTGGTTAAAGAGAACACCTGGCTCCACTGGGGCTGATAATGTGTCCCAGTCCGGGAAAGGCTCAGTGTGGGTTTCCTTGGATCTGCCTTGAACAAACGGTGGTCATTCTACCGGGGCACCTTGGAGCAGGATCCTGTGTTTAAAGTACTTAGCAGCAGCTCCTTAGTAAATGTGTGGCATTATTGGTTAAATATCTATACATTGATTTAGACCTAAACAGCGAGAAATTTAAATCCTTGAAAAGTTATTTTTTCTATATAGGTTTTATTTTGTTTTCTTACTGTTTCCATCCTGTTTAGTTCCCCTCTAATGCCTGGTGTAACTTTGAAGTTCCAGGATTTGTGCAGCATGAATGTAGTAAGCCTCGAGATTTCTGACTGAATACTTTAATTATACGTGGCAGTATATCGTGTTTGATCAGGGATAGGGATTACAAAGTGTGTGATAATTCTCACACGGTCTCAGTTTTCCGCTGATAAATTCCGGCAGATCAAACATTACGCAGTTTAGTGGGGGGAAAGGCCTAGAAAAAAGCAGAACATACGGAATTCTGGGTCTTAAAAACCAATTCTGCATGTTAAGCTCCATTTTCCTTTTAAAAACTCAGAATAGGAGGTATTTATCAAATGTGGTAAACACAAAACCCTATTTTGACAAACCTGTAACGAGGGCCGATGTGTTATTTCCACATACTAAACCATGACGAATCCTATTCAGAATTCAGGTATTTCAAAGGATGATTTGATCTGCATTTCAAACTTGTTGTGCACAAAAGGTCAAGGAGCTCTGTGGGCCGTTCCAATGTGTTTACAATTGCCTGGTGCATAACTGGGGAAAATTTCACAAAAATCACACAAGTGCTTCCACTGGCATGGCAAGAGAACTTTCAGAGAAAAAGATGAACACACCAGGCTGCCATCTCACAGCTGCCTGGTCATCACTCTTGTTTTTCAGAAGCAAAACGCCAAACCACTGTTTTCTGAAAAACTAAAAAGAAATGTTCTGATGCACCGGGAGTTTTCTCCCAGGTCGTGAGACACATTTTTCCTTTCTTCCGATTTGCGACCTTCATGCTATGCGACTACATACTTATAGTGCCAAATATTCCGGAAGAACGAACTGTCCATGGGTACGGAGGTGCAAAGAGAAGAGGAAGTTGCTCAGGATGGGTGTCGTGAACTTTTCGTAAAATAGGGCAGGATTTAGATCTTGGCAGACGGGTTACTCTGTCACAACGGTGACGGATCTTCCGTCCGCTGAAATTTTAATTCACATAGGATATAATGGGATTTATATTTTGGTGGACAGGATATCTGTCACCGTTGTGACGGAGTAACCCGTCCGCCGAGATCTAAATCAGGCCCATAGTGGCAGCCCCACAACTGAGTGTCAGTGCCCATGGTGGATGTTCTATATGCTATTGTATATCATTGTCGGGGCCACTGGAATTACGTGATTGTGCAGCCGTGGCAATTTTGGCATAATTGTAGATTTGCCACACTTGCCACATAATCCATCATCTGCCGCATAATCTGTTTATTTTAACAACAAAAAAATTAGTTTCTAGCTCAAATGGTTCAAAAGTTAGGAAAAACACAGCAACATCTGTTGCTGTGCAGAGGACTGCCTTTTTGGAAAAGCTGATCGGTCACTTTTCTGAAGCTTATTGCTAAATTTGGGTGTAATACTGGTAATAATGAGGTGCAACTAATGCCCAGACAGTGTTAACAAGTTTAACAAGCATTTGCAATGCAATCGGTCTCGCCTTTGTGACCTTATATGTATTTAGCTATGCAGCACATTAGCCTGGGTGATGAAACATCTACTGTTCTTTAACATGGAGGGAAAGCACCAAACCGCGTGACACCCCAGGTATGGGAACACATGGAGAGAAATATTGCCTTTCATCGGGAAATGGTATAGTAACAGATAACTAAAAAGATGCTCATGGACTTGCAATCTGATGACTTCCAACCCCATTACACCCACTCATACCATTACACCCACTCATCCTTCAAAGTTCACCGTCATCACCTAATATTCAAGTGCTCGGAGAGGATATAGATTATGAAGTGTGACCTCTATGCAGTGGCTCTTAAAAACAGAGGGTGGATCAAGACTCCACTGACTTCCATGCACACCCCGCATCACCACATTACTGGTAGCAGGAAAGCTAAACTGCCCAAGTAAGGCTCAACAAACACGGTAGACAAAGTTATCTTTAGCTAATGTTAGCGCGAACAGTCTCTGAAATGTGACTGGCTGCTGTCCTCCAACATTCCACTGAAATTGCAACCAGCAGGGTGTTCTCCGTCACAGCACCCGGAAGTATGCCCAGAGGTGGTTTGTTTTCTTTCTCGTCAATATCTAGACATGCAATCACAGGAACGCCATCAGAGTGTGTGGAGAGCTACACAATATTTATACATTTTAAACTCATCTACACAATGTATTTTTTCGGATACAGATGTCAGAACGTGCGAGTTAGTTTAAAACCGTAGATAATGTAGTGGGAGAGAACGCTCATAAAACCAGAGCCTATAAGCTAAAATGTTATGGTGCAACAAACATTTTGAAATGTTAAAAGTGGAGTTACCCTTGTTAAGAAATGAAGCTGTGAGCAGCAGTGACTACTTAAATCACAGATCTTTGCACATGGTGCAGTCCAAGTTCTAAAAATTAAGAGGTACAAGAAAAATATAACATGGGATGCGGAAACATACTGCTGTATAGGTGTCTAGGCAGAGCGCTCCGTAATTAAATACATAGAAGATTAGGTTGCATAGACTGGTGAGCAAAGCCACTCCTGTTAAAGTCGGGCGGTGGTGGTGCTATAGTTGTCATTCAGTTTATGTGCCTTCATCCTGGATTGTATCTGCTAATTAGTTTATCCCTTATTTGTTTTCAGAACTTGCATCATCATGCCTGTAAAAATGTCTCACAACACCTCATGCATTCATCTACTTTGCAGAGGTTGCCTACAGCACCCGGTTTAATCACCGATATGCAAGTATGTTTGCAGCTAGGGTACACACAACTTATGATCCACCTCTTTGCAGAAGGGGTGTTCCACTCGGGCCGGTCTTAGCTTTTGCTGTTAAAATGTTCAAGCACATGCATCACACACTTCCCTCTTCTAGTCAGGAACAACCAGGCAAACACACACAACATGCCCCTTCTCTTCTTCTCGGCCCAGACAAATATCCGGGAGAACCCAGTCACAGGGCTGGCTCCAGCCCCATACGCTTTCCTTTGGGATTCTTGTAGTGATGGCGATGGCTCAAGCACAGTCGGATTACAAGCCACGTGATCCAGATACCAGCCCAAATGCCCCCTCACAGTATCCATGCTGCTTGTGTACACACACAAACCCTCTTCTGTCCCCGTGTACCCATGTGTCATTGGCACGGTAAACTTAGACATCCACAGGCCTTGGCTACCTCCATAAACCATAATGGTCAAGCTCAACTTGTGTATTTTTTGAGGTTTTTTTGTTTTTGCTACGTGTACCTTTAATTCAGTACTACGAGCACTAGGCTTTTCTCATTCAGTTTACAGACTTCAACTACCGTTCTTAAAATGCGCTCCCAAACTCGCCCGTCTGCTCTATTCACATACTTGCTGCTATGCTCGTGCTCTAATTTATCTTGAAACCTGTATGGCCTTTTATTATTCAGCAGATGCGGCTGTTAACATCTGCAGAGTGCAACTCGAGCGTCCGGCACGCTGCATTTAACGGCTATAATTTAATCTGTGTGGAAATATCTTACGTGTTTGATGATGTGCGCTGTTTAATAACTTGTAAAAAAATGCAAGCTACACGCAGATTCTGAATCTTTTTTCCAGCAGAACCGCACGTCTTATCGCAAAGTGAAAAATACATTGGAAAAGAAATAAATAAAAAAATCGACGGATCTGCCTGTCTGGAGCATTGCAAAAAAGCAGAATACAACAATATGAGCAGCTCTGGTGAGATGTGAGAGTGGTGGCACAATTTAGACGAGAGAGAGCGTTTGAGTGATAGAGTGTGTGTGAGCGAGAGTGTTGAAGTGTGTGTGTGTGAGCGAGAGCATGTGTGTGAACGAAAGTGTGCGTGATTGAGTGTGTGTGTGAGAGAGAGCGCGAGCGGGCGGCAGAGATTTGTGCTCGTGCTAATGCCCTTAATATCAGCCGCGGGCAGGTATAAATGAATGTACAAAATGGAAAAAGTCAGAATGGAACCAAGCTCTATAATAACCCCCATCTTTAGAAAAGCGCGTGACAGAAGATAACAAGCATTTGCAATGCAATAGGACTCGCATTTACGCGAGACCTATTGCATTGGAAACGGGAGTACGGGCGGGCAAGATGGCACGAACAGGAGTGGGGGAGGGTGGGGGTGCGAGAAGTCACGGACTGCGGGAGTGGGCGGGGGGGAAACAGGGAAGAAAATAGTGTTGGAGTAAAGGGGCCAGTAGCCATGGAAGGATGCAAATGAGGACATGGCTGCCATGAGGGGGGACTAACAAGCCTAAAACCAATCGGAAGGCAGCATTTAGGACCTAAGCCAATGAAAAAGATGGGCGGAGAGTGAGCAGAGCTTCCACGAGGCTTCCCCACTATACTGAATACTGCATGCCTCGCAAAGCGAGCAGCGCATGCGCTGCAACGTTAGGCTCAACCTAAAAATGACAAAATAATGAAGTAAACCTATCACAAAATGTGCTGCATAATGCAGTGTAACTTGCCTTTCCTGGCTGCATAATTTACTCAACCCTGTTGCATAATTGGAACCTCCTCTGATGCATAATTCCAGTGGTCCTGAGCATTGTTTATATAGCAGACTCGTACCACTGGTGTTGTCTCGTGGCTACTGCATGCCAGAGAACAAATGGCAAAGGCCAAAACGATAACAAGGAAACAACACTCCTTCAGTTGATAAAATCCACGCCCAAGGGAAAGAGTACCAGTCATAAGCAAATAAAATACCTCCCTAAGACAAGACTCAAACAAAAAAAAAATTGCACTGTGTAATTTACAGAAAAAATGACGTCTTGAATGAAGGAAAGATTTCTGCCTCATTCATTTTTTAAAACAACCAGGAAATCTCTTGAAAAATTCGTCATGTGAATGTAACTTGGGAACGTTTCTATGCAAATGTTTCTATGGAGACAAAGTGGAGGTTTCACCCATGCTTACTTAGATAACTGAAGACATTGTTTCAACTTGTATACCAATGTGAGTGACAGTTACAAAAATTGATTTTTGGCTGAAAATCAAAAATACATCTAACACAATTTAACACAGCTGCACCCTTTTGATGCACAAGGCCAATAGCACAAGGGACTTTTTCGTGGAGGGGACAGATTAGGAAGTCACTGAGAAATGTGCAGCAGTCTAAGTGAAGCTATTCGGATACTATTGGCTTCATTTTTACATTTTGCACCTGCAGTTCGCACTGTGCAGTTGTTTAATCTTTGATGTGATTTTTGTTCAGAGTCAAATGTGCAGGTAACTAGGACCTCGACTCCCGGACAACCAAGGATTGCATTTGCACTGGTGTGAAGTCAGGTGTAGACCTCTCATCCCATATTTCCTAAAGCGAGTATTTCCATCCAGACCCAGTTTATCCCTTGCACTGTGGTACTTGTAGTGCTCAAAATATAATGGCATAAACAGGACCATGGGCACCAAAGCCCTAATGAAAAATATGGACTTGATCAACAACTCGTGCACAAAATCAGCAAACTTACATGGTCTGACTTCGTGATGAGAACACGCATACTGCGAGCAAGAGGTCAGGTGAAATTCAATCAGCAAAAGGGCTGTATGTATGTGTTGGTCCAGTGTAAGAAGGTAGCATAAGACAATCTATATAACTTTTATTTATCTAAATACTTCACATTACTTGTCTGAATATATTCCAAAGCCATAAGCCCTTACTACATCTGGAGTAAAGAAAAGTCATAGATTTACCACAAATATATGGTTAACGCACGATTTAAAATAATCCCCGCCCTCGATGTGTGACAGACTTTCAAGGTCAGTCATTGCTGTGGCTGGACAAATATTTTTGGCATTAAAAAAATAGGTGAATTATGGCTAAATATCCATTTTACCTGAACCACCAAACAAATTCCTTTTGCAAAACATGAGCTCTGCATCTAACATGATCATAGCAAAAACCAATCACCGCAGACAAAAAGAAAGCCAAGGCTAGCTCTACATAAATTATTCCCTGAAGTCGCCTCTCTCTCCCTTCTTGTCATTCCTCTCCCCTGGCCTCCAGATTTAGTGCAGTGAATAGGTGGATTTGACGTAAATCAGTGGATTTCCAGTCAGTTGTTGGCTTTATAGACTGTTTTACATTTTCACACAGTCCTTTTTATCAGCCTAGAAATGACCCTGATATGCCCTTGAGGCCAGATCCAGAGAGATGTTGTCAGGCTTGTGCTGTAGTGTAAGAAGTCCTCTTGCAGCCAAACCTAAGGATATATTTGTGCTAATTGCACACAAGAGGTGAGCCCATGATCAAGTCTCATAATGGCATCGGACGTAAAACTAATCACCTATAATGAAGAAACACACTGAGAAGATGAGTAACCAGCGAGGCTACATTACAACTTAACTACACGGCTGACCCACCTTCAAGGGTGATTGAAACTTTATTGGGAGAGCGATTCATTGAACGCTTTTTGAGGTAGAGTACAAGGCAGCGGGCTTAGGTTTTGTTGTGATGAGTGCAATGATAAGTAAATCCGTATTTGTAAAGCGCTAACTACTCACCCTTACGGGTCTCAAGGCGCTGGGGGCCGTCGTGGAAATTAAGTGAGCTATTGCCCAAAGTCACATGGTGCTGAGCTGAGCTGCCACCAGAGCCGGGGATCGAACCGTGAGACCCGTGCTCCGAAGTCAGCTGCCCTGGCCGCTGCACCACAC
This sequence comes from Calotriton arnoldi, assembly GCA_963921515.1. Lineage (NCBI taxonomy): Eukaryota > Metazoa > Chordata > Amphibia > Caudata > Salamandridae > Calotriton > Calotriton arnoldi. The sequence continues at coordinate 1,191,121 of CAWUFW010004672.1, forward strand.
CTCTCCAATGAGGCTGAATTAGTCAACCTCTTCCTGGGCGTTCTGCCCAACAATGAGTAAATTCATCATCCTTCCAAACCCTAGACACCACTTTTCTCATAGTGGCCCTGAAAGGCTTGACTAAGATATTTCTCTTGGGCTAAAACACTTTAAAACTGTGGCCCAGGAACACATTTCATACAACTTGGAGCAGGTTTATACCTTGTGGAAGACTGGGGTTTTGTGAGGATCTGCAGATTTTGTAAATTGAAGATTGAAAAGTGGCATATTTTTTATTGCATTGCGCGTTGTTTGCAGAAAAGCACAATTGCATTTTATTTGGACAAACGAAACTTGAGGTCTGAAAATGAAGTAATTTAAAAACTCGGGTGATACATGAAAACATATATGTTGTTTTTGTTATTATGTTTATGTGGACGTACACTCCTCATAAGGAGGACATAAGCAACTCAGGCATTTGATGAACCCAGCAGTAGGTTGATTAATACTAATCACAACTCCAAGCGTGCTATCTTCTACTTCAAGTTCATCAGGGATCTTCAGAGTCTGAAGTCATGAACTGGTCTTGGTTAATACTCCAATCCCTTCCTGCATCTGTCCTCATTTCAAATTAATTAGTAAGAGGAGGAACTCACCCAGTTGTTCCATGATGATGGTGCCTCGCATGTGGCCACACGGTTTTGTTCGACGTCTTGATCCATCCGGCGGTAGAGGACCAGCTCGTGTGCCCGGCAGAGTGGACCTGCTTTCACAGCAGGAAGGCCTGGTGCTGCACCTCTGCTTTGAACACTCAACTAAAATGCCTGGTACCTGAGAGTTCAATTACAGCAATTTGGGGATTCTGGTGCCAACTGAACTGTTCTGCAGGCAACCATGGGCTAGTCTACTAAGGCACAATAGAAGAGCAAGCGGTTCGGGTTCTGTTACTGGCCCTTGAAGAAGACGACAAATCCACTCTTCTGTGCCTTCGATGATGTCCTTTTATTTGTCCCTCACCTTACCGCAAGTGGAATGTTACAAGTCTTTCTTGGCAGCTATTGAGCATACAGGAATCCTTATTCACAACGCTTTCCCTGTGCCTGCACACTGCTATTGAGAAGCATCATTTTGTGGGTCTGTTATATTTGCCCCCTCTAGTTCCAAACATGCACCATTTAATGACACCTCAGTTTTACCTTTCAGTTCTGGCTCGGCTTCAGTCCCATAGTCTACTAGTGATATTCAGCGGATCGTCTGTAAAGATGGGTTTTTGGTTGAAGACAGCTTTGCTCATAGAGCCAGTGAGTTGCAGGTTCCACCGCGTTCTCAACCCTACTATATGTTTTTTATTAATTCAAAGTGTCCTTCGCAAACATCCATTATTCCATAGACTTGTGGGATTTTCATACTGGCCAGCAGATTGTGCAGCCTTTGAGTCCCCACGCAGATTCCAAGATGACTTTTTCCACAAACGTCCATGATATCTGGTGCTACGTGGATGGGCTCTCCTATTTTACTACACAGTTGCAGGCTTCCTGCATACACGATAACAGTATTGGCACTGCCCATCTCTTTATAGTGCCACACCTCCTGAGATATCATCTGCAAGGCAGCCACATGATCTATGCTGTATGCCTTGTATGCATTACAATGAGAACTTCAGTTTGAGCAGAGGCTCAGATTGGCCAAGCTAGGTGTGGGAGGGACTGGCTTGACTAAGCTGGACCTATCAGAGTGGTCCGGCCCTTACAGAATTCTTGCTTTTTAATTGTTTAATCTGCTCTCCAGGATGAAGAAAGAATATGAAAAAAGATCACACCATGAAGGACAAGTTATTTTCCGATGTGACTCTTGAACTGGAAGTTCTTAGTTCCTCCCTTTCTTTAGATGAAGCCAGTCATTACTTCCCTTTGCTGTTTGTGCCCTTTATCATAGACTAGTGCTTAATTTGTATAAAAAAAAAAAAACTAAAAAAAAACATAAGTGCCAAGGCTCTCGTCAAGAGGCCACTGCAGTTTGCACCACACATTGCCCCTGCTTTGCTGTCAATGACAGTAACAACAGAACTACTAGCCATCACACGCCTACAAGTTTGACAATCCAGACTATTCCAGGCCCCCAAAGCTATAAGATTGGCTTGGACAGCAGGTAATAGTCATTTTTTTATGTATATTGAATTAATAATTAACTTTTGTTGTGATCATCTCTCAATTAGCCAGACAGCGCCACTTTGTGGCAGACTGTCACAAGCGCTGGTGTTGACAATTAAGTGCTGGTGCCGAGCACTGGAAACCACAGGCTCAAATTAAGCACTATCATAGACAGAGAAAGGAAAGGAGCCAGCAGGATTCAGTGGTACATGTTTAGGGGTTGGTGATCTTTGTGAAGCTTGTGCAGTGGAATCGAGCCCAATGGTGCGAGGAGCCCACTACACCCAAATTATGAATCTCTTACTATGCAACCACTGGGTCACAAGGCCCCATTTATGGCTTAGAGACTAGTTGGGCCCAGCGCCCTTTAACGTTAATGGTATGTCTGTTCACGGCTCCTACAACTTAAAATCTGTCTATGCACGCCATGTACCCCCGTCACTCGCCCTGCAGCGGGGGAGGCTCCTGACAAGCTTAGTCATTGTCCCTTGGGGTCCAATGACGAGCAGCTGAAGAGTGAGTAACTTGCAGTTCATTGGCTAGACCTCTCACTATATTAAGAATGGAAAACCATCATATAATACCAGCATATTTTTCTTTACAAGACAGAAGGATTTTTTTGGGCATGTTTTCGTAGAACGGAATTTAGTGGTCACTGAACCCTTTTGGCCTAAATCTATCTTACTCTCTTAAAAACTCTCTACTAGTGCCACTTTTTATTTACACACACGTGCAACGAGAGAGCATTTGGGTATGCGCGTCACTCCTTCACGTCTGTAGCAGGCTCCAGCAGGAATTCCCTGTCAGATCCGCCTTTCTGGGACCTTCAGAGTGAAGTGAAAGGCGGATAATAAAGAGGTAAACAGGCACAGCCCTGCGGTCATGCCGTTTCACGGAAAGCCTTCCTTTAAGAGGCCAAGCGCCGGTGCCAAAGGCGGGGTCCATGGTAATGACAACTGTTCACGCGAGTGCACAAGCCAGACGGAGCCAGGCGCAGGCAGGGAGCTCTGTGCACCGGCGATAACAGCCCGAGAGAGGAAAACAGGTCAGTTCTTTTCACTGGTAGGTACGACAACTTTTCCCGTACATTCTCCACGCGAGTGTTTTCCGTGGCGCAAGGCCGGCCGGACAGCCATTAATTCCACCGGGCATTTGTTCTGTGGGCTGAAGTCCCTGAAGCCCGGCCCGCTCCTGCTGCCTCCATCACTTTTCCCGGTTAAGTGCAACAGGGAGGGGAGGCGGAAGGTAGAGAGAAAGCAGTCCGAGAGGAGGAGAGGAGAGAAGGAGAAAGAGAGAGAAAGAGAGCGGTGGGGGGAGGGGGATGGATGGAGAGCGAGCAGACGAAAGGAGATGGTCTAGTTTGAGTATGTTCGCCGGGGCTGCCTTAGGTTCCCAGCCGGCCCGGATAGCAGCCCTGGCGGAGGGACAGTTTTAGTGCATTTAATGTATGTTTTGGTTGTGTAAATATCAGGGTTGGTGTCTGCAAGTCTGAGAAACATTTTCCATGTGCACAAAGACGAGGATGTAAATGGGAGGCAGACTGACGCGGAAGGAATTCTCATGATTTTCCAAAAGTCTGGCGACTGGTCAGTGGAGATGCCAAAACCGCAGTTTAAAGTAGGCGACGTGTGGCTGGCTCTCACTGAGTGCCGTTTAGTGGGGGCCACGAGCCCACGACTCCAAATTCATAGGGAGAAGCGAGCCAGAGCCGAGCCATGCAGCTACAGCTTAAGCCGAGCCATGGGACCGACACTATATAAATGCAATGTTAATATCCTGTACATCACACAACAGAGAACGTGTACAAATAGAACACGCCTGTTTACATTTTAGGAGCAATCACTTCTTTATCCTTTTACATCTGTGTCTCACCACTGAGTGACATTTATTAGAATTGTATATTTTCTTAACATACATCGGCGAAGTGTATGCACATGTTGCTGTCGCTGGCTTTTCCTGATTTACAAAACATGTCTAATGGCGGCAACACAGTAAATACACAAGACATTGACAGGTTACCGCGTGCAGGGAGTTTGCAGTCAGGCTGGGATGTGGTAAAACAAAACAATCGAGCAACAGCAGCTGGACTGTATTTTTCAGAGAATATTGGGATTTGCTTTATTCACCCCCAATGTGATACAGTGTCAGTTTTTATTAAATGGTTGAAAATATGCTAATTCTAGCGATAGAGACAAGACGCTGTTTTAATGAATGGTGGAGGATAGGGGACTTCTTTACACCAAAGAAAAACAGAAATGAATGTGCTACAATATAAAGCTCTGTACAAACACAAGTTAGTATTATTACTGTTCGCATGCCCGCTCTTCATTCTACATTGGTAGGAGCTACAGCGCCAGGGTCGCCTCAGTGCGCTTTGCAGAAGTGCGCCTGCGCTGCGGAGCCTGAATACCTAACTGACGTTTTGCTAAACATTTCCTGGCAAGCCTTGTTGCAGCGAGGATCCTCTCTGCATCTTTCCAAGTCACAACTGTTTAGGATGAACTGTATTCCACATGAAAAAACGTAAAAGATGAGGCCTTAACAGAAAGACTTGTTCTGCACCAGGAGAGTAACTACCATTGGTGCAGCAGGTGCAGTGGCACTGCGGCTCGGAGCCCTGAGGGGGCACAATGAACCTGGATTATTGCTGTATTTTACTACCCCAAAACAGTCAAAGGGGCCATTTTCCGTGCTTGCACTAGGGCTCAAGGCATCCTTGCTACCTTACTGTTCTCCACTGGAAATGAACATTTTATAGAACAGTAAACTTTGTCTTTTTTTTCTTGGTCTTGGTAAAATTGTGTCCTGTCCCCTATCAAAATGAGGTTGGGGTGAGACTGAATGGAGTAAAACTGCACTGATGGCGTGTAATGGCGGGAGAGACCCTTTTACTCTATGGGGAATAATGCGGGCCCTTGTCCGCTGCCCACAGCCTTGGGCACAAGGCTATACCGACAGCCATTTTGGATTTTGCGCAGTGCCGTACACTGCTTATCTGATAAGGTAAAGAGACGTTCGAGGGAACTGAACTCTTATGTCCTTTGATGTATTGACCAATCATTTAAAATGGGGATGAAGGTGGTGACTGTGATGTCTAGGTACTATGCAGCAGGAAGGGTACAACAGTAGCCAGGAAGAGATGCAGGTCCGTCTTTCGGCATGGACGAGCTGGGCCCAGGCCTAGGGCGTCAACCTTCAGAAGGGCACATAGCAGTCTGTATTAAGATCATGCAAACAGCAGGGTCCTTCTAATTATGCTTCAGTTATTCAGTTTGAAGTGCTTTTAAACATTTATTAAAGTGCAGAAGATGCTTTTTAAGGTCAAAGCCTACCAAACAGCATAACAACTTCCTGTGGAGATACTGAAAGCTTCCCTGGGAATGCATTCCGCCCACTGCTTACCATTCATTGGCTTTGTTGTTTGTAAATCACATTTGTTTGCTTTCTATTTGCTGGCTTTATTTGTTTTAGGCTGTTCAACTTGAGCTAGTCCATTCCTGCGGAGCATAGCCTGGTTACTATATTCTACTACAAGTGTTCGCTCTCTGAAAACAGGCCTATGCATTTTGGTCTTATCTTGTCACATTTGCTGTGCATTCAAAGAAAGGAGTTCACATGTCAGACTCTGTCTTTCGAGGGATCTTGGTGTTTACTTTTCTTTCTCGAACTTCAAAGTGAGAGGATTTATGTGTCAATCTTGCTGGGTACGGGAAAGGAAAGGCTTTTTCCTAGCTTCCAACAAAATTTAAATATCTATAAATGAACTGTGCAAACATTTAAAAATACATCAGAATTAAGGAAAGTACAAATCAAGCACATTTAGTTGTAATTCTGTAAGGTGGTGGAAACAAATATTTTAATATGATCAAAACAAATCAATACACTAGGTGATGCCATTTTCACACACTGTCATTTGTGCGCAATATAGTTTTATTAGTAAAACTGTATGTGCTAATGTAATGGCCATTTCAATTGAAAATGTGTTGTCTGTAATGGCAGTGCGCTACCACACCATGTATACTCCACTCTATGCCACTCAACTTGACGACACTCCACTCTACTCTAGGCCAAGGCACTCCACTCTAAGACACTCCATGCCACTTTACTCCACTCTATAAAACTTTACTCCACTGTACGCTACTCCATTCCACAACACTCCACTTTATGACACTGTATGACACTCCACTCCATGACACTCTACTCAAGGCCATTCTGCACCACTCAACTCCACTATACGCCACTTTACTCCATTCTATGACCCTCAACTCCACAACACTCCTCTCCACTCTACAACCTTCCACTCTATGCCACTTGACTCCACTATACAAAAGTCCACTCTATACCACTCCACAGCACTCTACTCCATTGTACAACACTCTCCTCCACTCTATTCCACTATTCCACTATTCCACTCTACATCACTCCACTGTACACCACTCTATGCCACTCCAAGCCCCTCCACTCTACGACACCTTACTCCACTCTAGGATACACCACTTTACTTTATGCCACTTCACTCTACGCTACTCTACGCTACTCTACTATATGACACTCCAATCCATGACAGTTTACTCCACTCTAAGACACTCTACTCCACCCTATGACAGTGTACTTCACTCCACACTAGTCCCTCATTTCCACTTTACCCCATTCTATGCCACTCCACTCTATTCTACAACACACTATTCCACTCTACGCCACTCCAGTGTATGCCACTCTTTGCCACTCCACTATACGACACTTCACTCCACTCCTAACTTTTAACCGTGCTGAACAGCAGCCACGCTTGTGTACCAAGAAGGCTAAAACATATTGGCAAAGCCAATAGCTCCTGCATAAGCGAGATATATTGGCTTTGCTAATGTTTCTTTAATACTCCATCAGCCCTTTTCATTGTCCTTCCGTCTCAGCCCCTGCTGTCACACACCTACATCACAGACAACTTGGCTCCCATGACGAACCTGAGCTGTGAGTGGGATTGATTCAGGTGAGTTGGGGGAGGTGTAGAGAGGTGCCGAGAGGTTTGTGTTCCAAGGCCAGTCATTGTTGTGATGTTATCAGTCAGAACATGACCTGTGAATACCAAAGCGTCCCCTGCTGCCTCATTCTATTCAACAGAAGCAGCGAGGGCACCAAATTTAGCTCTGCCTAGGGCGCTATCCTAGCAAATTTTTATTTATTTATATAGCTCCTGAATCGACCCCCAAAGGGGTATCTCTGCGCTTAGGACTGGCAGCAGGAAAAGCTAAGCTTCTACAACATAATCAGAGACAGAAAAGAATAGTCTTAAGCTGCTTTCTAAATTGTAAGTGGTCGGGGCATTGTCTCAGATGTAGAGGGAGCTTATTCCAATAGAGAGGGCCCAGGTGGGAGAGGGCCTTCCCACCCAGCCTGGCTTTCCTAACTCGGGGGACCACAAGAAGAGACTTAGATCCAGAGCGGAGGGACCTAGAAGGCAGGTATGGTGTAAATTTCTCGGAAAGATAGGCGGGGCAGAGATTGAAGAGAGCTTTATGAATGGTGCAGCAAACTTTGAACTTAACCAGTTCGCGTATTGGGAGCCAGTGAAGCTGACAAAGAAGAGGGCGGGAGGCGGTCATGGAAGGTGCATTGAGGACCAATCGCGCTGCGGTGTTCTGGACTACCTGCAATCTGTTGAGCGAGGACTCATTAGCAGAGACCAGAAGGCCAGTGCAGTAGTCCAGACGGTTTAATATGAGTGCCTGAGTCAGGGTCTTCCGAGTTGAATCGGAAAGCAAGAGAAAGACTCGGGGTAGTAAGCCCAGCGTATGGAAACAGGAGCCAGCTGTCTGAGCAGCATGCTCCTTCAGAGTAAGAGCATGCTCCAGGCGAATGCCCAAGTTCTTAAAAGGGACTTTGGGGCAGGGGGAACACCAAGGTCCGCCAGCCACCATCCGGGGGTCCATAATAGGGGGGCATCTCCAAAGAGCAAGATCTCGGTCTTCCCAACATTACATTGGAGGAAGTTACTCCTCATCCAATTTGAGATAGCTCTCATACCAGAGGAGAAGGCCGACTGTACCGATGGAGTAAATTTATCAAAAGGGAAAAGCAGCTGTGTATCATCGGCGTAAGAAATGGGGATAAACCCACAAGTCCTAAGAAGGTTGGCCAAGGGAGCAACATAGATATTAAACAAAGTGGGGCTCAGACTCCCTTGGTCAGTTCCATAGACGCCGAACAATACGGGCCAAGATTGACGGTCTGAGAGCGAGAAGATAGAAAACTCGTCATCCACTTGAAAGCGGAGTCTCTAAGTCCGATCTCCTTCAACCTCCTGAGCAATATCTGATGGGAAACCGTTTCGAACGCGGAAGAAAGGTCCAACAGCACCAGAATCGTAGATTGGCCCCTATCTAGGGTCATCCTGATGTTATCTGTGACCGCTAGCAGGGCTGATTCTGTGCTGTATTTGGGCCTAAAGCCTGACTGGGAAGGATCAAAGGTCAGGTCTGTAGGGATGCACAGTTGTTCATTATCTTGGTTGTGGTACACAACACAGGACGGCGTGTCCTATACTAGCTTGCCTCCTAATCTCTCTCCTCCCACCTTAGTAGGTCCAACCTTCTTTCACACCTGTCCAGAGGGCATCTCCTGCCCTGGTTGCAGCAGCTGGTGACCAGCTGGAGCGCTAACCTGTCTGCTTGCAAAGTCACTGCCTTATTCGGGACTCCATTACAATGGCTGAATGAATAAGACATAGTTTTTTATATCTTTGAAAAAGATACAATGGAACAATAATAATACCTGTATTTAGCATTTTTGCCAAAGGTTTTTGCACAGAAGATGTTAAACTCCACAGAGAGGTATGGACATGGGTAGGAATGGACACATGAAGACAAGGAAGCGAAGAGACATGCGTGACACAGGTGTAGGGGGCACAGACATAAGGAAACAGAAACAGGATATAGGAAAACACAGGAAAACCCTAATATGGTGAGACAAAGATGTAGGAGTCGGGACCTTGGGGAGGCACAGACATAAGTTGACATGGGCAATTGAGATATGAGAAGGCACAGATAACTGTTTACAGAGACCGTGGACAGGGAGACAGGATGTCAGAGGAACATGGGAAAACAAGAAGAAACAAAAACACAGATGAGCAGAAAAGAACAGTGGGACACAGAGATACTGGCAATGGGGAGATGTAAGAAATTGGGTTATTGGTTCGGGGGTGGGGGAAGGTGAAACCCTTCCCAAGCAGCAACCACAATTCTTGCCAGCGTGAAGTCACAAGCACAGCCTAAATTAGCCTATGCTCACCCCTTTGGTAGCTTGGCACAGAGCAGTCAGGCTTAACTTAGAGGCAATGTATAAAGTATTTATGCAGCACTTCAAACAGCAATAAAGTGAAACACAACACTAGAAAAATACCTCACCAATTCTGAAATATAGAGTTATTTTTAATAAATAATTTAAGGCCAAAATGACAAAAATCCAATCAGGAGAACAGGAGATATGAAATGTTAAAAGTTTAAGTGAAAATAGCATCAAAGAGCACAAAGCAGCAACTGTGTTAATCTGGTCGCACTAGACCAGGAGAAGGTTCAGGACGATCGCGATTGTCTTGTCCGAAGGAGAGATGATGCCGTGCGACCTGACGATGGTGGCTAATGGAGGCATGTAGATGTTGATTAGAGTTGGGCTGAGAGATCCTGTCTTTCAAAGCCAAAGGTGCTATGATGGCTTTCTGTGTTCTACCAGTAAGGGAGGATCAGATCCAGTTGAGGACGGGCCCATGGATGCCTATCACATGAAGTCTTCTGATCAGGGTGGAGTGGGAGACTGTGTTGAAAGCCGACGAGCGGTCAGGCTGGATGAGGGCAGCTGTCTCTCCTCAGTTGAGAATCATACTGATATCATCGGTTGGTGTGATGAGGGCTGTCTCGATGCTGTGTTGGGTCTAAAACCTGATTGAGTGGTGTCCAGCAGCTGGTGTAGATTGAGGTGTTCTTCGAGTTGCTTGTTGATTGCTTTTTCCATGACCTAGGGTGGGTATGGTAGTAATGAGATCGGGTGGTAGTTTGCTAGCTGAGTGGGGTCTGCCAAAGGCATCTTTAGTAGTGAGCTGACTTCCGCGTCTTTTCAGGCTTTCGGGAAAGTGGCGGCAGTGGTGGATGTGTTTAGGAAGCAGGGGAGTGCTTTGTTGATTGGGGACATCCCCAAGATGTAGAGGTAGTGGGGGCAAGGGTCCGCTGGGGCGCCATCTCATGATGTTGGCTGTTTCTTCTGCGGTGATTGATTTTCAAGTATTCATGGCATTTCCAGAGCTTTCCATGGATAGGCTGGACGAGAGACTTCTGGGGTTCTGTGGTGGGTCGGCGTTTTTGTAGATAGTTGTGATTTTGTTGCTGAAGAATTCCGATAGGTTGTCGCAAAGAATTGGGGAGGAGGGTAATGCTTTGGGTAGTGGATGCTGCAGCGGTGAAGTCCTTGATAATTGCAAAGATCCCTTTGCTGCTGTCGGCGCTGCGTTCTAGCACCGATTAGATGCCACTTAAATTCAGTCTATCATCTCTCAACACGTTATTTCCTTTGTGACAGTCTAGCCTTCACAACTTTCACCAAATGTCTCACATTTGAAGAGAAGACAATGTCTGTAGTGTGTTCTATATACAAAAGGATAATGCTTCTGAGAACTTTATACTGTTTCCTCTCACACACCAGAGAATGAGGGCTACACTGAACAAATACAAAATACCTTAAATAAAAGCACAGGACCAAACACAGGCACAGCAAAAAGTTCCTTGAGTGACAAAGTTTGTACCAAGGGAATCTTTGGGTTGGAAAGGTCACACAGGATAAAAAGTAAATTAGCCAGTCAATGCAAAGGGCATTTGGTAGTTGGTTCTGTACGTGCGGATAAGAATTGATACCATCAGATTCAAACTGTGGCGTGAGATGCCTAGAAGAGGGTAACAACAGGCGCTTCATAAAGAGGTGTCCTGGTGGAATTTTTAAGAGCCAGGTACTGCTTACATGACTTTATGAAATGTCAGAAGGTGAATAAAGCAGGGCTCTGCTGACCTAGGGTGACACTGTGACACATTCTGCTGTAAAACTAGCTACCCCTGGATCGGCGACAGAGGACGCCCAAGGTCTAACCAATTAGATTCAGATAAGATTCAAGGAAACATTTGCATGAGAGCTAAAACAGCATTTAGAATAGCAGACTTTTGGGAATTATTTCTGGCACCAGTGATGTGCATTAATCACAATATACATGATCATCTAGGCTACTTGCAGCATATAATGTAATGTTTGTACTCCAGTATCATGATACAACCATAAAAAAAAGTGGATAAGGTCACAATTGCTGAGCAAATGCAACCCGTTTAGATACAGTGCATTGACACAAAAGTTCACACTTCAGGGTGGACACAGGAAAATACAAGTGCCATGCAGGTATACCAGTGGCTTCTGAAATCAAATTAAAGCAGCCCATTTCTTAACCTGGTTTAGAAAAACAAGCAAAGTTTCAAAACCAATGTCTTTCTTGTATGGAGAAGATGGCTGGGAGCTATGGTTGATCATTTCTGGTGCAGCTGGGCAAGGTTAAGCTTACCCCCTGTTTGTCCACCAACCTCATCATCATGGTTGGAGCAGAACTCAAAGACTTTAATGTCGGGCTCATATTACATATTTGTTTAGTTTTAGTTATGTATTTATTCATTCCCATTCCAACCCAAAAGCGTTGTCTTGAAGGACTCAAGAATTCAGTTTTTCTTAAAACTGAAATGTCCTCCAAGGAATTTTTGTCTTGGGGAAGTAGTCTAGTTCACAGCCTGGGGACAATGGAGTAGGACCCCTTCCCATCTCCACTTATTAACCCCTGCATGCTGAGCACGTTTGTCATGGCTTATCCAAAAAGTCTGGATTCTATTTTTGTCAGCAACATGGCGGGACCTAGAATGTCTTCTCCTGGCATGGTGTGCTATGCCGAGTGCTTTGAAAGAGTGTCTTTCCGTATGGAGAGCCAGTGAAGTCTAGCCACAGGTCCTGCTATACATCCTTAGCAAGGCAGATATATCGTCTGTCTTGCAGACCCATTATGAACTACTCGAAGATGGTGATGTGGAAAATTATTGAGGCCGAGGAGCAGTGAGTGAATTTCCATGACTCCCACCATGAGATAATGCTGCTCTAGAGCCACTGGCTCACATTTGTCATGCTGCGGTCTTCTTTATGTAATCCTCTCTCTAGTAAATCAGTGAACGTGGTGACCCTAGTTACAAAGAAGCTCCTCCCTGCCTTGCCGCCCTTTCCGAGAACTTACTACACCAGGTCTCCTCTCCTTTTCCACCTTTAGGTGAACAGAATTCAAACTGATCTATTATATAACTCTGGCTCACTTGAGTCTGAAGGTGCTACTCATATATATTACGCTTATCTAACATAGCAGTACTCAACTTATCTGCCTAGACAGCATAAATGAATGAATGAATCCCCAGTGGTGGGGTTCAAACAAGTGCCTAAGATGTGCACACTATTCTCCTCAGCCGCATTCACTCACAGGGCCATCTTGCCACCTTTTAGGTTTAAAGAGTCTGAACTCTATCCTATGATACAGTGTTAAATGCAGTAATTGCAGAACAAGAAACATTGAGAAAAATATTGAGAGGGAGAGAACATAAGTAGAGTCAAAGTAATATTGGCGCACTACTCCTCTGGCTGGTGACGATGGTGGCTGCCATATCCTATCAAGGTATCCCACAAAGCCCATTTGTTTCAACCAAATACTTATGTAAAACGAAAGATGTTTATAACCCAGCTGTCTTGAACATGATGCAGAGTACCAAGGTACACACAACCACAAGTAAGTCAAACAAACTGAAACAAGCTTGAATTATCCCTTAAAATAAATCCTAGAACACCTCACCTTCTAACTACATTATAACACTATTAAAATAACTACTCCACAGAGTTAAAAAGGTACCTTGCACTGAACTTTTCAATATTTTATATGAGGTCCGGCAGGGCCCATTGCATTGTATGGAGAAACAGATGCTATGCAGATCTGGAACTGATGCTACTCTGCAAGCTGCGTTTCAACTGGAGTACATTAAACGGCAATAACGTTAGCACGTTCAGGAGGAGGAAGGGTGGCCATATCACTTAATTTCCTCAAGGAAACGTTTTCAGGCCTCGCCTCATTGTTGAATTTGTGTTACTGGCCACCAACACCCCTTTTTGGGGACCAAGGGATATTCTCTCTCATTGAACTGTGACCCAGAACAAGAGAGATACACCCACACAAAGAAGGAGGAAGAGAGACAGGAAAACATTGGGCAATTGAGAAAGAAGGTATGAAAAAGAACCTGCAATAGTGGTGAAAGAGCCTAAACATGTGCTTTAAAATGTAGCATCACTGATGGAAAACCTGCCTAGAGCTCAGAAATGAAACTGCATTTAAAAAGTGACAAGCAGGCATTTTGTGCTGCAAAGTGAAAACATGAGGCTTTGAAATTCACAAGTTTTAGTCAGTCGCTTTCCACTTAGCAATTCATGTAAAGCATTGCAAAATTAATTCATAGCTTGCTTTAAATGTGTTTAGTTTAGATTCTGTATTCACTATGGAAATGTGATTTTAACTTGTAAAAATGTTACATATGAATTAGTAGAATATATCTGGTATTAGAATTAGCACAACATTTTATGATGTAGAAAACAGAACCAGCTTGTGATTTAGCTCTTGCTCTGTGAAATTCTGTTGGCCTTCAAGATAAGAAAAGGAATTTCTCTCTCCTTGTGAAGACAGAACAGCACTGGCATAATTTACAGCTGTGACTTCAGAGCTTTATCTCTGTAATTGTTGGAAATGTTTAAACAAAGCCTTATTTCATTCTTTGCTTTAGAGAGGATAGAAAACACATATTTTTTAAAAAGTGCATTACCATGTTATGTTTAATGTTTCTTGCTTAATTAAAAGGTTCTTTCGCAGCTCATGTTATGTGTTTGGTTAGAAATAAAATGTCTTTCTTTAAAGGAAGGTTAGGAGATGAAGTTCTATTAAATAAGATACAGAATATGCTGTGGGAAGGATCTTCGCCTGTCTAAGATGACGTATGCAGCCTGCCTCAGGGATGGAGGCATCCTTTTGGAGAGTGCTGGATTCCAGTTGGAGGAAGACGAAGTCACGCTACATGCTTTGTAACATTATTCTTTGATAAACACGTTCCTAGTTAGGAGTTTCAGAACACTTGCAGGAACACTTTCATAGCCCTTTGAGAGAGATGGACAGACAGACAGATTTAGAGACTGGAGGCTGCAGAGGAGTTTCATACTCCGATGCAGAAATGAAGCGAGGAGAGCAGGAGTGATTTGCAGATGCAGGGAAGGAGAGGGCAGATGTTGATGGAGAGCAGAACGGAGGCAGATTAGATGTAGGTTTAGTTCAATTCTGAATTTTATTAAAATCCCCAAGCTTTATGCTTTGACTAACTGGCTTTGCCAAGGCTTATTTGCCCTATGCATAATTTCTTTTCATGGGAGATTCTGCAATTATTAATGATTGATTTAGCTTCATGCTAAGCTCACTCTTGCTTCTATTCTTGAACTCTTCATGAGTTCTGACTGACATCATTTGTGCCTCATTTTCCTAGAATAGGAATTCTTCCCTTTATGCAACGCTTTGTAATACAATTTATGATAAGCTCTGTATTGATTCTAATTTTTCTATTATCAATTCTGTAACCTGATTGATACCTGACTAATGAATGAAGAGTCAGAAAATCTTAAATATTGATTGGAAAATAAATCCCTTTAAAACTACTCACAACTCTCATTATTGACTAAAATGTTTATTTGCATTTGATTAATTGCTCATGTTTATGAAGGAGCTCCCTGGTCATAAACGGTGGCCAGGATCTATCGACCTTGTGCGGATACAAGGGTAATGGTAATCCAAGGTGATGGTGCCACATTTCCTAAATTTTCCAAAAAGAGATTACCATGAAATTTCTGCTCCAACAGTGCCATAAAGAGACAAGAAGTGCAGGGTGGTGGAAGAATGAGCCAATAGGTGGAATCCAGTTTAGGCTGAATTGGTATAGGAAATTCCCCTTATCTGCATGGTCACCCTAGATGTTTCACCTTTTCTGTGCACTATATTTGCCGGTATTAGGACTCTGTGGTCTGTGACACTGCTAATCAATGCCACAGTGCACATGCTCTAATCATATAATGGTAGTTGTAAATTTTTTATCACCCAATTGGTATACTGATATGTCCTGAAAGACCATTGAAGACAGAGCAGAATATGGTGTGGGAGTTAAATGTCATATGCGGGCTGCATGGTGTATTAACCAGTTTTTACTCTGTCAGATGGGAGGAGAGCTCATATAAATAGTGGAGTGGCTATGCTGCTGAAGCAGGGCTCTGCCACCTTGTAACAAGGACTCCTGGGAAATTTTACAGTAAGGCAAAGAGGAAGTGGGGTACTGCGAGAAAATAGGTATGACTGAGAAAGAAATTTTCCAACCACTGACTAGTGAATCTGGCATCTCAACCTCCACCTCCTCCTTCTAATAAGACTCAACCTAAAGAAGAAGGCGCTGCTGGAAGAAGACTCCTGACTATTCCCGGAAGAAAATAACTCGCACAATGACTACTGCTGGCACTCATTGTCTGGAACAGCTCTCCAAGAGTCAAGTGGTTTTATTCATGTTTTCCTGCTTCAGGGGCACAAAAATCAAATGGACTCCTGACTTCAAAAGAGTCCAGCTGACCACGGAGGACCGGTACATTGCGGGAGACCTAGCTGGACACAGACCAGATGCCTAGAAGCCTGCCCTGAGGACCTAGGTGCTGCAGGACTGACCAAGAGGAACTTTTCAAGTGTTTTGAAAAATCTCAGACTAAATCATTTTTCTTCCTCCTGAGCACTGGGAGATGGTGCTGAGGCTTGCCCTAGGAGGTAGCACCTAAGACAACTCGGAGGTTTCTGACATGCTGAAAACGGATTCATTGGGAAATTGCGACAAAGGTATCCAGCCTTATGGAGCCCTGCCCTTCTATGTCCAGCTTTGCCCTGCAGGAGGAGTTTGAATTCCCACAAAGTGACTAAGGGTCTGATTTAGATTTTGGCGGTCCAACCGCCAGCCCGCCACAGCAGCGGGGCTGAGTAGTCCACCGAGCTGACGGTCTTCTGCCCGCTGTATTTAGATGTCTATGCAATACAGGCAAGACCGCTGCAGCAGTCGCTTCCTACGCTAGCAAAGATCCTGCCGTTGCTGTCCTGACGGCGGGGTACCGCCGAGCCGATTTGAATGTTACAGATGGGTCAGGGGTGTCCTGACGGCAGAGTACTGATGGGGGCGATCGCAGCAGGGGGGAGACAGGTAAGTAAAATTTTCTTTTTTACTAAAACATATATAGGTTGTGTCTGTGTACATATGTGTTTGTAGGATATGTGTAATGTGCATTATGTGTACATACTGCTTAGCACCCCATCAACATAAACACACCATGCAATGTGTACCCGCATACACCACGGACACCTACCTTCGATTCTGTCAAAACGGGGTGCCGGTCCTTCGCAATCAAGGTGCAGCAGGATTGGGTGGGGACTTGGACGAAGGAGAAGAGGACGAAACAGCGTCCTGTACCCCAAAAAAAGGTGAGTTATCACCCCTTTTTGTCATATTCTGCCAACTCAAACTGGGTTGGATTTCTGTTGGAATTCCCTCAGAAACAGCCCACATCAAAATACCGATGGCGGGTATCCTGGCTGGACTCCCGCCGTCGCCGCCTGTAGCACATCCCACTGTTTTGGCGGGAAGCGAAGAACAGGCGGAGTCGGCGGAACCGCAGTGATCTTCCCTCCCAATGAAATCCAGCATCGTAATTGGGCAGACAGACCACCAGGTAGGCGGACGAGAAGACCGCCAAAAAAGCCCACTCTATCGAGGTCCCGCCAACATCTAAATCAGGCCCTAAATCCGAAGGTAAAATCTTGTACTGGGGCGAGGAGGCAAATCTATCCAACCCACGAAGCAACATCAGCAGCTATGGAATCCAGGTGTGTTCCACTCAGAGGTTTTGGTGCAAAAACCAACAGCTCTAGCTGGAGATCAATGATGATGTATTTGAATTAGAGGGACCAACGCTGGATACAGCCTTCAACCTTGCCATGCTGGGAGATTTTAACTTCCACTTCAGAGATTAAGGGCCTAATTTAGAGTTTGTCAGATGGGAACTTAACACACACTTCTCCAGGGATTGTCTCCTGTTTGTGCCATAGATTAGGCCTGGGCGGAAAACTACGCTCGCGGAGTTTGCGCTACTACGCGCTACGCCAATTTACGTAGCACAGTGCAAAAACGAGTAGCGTAGCGGGCATTATTTGCTTGCTCGCGGTCCTCAACGTCAAGTTGGCGACCGCGAGCGAGCAAAATCAACATCCCGGCGAGACTTTTTCCTCGTTCGCGATCAGCATCATCAAGTTGCCGATCGCGAGCGAGGAAAATAAACCTCCCAGCGAGATTCAACGCTGGGAGGTCAGGTTTCTCATTGCGAGTGGTCGCGTATGCTCGCGACCGCTCGCGATGAGAAACTACCAGTCCGCATTGAGAAAGCTGCCGCTCGAGTACAAATCTACTCTAGCGGCAGAAAACGACCGCTTGCACTGGGCAAGATGCCGTTTGCAATGATTGCACAGTGCGGACAAGCATCCGGCACTGTGCAATCAGTCCGAACAGCATTTCCCTATCGCACTACGCAGTTCGCGTAGCGTGCGTAGTGCACTTCGCGTAGCTACGCGTAGCGCTACTACGCGAACTACGCCCAGGGTTACCATAGATATCAGGGACGGAGCAAGGAATCTCTCAGAACTATGTTTTGACCCAACCTGAGTATTTTTTCAAATGCAATTTTTGTTTTTTTTATATAAAAATATAAACATATAAAACATTTAAAAATATAAACATGGTTTGCATGATTATATATTTCTTAACATGTTACATTCTTGGTGTGTTTTCTGCATTGAAACCTATAATTTACACCTACAACTTTTACCTTGGAGATTTCAACTTTACTTCCTGTTTTATCACTTAGCTGTGGCACTTTCTTAAATAACTAGAGTGGGTTAATGAGTTGGTAGGGGTACAGCTCCTAAATTAATAACCCCATTCCTGACATGCATTTAACTTTTAAATATACAATCCAGGATCCTTGCAAAAAGAGACATGGGTGTTGAAAGAACAGAAGTTAGACTTGGAACAAATGCCTATATACAGAGGTATGGGTAACAAAAATGAAGTAAAAAGATTGCAGGATTGTTATTGGGAAGAAGGCTGCATGGAAAGGTTGATTATTATGAGATTTTGATAGAGTGTGATGATCTACAATGGTCTTACTAGAACAGTAAAGAGGTAAGAATTTCTGCCCATTGGTGAGGTGGGTGACAATAAAGGAAGCCAAGGAACAGACATAAAATATTGCTTTAAGTTTGAATTTTATGAGTAGTGGGGTGGCAAGTAACACAAGATAGGAGTATTGAGTAGGGAAGTGACCCGATTCTCCAAGAATAGATGAAACATCTTCACAAGCCCTTTATCGCCAATGTCTTACATGACTTAACAATGGTAAACGTTGTCACATTTAAAGCTACAGGAATAAACTTCCAAATAAAATAGAATCTGGTTGCAAGCTGCAAGCCTAATGCACAAGTTACTAACTTGTGTAACGATATATCTGTAAGAGACAGTAGTTAGTGATAGATTCCTTACCTTAGAATATCCCCAGGCGTCAGGCTGGATCCGGAAAGTTTTGCGTAGCAGTACCCTTGCGCGCCGGTAGGCGGCGTCGTGCGGCTCCGCGTCCGTCGTCGGCGTCGTGATCGCCGGGATGACGTCGCGGGCAGTACTTAGACGCCGCCCCTGCGCGCTGACGCCAGTTCTGTACACGACTTTCCGCGCCAGGAACGCAGAGCCATGCAAGAAGCTGACACAGGTGTCTGAAAAATACTAGGGCCCTGAAAGGGATGTCCTTAACCCTAGAAATCAGTTCGCAGAACGGGGAGGATGGGTGGGCGGTAGGAATCTATCACTAACTACTGTCTCTTACAGATATATCGTTACACAAGTTAGTAACTTGTGCATCTGAAAGAGACACGTTAGTGATAGATTCCTTACCTTAGAATAGATACCCCAGCAATACCAACCCCGGTGGTGGGTCTGCGAACAAAGATCAGACAAGGAAGTCCTGGAGGACAGAACGGCCAAAGAAGCCGTCCCTCCGGACCTGACTGTCAAGGCAGTAATGCTTAGTAAACGTGTGCAGCGAGGCCCACGTAGCTGCCTGACAGATAACCGGCAGCGGAACACCGCGGCCCAAGGCCGTGGTAGCAGCCGTTGCCCTGGTGGAATGGGCACGCAGCCCAACAGGAGGCTCCTTCTTAGCCAAAGAATAGCAGGTCTTGATGCACAAGGTAACCCAGCGGGAGATGGTCCTCTTGTGCACCGCCCGACCTTTTTGGCGCCCACGTAGCCAACAAAGAGCTGGTCATCCACCCGGAAGTGTTTCGTGCGGTCGATATAGAAGGAGAGCGCACGTTTTGGGTCCAGACGGTGGAGCCTCTCTTCCTCTCTGGAAGGATGCGGAGGCGGAAAGAAGGTGGGCAAAGTGATGGTCTGCCCAATGTGGAAAGCAGTAACCACCTTTGGCAAGAAGGACGGACGCGTCCGAAGAACAACCTTGTCTGGATGAACAGACAGAAAGGGAGGTTTGCAAGAAAGAGCCTGAGCTCACTCACCCGCCGAGCGGAGGTGATGGCCACCAGAAAGGCTGCCTTTAGAGTCAGAAGACGAAGAGGACAGTTATGCAGAGGCTCAAAGGGAGCGCACATTAAAAAGGTAAGAACCAAGTTCAAGTCCCACTGAGGCATTACAAACGGAACAGGAGGGAAGAGGTGAGTAATGCCTTTAAGAACCTGTTAACAACAGGGGACTTGAAAAGGGAGGGCTGATCAGGGAGCCTGAGGAAGGCCGAGATAGCACAAAGATAACCCTTGATGGTACCCAGGGCAGAACCCTGTTGGGCCAGAGAGAGAAGGAACAGAAGGACCTCAGAAAGAGGGGCAGAAAGGGGATCCACAGCCTTTGCTGTGCACCATGCCACAAATTTGTTCCACCTGCAGGCGTATACCACCTTAGTGGAGGGACGCCTGGCTGCCAGAATCACATCACAAACTTCGGGAGGCAAGTCGAAAGGAATCAACTGCCGCCGCTCAATCTCCACGCAAGCAGGTGTAGACTGGACAGGTTCGGGTGGAGGACCGTCCCCTGGTGCTGCGACAGAAGATCCTCCCGAAGAGGCAGACGGATCGGGGGATCTATGCTCATATTGAGTAGCTCGGGATACCAAACTCTTCGAGCCCAGTCCGGAGCCACAAGAATGACTTGGGCCCGGTCGTGCCGAATCTTCTTCAACACTCTGGGTAGAAGTGGTATAGGCGGAAAGGCGTACAACAGACCGCAACTCCACTCGCGACGAAAAGCGCCGCCGAGCGAGTGCCGCCTTGGAAATTCCAACGCGCAGAACTGATGACATTGCGCGTTCTCTTCGGTGGCGAATAGATCTAACCAAGGCTCTCCCCACTGTAGAAAGAGTCCTTGCGCCACTTCCGAGTGAAGACGCCATTCGTGATCCATCATGCACCTGCGGCTGAGTTCGTCCGCCCTGGCGTTCAGAGAACCTGCCAGGTGTTGAACCATCAGGAACATGCCCTGATGTTCCAGCCATGTCCAGAGGCGCAGAGCCTCCTGACAAAGGGTCCAAGACCCCACCCCGCCCTGTTTGTTGCAGTACCACATGGCGGTGGTGTTGTCTGTGAACACCTGCACTACCTTCCCTTTGACAGAGGGAAGGAATGCCTTGAGTGCAAGCCGGATCGCCCGGAGCTCCAGAAGGTTGATATGGAGCCGGGACTCCGCCGGAGACCAGAGGCCTCTGATCTCCGCCTCTCCCATGTGACCGCCCCATCCCAGAAGGGACGCGTCCGTCACAACTGTATGCTCTGGCTGGGGAAGGGAGAGGGATCTGCCCATGACCCATTGCCGGTTTGAGAGCCACCACTGCAACTGTTTTGCAGTCCCCTCCGAGATCTGGACGTGATCGGACAGGTTGCCCTGGTGCTGCGCCCACTGGAACTTCAGGTCCCACTGCAAAGCCCGCATATGCCATCTGGCATGATTGACCAGCAGGATGCAGGAGGCCATGAGGCCCAGCAGCCTCAGGGTCATCCGTACCGAAACCCAGGATAAAGGCCGAAAGATCGGAATCATAGCCTGAATATCCCGGACTCGCCGTTCGGGAGGATAAGCCCGAAACTGCGTCGTGTCCAGAACTGCTCCGATGAAAAGGAGCTGTGGAGAAGGAATCAGATGCGACTTCGGCACATTGATGGAGAACCCCAGCGAGTGCAGGAGTTCGGCCGTAGTCTGGAGGTGGGAGACGACTGCCTGGGACGAGCCCGCCTTCAGCAGCCAGTCGTCGAGGTAGGGGAAGACTGAAACCCCTGCCCGGCGCAGATGAGCTGCGACCACCGCCATCACTTTCGTGAACACCCGAGGGGCACTTGTAAGGCCAAAGGGGAGCACGGTGAACTGAAAATGCTCGGGGCCTACCGTGAACCGAAGGTAACGCCGGTGGGCCGGCAGGACGGGGATGTGGAAACACGCGTCCTGCAAGTCCAACGCTACCAACCAGTCTCCTGGGTCGAGGGCAGTCAAGACCTGAGCTAGGGTGAGCATCTTGAACTTCTCCTTCCGAAGGAAGCGATTGACGTTCCGGAGGTCCAAGATAGGACGCATGTCCTCCTTGTCCTTTTGGGCACCAGAAAGTAGTGGGAGTAGCAACCACACCCTACTTCTGGGGTCGGAACATGCTCGATGGCCCTCTTGGTCAAGAGGGCCGTGACTTCCTTCTGTAGAAGCACCAAGTGATCCCCTGACATGCGGTGGAATTGAGGTGGCATGGCTGGGGGTGGTCTCGAAGGGAGGGAGTAGCCCCTTCGGACAATGTCCAAGACCCACCTGTCCGAGGTGATGGTGCGCCAGTGGGGAAGGTGATGGCGGACCCTGCCCCCTACTGGCGTGCCGTGCACCTGAAAGGAGGGACTAGGAGGGCTTGGAGGCCGCGGACGGGTTGGAGGTGGTGGCCTGACCCGCACGCTGGTTGCCCGATCCGCCACGGCGGAATCCACGTCCTCGGCCACGCGAAGACGCCTGCTGCGCGGGCCGGTGGCTGGGCTGCTGACGTGAAGGGGCGCCCCTACCGTGGCCACGATAGGGGCGAAAAGCAGAAGGCAGCGGAGGGCGTGTAGCAGAAAGGCCCAGGGACTTGGCAGTAGCCCGTGAGTCCTTAAAGCGCTCCAACGCATGGTCTGCTTTGGACCCAAAAAGACCGACTCCATCAAAGGGCATGTCCATGAGAGTATTCTGGACATCCCCTGAAAAACCAGTGGTTCTCAGCCAGGCGTGGCGTCGGAGCGCCACCGTCGTTGCAATCGACCTGCCCAGCGAGTCGGCGGTGTCAAGGCCACAACGGATAGTGTATTTGGCCGCATCCCTTCCTTCCGCAATGGCGCGGGAAAGCAGTGCCTGGACCTCCTCAGGGCACTGGGGCAAAACATCCGCCACCGAATCCCACAGAGAGTGGGTATATCGGCCCAAAAGACAAGCGGTGTTAACGGACCGCAAGCCAGCACTGGAGGAAGAAAAACCTTTCTTCCCAAACTGATCCAGGCGTTTGGATTCCCTATCCGGAGGAGCGGTAGGGAAGGCGGTTTGGGAAGCGGAGGCTTGGACAACCAAGCTCTCAGGAGTGGGGTGGACAGAAAGAAACAGGGGGTCGCCCGGAGCGGGGCGATGGCGTCGTGACACGTTCCGATCCACAGGAGCCCCTGTGTTGGGCTTGGACCAGGCGCCCAAAAGAACGTCCGTGAGGGCGTCGTTAAACGGCAGCACAGTCTCCGCAGAGGAGGCTGCCGGCTGAAGCACCTCTGTCAAGATGTTAGTCTTGACCGTCAAAGTAGGGAGCTGGAGACGTAAGGCCCCAGCAGCCCTACGCAACACCGTACTCAGAATTGGCCCCCTCCTCCGTAGCCACGGGAGGAGACAGCATGCCAGTGTCAGGAGAAGTATCCAGACCACTGGCCTCCCCTAGACTCTCTGTCCAGTCCTCATCATACTGACAGTTGCGTGTCAGAGGGTCATCAGACCCCTCCCAGTCCTCCTGGTCCTCCTCTGGTTCAAAATAAGGAGGAGGAGGGACATTTGGGACCCAAGGTCCCATCGGCGCCGGAGCCGGCGGCCGAGCGACGTCGCTCCGGGTCCATGTCCGGAGCCGGAAGGAACTGGGGACGACGCCGCCCGGAGCCCAGGGCGGCGTCGAGAACGGCACCGGAGACATCGGCGCCGGCAGAGGTGTCGTGAGGTCGACCGGCGTCGATGGGAGTTGTGGAGCCGGGATCGAGGCCGGGGCCGGAGCCGGAGCCGGGATCGAGGCTGGAGGCTCGGGCGACGCCGGGGCCGGAGCCGCCGGCGACGCCGGATCAACCCCACTCAGGCCCGCGGGGCCCGAAGGCGCACCGGAGGGGCCTGAAGGCCCGAAGAGGCGGGCCATGGCCGACAGGAACTCCTGTACCTTGGCCGGATCCGCCCCCGAACCCGGGAAGGGCGGGTATGACGGGGGCGACTCCACAGGCAAGTCCGGGGCCGCGGGGCGGGGACGGTGCCGGGAGGGGCCTCAGCCGAGTCGCGAGACCGGCGAGGCGAAGTCCGAGAGCGACGATGCTTCTTGGACTTCTTGTGTCGAGACTTACCGGACGAAGAAGACTTCGACGCCGACGACCGGTGTGCACTCCGCGAGCGACCCCTGGACCTCTCACGCGACCGGGGCTTCCGCGGAGCCGAATGCCGGGCCTCGAGGAGCTTTCGAGACCGCTCTCGCAAAGCCTTCGGGTTGAGGGCCTGGCATTCGGGACAAGACTCGGTGTCGTGGCCTCGGCCGAGGCAGAAGAGACACTCCCAATGCGGGTCGGTGACGGACATCATCCGCGCACAGGCGCCGCATCGCTTGAAGCCGGGCATCCCTACGACACCTGAATGGTGGAAAAAGACAGTGAAAAATCACCAAAAAGTATGGTCAAAAATTGACCAGGGCACTGCTCTTCCCGGATCTGCGCTTACTGGCGCGGAAAAAGAAGAACTGACGTCAGCGCGCAGGGGCGGCGTCTAAGTACTGCCCGCGACGTCATCCCGGCGATCACGACGCCGACGACGGACGCGGAGCCGCACGACGCCGCCTACCGACGCGCAAGGGTACTGCTACGCAAAACTTTCCGGATCCAGCCTGACGCCTGGGGATATTCTAAGGTAAGGAATCTATCACTAACGTGTCTCTTTCAGATCAGTCAATCTATGCGACTCGGGTGTAATAAAATGAGAAATGAGCAATGTCTAAAGTAGTTTTATGCTATGCACCAGTTGAAATAGTAGGTGTTACAATTCTCCTACACAAGAACTCCATGTACATCCAAGACAACTTAGTAAACAAGCAATGTACTTACGTAGTGGTAAAGGGACAACGTGTAAATACACCTCAAACTATAGTGCATTCAGTATATACAGTGTACTTTCCCCTTTAGGACCTGGAGGTCTTTATAACTATTTTTCATCTACTTCTTGCTAACTTTCCACTCAGAAAGACAATAATGCATGCAGACTTAATGTGGCAAAGAATCATAACCTGGATTGATTCAACATGAATCTCTGAATGCACAATTTAGCCACCGGTGCATCAAGTGTACAAACTGGTATGAATGGCCTGTGAAAGGTCTCGTGCTCACATTTGTTTGCGGTTCCCTAAAACATACTCTAGCTTTGACTACAGTTACCCTGTTAGCACTTCATTTCTATGGTTTTACGGAGGAACATGAATTGGAAATCTGCACAATGTGCCCTTCTAAAGAATTCAGAGTATAGCCTAAATATCCCTACTAGTGGCAGGGCAACCTCAGCCTTAGATTCTTACAAACACTTAAAAGAAGCAGAATCTTTCTTTATGCAGCACTAGAGGAATATTTATGTTATTGGGTAATTAAAAATTGGACACTGCCTCTTGTTTTCATGATAATAATGTGTTCCTCCTTACTATACATTTTAGGGAATTGACAAATTAAAAAACAGTTTTTTAGGGAGTGAGAGTTCTCCTAGAAGCATTCCTAGTAGTTGGAAGAAACTCCTGAACACAGGACACAACATTTCTATTCAGTGTGTTGCATGTGCAAAAAGTAGACTGTTTCATCATCCTATCCTTACCCTTGGTCAATGGGAGGCACAAATCACACTTCATTTGGTTTTACTACCTCAGAAAGAGAAGTGAACCCAGTGAGATTTTAATGTGTAAATACTAACAGTTGCACGTAGAACATGACTGTATTTTTTATCCAATGTTGTAGTTTATTATTTTAAAAATATGTTTCACCAATTTATTCATCTTCCTTTGCTTCCTTCTAGGAAGTGTAAGTGATGAACCCTCAAGATAGCAACATGGTCCAGAGTCCTACCGAGGAGTACTATTACACAGATGAAGCCAATTCCACTCTTGATTACACAGACTATGAAACGCTTTGTGAAAAAGGGGATGTCCGAGATTTCACCAAGATCTTCCTGCCTGTGCTTTACATCCTGGTCTTCATAACTGGTGTGGCTGGAAATTCCACGGTTGTGGCAATTTACGCTTACTACAAAAAAAAGAAAACTAAGACGGATGTGTACATCATGAACTTAGCGATTGCAGATTTGCTGCTCCTCTTCACGCTTCCTTTTTGGGTGGTGAACGCAATACACGGATGGGTGCTTGGGAGAGTAATGTGCAAGGCCACCTCTGCCTTGTACACAATGAACTTCAGCTCCAGCATGCTGTTCTTGGCTGGCATCAGCGTCGACAGGTACATGGCAGTAGCCCGAGCCCAGTGTCGTCAGAAGCATAATAACCAATGCCGGGTAATCTGTCTATCCATATGGGTGGCTGCCATTTTGCTCAGTATTCCAGAACTCGTCTTCAACACGACCAAGGAACATGGAAAGAGACACATTTGTCTGCCTGTGCTTTCAACAGACCTGGCCAAATTCATGAAAGCGTCCATTCAAATCCTAGAAATAGTCCTTAGCTTTGCTGTGCCGTTTCTCGTTATGGTGGCCTGCTATACCGCCATGGCGAGGGCTCTGATCAAGGCTCCAAATATCAGGAAGTCTAGACCTCTGAAGGTCCTGATGGCAGTGGTGGGAGTCTTCATTGCTACCCAACTACCATACAATGTAGTCAAGCTCTGCAGGGCCTTAGATATCATTTACACCTGGATAACGTCCTGCCAAATGAGCAAGACCATTGACGTGGCCATCCAGGTAACGCAGGCTATCGCACTGCTTCACAGTTGCCTGAACCCGATTCTCTACGTCTTCATGGGGGCATCGTTCAAAGGCCAAATTATAGAACTACTGAAGAAATATGGCGCGTGGAGAAGGCATGGTGTGCACAGTACCGAGGAGTACTCTCTGAATTCTGAACAGCACACACAAGAAACAAATAGCTTTTCTATATGATATAATGGAGGCACTCTGCAGCAATTATTAGAGACTTGTAGAACTTAAGAACCCCTGTGGAATTTTTAAGCTTAAGTGGCACAGATAAGTGACTTCCATTACCGGACACAGTTTTATTTGTTTGTGCATTATTTGTAAAGCAATGCATTTCTTACTAACTATCCAAGAAAACGGCTGCTTACGGCTGACAAAGCATCCTCTGCTGTCTGTTACACCCCAAATTTAAAATAAAAAAAGCACTGATTAGATTTCCTACATGTATACTAGTGCATAGGCTGTAATTTTTACATACCTTGAAAAAGGCTGAAAGTTAATCAGGGTATATTAGTGTTGGGATGTGAATACTGAATGTGCCTTGTGAATGCATACTAGGTTAAACCACATGCCTCTAAAATGTTTGATGACATCCCACCCCCTTTCAAATATCTTCAGAATGACTGGAAATCCACTGGCTTCCACTTACAACCACAAGATGTCGAATCACATTAAAACAAAGGACCTAGCTCATTACAAGTCTGCTGGGAACACATAGGATATAGCAGTAGGACATACATGTATTCCATGGGAGTATTCTGTATATTTTATATAAAACTAATGTTTGTTATGTTCAGGTCATGCTTTTTTGCCAACAATTCGTTTCTCAGTTTTCTTAACTATAAAGAAATATCAAATTGATCATTTTATATGGACAGTAGGATTCAAACACGCAAAAGGTGATGGGAGGAATGCTTGCAATTTGTCTAACCACTGGAGATCGCTGGGGGTAGCATCCCAGCACGATTCAAAAACATATTAAGAGAAATCAAAACAAATCAGAATGATCATTTGAACATTATGGGCTCGATTAGGATGTCGAGCGGACTTGAGTATGCCTGACACTGTTGCGGTCCCAAGACCGACTGACCTCCGGTCGGCGAACCCTACACCGATATTACGATACGACCGCACATTTCTTTATGGGAGCTTGTGTTATGGCCATAAACCGGCCATAACACAAGCTCCCATAGAGAAATGGGAGTTTGTGTTATTCCATGCACCCCGTGGCAGGCACCTCATGGTGCCTGCCACAAAGTGCAGGATCAACAAAGGCGCACCATAGGTGCCACCTAGGCCCCCAACCGGAGGCCGCAAACAGAAGGGGGCCCTGCTAGGGGCCCTCAAACACGCTTTCTGAGAGGCTTTCCATGTTGGAAAGCTCGGCATGGAAAACCTGTCGGAAACCGTGCATCAAAACGCCGTCCATCTAGATTACGGGCTGGCTTCCGACTGATCAACGGGCTCCTTGAGCCCGTCGGCATCCAGCCGGAATGACCGGCGGTTTCAATTCTGACCGGCTGTATTGTAATCAGTCAGTCGAAATTGAAACTGACAATCTCGGTCGGAAAGCCTCCGACATAAAGTCGGAGGCTTTCTAACCGAGATCGTAATAGGCCCCTATGTTTGCAACCTGAATCAGAGATACACTACCAGAAAGCATTCCAGGTCCTTTTTAATGTGTGAACATTAATAAAACATTTTCAACACTGCTCAAGTCGAAGAAAGGCGTGTGGATTGATTTTGATTCATATATGCAATTTCAAGCTTCTGTAGAAAGTTTATATAACCGAGCAGACCAAACACTAGCCAAAGGATAATACATGCATTTTTTATTTGTATTTCCAACAGATGCCTGTATCCTTATTTTGCTAACATTTTTATAGTATCTACAATATATACTGACAAAATCAAACACCCAAGGAATATATCTTTTTTTATATGCTTTATTATTATTCAGTTCTCTTGTAGGATTGTTAAGAAGCTGACACCTTCATTTTCAAACCCTCAATTGTTGGCAGAAAACCCCACCGTGGTGCCAACAGAATAATACCTGTGATGTTAGCTAACAATTATTTATCATGTGAGATACAGGTCACGGTCAAAAACAGACTAGAGGACATATACATCAGAAAATCAAGGCAATCGTCTGCAATGAAAAATATTATTAATGTGACACTTCACCGTACTAGATACTGATAACAGGTAAAGATACAGGTCCAATCAGGGGCGACTCCTCCATTGGAGCAGAGGAGCTTCGCCCCACTTAAATGCCCCTGAGCCCCGAGATAAAAAATAAAATGGTAATTCATTATCATTTTATTTCATCCTCCCATCCTGAACCGAGCGGCAGGGTGGCTGCTGAATGACAGCAGCAGGGAGGAGGGTGGGCTGTATGTGCACTTTTCAAAGTGCGCATGTCCCTTTGGCCGGCCGTCTTGCGACCGCCAGCCAGACATGCGCACTTTGAAACCTCTAACTCAACTGTCTTAAGTGCAGGCATCCAGAGTATTGTATAGCGCTGAGTGAGGCCACTCCCTCAAATCAGGGCGCTGCTCTCACAGTATGAGAGCAGCGCCAGGATTGGTCAAGGGAGTTTCCTGGTGGCTGGGCTGCAGTCGCGAGCGTTCCGGAGCAGGAGGTCCTGTCGTAAGGTAAGTTTGCTTTTAATATATTTTAAGTTTATTTCCGAGCGTGCACCCGTTTATTTTTATATTTTTTAATTTTACTTGAGCGCACACGCCCACCTACCACCCTCCTCGTTGATGCCAGCCACCACTGGGTCCACTTAGCCTGCCCTTTCTCAGGCCTGATGGAGAAGCACTCTAATCAGGCTCTCACTCTGAAGGACACTGTAATCCTGTCTTGGACACCAACTTGAGTTTGTTCCAGGATCAGGATTTTTTAGTAGTGCTCCTCTGTGTTGCCGAAAATGTAATCTTTCTTTAACCCTCAAGAGAGGTGGCATCAACAAGTTGACTACATACTGTAGGTAAGGATTCAATAATGATAAATGCAGTGGTAAAAAAGTTTTTGTCTACGCGTGTCAAATCTCTCTATACATTCTATCATTCCTAGCCCCCCTGCTTCAATTGCTTTGGTTCACATGCATCTAAATGAAAGTAGTCCCCGAACACCGAATCACCCTAGAGCTGGAGCACGGGAGGGCTACACACATTTCCCAAGGATGAAGTCATCAAGGGTTTGTAGTTTTTAATTTTAGATAAATACACTGTTGGGGATAGTAGGTCCCTGCCGCTGGGCAGTTTATCACATACATGGAGTGACTCTTGGCTCATTTCCCAAGCCGCTACTTTCAAAAACATAACACACAGATTGTTATGGCTACAGTAGATCACTGTAGGTATAATTGTATGTCAAATATGTCTACAAAGCTGTGTATCTGGACATGGCCTTCCCACTTATCAGGCATAACAGAAAGGCTATACTGTCCAAAACTGGTTCACTACAACATAGTATGTCCTTGAATGAGGAGACCCAATCATAAGAACCTTCATTAGAGGTATAACAGACCAACTATTTTGTTTAAAGCTGGTCCGCGAACCCACACTGAAGTTGCTTAACTAGTCACTGACTCTTCTGGGTGGAACCCAAAATATCATGCTTCTAACTAAGCATTATGCAATACTGGGCCTCAACATATTTCATGAGTCTATTTTTCATAAAGTTACTGCAGAGAGCAAAAATCTTGACATAACCAAAACGAACAAGATTGGTATATTCCATCACAGTGCCATCATTATAATTGGACAAAACCAGTCCTCTAGAGGCATAACAAAACAAGCTTGAACCAAGCAATCCGATATGTCACACCCAAACTAATGAACTACTCACTCTGTATGATAAGCCAAAATGCATACATAAAAAAAATAAACAAAGAAAAAAGGACTGTTATTGATGTAATGACAAAGAAAAAAAGACTTGTGTTCCTGCAGTGTCAAAGCAAAAGACTCCTATTTATGCAGTGTCAAAGAAAACAAGCACTGACAATGCCAATAAGTCTGGCTTTCAAGGAATGTTGGATGATAATATGAAGCATTATAAGTAAATAGCATGGGAATGGCTATGTAATTGTGTTGAAGCAAAGAACTGTAGAATAATGTGGGTGCACGTTAAAAGGTTAAGTGACAGATGCACTGTCAAGCCAGACTTAAACATCTATGTAGGTTAACAACTGTCTTCCTCCGATCTGTTGTACTGCCAGAGAAGAACACCATAAATTATCTAGGATACTTTAATAGCATTATAGTGGCATACGTGTGCCCCTGAATGATCAAGCAAAGGCAGCTGGATAAATAAAATGTTCACAGCTGTGTGGAGAGCAAGCACTTTTTTTGGCACACACCTTCTGTCCAATCAAAACATGTACTCCTGACTCCCAAATGTGGGCGGAGCAAAAGCCAATCTCTAGTGATGCTCACATAATTGTCTGGCGTCAGCTGCGCTATAAAGCCAGACCATAAAAATGACTTGTATTCATGCAGTATCAAAGAAAAAGACGTGTCAAAGGAAAAAAGACTTGTAATTTTGCAATGTCATTCTGGAGAAACAAGGATATGCATTGGTCCTTCTTATGAAGCATGCAGTCGATGCAATATGCCAAACACACAGAGGCACAGGATGTGTCAGTTCCACCCTAGTTGCTTTCACTTACCACTGGACCACCACTTCTTGCCGTTGATGACGTAGCTATCCCCATCTCGTACCATGCTACATCGCATGCTCGTGGCATCACTTGAAGCTACGCCTGGTTCTGCAAAGGCAATGATGCACAATTGTAAACTGTGCACAGAGAACTATGAAAAATTTCAAACTGACCTCCCTGTTAGCAACCCGGCATTCGCTCTCCACCTCCGCTGCAGGACACCATGGAGATTTGTTATCTCTCTCTTTTTTATACTGCATGCTGCAACCTTGCCCGACCCTTCTATGCTCCCTCTTTATTGATGTTCGACTACTCCACCCGATTTTGCTACTCCTGTCCCTCTGTTGTTTTCCCCATCCCTTGTTCTCCTCCCTCTTCCAGCTTCTCTTTTTATTACATCCATGTTTTGCGTCTTTCAGGGTCCACCCTTCCCTCCCCCAACCTACTCAGCATTGTATCTCCCCTAATGCTGTATAGGAGTCTGTTACTTTGTAGCTAGCCTAGCGGTACTCACGTCTACATGGATAAAAAAATTCTAGAATTTAAGCCCCCTTAACAAACACCCACCACCCGGGCTCTGTCATCCGCTTCCATCTTTTCATGTCCGGCTATGTGCACCACCAGCACATATAAAACGGCAAAACGGAAAACAGCAACATAACTAACTTTATACTCTAGGCACTCTCTCAGCTTTGGACTCCTCATTTCCTGGTAACTTCTTATGTTCACCACTTCTGTTCCAGCTGGAATCCTAAGCAATCAAAAATTGAAGATCCGCAGTTTGTGTTCCATTACCTCCAGGCAAAGGGTGATTGGCATTTGCCTCCTTATTGTGGTCAAGCACTACCCCTGATATCTGGTGGCCTCCAAACTACTCAAATGTCTACACCTTCAGTCTCTAGGTAATTTAATGTACTTTTCCCATTCTAAATTGATTTGTTGATGCTGGACTGTACAGTAATTCGAAAACATCAAGCATTCACCTCACCAAGTTTTGGCTGAACATCTTTCAACATGACACCAACACACAGCTCCACCAATTATACAGTGAGCAGAAAAAGACAAGAACACCCGCTGCCTTGGGTTAAGTGGGACAGTGATTGAGTGAGTGGAAACCTGAGTAGATAAGTGTGTAAGTCAATGGGATGGCCACTGATGAGAATGCCCAAGGTAAACGGTCATAAGGCAAAAAAAACATTCTATATAGTTTCTTTTCAACCAGTTCCACAACTGTCCTGTGAAGTGCCATATGGCCCAGATGTGTCCTCAAACACCCAGGAACATGATGCATGACAATGTAGGTTAAAAAGATGGGTCCACCGCCCACACGATTGCGTGAAATGACCATAACACTTTCGATTTTATTTACTGATGGACCAATAACCAGTGTAACTCAACTATGCTGGTACTCACCGCTGTTCCTTGTTATCCAGGCGCAACCACAGACACAATGGTGAAGCTCATTCCAGGCTCCAGTCCCTACTGTATGTATGATGAGCCTTCTACTAACCAAGTTAGCAATCACTAAGACACTCTTCACAAGTTGACCATTTATTCCGCAGGGAGATACCAGTGCTGAAATTAACAGTTCTGCACGGTATCGCCCTGTGAGTTTAAAAAAAAAAAAACATTTTTTATTGGCATTTCAGAAAAATCGTCAAGGCAATTGTACTGCAGCTGTAGTATACGTAAATGCATTAGACTTATTCCAACCATTATATAGCTGCTCAACCGTGTTTTACCACATCATAAACAAAGCTTCACATAATAGTGCACACAGCAATACCCAATGTCATGACTAGATACTTGAACATGCCTTTTACCTCAAAATAACTCCCTCAACACCCCACCCAACCCCCACACTGGATGTCACTTGGATTCTTTATTGAATAACGTGTTACCAGGTATATAGTTCCTATGCTTGTGTGTTATACGAATTTTGTGAGTCAATTGTCATTGGCTATGAGTTCATGTTTGGCTCAGTCTGCAAGTCATTTATCATTGCTGACCATGCTAGGAGGTCGTCTGCTAATCTGTCGTCCTTCCTAACTAGTTTCATTCTCACTCGCTCAGCAGTGGCCCATTCACACATATCTTTTAACCATCTGTCGCACCTTGGGGGTGTCGGCCTTTGCCATTCAATTGCAATACGTCTTTTTGCTATGCTCAAACCAAGCAGGACAAACCTCCTGCTCAGCTTCTTTTTAGGTGTAGTGAGCAGACCCAGCAAAACTGTGTATATCTCTCGCGGGATCTCCCACCCCGATGCCATTTTTATTTTTTGGAGCACTTCATCCCAGAATTTTGACACCTGTGGACACGTCCACACTACGTGTACAAAGTCAGCCTCCGTTTGTCTACATCTATGACATTCGCCGGACCGCTCTGGGTATATTTTCCTGAGGACGTTCGGTGTGAGGTAGGCCTGGTGGATGTAATTATATTGTATGAGTTTAAAACGTGCATTGGAGCATTCCAGTTTTACCCCTTCATGTATCTTCTCCCATTCCTTCTCCATGATTTGTCCTCCTATCGCTTCCTCCAATTTTTGCTGCAATGGGAGTGGAAGTCTTGGCAGGTCCTCCCTAATTGCCCTGTATAGATGTGTTATCAAGTGACGCCCTTGTGCCATGTTCACCATTACTTGTAGGGTCCTTGTTACTGGGGGCTCCCCGGGGAACATTGGCCAAATCACTCTGGCCACTTGTGAGATTTTGACATATTGTAGGAATTGCCCCGTTCCCAACTCATATGTGGCTTCCGCATTTTCCCGCGTGAGGAACTGACCGCTGTGATATAGGTCACCCATCGTCCTGCATCCCCCTGCCTTCCATTTGCGTACCGACATAGACTCCATGATCTTAGCAAACCCCGGGATCACCCATAGCGGTGCGTCGGGTGCGTAATGCCCCCTCTTCACCACTCTTCTCACCGTGTTTTCCCACGTCTCCGCCACATGGCCGACAAGGTACGGAGATGCCGCAGAGACACCACTCCCTTGCATTAATGACTCTGGCAACGAACCTTCTTTATAAGACCCAGCTAAGAGCCTTTTTTGCCAATTCTCTTGATCATCAAGCCAGTAAACTGCATGCTGTAATTGTGTGGCCATATAATAATATTCCATACAGGGTACCTCTACTTCCCCCATCTGCCATGGTCTCTGCAGTGTTGAAAGGCTAACAAGCTTACGTTTATTGCCCCACAATAACTCTAATAATATGGTCTCAATCTGTTTAAAAACACAATGCGGAATCTTATAAAATGAATTTTGTAGCACGTACAGTCAACGTGGTACAATGACCATTTTCGTGATTGCAACCGTGCCCATCAAAGATAGAGGGAGGTCTTTCCCGAATTTTACTGAATTTCGCACTCCCACCATCACCCTGCCTACATTAAGCTCTAGGAACCTTTCCTCTTGATGAGCCAGAGTCATACCCTGATACCTGGGAGGGTCTTTCGCCCATGGCAGCCCCACATCCGGAAGCGTTTCCACTGGTCGGTGCACCAGGCATCCCACAGGGAGCACCTTTGACTTTTTGGGGTTCACTTGGATCCCCGACACCTTCCCAAAGTTTTCCAAAGCTCTCAAAAGGATTGGTATTGCCTCTTGTGGTCGTCTACACGTCGTCTACGAGGGTATCATCGGCGTACATTGAGACTTCATGATTGGTATTGCCCACTGTGATTCACCATACTTCCAGACGGGCGCACAACATGCATTACCATGGCGAATATCAGAGGCGATAGAGGGCAGCCCTGCCTGGTACCCCTTTCCAAATGGAACGCCTCCGAAACTCTACCTCCCACTTTAACCCTAGCCCTGGGCAAAGAATAGAGTAGTTGAACCCATTTGATAAACCCTGGTCCCACCGACATTTTTTGCAATGTGGCCCAAACAAAGGGCTAAGATACGGAGTTGAACGCTTGTTCAGTGTCCAAACGAACCAGGGCGTGGTCTTCTCGGCTTAGCCCCAGGTCATGCCACACATGTGCCAGGCGTCTTAGATTAAACATAGTATTGAGGCGTGGGATGAATCCCGACTGGTCCGGGTGAATCAGGTGTGTCATGTACGTGAGCAGTCTATTCGCCAGTATACCACTCAGGACCTTCACATCTATATTCAGAAGGGAAATCGGCTTGTACGAGCTCGGCTGATTCGGGTCCCTGTCCTGCTTTGGGATCATTATTTCCAGGGCTTCACGCATGGAGTCAGGCAATTTTTGTGTGTGTAGCGCCTCATTGTATACTTCCACCAATCTGTCAACCAGTATCGATGAATATTGTTGATAAAATTCTGCCGGGAACCCATCGTTCCCGGGTGATTTCCCAGACTTTAGGCGTTTTATAGCCCCCACTATTTCCGTACGCGTGATCAGGCCCCCTAATAGCTCTTCTGT
Source organism: Calotriton arnoldi (assembly GCA_963921515.1). Taxonomy (NCBI): domain Eukaryota; kingdom Metazoa; phylum Chordata; class Amphibia; order Caudata; family Salamandridae; genus Calotriton; species Calotriton arnoldi. Next base: position 1,226,763 of record CAWUFW010004672.1, read on the forward strand.
CTCTTGCTTTAAGTGGGGCAATCCCACTGAGGCCAGGAACTCCTCTATTGCCACACTCAAAGGCGCGGTTCCCTTCGCATTGACTCTTGCCAGGTGACTGGCTAAGATTTCCGTGATTCTCGTTTGCGTGTAAACCAATTTCCCCTGAGCGTTTGCCCTGTGAGTTTAAAGGGATTAGGAGTTAAAATGCCTGGGATGGGGAATAACCTGCTGGGTCTTGATTTACCCAGTCCTTTACTACAGGTTTTCACTGATTTCAGGGAGTTTAAAATATATTTACCACCTACACTGAGCAGGTGGTAAATACCTGAGGTGAAGGGCTGTTGCAGATCGAGAGGGATGAGGGCAGATAGATCATATTATCACACTGAGAGAAAAGAAGAATTTAGACACTCACTTCCTCCTGTGACACATCCTAAATCACAACGAATGCGGTGACTATTGACAGAACAGATAATTCCTTTTCCTAACTCCTTGTTCCCAGATTATTGGGCGCATTTTGGGTAAAAAAAAAAAAAGACCATGCCAGACCATGAAGTAAAGAGTAGCCCTAAAGAGGGTAAGCAAAGACACACTAGCATGCATGTTGATTGTCGCAAACCTGCATGTGTGTGTGTGTGTGGTTTACAGTACCACCCTATCACATGTTCTATGTCAATTGAACACTTTTCCTATGAATCATCACCATTCCAGCATGATGAATGGTATGGTATTGTCTAAACGTATGTGCTTTTGTACCACAGTTCTTGAAATTCAAATAAGGAGAGGTAGGAAAGTTTGGACTTTCCAATATACACATATATATACTAACATACACTCATAGAATTAGAGTGAGGGATACTTTCTACCCTAAGGAATGCCCCTGACCAGTTATCTGGCTTATAGCGCAGTCAGAAACATGCCACCATGTTCAAAGGACGATGGGGCTATGGTACCCCTAAACCTCCAGTGATTTGTTTATTCATATTTTAATCAAACTGGAGGTGCCACATAATAAAATATATAGCTGTGGTACACCTTAAGGTATTTTTTCATATAAACTGGATCCCTGTACTATCCAGGAAAAGACTATCTTACGAACTCCCCCATTAATTGGGTTCGAGTCCGCCCTGGTAATACCATTTTACCAGGGTGGGATTTTACCAGGGTGGGATTAGGTGGCAATGATGAAGCATGCCACATTACGTGGGTAAGATCACCTCATTCAAAGTCTTTTTTTGATCCAAAGGGGGTCCAATAACCTGGGGACAAGAGTTAGAAATAGCATTACCCATTATGTCAATAGATTCACCAGACTCGTTGTGATTTATCGGGAGTGCGAAGCCTGTGGACTCTATAAGGAGCACTGCCTACCCCCATCCCCCATCGTATTTTGTTTTTTACATTTTTGCAGTTTTATATAGCGCGATTTTTGCTGAAGGGCATTGGAGAGCTTTACATGAGCAACAGATTAACTTGCACAAGGTCACATTCATTTTTTTGTTTGTTTTAGGCACAGGGAGATTAAGTGATATGCCCAGACTCACTGGATGTTGAGCAGTCATTGGGACTCAAACTGCATACATGCCAATAGACCTGTTTCAGACAGGAGACTCCCAATTTTTGAAGCTTCAATTGGCTTTATTTTAGCTGCTTCCCGTCTGAAATTGCTTCTGCTTCAATAGAAATATTTTTTTATCAAAATCTCCCACTTTCCTGTTCTAAAGTACTGGCATATATGAACCTGGTTTCCCAGTTCCAAAGTCGGCAGTTCTGGGCGTAATGCCACATACTGTTGGAAGGTGTGGGAGTGGCTGGACTGTGCCTTGGTCCGCAGCCCCTGTCCATGAGCATTTATCCGGGGGGAATACTGCTCCATGCAACTGCTAATGAGTCTTTTCAGTGTGCATCAACCACACATATCACTCTCTTTCTTCTTCCTGGAAATCATTCAGTTACTCTAATGCTCCCAGCATCCACCAGCTAGCATAAGCTTTTTTCCCTCTTTGGCCGGTGTATAGTCAATTGAAAGCTCACAAGGGTCACACAGCACAGACACCAAGACCAAAACACCACACAGCTCCATCACTGCTTTTCGCTGTGTTTCTACGCACTACGCCGTGCACCGCCGACACCTCATGTCTTAGGTTTCAGTTGATCTTATACATTACCAGATGCCTACGTTACAACTCATCACCAGTATTATACTGAATAAAACTCATACTTGTATGCATAACAAGAATGTTGCTTAATTATTTTACACTGATTTAGTTGTATCACATAGGTAGGTTCCGAGTAACAAGGTCCACCAGGAGGACAAGGTCGTATCAGGTCTTTTCAGTTCATTCATTCTACAGGGTCACTCCAGCTCTCACTGCAGGAACATGTCTTGGATGACCACCCACAACATAACCATTCTATGCTTCCCACACAACAGATGAAGCTTCCGCACACTGCTCAGACACAGCCTACTAAGGCATGTCTAGGGCACAGACTGTGTGCCAGATTTAGAAAAGCCCAGTAATGGAGAATCCGCTGTGGAACCGGCAGATTCAGAGCCCATCCTTCCTGTGGCAGAGCAGGCTACCTCAAGTTACAAATGGTGGTGGTTCACTCTCCGGATCTAGAGAGGTGAATCCACCCACTAGTTCCAGCTGACTGAGGTCAGTGAAAAACCACCCTGGAAAGAGTGGAAGACTTTCACATAAAGGTGAGATTACTGTCCATGGCATGCTGGGAAACTCAACCCAAAGTGTTAGAGAGACCAGATATGTAGCACTGAATATGTACCCTCACTTACGGCTACATTTCCAGTTGCCACATGCCATGATCATACAGGCATTAGCAGAGTTTCTGGCAGAGGTTCCCCAGTGCCAATTGTGACTCCCCCAGTGGCAGATGTGGTAAATTTAATAGAGAAACCTCAGGCAACTTAATATGCTGTGGATTTTTCTACGCCACCTGGACAGAAACATAGAATTTGCCACAATGGCAGACATATTTCCACAAGCCAACCTTTAAATCAGGCCCCTTGTGTCATTCTTCAGGCGTGCAATGTTAGTAGTACGGTTTTGCATCATACTAGGCAATAGGAAACTAGTCTCACCCACAGCACAGTGTGTTGCAGTGTCTCGCATTACCTGTCATGCAGAAACAAGACTGGATTTTTCCCTCAAGGAGCGGCTCCAACCACTGCTTTTTTTGTCCCTCGCTCCCATACAAGTGGAGAACCTCCATGTTGCCAGAATCTGTAATATATAACTGCCACATTATATCTCAGCATGGTATTGAAATGTTAGGTAGACAGATTTCACAAGTCATGCTTAAGACTATGCAGAGAGCAAAATGTTCTGGGGTTATGAAGTGAAGATCAAAGGGTTGCACAAGCAAAGTGCAGTGAGAACTAGGACCTATGTGGTCATTATGAAATCCGTAGACGAGGAGGATTTACACTCTGTCAAGCTAAGAAGTGCGGTCAGGCTTTTTGATGTTACTTGTAACTCCAATGATACTATACTGCTAATCACCGTTAATATTAGCCCTACTTTTTCTCCCACTTTCAAAAGACTGGTACCACACAACCTGAAATTTAAAAAATTATTAAAAGAAAATGAGTTGTGTTCAAGAGTAAGCACATTCCCTAGAAGCCTTTGGCACCTACAGGCAACTAGTAACCCCAACAGACCTGGGTCAAAGGCCACCTCCACTGGAATGCTGGGACGGTCACTAGGACTCTGTCAGTAAGCAATCATTACAGTTGTCTTGCTGTCTCGCTTCTCTCTCACCTACATGTGGAAACAATTACCTCAATGACTCAACATTGTAGTTGCCCCCCCAGAATATGGTACAGAGCCTACCATCCTGACAACCTGAGACCACATTCCAGAAATAACAGACCAGAATGCCCTGAGCATGCTTATCTTCCTTGAACTATCAGCTGCATTTGACACGGTAGATTACAAAATCCTCTTGCACAGACTCCAATCTGTGGCCAACGTATCAGAGGACACACTCAAGTGGCTCACCTTCTTCGGGTCCAACCACCGCCAAAAAGAAAGAACTAGAGATCCTTTTTCCCAAATCAACCAAGTCACTTGTTGGGTCTTCTAGGGATTCACCTGTCTCCCTTACTATTCTGTATCCACATCAAACCCTGCATGGCTCTCCTACACATCCATGACATATACTTCCATTTCTACACAGATAATACTCAAATATACATAAGGTTTTCTGAAGAGAGTGACCAATTTATTGCAATAGCAAACACTCTAGAGGCCATGAAGACCTGACTGGGACACAACAGCCTCAACTGTGCATGGCTAAAACTGAAGTTCTCTTCCCTGTTTCTCAACACTTCATCAAGAAAAAAAAAGTCAATAAGGCCCCATTCACTTTCTTCAGCTAAACTATTACAATTCAAATCTAAAGTAAGAAACCTGGGAATCATTTATGATACAGATGCAAGCCTCGGCTTTCAGAGAGGAGCTTTGGTAAAAAGCATGTTCTTCCAACTGAAACGCCTCAAAAAGTCCTCAGCCTGCATTACCCCAGACAGTGGTTGTTGCATTGTTAGTGATCTCCTGCTTTGGCAATCGCAACACCTTATGTGCTGGTCCTCCGGCATACCCGATCCAAAGACTACAGAAAGCACAAACTACAGCTGGACGCCTCATCCTCAGGCTAAAAAACACAACTGCCCATAGACCAACTGCAAAGTCTACACTGGTTCCTTGTACAAAAAATGAATTGTTTTTAAAGTCTTTTGACTCATGTACAATTGCAAGGTACAATTGTCCCAAAATACCTCCAGAAAATTACCAACCATCCCAAACCTTCTGGTTGACAGGAAACAACACCGGTCAGACCGACAACAAAAAGCAAAAGCAAATGTGACATGCAATTTGCAGATAGTGCCCTTGGAGCTACCATCTTCAGCAAATAATGACTCATAAATGGCAAGTGCCCTCTTAACAGGCGTGTCCATTATTTATTTTATTTCTATTATGGGTATTTATGTAGCACAAATATAGTCCCAAAGTCTAGTGAACACATTATATAGTAAGGTCTTGCCAGGAAGTTCATTAGGTGTATACGCGTTACACACATGTAAAGAACAAAGTGGTAACCTACTCTGTAGCGAGCTTAAATAAATATGTTTACAAAGGTTTGCAAAATTTGTGCCCATTTCAGATGATTGATGAGTGAGCCCAATGACTGCATTGGGTGCAAATTGTTAACCATTTACCATCATCGAGTGAAATCTGTAAACCCGAACTCAACATTGTCTGTACTGAGGCACCTCTCTGAGGAGCACAAGAGTATAGATGAATAGACATTCAGACCTCAAGTGTAGTGAGATATAAGAGATGGCATGGGCAGGCAAAGTCCTGTGTTTGGGTGGTTATTACTCATACCATATGGTTGATCCTTTGGTCAATAGAAAGTAAACAATCATGCAATAGGAGTGTGAGCTACAATTGGAAAAGTTCAGTATTGATCATCAACAGGAACAGGAGGCAAGTGTGCTGTATCGCATTAGGAAGCTGGATGTGTGGATGGATGAATGATTTTACTTACACAGTTTACAGTAAAGATACCATCTCTAAGAAGACACCTCTGTGGCATCACCAGGGAAGATTATGATAAAATATGTACTAGGCCTTCGTGTAGAGTAATAGTTTAATGTGGCGGTAGTGGTCCTGCTGCTGCAATGGGTGCACATTTGGCTTAGGTGGAGAGGAAAACCTAAAACCTGCATCATGAAGAGATGGCCATCCCTAAGAGTAAAATATGTTGCATCATCAGCAAGGACAATATCTGAGGGATCCATGGAAGCAGGGCAAATTCCCTTTCAGGTTCACTATCAGACTTTGAGATAACAAACTAGCACTTCATGGTATAGTCGACTCCCTGCTACTGAGATGGTGGGTCCTCACAGCATGACTCAGAAAGCAAAAGGCAAACTTTAATTTCTAGCAGATAATGGGGTGGAAAAAGTCTGCGCATGAGCACTTCCCCTGCCAGTGTAGCGTAGGACATTATCGGAATTCTGTTTGCCAGAAATTAATTATTTATTCTGTTAATGGTATGTAAAGCAGTCAAAGCTGCAGCTATGGCACTGGTAAGCACTTAAGCACCGGGGAGATGGCCTGGCAGCTAGAAGTGCAGGTGTACAGAAAAAACAGCATTCAAAAACTTGTTTGATAATGAAGTCTTGAGAGATCTCCTAAATCTTAGGACTTTTGAAAACCAGAGCTTCAGAAGATTGCATCATGGCGGGTTAGATGACGTCCTCCTTGATCGACCACAGATCTTTTGTTTGCTAGGTAACTTAGTTGTGTACAATTTTCTGGTTATGTTGTGCAATATTGAGTTTTCTTTGTTTAATAAGCACCAATAACCCAGAGAGCTATGTTGGCACTACTGGGAGGGTGGTATAAAACTCACTCTCAGAGTGTTCTCTGTAAGTGTTTCTTAGAAAATCCAGGTCTTAAGTATCTTTAGGAATTTCATTTGTTGAGCTTTCCTTTGCATAGTTCCTGGAAAGAGATTCCAGAGTTTGGACATCTTTGATGTCGAGTGATCTGCCTCCAAACCTAGAAAACTGAAAGGAAGGTTCTTCGGGATCATGAGTCCAAGGTCATTGAATGTTTACCATATTACAGGACCCAAACACAAATATTTTGAAAGTACTGAAAGAAGGCGCTAAATAATACATCTTGGGAGAGCCATAATCCAGTTTGGACGATATACATGCATTTAGTAATACATGTATTCAGTACCATTACTAAGTGACGGATCAATAAAAAAAGGAAGAACATGTTTCAATAGTCTCAAATAGAAGAATCAGCTCTTCGAGACTGCAGAAATTTGATGTCATATTTAATTTAGCACTGGGTAAAATTCTGAGATTTTGGACCACTGTTCATGCGGTCAAATTCCTAGCATGGCTAAGGTGCCAGAAGTATCAAAAATCCAGTTTGGGAGTATAGAGAGCTCACATCATGTTTTTTGCAAGGGTCGGGGAGATTTTTCTTTAGCCCAATTGAGTTTTTTATGGAAGATTACATCCAAGCTTTTATGGATGAAAACTGTCAACATCTAAGGGCAAACTGAAAGGTAGTTTGTGATGGAGAGGAAATTTACGGAGCAGATTTTTCTGTTTTTTGATCCAATAAAGGCATGACAAAAATTGTACAAGGAAGTTTCAGGGTGTCGGATAAATACCTTATTTTGGGAAAACCACTGACAATGCAAAAGAGTTTCATTTGGATTAATCGTGTTAAAAAAAGTTTTATGGGGATTTCCTGAAAAATTAGCATAGATCTGGCCCGCCTTGACCAACAACGGGTACTAATGGTCAACAGAAATGTTGTTCATCCAATACTGAAAGACCAGCTTGGCATAAATCAGCATTCAGGGCTCCATTACTATTGATTTTGATGTGTAGCTGGGTATTGTACAATTACACATGGTCTGGGATGATGATGTACATCAGCGGGGTGAGATAAGTGCTGAATTGTTGGAATCTATGGGAGGTAAAGGTTATAAAGAGCACCCTTGGAGGGAACCTCTACAACAAACTGAAGCTTTTTATGTAAAAGAGAAGAGTACCACAGAGGGGATACGATTGGTGAGGAATGATTTGATTCAAGACAATGTATAAATATATGTACGCATCCACCAACATAGCTGGAGAGCAATGGAACTCTGTAACTGGGGCTTGTATTCAGACACAAATTCATGATCATCTACAATGACGTAGAAGGATCACTGGAAGTTCATAACTATTTGTAGGGAGATAGAGCAAATAAATAAACACATTGTCATAAAAATGTGTATATTTTAAATAATGATTTTAAATTACTGTTATGTCTTCGTGATAGGAGTATAATATTGCTCCCCGTCCTAAGGTACTCACCCCGATATTATAGGACCTTTAATAGGATCCAATTGTGGAAAATACAAATATTTAACGAGGCGGTGTGGGGTAACCTTCTGGGTGGGTTGGAGTTTTTGCAGGGCCACTGTTTCAGACTTTAATATTTTGTTTCTTTTAACCCTTAAAACGAACCACATTTGTTGAATATACTGTGCAAACACCCAATGTCAGTGGATGAAGCCCCCTCCATGCCCAGCAGCTATGCCTGCAGATCACCCAGGCATGCTTACCTTGCAACTGCGAGGGCCCAGGGTTGAAGCAGGTTGCCACAGCAACGCAGCGTAAACTGGCATTATGACGATTTCCAGTTGCAGGACAAAGTCAGAAACCTTTACTATTTTTCAACTATGTGGGTGAAGTAAAAACATTACCCATGCATAGAGAAGACCATTCCAGTCCCTTGTTACGCCTTTAGAAGTGTTCTTACATATGTTTTGGTAATTCAGTTGACATAATGCGCAGCCTTTTAGCAGATGCCACTCCAAACCTACATGAGCCACACAGCAAAGAGACTGATAGTCCACGGTAAATCAGGATTCTACTGTTGTCTCTCTCCTAGCTTAAAATGCATGTTGTCCTGCAATAGTGTACACTTTGGTTTAATTGGACTGTATAGAATTTGCTTTGCTATTGTGCAAAGAAAACAAACATATCATCAGGATCCGACAACTGAAAGATAACCGTACAATTATACTCACAGGCAAGGGATTTGATAGCCTGTTTAAAACTGAATGTGCTCACTGGGCACCATGCATTCAGCCTTTTTTTATAACAGATCTTTACCGTCCCTGTGGTGGAACGTCCTCCATCTTATAGAAAATATGGTTCAGGAATAGTGGAAGAATGGTGAAGGAAAGGTATCTTCCTTTTGCCAGCTTGCTAACACTAAATCATTAAAATCTAAAGTGATTAGTAAGGTGTTTGCCCTATTACGACTACATTAATATGGGAGGGTCTTAACTGTAGGTCCAATTGTGAAAAGTCTTTAAAGCAAAACCTCTGCCTCTGATTCTGAATGGTGTGATTACCAGCGGCCAAATTGATTTGCAATTCAAAATATTTGTATTAAATTCCCTCAGTAAGTTTTTGAATTACAAAATCATGCTGGAAGCCCACATTTGCTTGGAATTTGATCTGCTAAAATTGTCCTTGATGGCAGATAAGGCAAATGTCCAAATCACAGAGAGCTGAGGTGGACTAACTATGGTTGAACTGGCTAGAGATGTGCAACTAGGGGAAAGGAATAAGAACCCTCAGTAAATATTACCATATACATTTAGTGGAAAAAGTTGAAGCTTAGACAAGGAAGAAGAGAAAATTGAAGGGCAAACGTTGAAAAACATTTTTGAAGGAACCAGGCATGCTACAGATTCTTGCTATTACCCATTAATGACTTCAGAGGACCCGGAAACAATGCATGGAAGCTAACTCTTGTTGTAGGTTACGTGGTTCTGCACGAGAGATACATATATGTCACTGGTTTACATTTTTAAGAAGATTTTTTTACCTTTGCGTCTTGCGTCTACAGTACATAATATTAACATCATCATAAGCAATTGACTTTTGCTTCGCATGGGGCAGCAATATTATATGTGCATGCGCTGCAAACTACCATTGAGACCAGAGATTCAACAGAAAGGTAATGTAATTTGGCTTGTATACTTCAAGGGTAGTTAGTGAGTGCAGCCGTCCATAGTCTTTCTGTATATACAAGTGTAATTACTTTCATCAACATGGTGTCTGGATTCCGAGAATAAGGTCTAAATTCTGCATGCAGATTTTGAATTAACAATCAAGAGTCAATTTAGAACCTCGTTTTGGGGTAGGTTTTATGAAATGTTGTTGCTTTTATATAGAATGCTATGCTTGATATTGCGTATTGAAGTTGTGTTTTTCTGTAATGGTTTTAATGAACTTCACAATAAAAGTTTAGACTATAATATAGTTGTACCGCACTTCAAGCAGACACTTTATAGTACGGTAGTGGAGTTGTAGATCGCCTTTCAACTAAATGTACTGGTCCACACAAGGGCTAAAAGAATAAAACATATTTATCAATTCTCTTAACTCCAAAGTATCGGAATGAGGTCATCAGCATTACATTTCTATGTAATGGGCAAATAATTTTCAATCTCAAGCAAAAAAAATGATCACCACAATCAGTGTCAAAACAATCAGGTTTCTTAATAAGAAGGCAAATATTTTAAAATGTTTTTTTTGTTGCTTTATATAGCTTTACGTATGATGTGCCTTGCATTTGGATGGACTAACATCTCTTTGGATCTCACAGTGATATTTATATGTCAGTCTGTGTCAGAGTGTCAATGAGTACCACCGAGTAGGGTAATAATAAACATCTGTTACTCAGCGCCAAGATACTCTTGGGTGACCATGCATTTTACAAATACACATGGTATGTTTTGTTTAGAAATGAAAGTTATAAAAAAAAAACTTGCTTTGCACTGCAACTATGGTAATGTTGCAATGACAATACAATAGCATACTTTTAATGTAAGTATTAGTAAGTTTCCTTAATTATGTTGTACAGGGGATAAACCTATGCAATTCTGTCATTCTGGATGGTGATCCAGATACAGACGATGACAAGCAAAGGTCGTAGATGGTTGGACAACAATGTGATTGTAAATGTATTAGATACTTACCAGGGGGTTGGCAGTTAAAAACATCAGAAGCGAAGAAACATTTCCCCAGCTCCTCTGCAATACATGCGTAGTCAAGCTGGCTGAGGCCACTCACCGCGGGCAAGAAGAGGTTCCAGAGACCTTCAGCCTTAGCCATTTTCTATTTACATAAGAAGAAACAAACATGACATAACACTCTCATGATAAAGGTTTGTAATGTGGGTACAGATAGTGGTGGCATGGACATGAAGGCTGCAATATAGCTAAACAGTGATGACCAGATGAAAACTCTGCATGCTTAATGAACTGCACCATGCGGTAACACCCCGCCAGTACCAGGCAATGACGATGTAGCCGAGGTGTCTGTGCCGGGCAGGGCGGGGAGGAGGCACGGAGGAGCAGGGCGGGGAGGAGGAGGCAAGGAGGAGCAGGGCAGGGAGGAGGAGGCAAGGAGGAGTTGGGAGGAGAGAAGCAGGCCAGGCTGTGGTCTGGCAGGTGGCGCAAACAATAATCTCCTCTTGCCACAGACAGTGGTCAGGTGGTGCCGCATCCTCAGCCCAATCCTTAAGTAATTTTAGCAGCCAGATTTAGATTGAATTTGACCCACTTAGGGTCAGATAGGTCTGATCTTTGCCAGATTTCCAGGGAATACACAGAAGATATATACAAATAAATTAATAGAACATATTTACGTAGTCAGTGGTTAACCTGAAAATCTTTCACAGGTCTGGCCCGCCAAGATCTAGGCAGCCCACATAGGTGTTAAATCAGCTGCTGGGGAATCAAACCAAGGTGCTCGTACACCAGCGACAACAGCAAGATAATGAATATAGGCTGGACATTTGCCACTTCTCATCAATATGTTCTCAGTGTTGATAGTAAGAATGTGAACTGCTGACTAGCAGTAAAATGAAAAGCGACAAACAATAGAGAAAATATACGAATATGCCACGTTATTTCGCATGCCTTTAGTTCGCATGCCGTTACAACGCGGTCGTTACAATGACCGTGTTGTTATTTCGCATAACGTTACAACGCAAGTCAGAACAACGACTTGCGTTGTAAGGGGTGCTGGATGTTGGAATAGTATAATTTACTATTCCAACTCCAGTCTTTGCGGACACTAGGGAAGGTGTTGGATTTTAAATCCAACACCTTCTGCCCCCTAACGCAAGACGTTGTTTCGACTTGCGTTGTAACGGTACGCGAAATAACAACGCGGTAGTTGTAACGACCGCGTTGTTATTGCATGCGAAGTAAACGCTGCGTACTAAACGCTGTTTACCATTGGGATACTTCCTTTCTGCCAGGGTGTGTTGGCACTTACTATCTGTTCTGCTTTGATATGACTGTCAAATGTAGTATCAATATTTTAGACCATTAACCTCATCTTGAGATTCATTGATGCTTAAAGTCCTCTTGAATTATTTGTGTTAATATATGCAGTAATTCCGGACCTATATATTCCTGCTGAGGTTTACACACTTCAAAAGTTTGGCACATTGGTTTATTTTTGAAAAAAAAGAAGGACTTCATTAATCGGGTAAGTAAATATTTGAATGAAACTTCAAAAAACCAGAAGGGGCTAGTGCATTCCTTCTACGCCTGAGACTCTAGATTTCTTATAACTTAGATCTATAGTAAATGGTATTATGTGAGTCTTACTTCGGATGGCTCAGGGAAACCTGATGGTCTCTGGTGCTTAAGAGGAACTAAACTCTCTCTAATGGGCCAAAAATGTGGGACAGGGATACAGTTGTGCGTACTCTGAACCCAATTCCAGCCCTTGGGTATCACTCTGGAGCAAGGAGGTGGAATAAAGTGGACCCTTTAAATAGACGTCGATCAAAAATCCACTAGGACGACATGAAGGAAGCCTTGGGCACTACTGGTGTTGCTGGTGGGGATGTCCTGGTAACCAGGTGCCCAGTCACCAGTGTCTCATAAGAGACACAATCCAAAATCCCGCATTGGTAGCCACTGTATTCCAATTACCAGTTAAGGGTCAAATGATTAGTCCTGGTTTTGTCTAGGCTCAGCTGAACTAATTAACTCACTTAGTTGATCTTAGGGTGAAGTTTGCTTTAAGGGTCTGTATCTTAGAAACTGCCAGTCACAGGGAACTTTAGTGGCAACTATGACAGTCTCTGGTCAAACTAGGATCAACAGGAACCTTGTTCTTTAGGTTTGGACGGTACCTACTTTAGTCAATGAAAATGTGATGATATCTTTGGAACACCAAGCGGTTAGAAAGATAATTCCAATGGTTCTGGAAACAGGAAGACCTCCTCCACCCTGCAGAACCAAACGCCACATTAGGTTTGGGAAGGAGATTGCTAGGGCTGAGGAGATGGGGATTTAGGCAGCCTATGGGCAACTTGATAAGTTTGGGACAGTGCAGACCCCCTATTCTTGATATTGTGAAACCCCTCCTCGACCCACATGGTGCTCTCAGTGGCACCTTGAGGTGGTGGCTATTATTTCATTTACAACCATATACTCTGAATTCCTTTTTGGGCAATAACATTTGAAGTTTGAGTCCCCAGTACAAAAAAAAAATAACTACTTAACAAAAAAGCACGTGCAATGTCCACCATCTTCTCCAATCCCTTCCCCTATTATAATGGTGGAGGTAGTCTAACTTTGAATGGCACAGCATTAGCTCTTGGATTGCGAACTTCATGTGGGAACTATAGACACCACTGAACATGTTCTTGAACCAGCCGCCCAATTTAGGATGGACAGTCAGTCACCATTTTAACGGTGTCTACATGTGCAAGATTGCCATGTAAATAATTGCTGCCCACTGTTAAATAGTCATGCAGGTGTCCCCCACTGTGCACACCACATGGGTACTGGCCCTGTGCTCTCATTCCACTCTGGGTATATTTTCACTAGTCAAATATTGTGGTGGCAATTCCATCATGCCATGCCGCACAAGCTTAATAGACTTACTACCACAGAGGAATTCCTCTGCGGGGACTCAAGGTGTGCCAAAAGCCGCTCTGACAATAAAAAACATCCTCTGCCTTAAACTGATCTTTTATAATTAATTTAAAAATTGAATACAGGCATCACACTTAACTACATCCAAATATGTTAATGAACATCCCAGTGCTCTAACAAATTGCCAGCATATCAAGAGTCAGTCATAACAATATCAAAAAATAGCATCTCTTTGTTGAATTAAACATTTATATAATAAATAGACCCAAGATAAGTATATCTACATAACACACAAAAATAATAATAATCTAGCCATGAAAACTAGCTATGTCATTCATGAAAATGATACAAAATAGCTTTATAATTTTCCATAGGTTTCATTTCTTAAAGCATTAACTTTATTATGACATGAAAAACATCCCTCAATTCCAATAGTTACTGAAGGTGACACAACAGAGCTCAGTTCTACTAGAATCTGTTTTTCAGTCAAAACTAAGGCTTTTTCCACCCACTTTTGCAATTTGAATATAACTAAACTATCGGCTGTGACATACTTGAGCAAAGTAAATGAATCCTATTGGTAAATTCCATAGGTTTCAAATATTCATTCCAAAAAGCCTGAATTTTCAGCAGGTCCAACACAGATTTATAAACATACCAGGTACCAATTTGCAGTTTCAGCAGTAATCAGAAAAAGATAGATTTGTTTACCCTAGATTGAGACCAAGTTTCACCTTTGAAAGTCCCTTTCACAATCTTTTGCACATTGGTGCGTAAACTGAGAACCATAATTGCCTATCCACCGAAGTCTGTGATTATCTAAATTACCTTCATCCATATTAAATCATGGAGTAATTTATATAGTACAGATGCAAATATTAAATTAGATTTTAGCATTTTTATTAAGAAGGTAGCATATGGAATTCTCCCACAGTCACTGAAGACAATCTCACTATTGGTAAGACAGCTGTCTATAAGTTAGCAAAATCATTTTGTAGTTTAGATTTAAATTGTACGAAACAAAAATTCCATATTTTGTTATTCTGACACTCTTATCGATTATATAAATAAAAACTTTTTCCCCACAAATTTTAAAAAGTGATTTATCATTAAGTTTAACTACTCAGTGCTTAAAAAAAGAATATAATCCTTATGCAGCAGAAAAGCACCAGGCAACATTCAATAAATATTCTCCTCCTACATATTTCCTGCAAGTATACTAATAATTAGAGGGCAATCTTAAAACATGGAAATACGGCACACCCTTCTCCAACAGTGGAGTGGAAGCAATACATTCACAACATTGTTAGTCTGAATGTCTACCAATCAACTATAAAATCAGGACTTAGGGCCCGCCCGACAGGCTGTCGCAGACGGGACCGCCCGACAGGCTGTCGGCGGTCCGGCAGTAGACATTAGGATGTGACCGCCACCACGGCGGTCGCCATGCCTATATTTTGCATTGCGGCGAGTGCGAGTTGGCGAGCTGGCTGCAGCACCCGCCCCAATGTCCCTTTCCGCCTGCCTTTTTATGGCGGTTTAATCGCAATGAAAGGGCCGGTGGAAAGGAACATCGTAATGCTTACGGCACCACCACCATTGTAGGAATTACTCCGCCTCCACCATACTGGCAGGCTCAAGGAGCCCGTCGGATGCGTGGCAGTTGGTCTTGTCGACCGCCATCAAACCGCCCGTCATCCTAATGTGACGGGCATAAAACTTGCTTAGGATAGCGATGAGACCGTCACCAATGGGCTGTCGGTGGCGTCTAACCGCCATCCTAATCAGCCCCTTAGATACCTTCAATTTCTTCTAATTTTCGATTATTTTTAAAACAGTAGAAAAGAGCAATTTTGTGTTTATTTTTGTAATGGTCTATGTACTATGCCTACCTCTCCATTTTGAATCAATCAGTTGAGACTCCATGATGGTTCACGCTTTTCTTGGCAGTCATTAAGTTCTAAGTGAGTTCTTAAGTGAGTCATTAACTTGCACTAGAATGACCATATTGCCAAGAATAAAAGGGTGACAGAGGCCATTAGCGACTTAAAAGGCAATAATTCTAACACTCATTCTACAAAACAAGAAAATATTCAAATAAACACGGCCCACTGGTGGGTGTTTATTACTGAGATTAAGTAATTGCATATGCGAACCTTTAGAAAACCTTTCTTCATTAACAAGTTTCCACTAATGCTCGACTAGAAATGACCATGATCAATACTAGTTGGGTGAAAGCTTCCACTGTTTCCTTTCATACCATTTCTTGTCCCTACTTTGACTATCTTCAGTAGGAATCAGTTCCCTTCTTCCCCTTCTCTTTTTTTCTTCAAGCATTTTGTTTAAAAAAATATTGTCAGATTTTTTTTTTGTGAAATGGGACTTCTCCAAAAAGAAGATATGGTTGTTTTTTCCTCTAACATGGAATTCTCCAAGATGGATTCTCATTAACAAGAAATTATGTTGAAAAAGGCCCCTAGGGGAATATTCAGACAAAGGCCAAAAGGTCCCAGGAAGAATGCTCTGTGTTCAACACAATGGGCATAGACGTAAAACTTTATTTAGTAATGTTTTTTTTTCAATCCATTCTCTTACAAATGTGTTTCTGTTTTCTACTCATCAAAGTATGTTATAATTATCTGTATCTTCCGCTAACCTCATTGACTTTGGAAATTTACTCAAGTGGGAATTGCAAAACTCTTCATTAAGCAACATTTTCATTTAACGACCAAAGCATGGCTCCTATGAGAACCTGTGTTGGGAGTCGGGTACACACGACTAGACACAGCTGTGGGGTATGGGTACATTTGAGTTGGGTAATGTGAGTGTACACTGTAATATGGATATATGCATTATGCTAGAAAATGGCCTTTGTATATTGCATGATGTAACCACTAATAAAAAATAATAAAAGAGTTATAAAATAATAACCAAACTATGCCAATTTTGTAGAATTACTACCACCAATTTCAAGAATACTTACTTCCTTTAACTAATCATTAAATGAACTGGCCAACTAGGTAGCCACGTCATACAGTTCCGCAAAAATCCTTCAAGAAGAACGTATTGCAACACTAATTAGCATATCACATGCTGCCGGCAAGAGAACAGATTGAAAAATCAGTTTTCTACATGGGACAAATTCATTTTCATCAGATATATGGACAAATGAACATAGCTCCAATGCACACTCCTCTCAAATGTTGTATTTTTGGGCTTATTAAAGTATCACTTGCCTTACAGGTCTGCTGAAAACTGAGAAGAATCACATTTTGGGAGTAAGCTTACAGACAGCATTTCCTTGGGTCACCTTAAAAAAGGCTTAAGGAAAAGATGGTTAAAATGGTGAAATATCTATAAAAGTAATTGCAGCACTCTATCACAAAATATGATATTCTATTAACTCATTTTTAACACGAGGCAGCAATGGTTGAGCCACCGAAAGAAATTCAGATCCTTTAGGTTCACTTTCAAGATCTCCATGCAACCATCAATAACTCAATTAACATCTTATCATCACACAAACACATTAAATATGCTTATTAACAAAAGGCAAATATTTATGGAATGTCACTAAGTATGTGTCAGCAAGATTTTTGCTACACAATACCTGAAGTCTCTCAATGACGAAAGGCCTTTTCCATCTATCAGGGGAATCTTGATTTTTGATATAATAATCCAACACTTCCTAAAAATTCAGAAAGGAGAGAAATAGATTTATTTTAATAAGATTTGCATATTAATATAAAGGTCTGTTATTTGCAAATGTAATAAGCAATCTTAGATTGACTGAATCATAGGATGCTAAGCTTTGGGGTTTTCATACAATGGCTTAAAAATATTTTAGAAAAGCAAAGCAATTGGGAGGAACCAATCTCCCTTTATGAACAAACAACCTACCAGTATGAAGTGAAGCCTAACTGCTGCTCATTCTTCAACTGTTTAAGATTCCTCCTTATCCATGCCTACCTTCAATGTTGCAGGTGTACCTGCATTTAATCAAACTTTTTTGTACAAAACGTTTTTTAATTGAAATAGTTGGTAACACCCACATACAATATCCAAGGCAACAACCTGAAAGGATTCTTCTTAGGATAATCTTTCATCTGTGTAAAGATTCAGGTTTCTTTTAAAAAAAACATTTATTTAAAGTTTTCATACTAGTAGCATGCGATAGAACACCTTTATTACAGTGAGGTAATTTAGAATACAGTGACTCACAATACATACATATAAACCCTCTTATAGTTTTCATGTCTAGATTTTTTTCTGAAGCTCGAAGGTGCCCTCATATGGCTATAGGTGAATAAGAAAAGCCACCAACTGTGAGCCGTTCACAGATACAATCAACTGTTACTAGTGTCCTGTTATTGTTTCGATCATGGCTTTAGCTTTGCATCACAATTAGAAAGAAGATCCGATTGCTGCCAAGCAAAGGAGTTACAGAGGTGGGTGTGAACACATCTTTCAGCATTGTATTTTGGCATATCTATGGAAAGGGATCTATTTTTTTTTTTTTTTTTTTTATAATCGAAGCCACCAGTTTCTAATGGTTGCTGTCAGTTTTCCCATTGCATCGGTTTGCCAAATTTTTGTCCACCACTTTGCTGGTAGGTCAGGGGTTTTCCGTGTTTGAGCATTTAATAGTTTAGTTCCCTGAAGAAAGCACACAACTCATTTGCTGGTCACGGAGGATAGAGCATGCAGATTGTCCACTTCAACATCCTAAAGTAGGACTAACATTAGTTTTTGCAGAAACTGAATGTTTAAATTGTCATCCAAAACCTTCCGTTTCACGCACACGTCCACCATAGGAGCAAATATTAACTCATTTCCTCATCCTCTCTGCATCATCAATGATATTTACCAAGCATTGCTTTTCTTTTTGCTGGGGTAAGGTACCAATTGAATTAATGTATGTGCATTTTTTTCTATCTTGGGCAGATTGAGGACTAAGCGACTATTTACAAATAATCAGCAAGGAACTCTCTGCAACCTTCAAGCTGAAACTCCTCTTGCCATTTAATAACATACAAGTGTTTGAGATGGTTCCCCCATTTTGAGCATTCGATATTAGCGGGATACTGCTCTTGGCTTGATGCCAAATAACATCAAGTTTTAAACTGATGACGTTTTTCTATTTGCCCCGTGTTGCACCATAGCTTGCCTAGCCCAATAAAGTAGCTGTGTTATTCCATAAGCATCTCTCAGACCTAATTAAAATATCTCTTGCCCTTGCCATCAAAATTACATTAACAAATGAGTTGTCTAGCTTAGGGGAATTTTCGACCGGCCATCCTAGATAACCCTTGAGATTCATGTCAGTAAGGAAGTCAGGACTGTTTATGATCAGTGTCAGCGGGGAAGTATAGCTGGGTATCACCACCCTGATCCAGTGAGCCAATATAATTGTGGTAGACAGTAGAGGTCCTTAAAGTTTGGACCTTCTAGACGGGAAATCAGTGAGGAGGACTAAAAATATTTGGATGTTATTAAAATACTTTTACGCAAAGAAATATCATGAACACATAGGATAATGACTGGGTTGATTCACAATCAATTTAAATAAATGAGATTCATAAGTACACTAAAGGTTTAAGTAGATGAATGATTAAAATTAGTTGATAGATTAATGAATGTAGCAGGCGTTTAATCAGTAGGAGTGTGTCTTCATTTTCTGCAGAGAGCAACATTGTCTTCTAGGGGATAGCCACAATACGTTTCTTAAAAGTACTTTACATGCTTCCTGTTCCAGCTTATAACATGGGCTATTCGGGGCGAACATGGACCAGGCCAGCGTGGGAACCAGTTGTGATGGTAAAATAAATCTGACAACATCTGGGACCCCTAGAACGCCCTTGTGGACATATTGAAGAGTATCACTTTAGCCACTCAAAGGTTTTTATTATTCCGCAGGAATGCCTAAAGTTTCTTTTGAATTTTAGAGTTGTTGCTGGGAGTAAGAGTGGAAAAGCCCTTTCCATATACAACAGATGAGGCATTAAGCTAATTTTAATGCAATTGATCCTGATCATTGAAGATATCTCTAACTTTCCCTATCTACAGAGATAGGGACAGGATGCCTACCAACCGTAGAATATTACTACGGTAGACTGAGGGGAAAGATGGGGCAATCACTCCTAGGTATTCGATAATGGGTTAGGCTTCACTGAAACCATGGTTTGTGAAATTGAAGCACTCTGAGCTAGGTGTATCATAGTTCCCCTTGTCTTGGACTTTTGGTAGTTCCGTTTTAATCTCTATATTTAGAACTCAAATGTCATGCCCGACCCAGCCGAGTCAGGCAGCAAGGACCAATTGTCATCGGCGACTAAAGGTAATTTAATCTGGCCTACCTTGGTGGGTAGGCTCAAGTGCAATTACAATTTTCATTTTTAAGAAAAAGAGGTTTCATGGAGAGAACAAATATGCAATGTACCCGTGGACAGGACAACCATCTTGGTCATTTGCAAGAGAATTTTCAACCACGTTGAAGGTTGCTTAAAATTAGATTTGATAAACACCACAAGAGGATTGATTTATCCATGGAAGCTCCAGCTTACTCTGTTGAATGCTTTCTCCGTGTCTGGCAATACAAGAAGCATCTAAATATTCTCATGGGTAGCTTTATCAATTGCACTGAACACCAATAAAATGTTATATCCGTTTTTTCATCCTTTAATAAACCCTGCCTGATATAGGGGACTTAAATTAACTAGATATCTCTTTTTCTGTTAGAAAGTACTACTGTGTACATGTTCACCTCACAGTTTAATAGAGCAGTTAGCCAGTAGGCCCCCACAGCTGGTTTTGGTAACTGAATAAGTCTGGATTCCATCACGCTGGGGGTCACTGCATCTTCCTCACAGAATGAATAAATCTGTCATATGAGAAGCTAAAATTCTGCAAAAGTACTTGTTAAAAGAGAGGCAGGAACTCACCTGGATCCAGCGCTTTGTTGTGGAAAAAAGACTTAATGGGGAAATAGATTGTCTTACGAGATGGGGTCATCTAGACCTTCCAACTTATCAGCTTGGATTGCAGGAAAATCAAAGTCTGCCATATATGCATCCTTTTGGCCTGAGTACAAGGGTTCAACTTGAAAAAGATGTGATGTGACTAGAATCATAAGAAGGTATCCATGATGCCCTCATAAGAGGTCTTACTATATACAGTAGAATCTTTAACTGAATTGAGAGTTGTGGCAAGCCTAATTTTATAAGCTAACAGCCTGTCTGCTTTACCTCATCATTCATAAGAATTTTGTTTCTTATCTAGTAATTTGTGTGATGTTTCTTTAATGAGGAGGGCTTCCAGTTCTCATCTGGCCTTCCTTAGTTCCCGATAAGCCCTTCAGGAGTATGTACTTCTGTGTTCATTTTCTAGTCTTGAGACTTCTGCCTCCAACTCAGTCTGTCTCGATGTCGCTAATTTATAAATAGGTCTCCCTGTTTCCCGTTTTTACTGATTTTTACAGATTAATAGAGACAGAAAACACTGTCTCTCCTGTCTGTATTTATTTTTAAAAGTGGAAAAATACAGATAATTTGGCTTCTTTTGAGTGACTCACCATGCTGAAATTAATGACTTTCAAGATAATAGATGTACATAATGACAGCATGCGGAGCTACAAAGCTCAATGAGATTTTTCTTAAAGTACTGCATATCTCAACATGTATATGCGCTATTATACAATTTTGTTAATGTGATTTTACTATTTTATTATTTTTGGCTGTGTAATGTGCTAAAACCTGACAGGCATCAAAGTATGAGTGAACGTTTATCCGTTAAATAAATGCAGAAATATACAAGTTATCACCTGAATCCGTTCACAAAACACAAAATAAATATGGATAAAAACCAATAAGATGGCCAAAAAATAAATATGGATAAATACAGACGGAAATGTTCAAAAAATAAATACCATAAAACCGGGAGCCTTATTTATAAATTATGTGAACTATGAGTTCCCCCTCAGTACTGCTATGGCTGCATCCCATACTGTGGCTGAGGAAATCTCTTCCAAGACATTTTCTATAATGTACTTTGAGAGCCTTGTGTATTCTGATTCTTAGCAGAGGATCCTGGAGGATTATTTCTTCAGTTTCTATGCTTGTGGGGGCTGTGGGGTCAGTCTATACAAGATCATAAATAATCCTCATAACTGGGTGTGGTTGCGAGGAATTTGATTGCAGATGGTTGTAGTGGTCACACTAAAAAGGGCGAGTTACCCTTGTGCGCCAAACGGGACAGGGTTATAACATCAACAAGAAAAAATATATTTCCCTCTTGTGGTCCACTTGCCTCACAGGACGTTCTTTACAGAATCAAAACATACCCTCCTATTAATCCTGTTAAACTTTCAAAACTATTATAAAATCATTCTCTGTCTCACAATAGTACAAAAAAAAGTTATTTATTAAGCACTGTTTAAAAACACAGCACTTGCATATATTAAAAACACATTCAGTGAATAAAACAATCTATTACATTCATATAGTATTCAAATACATAAATTATTTATGGTTTTCTGCTGGTAAGGACAAATGCTACAGGGAGCAAGTGACAAATGTTGAAGCACTGCATCATTTCCAAATGTTCTCTTTCACTGGTGTCTCTTCCACGGTCATATGTTCTATCTCTGTAAAAGCGATTCGCTTGCTCGCTCAATGTCTCATGGAATCAGATAATTTGCTGTGATTTGGGAAAATATGGTCATTCATTTTATAAAAACAGAAAACCATTCCCTAGGATGATAAGGATAATAAACAGCCAATCTTGGAATGGGGACTAAACGTCGCAATAGGGCAGTGCTTAATTTGCAAAGAAGTAAGTACCAGAGCCCAAGGTATTTCACAGGAAGCTACTGCTGTTTTCACCACTCACAGCCCCAGACAGCATTGTCAAATGCCAGCGCTATGGATAAATACTACAAGCCAAACATTTGACGATTCCGACAATTCCCTCTCACCCAATAAAAATATCAGGCTCCCAGGTTGTGAGAATGGCCTGGACGACCTGATAGATAGATATATATATATATATATATATATATAGATATATATATATATATATATTTCTTTTTTTTTTATGTACATTGGTTTGTTATATAATGTTGATGATGTGCTCTGTTAAAAGAAAATAGGTAGACATTGCCACCATGTGATGGACTGTAAAATCTAAGTGCCTGTATTAGGAAATAAGAGCCAGTGCTGAGCACCGGAAATCATGGCACAAATTTAGCACTGCTATAATGGCTGCAGAAGGTTAGCATAATAGCACTTTTGGTCGTGTCGTTGAGTTTTCTGTGAAGTATTCATGGGCATTCAGGAGATTTTGCAGGGAGCATGGCCGAATACTCACCATAGAGTAGATTTATATAGATTCTCAATAACTCCAACTCTAAGCATATGAAAGGCCATATGGACCCTGTCAGAGAAGCCACCAGGTCAGCGGAGGCCATGGCCTCCACTCACTTGGCACTGGACTGCCTGCCATATTTATAGATCCTCACCTGCCAGGTCAATCAATCAATCAGTATATTTTAGAGTGCTACTTGTCACACGTGAGGGTATCTAGGCGCTGGCAGGCCCCAGTTGCTTAGCCGAATAGCTCTGGAAGAGATGGGGAGACCCGTAGATGAAAGGGTAGCTTATTCCATGTCTTAGCTGCTAGGGAGGAGAAGGAGTGACATCCCCATCTGTTATGTCAGATGCGGGGGAGAGGATTAGAGAAAGGGACGCGGATCGGAGGTGTCTGGTGGGCTGATGGAAGTTCAGGTGGTGGTTCAAGTAGGCGGGTCAGCAGTTGTGTAGAGCCTTGTATGCAAGGGTCAGGAGCTTGAACTGGCATCTTTTCTGTACAGAGAGCCAGTGGCATTCCCCTAAGGTTGGGGTGATGTAGGCTCGTATAGGGAAATCCAGGACAAGTCTGGCTGCGGCGTTCTGTATGGTCAGTAGTCGGAGGAGGTGAGATGCGATCCCAGAGCAGAGGATGAGGATCTCTTAAGCCTTCACTCCAAACGTATGTGCAGCAGTTGCAGTTAAGACTATGATGACTTCTGTTGAGCAGCCATCTTAATTTTTCCACATGCTCAGTAAAATAGTTTGATTTCCAGAGAGAACCCCCTCAAGTGAGTGCTTGTCGCTGGAAAACAAAAAGACAAACGGCTGTGGTGCTCAGACGGTTTTCTCCCTGCGTGTCAGGGTCTTTAACTGATTTCCCTTCCTGTGATTCTCATGCCTTGAATGGGGGTTTAAGGTAGGGATCTCCACTGATGGTCGCCACTTCCAAAATAAGGCAGGATGACCGTCACTATGATCCAGCAGCCAAATGATGGACGGGATGTCAGATCAAGGGTGTGCGGAAGCGGAGCCAGTGGGCACAAACCAGGTTCTTCCCCCACCTCTGAAAGGGGTGGGGGAACTGCAGGTTTTGATGGGGCAGAAGAATGGGAATTATGGCAGCTCACCCATTCCGCCAGACCTTGAATTATTCCCTATTATGGCCTATTATCTTGAAAGTTAGAGTACGTACGAGCAGTAACATTGAAAAATCTTGGGATGTCATTCTCTAGTGCGTTAAATCTCCTTAAAGTATGATATCAAATCTCTGTGAGCAAGTCAATAATTGTACGTCTATGTGTTGACTGATCGTGTGTGTGGTGTAAAATACAGCTCATAGGGGGGAGGTATGCAAAACACAGAAAGAGTGTGCTGAACTCTGTCAACCAGAAACCCTTTGCACTACTTGGTAAATGATTTTATATATATATATATATATCCTGAAATATCAATCATTTACATGGGACAGACACGTATGTGCACTGCGACAAAGGCAACCTATTTCATAGACAATGGAAAAATAATTTTTAGGCCTTTTGTAGGGAAGTGAAACATAAAACACACAGTTATTTATATGATAAATCAGAGGTAGAGTAGAAGAAGCATTGTACACAGCGCATAGATTTAGCGGATCACGTTAATGGGACTATGCATAGCTTTCCATGCCATGAAACCATCAATGAGGCAAAAAGCAGATCACACTTCAGGCATTTGCGTTATATGTTTATACTGTAGCTGCCACTGCAACCCCAACATTGTTACTATTACAAATGAATCTAGACTGCACCATAAATGCAGCCTGCTCTTACCTGCTGAGCTGGGTACACGTGTTGCTGCATGAATTGCTTCACCTGAAGCAGAACCCTTTCCCCTTTCTTACTTAGAAGAAAGAGGCCACCTTTTGGACTGGACTGTGGTTCTGTGGCAGTCAATGCTCTGAAATATTAAACAGTCTATTAGGCGATGAAAAAAATCAATAAGTCTGTTCATGAATGGAAAACATAATATGGAAGTGGTCAGAACACTACGAGGGTCTGTTCTGGACTTGTACCAACATTGTTTATCAGAAGGAAAATTTGCAAAAATTGCTGTTTGGTTTTTGAGATTAGTGTAAATCTCCAAGAACAACTTTTAAATAAAGTAACGTGTGACTGCCATCCTGTATGGATATTACTAATCCTTAAGCTCCCATCTCGGAGCTGGGGCGAGGAGCATACGTGGAACCTAAACGTGTGCTTAAAACAAGCATTGGCATAGCTAATAGGTCTCGCTTTTGGGACCTTATAAGTATTTAGTTATGCAGCACAATATCCTTGGTGCAATAACATCAACTGTTGCATGTCTAAAAACGTATAAGGTCCCAAAGGCGAGACCTATTGACTATGCCAATGCTTGTTTTTAGAGGCCTGGCATGCAGTTTTAAATGTAGGCTGGTAAGAAAGGTGCCAACCCGAGGGGCAAGGTCTAGAGAGAAATAAGATAGGAAGAGAGGTGAGTTATAATGAGATAGCACAAATAGAAAGGTGAAGCACAGAATGACAGGTCAGGTAAACAAAGTAGCGAGGCAGGTAGAGCCGGTGGGATGAAAAATAGAAAGCTATGAGAAGTAGAGAAAAAGAGGTGCAGATGAGGTAGAGAGATGAGGCTAATACAGAGTAAGTGCGAGGGAGAAGTAGAGAATGGTGAAATAGGGAGAGAGAGAGACAGAGGTAAGACAGATGTATTAAACGAGCGAGACATTGGAAACAGTGAAGGAGATAGAAAGAGAGATGAAAGCAAAGGGAGTGATAGATGGAGTGGAAGAGGTAGGGAGAGCATTGTAGAGAGAAAGAAATAAAATAATGGGAAAGGCGAGGAAAGAGGACATCAATAAAAAGAGAGACATAGAAGGCCAATAGGTGATGTAAATTGAGAGTCTAGATAGTGTATGAGAGGTGGGGAAGAGAGAGATGAGGCAGTGAGTTGTGAGGCAGAGAGAGAAATGAAAGAGAGAATGGTGAGGTAGAAAGAGGCATGCGAGAGGTAGAGAAAGGTAAGGTATAGATGGCAAAAATGATAGAAAAGGTAAGATAAAGAGATGAAATTAAGAGGGAGGGAAGTAAATGGAAGAGAAATGAAGGGGGATGAGATGCAAACAGAGCAGCAAGATACAGAAAGAAGAGAAAGTAGAGAGAGAGAGAGAGAGAGAGAGAGAGAGAGAGAGACACTTGATGAGAAGAGAGGGGCAGAGAGCTGACCGAGAGCTAGAGATCTAGAGGTAGGATCGGAGAGAGGTGGCAAGTTGAGGTCATGAGAGGTAAGTGCTGTGGGGCACTGAGGTTTATTGAAAGAGAGGTGTGACGTACAGAGAGAGAAGACAAGGACTGGAGAAAGTGTCCACACTGAACTAGAGGTTGGTGATCACCCTAAATATATTTATTAAAATAAAGCATTAAGAGAGTGCACTTTTACGGATTTCAGAGTGTGCACCATCTTGCATTGAAGATGACAAAAGAAGCCATTTTGGCACAATAAACACATCCAGCATCAGTGCTGTTGGTGCTAGCTGAGGCAGTAGAACACTTGATGAGCTCTTTGAAAACGATGACATGTCCTCCGCTGGGTCTGTTAATTCTGTCCTGTCTTATAACCTTGTGCCTGGGGAATAGGTGTGGTAATGTCGATAGAATCAGCCAGGTTTCTGTGAGGAAGAGCAGTTTCAATGTGTGGTCGTGCAGCAGGTCCCATATTTCAGTAGCGTGTTTATTGAGGGAGGTGTTGTTGAGGAGAAGGCAGAACAGGGAGGGGTGGGGAGAGGTGTGTAGGTGTGCGTGGCCGAGGGAGAGGTGAGTGTTGTGTGTGGTGCATGTGAGGGTGGTGTGAAGGTGTGGGAAGGTGCAGGAAAAGTGTCAGGTGGAACAGGGGAAGGCACCCTCGCAGTCGACTACCGAGGCATAGCAGCAGCACTGGAAGGTGCATTCAAGGTTCAGGGTGAGGAGAGGGAAGCAGAGACGTAGCAGTGATGGGAGTGAAAGCAAGGGGTCTGGCGCTGGGCACGGGAGGGGCGTATCCGGGCTGTGCATCCAAGCTGCGGCGGACATGAATTAGGAGCGGGGGTCTCTGGGGCAATGGGTTGGGTTAAGTAACTGGCAGGAACCGAGAAGGGAGTGCGGCGTGGGAGAGGAAGCAGAGAAGGTTGCAAATTCAGGAAAAGGGCAGGAAGAAGAGCAAAAGAGTGAGAAAAAGAAAGAAGAGGAGTTAAGAGAGCAATTGAGTTCGAAACTCGAAGAGAAGAGCTGAGACTAAAAGAAGCCAAGAGCAGCAAGGATTGAGTGAAAAGGGCAGAGAAAAATGTTAAAAAATGAAAGGCAAAAGCACAGAAGATCAGCAAAGATTGAATGAGAAAGAGTGGCAGATCGGCACAGAATCAGTGTAAAAGTTCAAAAAGCAGCAAAGAAAGATTGCGGAATAATGAAAAAAGCACATGAAAGTGGCAGAAAGAGAATGAGAAATGCACAGAAAAGCAGCAAAGAAGGAATAAGAAGGAAGGAGTAATGCACAGTGAAGTAGCAAAGAAAGACTGAGAAATGCACATAAAAGTGACAAGTAATGAAAGAATGAGCGATGCACAGAAAACAGCAAGGAAAGGGCGAGAAGTGTTAAAACAAGCAAATGGTGCGCGCGAAAGTGATCGCGAGCAAGAATTTCGGCCGCGACCGGGAGTTGTGTGCGCGCGCAAAAACTAAATAAAACAAGCATTGGCCGCGCAGCCGTGCGAGACGCGCTCTGTGGTGGGGGAGGGGGAGGAGCGGGAGATCAAGTGACGCGCGGCCGTGAAAGTGACACGGCCGCGCGGCCCCGAGAAGCGCTCTGTGGTGGGGGAGGGGGAGGAGCAAGTGAGAGGAAAGACATATGGCGCCTGGAGCATGCGAGGAATGCGCGTTACTGTGCGCGTACCCGCATGCTCTAGGCAAGCCCAAAAAAAAGTGGTCGCATTTCTAAAAGCCCACTTACAAAATGTCTCGCCCAGATCAGCGCAAGCGCTGGCTTCAGGGCGAGACCTAAAAAGCTGTTGGGTTTTTAGAAAGTCCATTGTTGTATGGATACATTGAACGGCCGTCTAATTTCGGTTTCTCACACTTCCTTGGGGCATCCCGCATCCGTCACCCCTACATGCCCATTAGAATAGTGAAATCTGATTGTGAAAGTTCTGGGACTCAATGGCCACGTCACACACTAGCTGAAATCGGAGGAAGCATGGTTCAAATATACTTTAAGAATTAAAACAATAACAAGCATTTACAATGCAATAGTTCTCGCAATGACACGATTTTGAGCTATTGGCATTGTAAATGACAATGCCTTCTATTTATGTTTTGGGTTTTAACATATAAATACAAGGCATTGTTATTTACAATACTAATAGCTTAAAAAATGCACCTCAGAATACTGAACGGACAGCAACTTTACCTGAAAGCAGACATCGTTTGGCGCGCGTCTAGATCAGCGTCTCAACTGTAAGGTCCTGCAGATACAGCAGTGTGTTGACCACTTAAGACTGGTTTCAGAAAATGTAGGTGAAACTGAAAGAAATGCTGCTATAAAACTACCTGGGCGGATAGCTTCAAATTTACATTTCACATATTTGCATCGTGAAGAACAGGCAGAAAAGCAGTGTTTTTGGTTCCAGCTCTTTCACTAGACTGTTTGTCTTTCTATTTCTTCAAAAACATATCCAGGCAACTACAACCAGAATAAATCGCTTGCAACTGGACAACAAGAGTTTCCATGCTGCAAATAGTGAGTGGAAGTAAATTGCAAACAGCTGGGGGAGGCACTTTAATAAGAGTACCTGAGAAAGGCGATGGGGCGAACAAGCACCTAGCTGTCAGGATGGCTCAGCGAACTGAAGACATCGCCCACAAATGTGGTGCCTTAGGAGTCAAGAGTTTGAATTCGCCCTAAAAGCCAGATTCGTCCTTCCGATGACGTTAAATTGAGGTACAACAAAACGCTTTACAGTGCTTAAAAATGGCAGAGGTGCTACATTTGGCGCTATATCTAACCGAATTGTTGCTGTATCGCTGGCTAGGGTACAATCCTTGTCTGTATAATGTGCTAATGACGTGCCCGTTCATTATGGCACGCAGTGTGAGGAAGAAGCGCGAGCGGAAGGGGGTCTGTGGTGCATTAGGGTGAGGTCTGACTCCTATTACTGTGCCCTCTCACTGATGTTCCCCATTTACACCGGTGTGAGCTGTGTGATACACTGCATGTCTGGGTACCATGGCGACAAAAGACACGAAGTGACAGGACAATAAAAGTGCACGTGTACGGCACTGGGTTTTTACTGTGCACACTTTTAATCCGTGTTCGTTTTAGGGTGGCATCCTTCCGAGAGGAAGGGGCGTGGTTCCTCTCAAGGGGGTAGAGTTAAGTGCCTGTGACAGGTGGGACTAAATAGAAATGCATTTAGAGCACTAGCTGAATCCAAACACTAGTTTATCAAAATATCAGGTGGGACTTAAGTATGGGGAAATTGTTTCTTTGCAACTAAACACAACAAACTATTGAAATGTACCAGAGAGGAGGCAGAGTTCTGAGGCCTCTGGTCAAAGGAGATCTGACAATGTGCATGCAGTATTGAAATGAGGGGGTGCGTGGAATGATGGGATTGGCAGAACTGCACTTGTATTATTTAGGCCTTTTAAGAAAGGGTTGCACGCTACTTTATACCGTAGTTTCTATTATTTAATCTTTTATTTTCGATTGCTATGAAAACATGTCTACAACCAAATGTATATGGCTTAGATAAGCCGTCTTACTCTTTGTTTTATAAACCTGCAGCACTGCAACTACATTACCGATTGTATTATATACAGTTGGTTGACGTAGTTAACATAACGGTGATCTGTTGCTAGCCTCGGAGTCGGAAAGTTTGAATGGGTTTGCAAAAAAGTGACAGGTGCCATGGTTCCCTCTTCAGTTCATGTACGTTTAATTCGTGCAGTAAAACAGTACTCAGAGCTATGATCAAGTCTACGCAGCATACTTTACATTTTAACTGCATGAACCAAAGATGGCAAGCCATCACTGTGTGGTTAAAAACAGAAAGAACGCAGAGATTGTACGGGTTTAATCTAAACCACGACGTATACAAGGTAATGGGACGAAAATATCTACGCCACATACCTAGATTTTCAGCTGAAATTTTCTTAAAGCTGGCGCGCTACAAATCACTGAAAATGTTAAGACAAAGCTTTGTAGCTCTGCGGAGTTACAGCGCGAGGATTTGAAAGCAGCACTGTACTTTGCCCACGGGTCTAATTATGGCCGTCCGGGTATTCCTTTTCGCCTCCCCCGCCGCGGACCTGCAGGTCAGCTAGCAACCTTCGGAGGAAAGCAAATACACTTTCAGCATTCAGCACGCTCTGGGAGTAGGGGAGCGGAGGCACGGCTGCGGGACGGCACACAGTCCGCCATGCAGCCAGTAGAAAGACTCCTTTATGCTAACTGCGACTAATATCGGCTTCGGTGTGTGCAAGGAAGGGGAGGGGCAGAGTCATGTGCTAAAAGAAACAAACAAGTGAGCCAGAGGGGTTTAAGTGCATCAGATATGAGCTACCCAAGCTACCCCCGGGCTACAGGAAGTGTGAGGGGGAAACCAGCAGCAGCTGAGCCACGTTACCGAGCAGTGAGCGCAGCTGCAGCCATGTGGAGGGGCGTGCAACGGACGGCGATGTTGATTAACAAGAGGGAAACAAAAAAAAGAAAACTCTTGTTGCTCAAAGAGAGGACATTGCGGGAAGGCAGGGGGCCATCTGTTTTCACTCAGCCGCGTGTTTATATTTGCATCGCGCTTTCACTTTCACTTTAAGTGAAAGCGCGATGCAAAAAAAATAAACACGCGGCTGAGTGAAAACAGATGGCCCCCTAAAGATAAGAAAATGCTTCGCGACAGCCACAAAGCAGACGAGCCAGTCCGGATGGGCCGGACAAAAAGGCGAAAGGGCGGCAACCAAAAAAGCTCATTTCCAATGGCAGGCCACCGTTTAGCATAAACGGTGACGCCAGCCAATGGAAATGAGGGGCGGGGCTTCAAGCCCCCTTCTGAAAGTCCTCATCCACAATATATCTCGCCGAGCGAGCAGCGCATGCGCGCTGCAACGCTAGGCGAGACCTAAAAACGGTGTTCGATTCCCAAGAGAGGAAATCAACGCATGATGACTGAAAGGGGATAAGTAACACAAGGTGAGAAACTAAGGGAAGAAATATATTAAGAAATGGGACGGCATAACATATGCAAATGAATTTACAGTTTGTCTACAGCATATGCGCAGATTGAATTCCTGATTGCACAGTTAGGGCTTTCGGTCTCTTAGAAATGTATTCAGATTCTAAGCAACACCCTCTAGCCATTCTCCCACCCATGTCCTGTTCCTCAGCATTCACTTTTCACAATATCTCTTCTAAGAAATTTAACGAAGTCATCTGCAAATCGAAATGCTTCAGCTTGCCACTAGAAAATTGCTCTACTTACAATTTAAGGGAACCTGAATACCTAGAGTTGCCCAGTGGCCTAAGGAAACTTGAGGGGGCCCCACTGCAGAGTACATGGAGGGGACCCGCTCATGCTCCGGACCCAGTCGCAGCTCTCAGGCCCGCCCGTGCACATTGCTGAAGGGGGTGCCCTGGAGCTCGGGGGCCCCTCCGCACTGCTTTAAGATACTGCAAATGCCCAGATATGACACTTGAATGTAATTTTACAGAAAATCATCTGTGTTTTAATTGGCTCCTCTTGCTGTCCTTTAGAATTGCTGGCTTTTCATTAGTGAATACATTTAGTAGTCCCTCCTTATGGAATTGTGTTTCCTCCCATGAAGACTTGCCCTCTTACATGTGTTCTTACTGTTCAGGTTATTTAGAGAGATCTATTTTTTAGTTGACCTGCCTCTTAACTCGTTAACTGTTCCGTGTTTCATTTGCTTGCATGTGCCACCCCACCTCCTCACCCCTCCCAAAACACTGCTTCGGTCTCTTATCTCCGGTGCCTCCCCCTCACCCCTTCGACAACACTGCTCGCAGGCCCCCACCACCGCTCTGAGGCCACTGCTGTTTTGCTTGTTTGGTTAACTTACTCAGTCTACCCCATCCCCTTGCACGATAGTGCATGTCCACCCCCGAGATTGCTGCTTTGAACTCTTATTTTATTTTAAATTAGTCGCTTTTATTTATATAGCTCACCTATCCATGGGCTCAACGTTGAGCCGACACCAGACGTGAACACAGATCCCCAGCTTCCCAGTCAGCAGCTCTCACCGCTGCGCCATATCCTTTGCCTAGCCATGTTGCAGGGTGCAGTACCATATGTGGCCAAAAGAGGTCTCAAGGGACACCTAGTGACAGCTTTGGTACTGCACCCTCACAACACTGCTTGTTTTTCTTTGTGGCAGCACCGCTCTAGTTTCTTGGTGAGGTCAGTGCTTGGGCTTGACCCCCCCTTTATATATCTTTAATTTTACCAGTAAATGAGTACACTCCACTGCACAGCTGTCCCCTATCCTCTAAAGTCATCACCATCCTCCCCCCGCATTTCCTGCTGTTCTCCAGAGGTGCATATGCGAGGTGGCTTTGACAACCACAACTAGCCAGAAACATCTGTCATCTAGAATTTTCAGGGCTGTGGTTATATGCCAGATGCCTTCCCTCCCTAGTCTGTCTGCACAGGTACTATCGAGGCAGGGAGGGGGCACAGCATAGGATAGGGGGTCACCTCCCCCACGCAAGTGGACAATAGCAACTGCGTCCCATTCTGACATGAGTTTATTTTACATATTTATTTGCAGCAGTGTTTTGTTGGCTTCATGCAGAGCTTGGCGTGGCTGCTCCAGATGTCACAGGCTTGCTGTCCACCCTGCCTGCAGCCAGCCCCCATGCTCTTTGCTCCTGGCGTTGAACCGAAAGGAGCAGCTAAACAGCTCATGACAACAGCCTGTTTGGACAGCTATTGCAGCTGCCAAGAATCGAAGACGGGTTGTCCTAAAATCTTGGGCTACAGAAGCGAGAGCCTTCAGTTGAACAGTTCTGTGCAAGCTGCGGAGGCTCCTTCATTGCTCCCACCCATGTTTGTTAGTTCTTTTTTTTGTTAACAAATATCCCAGCAGTAGCATCCGTAAGGGTGCAGTACCTTATGTGGATAATAGAGGTCCCTTTACAACTCCACAGGAACACTTAGTAACAGCCTGTGGTACTGCACCCTTTTCTTGCATTGTGGATTTTATTTTATTACGTATGCTACTGCTGGGATATTTAAAAAAAAAAAAAAAGAAATCATTTGCAATGGCAATAGCTCAAACTTTCAGTAATGCGAGACCTATTGCATTGGAAATGCTTGTTTAAATGGCCTATCTGTCTTTGTTTACTTTAAATGTCAGTCAGGGACCATCAATGCAGCTCTGACACACATTTTAAAGTTCTTTCTTCGCATGTTTACTTGTAAAGCATGTACTGATAAGGGAAAAAAAATACCAGCGTTAAGTAGTTTTCCTGATTTTTGTCCCAGCATGGACATTAAAATACTGATCATGTTGGTAAAAAACACAGCCGTGTGGCAACCCTAAGAATAACAAGAGGGCCATCACTGTCATACACAGATGCTGAGGAAATCTAGTATGAAGAAACAATCTTCACACTATAGCTACATCCAATTGTGTCTCATTTCTGTCCTCTCATGGCACCAAAACAGCTAAAGTTGCTACAATTGAGAACACCAGTCATCTCCATCCATGCTCGTTGGATCTGGCACACTATTTCTTCAACATTAGTACTGCCTCAGCCCCAACAGTACTGCAGATCAAAATTATCTGAAACATACATTTTCAAAGAACAGTATATCTGAAGGTTGTTAGCTATTCCTGACCCAATAAAAAGTCTGATGCACCTTGAACAACCCGTAATTGTAATTCTGGTCCTCAACCCATGTTTAGAGCTCTGTTTCTCTTAAGTTCAACTTGCACTTTACGAATACTCTGAGATATATGGCCAATATTCCTATCACAGTTCACTATCTGCCAAGTATGTTTTTTTACATATATTGTATCAAGCCTCCACCTTTCATCAGTGATCCTTAACATGCATGCCCACCATCTGTAAGACATTGAACAAGACTCAAAAGTTGATTCACTCGTTTATGTAGAGCAACGGTTCTTAACCTTTTGACTTGTGTGGATCCCACTGAATCCTTACATGGAATGCTGGACACCCACTGAGTTATTGTTAGCTGGGGACCCCCGGCCTAAGCAATTTCCATGATTTGAACTTCAAAACAGTACACAAAAATATAGAAACGAGTATTTACCGAACAAACGAACAAATATGGAAATATTTTGTCTAATTGGCATTTAAATATAGATAATGTTTTCAAACTTTGAATTTTGAATATGTATTTGTAAATGCTTTATTCATAATAATTTATTAAATGTAATATTATTTAATTTAGCAAAACAGGTCGTAGACCCCCTGAGTAGGCTTCACGGACCCTCAGGGGTCCTCGAACCACACGTTGAGAACAACTGTTGTAGATGATACAAAGCTCTACAGTCTGTAGGGAAATTACATCAAATAACTCACTTAAATAATCATTAAACTTGAAAACCAAGATCCAGACTCTCGGCCCTACTAGAATCTGCTAGAATCCACATAACGCAACCTCCACATCTTCTTCACCAATGAAATCAAAAGAACGGACTTACCTCTAAAGCCCTTTCTATGCTTTTGATGCCGATTCAACTCCCTAATATCCTGACAGGGAAATGCATAATACCGTTTCACACTTATCCAAGTACCAGAATCATCATTCAGACACTGATCAGACACAGACTGGATTATGGTGCAAAGCCTGAAGATACTGAAGGCAATTTGCTGAATATTGTTCAAGAAGAGATGCCCCTGTAAGGTGCAGGCATTGGTCAGTAAAGCTCTCCTCAACAAGATCTTGAAATGCTAACCCTCATCTGCGACTTAGACACCCTGGTGGCCATCAAAACATGGATAGTCCTCCATATATGAATCTCCCCCATCAAAATTAACCATCAAAGACACAGAAAAATCTATTAAATTTATATTGTTTTTTAAAAAGAAAAAAAAAGGATTCCTCATCAGGACTTTAGCCTACATCTTCTGTACGTCTTCTCCAGCTATATTACTGGGAACATCTGAGGCTTTGGTGGTCGGTGTAGAGCAAAGATGTACAAAGCAATCTAAATATATAATTAGTGCAAAAATGTCGGCCTAGATTATCTGCTCTCCTAGATTATCTGAACTCAATTTGTTTTAGGACAAACATTATAAAGAGAAATGAGGAGGGAAGGAAACTGTGCATCCTTTTCCTGTCAAGCATATTCCAACACAATCAATGTAAGTAATGTGAAAAGTTATAAAGGACAAAAAGTTGATACAAACTAAATGTAATTGTATGTCCGATATACTGAATAATACGGTTTTCGGAAAGAGAAGGGTTGTATAGCAGGACAAATAATGCGCCATGTTAGAATGTTGTGAAAGAAGATGTGTAAGAAGATAAAATGAATAACAAAAGGTATAAAAAGCATACTCCTACACAATTCATCAATACAGTCAATAGACACAGAAAAACGGAATCTTGAATTAATCAAAATAGAACTAGTATTTTCAGGTTCAGTGCATTCCCCAAGAGCAGGCTGCATCTTGTCCAAATCACCGGGGCTGGTATTTGCATCCAATCATTTCTTTGTTTGGCTTTATTTGGTCGCACTCCTCAAAGCATTTGGGAGCAATTTTCAAAACACTCTACAACAGTGTCAACAATCTCACTAAAGGCAATGAAAAATTACTTTTTTTCCTCACAGCTTTTGTTTTTTGAGATTTGCTTGTGCTCTTGTAAGTGGCATGGAAACCGAAATAATGCAGAAGCGTTCAGCTGGAGATCGCTGGCAAGAATTGATGCGTGTAAGGAATCAATTTCTACATGCTGTGCATCCCAAATAGAATGGCTGAAAGCACGAGCTGTGTATATTCGGCACAAACGCCCATATGCTCAGTGACAACGATGAAGACACCAACACACTTCATCTGGTATAAATCGTATAAGGGACACAACTGTATCTCGTCAATATAGACGAATAAAGCCTTTGAAAGGAATGTGAATTGCCTGTTTTTAAAAAGCACAACTGATGGGCTGGCAACAGACAGCCACAGTGCATCACCAACAAAACATTGGGGAGTTCGTTTTTAGACCTAAGCATTTGTCAGATGGTTTGTGCATGTGTTACTTTGTGATTTCATAGGAGTAGTACAAGACTACATCTGTATCAGTAATACACATATATAGTGAGTGCAGAGCTAATTCACAGATCACAGGGCAAGGATTTAGGCAGGTGTAACTGGGAGCAGACTGGACAGGTTGTTGGATGACGCTGGTTGTGCAGCCAGGCTGGTGGAATTTCACAAGTAAGTGCACTGTGAAGAGCAGAAGAAACTTGAAAATCATAGTCGCTGAAGTTGAACTTTCTTCAGACACACTTTGATGCCTTTATCTGTTCTTGCACTTTACCTTTGACTATGCAACATTTTTGGAGGTTCGAATCAGGAAGCCGCAGCAAGATGTTACAAGGTGGGATACGTTGCTGGGGCTTTGAAACTTGCAGCAAAAATCACAAAGCGCATTAACAAACGCCATGCGAATGTTCAGCAACATTTTCATTGGTGTTCTAAAAGTACCCAAAATTCGGGCGCATGCTTGCTTGGTACCGGCCCACTGGTCAAGTGGAAAAAAGATTTATCCCAAAATCCAACCAAGACAATGACAAATGAATTCACCAGTTGTCTTGTTTGTTTTCTTGCAGATTCAGCTGCCTCTCTTACTTAAGTCTCTAACACTTTCCCAGCTCCATGGGATGTTGCACATCAGGCAGGCTTCTACCAGTCAGATCATGAACCATCGCCTTGTTGATGAGTAAAAGGCCATTTTCCCTCACTCCCCGCACACCAATTCCATGAGAACAGGTTAAAGAAAATGCGGCAGTGTCCACTTCTCTGTCCACCACCAGACACATGAGAACTATTCCCAACCCTGGATGTGCAACAACTTCTAAAGGTTGAACTCGGGTATAATTAGCAAAACTTTCTAAGCAAATCGAGGTTCAGTGGTCTTCTCCTATGTTTTACTGCACTATTATCCAGTACTTGCCCCAGCTAGCCACGTTATTACAAAATATATCTCAGATGCTGTGTGCAAAAAAATCAAAATGGTAGACCGGAGTGTCACTCAGATTTATTTCCTTCTCTGACCAAACTCCAAACAAGGCCAGCCCACAGAGGATCTAATAAAAATACCACTTGGACACATGTGCTTCCACCGCCTGTGGAGAAAGGCACAATGTATGTGTCTGTCTGTCTGTACACACACACACACACACACACACACACACACACACACACACACACACACACACACACACACACACTGAGCACCACCTAGGTGCAGCAGTAGCACATTTTGGACAGGTGATCATGATGAAGTCGTTTTTATCAAGCGCAAAAATTAGGCTAATAATGGTGTGACAGATACAGCAATTGTTTTACAGACTTCAGGGCTTCAAACATTTATGAAACTTTAGGGGACTGGCATCACCCCTTAAATGAAGGGGAAGGGAGTTCCACAGTTTGGTTGCCAAAAAGGAGCTCCCACCTTTACAGGTCAAGCTTATTCGAGGAGCAGTGAACAGAAAAGCATCAGCAGCCCGTAAAGGCCAGCACAAAGACTAGATCTGAAATGATTTCAGAACCCACCTTATAGCAGACCTGAAGAGGCGTGCGAGCGATTTCTGAATTGAATTGTTTTATCAAAAGGTAACCAATGCAAAGTCTTCAATTACGGGACAGCATACAGGCTCATTGTGCTTAACAACTGCAATCTAGCACCCCAATTTTGTATACTTTGTAAACTGGCTCTCACCATATTTGGTAGCGCCAAGTATAGAGCATTACAATAGTACAAGGGCGCTAGAATGGTAGCTTGAACAACCTTTTTATGAGTCTGTTTGGGAAGCATTGGGAGTACTTTAAACAGAATCCTTAAATATAAAAACAGGAAGCAGAAACCTTATTTGTTTATCCATAGCAAGATTATTATCAATCATCACCCTCATATTTCTAGGTTCTGATCCTGAAGTTGGAGGCTCAGCTAAATCAGGGGGCCACCAATTTGGTCCCCTGTGATAGTCAACTCTGTCTTATTGCTATTCAGCTTTAGAGCGTTGGCACACATCTCTCTCATCACCGAGGTCCGACAATTATGCAAATGTAAGGCAGATTCAGATTCAACTACCAGAAAGACCACAATTTGAGTATCATCAGTATATCACATAAGTGATAGCTCATACTCTTTTATCAATGAAGCAGGAGGCACCCCACACAACAATGGTCTTTCATCAGAGGAAAAGTTTGCCATCCTCACCCCTTGAGAATGAATGGGTAGGAATGAAGAGAACCACTCTAGGGTTTTACTTTGCACTCCTACCATCTGCAGTCTTTAATACAGGACACTATGCGGGACCGTATCAAACACAGTACTAAGATCCAACAGGATCAAGGCTGCACTACATCCTAGATCTAGTAACATTGTGGTGTCATTCACAACTGACACCAGAGCGGTCTCAATACAGTGGAGTGGTGTGAAACCCATGTGTGTTTTATCAAGCACTTATTTGACCTCCAAATGCTTCTTCAAATGTCTATCAATATCTTTTTCTAATATATTTTCCACACAAGGTAATCCAGAGACAGGCCTTTAGTTCGACAGTTCAAGCAAGTCTGCTGAGGGTTTATTTAAAAGTGGTAGAACGGAGTTCACAAATCTGTAATGATAGGTGCCAGAAAATGCACCACCAGATGACAGCAAAAGGCGGGGCTTGGATCTAATAGGGAACCCAATTTCATTGCTAGTGTTTAGGCTTTCACCGTATTAACCTCTAGTGGTCCCCGGAATGATAATATGGAGTGTGGCATAGCAGCCCTCCAAGGGTGCCTCAGTCCCAGTGCTCTCACTGGTAAAGTTTTTTGTAATATTGCTTATCTTTTCGTCAAAGGATGCTGCACTGACCTGGGGGCAGTGGACTTCAGGACCGACGAGAGCCTCTCCGAAAATGGCCCTGCAGTCTGGTTTTCTCTCCCTCTCCAGGCTAACCCAAGAATGTGAGAGCCTCAAACTGAGGAGACCCGCTGGACAGAACACCTCTGAGCTAATCCTACTATTGGGTTCTGGCGGACTTGTCCCCAAGTCGCAACTTGCAGCCTTTCTTTTCCAGGTACTTTTCCATTGACGTAACGTGTAGAGCTTGAGGCTACCAACACGCCAGCATCTCTGCACCCGGACTTACAAGGGCAGGTAAAACCGAACTGATGGTGGTTTCTTGGACCTTGGCCCCTACTCACCTTATCAATAGGTACCCTCAAGAACCGCTCACAAGTATATTTAGGCAGTGTCTGTTTCCCCCCCATAAGATAACGTTACCGCGTTTGAGGCTCATACCTCAAAAAATGTTGAGTATTGTATTGATTATTTGTAACACCTACAACTCCAAAATTACTTACCTGATTCCAATGATCTTGCTGTCTAAAATTATATAAAAATCTGTGTTCTTTTTAGGTCTCGCCTAGTATTGCAGCACATGCGCTGCTCGCTTTGCGAGGCATGCAGTATATACTATATAGTGGAAGCTTTCTGGAAGCTCCGCCCACTCTCCACCCACTCTCTGCCCATCTTTTTGATTGGCTTACATCCTAAATGCTGCCTTCTGATTGGTTTTAGGCTTGTTAGTCCCTCCTCCTGACGGACATGTTATTTGTATCCTTCCCTGGCTATTGGCCCCTTTACTCCAACACTATTTTCTGCCCTGTGTCCCCCCACCCCCTCCCGCAGTTCGTGACTTTTCGCCCCCCCTCACCTACCCCTCCCCCCACTCCCGTTTGTGCCTTTTTAAACGCCTGCACTCCCATTTCTAATGCAATACGTCTCGCGTAAATGCGAGTCGTATTGCATTGCAAATGCTTGTTTTAAAGTAGTGCGCAGTCATTTACAGGCAGGCACGACGAAGCCGTAGTGTACCGGAAGTGACATCCCTGGGGTGCACCGGAAAAGAACCATCGGTTGCTCCGGAAGTCTTGTTTTACGTGGAGCTTGAGCCAGGACGCTAGCGCTGCTCTGTTTAGTTTCCTGTTCCCACCCCCCTCCCGTTGTCCGCGTTCCCTTTGTTCCCGCCCCACTCCCGCTGTCTGTTGTCTCGCAGCTCGTGGGCCATGGACGTGCTTTTGGTGACCGCTGCCATCACTGGTGATGGCCGCGGGTTTAGGTGTGCAGACAATGTCCTTGTGCATCTCATATACATTAAACCTACAGTGCCGGGGGCTGAAGTGTACCAACTAACGGCATGTGCATATAAACACCACCAATGGCCACGGGGTCAGGTTTACATACTAATGCCACGCTCGGGGGACATTTACTAAACCTGTGGCTCAGGTGTGCTACCTAAGGCGCGTGCCTATGCAATCCCTTGTGCATCACTGGTGATGGCCGTGGGTTCAGGTGTGCAGACAATGGCCTGGCGCATCTCATATCCATTAAACCTACGGCGGCGGGGACTGAGGTGGAGCTTCCATGGTGGAGGTGCCGTTGAGGTCAGCGTGTTCCGCTATCTCACCAGCTGCCCGTTCTGGGAATTTACCACAGTGACATGGACACCGGGC
This sequence comes from Calotriton arnoldi, assembly GCA_963921515.1. Taxonomy (NCBI): domain Eukaryota; kingdom Metazoa; phylum Chordata; class Amphibia; order Caudata; family Salamandridae; genus Calotriton; species Calotriton arnoldi. The sequence goes on from CAWUFW010004672.1 coordinate 1,267,376, forward strand.
TCGGTGGGCTGCCGACAGGCCCCTCGGTGAGAACTTCCATGGGCGCCCCTGAAGCAATCCACTCGTATTCCGGGTGGCACAGCTGGGCCCACGCTGGTGGAGCTGCCAGGGTGGAGGTGCCGTTGAGGTCAGCATGTTCCGCTGTCTCACCAGCTGCCCGTCCTGGGAATTTACCACAGTGATGCGGACACCGGGCTCGGTGGGCTGCCGACAGGCCCCTCGGTGAGAACTTCCATGGGCGCCCCTGAAGCAATCCACTTGTTTTCCGGGTGGCATAGCTGGGCCCACGCCACTCCAGTTCCACCTTCAATCCCTCACTTTTGCCAGCAAAACAAGCGCCCCGCTCTTTATGAATACTCTGAATCCCGAGACGCCCCTTTAAAGCGAAATTCTCCAAGGCATGCAGGTTCGCGATGTGCAAAAGGTAGGAAAGGGAACGGATACTCACTCGTACAGAATTGTGCAATAATCCCCAAGGTACAGTGGGGGGGGCGGTGTTTGTGTATGTTTGTATATCTTTAAGAGTCTGGCTGTATATTCATCGTATTGTAACATGTTGTATACCTTGGGGCGGGTGCGAGCGTGCAGTATTTAATTGTGCAAGTATCCACCCTGTGTGTGAGTATGTAGATGCAGTGTCCATGTTTGTCTGTCAGTGTGTGTCTGGGGTCCTGTGTATGTCTGGGGTCCCATGCATGCGGCGCTCCGAGAGTCGAGGTCCCGTGCGCAGGCTTTCACCAGTGTTTAGGAAGCCGAGCGGTCTCGGGACCCCAGGCACAGCTCCCGCCCCTCCCTCTTCCTCCAGACATCCCCTCTCACAGCTCTTGCCCTCACTCGCCCCAAGCCTTCCTTCCCTGCTATTACCCCGGTCACTCCCCCATCCTTGTTCTACCCTCCACTTCGGCACTCCTGGATCTTGAATCTCCCGCCCCCTACTCCCTCCCGCCTCGTTTCATCGCCAAGCATTGTGGTTTTCTGCTTATATGCTTGCTTGGTCCTCCTTTGTGTGCATCGTGTTGGAGCTTGTGCAACACTTTTACTGCTTTTCTGTTGCTTAAACGATCCAAAGTGACGCAGAAGAAGGAAGGATAATATGGTGCATAGCTAAATACTTATAAGGTCCCAAACATGAGACTGATTGCATTGCAAATGCTTGTTTTTAATTGGTCTTGAACTTCTTACTGTGTGTCTCATTTATTGACTCTGTATGTACAACAAATGCTCAACACTCCCCTCCGATAAGCCTAAACTGCTTGACCACACTACCACAAATAGAGCACTTGGGATTATTAAAGTAAGCCCTGTAAACCAATAAGGGTCGCCTGGACTATTTGTATGGTGTACTCCTACTTTGGTACACTACATAAATAGCCAGCATCCTACAGAAGGTCCCTATTTAAAGGTCCGTCATGGAGGATCTAGAGGCCAGATGAAAAGGGCGCTTGGAGAAGCAGGGCAGTATGGCTTGCAATTTAGGTGCTTAATGCGAGGAAAGAAGTAGAAGGTGCATTCACCAGCCACCAAGGTGATGAGATGCGTGCTTGCCTTGGCTAGCCCTTCTGTGGTTCAGAAGTAGTGCAGGGGTGGCGCCACAGCTTGCCAGGCTGGCAGTGGTTCTGGCCCATCCTCTGTCTCTAAATCTGGCTGCCATTCACCAATTTGAGGCCAGACTGCCGGATATGGGTGGATCTAAACGGGGGTGGCATGGTGAGCAAAAGAACAATGGATTTAACACAGATCTGTTGACGGGGGTGAATGTATGATTTGTTCCGCATTCCGTCTATCATTTGTGTGTCTTTTGCGCACATTTGGTGGGCATTTCAATGGAAAATGTGCAGTCTGTGAATGACAGTGTGCTACCATACGATGCTTGAGTTACATTAAAAAACTACCTCCTCCATGTGCATTAAAGCTAGATAGGTCGAGAAAGGTTGTCATGCTAAAAAGTGGTTCCAGGTTCTAAAAAACTTTGGGAAGCACTGATGCAGAGTATTTGCAGAGTAGAGTTGTGCCGTTCAGGTTCTGATGCATAGCTTCCCAATATATATCAAAATGCTTCAAGATATACAATGCACTAGTACTTTGCACGCAATTTCTTTGGAGATCACAAGCTGGATGATCCACATTGCACTGGGGTTGCACAGCGTCCGGCTACTCTGACATCAGATAGCCACCACCAGGGCGGAGGTTCTGGAAGGTGCTTTCATGAGGTCTTAGAATCAGTTCAAACATGTAAAGGTTTATGTATGTAACAAAGGTGCAAACTGTTGTCCTTGAGTTACAGGCACGAACCTGCAAAATCTCAGCTGGATATACTGCTAAAACAACAAAGGTAAAGTAACAAAAAAATCCCAACGATTTCACTGAATATGTATTGTTGTTTGGGTCTGAAATAATCAGTGATCACTAAGAATCATCCCTTTATGGGATCTATTTAGGGGCTGTGGCGTTCCAAGGCACATGAAAACACATTAAGGGAACACAAGCATGCAAGCTATACACAACAGCTTAATTCACTTTCAGTTATGAGGATTTTTTGTGAAAGTACATTTTGTTAATCTTTATTTAAAGACATGCACATCTGTGTTTTCAAGCATTACTATTCTGTGCATCAGTGAAACAATATGCACCATCCTTACTTTTTCGCTAGTAGTAACCCATGTTCTGCTAGAGGCTTCACTATTTCTCCAAACTCATGTGCGTTCTCCTGACTTGCATTTCCAAGGAGATAACGACCATATATTCCCTGAATTTGGAAATAAAATAAAACACAGTTTGATATTTGGATTCATTTTATGAATTCATGCACTACATTTTGGAAAGAGTCAAACAGTAAGGGTTTCAAGAGAATGGAAAGATGTTTCATCAAGACAGCTGAATATCTACAAAACTGGTATTGATGTAGAGGACTCTAATCATTGCCTATTTCCAGAGCACATGCCACAATCAAGTTGTTTAAGTGACATGTGTTACAAAAACAATAAATCACCAACCATTTTTGATAAAACCACGTCCAGGCACTGCAGAAGACTGTAGGGTAAATTACTGGTTTCATATGACACAAGATCAAATTCTGTTTTCGAATAAAGGATCTGAGAGCGTGGTTGAATGCTTTGATACAGTTTACTTGGACTAAAAAAAGTTTGAATCCAGTCTCATATGTCTAAAACACGATTTTATTCTGTGCTTCTATTGTTTGAAGATAGATTAGATACATAAAATATAATTATATTGGTTTATTTAAATTTCCATTGAATTTATATTGCATTGTTCACTGGTTTAAGTGAGGTAAATTGCAAGGATGACAAATTCCACGAAATTGAAAACAGATTTTTAAAGCAAACAGTGTGAAACATTTCTCGATAAGCCTTGTCGTTCTGTACCGTTAATTTGCATTGTTCGTATTGTTTTGTGCTTTGCGGGTCTTGGATTTTATATTTATCGTGGCAGATAGAGATGAACTTCCATTGTGGTTGTGTTTTCTATTTTATAAATAGTTCCCACAATAGTGACTATTCCTATTATAAGGTATTAATCTTGGTTCAAACATGGCTGTAAAAACTGCTTGGAGGACCCTACACAGGTTTAAAAACCTTAATATTTTAATTTGTTTATAGGGGATCAGATTCTTACCAGGAAAAAGTTATTTAGTTCACAGTTTTTATGACAGAACCTAGAAAGAAGGAATCAGATACTTACCTGCATAATCCCACCCATCTTGAAGAAGGCAAGAGCAAGATGGAAGTTCCAGTCATTTAACTGCACAGGAACCCCCCTGCAGCGGAAATAAATTGATATCAAGTCTTCAAGTGGTGGAGTCCCTGCATAGAGAAAAAAAAGATTAGCATTTCAATGCTACAATTGTTCAATCTTTTTATGTGTTTTATTGATTATACAGATCATAACAATCAAAAATATATCTTCAAGTGTTTTTAATCATAGATCACCATTGATATTATAATCACTACATATTGACAACTTGTATGTTACAATTTCTGCATGCTGTCTCAGTAGTGCACTGGAAGAGGGTTGGCAGCTAGTCCAGGTACGGTTGATCCATAACAGATTTACAGGATAGCCATCACATATCTAAATTACACTAATTTACATTCATTGTATGTAAATGACTACCCTATTGTAACATAGTAACAGGTTGCCCCATTTAGCCGTAGTAGGCCGCATAGGTTCCCTTTAGAGCAAAAGTTAATGAATTTTATAAGTAGTACTTCTGGGTTGCTTTTATTATAAGGTTGTAATTGTTAAAGTGTTATTGCTATAATATGTTTGTTATTAACTATGTTATGGTCGCATTTTAAAAGGGTCTTTTGATATTGGTGCTATAGTTGAGTGCCTGCACTTTTATCTCCTTGTATGCTGCTACGAACACCGTCATGGTCAAGTGAAGATCTATCAATCCAAGATTTTGAAATTTGTTAAGTTTGAGCACTTGCACTTTTTTGTTTCCCTTTATGCTGCTAGTTATTGTGTACTGTACACAGAATCGTAGAATGTTTTAATTCCTGTATTTTAATCCTTAATCCAGGATGAATTAATCGTATTATTACAAACATATTTCTAGCAATCGTTGCAAAAGCACAGTTGAAGTTGTCTAAGGATCCTATGGTTTAACTTGCCTTGTCCAGCCCCTGCAAGCTCTGTATTTGAAAGGACTCTAAAATTGACTTTGTGCTTCTATTGCACCTCTCTGCAATTAACACGCAATTATTAATTTTTATTACTTTATGAAAACAGAATTTCTGATGCTTAGTGATTTTACAATTTTTTTTTTTTAAGGGTTGGTTGAGTTGATAAATTGGATACATGTTTTATGTGGAACTTTTCAGAGTTCCAAATCATAATAAAATAATTGAAATTGAATTGACTACCGTATTGCTGTTAAAAATTTGGCATCGAACAGCCCTCTATGGACCAACACTGGGCAATGCTAACTAAGCACACATAGTGTTTATATGATTTCATACTTGTAATACATGGAAGACTACAACCCCTATGTAAAAGCCCACCTCCATTTCCTTTTTACATTTGAGATGTGATGTCTCCGGTGACCTTTAATAACTAAAAGACATATCTGCTGAAATGTAATAACTCATTATAATTAAGCTGCAAATTAATAATGCCTATTGCCAGAGTCCGCATCTAAGGTGAAAGGCAGCTCACAGAGCAATACTGCAGCTTCAGTTTAAACAAAAACGAGAAGTGACTTTTGATTCTTATGATCTTTTTCTCTAAAAAAAACAGAGATCAGCAGAAAGGAGAGATTAAAGTCAACGTGTTTTTCTTTTGCATAGTTCATTACAGGAACGAAACAATCTCTAATAAATGTTTACATATTACAGTAAAGATAGGCAAGAAAAAAATGTCTCACCTTCTACGTCCTTTATACTCAAAGTCCTGGCTTGACCCATATATTTGGTTCCAGCGGGCCACACATATGGCCCAGTGAAGTAAGCAAAATCAGCCAAGGGGTGGCCAGTAGTTGAAAGTTCCCAGTCAAGGACAGCCACGACACGTGCCTTAAAAAGCAAAGAAACATTGAGTTTATCCAGGATTTAAGTATACCAATTAACATTTCAATTGTATTACAAGTGTTGGGTGTACAGGCTGTATTCTGTACTCCTGGAACCAATACCTTCATTTTCTCTGCATGAACTTGTGTTAGGATCATGGAACCATTTTGGGACAATGAGTGAGTTCAGAGTCTGAAGGCACAGTGTGCACAGACAAAAACAAAACAACGGAGAAGTTGTACATTCTGTGGGAACTTCTTCAGGAGTCTCAAGGCAATCAGGGGGTTCTGGGCTCAGACTTCGACATTCAGAGTCTCTTACCACCAGAGTCATAGGGCGTAACCGGATTATTTAGCTGAAAACTGAGAAAGTACACCCCTTTAGCACTTGACCCTCAGGGTAGCAAAGTCCAGCAGGCCAAGGCTTACTTAGGGAGGTGGTGTGTGGTTACAGACTAGAAACTCAATAAATAATCCAACAGCAATCAATAAATGAATGCCCTGGCAGTGCCTTTACATCCATCAGCAAATAATAAATCAAAGTCCAGCCCGTGCTTTTGATTTAAACTAAGTAAAAGTACTTTACTCTCACATAAAATGCACATAATATGCAAAGGCCACTTTGTATTTTACACCAATATCAAGCTTATGGGTCACAGTGCACTTCAGGGAACAGCCCCTGATGTTCCAAGGGACAGAGTTCAACCAGTACATGTGCATAAGGGACTGTGCCCTGATGGGAAAATTCCTGCAGAACCAGTCTGCGTGTGTCTCCTCCCTTGATATGGTTCACATCACTGCGCAGGAGCTGGGCAAATTCAGGTTTGATGAGGTAAGGTATCCCCACCCATCTGAGTCCCAGGCTGCATAATCCCTTATGCGTCCTTTGATTTAGTTTTGTGGCACAAGCTGGGTTCACAGGTGTTAACCGCCGGCAGGAGTTACGCACTTGAAGTGGTGTGTTTCGTGCAAAACCTACCACCGACGTTAACCTGCTCTCTACCCAAGCCACGCTAACGTTCATGCGGTCCATGGTCTGTACTCTTATGCATGCCTGGTCAGGTAAGCTGCAGCAGTGTCAGTACCAGCAATGGAGCAGCTGTGCTTAGGTCACTCTGGTAATGGTCTAGTGAGTCTTTCTTTAATTAATCTTCCTCAGGTCCAAGCTCATGTTCCCCCCCATCCAAACAAGCTGGGAGCTCCCCATGGATCGTAGCAGTGATACTCCGCAATGAACAATGTCCTCTCTGGTGACAAAGCACCTTTCTCATAGGCACAGGTCATTGGGATACGACCGCCAGATGCGGTTGGTTTTCAGTTTGTGTGTTATGCTTCTGGGCACTATGTTTTTTCAGCGGGATACCACGCATGGTACATTTATTGATCTTTAGGAAGACCCCTCAATAACAGGCAAATCTATGGCACAGACACTCGGGTCACCGGGGAGAGACCTGTCATCTGGAACGGTGCAGGCCCCCCCCCCAATTTGCAGTGTCTGTCCTAGTTCATTGGCATGTCAGCTTCTTCACTGTCCCCTCTACTGGTCAACATCTTCTATGTGCAATGGCACCTACAAAGCAATCAATCAGCTCCTTCCTGTAAGGCAGGCTCCAAAGCAGTTCCCCTTGGCATGATGTAGAAAGCACCAGCTACTAGTCCTGAACCTGACAAAGGTAGTTGCTGGTGGACACACCAACCAAGAAGCACAAAAACATTTCTCAGCTGATACTGCTGTTGGCCCCTGCATTATGGTAGAGAAATCTTGCAGCATTGACTGAAAGATTTTTAAAGCATTTGGGTATTCCAATTGGTCAGCAATGGACTGGCTTTGAGCAGTTACTGCCTTATGCATATTCCTCCCATAGTAGTCAACAGAAAGATGGGATGGAGTTGGGAGTCTCCTATAATCAGAGACTAAAAACAGGGGCACAAAACAGTTAGAGGATGTCCTACTTACCTACCTGTTAACCAGGGAACAAGAGGCAGAAAACATCAAGGGAATTTTCATGAGCTTTCAAGGGATCCTCCGACCCCTTCCTTCCACACTCTAAAATTTGACCTACTACAAAAGACCTCCTGGAGGTGCTCAGCAGTTGTTCTCTCCCTCCTTCTTAGGTACCACTGAAATCAGGGAAAAGCACAAGCCACATGTGTCATACACACTCCTCACACAGAAGCCATACATACACAAGTGCGTCAACCACGTACCATATGGATGGAGCAAAGGACCTCGCTGCACGGGATTGGCAGATCAGTTTAAAAACACTGGGGAAGCCAGTAGCTGCTGACTCCTGGCACAAAACAGGTAAAAGGTCCTGCTCTGCTACTATAATCTTGTTGTTGCCACCACTGTCAATCCTCTACATCCAGGTGATCTGAGAATAGAGACACTCAGCAAAGAACAGTGGACATGGTCTGCTACTCTGGGCCACAGAGTCCCCGTCGGGGTTAGCTTTGCTTGTCACAGGCTACCCTCAGCACACACGCATGATTGTTGGTTGTGCTGGAGTGAAAAAGACGAAAACCTACAGAACTTGCTATGGGAATTTTAGGCAGGGAGGTATGTTCTCCAGAACCTTGCAAGGCAACAGTTCTCCATCCCAACAACTTTAATATGCCACGTATCTGTTCTATACCGAAGGACAGAGAAACAAGAAAGGTAATTCTAGCATTTAAAATGACAACTAGCTTCAAGGAATAAGTATATTTTGTATTTTGTGTGTTTCAGTTAACTTAAAAAAAAAGCAATACATCTTCTGCTAGCAAACAAACGGACTCAATAATGTGACTGTATATCTAAGAGTATTCTTCATTTAAACCCTTCTGGGCAGCAAAAAGTCCAGTAAATTAATTACTTTCCTGTTTGCGTATCCTCCAATCTAGAACATGGCGAGTACCCATGAACGAAAATGTTCTAGAGGTTGAAAGCACTATCCTAAAACCTGACCAAGGCCTGACCAAGGATATTTACCATATTTACTGTGCTCCCACTTAAACACTGGGGTATTCATGCTAGCTTCAATGTTATCCTTCAGCTTCTGCAATATGACACATCTTAAATGGCTTTTCTGGGACTTCTTTATATGTGACTTTGTTCATTAAGCAGGAAATGTAATGGTTAAGTCAATGTAATCCATTATCTTTGCTGATTTTAGGCTGTATCTCACAATCCCCACATTTTAAATAGTGTCTTATGAATTATCATCATGGCAAAGTCTAGACAAAAATGTGGATACTGTAAATACATGCTGCATAGATTAATTTATTAATATTTAACTTAAAATTAACAAATATAATATGAAATAATTTTATTGTCCAGAAGAAGGCAGAATATATAAGAACACACCCATTTATTTTGTCACAATCTACCTACACTAAACATGTTCATATGATTACATTCATAAATATACTGTGATATATATGACAAATGTCCAGTAGTCAAACAACAGATTGCTTTGTCTGAATTTCTTCCTTTGTGGCTGTGTGTTTAATTTGTGTATGTGATAATTTTTAACAAATTATATATTTTTGATCAGATTACATTTATATATATTTTGTCTAGATGTTTGGTATCCGTATTAGCTTTTTTCTGGCTAATAGATTAAATGATGGAGTGTATGGTGACGGATTTGAGAGTTTTTTTCCCTTTTTTTAAATTACACTCCTAGGGGGGCACTTGTGAATTTATATTAATTTAGGCCGGTCCTCTTTGCAAGTGCATAACCCGGCTCTGGGGGCATGTTGGTAAAACACTTTAAAGAATGTAAAGAAGATTCTAGTTTAGTCATTAAAGAAGCCGATAAAGGTGGTACTGATGTTTTAGTAGTTCGTACAAAGGGGCAGTGAGGCAATAATCCAGTCTATAGCGTTATAGACAATACTGTCAAACAAGGTAGTCTCCTGAAGTTGACCATCCTACAGCCTACAGGTGTGTACCATCACATTAAAATGTGGGCCACATGAAAGTATTCAAGTATGACACTAAGAAGTAGAAACTAATTTCACCATGTGATATTCCATCACTGGGGAGTCTGATGTTTTAATGGGTCTTTCCATTGTCTACTTTTGAGAACACCCTAACAGTATGACTCTTATCTCAACAGAAAGACAAAGGTAAACATCATCTTCTTCCTCTCTCTCTCTTCCTTGACTTAAAGGTCTCTACCACCCCGTTACAAGGGTGCTGATTCATAATTAGGAGGTCCGTGCAACATTTTAACCCAATATCATGAAGTGTCTTCAAGTTTTTTTCCCTTTTCACCTTTCTTTTCTCCTTGAGCCAGTTTCAACAAGCCAAATCAACTAACCTCTCACTATCCACCTAGACTTAAGTATTCTAGAAGAGAACATCCTTGATTTCTTCCTTTATTCATCCATCAAAAATAGCTACCTGCCCCTTGTCATTCTAACTTCCTTTTAAAGCTAGCTGTTTAAAATGAGTCATATGCAACTCAACATGTCTCTAGGTCACACACTACTTTCTATGAACTCCTACTGAACTATAGTTAATAGCAGCATTCATACATTTTGAGCTAGAGTTACAAACTGATGAAAATGCCCCAAAATATTGTCGCTGGCACAAGATTGTGCTTCCTTCAAGAATCATCATAATATACAGCACTTTAGTTTAAAAGACCCGTAGAACTGGTGACAATTCATAAAGTGTAACAAGGAGTCCTTGTCTCCTGTTTTCTTCTCCTCAATATCTTACATGCACAGGTAGTAAGGGTAATTGGGCTCCAGTCGGTGCACACAAACCCCCACTTGGATCAAGGATCAATGCAACCGCCTCATACCCTTAAAATCTGGCTATCACATTACTCAGGTTACCGAAGCCAAACATCGATGGCCTTGAAAACCAAGGGCCAGATGTATAAATATTGTATTTTGCGATTCCATAATAGTGAATTTTACCGATTCACTATTATGGAATCGCAAAATGCAATGTATGTAGGTTTCGCAATAATAATTGCGATTCCTACATATTCCTTATTTGCGACTCGCAAATTGCGAGTCACAAATAAGGAATGTCTTCCCATTCATTCCTATGGGCCTACAGGCCCATTGGAATGAATGGGAATTGCATGCGCAATATGCGAGTACCCAATAGGTACTCGCAAATTACGCATGCAATTTCAAGGGTGCAAGGGTGCCAAAAGGACACCCTGTTGCACCCTGAAAAATGCATGTGTGCACATGTGGCGCACATACATGCCCTAAGGGCATGTATGTACGCCACATGGCACCTAGAAAAATGCAAAAAGTGCATTTTTCTTGAATTACTAAATTACCACCAACTTGAAGTTGGTGGCAATTTGCGATTCTTTAAAGCCAGGTCGCAATTTTTTTTTTTGCTTCCTGCATTCCATTTAAGGAATTGCAAATTGAGATTCCTTAAATGCATTCGCAAAATAGGTAATCGCAAAAATTCCCTATTTTGCAAATGCTTTTTGGGATGATACATCCCAAAAGGCTTTTTCCCCATTCAGAAACGGGCCAATTCTGCGAATCGACCAGTTTGCGAACGGGAAACCGCTTGATACAGCTGGCCCCAAGTTCCTGAATGAGGCAACATCTGGCAAACTGATTAGCAATAGGTGCTTACTTTGGAGATGGCCATTGGTTTATGCTGCAGCAACCTTGTGCTACAGCATTTTAAAGGATTTATCAAGATCATTCAGGTTCTGCTCTATGTCTCTTGAGGACCTTTTGTGACGTTTGTGAAGCCACCGTGGTACAAATAACTGTAATCCAGAACAGATGTTTCAAAGAAAACCCTCCTTCTCTCGCCCCTTTTCTTCTCTGCCAGGGCTGACCTTGATCCATGAAACATTATAGTCTGCCATCTTGAGTTTGGCACTCCCGGAGATGTTCCACTTAGGAGCTTACCAACTTAGAGTACAGACAAACGCACACTGAGCATATATACCTTTCATTGGAGACATGGTGGTTAAAGTGGCAATTCCTTGACATTTTGAAGAGCCATTACCAACCACCAAACAAGAACTCATGGAGCTATTCGCCTACCCCTGCTAAGAATTGCCTTCACCTTTGGTTTAACGTGTATGGCTGCTTGTGACATCATCAACCTTGAGTAGATCTTGTGGACAGACATGATTTGCTGAGTAGCAGCAACTAATCATGAGCTAATGTACATTTGCTCACTCCAATGGACAATCTGGCAAATGAAAGCACACATGTACATTTCTTGAAGTGAATGAACACTTGCACTCTCAGAACCACAAATTTAAATTCCTACCAACTAAGGTGCATTTATACAAAAGAATGCATATAAGCCCACAGTTATTGCACCACAGAGAAAGCCACATCGGATCAGGAAAAAGACCACACTACACATGTGTATACCACCAGCTGAAAATGGAAAGAATACATATTCAGACTGGTCAATGTTTATAGTGCTTTAGTCACTGTGGTACACGTTGGAAAAATATCTATTTTTTTCAAAAACAAAGCTTTTGGTGGGGTATCACTTTTGTAAAGATTTGATCTATTTTATGCATTACTGTACTTTTGAGACTTATTATGAAAAACCCACAGTAACTTTAACTTCGACTGAAATCTTAAATTTTTGTTTTAAAAATAATCCATATTAGAGGATGTAGCATTACTTGCTGTAGCACCCACCTCCTTTGGATGAAAAAGGATATTGTCTATCCTGAAGTCACCATGAACCAATTTGTTTTCATCATCTCTGGCTGGCACATTGTTAATTAACCATTCGGACAGGTCATTCATAGCAGGGATATCCTTATGTCGAGCTCTTTCATACTGTGCTTTCCACATCAACACCTAAAATATCAGGAATGAAAAACAAGATCAGTCAGGGGTATGAAGCACTTTACAAATTATACAATACACTACAATATAACACAAAACATACCCAATATACCCAATCTGTAAAGCAGGGCTAACATCAACATGTCAATGTGATTATGAATTAGAAAATTAGACATCAAAATGAGGTACTGAGCAAGGAAAACGCATTCTTTTTTAAATTCTTGCTCAGAAAAGACACTTCAACATTTCAAGCGTGCTCAATATGAAAATCCTGTGTTACTAAGGTTTAGAAAATGAATTGTGGATGGGTGACCTAAATTGTAAATTTGAACCAGTGGTGGGTTTTGACCACCTCTTTGAAGATGAAGACACAGCAAATAATATCCCCGCTCTAGAAAGTAGCCCGATAGTGCCTTGCACCATAGCGGTTGCACAAATTATGAAATTAACATCAGAGCAGGGACTTAGAGCTTGTAATGGCCGCTTACCCTCGGATAGACCAAATGCTTCTACATTTTATAGTGGTAATTGTCAGAGTAATATAGATTACATACTGGTATCCATTGAGTTCTGGCCTAATGTACATGATTTAATAGTAGATACCAGAACCGAGAGTGATCATCGCCCCCTACACTTGACACTAGCAACTCACCTTTTTTCTGCCACTACCTTGAGTAGTGGAGGAAATAGCATCTTTATGGATGACATCCTTGTGAGCAATAACCGTTGAGCCCTAAAATGGCCTCACATTTTAGGAAATGACCAGTCTATGACGCAGATCTATAATACTTTTGCAGATATCATCTCCCCCTATATAGATTTACCAGCTGTAGAGTTTCCCATACTGGTCGTACACCATGCCCTGGTAGATGCTTTAGCACCGATTGTGAGTAGAATACCCAAGGAGTGTAGCGGAAGAAGAAATGACTTAAACGTAGGAGCTAAGCCCTGGTATAATAAGGAGTGCCGTGAAGCAAAAGCTGAACTTATATTGGCAATAAAAAACATAATGGTCATAAGGGAGAATAGAATTAAATATAAGAGAATTCTTGCCTATGCAAAAAAAACCTGGGATGACAATATTTGGACGGACCTAATTAGTGCAGCTAAGTCCAAAGATCAAGCAGGCTTTTGGCGACTAATAACAAAAGGCAATATGACAGGTAGGGATACTTAGGATCTTTTTCTTGATGCTAATACTTGGGTCGATCACTTCTCCCGCCTTTACACGGCAGTTGAAACTGAAAAACATTTACTATTGTAGATTTTGTAACTAATCCAAATGTTAATTATCTACACTTTAGTTTGGAAGAAACACTGACGGCAGTTGATGCAGTCAAGCCAGGGAAGGCGCCCGGCCCCGACCAAATACCGGGAGATTTGCTGAGGCATGACAGCAGTGTCTGGGGCCCATATATAAATTGCTTATGCAACGCAATAGCCTGAGGTGCACCAATACCTGAATCTTGGAAAGGGGCATAAATTACTACGATCTTTCAGAAAGGTTATCGCTATGACCCCGCAGACTATCGACCAATTAGTTTAATTGACATTTTACAAAAAAAGTTTTGCTAGGCACATTTTAATCAAATTGAACGATTGGCTTGAAGAGAATAGCGTGCTCTCAAAATTCCAGGCGGGATTTAGGATTAAAACTAGCACAATCGACCAGGTTTTTAGATTCATATGCTTATGCTGGAAATATATAAATTTAAAAAGGGCCATTTGTATATTGCTTTCGTAGACCTAAAGGCTGCATTCGATCTTATACCTCGAAATTTACTTTGGGAATCGTTGAAATGTCAAGGGGTGCCAGACGAATTACTCGTGCAAATAATAAGATTACACGAGGATAATTTCGCAAAAGTAAAATGGGGCCCGACGGGCGAACTCACCAAGGCAATCCCTGTGAGAAGGGGTGTACGCCAGGGGTGTGTCCTGGCGCCCACCTTATTTTCATTATATGTTAATGAGATCCCAAGGTATTTGCTCGGGTGCACACACGATTCGCCTAAGTTGGGGGGGGACCTGGTGCCAGCTCTTTTATTTGCTGATGACACCATACTGATATCACAAACCCCCAAAGGACTACAATGCTTAATGGATTCTTTCCACACATATTGCAATATGAAGGGCCTTGAAATAAATTCCAGCAAAACTAAGTATATGGCAATAAACCCACATAGATCTTTTAAAAAGAATTTAGCGATTAACAACCAAAAGTTACAGTATGTGCAAAAGTTTAATTATTAGGGCATAAACCTAGATACAAAATTGTCTTGGAAACCACAATTGGAAAAAAACAAGATTACCTTGCTTCTAAATTCATTACCGATAATAAAGAGACACGGGAGTAGTATCTCGAAAGCGGTGTCCCCCGCCTTGGAGGTATTTAAACATAGAGCACAATCAGCCTCTCTTTATGGGGCTGAAATATGGGGGCCCTATTGTAAAAAGAGTTTTGAACTAGGAGAAAACAAATTTTTCAGAAGATTATTAAACCTACCTGTACGAGCACCCTTAATTCCCATTGTCATGGACCTAAATGTCAAACGTACAGACCACCACGCTATATTAAGACCTTTACTATTCTGGGTGCGACTCTGGTCAACCATAGAACTGACGCACTATAAGGAAGGCCTAGAGGAGATCCTAAAGATTGATCAGAGCAGGAGCATCCCGTGGCTTAAGCATGTTTCTTCTTGGTTTGGGAAATTAGGTCTATTTCATTTTTGGGAAGAACCGACTCAGTTGACATTACTTTCCAGGAAACTGTTAAAATCCACTTTTTGGGCTTATATCCAAAATAGTGTGCTACATAGCTCGGATACTGGTACACTAACAACCAAGTTCCTTCTTTTAAAGAAGTAGCAAGCTTTGAGTCTTTCTTGGATGAAGTACGCCCACAACTAGCCAAATCTTTATACATGAAGTTTAGATATGGAGTGCTACAAATCAATGTGAACACATCAAAATGGGCTAGTAATTGTGATAGAAATAACAACGAGTTTTGTGTATTATGTAAAAATGAGACTAAGGAAAATGACTTCCATGTATTATTCTTCTGTCCCGCATATTGTATTGTATTGTATTGTAATTGCATTTGTATAGCGCTTACTACCCCTGACGAGGCGTCGAAGCGCTTTTTCGGCGAGTAGCACGCTACTCCGGGACCCATAGAGGATTAGTGTTGAATTAGTATAGTGAAACATGCAAGTAAATTTTAAGTGGTGGATATGTTAGTCAGTTATTTGGATTCAGAAGGATAGCGGAGGGATAGAAGAGGGAAAAAAGGTTTGCATATATATAGCGCTTCTAACCCCTGATGGGGTGTTGAATTGCTTTTTTTTTTTGGGCGAGTAGCACGCTACTCCGGAAACCCATAAAGGATTAGTGGTGAATTAGTATGGTGAAATATGAAAGTAATTTGAGTGGTGGATATTAGTCAGTTATTTGGAGTGAGAAGGATAGTGGAGGGATAGAAGGGAAAGAAAGGTTTGCATTCATATAGCGCCTGTTACCCCTGGTGGGTGTTGAAGCGCTTTGTTGGCGAGTAGCACGCTACTCTGGAACCCATAAAGGATTAGTGGTGAATTAGTATAGTGGAATATGGAATTAGTGAAGTGAACATGCTAGTCTGTTATTTTGATTGAAAAGGATAGTTGTGGGATAGAAGAGTGAAGGATTTCTTTTTGTAGGTCATAGCAGTAGGAGGAGGCTTTTGATGAGTAAAAAGGGTTTTTGGAGGGGAAGAGTCAGAGGGAAGAGTTTAGAAAGGTTTGTCTTGGGCATTGGTACAGTAAAGGAGGTGTCAGAAGATACAAGGAGGGGTAGAGTAGGAGAGAGTCAAGAAAGGGTTATTTTGGGGAACATAGTAGTGGTATGGCGTTTGCGATAAATGAGAGAGTGGGTGTAGAGGATATAGTGATAGATGTATAGGGTGAGATAGGGTAGTGAATTGGAAAAAGTAGTAGAAAGAAGTTTGAGATGAGTCAAAAAGTTGGGCTGGAAGATATATTGAGGGAAGTATAGGCTGAGAAATAGGGTAGTGCATTGGAAATGCTAAATTAGAAGAAAGTGATAAATATATAGATCCATATGTACATTGAGAGTATATAGATGCATAAAGGAGGTAAGTATATGCAGATTAAAAATATTGATAGAGGTAGCGGATGTGAAATAGGGTAGTGCATTAGATATGCTTTTTCAGGAGAAAAGTAATAGACACATTAATTAATGGGAAGATGGGCAGCATTCCTGGCCCTGGCCCTGGCCCGTCTCGAACAGGCTCAAAAAGGCACTCACCCTTGTCCTCTCTGCCCTTAACAGGCTCAAACAGGCACTCACCCTTGTCCTCTCTGCCCTTAACAGGCTCAAACAGGCACTCACCCTTGTCCTCTCTGCCCTTAGCTGAGACGCCCTAACCCTGGCCTTTGATACCCCTAGTAATCAGGTGACCCCGTCAGCCAATGGGAACCCTAGCCCTAATACTATCCAATCACAACACTAGCCCTAAAAGCTAGAACCAATAGGAGATCAGGACCTTACAGCCAATCTTAGCCCTACTCCAAGCATCCAATCAGTTAAAAAAACCCTGATCTCTATGTCCAATAGAGGCCCTAGCCCTACCAGTAGTCCCAACCCTAGTCCAAGCAACCAATGGGACGGGAAGCCCTAGTCACTACTTCCAATAGAAAGCCTAACCCTACTCTTAGTCCCACACCTAGTCCAGCAACCAATAACACCAGAAGCCCTAATCGCTACTTCCAATTAAAGGCCTAACCCTAGTCCTAGTTCCACCTTAGTCCCAACAACCAATAAAACAGGAAGCCCTAGTCCCTGCTTCCAATAGAAATCATAACCCTAGCCCTAGTCCCAACCCTACATTGATTGAATCACAGATCCAGAAACCAATCAGAACCCTCAAATACCCAACCAATGAGGACACTAACTCAAACCAATAGAAACATCAGATACAACCACCAATCAGTGTATACATGTAGCAGCCACTAGCAGACTATATAAGGTCCCAGCAACCTCAGACAAGGTTTGCTGCCCAGGGAGTTGGAAGCTGCTTCTCCTGTCCAGAATCTCCTAGGAGACAGACAGGCTCAATCCACACTTTGGATTTCTGCAGGTAAAGGCCTCACAAACTTGAAATCTAACAATACTGTTTGAATACAACTTTACTCCCTCTCCTGGCCAAAAACGAAGTGCACAGTCCCTATTAAACACAGTTTAAACAGCTCACAGAAGCACCCTCTGATGTAGAAAATCCCTGTTGCTGGAGGGGGAGGCAGGGGGGCTGGTTTCACTGGCTTGATAACACAAAATGGTGGCTGGGGGTGCACTGTTTAACATACAGGTCTTAGCACAGAGCAAAGGAGAAATTTGGAGGGAAAACTGAATAGTCACCAGGAATGAGAGCGACAAACTACAGAGTTTGGACTGCAAATCCCACAATTCAACACGTTAAATGGAAGCAATCATGGGCAGGAAAACCACAAGTTTAACACACAAAACAGGTGATAAAATATACAATCACAGGCAGGTTAAAACTACATTTTTAAACTGTAACAACCACAGGCAAAGACAGTAATCACAGAAAGGGAAAATCGTTTTTTAAAAACTTTTTGGAGGAGGGAAGAGACAGCACTAGTCTGCCTCCTTACCACTTGCTGGACTCTGCTCACTGCAATCTGGGGCACAGGTAGGCTGCAACTCACAAGATGGAGGAGAATGATTTGGGGTGCACCCAGCAAAGCCTTAAGGGACCTGGGCAGGTGTGAGGAGGGCTCAGAGTTGCCTGGGAGCTGAATAGCCAATCCCCAGTCCTAGGCCTGCTGGCCTGGGGGTGGGGGTGGGGGCTGCTTCTCCTGTCCAGAATCTCCTAGGAGACAGACAGGCTCAATCCACACTTTGGATTTCTGCAGGTAAAGGCCTCACAAACTTGAAATCTAACAATACTGTTTGAATACAACTTTACTCCCTCTCCTGGCCAAAAACGAAGTGCACAGTCCCTATTAAACACAGTTTAAACAGCTCACAGAAGCACCCTCTGATGTAGAAAATCCCTGTTGCTGGAGGGGGAGGCAGGGGGGCTGGTTTCACTGGCTTGATAACACAAAATGGTGGCTGGGGGTGCACTGTTTAACATACAGGTCTTAGCACAGAGCAAAGGAGAAATTTGGAGGGAAAACTGAATAGTCACCAGGAATGAGAGCGACAAACTACAGAGTTTGGACTGCAAATCCCACAATTCAACACGTTAAATGGAAGCAATCATGGGCAGGAAAACCACAAGTTTAACACACAAAACAGGTGATAAAATATACAATCACAGGCAGGTTAAAACTACATTTTTAAACTGTAACAACCACAGGCAAAGACAGTAATCACAGAAAGGGAAAATCGTTTTTTTTTAAACTTTTTGGAGGAGGGAAGAGACAGCACTAGTCTGCCTCCTTACCACTTGCTGGACTCTGCTCACTGCAATCTGGGGCACAGGTAGCCTGCAACTCACAAGATGGAGGAGAATGATTTGGGGTGCACCCAGCAAACCCATTTGTAGAATTATGAATAATAGGTTTTGCGTAGAGGCGGAAAGAATATTGAAAACAGATAAATCCCCAAAAATTGTTTTCAGTGCTAGCAGATATTTATTTAATGTGAGTTTCATAAGAGTAAAAGCTGGGTTGAAGATTTAACTATTTATGAATAGGCGTACTCAAGCCTATGGTTCTAAGTAAGCTATACACATGCACTTTATGACTTAATGGTGTTACAAGGTAATTTTGTGACATTGTCACTTGCACTAAAAAGTATTTGTAGTTTTTAGAAGATCATGTAAAGAGTTGTATTGAAAGGTATAAATAATGGAGGATGAGGCTATTATTGAGTAATGGATACTGATCCAAGTGCTCAATACAAAAGATTTTATAAAACAACCAATGCCTAGTTTTTAATGTATTTATTATAAGATATATTTTAATTGTCATACTGCGGTTAGGTTATTCTATTGTCTATCCTTACTATTGCCCCTTACCTTGATGAAGTGTTACTAATTGAGGCGAAGCTGTATCAACTGTACTTAAATAATTTGTATGTATGTATCTTTTATGGTTTTAACTGAACCGAAATAAAGGAATTTGAATTGTGGATTATGACAATATCCGTTTTCAAATATCTGTGCACACAACGCCTGAACGTCTTCAGCTGAAGGCCCCTGGTGCTTTGAGGGATATAGAAGAATTGCTGCAGCATCTAACAGAGATGAAGATCGAAGGAATTAAAAAGTGAAACATATCTTTGTCTAAGGCAGTATATGAAGTTACTGGTGTACCCAGGTTGTGAAACTATGCAAGTGAGGTCCAAGGGAGGTGGAGGAATGAAGATGATTCTTGCACGTTGAATTATTGCTTATCCTGTCAGCTATGGGTCATCATAGACCCATAAGTGACAGAAATCTTCAATCTATGCTGACACAGCTCATTGAGAGCCACAGTCAGCACTGGCTCTCCTCTCTAAAGGCTGACTGTGAAGACAATGCAATTGGGTGGGGAGGGAAAGGATGGCCTATGCGGGTGGCAGGATTTCTGGCCCTGGGGATTTAAAAATAGTATTCAGGCAGAGAAGTAGATAAACAAGGGTAGTGGATATCATGAGGCAGGCCAGCAGGTACATTTTTAGGGCTCACCTACAGCCAGCTTTTAATTGTGTAATCAAAGACCTATTGTTCATAAGACCAATACACAGAGCGGGCTTTGAGTCGGTCTGTTGCTTCTCATTGGTTGTTTTTTTGTCATGTCTTTCCTTGCTTTTTATTCAATGGCTTTTCTTTCTCTTTTTGAGGATGTCCCTCTGCTGGAGTAGAACTTATTTGCCATCCTTTTGATTGAATGACTTGCATTCTTTTACTGGTGATATCAACTACCTTTTTCTTTTAGCATTCCATGGGAGCACATGTGTTTTCTTGCTCCCCATCATCCTTCTCACTCATGATCTTAGTGTTGCGCCCCAAACCTCTATACTCATTCATAAAGGCACAGCAACAGATAACTTTTTGCCTTGGTTGGACTAAAGAACTGATTTTGAGTTGGCTTTTGTGAGAAAATGGATAATTAGTTGAAGTGGATGGTAGTCCTGTTCAAGTAATATTGGCACTACCCTTTATTAGGTCTATTTAAGTCTCAATAATTTAAACCTGAGCTCAACCCTTGGTAGCGGTCACAGAGAGCAGAAAGGCTTAACTTAGGAGAAATGTGTAAACATTTATCTGTACCAACACAGTTAAAATGTAGAAAATACAACACAATAAAAATCCCACTCTGGTGTATACAAATGGAGAATATTTTAATGAACACATAGACACCAAAACGGCAAACATCTGATGAAGGGAGCCAGAGATATGGCTTTTAGAAGTTTTAAATTATTCTAGAGCCAAAAAGAGTGAAGCGCCAACAACAAGTATCTGGTTGTGCTATACCACGTGAAAGTCAGAAGTTAAGGCCGACCGCGATGGAGCATAGGTTGGATACAGGGACCAGGTTTGTTGTGGTGGAAAGTTTACTTTCTGACTTAGTATTTTTTCTGGAGAAAATTCCTCCTCGATGAGGTTGTCTGCGAGTCGGGCTGCAGGCTGGATCTGAAGAAGGGCTCGTCGATGGCAGCCAGCTGAAGTGTGGGTCGCTGGTGGGACCCTCGACTTCTGCAGGAAATTTGAGGCTCTTGATGTCGCGGCGGGAAAGCTCGAGTGGGCAAAGAGCAAAGTCTGGGCCCAGGAAGGCATCATCGATGACTGGGTGCTTCTCCGTGTTGGTCCCTGTGATTGCCCTCTATGTTCAGGCTTACAAACTTGTCTGACGTAGAGATCCTTTCAACGGGGCAAACCGGCAAGTTAAATCTGACCGGCGGTTTGACAGCCGTGATCCCACTGTAGTCTCAGTTTCATTTGGTAAAAAGTTCCAGTGTTGCAGTGATGAAGGGGACAGAGTACACCCTAACCCCAGCCAAGAGTCCACAATCTTTTGGCCTCCACATGGGGGTTAGGACTTAATCTCCCAGAAGCCACCAGCAGGGTCCAGGGCAAATCCAGTTGGAACTGGTCACCTGGGATCAGTTGAGATTTGGCCTTTTTGTAGCTTTTGTGTTCCTGGAGCTTATAGGAGACTAGCTGACTAGCAATAGAAGTATTTTCTACTGTCCTGGGCACATGTGGGAGCAGGTCCAGCCCTTGGGGTTTCTCTCCACATGATAAACAGCAGGTGCAGCCCTTCTTCTGTCTCCCACAAGACCAGATGTGTTCTGAAGACGGTATCAAGGGGGGGCTACATTTATTCCTGGCACTAGCTTGGCGGTGGGTGAAAATGCCTGCCCAATAGAAATCAAGTTCCCAGTAGAAATCCTACCCAACTTAACATAATTTCTTGGAGGGGATGGCTCTAAACAATACCACAGTCCACCGCTCTGCAACCATCCAACATGCCAGAGCCTTTCCTTCACTTGGCAGAGCTCTGGGCACACCCCTAAGGTTTGTCCAGGGAAATGAGAAATTCCCCCTGCAAACCAGTTCTGAAACAGGTTTCCCCCCACTGTCATTTGTGCCTTCTTGACTACCTGGACAGTGGAAAGGGCAGGTGAGTTCCATCTTCCTGTGGCAGGGGATGCCCCTTTGAAGCTTGTGCAGTTGGTGGACACACCCACCAGGCCACCTTGTCAGCCCTCCTCCAACCAAAGGGCCTTTTGATCCCTTTCCTGGGAGCCATTCACAACTTCTGGCAGGAGGCAGTCCGGCTGTCTAGAGACAGCTGAAGATTAAATCAGAAAGGCTACTAGAGGATTTAGGCAGGAGCAAGGTGACTTTCTAAGGTCACCTTTTCCTGAAGTTATATAAAATCTGACTTTGATATTAAAATTGATATGATGCTTTTCTTTGTTGTGCCGCTTTGCTCTGCTACATGCCCAGGTGGGACTATCGGTCCCAGGGAACACTGAGCTAACTCACTTGCAGTCTGTGGGAGGAGCAGCTGAAGTGCTTTTAGTGCCGCCACATATCCCGCTGGATGCTTTGCTTTGTTGTGTCTCTTTGATCTGCTACATGCCCGGATGGGACTAACGGTCCCAGGGAACACTGAGCTATCTCACCTGCAGTCTGTGGGAGGAGCCGCTGAAGTACTTTTGGTGCTGCCACATATTCAGCGGTGCAGAACACTTTGCTTTGTTGTGCCGCTTTGCTCTGCCCATCAGAGAACGGAGGAGGCTGGGCTGGGCTCCCCACCTCTTGGTCTGACGGTCCCGCAGAGAAGTTCTTTGCTGTTCGTGCTTGGGCAGCAAAGTACCCCTCATATGCTGGGTGTGGTTTGGAGGTGGTGTGAAGTGAAAGCTTGGCTGAACACTGTTTTGAACATTAGAAAGCACTCGCCCACAGCTGTAAATAGTGCCCGGTAGGATCCTTGTTACTTATTTTAACTGTGCTGTTGCCATTAATATCCTGTTTGTACGGCTTTAATGTTGGCCCACATTGCTGTGTTTGGTTTAGAGGGCCAATCTGTGGATCTGGTATGGGGAAGCTTAAGGCCAATAGTAAATCTGTCACAACTATGGATAGGGCCACCGGTATCCTTGATAAAGAAATCGAACTGGCCACACGGAGGCTATCTTGCTACCCCTCATTAATCCCACCTGTCGAGCTGCCAGGTGCTTCCCTGTCTGTAGCCATGGATGCTGGCCTGGGTCCGACTTCTTCCTCACCTCCAGTGGGTTTCAGACAGGAGTGTCCCTTATCTGTACCCCTGGTTCGGGGTGATGTTCTACTTAGTGGGTCGTGCACCTCGAGTAGCCATGTGGAAGCTGTCTTGGAGAAGGGTAACAGACCAGCTGGAAAGAGGAAGAGAGTGGAACTAGGTGGGAAATCTAAACGCTCTCAGATTAACGCGGGACAGTCACTGAGTACCGACATTCCAGAAGCCATGAGGCAAACTGAAATAGAAGCTCTATTGGTCACCTTTCAGTTTATGCCTGTTGTGGCCTTGGACACTAAATTAGAGCCCATCTGCCAGCGTTTGTCGGCAATTGAGAATGAGCTTACTAAATGCAAACATTCTATATTGCATGCAGAAACCTACTAACCACGTCTGCTCCTGTTCCTCCATCCCTCCCTGCGACACTGTGTTCTACTCAGCCTGCAGTGGAAAGGATGGAGGGGTTATTGTCAGTAGTTTCTGAGAGGACTACTGGGTCGGTGGCCTCTGTAGGGGCTAGCATTACATCCCATTATATACCAAATACCTTTAGGTGTTGGTAGGGATAGTGGGGACCCAGATCAGGTCCAAAGCACAAGGTTGGATGATGTGTTAAGGGGTGGTGAGGATACTTTGAGTAGTCGGCCTAGTATATCCCCTCTGCCCAAACCTGTGCTCCTTAATTTACCTCCCAACACCCTATGTGGATATCCTGGGTAATGGCCCACAGCTTTTGGCTAATAAAAGCTCTCCCTTGTATCAATTGAGGAATAAAGTTGTGCATTGGTTTAGCATGAACACTGCGTTGGGGGGTGTAGGGTCTTATATCAACATGGTTCGGCGGGTAAGCTGGTTGGGAAAGTGAGAAAAAAACTTTGGATGGGGATTCAGTGGTCATACATTATAACCGACTACATGTGGCAGGGATGATTTTAGAATGTAACCCTTTTAAGGCCCGGTTTATTCTATTCTGCCACTCCCACTGGGTTTTTTCTATAGATCATTGGCTGGTGTCCCCATATATGACCATTGGCAAATTCCGAGACAGCAGGTAAAGGCAAAGGCTGGTTGGTCTGTGGCAGCCCAGAGCTATCTCTCTCTAACAGATTTGCCCCCTTGTCCCAGCTGAATGCATACGATTGACTTTCAGAGGACAATGGGCTCGAACACCCCAGTAGTCGGTGAAGTAATGGTACCTCCACTGCTGCAAAAAGAGGCCCGGACGATTTGTAACACCAGGAACATTTGTAATTTTATTTGCTGGAACATTGCCGGTATTGCTGGAAAATTTGAGGATCTAAAATGATTGGCCTTTATTAGAGGGTTCGAAGTAATTATCTCCAAGAGACTTGGGCAATTGAGAATAGTTACTTTTTACAGGGATATGAAACCTTTTTTGACGAGCATTAGAATCTAGGGCCCGACAAGCAACAGGGGGTCTGATTATTTTTTATTTCACTCGCATTAAAAGGGAGGTTTGAGATGTTACCAACTGGAGTCCCCACCTTGCAGGCCTTATTATTCTCCTCCAGCCCACATATGTTAGTAATGATAATTTTTATAATGCTAAATCTTTTCCGCATGAGGAATGTAATGTACAGATATTGGTTTCCTTTGTTAAAAATCTGATGGGCTCAAAAACATCTATGGCATATATTATGGTGGCCGTGGACTTTAATGTGCACCTGTGTGGGGACCGGAGGGAATTACGGGTTTTGGATGTTGGTTGCACTCGTGTCTGAAACACATCTAGAACACAGTCATTAGGGCATTAGACTAAACACATTGTTGAATGAGCTTAATTTAGCCCTTACAATGGATAAGAGGTTACTGACTGGAAGGGACGTTAATCCGACTTTTATAGGAAGAGGCTGTGAATCATATATAGAATTTATTATTGTCTCTACTCCACTTTTGATGCATATTTCCGGTTTTTGGATTCCGATGAGCCCTTTCAGCAACCATAATCCAGTATGTGTCTCTGTCTGTTGGTCTGCACTGCTCAAAAGCCCCAGGGATCGGTAGCCAAGGGGTTGTCAAGGTTACAAGCCAGGGGAGGAGACTTAAGTGGTCCCAGATAATACCTGAGGCAAGTCCTTGTACTCCAGTTGCGAAAGGGAGCTAGATATTTGTTAATTCTCTACAAGTAATGCTCAAGATATTTTAAGGGCCTTTTCTGAGATCTCTAAATTTTTGTCTAGTTTGCTGGAGGCACCCAAGTCCCACAAGTGTACTAATCTTTCTAGGTGGTTTGACTCTGGATGCTTGAAAGCTCTGAGGGAGCTGAAAGCGCTGAGGGAGCTTAAGAGTGCTTGGAGTGTTA
Source organism: Calotriton arnoldi (assembly GCA_963921515.1). NCBI lineage: Eukaryota > Metazoa > Chordata > Amphibia > Caudata > Salamandridae > Calotriton > Calotriton arnoldi. The sequence continues at coordinate 1,292,763 of CAWUFW010004672.1, forward strand.
AGCCAAGGAATCTAGCCAAGGTAAAGAAGTGTCGCTGTTTGTATAAAAAAGGAACAGGCAAGGCGTAAAAAGGACATAAGGGAGGCACCCTGGGCAGATCTAATTGAGACAAGTCCCCTGAATACCAGGTCAAAATTCTGGAGTATTATTAATGGCCCCTTGTTTTCCCCGGAAGTGGCAGCTTTGGTGGAGCCACACATTACTGAAGATGCATGGGTGGCTCACTTTGAGGATATATACAGCACAGGCCAGTTGGAACGCCAGGACAGGGATTTTGAGATGATTGGGTCTGCTAAATTGACCTTCTCCTGTGAGGAAGTTAAAAAGAGCATTATGGGTTTATCCATTTACAAAGCACCAGGCTCAGATGGCATTCTGCCTGATATCTTCGTAAGAGATGTGGATGCCTTGGCGCCTCTTCTAACTGCACTTATTAATGCAGCACTGTTGGTAGGTCCACCACAGTCTTGGACTGTGTCCATTATTGTGCTAATTTTTAAAAAGGAGGACAGAGATAGCCCATCTTGTTATAGGCCAATCTCCCTACTCAATTTTGTAGTGAAGGCTGGAGGTCATATTTTGCTGGAAAGACTGTCGGTGTGGACTTAGGAAAACAATGTGTTGTCGGAATTCCAGTATGGGTTTTGTGCAGGACAGTCCACACTATAGATTAGTGTTTGAACTTATACTTGATTTTAGAGAAATACACAGTTGCCTGGCCTGGTTCCACAAACGTAGGTTTTATGGACCTTTCATCTGCGTTTGACCGGGTGAACAGATCAAAACTGTGGAAAATATGTTGTCACTGAGGGTGGAGCAGGACATTGTTTTACCTTCATAGGGACACCGAGGCATCTGTCTGTTTCTCTAAAGACTTACAGTGCTCATGTAGTTTTAGGATTAAGAGAGGGGAGCGGCACTGTTGTATTTTGGCCCAGTTTTTGTTTAACCTATACATTAACAGATTAGAGCAGGCCCTGATTGATGTGAAATCGTATTGTCCGATAGTGGGGTCATGTAGTCTACCAGTATTGTTATATGCGGACGACGCGGTCCTCATGGCTAAAACGGCTTACAGTCCCTATCCACATCCTTTTCTAAGTTAATGGAAGATTTGGACTTATCGATAATGAAAAGAAATCCTTTGTGACTGTAGTCAGTCCTCGATCCACTAAATCAACTAATTTTAAGTTAGGATCCAGTGTTCTTCCAAAGACCAGAGTATTCTCATATTTAGGATTATTATTCGTTTCACAATTAAGTTAGCTTCCTTTAATTACCAGGAAAAAGGAGGATTTCACATGAGAAACTTCTGCAGTTTTAAGTTTTGCTACAACATAGGGAACCAGACCCACTAGGGCTCTTTTGCAGATTTATAGTGCAAAATGTATTTCTTAAGTGATCTATGAGAGTGAAATCTGGGGTTACCCTAACCATACTGAGCTGCAAATAGTTGAAAATACGTTTTTAAGGAGGCTTTTGTGCTTTCCTCAAACTGCCCCTTCCTTTTCGGTGCATGAGGAATTAGACATAGGTTTTATATCAGATTTCGTGGCCTTACGCCCCCCTTGCACTTTGGTTGAAGATCTGGTTAATGCCAGGTATTAAATTAAGTAGGGAGATTCTGAAAAACTGTCTGTCCCTGGATCACGCATTTTATATCACATGACAAGTATATCAGGGCCTCTTTGCAGAGCTTAGGCAGGGGTGACCTATTTAGTGCTCCTGAGGGGTTCTGTAAGGCCGATTATGCCTCGGTTAAAGATAATTTATTTAGGCAAAGGATCATAGATAGAGAAGGGACTGAACGAGTAAAGCCCTGCGTTCGATGACATATTATGTTGAGAACAGTGTCAGCTATGAAACCTTACCTTATTTTTTATTAAGAATAGGTACAATAGATTTCTGCTATCTAGGTTTCAATTGGGTTTACTGTCCATCTTGTTATCTTATCTCCGGGGAAAGTACAGGGGGTATAAATTCTTACCCTGCAGCTGCAACAATAGGTCTCTGCAGGATAAACTGCACTTCACTATGTTTTGCAATTTTTATGCAATGCCCCGGAAGGTTTATCGCATCCCTATTTTGAAAAGGGCAAATTTTTTACAAATTAGACCTGCTCTTATGTACCTACAGCTGCTTTCTGGGGATATTATTTTTAGCATACTTAGCTTTCTGAAGGTTGCTGTAAGGTTGAGGAATAGCCGGGATTTAGGCTCTGATGAGTTTTAAGTTGTCTAGTAATTGCTATAATGTACAGTATAACTACTTTTGCATGTTCAGAAATGTACAAAGATTATATTATGTTTTATGCAATGTTTTTATTTGTATTTGTGATTTTAACAGTTTTATTGTATCTGTTTGCTTTTATGGATTGTATCTTCAAAACCGAATAAAGCTACTGAACAGATATAATTTATCAGTGTTTTAAGTATTTTTTTAGCTATTCCCAAACTGAAGTTAACACTTATAGGAATTATTGTGTAACCCATCGTTAACTAATGGGACAGCCATCCATTCAGCAGTGAAAAACGTCTTTGAAGAATTTTCACTGCAAGGACAGGTAAAACATAAAATACCCATGTCTTTTTCATAACATGAACCCTTCCCTATGGGCACTTAAAGCCTTTGGGGTGATTTATTGGCATTAAAAAGGAAGATTTAGGCCTGTCAAAAGGGAGAGTTTAATGGGACGAAATGGCAGTTTTTAAACTACCTAGCTAGGCTGCAGTAGCTTAGAGTCATGATTTCACTTGCCACTTTAGCAGCGGCACAGTATGTGCTGTAGCCCACTAGTCACATTTAACTTACAGGCCCTGAGCACATACACTGCACGCTGGATAGCAGTGCCCTAGTGTTCAGAGTCCATACATAGCAATAAAATCGAACAGAAAGCGTGGGGGTTACCACGCTAAAAGGCATTTTTTTACAGTTTGTTTTATTTCCTGAGTTACACATCTTGCATGTAAACTCAGGTCTTCCTTTTTCACATATTCGTTAAGAATCAGCTTACATATATTCGTATCTGAAGATCCTGTTTTATGTATTTAATCAGTCCAGCAATGTAAAGTCAACTTGTCCGATGCTGTTGGACAATATTACCCTTAACACACCATAGATGCCTATTTCTGCCTCTCCTAAATCAAACTTGTGTTGCAAAGAACAAGTTACCTTCCGTCATATTCTTTCTGGTGAATACTCCATCTAACCGCAGATTCCTCACCTTGAAATACGCCAAGGCCAAGACACCAGACTGGATCCAGAAAATTCTGAACGTAGCAACCCTCTCACATGCCACTAGATGGCGCATGCAGCTCCATGCTGAATCCACAGCGCCCAGACGTGATGGAGCAGAATAGCATATAAGCGCCACACCTAAGTCAACTTCTTGTCTTTTCATACCCTCAGACGCAGAGCTTGAACAAATGTTGGTACTAGTGTGCTGAATACTAACTTGGTTGGGACCTAAGGAAGGCTTGGGTCTGAGTTAACTGGATGGCACCACTAGTAATTTGTATATGAAAACAGTATCCAGTAGCTTAAGTTCTCAAAATTATTCAAATGACGAGCCAATATATTGAATTCACAAGCTCGTGTGATTTATTCCACTTTTCTTAAACTTTTTTTCAGAAAAGTTAAATGCATTTGAATCATGTCAAATAACAAGGATAATCAAAATAATGAAAATTGAAAATTACATAGGTTACATGAACATTTCAAACATCAACTTATATTTGCAAGTGTGTATCAAACACTCACAATAATTGTGGATAACACAAATCCTGCATAGTTGATAAAACAAAAATCGCTCAACATAAGGCACCAGTCCTTTACTCAGAAATAATAATGGCACATAGGCGGAGAAAAGAACCTAACTGTCTAAACGCTACTTGTGTTATCTCCTGCCTCTATGCACAGCTCTGGGACCTCTAATTTAGAGTGTTGGCAACAAGGGAGGGAAATTAATTAAAGACTTTCTCCCTGAGCACTTGAGGATGTCCTATCCCAGATGCCGCGGTCAACGCGTTTCCAACCCCATCACCATTAAGGGGTTTTCGTCAGGACCTGGACGAGGTGGACTCTGTTAAAAAATATAATAAGAGAAACGGGGTGTGTGTTACTAGCACCTAACAAACGGATTGTGTAATATGAATTTTCCAATGCTACACCTAACATATCGTAAAATGTACCTCTTTTTTGGCTGCCGTCTCCTTTACTGGTCAAAGATTTACTGAAGAAGTGACGGTTATGTCCTATTAGAGAAGAGGGATGACATTGATGGTTTTGCACTTTGTTGTAAATAAAACGTGTTTATGAGCTGCTAAGGAATAGATATAAAACTTGCCTGAGTCAAATGATGATAGCCGATTCAATATTCAAACCCTATAATCACTGTACGCACTCCGGGGAATATTGAAATGCCTGTTGTAAAAAAGAATGTGGACAGTCTTAGTGAACCCTCAGCCTGCTGTTAACAAACTAAGCTAAAAGAAAGTTGCCTAATTGTTTTTAAACGGGAGTGTAGTGCACAGTCATGGTAGTATGAGAGTTTGTGGAGCCTGTTTGCAGTTTATATGAGCATTATTTAACTGAAACAAAACTTTTCTTTTAACCTTGACGTAATGTCATTTGAACACCGAGGTGCTCGTTTTCACTCGAGTCGAGTAATGTTTGCTCAAACAAAACTAATAAAAAATGTTTCTGATGTCGGGGATGTTTGACTGCAAGGAATCCTGAAGCCATATTATGGCAAGGGGCCTACCGAGTGCTGATTAAATTAAGATCTTGCTAGCAACTACGCACGAGACTTTAAAAAGAGTTTCCAGTCACTTGCCTGCTTCAAACGTTAATGCTAGATCCAATCGGTAAAGCTGAAAGCTGTTCAGGTAGAAACCTGGATATTATAAGCTCTGTGGTTGAAAGTCAAGACTGAGGTAGACTTTTAAGTTGGGAACACTCGATTATGTGCCCAATGCATTGTGGGAGATGAAGTCCCTAGTGGAATTACCAATAATGAATTAACTGTTTGAAAACCAAATGTTCAAGAAATTGAATAAAAATGGGTGTGCACATGGTTGGTACAGTGAAAATTAAGTGTGACTACAGTCTAGTAATTTCAGACATCTCGTTTAACCCTTTAAGAACTGTGTCAAATTTCATGATGAGGTAAGCTTCTTTGCGCAACAGTAGGTTTTCTACATCTCCTCCCCGAGGGTTGGGTAAGATAGAACAGAGTACGGTCCACTTAAAATCTTTGTCAGTGTGACCATTTTCAACAAAATGGGTTACCATGGGGGCTGTCAGTGTTTTGTTTTTTATTCGAGAGCGATGCTGTACAATCCTTTGTTTCACCTCTTGGTTCGTTTTTCCAATGTAGATCTTCAAACATGGACATTGAATGGCATAAATCACATTCCGTGTTTTGCAATTGGTAAATTCATTATGTTGCCAATTGGTCTGGCCATCGGAAAAGATGGTACCTTCAATGGTCAAACTGCAAACCGAGCAGTTGTCACACTTGTGGTGTCCTTGTACTGGATTTAGATGCAGCATAGAGCAAAGTGTGTCTGCACGTCTCTGAATCTGTTGCACGGACTACTTGTTGCCCAATACTTCGGTTCTTTTTGAGTGCAAATAGCGGTGGACCAATGTTTCTTATGGAACCTTCTATTAGGTGCCAATTGCACGAAGACTGTGCACATTCTTTTTTACAACAGGCATTTCAATATTCCCCGGAGATCGTACAGTGATTATAGGGTTTGATTATTGAATCAGCTATCATCATTTGACTCAGGCAAGTTTTATATCTATTCCTTAGCAGCTCATAAACATGTTTTATTTACAACAAAGTGCAAAACCATCAATGTCATCCCTCTTCTCTAATAGGACATAACCATCACTTCTTCAGTAAATCTATGACCAGTAAAGGAGACGGCAGCCAAAAAACAGGTACATTTTACGATATGTTAGGTGTAGCATTGGAAAATTCATATTACACAATCCATTTGTTAGGTGCTAGTAACACACACCCCGTTTCTCTTATTATATTTTTTAACAGAGTCCACCACGTCCAGGTCCTGACGAAAACCCCTTAATGGTGATGGGGTTGAAAATGCGTTGACCGCAGCATCTGAGATAGGACATCCTCAAGTGCTCAGGGAGAAAGTCTTTAATTAATTTCCCTCCCTTGTTGCCAACACTCTAAATTAGAGGTCCCAGAGCTGTGCATAGAGGCAGGAGATAACACACAAGTAGCGTTTAGACAGTTGGGTTCTTTTCTCCGCCTATGTGCCATTATTATTTCTGACTGGTGCCTTATGTTGAGCGATTTTTGTTTTATCAACTATGCAGGATTTGTGTTACTCACAATAATTGTGGATGTTTGATACACACTTGCAAATATAAAGTTGATGTTTGAAATGTTCATGTAACCTATGTAATTTTCAATTGTTCTATTATTTTGTGTTTTCCTTGTTATTTGACATGATTCAAATGTATTTAACTTTTCTGGAAAAAAGTTTAAGAAAAGTGGAATAAATCACACGAGCTTGTGAATTCAATACAATGGCTCGTCATTTGAATAATTTTCAGAATACTAACTTGGGACATTTTTAAAAATTAAAAGGAGGCCATGTCACAGAATCGGGTGGTGGGCTGTGAGGAATCTGTGGTTAGATAGAGTATTCACCAGAAAGAGAGTTACCAAAGGTAAGTAACTTGTTCTTCTGATGGATACTTCTCATGCAGATTCCTCATCATAATAATCATTTGGAATAGATACCAATGCAGTAACTCCCCAAGTGGAGCCAAAACCAAAACCGAACGTCTTGCAGGACTGAGCAGGTGAAATTTCCTTTCCCATTGACCTGGCGGTCAATGCAGTAGTGCTTCGTGAACTTATGCACAGACCCCCACATTGCAACCTGGCAAATGTCAAGAACAGGCACTCTGCTTGCCATCGCAGTGCCTGCAGCCTTACCCCTGTTGGAATGGGCTCTTAGACCTTCAAGAGCCTGTTTCTTGGCCAGGTCACAGCAGACCTTTTGTTTTATTTTACCTCCTTTTTTGTTGCTTTTATTTAGCATAAAACAACATACAGCATAAGCAGGTAACACATGATTATATGACATATTACAGATAGAACTGTCCAGATCGTATTTAGATAATTAGTCAGTTGGACTCTAAGTCTTGGGATTGGTTCACCATAACTCCCATATATTCTGATATTTCTGCAGACACCCCCTTAATTTGTAAACATACTCCTCAGCCTTGGCACACCAGTCCATGTCCCTTGTCCATTCCACCACATGAGGGGGCCTTGTCTGAATGCCACTGCCGGGCAATGTCACTTCTGGCAATGAGCTAACCTGTGGTCTGATAGCCCGTCACCCTCCCTACTCATCCATCAGTTACAGGAGAGAAATCTTAGGGTCGGGTTCGACAGGCCTAATCACAATTTGGGACAGGGACAAGTGCATATAAGACCATATATAGGGGGCATTCCCAGATCATGTGATAAAGGTACCCAAATAAACATTGCACTGGAAACAGTGAGGGTTGCAACTTCTTTTGATTGTATTCAATGTGGTTGGGCTATAGTAAACTCGGTGTAGGTATTTCAAGTGAATTTGTCTAAATCTCATGGAAACTGCTATAACTCTAGGGGTCATCTTCGGCTCCACCCATTCTGTGTCTTCTAAGGGACTGACATGATGTGCCCATCTGTCCTGCAATTTTAATTTTCACTAGTGTGTGATACATTTTGGAAATACCCTTCCCATCCAGGGTTGCTAGTGTAATCTTTGCCTCAAAGGGAGTAAACTCTGAAAGGGTGTCTATGTCACTCATGTGAACATCAAAAAAGACACAGTTGAAGAGATCGGTAGAATTGTGACTTATGCATGTTGTAAGTCTCTTTTAAATTTGAAAATGGCCGTCTGTGGTCACCAGTCCAGATGTGGCCTAATTTAGATATGATCCAAGAGCGGAAAACCTCTAAAACAGCAGTGTGTTTAAGCCAATTACTGTACCACAAGGGGCCTCACAGTGATGTCACAGTGGCAGGGTAAAGAACATTGGTAAATTGATGGATTGCTTAAGGTGGAAGGGACTCACATGATGAACTAACATAATTTCAATGAGAAAGATGTTCTTTAAGGTCAGCTCAATGGGCTTATGCATAAGGAAAGTCAAGACCAAGTTAAGCTCCCACTGTGGCATCACAAACTGTTTGGGAGGGAACATGGGTGTCAAACCTCTATTAAATATCAACACAATAGGTGATTTAAACAAGAACGGTAGGACTGTCAAATGTCAAAATGCGGAAGGAGCAGACAAACTTGAAATTTGCCAAATGCAAGGCCTTGCTGGGCCAAAAACAACCAAAAGGACATTCAACAGCTTTGCTTGTAAGGGGTCAGTCTTGCAAATGCCACACCAGGCCATAAATTTGTCCCAGTGCCCGACATAAATAGATTTTGTGGAAGGGTGTCTGGCGGCAAGGTTGACATGCATCACTTCACTATAGGAAAGAAAGATTTTGATTTGCCGCCTGAACTGCGAGCAAAAAAAATGTAGCCAAAAATCTCTCTTTTCTGCTGATCAATGTCCAATTAAGAAAAACAGATCATAAGTAGGCAAACGCCAGTTCTCATTCTTGTTATTTAAACTGCAGCTAGAATGAGGCTCAATGTCATGCATTTCATCTTGTCGCTTGGCAGCAGGCATTTTAACATCACAGATCAACTGTAATTAATACAGTTGAGAAGCGAAGTCATTTTATTACAGGTGACTCTATAAGTTACAACTCAACTGTAATAAGGAAATTAGAGACCGATTTGTGTACTGGGATTTCAGGATTACGTGTATTATATGGAGATTCCACAGTTCTTGTTGAAGACTACACTAGAATGAAGTGTGGAATATCCACTCATTTTATGAGATGCAAATCTTTTCCCATCACGTATGTTTCTTAGAGCAGTCCAGCATTGGTCTTTCATGTGAATTGGAACACTTTTTTTCTTTACACGGGTGAATTCATTCTGTTAACATTCCATGAAAATACTTAATCACCAGTTTTGTATAAATGTAAATATTTTATTATACTTATAGTATCGTTATACTACTCCAAATTAAATCCCAAGGGGAACCTAACGCATCTATCTGTGCATGAAAAAATATTTATTGGAACACCATATGATTAGCAGCAAGCAGGCAAGACTCTGAGGCATAAGACAAACAGAGGCTACTAAACAGGCATAAGCACACACAGAAAGGAACCAGGTTTTGTCTCATCTGATGAGCATATATGATCATAAATGCTTTTGGCAATTAAGCACAATAAATATCAGTCAGTAAATTTGCAGTTCCCCTTCCTCGGGGGTTACCTGTCTCCTGCAGTATCCTTCTCCTCTGCCAAATCCTTTGAGGTCCAATGTATTTACATCTAACGCATGTAGCTGTGCAAGGGTTTCGGTCATGGCAACATAGAGGGCACACCGCTCTACTGGACTGACTCCAGGCAATGAGATATCTCTGAAGACGCGTCCCTGCAAAAAAGGCATTCTTTAACAGAAAGAACATTACTCACATTTCAACACATCTTTGACTCACTGCCTATGCTCAGGAACAAGGGATGTTCCCACCATCTTTCTGCACATGTTGGCGCTTGCTACAACTATTGTCTTTTAGGTCCAGCATTTGCAATAAAGACTATGATTCAAGACAGAGACCTATTTCAATTGAGGGTTTATAGACAGAATATAGATCACACATTTCTATCTCAACTTAGGCCCTCATTATGAGTGGGCGCAGTAACTGTAGTTATCAGGCCCATCAGAAACATAGGTTTAGAGGGAACACTGCTGATGGGCTGTATTCCATGCAGAGGGTTCACCTGCTAAAGGTAGGTGAAGTTTCCAAGTTGAATACCTGGAAAAATATCTGGAAATCAGAATGTTAAGTCTGATTCCAGCATGTTGTTACCCACAAACATGTAAATACTGTTATTTCCAGCCCCCTGAATTGTTGGAAGCCACAGAAATTCAGGAGCTGTATAATAACAGGGATTACTCTGGGCCTCTTCTAATGAGGCCTAATATGCATTTATACTAAAGAGGCAGAGCCTGGTTACTAGATGAAAAACTCCAAGCTACTGATGAGCCAGAGTCCCTGAAAAAAGTTCCAAGGATCTGTGTTTAGCAGAGGAGGAATGGACTGGCAAGAATCCCAGTAGGAAATAAGACACTATTTCCAACAAAGCCAGTGCTTCAATGAGCTCGCCAACAAATACTGACTCGCGTTGGAAGAAAGCTTTGCAAGCTCAGGCAAGGGCCGTACATACCACGCTATGATTGCACACAGTTAATTTGGAGAAGCCTTGTAATAAAGCCCCTTGACCAGACCTTTAAAGAATTAAGCAAGCAGGCACCCAAGACCATGGGCCAGATGTATGAAGCCTTTTTCCCGTTCGCAAACGGGCCGATTCTCAGAATCGGCCCGTTTGCGAACGGGAAAAAGCCTTTTGGGATGTATCATCCCAAAAGGCCCTCGCAAAATAGGGAATCGCAAACTTTGCGATTCCCTATTTTGCGAATGCATTTAAGGAATCGCAAATTGCGATTCCTTAAATGCAATTCTGAAAGCACCCAAGTTGTGCGATTTTGCTCTTAAGAAATCGTAAATTACCACCAACTTCAAGTTGGTGGTAATTTACGATCTCCTTGAAAAATGCACTTTTTTGCATTTTTCAAAGTACCATGTGACGCACATACATGCCCTTAGGGCATGTATGTGCGTTAAATGTGCACACATACATGCCCTTAGGGCATGTATGTGCGCCACATGTGCACACATGCATATTTCAGGGGTGCAACAGGGTGTCCTTTTGGCACCCTTGAAGTTGCATTCGCAATTTGCGAGTACCTATTGGGTACTCACAAATTATGAATGTCTTCCCATTCATTCCTATGGACCTCTAGGCCCATAGGAATGAATGGGAAGGTATTTTTAATTGCGAATCGCAATTTGCGATTCGTAATTAAGGAATATGTAGGAATCGCAATTATTATTGCGAAACCTACATACATTGCATTTTGCAAGTCCTTAATAGCGAATCGCTAAAATTCGCTATTAAGGACTCGCAACTGCAAAGATGATACATCTGCCCCCTAATCCCTTACTATACCTTGCACAAGTCTGTGTCCGGATCTGAAGATTACGTGAAATCTGCGTCCAATCTGACTTTGCTGGCGTGGAAAGAGCTTCAGTTTCCAGATATGTGATATTTAATTCCCCTACCAGAAGATTTTGGCCAGCATAAGAGTCTGATTACTGTGTTAACCCAATCCTAATCAATTTAACTCAGCTCTGAGTGACATTGTTCCTTTACCCTGGGGTTCCTAGTTTCACTTTTAAGTGACAGGAATTCGAGATCTTGTCAACATTAGCCCACGATCTGTCCATTACTTCTATCTGATTTCATTGCATACATTTAATCTAAATTTTTATGAATTTCTAAAATATTAAAAACTGTGCATCCCCCCAGATAGATGAGTAGGTTAAATACTCCTAATACACATAGCAATACAGATCTTTTGCACCAATGAAGTTCTCACTATTAAATAGCCATTAGGTTGCTTCACTAAACAACCTCTTTGCTATATTTGGTGGAACAACTAGCTACAAAGTTAGAAACAAAGTACAGAGAAGGCATGTTTGCATGCATGCGTACTGTTGCATGCATGTAACTTACTTGAACGAAATAAATAATGCCTTTGATCTAAACGTATATACACATACGTACACCAACATACCTGAACATGCTCCATTATGTAAAACTCTGTTCCGATCACTGTACTATCATCACAGTACAGTAACGCTCTGGGTACTGGAAATCCAACGGAGGATAAGGCTTTCTGCACACGATATTCTCGGTCAATCTAAGTAAAAGAAGGTTCAAGAAAGCTCAGTTTAGAAAGATACTACATGGTGCCAGAATAGCAATATTGTTCTACAATACTGCTACTCGTATGCAAACAGACTCAGGTGTTGGTACCATATGTGTAAAGTGATACCAGACTTCTTTAGATAACTGTGTTCTGCAGATTATGGGCTCTTCATTGATATTCAGAACCATTGTTACATTTGTGCAAGATCTTGGAAAAAAAGATATTCCAAAGACAAACTTCTCTTTAAAAAATAAATGATTTGCATTGTCTACCTAAAATCATTTTCTGTCTTTAAAAAAAAAACATTTCCGGAAAAGAACGTTAAAATATTAACAAACTTTAGAAACATTACAGGATATAACTTTGACAGAGTAACATAATTGACTGCTGCTTCATACCAGAATAAGGTGCAGTGACAGTTTAGGCAGTTACTGCCTTAGCTCTGTGAGCAGGGATTCTACATGATGGGCCTTTCACCCTTCTATTTTTAGTATTTTTTGTTTTACAGAATTCTTTTTTCTGAAGCAATTTTCTTACTTCACTTTGCAATATTTAAGGAGGTTTTTACCATGCAAATAATTTGTGTGCGAATTTTAGTGACCTTCTTGTTGCAGTGTCTTTCAAAGATCACATGCATGTAGAGGGGACAATAGATAGTTTCCAGCTGGCTTGTTGCACTCTGGTCTTCCTTTTGGTTTTAAAGAATGTCAGTGTACCACAGGCCAGATGTAGACACCTATGACCACTGCTGATCTGACATTGGTTCTATAGCACTGAGGTATTTCTGGTTCCTTCCCCAGACCAGAATGTGGCAGTAAAGCAAAGGGGCAGAGAGTTCATTCCTGGTGCCCCCTCCCCTTACAATGAAACCTTCTCCCATCAAAATGCACTAGTCAACACTGAGGGTTGTCTACATGAAGAGGGTATTGATGTGTGGTGATTCTTAACGTTGAGAAAACATCAGGTGGACATTGAAGTCGACAATTAAATAATGACTGGAGTTTCCCACACTTCAGTGGCAACAATCATTGACTTCGAGAGGCATCATTTACAAAGGGAGTTCAACGCTTCAGACCTCAGTGATGAGAAAATGTTAAGGGGGATCTGGGTCAGATGATTTCAATGGCAAGAAAGCCTCAACATCTGAAGAGGACAAACTTCATGTGGGTCACAAAAGAATCCTAATATCTGGAAAACTTTACAATTAACACTTCTAAAAACAAAACGTTTCAATTATTAGTTCTAATAATAAACATTTTGAAAAAGAAACCCTTACAAAAATGTTTATTCCCAAAATATATGGACGATAGAACCGTGTGAAAGGGATTAATGGTATCGGGTTAAGGGTACACGGTTTGGGATATAGAATTAAAGATTTGAGGAATAGGGTTAGAGGTTAAGGTTTAGGAGTTAATCGTTAGGGTACAGCATTAAGGGTACGCAGGTATGGGTTAGGTGTCAGCGATCAAAAGTATAGTGTTAAGGCTATAGGGGCCAAGAGTATGGGATTGACCATAATGGTAAGGATTAAAGGTACAGGTTTAAGGATACAGAGTTAAATGGATAGAATTAAGTGTTAGGGGTTGAGAGGTTTATGAGTTAAGGGGAACTTGTTTAGGGTATATAGGTTAAGGGTATTAGGTTTGGGGCTGGAGGTTAAGGGTATAGTGTTAATGGTATAGTCTTAAGGGTTTTGGGCATAAGGTTCAGAATTTGGGAACAGGATTAAGTGTTCGGGGTTTAGGATTAAGTGTTTAAGGTATAGAAGTTATGAGGTTAGTTAAGATGTTAGTGATTTAAGGTATATGCGTAACCCCTTTAATTGCACTGATTTAGTGTTGCACTAGGAAATGTGTGTTACAGTTATTTTTAGTTAACAAAGTGTTGTTTTTAGTGAAACATGTGTTGCATTTCTCTGAAGCCCTGCACTTAATTCGTTTCAATGGCACTTACTTCAATTTCGAAGTGATGCAATTAAAAATATTAAAGACAAACTGATGCTATTCCGCGGTTGAAATTTTGAATTCCCAAGTTACTGCCATGTCTGGATCTTCAAGGAGTCCCAGTCTCAAAAGACCACTAACCAACTAACTTTGCCTAATGCACTACCTCTTAGACGCAACACTCAGATGCAGGCACTGTTCAGACTTCACCAACTGACGAGGGAGCCCGTTAGGGCAGGGCTGTTACCCTTTAGAAATAACTGTCAAAAAAAGAGTCTGATCCAGGTCTACTTCCTTTAAGATTTCCATAAGTTAGTTCAACAGACGACGCCATCTAAAACTTACCTCAGTACTTTGCATTTTTTATGGGTGGCATGAATAGACACCCCTACCTATTCTACTTTTCACTCTGTTTACAAGCTCATATTTGAAATGTCTTTGTCTAGTTGTATGAGGCTATGGGAGGTACAATAAAGTGGTTCTGGGTGGTGGATGAGTCAGGCTCACCATCTCATTAGGCAGGTACAGTAGCACGTTCACAGTTTGATCCGCGCTTCCTCCAAGATTCCTCCACTGTGGCTCTCCTGAGATCCCTAAAGGCAGGTGAACAGTGGATTAACTCAGAGCTCACTCAGACTGTGGCCATCGTGGGACTGACTGGCCCTACCCAGTCCTCTAAAATTTACAGGAAACAGAGAAAAATTAGAGGCAATTGCTTGCCAGGCAAGGAAGTGCTGCAGATCCAAGTCTGACAATTGAAAGTGAAAAATGGAAACTATTTGGCCTGCAACATCTCCTCTGTCGCTTCAACATACTTCTTTACATGACATAATCTTAACACTAGGCTCAAAACTTTTTAAAACGCAAATCAGAAACTTTTGTTTACTTAGGCTAAAATACGAAATCATCTGAATAGGTCTCACCTTTGGGACCTTAAAAGTGTTTAGCCATGCAGCAAATTATCCTGGCTGCTGTGCTGCCAGGGACTGAAGAGCTATACAATTACCACACACTGGATCATGCAGTCTGATTTTCAAAAGAGCCGTAGGTGCAATACACCTGGCATGAAAGTAATAATAATAGTAATAAGTCTCCCTGTATAATTTATCACCCACAAATCAGCTTTAAATATATTTTGGAAATTCAACCATTTTTCTCCAAACATGAGCTCATGAGTTAAACACACGAGCACACAGGCACTCACTCAAGCACATTCACACACAGACACACACTCGCACACGCAGACACACACACACACATACACACAAGCACATGCAGACACACACTCAAGCACATGCACACACAGACACACACTAGACGTGCTCATTCCAGCTAGGTGGTCCAAGTGCCGCAACACCAAGTCCAGTCCATGGTATAGTGACAAGCTTGCCAGCATGCATAAAATCTGCAAAAGATTGGAACGGGTGTGGAGACGTGACTATGATTCATTCTCCAAGGGGCAGTATTAGGCAGCTATTAAGGATTACCACAGGGCCATCCAGTCAGAGCGGGCAGCCTATTACGCAGCTGAGATCAAGGGCAGTAAAAATCCCACTAAATGTATCTTTGGTATACTCAAAGATCTTAAACAGGCAGGGCTACCCCCAACACCCCGTATTACATCTGACGAGCAATGTGAGGCTCTGGCCACCTTTTTCGTGGAAAAGGTGGAAAATATCTACCACTCTTTCTCACCAGCTCCTTTAGCTTTGGGCCCAGCACTCAGTCCCTGTACCACCTACACTCTTGCGTCCTTTCCATTAATCACTCAGGACGAGCTGCGTGTGCTATGCAGCAAGGTGAAATCAGGCTCCCCTGCCGACCCCCTTAAACCGGAGCATTTTATGAACTCCTTACCCATGCTCCTGTCTCCTCTGTGTCAGATGAACAACCTGTCCCTGTCCAGAGCAGTTGTTCCTAGAGCATGGAAGCAAGCGAGGGTGACTCCCCTGTTAAAAAAGCCTTCCCTGGACACAACCAAATTGGAGAATTTTCGTCCCATTTCTCTCCTCCCATGGATATCTAAGATTGCGGAGTCCCATGTCAATTCCATTCTGACAGGCTACCTGGAAGACAATAACATCTTGGACATCTCTCAGAACAGCTTTCGCCCTGGCCACAGCACGGAGTCAGCCCTCCTAGTAGTGACTGAACATCGGAGGACCGCATTGGATGAGGGACGTACATCGGCACTGATTTTATTAGACCTCAGTGCCGCGTTTGACACGGTCTTTCACCAGATTCTGCTGCAACGGCTGGAGGAGGCGGGGATTTCGGGCTTAGCCCTTGACTGGTTCGCTTCCTTCCTCTCTGAGAGGACCTTTCAGGTGTCGGCTCCCCCTTTTTCCTCTCGGATCCACAATATTCACCAAGGGGTGCCACAGGGCTCAGCATTGAGCCCTACGCTGTTCAATCTGTACGTTCAACCTTTGGCAGCGGTGGCTAGGAGCAGAGGCTTGACACTGGTATCGTATGCCGACGATACTCAGTTGGTAGTGGCACTCTCTGGCAATTCAGCGCAGGATGCCTGTATGTTCCGGAGCAATCTTATGGTCATCTCTGAGTGGATGTCTGCCAACTGTCTGCAGCTTAATGCAAGCAAGCCCGAAATCCTGTTGGTTGGGCGGGATGGTGAGCTGTGGAGTGAACATTGGTGGCCCACCCCCAAACAAATAGTAAAGAATCTGGGTGTTTGGGTGGACTCCGCTCTCAGTTTTCAGGCCCAAACCAAGAAAGTGGCAGGGACCTGCATAGGTATTCTGCGTGGGCTCAAACCATTGCTAGGTTATTTTGACCCGTCCACTCGGCAAGTTATCATTCAGGCGGCCATTCTGTCGAGACTGGATTACGCCAACTCACTCTATTTGGGTACCAACAAGTCAGAGATCCTAAGATGACAGAGAGTCCAGAATGCGGCGGCCAGAATCCTCCTTGGCCTCCCGAGGACTTGCTCCACCTCTGTTGCCATTCGCCGACTACATTGGTTGCCGGTGGCCAGACGTGTGGAATTCAAAACTCTGTGCATTGCTTTTAAGATCCTGAAGTCCTCCCCCCCGGCCATTTTGGCCACCCTGCTCTCGCCCTACATCCCCCCCGTCAACTTCGTTTGATGGGCCAAAACTTGGCGGTGGTTCCGAGGGTGAGGAGAGCACGGGCTGGGGGACGTGCTTTCTGCACACTGGCGGCCAAACTTTGGAACTCTCTCTCACTGTCCGTTCGCAGCCTAAACAATTATTTGGCATTCCGTAAGGCCACCAAGACTCATCTTTTCCCTCCACTGTAGGTTCCTATGCTTTTGGTGGCCCTTTCCTTCTGACTGTCATTAGCGCCAGGACGCCCCTTTGCTGGAGCAGCTGTGCACTTTATAAGCTATATAACATAACATAACACTCAAGCACACGCAGACACACACTCAAGCACACACAGACACACTCAAGCACATGCACACACACACACACTAAAGCACACAAGCACAGACAAGCACAGAGACACACTCAAGTACATACACACACTGAAGTACATACACACACTCAAGCACATACACACACACAAGCACACACACACTCTTAAGCACACAAGCACATGCACACTCAGACACACACCAAATCACACAAGCACGCACAGACATACAGTTGCAGTATACAACTCTGCAGAACTCATTTTATACACCTCAGAGGGAAGAAAAGCTGAGCTGGAAAAAATTGCCTTCATTACAAGTATGAGCCACAGAGATTATCACATCAATATCTCGCAGACAACAGTATCCACTGGTGAGGCATCTCAGTGCGTAACAGTGCCTGCTTCGGAGACACAGCAGCTCTCAGAGCCCAATACGTCTACATACAGCAGTTGCTAAGGGTGCTTTCTGTAGAGATCTGCGAGTAATCCAGGTAGAGAGTTTGAATGATGAAAGAGTTAATGGACCAGTTGTCTCTGAAGCAGCCGCTTAGACTATTTTCCGAGTGCCTGCCTGTTGCCCCGCTCCGAGTTTGCTTTGAGGGTGTCTAGGGTGGGGGATAAAGCAAAGTCACAAACAAGCCAGAGGCAGGCAGTAGCACAGAGCAGCCAGACTTTCGGAGCAGAAAAAGGTGGCATTAATTCCAGATGGAGGGTTAAGGTGCATTAAATTGAGTTCCGTAGAATCACACTAAAACGTATTTTAGAAGGAGGCAAGTCACACTATAGTTAGAATGTGGGTTTCCTCAACAGGGAAGGTAGGAAGATGCAAGGAGATGTGCTCTTCAGACCAACTGCCCTTTTGGAAGCATGCTCAGCTGGCAACAGACGGAGGCAGCCGGGAACCTGTGATAGTTTCAGTGAGATAAGAGATAACACTTACAGCCCTGTTTACACAAAAGTGAAAACACAGAGCGCTCGCTTCCAAAAACACACGGTGGGCTAGGATGGCCTGATAGAAAAGAAAACAAGCCAAGCCTGGGAGCTGCATTTTGTTAGGGTTTAATGGTGAAGCAGATGTTTGAGGAGCCAAAGGAAGATGAGAAAATGAATTGAAAAGAATGTCAGCAACATGGGGGGAGGTGGGATGGACAAATGCTGCAATAAAATTCAGGCAGCTTCAGCACTGAAGCTGGACACGCACCCACAGTGTAAAACGAGCAGGAAAGAAATAAAAAAATAGTCTCCCAAAGCGTAAAGATACAGTACATGGTCCCAGCTCCATGGGAGGAATAAAAGAGAAAAAGGAGGGACAAGGAGGCAGGACTGAACACTAGCAAGCAAGGATTTTTAAGGGACACTGAAACAAACAAATGATAAGCAGGAGGATGGCTTTAAGCCCATAAGAGAAGTATATACTAAAGTAAATACAAAAGGTCTCAAATGCTTGACCTAAAAAACTATGAATAACTCTGTATCACTGAAGGTTTTAAAATCATATATAAAAATTAATGGGTATGGGGGTCAGATAGAGTTTGATGGAGCAGGAGCACCACTACAAATTAGAGGTGCTTGCACCCCTCCAAACTTGTGGTTCCCCTGTCTGTTGTGTCCGTGGGAGAACTGTAGGGTTTCCAACATCGGAGCCCTAGCTAGTGATTGTGAGCATTGGCTAGGTGTGAGAAGCCTGGTTGCCAATGCCATCCGAATCTTCTTGATCCTATAGGTTTAGGGAGTGCCTGCCAGGCTTGCACACTTAGTGCCCACCAGCAACCATCAAATCTAAATGTGATTTGACCATACTGTCAAAGTCTTTGAGTACCACACTTTATCCCCTTACATGCTGCTTACATACATGCAAAAATGCAATTACAAAAAATAAATGCAGATACTACAATCACCTCAGACAAGGGCTGCTTTTAAACTGTATTTATAGACTGCAGAATTTGACAGCTGTACGTATTCGAACATGTGGCCGAAGGCAGTAAAAACGGCACATGAAAAAACATTCAGTTCACTAGCATCTAAAGATTTTGTCAAATTAACTGTAAGGTGATCACCGCAGGATTTCTTGTCCATGATAGTCGCCCTGCACTTAATTGTTACAACAGAAAGGGCCACAGTTGGTAGCACCTGCACAAAGTTTGTGCATGCACATTTGGAAGTTGACTGGCAGTGACCCTGGTTTAAATGGGTGAAACTGGTTTGACCCACACATGTGTCCATAAGCAATAGCACAAAGACATATGACAGAGGTCTTGAATATCCCATGAGGTGGTGGACATTTACCACCCCATGAGGGACAGCTGGAGAGAGAGAAAACAAGATAGCACAGAGAATACCAAAGGACGCTGCTGGGAATAATGGAAGGTGAACTCTGAAGTCAGGCCAAGGAATTTTCAGCAAATCCCTTCTATGTGGCCAGTAACTTGCTCATAGTAATTGCCCCTGCCAACCCTTTACCTGCCCACAGGAACTGAAGCAATACTTGGGGCCCGGGTAGAGGGCCAAGAAGGCCATTTGCATATTCTCAGGGTGGAACAAGAGAACCCACTGCTCTAATAGAGTTAACTAGGTGTGGCTAGTTGTTGAACATCACCAGGGACAAAATGGCAATGCATTACTAATGCTGTCCTTCGCATCTTGCGGATGAGTGGAAGAATGCTCTTTGCTTGCCTGCTTTATCAAGGGAGACTACGAGGCTCAGCCCGCTATGAGGGGAAGTATATACTGGCACCTGAGACTGCACCCAAACTCGAGTAGTGGCCAGCAGCTGGGTACATTTAATTTAATACTTACTTGTCTGCCCCGCATTATCTGACCCCACGACAGTTCTGACAGCACTCGGTGGAGGAGGAATAGGTTTCCCACCCTGCTGCCTGCTTGTCTCTCACCAGGTGCTATCAAAGGAGCAGCGGCCAGTCTTTAGGCTCTGATCGCAGTCCTGACATGAGGAGAAAGAGATGAAGATGGAGATGCAGGCCATAGGGGAGGCCGACAAACTGGATCTGGTGGAGGCATGGGTGCTCACTGGTCGCGACCACACCGTATCCAGATGGGGCAAGTGGTCAAGGGGTTCAGGGCCCAGGGCAGCAGATGAGGGAGCAGGCATGGCTGATGCTGTGGTATCTCTGACTTGGAAAATTGGGTGGGCATGCTCATGTTGTTTGATCTGTTGAACACTCCTGGAGGGGTGGTCTGCTGACAGCTGGGTCGCAAATACAACATAATTGGGAGGGTATGTGTGGATTCCCACCAAAGCTCTCAAAGTCCTGCTTGGTAGAGTAGGACAAGAATGGGCATGGGTGTGGACAGTTGGGAGAGGTGGCTGGTTTGTCTCAGGGTGAGGGTTGGTGTGGGATGCAAGGGACTGTATGAGGTTGTCACGATGTACCTGACAATCGAGTGACGACACTGGACGAAGACGAACAATTTCCCCCTTATGTGTCTCCTCTCTTCTGTTTTCAGTCATCCTCTAGCCCGGGACTCCAGGAGCAGCACGGCGCCTTTAAGGAAATCGACTTCCTGGATCCAGGTCTAACCCCCATGACCTGGCCACATGCACCTATCAGAACCTCTGCAGAGACCGCCACTTCCTTGATAGGCGGCCCGATCCTGGCTGGAGGCAGCATCGAGTGGAAACAGGACGCAGACTCCCAAACTAAAGCCCACGGAACCGGCGTGAATGGCACCGCAAGCGGAAACCCAGGAGAAGACCAGCTGCCGCCCGCCTGCGGAGTAAGCCCCCCTGAGGCAGGATCAAGAAGGGAGCCGGACCCAGTTCGGCACTGCCAACTGCCCCGCCACGCTCCAGGAGGGGCATGGCTTGCTGAGGTACGTACTCGCTTCAGCAGCCTGTTTAAAAGGGGCACGGGAGGCAATACGATACCTCCGGTTAAGAAGGGAGAATAGTCCCAACACGCAGCGCATGGGGTGGGTGCCTTTCTGTTTTCCTCTGCTTAATAAAAACGCTGGCCCCGCGCAACCCCTGCACACAGCACTACACTGGTGGTGGAAGGACCGGGTGTTTTATGTAGAACTCCCTTCACTCCCTAACCCTCTATAAAAACATCTCTTCAGGATATAATCCTCACGAGATACCTTTTTTCTTTCCCTGAGGGATGGCCCTGACGTGAGAAAACTCTGCTGTCATCTCTCTCACACGCCACAGAGGTTTTGGGCCAAAGGATAACAATGTGGGGGAGGCAATAAGGTTCTAAAGGGATAAAAGGAGAGATATAGCATCAATGGAGGTAACTAAGTCGAATCATGATACCATGTGTAGGAGTAGGTTTTTGCCTACTAATATATAATACCATTCGTAGCTGTAACCAGGATGTCCATATGCCTAGCTGGAACATCACAAAGGAAATCCTCAGCACACGTCTGTAGTGTATCTAAACAATTATCTGCACATTGTATGCATAAATATCAACACAGTATTTGGAGTTTCTCAAGGCTCTACAATCCTTGGTACTCTCGCACTCGAGAGTCACGTTTTGGGCTACGTTGATGACGGAGCTGTCCTTACGAGCTCATGGATTGGTCAGACGGAGACCTTTCCTGAATGAAGAACCGATTTTAACACAGAAGACAGATATTTTACCCATTGTGGGTTGGAATTATCACCACATAAGAAAGGAATATACCAAGGATTGTAGAGCCTTGAGAAAGACGCAGGACAATTTCCCAGTGTATGCGACGAAACACGTGTCGGCTGAAGAAAAACTATAAGAATAAAGAAAGAAAAACAAGAAACTCCAAATACTGTGTTGATATTTATGCATACAATGTGCAGATAATTGTTTAGATACACTACAGACGTGTGCTGAGGATTTCCTTTGTGTATTTAGTGGCCTCAGCCGCAATTTTGGGGGAGGTTGGTGGTTCTCCTCACCTTACAGCACCGTCCAGAAATAAGGATCTATTGAAACTAATATATGTGCGATTTTCCTGCCTGGCGCCGTTTCACCTAGCTTAATACCACTGTCCGTTCAAAGGTCTCCTAGCTGGAACATCAATGGTATGCATTCTATTACTAAGATTAGATATATATTAAAGAGGAATCAAGCACTCTTAATCGTCATCTTTTTTGTGTGCAGAAAACCCATCTTACCACCAGCAAACATAAGCTAAGTCGCTTATGCTATTACACCCTGGTTGCAACCTGGATCAGTGTTGCAAAGAGGGGGTGGCATTACTCTCCAGGGGTGAGGAATGGGTTGCTTATGAGGTCAAGTTAGATAGGTCAGGGAGATGGGAGATTGCTCGCATAGGGAACAGTAGTTTACAATTAACGTTATGTGTGCTTTATACCACAAATATGGATGACCCTACAATGTTCAATTTTCTTCTGGGTGAGCTCACGAAGTGGCAGCACCCAATTGACATGTGTGGTTGATTTTAACTTTACTATTCATCCAGGGATGGACTCAACAACATCCTCGAAAGCAACTCAGAGGCGCATGAGAAAGTCTAGGGAGGCCATTAAGCAAATTCATGTAACATATGCTCTCTGTGACATTTTGAGGGCCCGTCTTGGGGATGAACCTGGGTTTACTTTTCATTCTATTCCACATGGCACATCCTCTCGCATAGACCTGGTTTTTGCAAGTCATAGTTTTTTCCCCGCTGTATCTAATAAAATAAATCCTAGGACTGTGTTGGATCATAACCAATTGTCATTTTTTTTTAAGTCAAGTAAAATGGCCAATACTACATCTCCACCCCGGTGAATTTTTGATCGCCAGTTACTGCTGGGCTCAGCATATATTCATTTCATGGGCTCTGGTTTCAGCGAATTTAATAGCATCAACAAAGGCTCTGCCAACCCAATAATGGTTTGGGATCCCCTAAATGCTTTTGTCCGGGGTCAGATTACTAAAGCAGTGAGTCCGGATTCCATCCCGACAGAATTCTACAAACAGTTTAAAAATATTGTTACTCCTCTTTTTTGTGAACTTATACATTTCTCGGGCTTTTTAGAATCAACACCGCTGTCTTGGGGGGAACTTACATATTTTATTTGTAAAGAAGAATAAGGATCCACTTAATTGTGGCTCGTATCGCCCTATATCATTAATATATTGTGACTCTAAAATTTATACTCGGGTATTATTACACTGACTAGCAGCACTAATAGATCTGATGCAGCATGGATTTGTTGCCTTGCGTGATACCACATCCCACATAAATCTATCCATTTCAGCTCCAGATGTAGCAGGTGAACTGAAAAGCCCAGCCGGTATCATCTTGTTGGACGCTGAAAAGGCATTTGGCAGGGTCTCCTGGTGGTACCTGTGGCCAGTTATGTCTAAGATGGGGTTCAAGCCAGGTTTTATAACAAGTTGCTCTATTCCTCCTTAACTGCTAAGATCATCTGTATGGAAACACTTTGCGAGTCTATCCGAATCTATCATGGCAATAGCCAGGAAAGTCCCCTATCCCGCTTTGATTTGTTCTCTATTTAGGGCCATATATTCGGGTAACTGAAATTATCCACTTCAATTCCACACTTGAGGCTGTATAAATGGGAGGTTAAGTTCATACCTTTTGCAGATGGTACTGCAATCATAACATCATCCCAAGAAGGCACTGCCAGCAATTGAGGATGATGCCACAGCATTCGGACAAGTCTCAGGTTACAAACTGAATATGGATAAGGCAGAGATTTCAGGTAATGTTGATGCTGAAAAAGTTGACTCCCCGTATGTCACATCCGCTAGGTATCTGGGCGTTCATATTTCTTTTATTATGGGAGCTATCATTTCTCTAAACTATGAAGCATTATATAGGGAATCCCTTTGTTTAGAAAAGGGATAGGCTATATCTAGGTCAAATTGGCAGATGTAACATTATTAAGATGGTTATGTTGCCAAGTTATCTTTACCTATTAAGGTCTATTCCCTTGCATCTTTATAAGAGTTTCTTCAAAAGAGTTAAAAGTAGCTGGCTAAAAATTATATGGCAATTTAAAAAACCCTGATGTGCTATATTTACAACTGCCTCGTAGCGAGGGTGGGTTCGCACTTCCATTTCTTTGAAACAACTTCATTGTTGCACTTACGTTAAGGCTCTCTGCGGTGATTGGGTCAGGGGGTAACGGGAGCTTGCTGGTTTATTCCCAGATTATCAGATTTTCCCGCAAATGATTATACCAAGCAAAGGTTTGATTGATGCGGCCTACTTTAAGCATACACGGTTTAAGACTCCATCGGTATATCATAAGGTCTGGCAGGATATCGTATTTATTGGTCATATACAGCTACTCTATCAATTCACCTCGCTTGGAAATAATCTTAGCCTCCCCATTTTTTCCAAGACCTCCATCTATAGTGCTGGCATGGGTCAAATGTTTGGACTCTTGGCCAGTTCTTTAGTAACTGAGCTGCCCTATCTCTTCAGGATATACGTAGGGAACATCGGCTCCCCAAAATTGGATTTTCTACTACTTACAATTAAGGGAATTTTATTGAGTCTCCCGCCTAATGAAATTAGTAAGAATAGTAATTCATTTTTACAGAGCTTTGTTAAAATGTCAAGACGCGGCTACATCCATACCTTTTATTTAATCCTTGGGCACCAGAGGAACATGACCAACCAATTCGAGGCTTTGTCTGCTAGGTAGTCACATAGCTCACATTCTAATGTCTCTATTGCTGAAATATGGTGCGCTCACTTGCTTGTCCATAGCATTTTTTATGTCTCCAGGCTTAAGACCTACTCCATTAAAATCCTGTATGATCTATATTATACACCATATAAGCTGCATAGATGAGGTTTAAGGGAAACATCAAATTGTTTTTGCTGCAGCAAGCCTGGGGCACATCCCATACATATCTTTGCAACGTGTGACATTATTGCTGAATACTGGTGTAAAGTTTTCGCACTAATTATTCGACTTCCGAAGACTGATGTTAGATCTGACACTAAAACTATTTTATTCAACTATGTGCCTAACGTTCCCCTTGATGCTGTTGGTGCTGTTTTTTTTGCTATTACATCTGCAAGATTGGTGATTGCTTGAGCATGGCTCCAGAGGAAGGCTCCAGAGGAAGGCTCCAAATTCCTCATCCTGGTGGCAGAAGTTTGTATTCATTTGTGGGTTGGAATTGGTGGCCATATACAATCATCCTACGCCTCCTAAGCTAAGAAACATCTGGGAGCCGGTCAGGCTGCGACCTCTGGATCTCCTACCTGGAAATATAAAGAAATAGGGTCATCTAGTGTTTTAATCCGTTCTTTAGATTCTTTTATGATTAATAAACTGTGCTGTTCGATTTCACTTACGTATGTTTGATGCTATAATACTTATGTTCCATTTGCTAAGATGCTCTATGAATATGTATTTTGCTGCATTGTAATTGCTCTATCTAAATGACACATCTTTCCAATAAAAATCAATAAACAAAATAGAGTTAACTAAGGGTGTAGTGAAAGAGCCCAGTTCAACATGGAGTGACTGCAGTACAGACCTCTGTTTAGCCATAATATAGAGCCAGCTTGGACACCAGCTCTTTGCACCAGCTTCACACTGCCCTAAAAGCCTTCTAATTAGGGCTGTTCAGTAACACTCCAGTGCCCAGGCAAGTGTCTTGTGCTAGGGAGCTCCTTTTACGACAGACACGGTCACTTTCTGAGAATGCTTTCTGGCACCGGTCAAGCATAATAAAAACAGCCTCCTGTGTTGCTTTGTCTTCCATAACAACTTGTAGTGATACTCAATGGTCATGGGGTGGTAGTACCCCGACTATACTGTACCCGATGAGCGCCAGGCAGGAGTATGCCAGGGGGTTTCTTTCGGAGAACATACTCTTTCGGCCCCTTCTGCAGGTAGAAAGTTGGGTTGGATTGTCCGGTTCTATGAAAAGTGAAAAAAAAAAAACCACAGATACGGATAAGAACTTTTTTTCACATCTCTCAAATGGACATTTTAGTTTAAATGCATAGGTACAGCACATAAACACTGACAAACACCCCGTAAAAAGTAATAAATAAACTTTATATACATTAGATATAAGTGACATTCTTACATTCAGGAACATTATACTTTTGATTCTTATTTCTTTATTAAGGTCACATCCTCTCTCGTCCAGGTGCTATGTGTATAAAAGACTAAAACACGAAACTGGACACCCTTCCTTCTGAGCACGTGCTTTAATCTCTTGTGTTTTGTTGGGTACTCGCCTTTGTCTGTCACCTATATATATGGCCTCGCATAAAACTTCTCAGAGAGCTTGGGTTGACCTTCCGCCAGCATGACTTATTCATCCATGAGTAAATTATCAACTGGTGTCTGTAGCCAGGGAGGGGAGCTACACCCAGTGGACTGGATATAGAACACTGCACTGAAATGCAATGACACCAAACTTCAAGCCTCGCTGCTTAGGTCAAATCAGGGCAGGTGCTGACATCTACTCCACATGTCCCCTTATTCACTAGAGGAGGTGTCCATTGTCAAGTCGGACAACAATGCCGTTGTCTGAGTGGATCACATCCTCAAAGAAGACACACAAGCCAGTGCCTTCACAACCGTAGACTTTTTGAGATGAATTTGGCTTCCACACAACTTCGGTAATAGTTTATGAACTTCACACAGCCATTAGGGGCACGCTTGTAAACCTAAAGTTTAACACTCGCGGGCTATGCTATGGCCTGCTGAAAAAACAGCGTCACCACCTACAAAAGGTGCAAGAAGCTTTTGATTCATCTGGGACTTTGGGAACGGAGACCGCGCCACACTGAGAAGGGTCTTCTGGCCCCGGCCAACAGCCAGAAACTACTCGTTTACAAAACCCGTGATATGGTCCGACCCAGCCCATCTGATGTACACAACAATTACTTACTGCCCTACCCATCACGCATAACGCTTCAGTCGAACTGTGTAAAGGGCTTCATCTTCGCATTTAAAGGTGCAAGTGGCAGAAAGAGACAAACTATAGTCCATGCCCCCAAACTCTGGAATCATGCACCGATTTGAATACAAGTCCTTTCCAACACCTGCCTTTCAGAAAAACCCTAAACAGGTATCCTTCCGGTAGGGCACCTAAGAAGTAAAGGTTGCTGATCTTTCACCAATTGATGGTCTAAGATATTTAGTTCAGAGCACGTGTGTGTTCCAAAACCACTTGAACATACAGTCACTCCAGCATACTTCAAAACGGCAGTAACCTCTTTTCTGCAGCCTTCCTCCTTGGAAGTCTGGCCTTAAAAAGCCTCCCATAGAAAGATCAGAACTGCTCCCTTGCAGAAAAAGATTAAAATGTGGTATTTGAGGCCTATTATATTCAGACCTCTCTCAAAAGGAAGTACTGATGCAGTTCACATACTGTAATTGTTGCCATAATCTTTGAACATGGTTATACGGCCCTCTGGTGCTTGGGCGATGAGTGTTGTGTGCACGATACCAAGGATCTTTTATGAAATAAAAAATACATATAAAATGCATATTGCCATATTTACTGTGGATTAAAACATGTAAGCAATGTGGCCTAAAGTAGAGTTTGAGGATGTTTCAATCAGGCAAAATCAGGAGTGTGCGGTTCTATACTAAAGAAAGATTGGAGTGAAATTGAAGATAACATGAGCAAGGACTATTAGAGACAGCAAAAAAAATACAACTTTCAAATGGCCTTTCACAGGCAATGAGGATTGATTGGAATCCTGTGAATCCAACAAAGGGAGTTCACTGCTAGTTGACATAGGTCAGTGATTGCCTGTGCTAGATATGCCACAAAGAAAGAGGGTCTGGGGTGTACAACCCACCAAGATGGATGACACTCTATTCCAGTGTCTGGTAACCTCCAAAAGCAAACCCAGCACCTAATGGCCTGTTCAACGCTCCTGCTGCACGTTGACTGATTATTGAATTAGTATATCATAAGCTGCTCACCCAAGATATCCTTCTGCTAATGGTCAGAAAGCAAGGAGCCTAGACGTTAAGTAAAAAAAGAGCCCTCTTTTTCACTTATTTGCAAAAAGGCAGATGATCAAGAAAGGTGATCAAGAGCGACACAAAGAGCGAAGAAGAGTATTTCGAAGGGTGTTGGCTATATAGCAAGAACAGATGAAGGGCGTTTAGGAGAGCCTGCAATCTATGGCAGACTATTGGTAAACTCTTTTCAAGCGAGAGAAGGCTAGCTAGCTAACCAATTGAGAAGCCTCGGTTGAGGCAGAAAAGCAGAGATGGGCAGCAGCATTCTGTATCATCTGAAGCTGCTGCGTCAAATATTTAGACAGGCCAAGATCGAAAACATTTCTGTATTATTACCAGGAAGAGATAACCACTTGGACCACCATTTGTTTCTCCTCCAAATGCAGGAATGGTAGAAGAATCTTGAAGATCTTTGAAAGGGAAGCAGAGTGTGGTGACTTTGTTCATAAGGAGCAAAGGAAAGAAGGGAATCTGAGAATATCCTTAAAATTTTGACCTTGGTGGTGAGAATGGGAGGATTGCCTAGAACTTCAGGCCAACATGTGGAGGTCCAGATGAATGGACGACCACCCAGGACAAAAAGCTCTATCTGAAATCAGTGTTTTCCACTATCTCTGAAGCCACAAAAATCATACACCTCAAAGAAAATTCAGTCTGGTCAGAATCCAACCAAAGTTAAGCATCAGACGGGACCTGATCAAAGTCACCATAGGTGCTTGACAGGCGTCAAACAAGGGAGGCCAATGTCTGGGACCAGACTTCCATTTATGCTGTGCACCTGGGTGGCTGTTCACTTTACATTTTCCCCGTGCGCAGGGGCCCATGAGGAGTGTGTATTACAAAGCGTCTTCTTGCTCTTCAGTGGAGATCATGTCCTAAAATCAAACAGAAGACTGTGGCAGTAAGCAGAGATCCTCAAGCCTAATAGCGACTTGGAGAAGTTCGGTTTGGTATGTGCCCTATACTAAGACCTCGCTTGTGTGGTTTGATAGGCTATACTATTACTCCTTATATAATAGTATTTTACTCATACAGAATGATCTTGACAAACTGATTAGTCTCCTTGTTAACCAATGGCATTATCAGGAGAGCATAGGGTTTATGCATGTATCCAAATTCAAGTTTAGAACAACTATTTTTAATAATTTTACAGAGGCAACACAATGATCGAACGTACTCTGCACTACACTGGATCCAAAGACAGCCTTGGAAATATTTTCAATAGCCGCCAGGATTTCACGGAGCGGTCATACCGAGTGAACCTGACATTCTGCAGAAGAGGAAGAGGAAAGGGCGTCTTCCCAAGAACATTTTTAGAAAATTTAGAAGTGTGGGGAGCATTTCACAGCATACGTTTCTAGATATTGTGGTTAAAAACAATAGATTTTTCACACCGTTCTATAGAAAAACTAATAAAACATTCCAGTACTTCAAGAGCTTCCCAAAAACCAGGAAACATATTTTCTGTTGCAGAAAATTATATATGGGCCAATAAAGAAATGATGTGCCCACTAAACAAAACACTTGCTGAACTCTCAGGCACAAATTTGTGCTGCAGGGAAACTGGTACCTATTGAATGCGGTAGAAACCACTGGAAAAAATCCTATACCAATAGAAACTACATGGTTGTTCCTTAAATAATAGAGAATTTGACCAGCTATATAAGGATGCTATATAAGTATTTGGGTTTCTGCTCAATCTGCAAGCCAAATAATTGATGCTCAAATTGGCCCAGGTGCCCAAGCGCGTATGTATCCCTTTGCCAAGAGGCTGCTCTGGCTGCCAGGGCTGTGCTCAGGGTGGTTTGGATTATTCAGGACCCTCATATTAGCCGTCATAATAAAGGACACACTCAGTAGATATGTCCCTTAGTTCAGAGCGCTTGCCTGTGCACCACTGTAAATGCCACCATATCCAGGCCAGACATCACATTTCTGAAGGGTGCAGAGCTGCATCACCATACCTTTATCCAGAATGGTCCAGTATGTGAATCATCACTATAATCAGGCCAGTTCTGCAATGGGCCAGCATTTACAGCACCATAGCCGGGTCAGTCATTTCCCATGTGTTAAGAACCACAAGAAGGCCGGTGTTAGGCCAGTAAATAAAGAGCAGAAGCGAGGCCAGTTTCCACAAAGCCCTGGACTGGAGCAGCTAGTCACTATTATTACAGGAGTAATCCATGACATTTGCAAAGTTTGAATTGATAATGAGGGGCTAACTACCACACTAATGCCGAGAGAGTTAAACCCAGTATTGCAGATAGGGCTTGACAAGTACACTGACACTATGTGAATCTGCACAGTTGTTTGCCTCTCTCGCAACCAAAACCCGAAAGACCACATGCCTGTCATAAAAACAAATGGGAATCAATTTACATTATAATTATCTCACACAGTGAAACCTGATATCTTACATACTTCCTGCTGTGTAGACTATTTTTCCTATGTGCCTCGTGATAAGAAATTCGAACCACCTTTCAAAATATCTGAACAGGGAGCGACATGCCTGGCAATGTCAACAAGAGAGGACTTCCACGCACCTGGGCTGCATAACCTAACAGTGCAGTGTGTCAGGGTTAAACACACACACAAAGTCAATTTGTCCTCTCATCGCCCATACTATATTGTGTTTGATGCACTCCTCCCAAGTGTATGCTTTCATGGTCACCCCAACTTTTTGCGGGTGTCATTATGTTTTTCTGACTAGTCTTACTGGGATCCTGCTAAACAGGACCCCAGTCTCTGTGCTTCCTCCCTAAATTGGACATGGTGAGTACTTAGGCACACTCCAGATTGACTACTGGTGTATCCTTGTAAGTCCCTAGTATATGGTACTAAGGTACCCAGAGCCTAGGTACCCCAGAGGTCTCCCCCCGGCTAGGTTTCCCTATATCTAAGGTCACTACACTTAAAACCTATAAGTCACCTCTAAGGCAGGCCTTTCAACCCTGAAGGCAGGGTGCTGGGTCCTAAGTGTGAGGGTGCCCCTGCACGAGCAGGGCACCCCTACAACCTTCGGAGTTCATTCTCCCGGGTTGTAAGTATATTACCCATTGAGACATATAGAGTGGCCATGCGTCTTTAGGCGATGACTAATTCTAAACTGGCTGTAACGAACCCTGTCATGTTTGGTATCAAACATGTGAGATTCATACCAACACACTATAGACGGTGTGGGAGGTATGATTCCATGCACTGTAAATCTCCTTCGGGAGGCTCTCAGTGCTCGCGGTACCAGTTTCCCAGAACAGGACAGCAAGCTAGGGCTGCTGCCAACCAGAGACACGATTTGCCCACCTGCTGCTGAGCCAATCTCGAGCAAGGGAAGCCAGAACAATAGGTATCCTGTCACAGGGAGGTGTGACCACCTTCCAGATAGGGTTTAGTGTATTGGGGCAGGGTGGGGGCACTTGCCAGCGCCACAGAGTTGCTTGATGGGCACATTTGGTGCCCTCCTTGCATACTCCAGCTCAAACTAGTTCCGGGAGCCGTTGGCACCCGATCTGCCGTGAAACTGGACAAAGGACATGTAAGTATCCTCCCCACTATCCAGCCCATCCTCTGGGAGGGACCCCCGACTCATCCCAACCCTTTCCTTAGGGTACTTAAGAGCTTACCGGAGGGTGGGTCCCTACATTTGTCGTGGGATTCGATTCAGATCCAACTCCGCGTCATCTTCAACCGTCTGGACACTCGGAACACATCGAGCTTCGCTTTGGGAACCGAGACTAAAACCAGGAAGACTCCGACTGTTCCAGGTCTCATTGTCCTGCAAGTTTGCTGCACCGTCAGTGTCCACGCTCCATACAGGTTCCTCACACGGCCTGTGGACATCCAAGACACCCGAAGGAATCTCCCTTGGAGTGGAGGAGTCACTCACCTGCTTCTCCAGGCACCGCAACATAGCTGACTGGTTTGCTGATCCTGGGCTCCTACAGACTCCGACAGGCTCAGTAACACAGGGGGCGGTTCTACAACTCCCTCGAGACCTGCACTGTCTTCAGACAGAGTCTGTGGCCAGTATCCCTCGTGGGCAATGCTGGAACCAAGCCCCTGTGCACCGCGTCGGCTGGCCGTTGCTAAAGCTGGGCGACTCTGATCTCCAGAGTCCTTTGGGTCCTTTCGAGGGTCTCCTTTGATTCCAGTGGGCTCCCCTGCTTGCTCTGGGTCTACTCTGACTCAACTAGTCGTGGTGAGTCACTTGGACCTTGCTGATCCT
This sequence comes from Calotriton arnoldi, assembly GCA_963921515.1. Lineage (NCBI taxonomy): Eukaryota > Metazoa > Chordata > Amphibia > Caudata > Salamandridae > Calotriton > Calotriton arnoldi. The sequence continues at coordinate 1,325,205 of CAWUFW010004672.1, forward strand.
GACACGGCACCTTCTTTGAATTCTACGCCTGTTGCCGCTGCCAAGGCATGTTGGTGCCACTGCCGGACACTGAGCCCCCGGCTATCGACATGTGACGTGGGACAGCTCGTGAACGGCTCCTGGTCTTCCACAGTGTCGCCTGGTCCACACAGCTTCAAAGCAAGGGCACCGTCAACCATCCTCAGTCAGTGGGCATCCATCTTCCGTGCCTCCTGGTCACTCCTGAGTGGCATAGACTCTGTCCCCTGTGCTTGCAGGTTCTTCCACTCTTCAATCCACCATTGGGTTCCACCGCACTCCATCTTCTTCTCCAGCGGCATCTTTCTTGAAGTCCTCCATTGTAGTCTACAGCGGTTTCTGACATCACTAAACACCTATGCACCCGGCTTCCCTGGTGTAGGTATACTCGTTCTTGGGGTATCCACAGGCGAGGTGACTCTCCAACCTTCCTTCTTCCTCAGGGTTGTTTCAGGGTCCACTGGGAAGGGTCCTTCTTCTTTAAAATTGCAACCACTCCTTATCTATTGACTAACAGAGTACGCGGTCATGTTCCCACACTGCACACGACCTCCATGGGGTTCCTAAATACTCACCTTGGGTGGTTCCTTGGGTCTACGTCCTCTGGGTTTAGTCTCGACTTGAGTCGTGGTTCGTATACCACTATTTTAGTATAGGTTTGGTCTCCCCCTGGAGACTACTGTGTATTTGTGCTACTTACCATTCTATTTCCTAAGTATTTGTGTGTATTGTATGTATATCTCTGACAGGAGATATTGCAATGTGCTAGTAAGTGTTTGTAATAAAAGACATTTTTATAACTACATTAGGTGATTCTTTTTCACTTTACCTATTCCATAAGATTAGGTACTGGTAAAACAAGCTGCTTTATACTCCTTCTGGACTAAGCCTGAAGGCTGCTCCCCACAGCTACCACTTAGAGAGCTTTCTAAGGTTGTCTAAGACCACTAACATCCCCATAAGGGTTGTCTGGATTAGTGCAAGGTGCCCACTTAAATAAGTGTGAACCATAGCCAGCCGCTCACATCCCACAACTCAAATTAAGGAAACTAACTTAATTTTTAGCCTCCAATTCCAAATTCCTTCACATTAACAGAACATTTTAAAATGATCAACTTTAAATTTTGCCTCTTAATTAATATGCACTTTATTGATCTCTTAATGCTATTGTATTTTCTAAGCAGTCGAAGACCCCCCATGAAGGCTTTGCAGATCCCATGGGGTCCCTCAGGGTTAGGAACCACTGTTCCATGGACCTGCACCAAACTGCATCGAGGAATGCTTCTCACAGAAATAGATCCCCAGCTGAGCGCTCATGCCAGTTCTGCATATACTTTCTGCTCTCTTCAGAGACAAGATGAATAAAAAGCCATCAAAAGATAAATGAAGCCAGAGCAGTGAACCAAACTATCTGCAAACAATTTAAAATGCAATACCACCAGAACCTTATTGTCCATAAAGTAAGGCACCAAAGGTGATGATGCACCTACGTCAAGGTAGAGTATTCATCAAAAAGAGTGTTACAAAAATGAAGTAACTTATTGGTCTGACATTCAATTCTTCCCACATCTCTGAATGATTCTCCAAGTAATGCCTGCCGAGGAATGACTTTGAGGCCAAACAGGACTAAATAAAGAGATAAAGGAGAACATATTTGGCAATGAGGTCATCAATTCTAGACTGGGAGTCTAAACAATCATATTTCTTGAATGTATGCACAGACACGCAGGGCAACAGATGCCAGACACAGTAAAGTTCTAGCGGAGTACACCGTAAGGAGAGCTTTTCCTCTGCCAGGTTTAGATCTTGATACAAAGAGCTACCCAAAGAGAAAAGGTACATTTGTGAATCCCTTTACCATTTGTCTGCCAGTCAAGCTGATTATCTAAGACCACCTCTTGGGTCCTTTGTACGTAGAAGCCGTCAGCATAAATGGGTCCTCATTTAGAGTTTGGTGGACGGGTACTCCATCACAAAATTGACGGATATCCTGTTACAAGTATATCATAACCTAAGGCACTTGTAAAAAGGTGGATGGGACGGCACATTTGCTCACTTTAAAGGGAAGAAGAAGGGTACGTTGAGCTCCCTCAAACCGAAGATGGAGGATACTACAGGGTCACTGAGAAACAACTATTTTACTTTGCATTGTAACTCTATAGAAACTCATGGTAGTAATTAACAGGCTGTTCATGACCTGTGGCTCTGTCTCCCCAAATTAATTACTGTAGTTCAGCTTCAGTATATTAGTGGTGCCCTACCCCCAAGCCACCTGAAAACAAAAGATGTGCATTGTGGGTAAAAGCGTTTGACTTTGAAGGATCCGCTTTGTTAATTAGGTAAACGATACTGCATAATACGACATGCAGATCATTGCCTGCGGCACTACGGTTAATGAGTAGATTCAGCATTTAATTCCACTGCAAAAGGTGGTGCCAGGTTTGGCAGAGCATTAGCAATAGCAGTGAAAGGGGGCAGCACCTGTACCTATCGGAGCATAAACAACATTTTTTAAAGTAAATTATGGTATCAAAGTCGAAGAAACTGTGTGAAAGATCCTGTACAAAACAGCCAGCTAAGCAGTGAACTGCTCACCTATGAAAAGATAAATGCAAAGGTTAAAGCAGTGTATGGCCTACAGCAACATGCAGGTTGAGAACCCTGTGGACATGACCTCAAAGACAGCCAAGAAGAACAAGTCATGGGTCATTTATTTTACAGTGTGATTGTTGATTACAGCACTTCCTTCAGTTTACAGTAGGTTAAGATTCAGAGGTCAACTAAACAAGAGCATTCTGTGTGCAAAGGTTGCGACAAACGCACTGATGGGGATTACACATTGCTAGACACTGATAGGGAAGTCCTCATTACTAGGATCTCATGGTGAAGCAAGTAGGAGGACACAATGAGCTGCGAATAAAGAAACCTCTGGCTCATAATCTGTTTAGTTGGAAGCCAAAAGGAGAAATGCATTGAAATAGTTCCAAATGCCAATGTCAGTCACTTGGGTCAGTATGTAAGCCTATCATTTATGGATTATGGCTTGTGATGCTGAAATGCGGGCACGTTTTTACCATCAATCCGGCTAGCTTAAAGCTCGGAGTGATCCAAGACTGCTAGATTTTCTGCAATGTAGTCTGGGGGTTTTGAAAAAGATATTGACCAATAGGTCTGAAAAACTTACTATCAGCAAGAGGGGGACCAGCTACAACTCTACCGTCTAAACGTGATGTGGTCTTGGTTTTACAACCTTGCTGAATCACACTTGCCTTTCCCTCCCCTGGTTGGCTGGTCATGAGCCTTTGCTGATCAGCAGGTTGTTTATTTATGGCGCTAAAAAAGGTTAATATTTCCATTCTGCCACCATCACCCATTATCAGTAGGTTAGAGGGGGACAAAAGTATTTTTGTGCATCTTCCACTTCCATGTAGACATGATCTGCACATGGGTTGGTTGTTTATGGTTGCTAAATCAGCATCAGTGCATGAGTCTATTAGTCATGCACCAGTCCCTGTTACCTGGTCTTTGCGGCCAGCTGTGTGGGCCGCCGTTTGTATGCCGTCCCTCACTAGTCACTGGCTCCTGGGTTGTGGCCAAATGAGTCTGCTCAACGATTGCTTCCTGACGCTGCTGTGTTCTGCTTCATTGGTGCCAGTGGTCGCCTTGTGGGTAGACCATCCGCTTTCCCATTATTCCATTCCACGCTGGCACCATTGGTTTCCGTATATAGCATCATTTAAGATGACGCTGATCTTTTCCCCGTCAGAAGGAACAGCTGCAGCTCCTACACACTTATCCTCAGCACCTGTGTTAGCCCAGGACAAATATAAGGAAGACCAGCAGGATGCCCAAAGCATCACATCACTTTGGTGACTTTTTCCCAGGGTTCTTTGGCCAGTTGTCTCTAGATTTGCTCCTCATTATTAGGTCTGGCACAACCAAGATGTTTTTGTTGTTAACAATACACAGAACGGGCTTCTGATCAGCCCCCGCCAGCTTCCAAAAAGAGTCCCTCCCTTCACATTTTGTATCAGGGCTGAGGGCTGGTAGGTCCCTTAGTGCCGCTGCCTACAGAGAGCATGAGAAGCAATGTTTTCATGAGTAGCAGCAGCTGACAGGGACTATATGTTGAATGCAGAGGCCATCTTGTAAAGAAGGCTTGCCCCACCAAAAGTAATGCATTCTGCATGATAACCAAATGCTGACCAGACGTACAGTACGGTCTAAGAATGTAAATGCACTATAAACTAACAGGTGTTACTTTTGAAGAAAGGTTTTTGTGTCCAGAATCAAGCATTTGTATGGTTTCCAGGGTGCACAGGTTTCAATAGCTAGAGGCCCTTTGCCAAGAAGGCTTTCTTTGGCGCAGCACAGACCTTATTAGAACAAAACACAGCGAGTGGGCGCTTTGGATCAGCCCCTTCCACATTGCTTGTTTGAAGGGCTCTTCACATTTTGCATCGGTCCACAGAAGCATTGCTCACTTTTGCATTCTTCAGAAATGACTGGCAACAAAAGTAACCCATCTTTGGTAATGCAGCTGAATACCTCCTTGGCCCCTGCACATGGTGCAGAGGCAGGCAATGTGTGAGTGGGTGGCTGCCAGTAACAAGTCGCCCATCTCTACGCAGCCAGGTTAGCCTAGTTATATACAGTTATACACATTAATTGTGGCTACATTAGGATAGGGTTTCCCTATTGAGGTAGTGAAACCTCCATTCTAATATGGACGCTATTTATTAATACAACTGTAGAAAGCTCAGAAAGAGGGCGGCCCGTCTCCCTCTTGTGAACAGACGGGTAGGTGGCATCCTATTAATGCACTGCTTGCAGCCTAGTGCACACAGACCCTGGCGTGACATCATCCCTGCTTCACCCACCACTGCTGGCATTACCAACTCGAAGTGCGGATGCGGGTGGGAAGATGGTACAAGCGTAGTCATTGGTCCCCGCTTTCCCCACCCAGGTACTTTGTGGAGGAGTTAGGCCCCGATTCCCCTCGGCTTTAATGTGCAAACACAGGGATTCACAACGTCTGTCTGCATGGGTCAGACCTATTGGCTTTGCCAGTGTCGGTTGTCCTTACCTCTTACGTTCTCCTTCTTGAGTACTGATCCTCAGGTATTCTTGAACCTTCAGATGCCACTCTTCATCAGCTTTGCTGGAGGGCTGTCCCACTTCAGGGCAGTCCTTGTTACTGCTCGATAGGCTTTTAAAATAGTTCTGGTCATTTTCTACCATGAAGTTTCACTATGGGAGTTTCTTTATACATGAATAGGTTTGTTACTCTATTTTCTATGGATTGCCCACTAGATTTGCTTCTGTTTATCCGTGTAGCCTTATAAGGGGATGCTATTTCGTCTGCCTCCGTCAAAGGCAGGTCACCAATAATTGATCAGACTCCTAATAAGAACACCGGGGAAAGACAGAATCAAGTGAGACTGTGGAACCTTACCCACCCTTGTCTAAATAAGAAAATCATCTCAATGCCATCTGCCTCCATGAACTTCAACAGGACAGCTGTGAAAATCAGGTGACTGCAGCTGCAAGCAGCAAATCTGTTGCCATATAATACGGATACCACATTTTTAAAGTACAAGCAGAAGACAGGAACTATGGTGCCCTGATGACCCGGAGCCAGATGGCAAGCCCACCTGGGGCTGTACTATGGGAAGGGCGCAACTTCCAGGTCTGCACCAGGGCCCACCTTTAACATGGTGCGCCGTGCCGCAGACTGCGGCAGTGTGCCCTATTACAATCAATGTGCTGCAACTAGGGCAGCCACAAATGTGCGCCTGCCCTGAGGCAGTGCATTAGTGAAAGGCAGAGCAGCTGTTTGAAGCACAGGTGCAATGAGTGTCCGCACCCACCTGCAGGGTGTGTGGGATGGTTAATGGGATCTCCTTAACATATTTCAGAGGGCTGCCCTAAATGAGCGTGCAGACTGCGCGCCACCGCTTTGTGACGCACAGTCTGTGCTCCTCCTCATGGCCTCTTTGCCTCTGGATCTACTTCCTTAATACAACTGAGGAACGGAGGCAAAATGTTTCCCTCCTGGCATGAGGACGCAAGCCCTTTCAAATGGGCGAATCCTCCCTTACGATTAGACTGGCATTATATGAGCACCATCGTGATCTGTGATAAAGAAGGGGCCACACAAGCATTTGCGGCCCCATCTGTAATGCAAAAGTACCCCAGGGGCACAGAAAGCAGTCACACGAGTCCGTGGCACCCCCAGGGCACTTCAAAAGATGTTGTCAGAAAATGAAGGAAACATTACATTCAGGGCAGTTCTAGGACTCTCTGTTCTTGCTTTCTCCTATCCCCAACTGATTAATAGTGGACTGCAGGCAGTGCCAAAAGGCACGAAAAGAAATCAGATTTTGCAAGAATTTTCTGTGGAAACTCAAAGCAAGGGACAATCCGCAAGTCCAGGCCCTGTCACCCATGTACTTGTAGTCAACTGTTTACAAACAATTTCTCTAATTTTTTCTTCTTTCCTTACTTGTGCTCTGAGAAGATGGATACATGTGCATTGTACACAAAAAGTAAAAGTCGGACGTGTGATACAGTCAATTTCTCCATAAATTTGTGTGCGAGTGTGAGAATAAGCCCTGGGGCTTTTTTATACATACGGCACATTTTCCTTAATTTCACTGGGTGCATCTTTTACAAGGAAAATGCGCCGTATTAGGATGAATGCGCTGCCCCCGAGGCAGCCGCGAACTCGCGCTGCCCCCAGGACAGCGCATTTATGTGAAAAGCGGAGCAGCTGCTTTGAAGCTGCTCTGTGATCTCACAGTGCAGGCGGTAACTTGCCTGCACTTTTAAAGGGTATTTGAGATCCCCTTGCAAGCGGGTGCAGTGATTGACTGCACTCCCCAGAAAGGGGGTGCACTGTAGGTGCGCCACCTGAGAGCATCTTTGCCTCTGCAATATGGCGTGGGCGCACAAGCAAAGAGATTCCCTCATTTATATGGGGCCATGCAAATGAGGGTACGCCCTCTTGAGGAAGCCCCGGTGCTGTATGTATTTACAGAAGGGGACTCACAAGCATCTGCGGCCCCTTCTGTAATACCAAAGTGCCCCAGGGCCATGCAAAGCGGGCACTGACGCCCGTTGCACCCCAGGGCACTTCTATAATGCGGCCCCTGGTAGGTTTGTAGAAAAGTGACAACAACAAAAAACTTCCTGGCGGGAAACAATTTTTAGATGATAAATGTCACGAGTAATGCTCTGGAAAGGCATTACCAGTAGCCTGAGTTGCTGCATTACAATTCTCTGTAATGGATACATAAATGGAAAATGTATCAATAATGCCCTAATCTGACTGAATGAAGATGAAGCCACTGAACAATGAAACTTGTTGAATTTGGAAGCACTTGGAAATGCAGGATAACTAGTGAGAAAGCATAACCATGTACTCCTGTTGCCTTACATTTGAATGCTTCTTTGCACATGTATATCACAACATACACTAATCTACCACATAACATAATTTGGATATCGTTTTCATATTAACCTGAAGTGTTCATCTGCCTTAACATGCATTCCAATTTTCGTGACTCCTGTAGGCCTAGAAGCCATTTTAGTTGAGCTAGTACATCTGCACATTTCCTGTATCCTGTAATAAAGTGTAGACTCACTTTCAAGGTTGACAAATTGAAGGGTGATTTGGGGAAAATAGTGAATTCAGCAGTACTTTTGTGTCTTTATCTTCATTTCAAGGACTTCTCACATTCTCGCCTCAAGAAGACCCTGCCTCCTGCTCATTAGATAGCATTGTTAAAGTAACAGTTTCTCTCACATGTTTTTGCTCCATAGACTTGTGTGGAAAGAAAAGTGTATAAGAAAAGTCCTAAATTGCATGCATGCACCAACTAGTTTTTTGAGTGAGACCTCTGGTAGGTGGTAATGACAATTGTCACCTTATTATTTATTGGGCCATTTGCTGTTATTGCATTAAACACGTTAGACTTTTAGGCCTCTAGATGTGTTGTATTTAATTAACACTAGCAAGAGTGTTTTTCACTACTTTTTTGCCAGGGTACACAATGAGTGATGAACAAATGATCAGAATCTCTGAAACAGCCTGGTCACAGATGGTGTGACACATATTTAGACAAAGAAGCTTGTGATCTAGGACTGGAAATTAAATCCTGGTTTCGATGCAATTCTTTCCAATCTTATGAAATTAAAAAAGGTACTGCTTGTAGGAACACCATGACTTCGAAGAAGATGTACAGCTCCAAGAAGATGTGGTAGCCACCAAAAAAAACTATTTTCCAGGTAAGGATGTCTTTCTCAAAAGAGAATACAAAAAGTGATAGCTTGAATGCTTGAATTAATCTGTGCCACTGGTAATTACTCTGCGACTCATTCCAGTCCATCATTTTTTTGCCCACTATGCCACCTCTGATTAGACCTAGCCATATACAAATCAGCCTTGTTCCTGCTCCAATACGAACAGTCCAGACCAAACTGCCAGGCCAGATCTTCTGTGAACTGGAACACAAGCAACTCAAGACTGATTTTGACCTATTTGGGCCACTCCAGTCAGGCAGAGCTTGGTTTCAGTAGAACAATGAGCATAAGTCCCAGATCTGGGCATATCCAGCATTTGGGGCACCACAATGAAGAATTAAATTAGTGATGGTGTCAAATGAGTCCAGTGGTTCAAAAGGCCTGTGCATAATACCACTTGAGCGGACTGCAGATGGGTGTAAGGCTGCATACTATAGAACCCAGATGGTTATTAGTTCAGGAAATGCTTTGGTGTTTTGGCCTGATGCCTCAAAAATAATAAAGATGGATAAATCTGCTAGTCTTTGAGTTTGTGGCATCTGTCAGAGTGCAGTTAACCAATCAGGATTTATGTTGACTTATAGATTTGTTACATAGCTAAGAAAGGAGTAAAATCAATCTGAATGTGATTATCAAGAAAACTAGAATATCAAAAGAGAACACTAAGTAATTTAGAAGGGAGCGGCCAGAAAAATTCTAAAAGGAGAGTTTATAAATATCAGATTTGCAGTCTCAAATTGAACCAAAGCTGAACTATAGCCCTGCGGAAGTGGAAAACTCAGCAAAATAATTGCTGGCCATATAAATGGGCTTCTGTTTTTACTGACTAACTATAACTGTAACCATAAACTTGTATCCCCTTTTTCCCCCATGTTCCCAGCACCCCTGCCCCTCGCCAACCGTTTTTGTATATTTTTGTATATCCCTGCACTTTAGACTTTTTGTTTGTTCACCTCTGTATACCGTGTAAAGCGCTCTGATACCCTCACGGGTCAAGTTCGCGCTCTTTAAACACTAAAAATAAATAAAAAATAAAAGAAGATTTGGCTGGTCATGTATTTTTATCTTTGTAAACTCCACTACGTTTGATGAAATGATTTTGTATCAAATTTATGTAATAAAATAGTATTTTATAATATTATGAAGTGAAGCTATGTTCTTTTGACTCCCTTCCAAAAGTAACCCCCTGTTTGGGGTGTTACAGTGGAAATACCATGTACGATAGGGGATACTGAGACCATGCTGCACAGATTTGATGGCTATTATTGGAACAAGGCCCGTAAAAGGGGACCACAGCCTGTCATTCAGTGTTTTTCAGCTGTCTCTCACTGTTTAATGGATCCAAAACCCACTTGTTTTTGCTCAGAGTAGTATTCAGACGTGATCAACTTAAATCGATTCTTGCATCCTTCTGCCCTGCCACATTATCCAACTGGATACCCGACCTCTCCTTGATCTTTAACTCCACTTTGCCTTTAGGTTGGGCCTTGGGGGATGACTTCAGCCCGCTCTGATCTTCCAAACTCCATGAAATGTATTATTAGTCATGCCCCTTCCCTGTGGCCGTGAAAAAGAGCCACTTCTTCCATACAACATTTCCTGCGTAGGACTTTGTGCAGAACTCTTCTATCCACCACCATCCAAACTCCCTGAACCGACGACATTCTACTAAGAGCTCCTATCGATTATGCTGAGGGCCTCACTCACCATTGATCCTAGATTAAGTGGGTTTATGGTGTTAGAGAAGGGATGAGGTATACTACCACAACCATCCTCACCTATGGTCCTATCATTAAAGGATCTGTCCTGCATTAGAAGGTCGGGTCTGATGTTCTATTTCAAAGAAGCGCTCTACTGACAACAGCAGTTACACATTTATGTGCCTTCACGAAAGACCCAGTGCCACTGGGATAACTGGTGATGTATAGGTCTAGGTGGGGATGAGGCCTGGTCACTCAAGGAAATAAATGTGTAGAGGGTCTGACAGCAAATTATTTAAAATGGTATTTTTTTGGGAGCATCTTTTGTCAAGTTCTGTCTGCATTTTCATGCAGCTCTCAACCAGGTGATAGGAAGAGATCGGGGGAACAGAGTAAGTTTCACGTTCACTGGCAAGATTCTTCTTAACTGGTGGTACTAAGAACTTCCATGAAAATTTGCACCCATGTTTGAAAAAGTTTATACAGACTTGCTGCCATCAGTATAACTGTAACCTGCAGCCGCCATTTTTTCTTGTTACAGCTAACACTGGGAAGTGCCTTTCTCCCCTTATATTTTGGGTCTCGATGCATGAAATGAATGAATAGCTTACTCAATTGAAAATTGTTGAAATTTTTGTTACTAGTGAAAGTTGTTCTCTCATGATCTCGGTTAGGCATCGAGTCGTATTATTTGAGTGAAAATCAACCATGTGACAAAAGCTGAAAAGGTGATTATACGGGAGTGTAAACTTGAGTCATGCTCACACTTGCCGAGTTTGTCTCTACTAAGATTTCAGGAACAACCCTGATCGAATGGGATTCACAGTCTATTAAGTTTTCTTTTGTTTATAAGTCCTTTGAAATTTGGACTGACATGAAAGGTGTTTTCTTTGACACATGTAGTTAGGGATGCCCCACATTCAACGCCGTGTGACCGGTTTACAGTGCAGCATATCCAATTACAATTCAGTGCCACGCCTGGTAAGGAAAGAATTCTTTTAACCAACATCTCAGAAGGGATGCATTGTGGGAGATGTTCATTTCTGTCCAATAATAGGCAATGTCATTGTCATATATGGTGCAGGGTCCTCTGTACAACTAAAACCTAATATAACAAGCATTTGCAATGCAATAGGTCTCGCATTTGCAGGAGTTTAAGTTATTGGCATTGTAAATGACAATGCATTTTATTTCTGTGTTTTGAAAACCTGGAAGCGGTGTGTAAACACGCACTTTAAACTTATAGTCCTTGCTTACGAGAAGCAAAGCTGGCAGTAAAAGAGGTTCAGTTACTGCCAGCCTAACTTCTCCTAAGCAACGACTATATGTACAAAGTGTGTGTTTATGCACCTCTTGCAGGTTTGCAAAACACATAAATAAAAGGTATTGTCATTTACAATGCCAATAGTTCACATTTTCGCAAATGCAAGACCTATTGCATTGCAAATGCTTGGTATATGCGTCACAAGCAAGACACTTTTCTATAGCATTAGAAAACATCTATGTAGCTTCTTAGTGGGCATGGTGTAAAAAGCATGATCCACATTTTTTGTATACTGACATGCAGTGAGTAACCTGTCAGAAATGTCACGCATATTACGTGACAAAGCATTGGTGCACCACACTGAGTCAAAAGGGGAAGAAAGTCCTTTGTCAATCCCTTTCCCTTGAGACTTGCAAGGGTTCCCATTGCGTGTACTGCGATTGGTAATGTTAATTAATGCATTGTAAATTGAGACTTCATTCAAAAAGTCAACTGTTCTGGCTTTGAGAATGCAAGGTTTTTTGTGCCTCGAGCCCCAGGTTGGACAATGTTTCACAGAGGGTTTTATTGCTTTACTCTCCTCCTAGTATCCTCTAAGTAGCTACTAGGAATCAGTGGCGTAACGAAACTTGAGGGGGCCCCCCTGCAAACTACATGGAGGGGGCCCCCCCTCCCATTCTCCGCGCCAGACAATAGCAATCTTGAGGCATTGCATTGCTTCATACACACTTTGAACCCAATTCCATCAGTCTCTCTCTCTCTCTGTCAGTCAGTCAGTCTCTCTCTCTGTCTCTGTCAGTCAGTCTCTCTCAGTCAGTCTCTCTCAGTCAGTCTCTCTCTCTCTCTGTCAGTCTCTCTCTCTGTCAGTCAGTCAGTGTCTCTCTCTCAGTCATTCAGTCTCCAGTCAGTCAGTCTCTCTCAGTCAGTTTCTCAGTCAGTCAGTCTCTCTCAGTTAGTCAGTCAATCAGTCTCTCTCTTTCTGTCAGTCTCTCTCAGACACTCTCTCTGTCAGTCTCTCTCTGTCAGTCAGTATCTCTCTCTCTGAGTCAGTCTCTCTCTGAGTCAGTCTCTCTCTCTCAGTCAGTCTCTCTCTCTCTGTCAGTATTTCTCTCTGTCAGTCAGTCTCGCTCTGTCAGTTTCTCTCTCTCTCTTTCTCAGTCAGTCTCTCTCTCTGTCAGTCAGTCTCTCTCTCTGTCAGTCTCTCAGCCAGTCAGTCTCTCTCTCTCTCTGCCAGTCAGTCTCTCTGTCAGTCAGTCTCTCTGTCAGTCAGTCTCTCTCTCAGTCAGTCTCTCTCTCTGTCAGTCTCTCTCAATCAGTCAGTCTCTCTCAATCAGTCAGTCTCTCTCAATCAGTCAGTCTCTCTCAATCAGTCAGTCTCTCTCAATCAGTCAGTCTCTCTGTCAGTCTCTCTCTCTCTCAGTCAGTCTCTCTCTGTCAGTCAGTCTCTCTGTCAGTCAGTCAGTCTCTGTCAGTCAGTCAGTCTCTGTCAGTCAGTCAGTCTCAGTCTGTCAGTCAGTCAGTCTCTCTCTCAGTCAGTCAGTCTCTCTCTCAGTCAGTCTCTCTCTCTCTGTCAGTCTCGCAGTCAATCAGTCTCTCTCTGACAGTCTCTCTGTCAGTCTCTCTCTGTCAGTCAGTCTTTTTCTACCTCAGTCAGTCAGTCTCTCTCTCTCTCAATCTGTCTTTCTCTCTCTCTGTCAGTCTCTTTCTCTCTGTCTCTCTCTGTCAGTCTCTCTCTGTCAGACTCTCTCTGTCAGTCAGTCTCTCTCTCTACCTCAGTCAGTCAGTCTCTCTCTGTCAGTCAGTCAGTCTCTCTCTCAGTCAGTCTCTCTCTCTGTCAGTCTCTCTCTCTGTCAGTCTCTCAGTCAGTCAGTCTCTCAGTCAGTCAGTCTCTCTCGCAGTCAATCAGTCTCTCTCTAAGTCTCTCTCTCAGTCAGTCTCTCTCTCTGTCAGTCTCTCTCTCTCAGTCAGTCAGTCTCTCTCTACCTCAGTCAGTCAGTTTCTCTCTCAATCTGTCTCTCTCTCTCTGTCAGTCAGTCAGTCTCTCCGTCAGTCAGTCTCTCTCTCAGTCTCTCAGTCAGTCAGTCTCTTAGTCAGTATCTCAGTTGCTCAGTCAGTCAGTCTCTCTTTCTACTCTCTCTCCACTCGCTCTCTCCTCTCTCTCTCCACTCTCTCTCTCTACTCTCTCTCTCTGTCTCCACTCTCTTTCTCTCTCCACTCTCTCTCTCTACGCTCTCTCTCTCCACTCTCTCCACTCTCTCTCTCTCTACGCTCTCTCTCTCCACTCTCTCTCTCTCTCCACTCTCTTTATTCGCTCTCTCTCTACTCTCTCTCTCTACTCTCTCTCCACTGGCTCTCTCCACTGTCTCTCTCTCTCCACTCTCTCCACTCTCTTTCTCTCTCCACTCTCTTTATGCTCTCTCTCTCTATGCTCTCTCTCTCTCTCCACTCTCTCTCTCTCCAGTCTCTCTCCTTTGTCTCTCTCCACTGTCTCTCTCTCTCCACTCTCTCCACTTTCTCTCTCTCTCCACACTCTTTCTCTCTCCACTCTCTTTACGCTCTCTCTCTCTATGCTCTCTCTCTCTCCACTCTCTCTCTCCACTCTCTCTCTCCACTCTCTCTCTCCACTCTCTCTCTCCCTCCACTCTCTCTCCACTCTCTCTCACTACGCTCTCTCCACTCTCTCTCTCCACTGTCTCTCCACTCTCTCTCTCTCCACTCTTTCTCTCTCCACGGTCTCCCTCTCCACACTCTCTCTCTCTCTCTCTCTCTCTCTCTCCACTCTTTCTCTCTACGCTCTCTCTCTCTCTACGCTCTCTCTCTACGCTCTCTGTCTCCACGCTCTCTCTCTCTCCACTCGCTCTCTCTCCACTCGCTCTCTCTCCACTCGCTCTCTCTCTCTCCACTGTCTCTCTCTCTCCACTGTCTCTCTCTCTCCAGTCTCTCTCTCTCTCTCTCCAGTCTCTCTCCCTCCACTCTCTCCACTCTCTATCTCTCCTCCCCACTCTCTCTCCACTCTCTCTCAACTCTCTCTCCTCTCTCTCTCTCCACTCTCTCTCTCCACTCTCTCTCTCCACTCTTTCTCTCTCCACTCTCTCTCTCTCTCCGCTCTCTCTCTCTCTCCACTCTCTCTCTCTCTCTCCACTCTCTCCACTGTCTCTCTCTCTACTGTCTCTCTCTCCACTCTCTCTCTCTCTCACGCTCTCTCCACTCTCTCTCTCTCCACTATTTCTCTCTCCACTCTCTCTCTCTCTCTCTCCTACGCTCTCTCTCTCCACGCTCTCTCTCTCCTCTCTCTCTCTCACTCTCTCTCTCTACGCTCTCTCCACTCTCTCTCTCCACTCTCTCTCTCTCCACTCTCTCCACTGTCTCTCTCTCCACACTCTCTCTCTCTCCACTGTCTCTCTCTCTCCGCTCTCTCTCTCTACGCTCTCTCCCTCCACTCTCTCTCCACTGTCTCTCTCTCTCCACTGTCTCTCTCTACGCTCTCTCTCTACTCTCTCTCTCTCCACTCTCTCCACTGTCTCTCTCTCTCCACTGTCTCTCTCTCTCCACTGTCTCTCTCTACGCTCTCTCCACTCTCTCTCTACGCTCTCTCTCTCTCCACTCTCTCTCTCTCTCTCCACTCTCTCTCTCTACGCTCTCTCTCCACTCTCTCTCTCTCCCCACTGTCTCTCTCCACTGTCTCTCTCTCTCCACGCTCTCTCTACTCTCTCTCTCTCCACTCTCTCTCTCCACTCTCTCCACTGTCTCTCTCTCTACGCTCTCTCTCTCTCCACTCTCTCTCTCCTCTCTCTCTCCACTGTCTCTCTCTCTCCACTCTCTCTCTCTCCACTGTCTCTCTCCACTCTCTCTCTCTCTCTACGCTCTCTCTCTCTCCACTCTCTCTACGCTCTCTCTACGCTCTCTCTCCACACACTCTCTATCCACACTCTCTCCACTGTCTCTCTCTCTCCACTGTCTCTCTCTACGCTCTCTCTCTACTCTCTCTCTCTCTCCACTGTCTCTCTCCACTGTCTCTCTCCACTCTCTCTCCACTGTCTCTCTCTCTCCACTCTCTCTCTCCACTCTCTCTCTCTACGCGCTCTCTCTCCACTCTCTCCACTGTCTCTCTCCACTGTCTCTCTCTCTCCACTCTCTCTCTCTACGCTCTCTCTCTCTCCACTGTCTCTCTCCACTGTCTCTCTCTCTCCACTGTCTCTCTCTACGCTCTCTCTCTACTCCCTCTCTCTCTCCACTGTCTCTCTCCACTGTCTCTCTCTCTCCACTCTCTCTCTACGCTCTCTCTCTCCACTCTCTAACTCCTCTCTCTCTCCACTGTCTCTCTCTCTCACTCTCTCTCTCTCCACTCTCTCTCCACTGTCTCTCTCCACTCTCTCTACGCTCTCTCTCTCTCACGCTCTCTCTCCACGCTCTCTCTCTCCACTCTCTCTCTCCACTGTCTCTCTCTCTCCACTGTCTCTCTCTACGCTCTCTCTCTACTCTCTCTCTCTCCACTCTCTCCACTGTCTCTCTCCACTCTCTCTCCACTGTCTCTCTCTCTCCACTCTCTCTCTCTACTCTCTCTCTCTACTCTCTCTCTCCACTCTCTCTCTCTCTACGCTCTCTCTCTCCACTCTCTCCACTGTCTCTCTCCACTGTCTCTCTCTCTCCACTCTCTCTCTACGCTCTCTCTCCCCACTGTCTCTCTCTCTCTCTCCACTCTCTCTCTCTCTCTCCACTCTCTCTCTACGCTCTCTCTCTCTCTCTCACTCTCTCTCTCACGCTCTCTCTCTACGCTCTCTCGCTCCACTCTCTCTCTCCCACTGTCTCTCTCGCTCCACTGTCTCTCTCTCTCCACTGTCTCTCTCTACGCTCTCTCTCTACTCTCTCTCTCTCTCTCTCCACTCTCTCCCTCTCTCCACTGTCTCTCTCCACTCTCTCTCCACTCTCTCTCTCTCCACTCTCTCTCTCCACTCTCTCTCCACTCTCTCCACTCTCTCTCTCTACGCTCTCTCTCTACGCTCTCTCTCTCTCCACTCTCTCTCTCTCTCCACTCTCTCTCTCTCTCTCCACTCTCTCTCTCTCTCTCTACGCTGTCTCTCTCTACGCTCTCTCTCTCCACTCTCTCTCTCTCTCCACTCTCTCTCTACGCTGGATACCTGGACTGCACACCTTGATTATATGTTTTTCGTCTTAATATACAACAACAACAACAAAACAATGAGTTGTTAGCAAAACTGGAGAAACTTCGTTATTCCCCACAAAAATAGATTGGGTTGGCAGGCACCCTTCTCACCTGCTCCTGTCCACTCTTACCTCTTTGCTGCTGGGCCGCACCACCCCTGCCCAGAGCAGCAGCAGGAGGACGGTCCTTTGGCGGGACATCTCTGACAGGCAGGCAGGGTCCGGCCCTGCAGTGGGCAAAGGATGAATGCACAGCCTTGCATGTCCCAGTGTCCCCAGCGACCCTGAGATTCACAATGCTCTCTCTGGGGGCCCCCATCCTTTTTCCGGCCTGGCGCGCTCTGACTGAAGAGAAACAATGTAACTTGTTACATTGTTTCTCTTCAGCCCTAGGTCAGCAGCGCGAGGAGCTCAGAGCAGGCTGCAGCTGCTTTAGAGCAAGAGACAAACAGCTTTCTACCGATGAGCTGAGGGGGCCCCCTTCATGTACTGAAGACTGGGGGCCCCCCCGCACCGCGGGGGCTGCGGGGGTGTTTGTTACGCCCCTGCTAGGAATGTACTCCTATGTTGCTAATTAAGAGCTGTGAGCATTGCGTTCTATGATGCTTCAGGCTTAGAGAGGGCATTCCAAAGAGTACAGCTCACCTGGACTGTGCGATAGCTCAAAGATGGGTCCTGGCAGGTTCTGCCTTTCTGCTCTCATGTGGGAGGCTGTCACAATCAAAAAATGCTAGAGTGAGAAGTGACATTTTCTAGGTTTAATTTAACCTGTGCTGAACACACTGTGTAATATCTTATCTCACAAGTGACAGTGACGTCAAAGCTTGCCATGTGTTGCCTATAGCACAATTATATTTACCAGTAAGCAGTTTGCATGGCTCCTTTCTGCCGTATGTTTGTTGTGAATATCCCGATCACGTGGTGGTGTTTGGGTGCATGGCTCCATGTCGAGTTCTGCCCAGAGCCCTTTCTAGTCATATGCACTCTACATTGCATCTTCACGACCTACGCTAAGGTGCCTCGTTAGCACAGTTCCCTAATACTGGGAGTTTGCACTTGCGCCAAGTTGTGCATACTTTGGAGAACTGCCCGCATGCTTGTGTGGGTCTTTCATGAGCACTGGGAAAAGCTCCTGATAGATACACTTTGGGATATCACTTGGCCACCATAGTTTTGGACATGTGTCCAAAGATCTATTAAATAAACAGCATAATAAAGCGAATACATGAATGCCTCTAGGAAACTGGAAATTGAAGCGAGAGCAACGAAAGGCAATGGAAGATAACTGGGAGACAGCTTTAAGTTTTGGACCATGTCTGAAGACTTCTCTTGTTTTGGTCTGTGGTATCAGTTTTTGGTGTACGTTTATTATAGAAACCTGGGGTATTAATCTGTTTTGCTATTTTGTTGTGTAAATTGGTATGTTCCCCGTGCACCATAGTTACAGCAATTATGCCACAGCTACACCTGTTCTTGTTTGAGGGTAATCTAGTAATAATCTAGAAACAGAAGCATACCAAGTGTCTAGGAAATTGCTAGGCGGAGAGATGTTTATGGCATGTGCACAATAAAACAGAATAGTGATTTTCTACAAATAAACATATTTATTGAAAGAAAAATATTCTTCACAAATTCACAAGAAGGAAATGCGCTACTCTGATGGAGTTACCATGGACCAATGGATTTGGTTATTTAAATGAAGCTCTTATTAGGGATCAGATACACCATTGTACCAATAACTCTAACGTGGAAAATACATTTTCGGAAGAAAATCTAAATTTGAACGGGGTGATGAGCACACAGCGAGGAGACGGTTGGTCATGTAGATGGAAAAAGGAAGGTGTGTGTTGTGCGCAGGCTTGAAGGAAAGATTGGGGTGAAAGCTCAAGTAGGAAGACAGTCAACTGGAGCATTTCTGGAGATGATGGTTTGTAATTGTCCCAGGTTACGTAGGACAGGTTCGTTCAGTGAAGGAGACGAGTAAAGCGTTTAGGATTCTTTTTTTACTACATGAGCATGGTGACTCTTAAGAAGATACTGTGTTAAAAGTGGAAAACAAGGCGGTTGTCTTGATTCAGAATGCCCTCACACCTTTATCTAGAAGCAGAAATTTGAGAGCAGGTTCAGCAATTATGGGTTGGAGTCAAAAGGCCAGATGTGGGAGCAAATAAAAGTTTCTACCCACCTAGTACAGAGGGTGAAAACAAGCATACAATACATAGAGTGGAATGTTGTAGGACATATCTATATCTCAAGGGAAGGAGCTACCTTGAGTTGCAGGAAGCAGGAGTAATTGGGAAAGAAACTGGATACTAAAAGCATTAAGTCTAAAACTTAGCTTCAGACATTTTTAGAGGGTGAGGAGAATGTGCTACGTATTCATCAGTGATTAGTGATACAATGGAAGAGCACAACGGTTCCACTAACTCAAAATTTCTTCTAAAACAAGGAGACAGATCTTCACAATGGGCAAAGGGCTGATAGGGGAGATTGAGTCATCTGCATGGTTGGTGCCATAGATGCTGCGCACCAGGCCTTGCAGTGGATTTGATAGACTTAAGTTTAAGTTATTTTGGTGGATAGGCACTCTTTGCCTCACACTGAAGAGATATTGATTTTGCTGGGGTGGAGCATGTAGTTGGCACCACTGAACTCTTAACCATCAGATAAAATTACATCTTTAGTCCTGTCCATTAACATAATTTCATATACTTTAGAGGCCTAGCACTTTCAAAAACGACTTTTCGGTTGGCCTCCTAGCCTTTCAAGTTCCACTGCTTAACGGATAGGCGGTGATAGGGCAGAATTATTTTTTTATTGTGCAACATAATGGACATTGGTGGGTTGCAGATCACAATTGTGCTTAGGGCTACATTGTGAACTAGGAGAGACCCAAGCACAGTGTGGTCGACATTGTAAGAAAAACGTCTAGGACAAAAACTGGATGATTTGTGTGGTACACAATGCAATGTTTGTAAATGCATTTGCAGAGAAGTTAGAGAACATAATACTATTGTGGGTATTAATGAAGTGCTGTGGGATGGGAAACAAGGGAAATACAGGCATCATCTAAGCCTTTATATGTGGGGTTGTCTATTGGTAGTACACACAAATCTCTTCTTAATACATCAGTGCATTGTTATAATAGCAAAGTAAGTGGAAAGGGACAGCAAGTGGCTCGGAGGGTATTTTTGTTTTAATACAAAATGGGGTTCTTCTTTCTAATCTGCGCTACATGCACTTTCCTAATTTGTTTCTGATACTTGGCAGCCATATTGACGGCGCCGCTTTCTCTCGGCAGTTAGCGGTCTAGCTCCCACGCTATGACCCTTCATAAGACGGCCGGGAAGCGTACGCGCGCCTCCGGCGCGCCAAAGGCAAGCTCGTCTGTGCCCATCTGGGGCCAGGGGCCAAAACCCCTGGTCCTTTTACGAAGGATAGGTCCGTCTTTTCTGCACAAGAACTGTTGGCGCTGCGTCAGGAGCCCTAACCCCAACTGCAGTCCTATCGCGATTGAGGATGGAATTCTTGCTTGTGCGAGGTGTGAGTTTTGCTGCACTTCTTTCATTAACCACAACAAGCATAGCGCAGGGCCCAGGGGTGTAGTTAAGGACTCTAGTCCTCCCTATAAGAGGGGTCCTGACAAGCCCGTCCTTCGGAGTCCTAAGGTGGCCCCCACTGACTTCCTCTTTTATAAAATCAACAGTCGGTCCCTTCCCAAACACCAGCTGCATATTCTAGATTTTCTAGTGGACAGGCAGCCAGACGCTGTTTTTTTTTATGGAGACCTGGCTTCTATGAAAAGCCCTCACTCACCAACCTGGTTGGTGACATGCTTCATCATTGGGCCCCACCGGGAGAGGCCGAATGCCACCCCGGTGTGCTGCAACGCCAGAGTTACTGTGGAGCTGGAAAATTAGTGATTTGATAAAAAAGGTGAAAGTAAGTTAAAAATGTCTGAATTGTGTCAAAAATATGTTTTATTAATTTGCCAATCAGACATAGTTAAAAATACGGTGTTGGACCAAAAACTGAATAAATTGTTCAGCTATGTCCCCTGAAATCTGGTCAACATGTTTCTGCCTATGTGTGAGTAATTATTCAGGCATTCGTCAGGACCGAAGGTGAAATAAAGTGAACCCCGGCGGTATGGACGCTCTAAGGTCCACCCTAACCTGAGGTTACACCATGGTGTAATTAGTCGTTACACCGGATAGTAAACTCGGTTCCTCTCAATCACGAGGATCACATGACTACTACAGTCGGAACCTATTTTTTACATTTATAACATAGCTGAACAATTTATTCAGTTTTTGGTCCAACACTCTTTTGTTGTTTATTATATATTGTCTGGGGGACTAAGAGTGCTCCTCAAATTTATTTCCCTCTCTCTCTTGTTGATTTTTCACATGTGTAATCAATGCCCCACACATGTGGCCGGGCACTTGTTAGATCCAATTTTCTCTAATCTACCCGTCCTAAAAAATGCCCCCCCCTCACCCTTTTACCTGGTCCGATCATCTTGGAGTGCCTTTTACCCTGGAAATTGCCTCCCCCTTCCTCTGACCTACCTGGCCCCGGAACGCTTCACCAGTAATTGGTCTAAAATGATCGTTCCAATTCTTAACAAACTACTCTGTGATTCTAGACCTGACTTCGATCATATTTCCATCACTGACCAGGAACTTGCCCATAACTGGCTTATGGGAGCAGTGGAAAAATGTCTCCCGCTCTCAGCTAAATACTTGAGTCGTGTTCTGCCCCCCGTGCCTTGGTTTAACGATATGATAAAATGCGAGAAAAAGCTATGCAAGTTATTAAAAAGGCACTGGATGAAATCCTACACCGAAGATGCCAAAACCACTTTTAAAAATGCTTTAAAAACTTACCACAGTCTCTGTAGATCGGCTCGTGCCGAGTTTTACTCTCAAAAGATTTTGAAGGCCCAAAACTGTGCTAAAACTCTCTTTAAGGTGGCAAAGCAACTCTCTGACCCAGGGCAGTTGACGACCTCCCCAGTTCTCTCCCATAATCAATGCGAGGAACTCGCTCTCTTTTTCATCCAAAAAGGTGCTAATATACACTCTCAGCTGTTGAGTAACGGCTCACAGGGAGCTAAACTGGATGTGGTTGGCCCGTCTAATATTAGGCAGAACCCTTGTCCCATTTCTGCAGCCGACTCTTCACCAAAATTGGACACCTGGGCCCTCTGGACACCGTATCTTTCAATTGCATCCTTCACACCATCAAATCAGGCTCTCCTCTTGACCCCCTCCCTCCCCATCTGCTGCGCCAGCTGGACCCTGTCGTGTTCTTTACTGCAAGGACCACACAGGAGACCAGGTAGGCTTTCTGACTTCTTTATTACATATATTGTGTGCGCTGCCCACATGCACGTCTGCTCTTCTTCGCTGCTCCTCCCGGACTGCCCTTCCGCCCCTTGACCGGAAGTGGTGTCCAGTTGCTTCCCTGCCCTCTTGCCCAGTGCAGGGTCCTAGTGCCTTCCACCCAGGCCACTACATCTCCCCCTTTTGTCACACAGGAAATCAGTCGAGGGAAGAGAGGGAAAATAGAACTTGTAGAGATAGTGAAACAGAAAAGAAGAGAGAGAGGAAAAAGAAACAGAAAAAGAAAAGACACGAAAAGAAACTCGCTCCCAAGAGGAAACGACACGTGTGTACTCCTCACTACATTTCTTCAATGAGTCTCTTTGGCCTTCTGCTCACTCTCTTTGGACAAGTCTATTCCTGTTGTTCGTCCTTTCCTTTCCCGTTGTGATCTGTCGCTCCGTCTTCTCCACTTGCAGTATCTTGGCCCTCTTCGTTTACCGTCTTCAGTCCTTTGAAGTGAGAACTGTTCCGTGTTACTTGGTGGTATTCTGACCCCGCTGTAATCATCGGGCCCTTTACTTTTATGATCGTGAGAGGTTCCTTTGAGAACACGCTGTCAGACTTTCGTTGTTGTCGCTGACGTACTACCACGGCGTCTCCTTCTTTGAGGTGTGACGGGGTGGCATGACGCCTTGCGTCAGCATATGTTTTCATTTTTTCCTTTGCTTCCTTGTCTTTGGCTGCAATGTTGCTGTGCTCAGACGGCCCTTTTGCTTCGATCTGTGGTAGTCTTGTTCTGCTGGTTCTCCCCAGTACTAGCTCAGCCGGACACTTTCCCGTGGAGCCATGTGGTGTGTTTCTGTAGTCTCGCAGAACCTGGCATAGCGCTTGTCCAATGGAGATCTGTGCCAGTTTTGCTCGCTGAACTGCCTTCTTGATGTTCCCCATGAAGCGCTCCACCATGCCGTTCGCTTGTGGCCACAGCGGCGTCACCTTCCGGTGATGAATGCCCAGGTAAGACATAAACTTTCTGAATTCTTCTCCTGAAAATGGAGGACCATTATCCATTTTCAGTGTTTCTGGGGAGCCCCATGCTGCAAATATGTCGTCCATGATTGGTAGTGTCGCTGTTGCTGACGTTGAGGACACTGGTCTCACTATGGGAAATCGTGAGTATTCATCAATGATCACGAGCAGGTAGGTGCCCGTCTCTAGTGGCCCGAAGAAGTGAGCCGCTAGCGTTGTCCACACTGCTCTTGGAAGTTCTGACATTTGTAGCGGTTCTGGGCTAGCTGGCTGTCCCGTTACCTGACAGACGTGACACGTCACGATGGTGTCTTCCACAGTCCTGCCAAGTATCACGTATCAGGCGTGACTCTAACGCATTTAAGTGTGGTGTTCCGCATCACCGCACTTAAATGTATTGTCACGCATTTTAATCCCACTGACTCTCAGCTGTACAAGCGCTGAAGTACTGGCCACGCCAGGCTGGCGTGCGTGCCTGTGGCCTGCGCTGGCACTGCTGCTCCCCGCAGACAATGTAACTTAATTGCCTGCTGCAATGCATGATTGAAATTCGCGCCCGTGGCGCCGCTGAGTCACTCACTGACTTGCCTGAGCCAGGCCTGACGTCACCCGGCGGCGGCCGAGGTAGTGCCCAATACCGAGAGACCCCTGGGCGGGGCCTCTGCCTTCAGTGGTTTTGATAACTGGCTGTTGCGCAGTGGGGGGATGTGACCTCACGTCCTCCTCGTCCTGAAATGAAGTGAGGTCAGATTCAGGAAGAACCGGGACTGTCTGGAGGCGTGCACCGGCAATCACACAGTCCTGTCGTCCCGCCGCATTACATACAGTCAGTGAGTGCGCACAAAACAAGTACTACCGTTGGCAGCATGATAAGCTGCATGGCGCGTGAGACTGACTCTATTCTAAGCCTGGCTCGGCTGCAGAGTCACAGTCGACACAGAGCTGTCCGGGCGCTGCCCAACTGTGAAATGAACACAAAGTGACAGTGAGACAGTAAGTACTTCTGGCCAGGCAGCCTGCCACTTTAGTACTGTGTTTTCACACTTGCACACTACTGTCTACTCCGTGACACGTAACCGAAATGCCATAGGCTGTAATGACTGTAAACACTGTACCGGCCGCCAAGTTCCCGAGTTTCCATTTGCTCCTGTGCAAGATATTTTTGGATCGGCTGCTCCCATCACTTATTTCTTCAGGCAGGCTCCACGCTCTGCCCAGTTGCAGCAATCCCCGTTTCCAAGGTCCATTGACATGATACTTTGCCTTCTGAGTGTTTCTACTTTTAAAGGCCGTCTTTTGCTGTTCCGTCGTACCTCAAAGTATATTTTTGTTCAATAGGTATACAAACCTGACCTCCTTAGTTCAGTGTCTTTTTTTCTGTTTTGTTTCTTCGCAGGCTGCTAACCCCAGGGTGAAGGACGCCCTCCGTAGAGAACGCACAACAGGTGTTAGAGTCAGGGGGGAAAGATGCAAGAGGGAGACTTCAGTGTAGTTAAAAAAGCGCAGCATAGCTCATACAGCTCGTATTTTCACCAGCAGGTCATAAGAAAAAATGTGAAGCTATCCAGAGTGCAATGGGGATGGAGCAAGCGTCGTGGCTTAAAACAAAATATTTTTTAACTATTCTGCTGGCCTTTTACCTGCAGGTAACTGCATATAAAATATACACACATTAAATTAAGAACATAAATGCAAGTTAAACTGGCAGGTGGGAAATGGACTCTTATGTTGTGGAAGCTCAGCTGGTTAATGTGATCACTGCAGGTGTCTGTTTGTACTATCATTGACACAGAATTGAACCCTTGTAGATGCATTGGAGATTAGGAACATGTATTATGAAGTCCTAGCCTCTGGCAGCGCTATGAATATGCATGTCATTATTTTCAAATAGCATAACACAGAGTGTACTAAGATAGGCTACGATAACAGTGTGCACAAATAACCAGGGACTATTTAGGGTTTGGCAAGGGCATAACAACACCCTCTCTACCGTCGGAGTAGAAGTGGGCCCTTGGCTCCCAGTCCTGAAAGTGGCGCCGTAGCAAATGTATGCATTTGGGATGGTGTCTGCTGTGTTAAATGTTCAGCATGTTCTCTAGTCACTCGAACAGAAATGAAAAACAATGTTAGTTTGTCATTCAGTTCGGCCGCTCTCTGAGAGGCCTGATTTTTGGTATAATCTCCTAGTTGCACTTGCTATGAACTTTGTTTTTTAGGCTAGCACGCTGTCATGAATGATCCAATCAATGAGATCTTCTGAGCAGCTGCAGTACCTGCCTGCCTTCTGTTACTGAGAACTGCAGTCACGCAGTCTGTCTCTGGTTAGTGCCCTTCCATTTCTGGTGCTTTGTAGTAGTTTTAAGATCTTTTTAGAGGTTCCTGTTACTCAAATGAGTGTAATTTCTGATATTTATACGTTTCCCTCATCTTTATTGCATGATTTTGCTTGTGAGAAAGTGTCACTCATAGATGTTGAAATGTCACTCATAATTACAATGAAATTATGAAAATGTCACACATAGCAATCTGAAACCTTGGCAGCTATGCTTCCACCATTTTTGTCCAGGCCAGGGAACCATACTTTTTCCCTTAGCATCTTTTTCGTCGCCACCATTCCACGGTGTGACTCGTGTGCCACGTTGACAGTCATTCTCCTTAATGAGCTTGGTACCACTATCCTTGTTCCTCTCATCATTATTCCTGTTTCTGTCTCTGAGAGTTCCTCGTGTATTTTCTTTAACGCCAGCATTTCCTCCTTGTTTACTTGTTCTTCCCAGCTGCAGTTATTGTTGATGTGTCTCCATCTCTGCATCCTTGTCGTTTCTTTAGCTAGCTGCAAAGTGGCATCCTTGGCTGTCTCTTGCTCCAGTTCCGCTATTGTTATTGGCGCTGGAGTGTTTTGCTTCAAGACGAAATTTAAATATTCCTCAGCCATTGATGTGATCTCTGGTGACTGTGGCAAAGGGTGTCTCGACATGTAGTCAGCCGGGTTGTGTTCTTTCCCCGGCTTGTGCACAATCTTGAAATCGTAGTCCATCAACCTTATGCCCCAGCGCTCAATGCGCGGCGGCATCTTCGCTGCTGGATTGCCATAGATTGTCACCAGAGCTTGATGATCTGTGATGATGGTGAACGACTTCCCGTAGATCAGAGGTCTTCAAACTTTTGGATGCCGAGACCCCCCTGTCAACATTTTCAGGTGTAAGGACCCCCTCCTGACAAAAATTTCTAAACCTGTAGGCAGGGCTACTGGAATTATGAGGCAGATGAGGACCAAATTACGCGACAGGCTTGACTAAATTGTGTGGGAAGAAAATTTAAATAATGTTATGCCGCGTACTTTGGGATAGCATTGCTTCATTAGTTTGGCATTTTTACACACAGTAACACTGAGGAAAGATTTCACCCCATCAGTACCAGTTTATAACCAAAATACAGTAATTATCAGAAAGATGTCTAGTCAACCTTTGTGAAGGGCATTCCACTCTGCAGGAGTAAGTGCTGCCACATTAGAAGCTCACCTGGCCCTGGCCATGAGCAGCAGGTGTCCCTTAAAACCCTGGCGGTCTTGTGCAGATTTAACCAGTTTACCTCTCACCCCCTCCCTTCCATCCCTCTCTTCTCTCGTCTCCCAACCCTGGATCCCTCTCTCACTTTGTAGGCCATTTTCTTTCACCCCTTTTTACAACTTCTGAACTCCCCCCATGCAACCTCTCACTTCACCTTAAATCGCCTCTTGCCATTCTGTCTTTTCACTGCCCTCATCTCTAACAGACTCTCACATTTATCTCATGGCCTCTCTGGCCCCGTCACCTCCAGTGCCCCTTAGCACTTCTCATTCACCTCAGTCTCTCCATTCAAATTGTTGTCTATTTGTATCTTACACCTCTCCAGTCCCCCCATTCATCTTTCACATCTCCTCTTTGTTCTTCCACACTTTCTTGAACCAACGTCCCTCTCCCCATGTTACCTCAGCACCAGTGCCTAATTTGAGCAGGTGGTATCCGGTGCTCCGCACTGGCACCTAACTGTGCACACTGGCACTAGGACAGACTTCCACATGGTGGCTCTGTCTGTGTAATTTAGAGATGAGCAGAACAGCTGTTTATTAATTCAATATACATTACAAACGATAAACTCCTGACACCCATGCCATTCTTATAGCTTTGGGGGCTTGAAATAGTCTGAATAGTCACACTTGTACGAGTGTTAAGGTTGGTAGTTGCATAGGTATTGTTATTGGCCGTGCAGGCCAGGCAATGGGTGGGTGGTTAAAGTTGCAGTGGCCGACTGGTGAGGGCCCGACACATGTTTTATTACAAATTAATCACTGCTCAGCACCCACCCCAGTACTCCCTCTCTTCCCCTATCGCTGCTGTCTCTCACCCATGTTGCATCAAATTATCTTTTACGGTCACAGATCATCTCTCAGCTATCTTCTCTCACAGTTTAACAGTAGCCCTCATCTTTCGCTCACACTCACATCTTGCGTGTCCGCACTTCCCTTCGTCCAGAGCAGGGTGGGCAAAAAGCCTGTATTCATGGCTCTGCCAATGCAGCAGGTTAACAAATGGTTCGCTAAGCCTACATACTCAGTGCTTTAAAAATTTTACGACTCCAGCACATCCACAAGACCAAATTCTCACGACTTGGAGTGCCGAGATGCAATGGGACTTGTATATTGTATTGTAATTGCATTTATATAGCGCTTACTACCCCTGACGAGGTGTCGAAGCGCTTTTTCGGTGAGTAGAACTCTACTCAAGGACCCATAGAGGATTAGTGTTGAATTAGTATAGTGAAATATGAAAGTAATTTAAGTGGTGGATAGGTTAGTCAGTTATTTGGATTTGGAAGGATAGCAGAAGGATAGAAGAGGAAAAAAGGTTTGTATTTATATAGCGCTCATTACCCCTGATGGGGTGTTGAAGCGCTTTTTTCGGCGAGTAGCACGCTACTCCGGAAACCCATAAAGGATTGATGGTGAATCAGTAAGGTGAAATATGAAAGTAATTTGAGTGGTGGATATTAGTCAGTTATTTGGAGTGAGAAGGATAGCGGAGGGATAGAAGGGGAAGAAAGGTTTGCATTCATATAGCACCTGTTACCCCTGATGGGTGTTGAAGTGCTTTTCTGGTGAGTAGCACGCTACTCCGGAACCCATAAAGGATTAGTTTTGAAAATTAGTATAGTGAAATATAAAGTAATTTGAGTGATGGATATGTTATTCAGTTATTTGGACAGAGAAGGGTAGATATTTTTGTGATGCATAGTATAAAAGACACACATTTTGACTGAAGCATTCTGTACACGTAGTCTTCTTTTCTGCTAAATATAATAATGTATATTTTATACACAAGGTTTTACTCGGGTGGTTAGACTTGAGAGTGTTAAATAAAATGGCTTTCCTGACCTTCCATGCAAGACAACAACATTATTTGTAGGCGAATAGCATTTTGAATAGAGGTTACCGAGTGCATATGGGTTTCCTTCAGACAAACTATTTTTATATTAGAGAGCATTTGCATCCCTCTTTTATCAATGGGTTTTCGAATGCCAGCATTGCAAGAGGTTACTGCCACAGAGTTTGCCTCATAATGCAACATACTTTCCTTTCCTTGTTTCATAAGTTGGTCTAGTATGTCATATAATGCTGTCCTCTATTGTCGCATAATTCCAGCGACTCTGCCTTAAGAATCTATGTTGCGGGTATTGAGAACACGTTGATAAAAGATATTATTTATATATATACATACATACTATGATGCTCTAGTTAGAGTAACTACTAGGGTTAGATGTTATCCTTCAATGGTGATGGCATTGACAGAATAGGGTACTCTGGGGTAGGGTGACTGTGCAAGTATAAGGTGCCCTGCATGGGAAAAGCTTTCTGCCATGTGGTGACAGTAAGTGCATAAACTACTCTATCATGTGGCGACAATGTGACTAGAGTGCTAGATGTTTTGTCAGCTAATGGGTTCCTTAAATTGAATATCAAATTCTTATGCCGTTTTGAATTCTAAAGAGCATTATACAACATCTGTAGAAGACGACTTCACGATTCCTAAATTATTTTTTTTTCCAATTGTTGTGTTTCATTTTTCACTAAGCGATGTAAAACCTATCGAGTATATTTTTAAAACAGACACTTCCACCGCACACAACTGTCACAGAAAATAATTATTAAAAGGCACTGATTGGCAGGTGCCACATCAGGGTGGGGGCACTGTGACGAACCTGTGGGTGCTACCAAAAGATTTATAGCCATGACCTGCGCTTCAATCCTGGAGCCTTTTATGAGTTACATATTCTTTAAATCTCATTTGTGTGCCCTTCCAGCCTGGCTGCGTGGACAGAGCCCATTTACAAACAGATGCTGCTGCTGCTGCCTCCTGCTGGAAAACATAAAGCAAATATTTATGGAAACCCAAGCGCTAAGGGCTGCGATAGCACCTATCACTGACAGAGCACAGTGGGGTAGACGTTGTGGGAACTCAGAGCAGAAGCCTCTCTGAATACCACGTTCAGTATACAGGCAATAGAACGCTTCAAAAATTTCATTAAAAAGTGTCTCAAAGTTCACTGTAAACAGGAACAATTTTATATTAATAAAAAAAAAAAATTACAGTGATAGTCAATTCTTGTGATGAGTACATAAGAAGTATCATGTCTGCTCGAAGAGCACCAGAACCCCATGAACAAATTAAGAGGAAATTGTACCTAGGTTAAAAATAGACTTCTGTTTATTTCTAAGGATCCACGTGCTAAGGCCATCTTCCGCTGCCAAGGGCGGAAGAACTCGAACACCAAAAACAATGTACACCTACTGTACCAAGAAGGAACGGAAAAAACGTATAACATCAGATGGGCTACAGAATAAAAAAAAATCACCATGGCAATCCCAGCCATCAAACCTTTTCTTTCTATGGCTTTCCACCAATCAAACCGACATATTTCCCTTTAACTGCCATTCTCGAGTTACCTCGGGTGGCCAGCAGTCCAGAATGCCTTTCTGTTCAGAAAAAAACCTTTTAAGATGTATGAATGTTTTTTCGTTCTTGGTTAATTTCATTTGTGTTTGAACTGTGACATTCTTAACTTCCTGGAGTTATATTCACAGCTGCGTTTGATAGGACTGTTTAAATGTAAGGAATAGGCAGAATAGGGGCCCAGGGGGTACTGGAACGAGAAAAAAAGAAAGCCTTGGTAACCAGTTTACAAAGGCATGTAAATATGCAAATGGTCTTTAACGACCTGTGAAACACTCGGGCGTGCAGAGATAAGACTCCAGACACTGCCCAGCTGAGCCCACAGCAGCTCGAGCTGCACTGCAGCAGCCCGGGCTCAGACACAGACGGGGAGGAGGGGGGCTGAAGCCCTTGTAGTGCTATGGGCCTCGGCAGAAGTGTGACTGGGAATGCGCGACCCCCTTTGTATCACTCCACGCCCCCCCTGGGGGTCGCGCCCCACAGTTTGAAGACCCCTGCCGTAGATGAACATGTGATAGTGTTCACATGCCCATACCACTGCCAGGCTTTCTTTTTCTGGTTGAGAGTATGCTCTCTCAATATCGGACAGGCTTTTGCTTGCATATGCAACAATTCTTCTCGGTGAATCTCTCCCCGGCAGATGTTGCGCTAGTATTGCTCCTAACCCTACTGGGCTGGCATCTACCGTTAGTTCCGTGCATAGCGACGGATCAAAGTAGGCGAGGTGATCTACAGTCATTACAGCCTCTCTGATGGCTTCAAATGCCCAGTGGCACTCTTGAGACCACATGAACTTCTGACCTTGCTTTGTTAACTCCCGGAGCGGTGTGCTCACTGTGGCAAAGTCCTTGATGTACCGAGCACAGTAGCTGGCAAGTCCTAGGAATGACCTCACTTCTGCGACATCCTTGGGAGCCTTCGTGTTTTTCAACGTTTCCACTTTGCTGGGATCCGGCCTCATCCCTTTCTAAAATGTGACCGAAGAATACCAATTCACTTTTCCCAAGTTCACACTTGTCTGCGTTTAGGGTTAATCCCGCTTGTTCCAGCTGTAGACATACTTGATGCAGTGCTCGGTCATGTTCCTCCTCTGATCGCCCAAATACTAAAATGTCATCACTATAGTTTAGGCTGTTCTTCACCGGCCTTATCACCTGCCTTATTGTTTCTTGAAATATTTCTGCAGCCGACGAAATGCCAAAGCTCAGTCTCTTGTAGCGAAATAGCCCCATGTGCGTTGAGAATGTGGTAATGTATCGTGACTGTTGGTCCAGCTCCAGTTGGTGGTACCCTTTGCACAAGTCTAACTTTGAAAATGTGCATGCACCCGTGAGACAGCTGATCATCTCATTGAGATGGGGCCCTGGGTGCCGTTCTCGCTCGATTGCTGTGTTTGGTACCCTCATGTCTACACAGATGCGAATCTTGGAGGTGTTCTTTTTCGGGACTGCCACTATCGGAGACACCCAAGGCGTCGGCCCTTCCGCAGGCTCAATGATGTCCTGGGCTAGTAAGCTTTGAATTTCCTCTTCTACTTGCGGTTGCAGGTGTATCGGCACCCGCCGATGATGCTGTGCAATTGGTTTGACTGCTTCGTTAATGTGCAGTGTTATCTGTATCCTTTTAACTTCCCTAGGCCCTTCAGGAGGGCCGGATGTTCTTGCAAAATGTTCCCTTTTGTCGACATGTGGTATGTCATCACCAGTAGACCCATCACTTGTGCCGTGACATTGCTTAGGAGGCACGGTGCTGGGACGTCACCTTTCAGCACATGTACCTCTTCTTGGCAGGACCTTTCCTTGTACGTTAGTGTCTCCGTGAACTTCCCTCCTTACTATCCGTGCTAATGGATCTCCTTAACACCTCTCTGAAGGAAGGGATAGTCCCCCAAAGATTGAAACACGCTATAGTCCTTCCCCTCCTCAAGAAAGTGAACCTGGATCCCTCTAACCTCTCTAATTTCCGTCCTATCCCTCTACTCCCCATCTTTTCAAAAATTCTGGAGAAGCAAGTCAATGGCCAATTGTCTTCCTTTGTGGAAACCCAGAATTTTCTTCATCTCTCCCAGTCTGGGTTCAGGGCGGTCTACTCTACTGAATATACCCTTTTGGGGCTGACAGAGACGCTAAGGCACCGCTTGGACGAGGGTGAAACTGTGGCACTAATCCTTTTAGATCTCAGCGCTGCCTTTGACACAGTGTCTCACCAGATTCTTTTGGGGGAATTGCAGACACTGGGTCTTGAGGGAGTGGCCCTGAAATAACCCACTCCTTTCTCAAAGACCAAACCTTCCAGGTCTCCTCCTCCTCGGCCAGGTCTAATTCCCACATCTCACCCTGTGGAGTACCACAGGGCTCAGTGCTGAGCCCTTTGTTTATTAACATATATATCCGTCCTCTAGCAGAGGTGGTTGAAGACGCTGGGCTGTCTCTTTTTTCCTATGCAGATGACACCCAGATCCTGTTCTCCCTCTCGCCGGTGAAGGGACACGGGCACTCTGACCTCAGTGATGGCTTGAGCAAGATTTCTCATTGGATGCAGCACAATTTGCTTAAGCTTAACGGGGCCAAAACCGAAGTCATGATGTTAGGCAAAAGACCTGATCTTTGGGGGCCTCAGCATTGGCCCGCTGAACTGGGTGCCCCTCCCACTCCTTCTAACAGTGTTAAAAACCTAGGTTTCATCATGGATGAATCACTATCCATGAAACAACAAGTGGCCAAGGTGAGGTCCACCTGCTTTGCTTTAGTGGCTAAAAAAGATCTTATGACTGATCCCTTTTTCAGCTCAGAGGTTGGTGATCCAAGCCCTCATCATCTCTCGACTAGAATATGACAATGTCTTATACTTGGGAGCCAATAAAACCACTATCCACAGACTGCAACTCGTGCAAAATGCAGCTGCCAGGCTCCTTTATCGCCTTCCGAAGTGTACTTCGGTCTCCAGCATTCTCCGTGACATACACTGGCTGACGGTGTCAAACCGTATTAAGTTCAAAGCCCTCTGCTATATGTTTAGAATTAAAACAGGATCTGCTCCTAAATACCTCCGGGACTTAGTCCATCTTTATCATCCCTCCCGATCCCTGAGATCCGCCTTGCAGACTCGGTTTATGGTACCAAAAACCCGGCTGGCGCGCCTGAAAGGTCGTTCCTTTTCCTATTTAGGGCCAACACTATGGAACGCCCTGCCAGCTGTCCTGAAAGATTCAGCATCTCTCCTAGCTTTTCGTAAGGGCCTAAAGACTTGGCTTTTTTAACTTTGCTACTGCTTCTCCTTGTCTTTTCCCTACTCTTGCCGTGCACCGGGAAACCCTTTGGGGTAGCTGTGTGCACTAAAAGTTTGGTAATAATAATAACACAACCTTGAGGTGGAATATTTTCCAGGATTGATAAAGAATTAATAATAATAACACAACTTTGAGGTGGAATATTTTCCAGGATTGATAAAGAATTCTTCTGATCATCAGTTTAGCCTCCTTATACAGGATTTTAAAAAGTAGATAGAAGAATCAGAAATTATGTTGAGAGACTATGCTGTAAAAGGAATGAATAACGGTGATAAGATAAGCTCTTCTTTTATTGAAGGGTGCTGGAGCTGGCAAAGGTCTTTTTGGCTGTGACGGAGGATTAAAGCACAGGTAGAGGAAAGCTCATTAGCGACAGGAAGGAAGTGCCACCGGAAAATGTAAGGGGAAGGTGACTGATTTAGCACATACGGATCTACATGTTGAGGCCAAGGCGATAGGCTGAATTAAATACGCTGCCATTGACCAAATGAAGGTGGTGAGAAGAATTACCCTTTCACAAACAGACATTCCAGATGACTCTTGAGTAAAAGTGGCATTAGACGTAGTTGACCCGGTAAATAGAGCAATATAGAAAGATATCCTTACACGAGGAGTGCTGGACAAATTTAAGTATTACCACAAGAGTAGATATACATTTCCTCTAGAAGGGACTTACAGAAGAGGTCACTCACAGGCTCTTTGTTACGGCAGTGGAATGTACCCGAGGAGATGGAGTGCTTCAGGAGCTCATATGTGCAGGCCTACATAATCCCCAAAGAAACAAGTTGGTGGAGGGAGCAAACTACACAATCAAAGAGTGTTTGAAGTTATAATATGAGAACAATCTAGCATAGAAGAGAGGCAATGCGGCGTTATGGTCATCCCACAAAATACCAAATGAAGCTGTGGGTTTGTAAGCGTTTCTGTCATTCAAAGGCAGAAAGCCACAATTCAGAGGATCACTTGAGTGGTTGAAAGTGGCTGTACGAGTGAATGGGGATCATGCAGTTTTATAATAATACATTTGTTAGAATGTGGGTACACTAAGGTTTTCTTGGCACGAGAAGAACCAGATGTGCCTGACTGTACCTGGTATGGCAAGGAAACAAAGACTGAACTGATTGGGAAGCTAGTCATAGTTTTTATAGAATGCTTACATTTGCTGAGACAGGCGATAGATCTCATGATGTCTGACAGCGAACTCCACAGCTTGGCAATACCATCAGATAAACTACACCGTGCCACTCAACATTTGGCAACTTTTTAAATACCCAGTAAATTAGCAGTGTAGGACAGTACAGCTCTAGGAGGGTGATATCTCTTAATACATTTCTGTATAAACCCTGGAGGGTATACTTACATTTCCGTATGAACAGTACATTGGCACAAAGACCCATTCACAACACAAACAAGGATGTGCACTTTGCATGCCATTGCTTTGGAAATGGGTGTCAAATTTGTTAAGCATCCTATATAATAATAGCTTGCTACACAAATAGTCCATTCACAGAATGGGTCACCAAACGATCTGCTTAATGAATATTAATTCAAAAGGTTGCAATTTGTGATCCCCTTTGATTGGCTGCAAATGCAGGGCTTCAGGGACTCCCAAATGGGAAACATTCACTTTTTAAAAAGCATCCAGTGTTCATTAAAAGAGCAGGTCCTTCATCCTACGGGTATTGATCTACTACACTGCCTTGGACTACTGCCGGATCCCCCTCGCCTCAAGGGTGCCGACATGATTCCAAAGGGAAGCTATCCCACAGGGACAGCTTTGCCTTTGCAAATCAGTTACTCTCCCAACTCGGGTTTAGGGAACTGATCAATGGTTTGCGACCTCAACTGCACTTATCATTAATCCATACCTATTGCAACTCGTAGAGAGGAATTGGACCCCCCTTTGTCACCTCCTACAAATTGCAGCTGAACAGGATTGCAAAAGTCACTTTCCCATGTTGTAAAAGTGCTTTTGTAGATTGTAAAAAGCCCTTTTCTGGCTGCAAACCCTGTGACTTTGGGAATCGCACAGTTTATTACTACAAAAGGGGCTTTGCACATCTGGCCCACAGACTCTTAAATTGGATGCGCATTCTGAGAGAATTTATTGACAGAATGTAATCTACAGAATTATCGTCTGTCATGAGTATTTTGTGCTCAATATTATTTACAAAATGTTATCCCACCGGGTGTAGATTTTCTATTATTAACTCTAATGGGCTGATACTTTTGTAAATGACATTTAGGGTATGATATTTGAGACAATATTCTGACGAGGATATATTAGTACCATACTCTAATAGGAGGCTAATCAAGTGACCAAAGAAGATGCAAAGAATGACTAAATCTGAGGATCCTAGTATCATCCTTGCAGCTAGATTCTGAGTAACTTACTATCTTTGAAGTATGCAATTCGGTAGACCTAGGTAAAGTACGTTCGCATAGTCCAATCTGGAACCAGTAATCACTGTGATAGCCCATCTTTTCCCAATCTAATTGAGGGAAGGCAAACTTTTCCCTTGACAGCATGAGAATGTGGACAATAAAACAAAGCACCTGGGGCCTCATGTACTAAAAAGGGATTTTGTAATAAGTGGTCACAATTGGAGCACTGACTTTTACGGAATATATTTGTATTTTGTGAACTGCCCTATCTACGAACAAGTCAGTTTACAAAATACCAAATTGTAGTGGATCGCAATTCAATTTATCTCAAATATTAATAAGGTAGGTTGCAAATTGTGACCCACTACGATTGGCTAGAATCATAGGTATGGTGGCTTACTGGGATCAGCAGACCACCGTGTCTGCACTGCTTTTAAATAAAGCAATCTTTTTATTTTTAAATGCAGTTAATTTTCCTAAAAATGAAAATTGGATGCAGTTTAAAAAGAAAAAGAAAACTTTACAAACATTTTTTAAGAGCAGGCAGTGGTATCAAGGACCACTGCTGACTGCTAAAAAATGTTTTTCTTCACATTCACAGAGAGGAAGGAATCCTTTGGAGAGCCTTTCCTGTTAGCAAATGAGTTACCACCTCATTTGAGGTGGAGGTTAAAATATGAATGTTTTGCAACCAGATTATGATTGTAAAATGTAATATACGTAGAAAAATGATTTGGTAATTAGAAGGGACACCCTTAACATGCCCCTTGCAAATACCGATTCCTTATAATTTCCTAAACCCATTGAACGAGTCAGAAACCATTTCTGAATCATTAAACAGGCTTAGCACATTTCAAAAATGTTTTTAGAGTTTGCAAACCCTCTGATTTAACTTGTTAGAGGTTTGCAAACCCAAAATCCCTTTGAGCACGAGGCTTATGCTTTCTAAAAACTGATTTTGACTCACAGACTTTCGACTTCCTCAACTGGGGCTGAAAGAGAGCTCATTTATGTAGGCCCGCAGAAGTTAAGCCAAAGATTTGTTCGCCCATTTAGGACCATTATTGACATTTTTCTGCATTGCGCTTAAACCAGTTGCTGCCATATGGATCTCCTAAATTGTTGGATATCATGTATGCCTGCTGTCAGAGCACCACCGGGCCAAATTAGCAGCTGTGTGTGGAGACATCTGGCTACGGTTCCAACATATAGATTGAGCAGGCGAGGAGATAGGGGATCCTCTAAAGCTTTGTAAGGCGGGGAACCTCTTGAGCTTTTTAAGGTGAGAGGCTGACCGAGTACAATCTGTCAAGAATGAGAAAAGTCAAGCCAAATCAGTAACGACAATTCCAGCTGCTCTCAAATGGTCTAATAAAATGTCATTGTACATGTTGTCAAACAATACTGACAGATCTAATAATATCACGTGTTGATTGTTGACCCTCTCGCAGTCCATTCCAATATAAGATCTTTAAGTACAGCTAGCAACAGAGATTCTATGCTGAGGGTGGGTGAAAACCTACATGAGTGATCATTAACCCCTTCGATGCTCATGACGAGCTCAGCTCGTCATGCTGCGCGGTCGCGCTGTGCGCATGACGAGCTGAGCTCGTCACGACCACACCCGCGATCGGAATGTCCAGCACCTGGGCGGAATTCCGATCGCGGCGAAGCGGTTAATACATTTGCAGTTGGCACAATGTTACTTAATTGTTTAGCCACATGATTTTCTAATATTTTAGAAGCTGCTGGTAGAAGGTATATGGGACAAAAATTGTTTAGCATATGGTTCGTGCCCACCTTCTTGAAAACAGGTGTGACCGAGGTGGTTTTGAATAATTTAGGTGCAGCACCTTTTTGAAGTGATGCACTAAATAATGGAGTTAAGGGGCTTAACAAGTTGCTTTGATAATGCTTAAAAAAAGTGACTGCACAGGGATCAGAAGGGTCGCTTGATTTCATGTTGATCAGAGCTGCACAAAAATCCTCAATTTAGGAAGGGGAGAAAGTTCAGAGTGTCCACATTACAAGTACACAATCATAGCGAACAGGAATGGCTCAATTTCTCTGTGTTGTCTTGGTTGTGAGAAAACTGTAAATTTTTATTAAATGCAGAACATAGATTTTGAGGTGGGCTGATTTCAGGTATGTTATCTCTTTCACCTGAGAGCTCTTTAATGATCTACAAAAATGTTTTCTCGGGGGTGGAGGTGGTTGTGAATTTTTACTAATAAAAAACTTGATTGGCTATTTTGACTACTGGATAAACAGATACCCACAAAAACAACATCCAGGGTAGACCAATAAAAGAACACTACATGCATTAATGACAATATCAAAAGAAAGAAAAACACAGTTTGACATACCATATTGCAAATGGAGAAAATCAGGAGCTGAACACACAAAAGCAGGCAACGTCACTCTAACAGAGCCTACAAAAGAGCCATCAGAACCACAAAAGACACCACTACTGCACGTAAATAACTTAAGCACACTACCCTTCTAAAAACTCATAAAATTATAACAGAATTCTGCAATCCAGAACACAGAAATATCACAAGACTTTTGTGACAAAATCTACTATGAATTGATCTACAAAATGTAAAAGATTACAAAATTACCTTAGGAGTACACAGTCAACACCACAACATATGACCTAACCACCATAGAAAGAGACAATAATCATCTATCAATGCATACTTTCAATACACAGTTACAAAAAGATTTCCTTGACATTATCATGGCAGCCAGATCATCAAGATCACCTTCAGACCCAGCACCACTTAAAATCTTAAAAAATATCCTTTGCTCAACCTCTGCAGGGGAAGTAGCCAGATGCCTACTCGACAAGTACCTGGAAGCAAGTTCAACCCCACATGAGCTGAAAACTTCCTACATTAAACCTCTCCTCAAAAAAAATAAAACCTCGACCCATCCAACCCAACAAACTACAGGCCCATACCAAATGGACCATTCCTAGGAAATACAATTGAGAGAAATACTCAGCTCTCTAACTTTACCAAACATTATGGCTTGTTGTCAGACCAACAGTCCGGCTTCAAACCAGGCAAAGGCACACAGTCAGCCATCATATCCATCCACTGGCAAAGTGTAGTCAACTTACCACCTTTGACATCACCTCATCACACACAACACTGTGGCGTTCCTAATGGGTCCATCATATCCCCTCTGTTATTCAACATCTACCTTACCCCATTATCAAACCTAATTAAATCATACAGCCTCACCTCCTTACAACTATGCAGATGAAACCCAAATAATTTTTTTAATGGTTAGCCCTGAAGCTCGTCAGGAGGATCACAAACGCTTGAATAGGTTGCCAAACAGGGTTGGACCTTTGACGAATGTGTGACTACAAGGCTCCCCTTGTTGACTCCTCCATAATGACTGAAAGTCTCATAGTAAGGGACCTCATGAATACTAACTGATAAGCGAGTCTTTGCTCCCCAGCAGTAAATTCACTCTGGTATTGTATGTATGTGTATTGGAGGTGTATGTATGCAAACAGGGATTCATCCTAGAGAAAGTAGGATTCTGGCCCTGAAGAAAGTCCCGGACCCTTTTTGGGCCGCGAGGAGAGCTGAAACATGTCAAACTAATTGGATGTACGAACCATAAAAGCTTCTTATACATCCCATATTCCTTTTTAACCTTCTCCTCATCACCCGCCTAATAAAGAGAAATTACCTTAGGGGAGGTGAGTGGGATTTTTGATTTCCTTCTAGATTCTTTACCTCTTCTTCCCTGAAAGTATTCTCGATGCATTTGAGGGCTCGACCGCCATTAGAGTATTCTTTGGCAAGCGTGGGATGACAATGATGAAGCATGACACCCAGATGGATGTGTGAGGTCATCCTGTATATTTTTATCAATATTTCAGGGTACTGCAGCCTGAATTTAGGGACACAGGAGTGTCCTCAAAAAGGGGTATTATCCCATACTGAGGATATAGAGGTATTTCAGTTATGTTGTTGGATGTGGTAGTGATATTCAATTGGGAGAGTGCAAACGTAGGCAGCCAATTTCCTCTTTCATTCCCCATGCCCTTCTAAATGTAGGGGTTAAGTGTGGAATGATAACCCTGAAGACCTGCAAAATTCTCAAATCAGAGACTGTCTTCGTGCCATAAATACATGAATGATGAATACCCATCTAAAGTGCAATACCAGAAAGACATAAATTATGACTTGTGAACAATGTCAAAAGTACCCGCCTACTGCCATATGGCCTAGGGAACTTAAAGCTCCTTCAACAATAGCAAGGGAAGGTAGAAACATAGGAGTAACCACGAATTCAGACATATCCATGACACTGTATGCCAACAATGACACCATATGCAAACAACGTGACAAAGAGTGTCTTCTACGCAATAAAAACACTACGTCGCATATTCCCATACATTACATAACAACATAAACTGCAAGTCAGCCTCACACTCGTAATCTCCAAGATTGATTATGCCAACAGCCTATACCTTGGCATATTCATATTTATTATAATCAAAATAAAACTCATCCAAAATGCTGTGCAAGGTTTCTTCTCTGCCTTCACCCAAGAGAATGCATGACTCCAGTTCTGAAGTAGCTCCATTGGCTACCTACAGCTGGAAGGGCAATGTTCAAAGCACCCTGCATTGCCCACAGAACCTTCCAAGGAAAAGGATCACTATACAAACCAAAAAGAACACTACTCTCGAGACTTGCACCACTTATCATCATACCACCTTACCATTAGAAATCCGTAGGAGGCATTGCTTTCTCAATACAAGCCACCAAGCTCTCGAACTCACTACCAGCCAACATTAGAAGCACCCAGGACATATACACTTCCGAAGACAGTTAAAAACATGGCCATTTCCTAGATAACTGCACCACCCACATCCCAGCAACACAGGCCAGGAAACAGTCACACCCTCAAGTCCAATCCTCAGCTTACAACCCATGAATTGCAAACACCATTGAACTGCTTTCGATATGCTAAGAAGGGCTAACTAATGGTTTGTCCTGGCCTATATAGATATGTACTCGCAAATAGAACATTTGTTCCCCACAATAATACTAAAACTATGGTATACAACGATCAGCAGCAAATTGTAACTTATACCTTTTAAATTCACATAAGACACATCTGCTATGAGGGTTGTTCATCAGCAGCACTGTACTGTCAAAAAACACACATCACCAAATGAAAGGCATGGAATAACTGAAGAGATCTGTCACACACTGCTGGGCAATTTGGAGGACTTTAATATAGTCCACCACTGAAGGTCCCAAATGTTTATTTAATCTGACTGCTTCTTTAAATCTCACAAAGACACCAAGAGATGAGAAGATAATAAAACTCCCATCCCAACAGATCTCTCCACTTCTCTCTCCCTCCGAACATGGCAGCTCAGGACCACAACTATACACAAAACCTCAGATTGGACAATCCAGTGCAGTAACCAGCTAAGTAGACAGTATCATAAGAATTTCCATAAAAGGACCTGCAGAGCTGCGCAAAACTGCCAGCATACTGGAAATTATAAAACCGTGTGTCTGTCTTTCACACTTCATCATCCACCACACTGATACATGCTGCGCCACATAACACGATAACCGCTTCTAGGTGGTCATTACGCACAACATGGAAGCACTTCCCACATAAGACCAAAACAAAGACCACATTCTTCCAACCACAAACCCTATATGGTGCAGCGTGCTACCCACCTAGGTAAGCGCTTGAGTGCCCCATATAGAGCTAGTTGGCACTATCTAAATGTTGTAATACAATACCTCTTTGTAGGAATTTTCCTTTCATGGCTATTATTTAAATTGTGACTTTGAGGCTTTGTCATTTCTGCTCTGAAACGCAACACGGTTTTAGTTTGCCTCACTTCCTCTCAGTACCAAGGAGATGGTTTATTTCGTTCCGGAATTGATTTGGATGTAGATGGAGCACAAATATCTTCCACATGGGTAATACATATATTGTTTGCTATGCATTTTTCCTCCAGTGTGCCATGATCAGTAGGTGTGAAATCATTTAAGGCCTTCTGGAATTTACCTATATCAACTTTAGTCAATTTAAGGGCCCTAATAAGTTTTTTTTTCAGTTTTAACCTTAATATGGCCAGTAGAGATTGAGAATTTAACGAGGCAGTGTTCGGACTACAAATGTGGTTTGATTTGCTAATTTTCCATTAGTGAGTCATACGGCCAAAAGTTAAGAGTATGTCCTTTACCTTGTGATGGACCATTTACTATTTGACAAACCAGTAGCAAAGAAAGCGTATTGAATTCCTAAGCCTTTAGGTTAGTAGGCTCATTGGACAATAAGTTAATAAGGAAAATGTGACTGTAGGAGAACAGGAAATGTACTGTAGCATACTAACTAAAACACTGATGGGGAGGATGGACAATGTAGACACCCCGAGATGATTTTTATCAATGGCCACCTCCCCCCCCCCCCATACCATAGGTCTGTCTTGTTTGAAAATGATTAAACCTCTTGGTACCGCCTCAAGTATCTCTGGCTCATTTGCCTCAGATAACCAAATTTCTACAAGGAGTAATACTTCTAATTCATTCTTTGGTATAAAATCGACATTGTTATTGTTAGTGACATTTATAGAGCGCTAACTGTTACCCGAAGGTGCCCTGGCGCTAATCACTTGCATATTTCACCCAGGGGAGTATTGTTATGGGTCAAGCCCCATTCGTGGTAGAAAACATCATTCTGGACGCAGACAGCCGTTATGTGGTCGTGAAGGGCCACCTTGATGGTCGGCACATCCTTCTAGGCTTCATTTACGCCCCCAACTACGAGCAACCCACATTCCTTCATGCCCTATAAGACACACGGTCCCACTGGAGTGGCTTACCATGGCTTATAAGGGGGAGACTTTAATAGTGTTCTTGATACTACCCTTGAATGCGCCTTCCCCCCACTGCTCCGCACCCCTGCCACATCCAACGCTCAGGCATTACATGACTGGCTTCAGCAC
Source organism: Calotriton arnoldi (assembly GCA_963921515.1). Lineage (NCBI taxonomy): Eukaryota > Metazoa > Chordata > Amphibia > Caudata > Salamandridae > Calotriton > Calotriton arnoldi. Next base: position 1,367,679 of record CAWUFW010004672.1, read on the forward strand.
TGGCAGCTGGTGGATATCTGGTGTTTCCGTAATCCAGACACGAAGGTATATTCCTTTCTCTCCTGTCCGCACAACCTGCACGTCTACATAGGCAGACTAGTTGGAACCTCCTTCTTGATCCCTGCTATCTTATACATAGACTATGTGGGTCACACGCACTCCGATCATAACACTCAGACAACAGCTCAAATGGGAAGTATACCCTCCCCCCATTCCTACCTGGTGCCTACAGCACACGACACTTGAAGATCCTCCCCTCTCCCTCTGAGCCTCACTTGGTTTGACCAGTGTAGAGTATTTTGAACACAATGCTGACACAGCCACAACCAAATTAATCGAATGGGATGCATTCAAGGTGACAACCTTGGATACCACCTATGGGGAACAGTGGTCCTTGCGGTGTTATCTCGTTAGGGACATCTCTAAAATCGAGCGTTTGCTTTTAGACCATGGGATTCCAGCGGCACGTAGCCCCAGACATGCACGTCAATTAGCGGATGCACAAAAAACTCATGCCACATTATTGGAAATGCTGCATAGTCTTAACTGCGCATCTCAGTCAGCCCGCACGCACGCCGCAGAGGACAGATCTGGCCAGCTCCTGCCGTGGCTCATCTGTCTGAATGAGCCTCGACACCTAATAACGGCGTTCTGCTCTGCCGCAGGCCCCATCTTTTACACCCAGCACAACATACATGCTGAGCTCACACACCACTTTACAGGTTCATATCAATGGGTCTCCGACATGCATCCAGATGCCTTACACTCATTCTTCTCCACACTCTCGCTACCTTGCATTACCTCAGACCAGCGTGCTGAGCTCGACAGCCCCATCATGTTGCTCGAAATTCATGACACAATCACAGCGCTGGCCACAGGCAAGTCTCCAGGCCCCAGGCTGCCCGCAGAGTTTTACAAAGCATATGTACCCCTTCTTGCCCTCGTCTGCTAACAATGTTTGAGGAAGCCCTCTCCATAGGCAGTCTTTCTGCCTCCTGAGAGGCGACTCGCATCTCTCTTCCTAAGTCAAACAGGGGCTCGTAGCACTTCCCTCAAATTGCGCCGTTTCTTCTGAGTTATGACTTACTTGCGACAGTCTTGGCCTTGTGCCGGGTGCATGTTCTTAGACCTAGAAAAGGCCTTTGACTCACTGGAATAGGATTATCTTTTTAACACGTTGCTGCGCTATGGTTTTGGCCATCGCCTTCTCAAATTAGTGAAGTTATTATATACCAAACCATTAGAGTCAAGACAGGCTCCCTTATCTCAGAACCAATAGCTATACATAGGAGGTACCCAGCAAGGCTGTCCCCTCTCCCCCTTACTTTTTTCCCCAGCAATTGAGCCTTTAGCAATTGCACTGCAAAAACGAGGCGAAACCTGGAGCATACCTTTGGGAGATGATACACACCTACTGCTCTACCTCAGAGACACACAAGACATCCCTGCTACGATAGCCTTAACTCTCAACAATTTTGCATCCCTCTCTCGGTTGAGGGTCAACTGGGAGAAGCCTGTCTATTCCCTTTCATGTTTGACGTCCCTAATCCACATTTTGTCCTTAATGGCACGCAGAGGGACTGGCAGCCCCATACCTTTCGCTACCTTGGCGTGTGAATATACCATTCCCAAGAGGACCTGTTTGAGGAAAATGTTACCCATGACGTCACATCCTTACGATCCCAAATGTCCTTTTGGTGCATGTTACTACTGTTACGGGACAGGTGGCACTCCTAAAAATGGTGGTTTTGCCCCGCCTTTTGTATTATTTCATCAGCCTCCCTCTTTACATCCCATCTGTGTTTTTTCGCTGCTTTGACAAGCAGGTGCGGGAATTCATTTAGCACAAGTCCAGGTGCAGAGTGGCCCTAGAAAAGCTCTGCCTACCCACAGATCAGGGCAGACTTCGAGCAGTAGTACGTTGCCTCTCAACTCCAATGGATCGCCAGGTGGCTGGCGGACTTGCACCTGTCAGACACAGCCACAACCCTGCCCATCTGGGATTTGCCCTCTACCTTTCCTCTGTTCCATCCCTGCACCCAAACACAGCCACCTAACTCTTTGCTAATGGGAGTGGCCTATCGTTGCTATCATAGATGTCTCCACCTTACCAGGCTCACAATCCCTTATGCAACAGCATTGGCACTACTCGGTAAGCCCAGACATGCCAGATTCCCCTGAACTGCAGAGTTGGCCTAGTGGAATGCCGCTGGCCTACACACACTAGGTGATCTGTATTGGGATGGCATCCTGGCCCCGTACGAGACATCGATGGGGGAGGATTGCCTCCCACTGGTCAATTCCTATACTCTAAATCACCGATTACCTCCTTAGGTAACCAGTGGGGAGATCTGACCAATGAACCTCAGACACATCTCACGGTCCAGTATCTACACGTGAATGGCACGTGCAGACGTCGCGGACGCCTCATACGCTGGTTCGCGGACTCGCTACGCACCCACACTGCCCCACAGCTCAGAACCTCATGAAAGTACTGGGAAACCGATCTAACACACCCCTATATAGATACGGAATGAGCCTCCCTGATGGAAAGCCCAAGACATGTGCCACATAATGTCAGCTATAGGCTCATTCAACTCTACATTATACACAGGGCCTATATGACCCCTGCGAACATAAACCTCAATTACCATTGAGCGGATGCCTCTTGCCCTCGCTGTAATCTGTTGGATGCAGACCTACTCCATATGCTATGGGCCTGCCCAAACTTGCATAGCTACTGGCTTAGTATTACGTCCTGTTTATTCCAGTGCACGGAACGTCCAGATCTACACAAATGGGAAATATTTCTCCTGGGTCTATATAGCAGGGACAAGAAGCACAGAGCTACCTCCTGCTTCCTAGACTTAGGATTTCTTGTGGCCAAATGACTTATCACTCGCAGATGAAAGTCCCCTGAACCCCCACCACTGGCCGCCTGGATGCGCTCGATGCTTGTTTGGGCACAGATGGAAAGCGTTGCCCTACATAGGGAGGACTACCTTGGCTTAAGGAAATACCCTACTGCTGTTTACTGGGACACCATTTTATCCGAACTTCACGAGGTAGACAGCAGCATTGACTCCTCATAGGGAACCACAGGCAAAACGTTTGTCATTACTGTCTATCCACCCTCTAACACTGTTGGGCAATGGAACATCTTCCAAGCGCACGTGTCCATTTGCCTCCATTGTGTGCCAATCCTGGTGGTGTCATTTGCACTTCTGTTTCCTGGGCTGGATGAAGGAATCGGCTGGGGTCTGTAGTTACATGTTTTTTCACGGTTTTGATGTGTTACTGTTTACTTACTCCTTTTTGCAAAATTAACCTGTTGTTACAATGGTCAACAATTGCGCCCAGGTATCTCGCTGTTACGTTTCATCCATGGACGCACCCACTAGTATACAAATGGCATTATGCCCTTACCAACACGCTGTTCAATTTGTTGCTTGCATTACTTCTGTATTGCAAATTGGAAAACTCAATACACAGATTCGAACAAAAAAAATTAAGTTGCATATTTCAGTAGGGAGTGGACATTTGTAGAATCTAGTTTTATACCCTTTTATAACGTCAGGGAGAAATTAAACCAGGGGTTGGTAGTCAAGCAGGAGATGGTGCTATCAATCAATCAATCAGGGGTTTATAAAGCGCGCTACTCACCCGAGAGGGTCTCAAGGCGCTGGCGGGGTTTGGGGGCGGGGAGGGTGCAGCTCCGGATCATTCGAAAAGCCAGGTCTTGAGGTTCTTCCTGAAGGTGTGCAGAGAGGGGGAGCGTCTGATGTTGACTGGGAGCTCGTTCCAGGTCTTTGCTGCGACGTAGAAGGCTCTTCCACCTGCTCTGGTTCTGCGGATGCGTGGGGTCTCTGCCAGGGCGAGGTCGGCAGAGCAGAGGTTCCTTTTGGGTACGTGGAAGGAGACTCTTTCGTTGAGGTATTTGGGTCCGATGTTGTGGCGGGATTTGTAGGCGTGGGTGAGTAGCTTGAAGGTTACTCTTTTCTCGATGGGGAGCCAGTGGAGGTCTCGTAGGTGCGGGGTCATGTGCTCGTGTCGTGGGGTTCCGAGGACGGGTCTGGCTGCGGTGTACTGGATGGTTTGGAGCTTGTGTAGCAGGGTTTTGTTGATTCCGGTGTAGAGGGCGTTACCGTAGTCCAGTCTGCTAGTAACAAGTGCGTGGGTGACGGTCTTTCTGCATTCGTGGGGGATCCACTTGAAGGTCTTGCGGAAGATGCGGAGGGAGTTGAAGCAGGTCGAGGCGACGGCGTTGATCTGGCGGGTCATGGTGAGGGAGGAGTCTAGAATGATGCCGAGGTTCCGGGCGTGGTCCATCGGTGTGGGTGGGTTTCCGAGGGCAGGGAGCCACCAGGAGCTGTCCCACGCCAAGAAAGAAAGAAAGAAAGACTAGACAGTACACTCCTATCAATTCTAGTGGTGCTGGCCCACTTTAAACATAGATAGTGGTTGCTTCAACGCCAGCAATATGACTAGAAAGCACCATTCTGCCTTCAGTGTTAGTGAACTGGTCCTTTTAACAAGCGTTTGTTGTGTTGGGATGTTGTTATTACTATTTGCCATCTGTGTATGTTTTTGTTGTGCATGAGAAGTGTTGTAATATCCCATCACCTGTTTATAAGGAACATCCAGTTACTGTGACATTGTGCATTGTAGAATATTGGTAAATATTCCAGGCTCAATCAGATTGTGAGTTGTGTGGTGATCACAGGATCAGGAGGTCTAACAGTGTTTTACTGTTTTTTATCCAATATACATGAGAATTTGACTAATCATGCTTTCTGCATAAGTGCCAATCTCCACTTCCACATGATCTAAGCGAATGTCAATGTCTACCAATCTGAGCCTACATATAATCGTTGGAGTGAAGACCAAGGACTCCTTCCAGCTGGCCCTCGAATTGCCAGTGGAACTGCCTGTTCCATTTCCAGTTACTACTAAGAGTGGGTCAGAAATCCATGGGATAGGTGTGGTCTCAGGGTGGCTCAGAGACACCGGAGAAGGTGGGTCACAAAAAACTTTCAACAGAAATATGCCTAACAGGTGACCTAGGTGAAACTGGGGGCCTAGTTAAAGGCCACATCGGGCAGGAAACTAGACTGGATGTGCATATGACCTGTAGGAGTCACTATTGGGCAGTGACCTGTACCGGTCAGAAAATAAATGGATATTGCTTTGCCAACTGACTGCATTTTTTAAAAATAAAATGGCCATTAGTTTGAGAGGAAAAAGAGGGTATGTCACAAAAAGAATTGAACTTATGCCTACATATGGCAAATAAGCAGTTCTCTGTTAGCACAACCTTTGTACCCTGCATCAATAATTGCTTACAAGCTTCGCACTTTCACCCCAACACATGTTGCATAACTGAAGAACTTGGCTCCTCTCTCAGGTTGGCACATTGACACTGCCAAGCCTCTACGTGGGTTCATAGCGCAGCCCTGGCTGGAGAACCTGCTTATTTTAAATGCAGAGGTTGAAGTACTTGCACAACATATCATTATATACCGGTCCGGCAAAATATCTGCATGTGCTACATAAATGCGCCTCATACTTTTGGGAAAGACGGATCCTTTTAGCCAGTTGCATCCATGCTGCACCCCAGACTGCGGCACCCACCTTCACAAGCCAGATCTGACCGTGCATAGCCAGACAGCTGAAAAGATCTGAGAGCAATGAAGAACTTTCCAACTCGGTGATGTAGACCAGACTTATGCCCAGATTATGAGTGGGCAGGGAGATTCTGACAAGTGCGTAAACCCCTGTTTGCAGAGAGGATGGTATAATGATTTGTGAAGATTTTTTTCTAGGTACGTTAATCTACCCTGCTGCACTATACTCCAGAATCACCAACTCATTAAGATGCACCAAACCCTTGGGACACCAACCTATTCTATGATTCTTGTATAGCGCATGGCTACCCGTAGGGCTCCCAGCACTAGGCGCAGTCATCATAGTAGCCAAGATGCCAATAAGGGGGGAAGATTAGTTACTAAAGAGCCAGGTTTTCAAGGATTTAGGAAAACGGAGTTCGTTGGCCAGCTGATGCAGTTCAAATGGAAATGTATTCCAAGGTTTTGGAGTCAGATGGGAAAAAGAATGGCCTCCCCAGCGAGATGTCTTAATCCTAGCGACCTGGAGCAAATGGGCTGAAGAGGACCTAAGCGACCTCCCAGGAATGTAAGGAGTGGCTAGTGACCTTAGCAGAGAAGGTCCTTTCTTGTGAAGTGAGTTATGCAAGATAAGGAGGGCCTTAAATTGTACTCGCTGTTCCACTGGAAGGTGGATTAATGGTGAGAGCAGGTGCACAGTGTGCAACCTCTGTGTCTGTATTTTTACCCATGGTCTGCAACATACACTTCTGAAACTGTTTATATACAGATATCAATATTTCATTATCTGGTGCTACTCTCAGATGCCCATGATATGGTCGAAAGGTATATTCCACTACCACTGGCCATGTTGTCCTGTTAACAGTAATGGTTCCATTCTTATCAGTTTTAAAACATGGAGCAGCTCCCCCTCAAACCATTGACTGAGGTGGCGAAGTGAGCTAAAGAATGATGATGGATTCAACCCAGATCTGTGACTGGGGGTGAGTGTCTGAAAAGTTTCAGTGCTCCGTCCATCATCTCCTTGTGTTTGCCTTGTTTGCCCCAAGTTGGCAGGGTATGCCCAGACGTGGGTCCCTTGCTCACTTTGCACTGGATTCAAGCTAGCCTGGCTGATGAAGGGTGTTACCCAGAAACCGGTCCCAGGATGCTTGATTCCGGTTCAGGGAAGACCTGGCTTGGCAGTTCGGGCTGGACTGTTCCCATCAGGCACAGGGTCAAGACTGATTTGCATATAGCTGGGTCTGAACTGAGGTGGCGAAGTGAGCTAAAGAATGATGATGGATTCAACCCAGATCTGAGACTGGGAGTGAGTGTCTGAAAATTTTCAGTGCTCCGTCCATCATCTCCTTGTGTTTGCCTTGTTCGCCCTAAGTTGGCTGGGTATGCCCAGACGTGGGTCCCTTGCCCACTTTGCCACTGGATTCAAGCTAGCCTGGCTGATGAAGGGTGTTACCCAGAAACCGGTCCCAGGATGCTAGATTCCGGTTCAGGGAAGACCTGGGTTGGCAGTTCGGGCTGGACTGTTCCCATGAGGCACAGGGTCAAGAATGATTTGCATATAGCTGGGTCTGAACTGAGGTGGCGAAGTGAGCTAAAGAATGATGATGGATTCAACCCAGATCTGTGACTGGGGGTGAGTGTCTGAAAAGGTTCAGTGCTCCGTCCATCATCTCCTTGTGTTTGCCTTGTTCGCCCTAAGTTGGCAGGGTATGCCCAGATGTGGGTCTCTTGCTCACTTTGCCACTGGATTCAAGCTAGCTGGGCTGATGAAGGGTGTTACCCAGAAACCGGTCCCAGTGCTCCATCCATCATCTCCTTGTGTTTGCCTTGTTCGCCCTAAGTTGGCAGGGTATGCCCAGGCGTGGGTTCCTTGCTCACTTTGCCACTGGATTCAAGCTAGCCTGGCTGATGAAGGGTGTTACCCAGAAACCGGTCCCAGGATGCTTGATTCCGGTTCAGGGAAGACCTGGCTTGGCAGTTCGGGCTGGACTGTTCCCATGAGGCACAGGGTCAAGACTGATTTGCATTTAGCTGGGTCTGAACTGAGGTGGCGAAGTGAGCTAAAGAATGATGATGGATTCAACCCAGATCTGTGACTGGGGGTGAGTGTCTGAAACGTTTCAGTGCTCCGTCCATCATCTCCTTGTGTTTGCTGGTTTCCCTTTGTCAAAGTACTCTGGAACCCCCAGTCAATGGACCGTTTGAACCTGCTTAGAAGTGCAGAGGGGAAAAATAACTTATCACATCCAGTTCACAAGCTCTATAATTCATGACTCCAAAGAATCACAGATTCCAGGTTAGTTGGTTTATTACAAAGCCAAAAATAACTGTACATACAAGCACCTCAAGATGAGGTTGTAGAAATACATTGGAACTAATACAAAGCCAAACCTACGGGCTAAATTCAATCTCTGGAGCATAAGAAGAACGACAAATTCCAAATCAGAACGCAGGCAATGAGTGCCCCCACGTCCAGATTAGTCTTCATTGAAGGTTAGTAAGTAAAACATTTATCTGTCCCTACACTACCACTAACGTGACATCCCTACTTAGCATTCCCCAGGCAAGTTCAGGAAAAGGTGTCAGCGCGTGAAGACTCCCTAAGAAGTGCACTCACGTTGAATGGGTCAAATAGCCTAAAGCTACGGAGCTTGTTCTAAGATGCTCCTTCTCTCTCCATCGATCTCCTCTCCTCTCTCAACCCCCCCGGGCACTGTCCCTAATTCCTACACCGAAGTCACAAGACACGCCCATTTCAAATCATACGATCACCTCATCCAGCTGGACACCCCCTAGTAGGTGATTTTCCATTTGGTTTTGATACTCCCAGCCTCTGGCTCGATGACCTTGATTCCCAGGCCTTCTGCTGTGAGAATGAAAACCATCTCACATTATCAGCACCGCTTGTCGAATGTATCCTCTCCTCCCTAAGCCTAGCTCCAAAAACAAAGGCGTTATTCTGACTAACATAGATGAAATTCTCCACCTGCAACAGAAACGTGAGAAAGAAAAAGATTCCACATACACATGAACATTACAAGCAAACTCCTATGAGAGCCAGGAAAATACCCATGAGGCCTACTGAAAATCGGCTAACATAAGAATCATCATGGAACTTCATTAAGCACACATATACGCAGACATTAATATGGTGCACGTTTAAATTATTGGATTACATCTCAATAAATGAACGTCATTATTCAGTTATAAACAAATACTAGGATTTTGATAATTTAGGACACAACTACCACGTTAATTTCTTTACATTACACAAAATAATTGTCTCATTTCACTTATACACATTATTAAATTTCATATTCTTACGACCAAATGTTAACACGACAGAAAAATAAATGCAGGAGCAAACTACTCGTGATTCTGATTCATCCATACAAACGAAAGAGCACAACCGCGCTCTATCATTGCCCCCCTCTGATGACAAGTGTCATCACAACCAATCACAATTCCCTGTAGAGAGAACCGACCTAAACAGAAGTCGTAGTCAGTCTTCCCTGTCGGAATCTTTCTAGACTTTTAAGATTCTCATAGTGACTGTCCTGCAGTCTCTGCATTTTTCTCTCCCGCTCTCTAAGAGATCTCTCAGCCTGTCCTGCCTTGTGCCATTTATAGGCCCTTACCACTGCAATGAAGAGAATCACACAAACCACTACTATAATGATGGGCTTCAGAATATAACCAAGAATTCCCTTACCAAGGTTGGCAAACCAACTCCCAATCTTTCCAGATCCTTTCCCAACCTTGTCCCAAACCCCTTCATTTGCCAAATCTTGTACTTCATGATGAATCTCAGTGATGTTACTTATGTACTTCCTCAAATCCTTCCTATGGTCTGGGATATAAGTACAGCACTGTTGAACCCTCAACATTTTACAGACTCCGCTCTTTTGCTAACAACACATCTAATGGAAGGCGGTTCTGCATCACCATGGCTCTTATCGACCCCATCTCTCCGTCCACAAGCAACAAGGACTGAGCTGTATTCGCTGACAACTTATCCACAATAGTTGACAAGCTTCTAATCTTTATATCATTCAAAACCACCCCCAAACTTGGTATCACTGCTCCAAATACGCCTCCAACAATCTCTCCTGCACTCGCACCTCGCTTCTCTCTATTATGTAATACACCTTCCAATGGTCCCAGATCTTCAACATGATAAATCTTAGGAAACACAACAGCCACATAACATGTGCCACACCAATTCAATGGCAATCGCACATACTTGTTTTTCCCACACACAAAATACACATTTGGTACCACTTGCACCGCTTCTTGCAAAAACTTTTTCGCATTGGCTTCAATTGTGAAAATGTGATCACACACGCTCTGTCCAACAAAGATCTTATCATAATAAGTCTGTACCTGTCTAATGCAAAGTTTTCCTCGCTGTTTAAAATCTAAAGCTATTGGACCATAGCTCCCTTTCGCTTTATGTGCTAACTCCTCCTTGGTCCACTCAAATTTCCCTTCTCTACTATTAAGCTTAACCGCTAATTGCCTATGGCTGTCTTCTACTTTATCTATAAACTTCTTCTCTACGTCAGTCAGCATACATGTAAAATTATGACGATGAGCATAAGCTGCATCTAATGTAGCGGTAGGAATGAAATACTTCCCTATTCTCTCGTCCTGCTTGTAATAATCATACTTATTCAGGTGCTTATAAGCTGGAACTTCGGAAAGCACCACATCATAATTGGAGAAATAATATTCATAATGACCCTTACCGTAAAACATACTAAGCAATAAGCTACAAGTAATACCATATGTCAATGGCATGTGGTGATAACGAATACCCTCCTCCACCGACGCAGGCAACTGCATACACACATAACAATCCCTCACATCCATCGTGTTCACATACTCATATAACAACTTCGCATAGGCACTCAACGTATAATCACCCTTAGACAAATCTACATGTAACATGCAACTAGTTTGATCTGCTCCTACTATACCCTCTTTTGTGCTAGAAGTGGTGGGTGTGGATGTCCCTTGCGTTCTCACCTCATCAACTTCTGCTTCATGTGAAAGTTTTACAGACACAATAATAACTACTGCTATCACTATTATTACTCCTACTATGAGTGTACCTATTATACACTTTGCTCTACAATTCGGATTTCCAGACTCCATTTTTAACTGAGTTCTGTTTAGCACAGGAAGAGGATCAATGCGAAGTCTCTTTCTCTGCCTCGGACTGCTGCTCCACAAAGTTCACATACAGCTCCTCGGAGCCCTGGAAACCAATTTCACATTTCGTTGTACAATTATTTACACAGTTCAAAGGACTTGCTTAGCCCTCGTTCTTCTTCTACGGAAAATCCCTAAATGTATTCTTCTTCCACTCGGGCCTAGGTTATCTTCTTTAAAGTAAGAGTTTTAATTACAGTTCACAGTTCACTCAACAGTATCTCACAAGTTCAGAGCCAATTTCATCAGTGACATGCTGTAGAATCTCAAGACAGACTCAGGCGATCTCCTGAGCCGGTGGCTGGTATCCAGAAGTTAGGAAAGGCAAATCTCACAGAATCAAAGCCCTCACACCACTCAATATCAGAGGCCTTGGTACAGTCACTGTCAACACTCCATTGGCTTCTATTCCAGGAACTAATAGTTCAATCTCAATGGTCAGTTCTGGAATTCTGCTGGTTACTCACGAAGACCTCAGTCTCCCTGTCCCCACTATTCCCGGCATCTGTGATCAGATAGGTCCACTTTGGGGTAGCGTACCTCTGGCAGGACACCCTTGCCCTTCTCAACCTCCTCAAACCCTCTTGTGCTTGCTCTGTGTCACTTAGCTCTGATTCAGACATTTCAGACACAGGGGCAAGATCTCTTTCAGATGCTAGTCTCAAGTTTAGCCTCTTCTGTCTCGCAGGCCACGATTCTCTTGCGAATTCTGCTCTCCTCTGCACCCAACCACCCTGCACACCAGTTCCTCCAGCTGAGTCTGACTCTGTACCACTTGCAGCGTTACCATCCCCCTCGGAGCCCTATAGCTTGACTGGTTCTCTCTACTGGCCTTGCAGCCACGGCTGGATTTCCTTCTGGGAGAGGAGCTGTTTCTTCAAAGAGACCTGAAACTCTGCGGGTGTGTGAGGCGTGGATCCAGTTTGGCAAGCCTCCACACTTCACTGCCGTATTCGTCACCAAAATCACTTGGTATGGACCTCTCCAGCGAACATCAAGACAGTTCTTCCTCACATGCTTTCGAACTAATATCCAATCGCCTGGACACAGATCATGGCAGAGGTCCTTCGAGGTTGGGGCAGTCGCAGCTTCAACCTGGTGAGACACAGAACGGACCACGTCAGCCAGTCCCTTGCAATAATCAAGGATCAAATCATCGGTGATGTTTATCAACGCTGTAGATGGCACTGCTGGCAAATGCATCGCCCTCCCCATTAGGAGCTCGTGGGGCGAAAGTGCTGTCCTCCTTTCGGGGATGCTACGCACACTCATCAACATCAGGGGTAATGCATCTGTTCCAGACTGGCTATTTGACAGTGACTGATGCCGCCCCGTTAGCCACTCAATGATAGACTTGCCGGCCCCCCCCGCTACTCAGCTAAGGGAAGTTGCACACCATAGAGTTTATAAAGTAGATCTCTGTCACTTCCTCTGGTCTATCATGAATGGTCCCTAACTCCCCCCCCATATCCTCGGACACAGGGATCCTCCTCATTGATGGCTGCCCTGCCCAGTTATATGTAACGTGATAATTATCCATTGGATGTGCGGACACGCGGAAATGTTCTGATCATATGTATTTATATATAGTCATGCATGGTTAATATCTATGGTGTTCAGTGGATGGCAGATTTTCTTTTGATATTTTCAGTTTTAGTTATGTTTAGAATATTTTGGACAAATATGCTTTATTGGTACTCACCAGTGTTCGATAAGTGTGTTCTATTATTATTTCCGTCCTATCTTCTATTATACAGTGATTTGCTGATAAGTACGGACCGGCTATGCACTGGATGTACCTGGTGTGCACACACAAGTTCCTGTTAGGACTGTTTCGCTAAGATGTGTTATGAGTATGCAATGGATAACAATGACATTAATTGGTAATTTATGTTGTAGCTTGACTGTGAGCAATAGCATACTGCGGTGCTCGTACATATGTTCCAGTATGATACACATGTCAGTACTAGGAAATAACATGACTGTGTTGTCTCTCTATTGCTACGATGGGTAAAGCTATTTTGTACACAGGATATATATTTCTGATATTTACATCAAAACGTTTTTGTACTGATCCGCGACGTCAGTTATGTTTAAAAAGTAAAATGCCAATAAAGATATTTAAAAAAAATAATAATAATAATAGTGCTCAACTCATGACATACCATGAGCGTTCCTGATGATATTCTGGATACCCCTAGCATTAGAGGGCCATACATGTGGGCACATTCTTTGCCATCCTTAATATAATATGCCCATCCATGACATGTTTTGGGTACTTCCATAACATTCGGGTATCACTGGCACTAGAGTACGACAAACTGTGGCATTTGTGGCGCCATATGCGCTATACCTGGTAAAACAGTAGCGTATCCTGGACATCGTTCTTACTGCCCCTGGTACAATAGTGGCTGATTCTTGACATCTTTCTGGTCAACCCTGGCCTAATGGTGTGAAAGTCTCTGCCATAGGATTGCATCCCTGATATTTGATTACAATGATAAAGGGATAAAAATAGTAAATCTGTGCATATGTGAGAGTAGTACATGCAAGTGCACGGGACAAAAATAGGTTTATGAAAACGATAAGCTTTTGTTTGTGTGAACTGAGTTTATGCAAAACGATAGTTCAGAATTTCTTGGTAAAATATTTCAGATATTGAAATCTAACGTTTGGAAAAAAATGGCTGCATTTATGAGTATAATTTTTTTTGTAAATATTTTTATTGACATTTTGTTATTTAGTAACTCACAATTTGCAGTTCGTGCCTGTTGCTTTAAGATTGCTTTCCATGTGACATGTTTCCATACAAATGATAAAGGAGTGAATCAACAAATATATACATAAAAAAAACAAAATCAGGGGTAATGCATCTGGCCATTTCAAAGACGTAGACGAACAAACCTTTGCCATTCGCATCTTGAGAGCCCCATTAATCTGCTCCACAAGGCCTGATGCCTCTGGTCTATAGCTACAATGCAATCTATGATCAACTTGTAAGGCAGTACAAAGCAGCTTCATAATCTCGCTGTGGAAGTGCGTTCCTCTATCCAACTCCAATGAGGTTGGAAATCCGAAATGCGGTATCAACTCTCTAAGTAACAGCTTCGCCACTGTGAGACTATCACACCTTCTTGTTGGATATGCTTCCACCCACCGTGAAAAAACACATACCACTACCAGAATGTACCCCAATCCATTGCACCTCGGCATTTCAATAAAATCTAGTTGGATACTACTGAAGGGACGCCCAGATATTCCAATGTGACTCAATGCAACCACAGTTTCATTTCCAGCATTCATTTGTTGACATGTAACACACCTATGACACAGAGCTTCAGCAAACGCACAAAACCGTGGATTAAACCACGTCTGTCTGAACACTTGCACCATGGCATCTCTTCCAATGTGAACTGCTCCATGAATCTGCCTCCCTCACCATAGGGCTCAATAAACCGTCTGGCAACACTGCTCGACCATCAGTTGAAACCCAAATGCCATCATCTCTCTTCCCACAACCTGCTTTAATCCATCCAGATTCTTCCTGTTCTGACACTTCTCCCTTCAGACGCTTAACCTCATCCCAAATGTCTGCTATGGCTAACATCATGCTGAGCTCTATGCTCTCACTGGTATATTCCCCATTGAAAATGCACCCTTGTTCAGCGCAGAAACGTGCAACTTCGTCTACATACCTGTGCCAAGTGTTACAAACTCCTCCCCTTTCCCATGGGCAATACATTTGACCACAGCCATCTCTTTTGGTTGCTGTAAGGCTTCCAACAATTGTCTCACGTATTCCCCATTTCTGATGGGAGATCCTGATGACGTTAGGAACCCCCTCTGTGACCATAACTGTCCGAAGTCCTGAACCACACCGAACCCATATTGGCTATTGGTGTAGATGGTGACTCGGATTTGACCAGAAACCAGGCATGCATGCGTCAAAGCAATGATCTCAGCTAACTGTGCAGAGTGTACTCCCTGTAAACAAGCAGCTACCACTGCTCCATAGATAGCAAAAACAGCAAATGCTGCTCTCAAATAACCCGCATTGTCTCTTAAGCATGAACCATCTACAAAAAGGATTTCATCTGATTGGGGCAGAGGTTCCTCAACAATGTCAGGTCTCGGTTTGGTACAAAGTTCAGTCACATCGACAGTCATGGTCCTCACAATCTTCATCTTCAATATTTGGAATAGGCATCAAAATAGCAGGATTCAGTACAGAACATCTTTTCAGAGTCACATTCTCTGATGCAAGAATGACTTGCTCATAGCGTGTGAGTCTGTTCGTCAAATGCTGTGTCTTGGTTCTCGTCATCAGGGGTTCAACTGAATGTGGAACATATACAGTAAGAGGATGACCTATCACAATACTCTCACACCTTTCAACGCTGACACCTGTTGCAGCAATGGATTTGAGATATCCGGGCAACGCTGAAGCTACAGGATCTCATGTAGCTGAAAAGTAGGTAACTGGTCTACTGATACCTCCATGAGTCTGTGTGAGTACTAACAGTGCGCAACCCTCACAACAAAATAACGAGAATGATTTGTTCTAATCAAGCATTCCTAGAGCCGGAGCGCGACACAGGCTTTCTCTCAGCTCCAGAAAGGTAAGCAAACAGTCGTTATCGCATGGTACCGGATCACTCACATCTTTGTGTGTCAACCTCTGCAAAGGTTTTGCCTTCAATGAGAAGTTGGGAATCCACTAACTACAGTACCCAACCATTCCCAAAAACATCCTATATTCCTTTTGTGTGGTAGGCGCATTCATTTTCATGATCGCCTCAATGCGGTCTGGTGACACCTTTCTCTTGCCTTTCTCAATGCATTGACCCAAATACTGGACTTCAGGCAAACAGTACTGGAGTTTGCTTGGGGACACCTTGTGTCCATTCTCTGCCAGGTGATTGAACAGAGCAACAGTATCAATCCTACAAGCTTCTTCAGTTTCAGAAGCAATCAAGAGGTCATCAATATACTGCACAAGAACTGAACTCTGCGGCAGTACCAGACTCTCATGATTCTTCTTCAAAATCTGATTAAAAATCGATGGACTCTCAGTATACCCTTCTGGGATACGACACCACGTTCACACCATTTTCCAGAGGGAAAGCAAACAAAAATTGGCTTTCCTCCTGTAAGGGTATCGAAAAGAACGCCTGACATAGATCAATCACTGTAAACCATTCAGCCTCACAAGGAATTTGGAACAAGATCACTGACGGATTCGGTACCACAGGACAACATGGAACTACAATCATGTTGATCTTTTGAAGTCCTTGCATGATTCTGAACTTCCCACTTGGCTTCTGCAGTCCCATTATAGGGGAATTGCATGGACTCCCCATTATTTCCTTCAGGATGCCCTGTTCAATCATAGACTCAAACACAGGCTTGATTCCTGCCACCGTTTCCAGCGTCAGGTTGTACTGGGGCGTTCTTGGAAACTCAACATTTGGCTTTATTTATTTAAAGAGTTTTATATAGCGCTGGCTAGACCCGGAGGTATCAGAGCGCTTTACATAAGGAAGTGGTTACAACAGAATATTGTTACATAGTTACATAATTTCCTAGAATAAAAATATAGCATGGAGAAAGACATTATTACAAAAATACATCTGTTACTAGAGCATAAGAATAAAATATAAACAGGTCCAAGGAGCAAAGATGGTAGAGGGGTAAAAGTAAAGGGTTAAGAGTACATAGCAAGTCAGAACGACTGGTAATCGAGAAGAGAACTTCCGTGGATAACAAAAGTCAGAAGACAAGCTGAACAAAACCGGAGAGGGTCCAGGGATCCACAAACAAACCGGTGCCGGACTTCATCACTGGGTGGGGCAGAGAGTTGGAAGTGGACGGGGTGTCCCATCAAGCCGAAACACGAAGAGCGCGGAGAAGCCGAGCAAGAGGGCCAATGACCAAACCAGAGGCAGAGGGAGCTGGCTAGTGGCAAGGAACAGTCAGGGGCACAGCCAAAACTGCAAGATGGAGGCACCAAGGACTCGGACCCCAAGAGTTACAAGGACAAGATGGCGGGGCTGCGTGAATGCAAAAAAAAACGACCAAAAAAAAAAAAAACAGAGTTCAAAACCTACCCCAAAGGCAGAGCTGAATGGGGAAGGCAGCAGCTTGGCACTGGAGGGAGGCAAGGTCGAAAATCTCTGCTCTCTCCCGGGTAATCCACTGCAGGGGAAGAGAGCACGGGTGTCCAGGCAGCAGCCCTAGGAAGTCGAAAGGCAACAGCCGGTCAGGAGGACCAGCAACTCTGCACTCGCGTTGGTTCTCGTTCCAGCGCAGCAGGATGCCCGGCAACCCCGTCTTCGATCCAGAAAGGCAGGCGATGGCCGGAGGAGAGCATCCCCGCCAATTCCCCAACAGCCACCACGGAAGAAAGAAACCCCTCATCAGGGCATCATCAGGAAGACGGGGGAAGAGGGAGGCACGCAGGAGAGGCGAGGAGAGACTATGCCCGGCTGGGTAGGTGATGGCCGCGGCGGCGAAACCGGAGCCAATCTCCCCTACAGCTGTCTGGCAGCTCCACCGGGCATTGGCCATGTTTGCTCGGGCTCCGCAGCCTCGGCTTAATCTGTATCTTAACTGGCTCAATCCCTCAAATAAGTCCTATCTCTTCTCCCGTGAAATTCCACACCTCTTGAGAGACTGAGTCCCTCAAGTTGTATCGCAGATCGTTAGTTGTCAACACGGGAAACATTTCTATGCAGAGATTCTGATTCGCAAATTCGAACGTCATCATCATTAGTCTGCAACTCCACTCCCTTGGGTGTGCAATAGATGGTACAATTTAGTTTGCACAAAAGGTCACGACCCAACAAACAGACTGGACTCGAATCGCACACCACAAATTGGTGACGATCCTGAAAGGTTCCTATTCTCACAGGTATCTCATCGGTCAACGGATTGGTCCTTCTCTTATTAGCAACTCCTACAACTTGGAGCGATTGTCCCGAGAGTGCTAGGTTTGGGACCACTGCGGACCTCACAGTATAACGGGTAGCACCAGTACCGATCAAAAATGTGATGGGATGACCGTCCACATCTGCCTCCACATATGGTCCTCTCTGGCCTACCTCTAATGCTGCAAGGGTACAGTCTTTCCTCCCCCCTCAGGTACCGTCATTGCAACGGGTCTGGATCGAATTCATCTAAAGCTTTGATAAAGGGCATCTGCTGATATACTCGACTCCCCTGTGGAATTCTCTGAGGTTGGGGAACTTGCACTTGTGGACTCAGACTCCCTCCATGTACAGACCTGGGCCTCGTCACAGTATTTACGACCTCAGGTAACTGCACTATTTCCTCATGTTGGATCTGATTTGCTGGATTTAATCGACACTCACACTTCCAATGCCCCATTTTTTGACAAAAATGACATGCAGTGGTTCTCTTTAGGGTACCAACCTCAATTCCCGTTTTGGGATCCATGGGTTACCCTCTTCCCTGACCCGCATAAACCAACACATTATGGGCTCCTCCATGGTGGTTTCCCTGCTTCCGATCCAATGTTCCTCCACTCGACTGCACTTGATCTACCCTAGCTGCATTCCTCATCTGGACTAACATTAACTTATCCTTTAGTTTCTTATGTTTCGAGTCTACCTCATCACTGTAATATCTGGGGTACCGTAGAATTTCATCCACAGACTTATTCTGCCAACAGATCAGATGCTGCTGGATCATAAAGCTAATTTCTGGCCTCAATCGTAGGACGAACTTGGAAACGAACTGTCTCCTGTCCTTTCAATCTAAAGTATCCAACCTACTATACTGCTTGAAGGCTTGTAAGAGCCTTTCATAATAAGCATGTACGGATTCCTTGGGCTCCTGGGTAGTCCGATCTATCTCAACCCAATCAATATCTTGTGGTGAGATCTTGGACTGTAACTATGTGATTACCTGCTCAAACTTTTTCATAACCATCAGTGAAGGACCATGCGTTATGGGGGTCTCTGTCGGGTTCATCAGATGGCCAATTCTCAAATATGGGTCTTCAATCCTTTGACTCTTTTCTCTTCAAACTCCTGATCACTGTAATTTAACCTATGACCTCCTTGTAACATCTTGGTTTTAGAAAATCCACATCATACTTTTGTGCCACTTCTGTCAACTTCTCATGTGCCCTCCTTGCCTTACAGGTAACATCCTTCGCCACAAACAACAGCTCATCTAGTTCATAAAGATCTATCCTTTCCAGAGGCAAATTTCCACTTATTATCGCATCCACTTCTACCTTTAATCTTACTACGTCTAGCCCCTCAGCCTTTACTGCAGCCTTAATTGTTCCCTGACTTGATGCACCACTCAGCTCTCCGCTTTCACTGCTCTTATTCCTGCGGGAATTTCCCTCTGCTATGTGCTGCGGAACATACTGACTCCCATAAGCTCCCTGATCAACTCCTCCTGCTATCCTCCCCGTAGGTCCTCTAACTGGAGCTTCCCAAATCCTCAAATCCGAATGGGAGTCTGCCAATGATGCTGATCTTATTGCACTAGACCCAACACGCACTCTAGAAGAGTCTGCAGTGGCTGGCAACGGAGTACTAGCTTCTATAGGCACCAATAATGGACCATTCCCGCTTGCAGTACCATTTCCTCTGGAATTGATCCTTTCTCCTCCTCCCAATTGTGGCTGACTACTGTTTTCCCCTTGAGTTGGATCATACACTGACACTATAGGGCCAATGGTGACCGGCACCGTAAGGGCTTACGGTAACCGCGTAGCAACATTAACTCAGTTCATCTCTGTACCTCTTGATACTGGCATTCCTTTTCCTTCCATTCCTGTTGAAATCTTTCCCACTACACTTGCACTAGGGCTCGTCTGTGGTTCTCCCGTTTTCTCCATGAGTGCTCGCCTTCCCTCGTCTGAGTCAGGATTGTATGGAGGAGGATGCTCTGCTAGCAACCTATCTAGCAAGCTGTCATCAGTGTCACTATCATCCTCTTCCTTACTCTTCTGAGCGTCTCCTGTTTTCACTAATAGTGGAAATAGCCTCTCTCCTTCGATGGAGTCTACCCTCCACTTCTTCAACTGCGCGTCCCATCGCGCATCCTGGTATGCCTCAATCGCTCTTTTCATCCTTCCCCGACTTCGCTCTCTACCCTTTTCCTGTGCTGCTCTCATCCATGCATATAATGCCTCAAACTGTGTTGGTCTAGGTGGCGGTTGCAATGAAGCCATCGGTCCCCTCTTGGCTCCTCTCTCAGGTTGGCACATTGACACTGCCAAGCCTCTACGTGTGTTCATATTACAGCATTGGCTGGAGAACCTGCTTATCTTAAATGCATATGTTGAAGTACTTACATGACATATCATTATATACCGGTCAAGCAAAATATCTGCATGTGCTATATAAATGCGCCTCATACTTTTGGGAAAGACGGATCCTTTTAGCCAGTTGCATCCATCCTGCACCCCAGACTGCGGCACCCACCTTCACAAGCCAGATCTGACCGTGCATAGCCAGACAGCTGAAAAGATCTGAGAGCAATGAAGAACTTTCCAACTCGATGATGTAGACCAGACTTATGCCCAGATTATGAGTAGGCTGGGAGATTCTGACACGTGCGTAAACCCCTGTTTGCAGAGAGGATGGTATAATGATTTGTGAAGATTTTAATCTAGGGACGTTAATCTACCCTATTGCACTATACTCCAGAATCACCAACTCATTAAGATGCACCAAACCCTTCGGACACCAACCTATTTTGTGATTCTTGTATAGCGCATGGCTACCCGTAGGGCTCCCAGCACTAGGCACAGTCATCATAGTAGTCAAGATGCCAATAAGGGAGGAAGATTAGTTACTAAAGAGCCAGGTTTTCAAGGATTTAGGAAAGCTGAGTTCGTTGGCCAGCTGACGCAGTTCAATTGGAAATGTATTCCAAGGTTTTGGAGTCAGATGGGAAAAAGAATGGCCTCCCCAGCGAGATCTCTTAATCCTAGCGACCTGGAGCAAATGGGCTGAGGAGGACCTAAGCGACCTCCCAGGAATGTAAGGAGTGGCTAGTGACCTTAGCAGAGAAGGTCCTTTCTTGTGAGTTATGCAAGATAAGGAGGGCCTTAAATTGTACTCGCTGTTCCACTGGAAGGTGGATTAATGGTGAGAGCAAGTGCACAGTGTACAACATTTGTGTCTGTATTTTTACCCATGGTCTGCAACATACACTGCTGAAACTGTTTATATACATATATTAATATTTAATTATCTGGTGCTACTCTCAGATGCCCATGGTATGGTCGAAAGGTATATTCCACTACCACTAGCCATGTTGCCCTGTTAACAGTAATGGTCCCATTCTGATCAGTTTTAAAACATGGAGCAGCTCCCCCTCAAACCATTGATGGGGCCGGGTTCCCTTTGTCAAAGTACTCTGAACCCCCGGTCAATGGACCGTTTGTACCTGCTTAGAAGTGTAGAGGGGAAAAATAACTTCTCACATCCAGTTCACAAGCTCTATAATTCATGACTCCAAAGAATCACAGATTCCAGGTTAGTTGGTTTATTACAAAGCCAAAAATAACTGGACATACAAGCACCTCAAGATGAGGTTGTAGATCAGAAAGCAGGCAATGAGTGCCCCCACTTCCAGAATAGTCTTCATTGAAGGTTCGTAAGTAAAACATGTATCTGTCCCAACACTACCACTAATGTGACATTCCTACTTAGCATTCCCCAGGCAAGTTCAGGAAAAGGTGAAAGCGTGTGAATACTCCCTAAGAAGTGCACTCACGTTGAATGGGTCAAGTAGCCTAAAGCTACGGAGCTCATTCTAAGATGCTCCTTCTCTCTACATCGATCTCCTCTCCTCTCTCAACCTCCCGGGGCACTGTCCCTAATTCCTACACCGAAGTCACAAGACACGCCCATGTCACATCATACCAGGTGCCTCATCCAGCTGGACACCTCCTCGTAGCTGATTTTCCATTTAGTTTCGATACTCCCAGCCTCTGGCTCGATGACCTTGATTTCCAGGCCTTCTACTGTGAGAATGAAAACCGTCTCACATTATCAGCACCTCTTGTCGAATGTATCTTCTCCTCCCTAAGCCTAGCTCCAAAAATAAAGGTGCTATTCTGACTAACAGAGATGAAATTCTCCACCTGCAACAGAAACATGAGAAGGAAAAAGATTTCACATACACATGAACATTACGAGCAAACTCCTATCAGAGCCAGGAAAGTACCCATGAGGCCTACTGAAAATCGGCTAACATAAGAATCACCATGGAACTTCATTAAGCACGCATATAGGCAGACATTAATATGGTGCACGTTTAAATCAATGGATTACATCTCAATAAATGAACTTCATTAGTCAGTTATAAACAAATACTAGGATTTTGATAATGTAGGACACAATTACCACGTTACTTTCTTCACATTACACAAAATAATTCTCTCATCTCACTTTTACACAATATAAATGAGGCTTTCACAGCTAGACACATTTCAGATGTGTTCTACAAATGTGACTTTGATGCCTCACCAACAACTCGTATACTATAGACCGGTAACATACCTTCCCCCCCTTCTCCTGGTAACACCATTAATCTGTATAGTGACAATCAATGCATTCCACGTGGTCATACAGGGCCACTTGAATTTTGGGGCAGTGGAGGGCTAAATTATGTGGCAGGGCTGATTAAATAATGCAGCAAGAAAAGGCAAATTATGTGGTGTACTGCGGCACATTTTGTAATAGCATTACTTCATTGTTTTGTCATTTCAACACTTGTTAGCACTGTCTGGACATAGGTTGCACCTCATTAGAACCATTTTAACACCCACATATTACAATAAGCAACAGAAAGGTAACGAGTCAAGCTTTACGAGCTGCCTTCCACTGCGTGGCAACACGTTGCTGGGTTTTTAGTAGCTTTTGAACTTTGATCGAGAAACTTTTATTTGTTAATATCTGCAGATCATGCAGTAGAGGATGGATTATGTGGCAAATCTAAAATTATGCAAAAAGTGCCGCACAATCACATAATTCCAGTAGCCCTGGCCATACCTCACGCATTGGAATTAACAAATCCCACATAAGCCAATTGAAAAACACCTTTTCCACTATAAAATCCGAAGGGTGCCTAGAAACCCGAAGAAAATCTGAGTACTTCATGACCTTGCCAGGGTTATGAAGCGCTATATAAATAATGCAACCAGACCACTCTGAAAAGTGATTTTGCCTCAGGAGGGGTATGGAAGCAAACATTGTATAAATAACCAATAATAACTCGGACCCCCCTACACTCTACAGTTCTCTTGGTGTCTCAGTGGCCATGTTGTGTTATTTATCCATTTTGAATTCCTATACAATGTGAACTACAAGATGCTAAGCACATTTTAACTTGTGGTGGTGCTAGACTCGCTACCAGCAAGTGGATTACTAGATACATCAAGCAATCTATCCACCGCCAAAACTCAATGATATATACAAGCTAAGCGTTCTTTATTTATTTTTTAAAGTTTTTCCCTTAAATTTGCCATGCACTTCACTTGGCGCCCCCAGCCACTCCCTAGTTCAACTATGTCGGTAACTGGAACCACTGACTGCAACTATTCTGTGTATAAGTGAATCTAGAGCTGCTGCTGTCACCACCTTGAAAGTACCAAATCTGTGTAAGTTAGAGAATATTACACTGCTGATGTTCCCACTTCACCCGAGTGTCCACAAATCTGTCAGTCTTTCCTTTTTACCCACAACATTTTTTCATGATACGATTTTTCGGTCTATAATGTTAATCTTAAAAAGA
Organism: Calotriton arnoldi; assembly: GCA_963921515.1. Taxonomy (NCBI): domain Eukaryota; kingdom Metazoa; phylum Chordata; class Amphibia; order Caudata; family Salamandridae; genus Calotriton; species Calotriton arnoldi. The sequence goes on from CAWUFW010004672.1 coordinate 1,391,306, forward strand.
GAAACTACAAGTCCCAGAATGTAATGAGTTGTAGGCTAAAAGGTGAAAACTGACATTTAACCCGATATGCAGCTACTTACTACTATAATTGCAATCAGAACAAAATACAAGCCATTTGTTTACATTTTGCTGTTCCATAAGTCAAGAGCTGGTAGGTGAAACAATGTTCATATTCTTTTGTAACTCTGTAATACACTTAAGCCTCTGCTTCGATGTCCGAATTTTACCCTTGTTAAATGTCAGCACTTTCTCTGCAAATTTGCACTTTGTTTATGCCCTTAATGTTTGGCACTTTAGGTGAGATTTGGTTATGGCAGCCACAGCAATTTTGCATCAAAAACCGATGTCCAAATGTTACTTGGTTATATTTCAGCACTTTCGCTGTAAATTTGCACATGATTAGGCCCTTCCTGTTTTAGATATCAATGTTTGGCATTTTTTAACTTTACGTCAGATTTGCTTATTGTAGCCATTAAGCTTTTTGCACCGAAAAAACAGATGTTTGAATGCTATCCTGGTTAAATGACAGTGTAGGAATTTTTTTGCACTTTAGGCTAGACTTGTTTATTGTTGACCTAGCAAATCCTGCATTAAGGGCTGCCGTCTATGTGAGAAAGAGTGTCTATTACGATCGACAACCTCATTTCAAGATTGTATTTATGTATATGATTTGTGCTGTATGTTTTATCAATGTTTAGGGTTTTTATTAACTAATAAACAACTTTACCTACCTGCCTGCCTCTGCGCCCTTAATAAATATTTAGAAATTATTTAGACAGCTTTCACATTTTTGAGTAGTTTCCTCATGCTTTTGCTGTTTTAGGTTTATATTTCAAAATGAATTAATGATTTAATTGCTTCGCCATTTTTCTTTTTTTAGCATGGACATAAAAATTCAGGCCAGACTGATAAACCACCAGAACGGCAACTCTACTGCAGCATTAATTTAAGGAAACCTACCCTGCTATTGCACTTACTGTCCCAGTTCAGTATTTGTTAATAAAGCTTTGTAAAACTGTTCATTATATAAAAGCCAAAACATGTAGGTCTCCGTTCCCTCTTTTGCTTGGTCTCCATTCTTTTCTTTCCTTCACCCTTTACTGTTTCTCCCTTCTTTATGTAGCATTGTTCCCCTCCTGTGTTTCTTTTTTTCTCCCCACTGCCATTATTTCCCATTTTCTTTCATTCTCTTCCCCTCTTGATTAATTCATTATTTGATTGCGGACTAGGACGTGGCCAGCATTGGCCGCAACATATTGTTTTTCCTTTTAGCCACGTTGTACAGAAGCCCTCGCTGCTGTGCAAGATGTCTAAAAAATCATTAAAGCCAAATAGCACTTGCATAAGCGAGAACTATTTTGTTTTATTTAATTATTTTTTTGGCAAACAGGACTGATGGAGGGGGCAGGGCAAACCATGTGGGGTGTGGGGGGCAGCAACACAACAGACATCAGACGGTGGGCTGGAGGGGGGGGCAAGCGACATGAGGGAGGTGCAGGGGAGGAGTGAGGGAGCAGCAACCCAACAGACAGCAGGAGGGGGTTGTGGCAAGAGCATGAGAGGTGGGAGGGACTGGAAAAACATGCACTCTTATAAAGCGCATGCAAAAAAAGTTTTAAAAAACACAGTCTGTGGAAGGACACAGGCCGCAGACAGGAAGCTGTACTTTGTCCATGCTCCTCGGCAGCGACAAACTTGAAGCCCCAGAAGGAAGCAGCAGGAGGTGCTAACCAAGAAGAAGCAAGGAAGCCAGAGTCGTAAAAGCTAACCAAGTATTGGGAGGGCTCTGAGCCCTTTTTAAGCTATATTTTTTTGTTAACAAAAGATTGTTGTAACACTGCATGCGCTATCTCAGGTGAAACCTAAAAATGGCCATTGAAACTGGTCCCTACTGGGCTCTCTTTTCATGCCATGGACCACAATACTCACTTATGGCCCGGCTAAGCATAGCATTTTGTGTGTCTCAAGAAGTGGTGGGTACTTTGCTCATGCTGCATGAGTCACATGGCAGTTCCCCTAGTACTGTGCCCTTCCACAAAAATAACAGGAAGAGGAGGTCCCAGGACGTTGTATTAAAGGCATCCTGGGCCCAACGTGCCACCTTTTTCAGCTCGATTTGAAACTGGACAGACTCACTTTGCACTGCACAGGAGCCTCCTCTACTTGCCTTGCCTGGTCTGAGGGTACCTAACCTTTGCTACTGGGTGTCAGCAATCATCCGTGGCCAAACACTGTGTCGGAATACGTTAAGTGATGAGATCAGGCTGCACTTTGCGGGCACTATTAAAATGTGAATGATTATATATTATTATTTTTTTTAATTCAGGACTGCACTTTGCATCTGCGGTTTTGCATGTGCCTTTGCTTCCCCCTCATTGCCTGGACTTGCCGGATGCTCTTTTGTGCATATTTATTGAGCCCGTTCTTGAGTTGCCAGACCCCGCATAAGAGAATATTAGCAGAATCTGAGCACACGTGTTTCTGTGCATGCACCTCACATCTCTTCTAACACTTCAAGCTGTTATCAAGCACAGAGCTTGGCACTTACCCTGACACGGCATGGAGTCAGTTACTGCTCAAGAATGTCACCGCTTCCCAGGAACTCAAATGTTTAGGAAGTTCTGCCCGGGTTTCCTCTTTGCTGCTATTCAAAAGGATATTTGTAAATATCCTTCCCTCCATCCATTCCTTTTGCGCTCCAGTGAGTGCTAAAAGAAATAGCACACCGCTGCTGTGCCACACACTGTGATCTGGCATCTGCGGCATTCATTTGTCTGCCTCTGCTGATCACGACACTTTAAGAAATTCATTGTCAGATTAGCAAGAAGAGATAATGTTGCCAAAGGAGGGTGGGTTAATCACAGAGCGCTGGTCAGATGTAATAAAGAATGCTTTACCACCACTTGTCGAAAACATCAGGTTGAACTTAAAAGACATTTTACTTGGGGAGGGGGAGGGTGACAATTTAATTTAGTGTGTGCTTACCATATTTAAAAGCGAAACATTCGTTCTTTAATCTCAATCTCAGTAATAAACAGCAGGGTGGTATATATTATTTTTCTGTGGGCGCATTCTGTGTCCGCTAAGGGCCTGTGTGGGTTCATTCTAGCGGTCTCTTGCCCTCCTTCGAGACCCTCTGTGCGATAGGCCTCCAGGACACATTTCTCCTTTTGGTGTGTTAAGAGCCTCCCTGTACGATCCATGGTTGGGAATTAAGTGCAGGGGATAGTCTCGGGTGGAGTGTATCTTAGTGGTAAGGGGCTACAATAGAGAAAATACAGAGTAACCCTGTATAAAAATTATTATTTGTAGGTCTTACCTGATTGCGCCTAATGAGCACAAGTCTCATTATCTTCCTGATGTTTTTCCATCTACCTTGGCGTGTAACAGAAGTAGCTGCCACTGCATTATTCATAATCTACTGCACGGATTTCCTCTGTGACCAACTCCTAATTTTGTATGGCTTGATTTTTGTGTCACTGGAAAAATCAATGAAAACATGGACAATAGTGGATTTACTGACCTTCTTGATGCTTTCTAGATTCCCCTGTGTCGCAGGTAGGTGTTTTTTAATTTACTTTTACAGCTGCTGAATGTTGCGGTGTGTATCAATGCAGCCTTCCAAATGCCAGTCCATTTTTAGAACAATAACTACTATTTATTACAACTGCTGGATACACATAGTACAGCCTTGTCGCTGTGGGGTGAGCAAAATACACCAGTCAATCAGACGAGAAGGGTTAAGTACAGGTCACCAGGTGCTATTTACATTACAATACCACACTTGCTCTCTCAGACTAACACTCCATTAAAGAAAGCATTTTGCATAAGCAGGATGTAGTGACTCGGTAGATTAAGGCATTTACATCATGAATCTATGTTCGGCCTCAAGGTCAAGTTTGAATCTCTGAGGGTTCATCCTACCCTTTTACCTTAAGTGTTTATTGTCTACAATAATGTGTTGCTATCCATTGTTGGATACGATTATGGGAATTTGTCAAGCACGTGATTCTAGTTCACTTGGTTTAGGCCAAGGCTCTTTCGCAGGTTTGCCACTGCCCTTTTACCGACCCCTCACCCGCCACAGTTTTCCCCCCCACTTAAAACCCTGCTCCATTCCGGTAATTTCACTTTGTTTCAAGGCCTCATGTAGCTACACTCTTAAACGTTTCAGTTTTTTAGGTCTCGCCTGAGCCAGCGCATGCGCTGATCTGGCGAGACATTTAGTAAGTGGGCTTTAGAAATCCGACCACACGCTTTTGCTTGTGGCCTAAAGCTTGTGGTTACCCGCGCACAGGCGCCATCTGGCTTTCCTCTCGCACAGGCGCCATCTGGCTTTCCTCTCTCGTCATGGCTGTGTGATTCCTACGTTCCTCCACCCCATCGTCTCTGCTTTCACTCCCCCTCGGTCACAGAGGGGGGGGGTTGTGCTGCTGTATGAGGTATTTCTATCACGCACCACTCGCGGACTTGTCTAAACCCGCTCTCTGTTCTGTTCGGCCGCCTCTTGTATCCCCCTCCTGTCCTCCTATCGGATCCCGTCTCACCTACCAGCCTCTCATCTTGGACGTCAGGGATTGTTCCAGCCTCTCAAAGCCTTTCATTTTTCTCTGGAAGGAGGCGCCATCTTGGGGGTCCCTGGGGGGCATCTCCTCCTTTGGCAGGAAGTAGGGTTCACTTCCCCTCCCACAGGAAGCGCAGCAGAGAGGCCTTGAGTCTGTCAGGCTCTCGTGCTGCCCTCACACGGGGCCTCTGAGCCTCTGTCTGCATCTCTCCTCCTAGCCACTAAAGCTTCCCCCTCCTCCTGTCTCTCTGCCCCACATCTCCCCTTAGCGCTTCCCCCTCCTCCTTTCTCTTTGCCCCCCAAGCTCTGCCCCACATCTCCCCCTTAGAGCTTCCCCCTCCTCCCGTCTCTCTGCCCCCCCAAAGTTCTGCCCCACCTTTCTCTCCTGACCTTTCAGGAGCAGACGCCTGCCATGTGACTGACACGGCCCAGCTCTCCTGACCTTTCACAGGCGCTCACTCCTGGCATGTGACTGACTCGGCCCAGCTCTCCTGTCCTGTCAGGTGCACATTACTGCCGTGTGACTGACTCTGTCCAGCCCTCCTGGCCTGTCAGGTGCACACTACTGCCATGTGACTGACACGGCCCAGCTCTCCTGTCCTGTCAGGCGCTCACTCCTGGCATGTGACTGACTCGGCCCAGCTCTCCTGTCATTTACAGGTGCTCACTCCTGCCATGTGACTGACACGGCCCAGCCCTCCTGGCCTTTCGGGAGCGAACACCTGTCTTGTAATTGACTCGGCCCAGCCCTTCTGACCGTTCACAGGCGCTCCCTCCTGCCTTGTGACTGGCTCGTTCCAGCTCTCCTGACCTGTCAGGCGCTCACTCCTGCCTTGTGACTGGCTCGTCCCAGCTCTCCTGTCCTGTCAGGTGCTCACTCCTGCCATGTGACTGGCTCTTTCCAGCTCTCCTGGCCTTCAAAAGGCTCAGACCTGAAGTTTTTCAGTAGGTCATTCTGCCTTATCATGCAGCCAGCTCTGTTGAGTGAGGATGGCCAGGGTAGTGAGGGGGCCCCAGGGGGGCCACCGTGGGCCACAGGTCATGGAGCCAGAGTTTAAGCACAGACCTACCCACGTGAGCTCACGACTTCCGGCTTGGCATAGGCACAACCCCAGGACTCCCTGACCAGGAGTCCCCGTGCATGGCACGGCCTGATTGGTGCCTACTTTACATTCACAGAGACCCTACACTGCAGAGCGCTGCTCTTTCCTGGCTCTGCCTGGTTGGCTCCTGATTTTATCATTAGACTGCGTGTGTTCTTAAGCAGCTCCCTGGTTTCAAACAAGGCTTGGTTGGCTCCTGATGTTATCATTGTCCAGGTATGTTGTGAAGGATGGATTGGTTCTGACAAGACCTCCTTGGCTCCTGATGTTATCATTGCCCAGGTATGTTGTGAATGATGGATTGGTTCTGACATGGCCTCGTTGGCTCCTTTTATTGCCATCAGCGCCGGTGTGCTATGAAAAGTTTCATGTTCACTGACATGGCCAGGGTGGCTCCTGATCTTAACAAGAGATCACTGTGTTCTGAAGAGTTCTTCTGATTTCCGTCAAGCCCTGGTGGCTCCTGCTTTTATCAAGAGGCTCCCTGGTTTCTCACAGTCCCAGTTGCAGACACTGAGCTGTTCTCCTCGGGGCCAGCGCCTCGAAGGTACCCAGGTGGTTTGTTGGCGCTGAGTCCTGAACAGCAGGTGAGGTGGCCGTTAGACGCCGCTGGCAGCCCGCGGGGTCCCGTGAGTTGAAGGTGGCGTGTCCAAGGAAAGAATGGGCAGATCTCGCTGTACGAGGACGAGCTCAGGGGCCTCTAAGAGGGGCAGAAAAACAAGTAACAAGCATTGGCATAGCCAATAGGTCTCGCCTTTGGGACCTTATCCCCCTCCTGCCCTCCTATCGGATCCCGTCTCACCTACCAGCCTCTTGTCCCCCCCCCCTCTTTTCAAACCCCTGCTCCTCTCGCTTCTGCTCCTGTCTGTCCGGTTCTATTTTCGCGCGGTAAACAGCCGTCGCCCTAGAGCCCCCCACCCTTCGATGAACAGGGCACCAACACTGTCTCCCTTACCTCCGTCTCATCGCGGCCATCTGTGTTCTCCCCTCCCCACGTACAAAGCGGCAACTGAAGCAGTTTCTTTTAATCCTACAAATGACTCCAAACCAGTTAGCAGTAATCCGCATTTAGATACGCCACAACTACAACGGTTTCGCTGCACAAGTGCACAGCTAGAATTTTTCAAATTGAACGGCAACTAAAGCAGGTACACCAATGGTCGTACTGCTTGATATCATAGGTTTCATGCGTACAAACAACACTCCCAGACTTCAGCGCACCACGCATGTGTAGTGTGGTGGCTGTTTCCCCAATTTAACAAGATAAGTAGCCATGTTAAGGTCAGGAAGCTAACGTTACGGCAGGTAGTAATGTGTTCTTCGGTTTTGACTCGCTCTTAAACTTTTTTTTCTTAGTTTTATATAGCGCTCTGCTACATAATTTGATTCTCCCCCTGTCATATAATTCCGATAGCCTGCTTATATACAGTCTTTCCAGCAGTTTCAGCAGTGAGGCGCAGGACTGGATGGGCAAGGAATCAGTGCTGTTACCTTAACCAATGATACCGGGGTGGCTGCTTTGACCAAATTTAACTTTCACGACTTTGCTTTGTCCATATATTGGTGAGCTGAGGCACATGTGCGAATGTTATGAATGAAGCAACTACAGTGAATGAAGCTTGCACATTTTTGCTCACCCTGTTTGTGTGATAGCAGCTTGCACAGCCGCTGCCTGTGTTTATTGTCCAAGGGATGCTTTCTTTGCTGTTCCTGTTCTGGAGAGTAGAGCTTGCAATGGTGCACAATGTGATTTACATGCCGTGCATCAGATACACATACACAAATACTGCATGTTTCAGCTGTGAGTGTTAAATATGGCCAACTGCTTCCAGTGCACTCATTGTTTTGAGTGGAAATGGAGCTTGTACTGCTGCTGTCTTTTGCCCTAAATGCCCTAGGGATGAAAGCTTGCGCTGCTGTTGAATGCACTGCACCTGTGAGGGGAAGCCTGCACTGGTGATGCCCACCATGTCCTTCTTCTGTGTCTATGGAAAGTTTGCAGTGTTAGCTGTTTTATTTTTGCAATTTTATATAGCGCAAACTCGACCGCTTTACATGAGCACCAGTGCATCACAGACGTACACATTCATTTTTAGGAATGGGGAGATTAAGTGATTTTCCCAGAATCACAGGATGCTTGAGCCTCCCGCCAGACTCAAACCCGGTTCCCCACCTCCAAAGTTGGCCGCTCTAGCCATTAAGCCACATGGATATTTTGTGTGTGTGGGGAACTTTTGTGGCTAGGGCGTCTGCTGCACCCTTTAGGTACATGAAGGAAGCTTGAATGCCTGTTTGCATGTGAAGGAAATTTGCAATGTTGTCTGCTTCATACCCGTCCTGTGCCCAAAGAAGCTTGTGCTATGTGCCCCAAAGATTAAGGAAGCTTGCAATGCTTCTGCCTATGATGTACCTGATGTGTGAATGTGAGACACTTTCGATGCTGTTGTTTAAGATGGACCTGTTCCTTGTGCGAGGGAAGCTTGTACCGTTGATATCTGTGTGGTTCTTGTGTTCTGTGCAGGAAAGTTGGAATACGACTGCCTGCACTATACTTGTTATGTCTATGAAGGAAGCCTGTACTACCCATGTCCATGCTTCGCTTGTCCTCTGTGCGAGGGAAGCTTTCACTGTTGCTGTCTGTGCTGTATGTGCTAGGTGTGTCAAAAACAGAGTATATTGCTGCCCATTGTACCTGTTTGTTAGTGAGGAATGCCTCAGCTGTACTTGTGTGTGTGTGTGTAAATGAAGCTTGCAGTGCGGCTGCCTTTAATGTACCCGCTCGGCCCCAGGGAAAGTTGCATGACTAATTTTTATTGTACACGTTCTTTGCAGCTGACATTAACTGTATGTGCTACTTTGTCATAAGTGGAAACTGTCAATACATTAAACTCTGATCTCTCCCCAGCAATAACATTAATCACTAGAGTTATCTTGACCTTTTTATTGCTGCCTGAAAACTGCTGGACAGACAAGAAACTCTGCAATATGTGCTTTTTAAACCAGTATTATTTCTAAACATCGGGAAGTGCCAGGGGTACCTACACTGGTCGCACCTCCCTAAAGCCGGCACTAACACAGAGTGTACAACTCCACATTCAAATAATGTCCTTGCTAAATCAGACCATTTGCACATGGATATTGCTTATAAAGGTTACACAGTATGCAGCAATTGTATAGCTCCCCAATCCCTGGTGGCACAGCACATGGGATAATATGCTGCATGGCTAAACACTTATAAGGTCCCAAAGGCGAGACCTATTGGCTATGCCAATGCTTGTTTTATCTTGCTTTTCTGCCTGCCTCTTCTTGCACTGTGGTGGCATTAGACACTTCTCAGATAATTTGTAGCCTAAGCTGAATTTGAGCATTCAGTAACCCCGCCTGAAAATGAGCTCAGCTGCCTCGATCTGCTGCAGACAATGAGGCGTTTATTTTCAGAAGATAGCGAAGAGCGGGGGATACGCGAACTCTACGGAATATCCAAATATTATACAACGCTTGCCCTATTGTGGGATCCAGCTACTTGGAGTAGAAATTTGAGGTTGAATGGTAATGCCGATTCGTTTAATGCCCAGTTGTCAAAGAATGCAAGAGCTTATTCAGTGCACTTTCCGACAGGTGCGAGGCGCAGCCTAGAATAATACACAGGTGTGCTCCGTGGCCCCGGAGTCCTAATAATTACCTGTACTGCTTAACAGTCAGGACGTGCGGCGTGTCGGACGGGAAGCCTGGTAGTCGGTCTCCCAGATATGTTTCCAGAGCGCGTTGGTTGAACCTGTGTTGCTCCCGCACAGCGCCGCACTCAGTGTCTGCCATCATGACCAGCTACCGATCAGAACAGTGGAGCGAAGTCCAATGCTTCTTTAAAGCACTGTAGAACTAACAAGCACGCATGCGCAATTCACCCTCCAGTCCCAGAGCCGTAACCTAAGCAACAAGTAACGACGCTACAGGAACAGCATAAGACATGAAGCCAAGGCTACCGCCACTAATTGATGGAAATACAGGAAAGACAACATCTGGCGCAGCTTCATGTAAAGAGAGACGGCCATCTTAAAATGGTGGCAGATCAAAGCTATTACACCGAAAACGTGTTCAATTAAAGACCGCTTATTCTAAGGAAAATACAAAATACTCCTGCGGACTAAACAAAAAAGCTGCATGACGAGTTAATTCATTTTTATATATTTCATAAAGTATTTACAACTGTGTATAATGCGCAAATGTCTGGAAGCAAAGCTGGGGGTGTGCAAGTGTTTTACAACATTAACTGTCAAGCCGAAGTCTTCCGGTGAATTCTACATCAAACGATCACGTTATCTTTTTGCTAAAAACACCCGTTATGTTTAACCCAAACCACAAGCGATCTTGCTCATGGAATAAAGCACGATTGGAGTTTTATCAACACATTTATCCTCACGGGTGGAATGTCTCTAGTTCGAAAGAAGGTACACTCCAAATTGTGATTTCAATAGCCATTTTCTGTTTGTTTGCATTGAGATGCCTAGGATATGTGGGACTGGGTGAACCAAAGTGCACCAAAACGGGGCTAAATGCGTAATTTTACAGCTTGTATTGCACAGCTTCAGATGTATACTCGCCAGAGACTAATCTGCTCGAAATTGCAGGATCTCTGCTTTTTTGGTGTTCTGCAGTCTGTAAAACATATTCCGAAGTGTTTTTCTAAACACCATTTAATGCATCTGTCCCTCCGGTTACATTCTTCACCTGGTTAGTGGTGTGCACTGCAGAACACCGAATTCAGCCCACGCCGAAGTGTAAGGCACAATAATCCTCTTGCCTTTCCTCCTGCCCTTCAGCCAAGGTTTCCTCTCCGCTGCACGGAGTTCATAACATTCCAACTAGCTCCCGCCTTACTCGTTTTATCAGGCACTGGCTTCCTCCTGCGTTTCCCCCTGAAGTTCATTCTGCTGCAGCACTTGCAGCATGTCCCCTGCTGTCTGGTGCACGGCCTGCAGTCCGTCCCTGTCGAGCTCTTGAAGTAGCAGCAGGATGGCACTAACGACGTTATCCCCCTCTCTCTTCCAGGCGCCACTCCCGGTCTGCTTTGGGGATGCAAAGGACGAGAACTTGTCCCGGGGAAGGGGCTTCATGCCCAGCTGCTCTCTGATCTTGTTGGTCTCCTCCATGCTGAAGTTGAGCAGGTCGCTCTCCGTGTCTGTGGCAACCACGGGCGTTGGATGGCAACCATTGCCTACGACGGCAGATGGCGGCAGCAGGAGGTCCCCTTCCTCCTTGGCCTGGGCCAGCTCTTCCTCGCTCACGGCCTGGTTGTCCAGCTTCTGCAGACCGGGCAGGGTCCTCAGGACCGTCATCCGGTATCGGTGGGGGTCCGGGCCGCAGCAGGGGTTCTCCGCCAGCCAAAGCACCCGCAGGCTGGGCAGCCCCTGCAGGTGACAGATCTCACGCAGGCTCTGGATGTTGTTCTTTCGCAGATAGAGCTCGGCCAGGTTCTGGCACTGGCTGAGGGGCTGCAGGCTGGTGATCTGGTTGACGCTAAGGGTGATCACCTCGATGTTGGGCATCTCTCGGCATACTGAGATATCGCTTAACCTGCTGCCCCAGCAGTTCAGTTTTCTCACGCTCTCCAGCTCGCATGCCTTGGCCCGTGACAGCACTAGCTTACGGGTTAGCTTCATCTTCGTGTCCGTTCACTAATATCTAGACGTTATCGAGCAGCGCTAACCCCCACAGCTCCTTACAACCTCATTAAATGGCCGCCATGTTTATGCAACACAGGAAGCGGGTTGCCATGCTAGTCCGTCTTCCATTTCCGGGGCAAAATCACGGAAATGAAAACATCAATAACAGCTCTCTCAAAAATGAAAGAAGGACTAACAATAAAAAAAAAATTAAAAGTAAGTTTTCTATGTCGACACCAGTCCGAGTATAACATTTTTTTCTAGTTATCGCCTCAAGAATTCTATTAAGGACTAGGCGAGTGTTATATATAGTTACAATGAACCTAACCAAACACACTTTCATAATACACTTTGCACTCATGCATGCATGACACTCATATCTATGACTGGGTGAATCATGTTTGACAATGTTCAGCATAAGGAATTGTACAAACTTATGTAAGCATTAGAATGTAGATTGTTGAAGGGGTATTTATAATGAGGTCATAGAATGTAGAAGGCGAGTTGGAGACTGACTTCGTGGGAGACACTGGATTATGCCATAGCTGCCAAGGTTTCAGATTGCTATGTGTGACATTTTCATAATTTCAGTGAAATTATGAGTGACATTTCAACAACTATGAGTGACACTATGAGAGGAACATATAAATATCAGAAATTACACCCATTTGAGCAACAAGAAACTCTAAGAAGATCTTACAATTGCTGCTTAGCACCAGAAATGGAAGAGCACTAACCGGAGACAGACTTGACTCCAGTTTTCAGTAACAGAGGGCCAGCAGGCACTGCTACTGCTCAGAAGATGATCTGATCATTCATGACCGCCTGCTAGCCTAAAAAGCACATTTTATAGCATGAGTCAGCTTGTTATTGAAACTACTCTCACAGCCCTAACCCTTCTGCATCTCTCCCACCCCGAGAACAATACCAGCCTTCTGTTCTTATTCTTACATTTTGCAAAGGCCCAGACATGATACTGAAATGCAACTTTGCATAGCTGCCATTCTTTTTTTATTGCTTATATGTGACATTTATATGTTTTCATTATGTGAATGAGTGACATTCTATTACTGAATGTGGGACACTTCGAGTGGCACTTCCTCGTGAGTAAATCAAAGCAATGCCTATTATTATTTACATGCCTGTGAGTTTTCTTTTACTATAGCCAGATATACAACACAATAACCAATATTCCCTAAAATAAGCCAGACCTGTTGGTGTCACTAATGCTTGTTAGCAGTATCAGATAAATGAGTGAGTAATAAATATTTTTTTGAGAATTAGTTTAAAATGATGCAATTCTTAAAATATTACAGTATGATTTAAACGTTACTAATGTGTGTGGAATGGAAGCAGTCTTCAGAGTGGCTGAATCGATCACGTTTTCCCGTTCATACTGCCTCTGCAGTTTCTTACTCTATACTTTCATTCTTCTCTTCCAACATCTCTCTGAAACGGTCCATAATCACGCCATGTCGGTGCGTTGTTAAAATATACAGAAACATAACAGTGTAAGGAATGCAATATAGAGTAAAACGTGTGAAATGTGAACAGGCACTGCGTCGGTGTCATGGATTGCCTTTAGGGTGTTAGTTAATCTTCAGCAATTGTTTAGCACTGGACTCGTTGAGAACTTCAACTGCCAGTCACAGTAGCCGCTCTGCTGGTTTTGCTGCAGAGTTAGCCTTGGTGTACAACGATCTGCTCTCTTAGTCAGATCGGCTGCCTGGGTCCGAAATTATGTGTGTGTGTGGGGGGGGGGACAGGTCGGGGGATCTTCACTGACTGCCAGGAAGCCCTTCGATAATTGCGATGCAGGGGGCTAAAAAAAAGCATCTTGCTAACAGTACAGATTGGGGCAGCTCAGTAAAAAGAACCACACTGCCCGTTTCCGCCTGGAATTTCTACACTACAAGTGCAGAGTAGTGACTGTCTGGGGTGCCTTGCCAGCAGTTAAAACGGAAGGCGAGGCACCACCAGATCTGCGTGGGGGTGCAGCCATTGCCCGTTCGGATTGTGATCCGGATCGTGTTGTTCTCCTCCATATTTTGAACAGCACACGAGGAAAGTCTGTGGGGCAGCCCCGGCAGGGAGCAGCTTAATTTATCACAAGTTTTGATTTGGGCTTATTGTGATTCTAAAACAATAATGTGATAAAAATGCCAGCACTCACCTCTCCGAGCTTGGCTCAAATCTATGTCACACACCTTTGATTCGGTCACAGTCAATCTGCCGCGGGATGATTAAATTAGGCAGCAGCAAGCAGCTAAATTACCTGATTGAGTGTTTTGAAAGCCTGGCTCTGGCAGAGCGAGCTACGGGTACCAGTGGAGCAGCATTATGAGAGGCTGCAGGCACCAAATTCTCTCCAGCAGCCGCGTCCGGTCCGACCTCATAACAGCACAAAACACAGTCTGTCCAGCAGCCTCTGCGACGGTACTCACTCAAGAGGCATTTTGTGAAAGGCTGCAAGCACACACCAAATACTGCCGGCAGTGTGAGCAGCGGCGAGCGAGCTCCAGCCAGAAACTTTAGGAAATCGTGATAATTGGCGCCCGCGCCGCAGGCTGCCCGCCCGAATTATAAGTGGCGCCTCGGATCTCGGCCGGCATTGGGCAAATGAAACATTGTTGCGGTGAATCTTCCTTGACTCCGTGTCACGTGAATGCCAAATGAAGACAGACCAGACCCCAGTTCCCTTCCGGCAGCAGGCACAGTCTGAGAGCAGCCTGAACCATGCGCTGCTTTGCTTGCGTATAGCGCTCTGGGCTTCACAGTGTCAGGAGGTGCTATAAATGCGTGACTTGGCATTTTAGTGCGGTGATGCGGACCACCACACTAAAATGCGTTAGTCTCACGCCAGATGCGTGGTACTTGGCAGGGCTGATGATTATCATGCCAGTACTGTTGCATGTGGGCCTTATCTTTATTACTTCCTAATAAAAGGAAACTTATTTAAAGTAATACTGGCTGCGTCTCTTCATAACAGCGAGGATTATGCCTCTCCTTCTTTGCAGTTTATTTACGCAATTTTGAAAGCAGCAAATCAAAACAAACTTTGTATAAACTTTTTATATAGACTACATTTCCCATAGCTCTCATCATGATCTCACATATCAAACATCAAACACTATGTTCGTATAAAACAGACATCACCAGGCATCTTGATAAACTCTTTCTTTGCCTCATCAGCTGAAAATAGTGCCGATATCGGCAACACCCCCCGCTTAGCAGTAGTTAGTTGCGCTGCGCAAAATAAACAGTACACACAAATTTTTGTTGGGAAAACAGTTTGCTGCCGGTTTATTACATACAAGGAGTATGCCAACTTGGTGGGTTAACTTACGGGCGATCCAAGGGCAGGCAGCGGTGACTAACCTAAGCTGCCCTGCCCGCCTGATGAGCCAAACTGCACCGTGGCCAACTTAATCGGTGCTACCATTTATGTGGGGGTTATCCCCCTTATATACCATGAACCCCTAGTCATCACTTTTACTCACACCTTTTTAGGGGCGGAGCGTATCCAGGCAAGCCCCCGGTTGCTCAGGCTTACAACCGCCCTAAGGACGAGCAGGACGCTGTCGTTTTCAACCAGGGTCCTACCGTAAAGACTCATGGTATTTTGGCATAATGCACCCCAATTGTGCTCCTGAAAGGGTACCCCTCGTACCAATCAGCCTCCGGATCGCCCTGTAACTCTGCCTGCAACACAAATGTATACATTAATACGTTCAATTCGTTAGCCAGCCCTCCCGCTGGCATGCAGGGTAAGCGGATGGGAGGGTGACAGCATGTCCAGCGGGGGACAAAGAGGGTGGTCAGTGGGTGGGGGCAGGTATAAGTACCTGCCCCCAGCCCACTGCGCACCGGAAATGACGCCGCAGAGGTGCTGGACGTAGAAGGGACTGCCAGGTGAGAGGGTCCCTGTGAAAGGGCGCGGGGAGGTGCCTAATGCGGCACTCAGAGGGCCGCCCTCTTACAGGGCCCACTGTGTGCGCCGCGGGCAGCCGCATAGTGCCGATATCGGCATCCCCCTGCTTAGCAGTAATTAGTTGCACAGCGCAAAATAAACAGTCCACACGAATTTTTGTTTGGAAAACAGTTTGCTGCAGGTTTATTACATACAAGGAGTATGCCAACTTGGTGGGTTAACTTACGGGCGATCCAAGGGCAGGCAGCAGTGACTTACCTAAGCTGCCCTGCCCGCCTGATGAGCCAAACTGCACTGTGGCCAACCCAATCGGTGCTACCATTTATGTGGGGGTTATCCCCCTTATATACCATGGACCCCTAGTGCATCACTTTTACTCATGCCTTTTTAGGGGCGGAGCCTATCCAGGCAAGCCCCCAGTTGCTCTGGCTTACAACCGCCCGAAGGACTAGCGGGATGCCGTCGTTTTCAACCAGGTTCCTGCCGTAAAGACTCCTGGGATTTTGGCATAATGCACCCCTATTGTGCTCCTGAAAGGGTGCCCCTCGTACCAATCAGCCTCCAGATTGCCCTGTAACTCCGCCAAAGCCCTGGATGTGGCCTCCGTTATATCCGGGGCCCCCCCCACCATGGCAGGCTCCATAACCTCCTGCAACGTGTGGTTACCAGTTCTTCTAGCTGGACAATTCCCCTCTACCGCCAACAGGTTACCAGTCCTCTAGCTGGACAATTCCCATCTACCTCTGCAGGTGTTCCCCGTCCCTATCGGGGGAACCTTGTGGTGTTATGCACTAAAGAGACCATGCCTTATTTACCAGGTCCTTCTTATTTTATTTGATTTTGAATTAGAGTTGAACCAAGCCTCCTACTTGGTGGGCTTGTGCTTGTCTTATTTACCCTTCCGTGGGCAAGTTCAATGGCCTCCACTTCAATTGGGAACTACTGTACTCTGTTTTAACCACAGCTTTATTTACTCAACCGTAGGCATGTTGGATGGCCTCCCCAGAGTTGAGAACATCTGTTCTCTACTTTAACCATAGTTCAGGGTGAAAATCCCTACGGTGCCCTCTGTGCCTTCTGGCTGGACAATTCCCATCTACCTCTGCAGGTGTTCCCCGTCCCTATTGAGGAAACCTAGTGGCGTATCCACTCTAGAGACCACGCCCTTCTTATTTTATTTGCTTTTGCATAAAAGTTGAATCAAGCCCACCTGCTTGATGGGCTTGAGCATGGCTTATTTATCCCATTGTAGGCCAGTTTGCTGGCCTCCACTTAAATTGGGGACTGCTGTTCTGTTTTGCTTAACTGAAGCAACCTGTACCATGCCCTCGGATCCAGAGTGCACCTACTTTGCTGAATTTGACCAGACATTCGCACAGACCTTTTCGAGTGCTAAACCATGGCGAACACAATAATGGTGTCAAATCTGGTCTGAGGGAATGTTTGTATCGAGCACACTATTGCAGTCACCGCACCCTTTTTGGAGTGACAACTTACACAGCCTTGCTTAACTGCAGTCCGATTACAGATACACACTACCTGCTAACCAGCTGTGACCCTTGGTGCTTAAACCAGCAATAGACCTAGTTCACTTCGTTATCCCTGGAATTGATTGCCCTCCACAGAATCAAAGCCTGGTTTGGCTCACCTTCTAGTCACCTAGTAATACATGTTGGAACATTTTTACCCTGCATAGCCAGAGTGTCCTGCGTATTATTAATCCAATGATAATGTTGGAATCTAAGATTCCCAGATTCATGTTTTGCCGCAGCCCATCTTTTGTGGGTCCGCTGGAACCCCTCTGCCTCCCTGCAAGTAACCTTGTTACTTAATTCAGCACCCTTACTGCACTTGCTTGTCACTCAAAGGCACCTGACAACAAAATGACGCACTGCAGCTTAGTGAAGAAGGTTTTGAACCAAACGTACCCCAGTCCGTGTTTTCAGCATTTATCCTTTAAAGAGGCTCCCGTTCGTATGGAGTGTGTGGCTATGTCCTGGCAAGGCATACCCAATAGCCTGTTCCACGTAGGTGACTATCCTACTATGATGTGTAAAGGCTCACTGTCTGATGAGCTTAAAATTATGTGGCATTAGGCAAGGGGGACCTCATGTACTTGCTATGTATCCTTACTTTCTTACAGGAATTTTGCCTGTTCAGTTTGACCTGTGGTGTTTGCCCCCAGACTTCCCAGGCTGCATAACTGCTAACACTGTGGGCAGTTGCTGTCATTAATGGGGGAATCTCCCGGTTGCAACTTGATTTTTTCCACCGCCCACTGTGAGCAGTTGCTGACATAATGAGGGAATCTCCCGGTTGCCACTTGTAATTTTTTACACCGCCCACCTTAATGTGCTACGTTGTAAGCGATTAAGAACCTAACTTATATCGCTTCCCCTTGAAAAGATACAACAAACTTCTTTGGTCGTGAGAACCTTAATAAGCACAAAATTCCGTGGACATACCTCTAAGCATAAGCATAAACTTGTGGCATTTGCCTAAGCAACCTCCAGATTTAAAGCATGAAACCATATGGCGCCTTTACGGGGACCTGGAAGTGCAGGAAAATAGATGAGCCATGTGCCTCTACTATGCCCCTAGGGCCATTTGCATTCTAGGCCAACGTGATACACCCTGCTCTGGAGCCCCCCCAAAGAACAGCCATCTGTAGCTCAACAGACAGGTGAAATTGTATCCCAAGCCTGCTGCAATGGAATTTGGGTGAATGTGCTGCAGTCAGGTGATCAATGAAAGGTGTCCTTGCCCATACCTCAGGGACCTGAACCCTTGACTTGGACAGGGCCCCTGACATCAGGTGCAAAAGACCTTGCCTCAGAACTGCAGGTCATGGATGCGTCCCAGTTACTACCCGTGCTAGAGGCAGACTGGTGAATTGCTGTGGACCTACTGCCAACTATTTAATCAACCCGTAACATTGGACCTATCGCCAGCCAGGACTATTTGTATAGTCAATGGTTGATCGTTGCATATGGTGAATAAGCCACCTCTATGGCTTCCTTGTAAGAATATTGAAAATGCTTCAGTTCTGAAATGATGAGACTCTGCAAGGTCTATCATGAGTTTTTTAGAAGTTACATCACAGTCACGAAACTCCCCCAAACTGCAACTTTATAGCAGTGTTACTCACGTGCCCGCATTCTGCATGCAGGTCACCGCCGGGTAATTTTCCTTGCAAAATGCCGCCCGCTGCGTTCATAATTAATTATCTATCTATATCGTAGTTCTATCTTGCGCGGGCACGCCCAGCAGGTGTTGGAGCACTCGACATGGGCAGCAGTTGCCTCAAACAAAGGCATTGGTCACCTCGGCTTTGGTCCTCATGCAGCACAGTGCATATGAGGCAGCCTCAAAGGGGGGGGGGTCGATGCATTATGGGTGTGGCTTAAAACGTAAGCTGAAAATTTGGGCATAGCTTGGTGTGCCTCCGACTGGTCTTTGCGGCTTCTGTCTTGCCTCCAGGTATATACTACAAACGCAACACCACACCTACAACAAGCCAGTTCTATTGGCTTTGTCAATGCTTGTTAGTTGTATAAGATAAATGAGCCACCATTATGGCTTCGTTGCATAGCATATTGAAAATGCTTCCATTCTGAATGGTGAGCCTGTCGCATTTATGTTTTTGAACATTGAATTAAATGTCTCCTTTCAAATTAAAAAGCAAGTTATACAGCAAATGAGACCATTACCACTAAGCAGCACCACGAATCAACTGAAATCAATGGTACCGCCCTGTGCAGCAGGTAAATGTATGTAAAACCCAGCTGTTACCAGATGAAACCAATATAAGCGGTTTGTAACTGGGAAACTGCAGTGACCACCGGTGTCACTCCGCGCCCTCCAACAGCCAGATCGGTCACGTGCGGGCCTGCCGTGCAGTGGGCCCAAACTGGAAAGCAACAGCCATTTTGAAACCAGAATGGCGATGTACATCCTTAAGCTGGAGGTGAAACAGACTCATAGTTGCCTCCGCCTCGCACTGAGCCAGGTATTTTTATCGAACAATGGAGCCTACGGTGAACTGCACCTTAACGTGAACCGGAAGGTCTTCAAGTACCAGCTGCACTTAACATTGACCAAGCACCGAATCTGCTAACCGGCCCAACGCAGCTCGGCACAGCGGGCGAGGCACCCGTGAACTCTGTGTCCCCAAACGTGCTCCCCGACACTAATTGTCACACGAGAGCTCTGCCTGGCGCCCCACGCCCGGAATCATGCACTGTCTGTCACCGGGACCCGAACCCGGCTGCACGGCTGCACAACCAACAGCTCTGTCCGTCATACGCGCCTCCCCAGCACCGGGGGCAGTGAGCCACCCTCATGCCGCCCACTGTTTCTCCGCTCCCAAGAGAAACCAGTGGTAGACGTCAGGGCGCCCCCCCACCTCAGTGTGCCCCTCCCCCTCTGAGCCCGTCGATGGCTCTGAATAGGGCAGTAAAGTTTTCAATAAGCAATAAACACACCTCCGTTAGACCTCCTTTGCTATGCTACTGCCACTGCGTGAGAACGAGTGTGATCAAGCAAGGCTTGGGTCCATAACTCCCCAGACTGGACCACCTCAATATTGAAATAAGCAAACAGGATGTCTGGGGGGGTTATTTTGATTAGAGTTGTGATAAACCTTATACCATTAATTCCAAAGTTTTCAAGCTTTATTTTGCTTATTTTTGATATTTCAACAAAGACATTCATAAATCAATAGAGCATGTCTTTTCAAAGAAACACCACATTAGTAAATCGCATAATTCAAAAACGTTTGAAATAGAACTATATACATTTACATAGTGCAAAAAAAATTTTGTGAGAAAAAATAATAATATATGGAACGTTTTTGCAAACAAATAGTAACAACAAATCAATAATCACAAGAAAAACATCACCGCAAAACCAACGCCGGACACGAGCCCGACCTCGCAACAGCCACGGCGGCAGCACTGGCTACCACAACCTACTTTCACCAACTAGACAAGCCTGGCACGGCAGCTCTTTATCTCTGCCCCTCAGCCTCATCAAGCCTGTGGCTGCTTCATGCCCAGAACCCTGTTGGGAGCCTGCGCACCCGATGGGCTGTGCGCCACTGACCCCCCGCTCAATTGTCCCTTCCGTACACCGGACTGGAGGCCAAGCAACCGGCCCCAAATATGAAGACCGTAGCCTGAGGCAACAGCTGGCCCCCAAAACTCACAGCAAGCCAAAAGACAATCAGCCAGAACGCTACACGACGTGCCAGACAGTGTGTCCAGCGGGGGACAAAGAGGGTGGTCAGTGGGTGGGGGCAGGTATAAGTACCTGTTCCCAGCCCACTGCGCACTGGAAATGATACCGCAGAGGTGCCGGACGTAGAAGGGACTCCCAGGTGAGGGGGTCCCTGTGAATGGGCACGGGGAGGTGCCTAATGCGGCACTAAGAGGGCCGCCCTCTTACTGGGCCCACTGCGTGCGCCGCGGGCAGCTGCATAACTCGGATTCTGCAGTCTACAACTGGATATAACTGACTCATCCTAATAACCACAGAACATCATTCGTTGAAACTCTGGATCTGAAATTGAGCATGTGATCAACTGGACGTAACAACCAGGCCGGACTGGCCGCATCGGGCATTTCACCGGGAGGCTGGAAGGGTGGGGGCCGGTTTTGCAGCAGCTGAGGACGGTTTTGCTACTGGGGGCCATTTTTGCAGCAGTGCTGCAATATCGATCTCCAGTAACAAAAGCAACAAGCAAGTGTTTCCTGCCTCCAGAGGCCAGGCAGTGCTTCCCTAGGGGCTGGTCCAAGAAAATTGCCAGGGCTGCTTTGGGTTCCCAGTCTGGCCCTGGTAACAACAACAGAACGTCGCTAGTTGAGCCTCTGGAACATCCATGGGAACAGCTGGGCATTGAAGGACTGTAAACCTGGAAGCTCTTCTGTGTTGTACATAATAAGTTAAACTGTTTAGGGGCGTGTCCAAGATGGTGCCCGTACAGTAGTACCTCTGCGGAGCTGTGCCGCACTGACATTGCATCTCGGCAGTTCCCCGGGTGGGTGACCGGTGCACAGAGAAGCTCGTGAGGAGTCGCTCAGAAGCATTTACGCTTCTCTCGATCTGAAATTATGTCCCCGGACAGTGTTTCGTTTGCGGCTGTCCGGCCGCGAAACAAGATGGTGAGAGGCGGTGAGGGAGCCGCCTGAAGTGGTGAGGCCGATACTGGGACAACGGAGCGCACACCACAGGTGCATGAGACTGGAGCTTTGGTGGGTACACTGGAGGCAGCAAGGCGGACAAGCCTTCAACACTACAGCAGACCAGCCAGAGTGCAGGGCCCCATAAAGTGGGATGCCCGGCCGGGTGACAACGGACCTGGCCTTCGCCAGCACAGGCATTGGGGTGAAGGTAGACGACCCCGGACCCGGAATGCGCAATAAGGCCTATGGTCTAGCCGAATTGCTGAATGTGAGACCGCAATAAGCGGGCCGGAGTGCAGGTGGAGAGCCCGCCGGAGAAAGCTGGGCCAGCAGTGACCTCCCCCCACGCCTCTCTCATCCCGCGGAGTGGAGCTGATATTCCTGGGGCCCGCCGCTGGATTGGAGCGGAGCCCAGAGTTTTGGAAACTTCCCGGGCAACTAGGCTGATACCGGGACGACTGTGCACAAAACACAGGTGCGTGTGACCGGAACACTGGTGGGGGGCCCGGAGGCGGCAAGTCGGGGGAGCCTTCCAGTGCTAAAGTGGGCCGACCAGTGTGAGTGGAGTGGCAGAGGGACCCTACTGGGGCCCCATCTTGGCATCTAGCATACCGCCCAGCCGGGCGACGATGGCCCGACCTCTGGCAAAATAAGCTCTGGAGTGGAGGTGGGTGACCCCAGACCGGGAGTGCAAGACAAGGCCCCAGGACCCGGCCAAATTGGTGAACGTGGGACTGCGGCAGGCAGTCCAGAGCACAGGTGGAGAGCTAGCCAGAGAACACTGAGCCTTTTGAGAGCAACCCCCCCCCCCCGCCTCCTCCGTTCCCAAAGAGGAAAGCTGGCTTCCCGAGAGCCTGCCACGGGACCAGAGTGGAGCCCGGAGTTTGGAGCTGCCAAGCGAACTCCAACTTGAAGGCGGAATCGACGGCCTGAGCCCTCAACAGAACGTTATATAAAGAAAAGTCTGCCGGGGCCTTTTCCACAGGTTCTGAGGATACCACGCGGAGACCAGGCGGCCGCGTGCGACGTGTTGCGGAGAGCTCAGCCTCAGCTATCACTGCATAAAACCTGTCTATTCCAGACACCTCCTGGAGCTAGCTAAGGGGAGAGCGCTCACCGGTCCCAACAAAGCTGGAGATTACTTACCCACACCCGACTCTGACCACTGACATTATCCTAGAGAGTAAGAGGGGGCAGTGGATAGGCCTCCAGAACACGGCGGCGACACTAACACAGGAATATAGCGTAGAGGGACATCAGATTTGGACACAATGACCTCCTTCAGAACCAAAAAAGACACTGCCACTATCAAGGACCTCCTGGCCAAGGGCCCTTCCAAGAAGACGGGGGCGACCCCAGTCTCGGCCTCCCCGACTGAAGAAGAGGCAAGCACTCCTAAGAAGCACGAAATGAGTGAAGGAGTCCCTATCACGCGCGGCTTCATGGTAGCCCTTTTTAGTAAACTAAGAAACGACATAGCGGCCCTACGCATGGAGGTGGCTAAGGAGGTGAAGGACTTACACCAGGACATGGGTAAATTGGAACAGAGAGTGGACTTGGTGGAATGCTCTAGAGACGCTAGAGAGGAAGAGCTGGAGGAATATCGCAGCGAATACTAGAACTCAAGGATCACAATGCCGACCTTAATTTCCATCTGGAGGATTTGGAAAACAGGTCCCGTAGATCCAATATCCGCATGAAGGGTGTACCGCTGCAGGCCGATGTGGGACGCCTAGAAGACAACGTTCTGCGTTTCTTCCGCCACATAGTCCCGGATCTAGAAGGAAAGGACCTCCCGCTGGACTGTACGCATAGAGCAGGGCTCCTGTCAGCGACACCGGGCACCCCACAGGACATTCTCACGTGCCTCCACAACTACAGGCAAAAGGAGACAATAATGGCCGCAGTGCGTGATCAAGCCCACATTTTATTTGAAGGAAACAAGTTCCACCTGTACCAAGACTTGTCTAACATCACACTACAAAGACAGTGTGCAATGAAGCCCGTAACGGAATTTTTGAGGGACAAAGGAGTGAGGTACAAATGAGGACATTCCTTTCGCCTGGTTTTCGCATGGCAGGGTGAGACCCGAGTAGTCAGCACCCCACCAGAGGCGGGAGAGATCCTGGGTATAGAGCTTGAACAAGGGCCCTCATCCCAAAAGACCTTTGCCCAGCTACCCCCCCGAGAACCACGCCGTAGAAGACACTCCAGAAACCGATCACAACAGCAGTTAAGTAAACCCACTAAGACCAAAAGCATCAGAGAGCGTTCTGCTTTGCTTCAGCAACTTACGGAGCAACAACAATCCCCGGAGAGTGACGCTGAATAACTGTGAATGGGCTGAGACTCGCGATGAAGATGGGACACGATGATGGACATCCTCACTGCAGAAGCAGAGAAATCAGTGCCTCACGATGCCCATCAGGGTCTGCAACGGAGGAGCTCAGAAGATGATCCCCCCCAGGCATGCCCTCATTTCAGGAAACATTCGCTGGTGGCGACGGAGGCTGCGGAACTCCCCACTCTTTTCCTGAGTGCCGGCACGGGTGACATGGACATGGACCCTCACTACACAACTGCAAGTTCGGCACCTGTTGGTGCCAATGTTTTATTAATTTTTGATGTTTGTTCATTAGTTATATGTTAGCATGCTCGGCAGTTGGAAATGTTACCACACCTCACCCCGCACTCAGGGTACAAGGCCACAACCCGGCATGCGCAGGGCCCAGATAGCTACGTTGCTCACCCTAAGGCATGGTGCGTATAGTTAGCTTGAATGTGAGGGGCCTAAGTTCGCCAGCCAAAAGAATAGCGCTATTAACACAGCTTAGAGCGGTCCGCTGCTATATATGTCTCCTACAGGAGACCCACCTCCTGAAAAAGGACTGGAGAAGTATGCGCTCTAAATGGTTCGACTGGCAGTTCTGGTCTTCAGGACAGGGTAAGAAAGCAGGAGTCGCTATTCTGGTGAAAGTAGAAAGCTGGCTCTGTATATACTATACCAAAATGAGGTATAGTGTGCACAGAGTCCAGTGGAACCAAAAAGGTAGGCAGAGGTAAAGTAGATAGCACCTCAGTCTCTATTTGGGGTAGTGTGGTCGAGCAGTAAGGCTTTATCAGAGGACAGTGTTAAGCATTTGTTGTACACACTCAGTCAGCAAATGAATTCACACACTCAAAGACTGAACTTCAGACCAATTGTTTTTGTATAAAAATATTCTATTAGTTATTTTATTTCCTAGAACCAAGCAAGCCTGGTACAGGTAAGTGATAAATACTTTGCAGTAAATATACAGTTGTAATACAGTTTGGATTGTAATTGTATATGCACTTTGTTTTGACTTACAGTATTGTTACTGAGAAATGCAATGCTTTGTAAATACCGTACATATACTTTGAATGGGCTTTTTAGTAAAATGGCCAGTACATTACTTTTCAGATTACTTTTCTTACACCGTGTAGTATACCTGGATACTACACTGGGACATTTCCTCTAAACAGGTAATTAAAATCGTTTTTGTTAGTTAGTACAATTTTAAAGAATTTCTTTAGGTTTTCCAACTCCACACTTGAAAACTTTTCATAGAAAAACAGTCAATGTTATCCTATGGAGGAAAATAGTGTTATCGGTTTAAAGGTAAGTGCTTTGTTGTGGGAGTTGGTGTTCTGGGGTTAGACTCAGGGGTCCCCCAGGGTCAAGGATGAACTCTTGTTACACCCTCAGCGGCACTAGGGTGGCCGGGTGCAGAGTGCTGAGGCCCAATGTTATCCAATGGGGGATAGGGGGGCTCCAGTTGATGGCTGCTGACGGGCAGGCCACTGGGTTGTGGGAGGAAAGCTCCTGGACTTAAGCTCAGGGAAAATGGGTGTTTAGGCCAGCACAAAAGATGCACCCTCAGCGGCACTGGGGCGGCCGGGTGCGGAGTGCTGTTTTGGCGTCTGGTGCCCTGTAGCTTTCAATGGGGAGTCTCCGGTTTGCAAAAGCACTGCAGGCTCGGGGACGAAGGTCTTCTGGGTGCAACCACCACTTGGAGAGGTAAGTTGGGATCTTGGGGGTTGGTTAGGCACCGTCGGTTGGGCCACCCAAGGCCGTGGGGCGTCGGGTGCATGGGTGCCTTTTAGGGTCGGATCTTCTTACCAGCTCCTGGTCGCGGTTGGGGGGACATTCCGGTTTGATGCTGCAGGCGTCGGCTTGAGGCAGGTCAGGGGTCACCGTATCTCGGGTCAGGATTGCCGGGGGGACCTCCTCTTGGTGTTGGGCCACTTGAACTCGGGCCGTGGGCGTCGGGTGCAGAGTGGTGCAGACCCGTGGATCCTTGCGGAACTGGAGTCTGTTGTTTGAACAAATCCGGTGTTCACGGGAGACAGAGTATTTGGGATTGAAGGCAGGCAGGTCCTCCGGGTGTGTTGAGGTTGCTGGCTGCAGTACACACCGGGATTTCGCTGGAGCAGGTTCGAGGTGGCGACAGGCCGGTAGGGCTGGGGCCAAGTCAGTGGGCGTCCTCCTCTTGTTAGCTTCGGCATGGCTGTTTGGTCCTTCTTCTTCTTTTCTTCTTGCAGGTTCTTGTCTGAGGAAGCAAGGTTCAGGGGTGTCCCTAAATACTAGATTTAGGGGCGTTACAGGTAGGTAAAAGGTTGGGACCGATGGGTCCCTTCCCTGGGGTGGGTACACCCCCTATTATGCCACCCTCCAGTGGGAGGGGGGGCATAAGCCTCACCCTGGTTGGCTGGGTCCCCCCATCTGCAAGATGGCGGGGACTGAGAGTTGTGCTTCACCTCGCCTCCCCCACCTGAGGGGTGAAGTTGGCAGAGGTGGGCACACCTCTCTTCCTCACTTGTTTCTCCCGCCGGTTCTCCCGCCCAAAGTGGGGATCAGAACCAGTGGGGACCAGTTGCTGAAAGTAGCAAGTGGCCTGGGGAAGTTCACAAAGGTGGCAAGCCTTTGAAGCTTCCCCTTCGTGGACCCTGCCCATCCTGGGGGAGGAGGCTTGGCACCTTGTCCCAGGATGTGCATTGTTTCAGGCCCCCAAGAGCAGCAGGCTCTCGACCCAGTGGTCCAGAAACATGTCTGGTGGTGGCAGCTGAAAGCAGCCACTCAGCCTGGACACTAGTGGTAGGTCGTTTTTCAGGGGGCATCTCTAAGATGCCCTCTGTGTGCATTTTTCATTAAATCCCACACTGGCATCAGTGTGGGTTTAATGTGCTGAGAAGTTTGATACCAAACTTCTCAGTTTTCAGTGTAGCCATTATGGTGCTGTGGCGTTCGTAATGACAGACTACCAGCACCATATACTCTTAATGGCAGCACCGCACTTACAATGTCTAAGAATGGACTTAGACACTGTAGGGGTACAGGGCTCATGCACCTGTACCCTCATCACTGGAATAGTGCACCCAGCTAGAGGGGTGACTGATCTATGCCAGGGCAGTGGGTTGTAGGCATGGCACACAGGGATGTGTGCCATGTCGACTCTTCACTTTGTTCTGCACCAAAACACGCAGCCTGCAAAGGCAGTGTGTGAATGAAAAGGTACAGGGCCTCTAAGGGTGGCACAATAAGTGCTGCAGCCCTTAGAGGTCTTTCCTGGTCACAGTGCCCTGGGTACCTGTGGTACCATTTACCAGGGGCTGACCTGTGGCCAGAGATGCCAATTGGGTGCAGTTTTGGGGAAAGAACACAGGCCCTGGGAACCTGATTGGCAGGGACCCAGGGCACATCAAGTCAAAGTGCATCAGTAGTCTAGCAAAAAGTGGGGGGGTTACTGCAACAGAAACCCAGCTTCTCATAGGTGGCCACACACTTGCAAGGGAAAATCCTTCAAATACACTCTGAAATCACAGGCCGTATGATAGCCTTGCGTATATCCCTCGCCAACCAGACACTTACGATAGCCTGCATTTAAGTCCCTAATGACCACCAAGAGCCATTTATACACCAGGCAATAAGCACCATTCTCACTACGCCCGATTCCAATCTAGTGAAAGGGGGTGCCGGATGCCTCTTTGGATAGGTCTCCCCAGAGACCAGGGCCTACTGGAATGTTTACCCCACAGGGGGCTCACTGGCTGGCAGAGGCGGGATTGATGGATATATGGAGGACACTCCACCCCACCACACGGTCGTACTCATTTTTCTCGGCCGCACACCAATCGTACGCCAGAATTGATTACTTCCTAATCACCGCACCAATGCTCCCAAAGGTAACACAGGCAGATATTGATGTGGCATCCATATCAGACCATGCCCCATCCAGCTTAACCTGCACTTCCCGACCACTGGCCGGGGATGTAAAATGTGGCGTCTCAACCCTAAATTACTATCCTATGAAGCAGCGGTCCAAGAGGTGGAGAAGGCTATTTTAGATTATCTCGCGATTAACGACACCCCGCACACAGCAATAGCGATACTGTGAGAGACCCTCAAAGTAGTAGTCAAGCGCACGTATATAGCCAATGTGCGCGGCTCAACAAGGAACGTGCAATGAAACGCGAGGACCTGGAGAAGGCAGTAATGGACTTAGAAGAGGCTAACCAACGTACAGGTGCGCATAGATCCAGACGGCAAATGACCATAGCGCGAAAACAGCTAAGATGCTAAGAGCATAGATGCTGCGGAGCATGCATTGTTGCGCATGCGACAGAAGTACTACGCTGGGGGTAAAAAAGCTGGGAAATTACTGGCCCATAGATAACGAGTTCAGGTAAACTCCCAACATGGGCATGGCCTGACAGATAGAGCCCAGAGGCAAATAACACGAGATGAAGATATTGCGGCTGAGTTCGGCCGCTTTTATGCACAGCTGTATGGGGCAGATGGGCAATCACCGGAAGACTGCACCCGCTACATCGCACAGACCCCACTGACGACACTACCGGAGCACACCGCAGCACCTTTAGAGGTCGACATAACTGAGCGGGAAGTCCTAGATGCGATAGGGAGACTCAAGCTAGAGAAGGCGCCAGGACAGGATGGGTACACGGCTGCCTTTTTAAGCAATATGCAACACTATTGTCCCCGGTACTTGTCCGGCTATACAACTCTTTTAGCGCCACTGGGGCGCTCACAGAGTCAATGCGCACAGCGATCATAACGGTACTGCTGAAGCCGGGGAAGGACCCTCAGCAATGTGCGCCCTACCGCCCCATATCACTCCTCAATGTGGAAGCCAAAATATTTACAGGGTTACATACATGCGGACTAGGGAGATATATGCCGGGGCTGATTGATCCTGATCAGTCTGGATTCATACCCGACCGCACATGTGGGGATAACACCAAGCAGCTCTTCCATCTGCTGGACAAAACCCAGCGTGCCCAAACACCGACATTATTTCTGTCCATCGATGCCGAAAGGGCCTTGAATCGAGTGCACTGGCCATTCTTGTGGGCGGTATTGGAGGCTGTTGGCCTGGGTCCACACTTCCGACAGTGAATTTGGGCTGGCTATGCAGAGCTGTAAGCACTGGTCCGAGTCAACAACGTGCAGTCCCCGACCTTCTCTATCTCCAGGTGGACGTGCCAGGGATGTCTGCTTTCGCCACTCTTATTCGCGCTCTATATGGAGCCTTTGGCAGAGCGCATCCGCAACCATCCTCACATAGAGGGAGTTCGGATGAGGGGTCAATCCCATAAAATAGCCCTATATGCCAATGACGTGTTGTTGACCATCACAAATCCACGACAGTCACTGCCCCCACTACTAGAGGAACTTACTGCGTTCAGTGAGGTCTCTGGTTTTAGGGTGAACACGGCTAAGTCCCAAGCACTCAACATCACTATCCCGCACGATGAACAATCAGGTCTTGCAATGGACTTTCCATTCTCGTGGACAAAACAGGGAATCCCGTACCTGGGTATCCAAATACTACCTGCTATAGAGGGTTTGGTAGCTCATAACTACTCTGAATTATTAAAAACAGTGCGATCCCTCATTCAGTCTTGGCACGGTGGTCCCATCTCCTGGCTGGGACGCATAGCAGCTGTAAAAATGACTCTGTTGCCTAAGATTCTTTATCTTATGCAGGTCATACCATTGATGCCACCTGCCTCTACGCTAAAGAAGCTACAATCCACCCTCGAGGCCTTCATATGGTGCGGCAAGTGGGCTAGGATGGCGAAGGAGCGGACATATCTCCCGCTAGCTAAGGGAGGGCTGGTGTAGGAAGGTGGAATCTGACTATATGGTTGCCCCCACTTTTTTTATGGTGTTTTGCTGGTTTATGACTTAGTTGGACTGGGATCCTGCTATTCAGGGCCCCAGTCTATCTGCTCTCTCTAAATGACATGGAGTGCACTCTAGGTGCACTAGTGATTGGTTACTGTGGTGCCTTATGAGTCCCTAGTATATGGTACCTTAGGTGCCAAGGGCATAGGTACTTCACAGGCCTACCAGGGGCTGCAGCATGTATTATGCCACCCCTGGGAAGCAGACTAAATCTGACACCACTGGCCTGCTACTGCAGCCTGGGTGAGGTGGTGCTAGCACCCCTCACTGAGATATAGGTTTCCTATATCTCTCCTGCACACACATATAAACCTATCAGTCACCCCTAAGGCAGGCCCTATCAATCCTGAGGGCAGGGTGCTTGGCTTCTATGTGAGGGGGTGCCTCTGCTTGAGCAGGGCCCCTCTGCAGCTCTCAGAGTCTATTCTCTGGGGCTGTTTGTGGATGCGGTTAAACCATATACTCTTAAGTGCATTATATCCTCGCGGTAAAATGCTAACTTTGGAATGGCTGCATCAAAACATGTCGTGTTTGGTGTCAAACATCTTGGAATACTACCCCCGCCAATCCTGGCGGCGGGAGTAGCATTCCACCCTTCTAGAGGGATAAGACATGTACCTGCTGTGGAAGCGCGGTAGAATCCTGCAGAGCCCTGGCATCACAAAATGGATGCCACCAGTCACAGACACTGGGCTGCCCTCCTGCTGATGACCGAAACTCACAGTGGAGGAAGCCCAACAATAGGCATCCTGTTACAGGGAGGTGTAACCACCTCCCAGACAGGGTTTAGTGTATTGGGGCTGGGTGGGTGCACTCTTAGAGTGCTTTGAAGTCCTGCACTGGGGGAGCAGAAGGCTCCTCTGTGCATATGCCAGTTCAAACCAGCTCAGGGGCTACCTGCCCCTGCTCTGGCGCGAAACTGGACAAAGGGAAGTGGGTGTAGCCACCCCTCCCTTGACCCTCCCATAGGTGGGGTCATAGAGCTAGTCCATCCCTCTTTTTAGTATAAGAGGGGGAACCTTGCCATTGCAAAGCAGATAACCCCTGGACGACGCTCTACAGAAGAATCCTGGCCCTTCGACGTTCCACTACCTTTGGAAGACAGAAGAATCTCCCTTGGAGTCAAGGAGTGACTCCCCTGCTTGGCAGGCACCAAAAACGACAACAACGGTCGCAAACTACGCCTCTCCCACCGGAGTCCGAAGTCCCTGCAGCCCAAGAAGTGGATTTCCTGACCTCTCCCAGGCCATCGTGAGTCCCCAGCGAAGCTGAGGCAAGTGGACCCCACGAGTAACGAGGAACCGCGACCCCTGGGTACCGTGCACTATTGTCGAGTGCAACCCCTTCACAACGTTCTACGAACCTGTGCTTTGGACCACGTGTGGTCCCGACCTCCAGCAGGAATCCCTCCGAAGATCAGAGGCCTACACCGTCCCGAGTGACCGTGGGCCCCTGTTGAGTGATTCCGCCCGAGGTGTCTTTGCGATCCCTTGCCCGCTGGCTTGTGGGTCCCCAGAAGACTTCTTAAAGAAACCAAAGGGCTCCCCTGGTTGCTCCAGGCCTGCCCTGACTTACCCTCGCTGGGTGAGTTCCACAGACCTTGCTGGTCTGCGCCATCGACTTTTCTTCATCTCCCCGAGACTTGCGGCTGCCAAGGCTTGTTGGCTCCGATCGAGTTGCCGACACCGCAGTCAGCTGCAGACGTCGAGGGACACACCGAATCCAGCTCCTGGTCGTCGTCGACGCCTCCTGGACCACGTGGCTGAAGAGTCAAGGCACCCGCAACCGACCTGAAGCGACCGACGACGGTGGGCATCCATCTTCCTTGCCCCGGGTCACTGCCAAGTGACTTTGAACACTGTCCCCTCTGCTTTCAGGTCATCCTTCTCCAGAATCCAGGCTTGGATTCCACCGGACACTTCTTCAGCTCCCGCAAGCAGCAAGTCTTCTTTGTTCGCCATTGAAAACGACGCCGCGACCCGACACCAAAGGACACCTGTGCACCCGGCTTCCCTGGGTGAGGTAACTCCAGCACTACGGTGCTCCTGTGGGTGTGGGCCCTAGAACTACTTACCCTGTAAGTGACTTGCTTGTAGGTTCTCCCGAAGTATCCTAAAACTCTTTATTTCCAACCGCGACTTGCTCCATTGAAGTTAACGGCGATCCGCGCCTGTGTATCCACACTGCACGCGTCCCCCGTGGGTCCTTTACTTACCTGCCTTGGGTGGTTTCGTGAGGCCCCAGCACTTCTGAAGGCCCTAGGCCTTGTCTCCCTGCAAGTCGTTGTCCCTAAGTCTCTTACTTAGTATATGGTCTGGTACGCCCCTAGGGCCCCAGCCATATTTTGTGCTTAGCTTATTGTGAAACGTTGATTTGTGCATATGTTTGTCTTCTAATCTCATAAAGAGATTAGTAGAGAGTTATTTAGAAATAAATACATATATATTTGATATATATACCTGTGTGGTGTCTTTTCATTTGGTGATTCAAGAGATTATATGGTAAAACAAGCTGCTTTACATTCCTCCGAGACTTAGCCTGAAGGCTGCTCTCCACAGCTACCACTAGGATAGCTTTCTTTAAAAGGTTGTCTTAAACCTATCTACCATAAGAGTCGATTTGCCCTGGTGCAAGGTGTCCACTTTAATTAGTGAACAGCATATACCAGGCCAACTTCTCACAGCTGGGTATACCCAAACCTGAGCTTTCTGGTCGAGTGGCAACGCCCACTAACCGAGAAGCACTGGTGCTTTTTAAATCAGGCAGTGGCTGGGATACATATCTGGAAAATGCCATGGCTCCCGTGTAGAATTTATCCACCAGGAGTTTACATCTCCCCAGTGGTCAGGGCCACAATAGGGGTTTGGGATAAGCTTTACTTATCTAAACAGCTCTCAACACCTATTTCCCCACTCACACCAATCAAAGGCAACCCGGACTTCCCGCAGGCAATGCAGGAACGGACTTATTCACGTTGGCAGGAAGCCAATTGTAAACGTATTGGTGACTTGTTTGACGTACGAGGCCTGTTAGACTTCAAGACTGTGCAACAGGAATTCGGGCTCCCAGAATCGGAATACTGGCATATGTGGCAGTCCGGCAATGGGTAACTCTCCCCACCGTTCATCCCCATGCAAGCAGGCAGCTGACTCTGTTTGAGCGTTGGCTTTTATCTAGGAAGGATGACTGTTGCATCCTGTCGGACATACATACATTCCTAAACACCGTAGCCAGTCCCCTACAAACGCTGGCCAGGAAGCGGTGGGAGACAGAATGTGAACGCAAATTCACCGACAAGGACTGGACTGACATTCTACATCGCGCTCGCACATCAGCCACCAGCACCTCAGGCAAAGAAACGTTATTGAAGATAGTCCACTATTGGTACTATACTCCAGCACGCTTGGCTCATTGGCAGAAAGGGAAGGATGACACATGCTGGCGTCACTGCACTCACTCAGGTACACTCTCCCATTTGCTATGGCATTGCCCCAAAATGGACGTTCTGGCGGATATTGATAAGATGCTTAATACAGAAATACCCCTCTTCCCTAGCTACGTCTTACTGGGACTGCCTAATGTCCAAACTTACCCACTACACTCCAATAAGGGAAAGGCTATCACCTTAGCTCTATGTGCAGCGAAGCAGATCCTGCTATCAAAATGGGGCACTGATACTATCCCAACACATGCAGACTGGCTGCACAAACTCTGGGATTTATTGGGAATGGAAAAGTTAACAGCAGTTATCAGTCATACTATACCCAAGTTTGAGAAAACGTGGGGAACATGTATAAAGCGCCTTTCTAGCATGTGATGGAGCAGGGTTTTCGCGTAAAATAAACCTGCTCGGATTGAACCCTCAATAACATTTACTAAACGTGTGCAGTGGAAAAATTAATGAAAAGGGCCTAACATGAGTGAAATGCATTTGCGCAAGCGCGAAAATAAATTGACAAGTAGGCCGCAAAAAACTTGCTTCATGGCTAATGTAAGTAAAAGACTAATGCTGCTTTAAGATGCATGTTATTAATATTGACTGAATATAAAATAATTTATTTAACATGGATTGCGCAGGGATGGATGCAGCATTGGGTTGGTGCGTAGAGAAAACATTTTCATGAAATAATAAATGTTTGTGTTTCATTCTTTATAGAAAACAAAGCATGAGGTTTCGTTCTGCATGTCGGGATAAGGGTTAAACAGTGAAAATCGGAGAAAATGATTTTAAAACTATGAAGTATGAGCAGGAGAAGAGAAAGAGTCTGAATGTGTCCTTCAGAGACTCACGAACGTGCCAAAATTCTGAACAAAAGGACATTGCTATGAACGGAGAGAAACTTCTTCTGCAGAAAGGCGCTCAGCGGAAGATTGTTATACAATGTTTTAACTTGTTGTTAGAATGGAGGAAATGTGGATAGCCAAACGAAGAATATTTCCTGGGTTACATGGTTGATGTCATAGCTTGTTCTTAAACAATAGCCCTTTAGAGAATTATATACGAGTAGACAGTGGAGTGACCATACACCCCCTTCCCTAGCCAATCAAATCACTAGTAGAGCCCGAGTTTGATACTTCTATGGGATGGTCTTTTGGGTTTTAGGGTATAATTGAGGTGCCCGGAGGGAGGGGTCGAGTTCAGACATCTTGCTGACTGTTGGGGTGAGATCGTCGCATGTCGTCGGTTTGTTGTTTCCTTGCGTTCCTGAACTAGTCTTTTGACTTTTCAAACCTACTTGAAGGGCCCATGCTGACTTCCCGGCCAGGAGTTAGTGTTTCCTTATTTGGTTAGAATTAGCCTAATATCTACGTTTGCATAATTACTTGCAAATGATATTTTTCTCTATGAAAACTTTTGTCTCTTCATCTATCCACTCCTCAATGTACTGTCATTGACTATGAATTTGACATTTTCTCTTCTAATGTTGTTTGCTCAGTGACGATCCATGATTGTATTTGTGTCTCTTGTATTTTACTGAGATTTCATTCACATTATTATTATTTAGATACATATTATAAACTTACAAATGAGTCTGTCTTTATTGCAGTATTTTTACTTATGATTATTAATTTGTCTACCCTGACCACTTACAAAGATCATATCGCCATTTTTGGTATATTGGAAAGATCATTTTAGGGAGAGGGTAAATTTAGTTTCGTCTTTAGAATTACAACTAACCCAGCGTGAAGAGGACTGTTGGGTAATGGAAATTGGGTCCTATCTTTAGAAGTTATTTAGTCCCTGAGCGCTGGATCAGTTTTTGGTAGCAGAGGATGGTTTTTGGTAGCAGAGGATGGTTTAATTGGTTAATTAGGCAAATTAATAGTTAATTTAATGATTTTGATTACTAATATGAAAAGTTGGGGTTTTGTTTTTATGTAGTTTGGAAGTACGAGTACGCAGTTGCCTAAGATCCCGGAATGTTATATTAAGCCTAAGTGGTAGACATAGTGTGGAGAAATACCACGCTGAAAGTCATAGTGTAGAGAAGTACTACACTGGAAGTTCTTTGTCTGCTGTTGTAATATCGAACAGGGAAAGGCTGTCGATGTTAATTTAGGTACTTGCTCTGTTGTAAGGAGAGTGTATGGAATAGTGGAAGGTCCGCTTCCGAAACTCTAGCCTTATCCCCGAACGAGTATCAAGACCTCTTTTAATAAAAAGTCCTCTTGTGAAACTTTGGCCTTATCCCTAGAGGAGTACCAAGACCTCTTTTCACTTGTCTGAGAGTGAAATAGCGCTAGTCGTTATTTTACTAGAATCAAAAGGAATCTTATTGAGTAAGTGAACTATCTCTTTTTAGTGGAGCAGACAAAGGCGCTGTTTTGTGTCGTTTCTAATACAACTTAGTTAGGAAATACTTTGTTTTACATTGCCGTATTATTTTTGCAAAGGGAGGGTCAGTCGCAGGAGTTATACTGACGTCACAGAGTGCCGCGCTGGCATTGGTCAGAATAGCGGGTGTGTATTGTGCTTTGATTGGTTGGTTGGTGTGAGTCGCGCTGGTATTGGATGAGCGTTAGCCAATAAAGTGAGTAGAATTACGGAAGGTTTCCTGGTGTCCATAGAGTATCTAGCGAAGAAAAAAAAAGTTTGAAAATGAAGATAATTAATGAGATTCAGGATTTTTTCAAAAAGGATAAACCGATTGTGACTAGAGAAGGGCTTCCTGTGCCTCCTCCAAGATCACCTGCTTCGTTTATGATGTTAGAGCGTGGGTATCATACGTGTACATGGTTGGAGAATTGTGTGAAGTACACCGAGGATGATGGAGTGTTAGCTTTTCCAGAACATGGTACTTTCAATGTAAGGATTTTAGAAAATTTGAGAAGGAGAATGAATTCACTGAAACCAAATCCTAGACCTATGCAGTATGAAGCGTTGGAAGAGTGGGAGCATGTTACAGCCCACCAGAAGGGCACCAGGAGAACACTGACACAGCGCGTTAAAAGAAGGTAGTTGCCCGAGGAAAAGAAAACTACATTACCCATGAGCCTCGGCGTTGGGACGTTGGTGACGTCATAACGCACGCAAGGCGTTTCTTGTGATAAAACAATTCCAGGACAGCTGTACGCTGCCGTTTACTCCGTTCCTTGAGGAGAGTCACTGCCGCGAAGGAGGCGGGTAAGGGTGCTTCTAGCACCGACACTTGTTCCCTCATTAAGGCTGCAGTGCCATGCTCATTGTTTAGTGGTGGCAGTAGTGGGGATCCGCACTGTTCCTGCGCTTGCTCCGTTGGCGGAACCAGAGCCGGTTCCTTGCGGAGCAAACTCGGTGGATCCCGTTCTAGACCTACAAGTGTTAGAGACCCGAGCAGATTTCATGCCGGGTCTCCCTTGTTGGTTAATACGACTTCCTGAGTTGGAGAAGTCAATCCAGCCTGTCACAATTTTCCCTGTTGGCGAGCCGCCATCGGCTCATGCAGGGAAAACGCTATCGCTGGTTGACGAGGGGCAGTCAAGCCCACACACGTTTTCCCCTGTTGGCGAACCGTCATCGGTTCTTGCAGGGAAGGCGTTGAGTGTTTTCATTTATTCTTTATTCTTTCATTGGGAAAGAATCATTGCTCTGCACTAACGACAGGAACAATTGGCGATAGTTCTTCCGTTCATTTGGAGCTCCTTAAAACAATACGTGTCTGAGTAAGAAGGGAGGCTATCCTTGCTGATTAAGGGATAGTCTCTTATTATTAAGTATCGTGTGCATAAGGAGGTTCTACTTCTAATCAATCATTACCAATACTCATTTGGATCAGACAATTGGATTCATGAGATGGGTTATGTTCCTTTTGTGTTGCTTGAAGTCATGCCGATTTCCTTATGTGTTCCATAGCAGGGGTATCGCGAGTGAGCATGAGGAAGGCTCTTCCACCCCCTGTCTCAGCATAAAGAATTGTTCCTAGGGTATGTAAAGGAAGATAGAGTACAACTTAAAGCAAAGTAAACATGGTGGTGAATAGTAATTGATAAGAGTATTCTCTCACCAGACTTAGCGGCATACCCCGACAGACCGAAATACTTCGAAGAAAAAGAAGAGAAGGTTTTCTTTCTTTACAGGTACTTCTTGTAAGGGAGCTATGGATAGTGTAAGAGGGGTCAGGGTAGTATAGGAATGAACTAGATGGTTTTCTATAATTGTTCATGTATATATTTCTTTTTGTCTTTCTAGATCTCCCTCCCTGCTGTTCCCTTCCTTCCCTTCCCCCACTTGATCACTCCGCGAAGTCTGTATTTATATTTCAGACCGTGGGGGTATCGAGAGGTGGACCATATTAGCAACGTGCGACCCTGAGGATTCTCGGCCACAACAGAGAGTAAACGGCCCAAGGATTATAATCCTCCTGGTTGTACGTTTCGACATGGCCACCTTAGAGGACTTAGTTGCTGCCTTACAGTTAGTACAAACAGAGTTGGCAGCCTCTCGGGCAGAAACCGCTACTTTACAAGCCACCGTAGAAAGGATGCAGAGAAACCCCTTCAATGCTGGCATTCCTTTAACATCTCACACTCCCCCTTTGGTGGTGGAAATACCCACGCCGGTTCCACTAGCCACCCCCGAGCGTTTTCACGGCGAGAGCAGCAAAGTACAGGTCTTTCTCACGCAAATCCTCTTACATTTTTCCTGTAAACCCAAGGCGTTTACTACCAACCACGCCAGGGTCGCCTTCTTGATTTCCTACCTAGCAGGAGACGCTGCCCAATGGGCTGTGCCGTTAGTCAAACGTGACGATCCGTTGTTGTACGATTGGGACTCATTTTTAAAAGATTTTGAGAGAACCTTTAATCGTCGAACAGACACGCTTTCAGCGGACAAAGATCTCTTAGAGCTGCAACAGGGGAACAGGGATCTCATAGCCTATTTGAACGATTTCCGCAGGCTGGTGGCTGAAACCGAATGGCCTGAAGCTAAACAGGTAGCCATCTTTCATAGAGGTCTTCGAGAAGAAATGAAAGATGTGTTGGCCCAGATTGAACCCCAACCGGCGAATTGTGAGGATTTGATAAATCTAGTCCTACGCTTGGATCATCGCATTAGCGAAAGACGAGGAGAAAACAAGAGGAGGAACCGCGCCTCCTGGCGTTTGGACCAAACAAAGACCCCTGACAGTTCAGCTGCCAACAAAGCAGAACCCATGGAGATAGGAGCGGTTCGTTCCACCCTTACCCCTGAAGAAAGAGAATACCGGCGTAAAAAGGCCTTTGTATATACTGCGGGAAAAAAGGCCATTTTATCAAGGAGTGTACCCTGAGAACGAAGTACCCACGCACGGAACCTCGAAGACAGGTAGCTGCGACATCTGAGGTGGGAAACGACCATGCTTGAGGAAAGAAGAAGGGTATTCTTCGAGCCATATATATATCCCTTCATTAAGTGGTGATCCCCTGTGTACCAAACAACATTTTGTTATAGACCTCTCCCTATGTATAAACGGGGAGTGGTGTCAAGTACCTGCCATGCTGGACTCCGGTGCTACTGGATGTTTTATTGATCAAAAACAAGCATCGTCATTGGGATTGGTACTACTGGCCAAAGATACCCCAGAAGCGGTATTCGCAGTAGATGGAAGGTGTCTGGAAGAAGGTCCTATCCGGTTCCAAACTGAGATCATAGAAGTGCGTCAGGGCCACGATCATCGGGAAAGGCTAGCCTTCAACGTGATCCGAGCTCCACAATATGGAATCATATTGGGGTTGCCTTGGTTGAAGTTGCACAACCCCCAGGTAGATTGGATGGAGCAAACCGTACGTTATACCTCTCTTTATTGTTCTACACATTGTGTTTTCCCAGTGGAGAGTCCGTCACAGGCGATGGCTACGATTCACCATATCGCCACCGCCGCAGAACACTCAGTCTCTCTACCCAGCGATTATTTGGATTACGCCGACGTGTTCAATGACGAGAAAGCCGAGATCCTACCTCCGCACAGGCAATATGATTGCCAAATAGACTTGATACCAGGAGCCGTTGTTCCTACTGGACGAGTATATGCCTTGACGGAACCAGAGAACATACACCTTAAGGCATATTTGGACAAATATATGGCGTTAGGATTTATTCGCAATTCCAAATCACCCGCAGCTTCTCCGCTGTTCTTCATTCCTAAAGCCAATGGCGAGCTGCGGGCTTGTATCGATTTTAGGGCATTAAATGCCATCACGGTAAAGAACAGGTACCCTTTACCCTTGATCCCGGTGTTGTTAGAACAGGTGAAAGACGCGGTCATATATACACGCCTGGATTTAAAGGGGGCCTACCATCTCGTAAGGATGCGAAAGGGCGACGAGTGGAAGACAGCCTTCAAAACGCGTTACGGCCTATATGAGTACCTTGTTATGCCCTTTGGGCTGTGTAACGCACCCGCTGCCTTTCAATTTTTTCTTAATGATGTGTTGCGTGAGTACCTGGATCATTTCGTCGTTGTGTATATCGACGATATACTTATCTACTCACCCTCCATCGAAAGTCACACCCAACATGTACGTACTATCCTTCAAACTTTGCAGAGCCACCATCTTTATTGCAAAATTAGCAAGTGTGAGTTCGGAGTGACCACGGTGGAATTTTTGGGGGTGATGCTGACCCCTCGGGGACAAGAGATGGCGGAAAGAAAGATTGCAGCGGTCAAGGATTGGCCCACCCCATCTAACGTCCGAGACATCCAATGTTTTTAGGATTTGCCAACTTTTATCGTCGGTTCATCAGCCACTTCTCTTCGTTGGTGGCTCCCCTCACGCGCCTGTTGCAAAAGAAAATTCCCTTTCAATGGACCGCGGAAACGCAGAAAGGGTTCGAGGCGTTGAAGGATGCGTTTATATCTGCTCCTGTACTGGTACACGCAGATCCAGATCAACCATACATCGTGGAGGCAGATGCATCGGATCATGCGGTAGGAGCTGTACTGTCTCAACGCCATTCTGACACAGGTCAGCTCCACCCGGTGGCTTATAGATCAAGGAAGCTCAACCCAGCAGAACGTAACTATACTATCGCCGAGAAAGAGCTTCTGGCTATCAAAGACGCCTTCCAGGAGTGGAGACATTTGCTAAAAGGGGCCAGACATGTTGTCACCGTATATACGGATCACCGTAATCTCCAGTTCATGTCGGCCGCCCGTCACCTATCTCCACGACAACTACGATGGACCCTATTCTTTGCGGAATACAACTTTCTGGTTACTTATCGGCCGGGAAAGGATAACAAGAAGGCCGACACGTTGACTCGTCAAACGCATAATTCCACACCGGAGGAACAGGAAGCAAAAGCCATTATTGAACCACAGCACGTCGTTTGCACCACCACTACTGTGCCCTTTCTCAAAAGCGTGGCACGGAATATTCTCTCCAGAACTTGGAGGACGTGGCTGGGTAAGCATCCAGAATGGACAATAAAGGAGGGGCTCCCTGTACGCGGGAATCAATTGTTGGTTCCTATCTGCTCACTAAGGAAGCAAGTTTTCACCTGGTGTCATACCCTTCCCAGTGCCGGACATAACGGAGTAGAAAAAACCAGAGAGAGAGTAATGCGACAATTCTGGTGGCCCACGGTGAGAACCGATATCCGCAAATGGGTCTTGGAATGTGTAACGTGTAACCGGATGAAGACCTCGCATGCCAAACAAGCAGGATTACTACAACCCTTGCCAACTCCGGAACACCCATGGGAAAACATATCTCTGGACTTTATTGTTGGTATGCCATCGGACAAAGGGTACACCGTAATCCTAGTAGTGGTAGATTACCTGACCAAAATGGCTCATTTCATTGCTTGTAAAGCCGTGCCCACAGCAGGCCAGTTGGCTCAATTATTGTTGATACATGTGGTGAGGCTCCACGGATTACCACAGGTAGTGGTTTCGGACCGAGGGTCTCAATTCACCGCCAGATTTTGGAAGGCATGGTGTGCTGCCCTCAGGATAACACCCAATTTGTCTACTAGTTTTCACCCTCAAACTGATGGGCAAACAGAAAGGGTGAACCAAACCTTAAAACAATATCTCAGGTGCTATGTGAACAATACAACGGAAGCCTGGGTAGATAGTTTATGGTTGGCTGAAATAGCCTACAACAGCGCGACACATAGCTCCACGAAATACACCCCTTTTTTCTGCACTTATGGGTTTCACCCTAGGTTCATTCCCTTTTTGCATCCAGTTAAGACTGAGGCCTTACCAGAGGTGGGACAGAGGGTTCTCCACATACAAAGGACACTAAAGGACACACAGAGCAAGCTGAGAGAGGCCAAAAGACACTACAAAGCATACGCAGATAAACATCGGCGTCCTGGGCATGTTTATAAATTGGGAGATTATGTATGGATATCCACCAAGAACATAAGGTTTAGGAAGTATAGTATCTTCAATCCTAAGTACATCGGCCCATACAAAATAGTAAAACTCATAAACCCTGTAGTGGTTAGAGTAGCCCTACCCTCGTCACTTAGAATCCATCCGGCCTTTCATACCTCCTTACTTAAACCCGCCCCGGCCACCTCCAAAAGAGGTTTGCCGCCGGTACTGATAAATGAGGCCCTGGAATATGAAGTGAAAGGAATCCTAGATTCCAAGATTTTCAGAACCAGGTTATGGTACTTGATAGCGTGGAAGGGTTATGGAGATGAAGAAAATACATGGGAGCCTGCGGTGGGAGTCCACGCCCCACGTTGTGTCCAGCAGTTCCACTCACGTTACCCAAGGAAGCCATGCCTCTGTCAGTGTTCTTCGGGAGAGGGATGTACTGTTACAGCCCACCAGAAGGGCACCAGGAGAACACTGACACAGCGCGTTAAAAGAAGGTAGTTGCCCGAGGAAAAGAAAACTACATTACCCATGAGCCTCGGCGTTGGGACGTTGGTGACGTCATAACGCACGCAAGGCGTTTCTTGTGATAAAACAATTCCAGGACAGCTGTACGCTGCCGTTTACTCCGTTCCTTGAGGAGAGTCACTGCCGCGAAGGAGGCGGGTAAGGGTGCTTCTAGCACCGACACTTGTTCCCTCATTAAGGCTGCAGTGCCATGCTCATTGTTTAGTGGTGGCAGTAGTGGGGATCCGCACTGTTCCTGCGCTTGCTCCGTTGGCGGAACCAGAGCCGGTTCCTTGCGGAGCAAACTCGGTGGATCCCGTTCTAGACCTACAAGTGTTAGAGACCCGAGCAGATTTCATGCCGGGTCTCCCTTGTTGGTTAATACGACTTCCTGAGTTGGAGAAGTCAATCCAGCCTGTCACAATTTTCCCTGTTGGCGAGCCGCCATCGGCTCATGCAGGGAAAACGCTATCGCTGGTTGACGAGGGGCAGTCAAGCCCACACACGTTTTCCCCTGTTGGCGAACCGTCATCGGTTCTTGCAGGGAAGGCGTTGAGTGTTTTCATTTATTCTTTATTCTTTCATTGGGAAAGAATCATTGCTCTGCACTAACGACAGGAACAATTGGCGATAGTTCTTCCGTTCATTTGGAGCTCCTTAAAACAATACGTGTCTGAGTAAGAAGGGAGGCTATCCTTGCTGATTAAGGGATAGTCTCTTATTATTAAGTATCGTGTGCATAAGGAGGTTCTACTT
Source organism: Calotriton arnoldi (assembly GCA_963921515.1). Lineage (NCBI taxonomy): Eukaryota > Metazoa > Chordata > Amphibia > Caudata > Salamandridae > Calotriton > Calotriton arnoldi. Next base: position 1,434,034 of record CAWUFW010004672.1, read on the forward strand.
CTAATCAATCATTACCAATACTCATTTGGATCAGACAATTGGATTCATGAGATGGGTTATGTTCCTTTTGTGTTGCTTGAAGTCATGCCGATTTCCTTATGTGTTCCATAGCAGGGGTATCGCGAGTGAGCATGAGGAAGGCTCTTCCACCCCCTGTCTCAGCATAAAGAATTGTTCCTAGGGTATGTAAAGGAAGATAGAGTACAACTTAAAGCAAAGTAAACATGGTGGTGAATAGTAATTGATAAGAGTATTCTCTCACCAGACTTAGCGGCATACCCCGACAGACCGAAATACTTCGAAGAAAAAGAAGAGAAGGTTTTCTTTCTTTACAGGTACTTCTTGTAAGGGAGCTATGGATAGTGTAAGAGGGGTCAGGGTAGTATAGGAATGAACTAGATGGTTTTCTATAATTGTTCATGTATATATTTCTTTTTTGTCTTTCTAGATCTCCCTCCCTGCTGTTCCCTTCCTTCCCTTCCCCCACTTGATCACTCCGCGAAGTCTGTATTTATATTTCAGACCGTGGGGGTATCGAGAGGTGGACCATATTAGCAACGTGCGACCCTGAGGATTCTCGGCCACAACAGAGCATGAAGGGTACAAGAGAGAGAGAGACAGGAATGGATTGAAATACAGGAATACGATGAAATGGTTCTCAGAGGCTAAGTGGGATGCTCAGATGGAGGAGAGATGTAATCTTAGATGGATTATATCCTGTAATGGTTGCTGAGGATCAGGCTGGTGGAAAGTGTAAGGAGAAAAAGAATAACGTAGAGACTTCAGAATTAGATATGGATCCGAATGAATTTGATGATGAGTTATTAGAAGAGATGTTATTGAAGAGACCTCCACCGTATCAGGAGAAACCAGATGGGGTTACTCCGAGTGCACCTTTAATTGAGATAGAAGCCTCCCAAGATCCACAGGTTTCCCAAGTTTCACAGGTATCGCAGAATAGACCAATTACTCAGATTTCACAGGAAAAAGAGATTGAGATGCTTAATAGAGCAAAAGAAGAATTAACTCAGAAAATTAATCAGATGAGTTTAAATAATGCAGAAGCGTTGTCAGTTCCAGTGACGATTGGTCCTATAGTTCCATTGTATAGTGAGGGTCAGAATATTTCGAGAGTATATGCTTTGACAGTACCGATGAATGATGTCAGGAATGTTAGTGTATCAGAATCAGGTGAGACGAGTAAGTCATTGATTGATCTTCCAATAAATGGAAATGTGATTGAAACACCAAAAAGGAGTGTTCAGATAGATCCTAGAAAAATATTGCCGAATGTAAGAGAGACAACTCCAGTATCAGGTGGTACTGGTTCAGTGGGACCTTCGCCAGAGGAGTTAGATGAGTGGATAAAGGGAATGGCATCTAATAAAACTAAATCGAGAATGGATGTAGGTAGATTGAGAGTAGATTTAGAAGAGATGATTATTGGTACAATTAGTCCAGAAAGATTGGGTATTTATCAAGATGAAAAGTTGTTATTTTTGTGCAAAAATATTACATGGAAAGTGAAAAATTTACATGAGAAATTGGTAGAGGCAACACGAGAATATGGTGTTGATATTGAAAAGTCAAGAGCTTTGTAAAAGACATATAGATTAGATTTCAGTGACAAGGATCTAAAGAGTTTGAATGCCTCTGGAAAACGGTTACAGATAAAAGAATTGATAAACACTCTGAAAAGATGGGGTGATGTAGAAAGATGAAAAGGTAGATGGGCGAGAAAGAAAGAAGAAGCACTTGTAAATAAGGGTGTGGTTGCATCTACTTTGCTTCCATTGAAAGAGACAGAGCCTGTTGAAATGATATATCCAATTAGAGAAGTTCCAGGTGGTGGATATGTTCATATTCCTTGGTCAAGACAGGATATATTGTCTTTTACAAACGATTTCCCCAGATTGAGAGAGAAACCAGTCGAATGGTACAAACAAGTAGAGAGATTTGTGAAGGTTTCAAAAGTTTTGTTGAAAGATTTGAATGGCCTTTTTGATATTGTGGTTCCAGCTGATTTGTGGGCAGAGTGTAAGATTGCAGTTGATTGGCCGAAAGATGAATATCCCAGAGATATTAAAACAGGAGCACCCTCGGAGGAGGTGATGAAGAAATATCATCAAGTGATTACTTATTTGAAGGGTAAAATTTCCCCAAAAGAAACAGATTGGGTTAAGATTGACAGGACGATGCAGGAGACGAAAGAATCAGTACATGCTTATTATGAAAGGCTTTTACAGGTGTTCAAACAGTACAGTGGTTTTGAGAATATCACAGACAAAACAATGGGACAGTTTATCTATAGGTTTGTGTTTGGATTGAAACCAGAGATTAGTGCTATGATTCAGCAACACTTGATTTGTTGGCAGAGTAAGACAATTGATGAAATTCTGAGATATGCAAAATATTGTAGTGATGACATTGAGTCCAGGCATAAGTTGAAGGAAAAAGTGATGTGGGCACAGGTGAAAGTAGCAAATCAGAAAAATGGGAATTATGCTGATGGTTCACAAGTGAGTTTTCAGATGAAAGGACAGAATCAGAATTTCCAAAATGGTCAAATGGTGCCTATGAATACTGTACCGAATGGAGTGGTTCAAGTGCAGATGCCAGGAAAAGGTAGAGGCAAGGGTAATAAGGAAGATTTGAAGAAGAAATTTCAGTGTCATGGATGTGGTCAGTTAGGACATTGGAGGAACGAGTGTAGGGTTATACAAGGTAATAATGGAATGGTTCAAAATTTCAATCCACAGATGCAGAATGGGGTGGTTGTGAATCAACAACAACTACAGCAACAGCAATAGTTAGTTACACCACAAGTACAACAGGTACAAGTGCCTCAAGCACCTATGCCAAATAATGTGAATGCTCAGGTACAAAGATACAGTGCGAATGCTGGATTTCACTCAAGTGAACAAGTTGGTAAGAATCAAAATGTACAAATGGTTCCGCAATATTGGTTGCAATGTTCTGAGAGTGATTCAGATTCATCTCAATGACGATGCCTGAGGGGGGAGGAAGAGTGCCTGCTTGGCGTATCTCTGGAGGTAGATCAGTCTGGTCCTTTTGTTGATGGAAAAGTGGAAGGTAATGACCTTACATTTCTTGTGGACACTGGTGCTACCCGTTCTACTGTGAGAACAGCAGAAATTCCAAACCTACCCCTCTCGGGAGAAACTATCCAAGTTGTGGGAGTCTCAAATAAGCATATTAAGACTCCAGTGACAAAACCAATGGAGGTTCATATTGGAAGATTTAAGGATATTGTAGGAGAGTAGGATCTGCCTCTTATGTTGCCCCCACTTTTTTTCTGATGTTAGCACTGGTTTCTGGCTATAGTCTGGCTGGGTCCCTGCCAATCAGGGCCCCAGCCTCTCTGTTCTCTCTAAACGACATGGAGTGCACTCTAGGTGCACTAGTGATTGGATACTGTGGTGCCTTATGAGTCCCTAGTATATGGTACCTTAGGTGCCAAGGGCATAGGTACTTCACAGGCCTCCCAGGGGCTGCAGCATGTGTTATGCCACCCCTGGGAAGCAGTCTAAATCTGACACCACAGGCCTGCTACTGCAGCCTGGGTGAGGTGGTGCTAGCACCCCTCACTGAGATATAGGTTTCCTATATCTCTCCTGCACACACATATAAACCTATCAGTCACCCCTATGGCAGGCCCTATCAATCCTGAGGGCAGGGTGCTTGGCTTCTATGTGAGGGGGTGCCTCTGCATGAGCAGGGCCCCTCTGCAGTTCTCAGAGTCCATTCTCTGGTGCTGTTTGTGGATGCGGTTAAACCATATACTCTTAAGTGCATTATATCCTCGCGGTAAATGCTAACTTTGGAATGGCTGCATCAAAACATGTCGTGTTTGGTGTCAAACATCTTGGAATACTACCCCCCGCCAATCTTGGCGGCGGGGGTAGCATTCCACCCTTCTAGAGGGATAAGACATGTACCTGCTGTGGAAACGCGGTAGAATCCTAAAGAGCCCTGGCATCACAAAATGGATGCCACCAGTCACAGACACTGGGCTGCCCTCCTGCTGATGACCGAAACTCGCAGTGGAGGAAGCCCAACAATAGGCATCCTGTCACAGGGAGGTGTAACCACCTTCCAGACAGGGTTTAGTGTATTGGGGCTGGGTGGGTGCACTCTTAGAGTGCTTTGAAGTCCTGCACTGGGGGAGCAGAAGGCTCCTCTGTGCATATGCCAGTTCAAACCAGCTCAGGGGCTACCTGCCCCTGCTCTGGCGCGAAACTGGACAAAGGGAAGTGGGTGTAGCCACCCCTCCCTTGACCCTCCCATAGGTGGGGTCATAGAGCTAGTCCATCCCCTCTTTTTAGTATAAGAGGGGGAACCTTGCCATTGCAAGGCAGATAACCCCTGGACGACGCTCTACAGAAGAATCCTGGCCCTTCGACATTCCACTACCTTTGGAAGACAGAAGAATCTCCCTTGGAGTCAAGGAGTGACTCCCCTGCTTGGCAGGCACCAAAAACGACAACGACGGTCGCAAACTACGCCGCTCCCGCCGGAGTCCGAAGTCCCTGCAGCCCAAGAAGTGGATTTCCTGACCTCTCCCAGGCCATCGTGAGTCCCCAGCGAAGCTGAGGCAAGTGGACCCCACGAGTAACGAGGAACCGCGACCCCTGGGTACCGTGCACTATTGTCGAGTGCAACCCCTTCACAACGTTCTACGAACTTGTGCTTTGGACCACGTGTGGTCCCGACCTCCAGCAGGAATCCCTCCGAAGATCAGAGGCCTACACCGTCCCGAGTGACCGTGGGCCCCTGTTGAGTGATTCCGCCCGAGGTGTCTTCGCGATCCCTTGCCCGCTGGCTTGTGGGTCCCCAGAAGATTTCTTAAAGAAACCAAAGGGCTCCCCTGGTTGCTCCAGGCCTGCCCTGACTTACCCTCGCTGGGTGAGTCCCTCAGACCTTGCTGGTCTGCGCCATCGACTTTTCTTCATCTCCCCGAGACTTGCTGCTGCCAAGGCTTGTTGGCTCCAATCGAGTTGCCGACACCGCAGTCAGCTGCAGACGTCGAGGGACACACCGAATCCAGCTCCTGGTCGTCGTCGACGCCTCCTGGACCACGTGGCTGAAGAGTCAAGGCACCTGCAACCGACCTGAAGCGACCGACGACGGTGGGCATCCATCTTCCTTGCCCCGGGTCACTGCCAAGTGACTTTGAACACTGTCCCCTCTGCTTTCAGGTCATCCTTCTTCAGAATCCAGGCTTGGATTCCACCGGACACTTCTTCAGCTCCCGCAAGCAGCAAGTCTTCTTTGTTCGCCATTGAAAACGACGCCGCGCCCCGACACCAAAGGACACCTGTGCACCCGGCTTCCCTGGGTGAGGTAACTCCAGCACTACGGTGCTCCTGTGGGTGTGGGCCCTAGAACTACTTACCCTGTAAGTGACTTGCTTGTAGGTTCTCCCGAAGTATCCTAAAACTCTTTATTTCCAACCGCGACTTGCCCCATTGAAGTTAACGGCGATTCGCGCCTGTGTATCCACACTGCACGCGTCCCCCGTGGGTCCTTTACTTACCTGCCTTGGGTGGTTTCGTGAGGCCCCAGCACTTCTGAAGGCCCTAGGCCTTGTCTCCTTGCAAGTCGTTGTTTCTAAGTCTCTTACTTAGTATATGGTCTGGTACGCCCCTAGGGCCCCAGCCATATTTTGTGCTTAACTTATTGTGAAACGTTGATTTGTGCATATGTTTGTCTTCTAATCTCATAAAGAGATTAGTAGAGAGTTATTTAGAAATAAATACATATATATTTGATATATATACCTGTGTGGTGTCTTTTCATTTGGTGATTCAAGAGATTATATGGTAAAACAAGCTGCTTTACATTCCTCCGAGACTTAGCCTGAAGGCTGCTCTCCACAGCTACCACTAGGATAGCTTTCTTTAAAAGGTTGTCTTAAACCTATCTACCATAAGAGTCGATTTGCCCTGGTGCAAGGTGTCCACTTTAATTAGTGAACAGCATATACCAGGCCAACTTCTCACATTGGTGGGCAGCGTGTGGGATTCCAGCTTGCCATTGTTTTACCAGAAAATCTCTATTTGAATTACTAACTGAAAACCATTATAGGTACTCAAGGTACATATAAAGTCAAGCTTAGTATCAATAAGTTCTACTGAACTTAGAGCTGTGTGCCAAGGGATAGCACACCCTTTCCACAGCTCAAGCTAGGATCAGTAGGCCACAAACTAGTGTAGGTAGTACAACACTGCACAACACTAGAATGTCCTTAAAGGGTGGACCCAGTGGATCCACTCAGCCTCAGTATAAGGACATGGCTTTCTCTGACTTGAGAGCCATGTGTGTTGACAGACACCTGAGACTAGGACAGAGTCCCTCAACACTACACCTGATAGATCTGCTGACAGCAGATGACCTTAGATTGGCTCTAGGAGCTAAGGGGTCTGAATCAGTGGGTGGGTCAATCATAGTATCTGGGTCAGATGAGGACAATCCGAATGACCAAGACTCTGTGGTTGAAGGGCCAGGCTTCAAGGAGCCTGAACAGGACAGAGGAGTTCTCCCTAAGAGAACTGGCAGAGTGGATGAGAGGCACAGATCCCCTTCCAGGGAATCTGAGCACTCTTATCACTCTGGCAGAGAATTTGTCCAAGAGAGGAGCTCATACTTTAACTTAAGAGAGACCTCCTCTGAGAGAAGGTGCAAACTGCTCCAGTATGAGGAAGCCAAAGTGGCCCTCAGAACCAAGCAATTGGCACTGGATAGAGAAGCCCTGGAGATCCAGAGAGCTTCCAGAAGGGAGGGTTTAGAACCCCCTGGTGGCAGCAACAGTGTCCCTAGAGGCAGAGAATATATTCCTGACCATAGGAACCTGAGCAAGGTTGTTCCTCCCTACCAGAGTGGGGATGATATCCACAAGTGGATAACTGCTATGGAGAGGGCCTGTAGAGTACAGCAGGTCCCCCAAAAGCAGTGGGCAGCAATCTTGTGGCTCTCCTTTTCAGATAAAGGAAGAGACAAGCTCCTCACTGTTAGAGAGGAGGATGCTAATGATTATGAGGTCCTGAAGAGTGCACTGATAGATGGGTTTGGCTTAACCACTGAGCAGTACAGGTTAAAGTTCAGAGATACCCAGAAGGCACAGACTCAGGACTGGACTGACTTTGTTGATTGTGCAACCAAGGCTCTAGAGGGTTGGCTGGTTGGCAGTAGGGTTACTGATTTCAAGGGATTGTATAATCTGATGATGAGAGAACAGATCCTAAATAATTGCCAGAACCAGTTGTTGCATCAGTACCTGGTGGACTCTGATCTGACCTCTCCCCAGGAATTGGGAAAGAAGGCAGACAAATGGGTCAGAACCAGGGTGAGGCAGAAAACCCAGAACCAAGGGGGTGACACTAAGAAGCAAGATCCTAAAGGCCCTGAGAAAGGTGGGGATAAGTCAAAAGACCAGAAGTCTTCACAAGGGCCCCAAAAATCTGCATCTGGTGGGGAGTCACAGTCCAACAAGGGAAAAGGCCAAAAGAAGCCCTGGTGCAAATTCTGTAAACAGAAAGGGCACTGGACTTCTGATTGTACCAAGTCCAAAGACCAAACCACCACCACTCCTGCCCCTAAGGCAACTGTGCCCCCTAGCTCAGCTACTGGTGGAGGTGGTACACAGAATAAGGGTGTAGTAGGGTTGACCCTGGGTTCTGAAGTGGATTCTGACCTAGTCAGAGTGACCACTCAGGCAATGCTGATTTGTGAGGGAAACATTGATATGTCCTTCCTAGTAAGCCCCAGTAATCTGGGCAAGTACAAACAGCAGCCTTTGATAAATGGCAAACAGGCTTTGGCATTTAGGGACACAGGTGCTAGTGTCACCATGGTGGCAGAGGACCTAGTGGACCCTGGACAGATCATCCTGGGTGAAATGTACCAGGTGACCAATGCAAGCAATGTCCAGACCAACCATAGTCTGGCAGTTGTGAATTTCTCCTGGGGAGGGGTAACTGGCCTCAAGAAGGTTGTAGTTAGTGCAGACCTCCCTGTAGAATGTCTATTGGGCAATGATCTAGAGACTTCAGCCTGGTCTGAAGTAGAGTTATGGACTCATGCTGAGATGTTGGGCATCCCTGCAGAGGTATTTGCTGTGACCAGGTCACAAGCAAGAATGCATGACACTGAACCAGCTCTGGATCCTGGAACAATGGACCAGATGCTTCCCAAGAGAAGGAGCAGTAGGGTTAAGGCAGTGCCTTCCCCTCTGTCTCAGATCAAGGATTCACTTCCAGAGGGAGGTGAAGCAGAACCTGAAGAAGGAACTGCCCCAGAGGGACTTGAACCTGACCAGGTTGAGTTCTTGGGGGCAGGGGGCCCTTCCAGGGAAGATCTGAGCAAGGAGCAACAGTGCTGCCCCTCTCTTGAACCCCTCAGACAGCAGGCTGCTGCTGAGGCTGCTGGGAGTGCTAGTGGGTCCCATAAAGTTTATTGGGATGAGGGACTCCTATATTCTGAGGGTAGAGACCCAGCCCCTGGAGCCACCAGGAGGTTGGTAATACCTCAGAAGTTTAGGGGTTCCTCTTGACCTTAGCACATGATATCCCTTTGGCAGGACACTTGGGCCAAAACAAGACCTGGGACAGGCTTGTTCCACATTTTCATTGGCCACATATGTCAGAGGACACAAAGGAGTTTTGTCGCTCCTGTGTCACTTGCCAAGCCAGTGGTAAGGCAGGTGGCACAACAAAGGCCCCCTGATACCACTACCTGTGGTGGGGGTACCCTTTGAAAGGGTAGGGATTGACATTGTTGGTCCCCTTGACCCTCAGACTGCATCTGGGCACAGATTTATCCTGGTGGTAGTGGATCATGCCACCAGGTACCCAGAGGCAATTCCCCTGAGGACCACCACAGCACCTGTGGTGGCAAGAGCCCTCATTGGAGTTTTCTCCAGGGTGGGTTTCCCAAAGGAGGTCATTTCTGACAGAGGTACCAACTTCATGTCAGGATATCTGAAAGCAATGTGGAAGGAGTGTGGTGTAACTTATAAGTTCACCACCCCCTATCACCCACAATGCAATGGTTTAGTTGAACGCTTCAACAAAACCTTGAAAGGAATGATTAAGGGACTCCCAGAGAAGCTTAGGCGGAAATGGGACCTTCTTCTTCCTTGCCTTTTGTTTGCATACAGAGAGGTTCCACAGAAGGGGGTTGGCTACAGCCCATTTGAGCTTCTGTTTGGGCATCCTGTGAGAGGTCCACTATGTTTGGTAAAAGAGGGCTGGGAGTTACCTCTCAAGCCCCCAAACAAGATGTGATGGACTATGTACTTGGTCTCCGCTCCCGGATGGCAGAGTACATGAAAAAGGCAACCAAAAACCTGGAGGCCAGCCAAGAATTGCAAAAAGCTTGGCATGACCAAAAGGCTGTGCTGACTGTATACCAGCCAGGACAGAAAGTGTGGGTGTTGGAGCCTGTGGCCCCAGCAGCCCTCCAGGACAAGTGGAGTGGCCCCCATACAATAGTTGAACAGAAGGGAGAAGTCACCTATCTGGTGAATCTTGGAACTCCCAGGAGCCCCCTAAGGGTGCTTCATGTCAACAGATTAAAGCCATATGTTGACAGGGCTGACATGGGCTTGCTCATGGCAACTGATGAGGACCAGGAGGAGGAGAGTGACCCTCTCCCTGACCTGCTCTCTCAGAACCCTGATGATGGGTCAGTAGATGGTGTTGCTTTGGCAAGCAGCCTCACTGACCATCAGCAAACTGAGTGCAGACAAGTTCTGCAACAGTTTAGACATATGTTTAGCCTGACCCCTAGTCAGACTACCTGGTGCACCCATGAGGTGGACACTGGGGACAGTGTGCCTGTCAAGAATAAAATCTACAGGCAACCTGACCATGTCAGGGACTGTATCAGGACTGAAGTCCAGAAAATGTTGGAGTTAGGCGTGATTGAGCCTTCAGATAGCCCTTGGGCTAGCCCAGTAGTCCTGGTACCCAAGCCTCATACCCAGGGTGGTAAGAAAGAAATGAGGTTTTGTGTAGACTACAGAGGCCTCAATGCAGTCACTAGGACTGATGCCTATCCCATACCAAGGGCAGATGAGCTGATTGATACTTTGGCCTCAGCCAAGTATCTAAGCACATTTGACCTAACAGCTGGCTACTGGCAAATCAGATTAGCTGATGATGCAAAAGCCAAAACAGCATTTTCGACCCCTGGTGGGCACTACCACTTTGTGGTGATGCCCTTTGGATTGAAAAATGCACCTGCCACTTTTCAGAGGTTGGTGAATAAAGTTCTGGCAGGGATGGAAACTTATTGCTCAGCTTATCTAGATGATATTGCTGTCTTTAGTTCCTCCTGGCAGGATCACCTGGTCCACCTCAGAAATGTTTTGGAGGCCCTGCAGAAAGCAGGCCTCACTATCAAGGCCACCAAGTGCCAGATAGGGCAGAGTCAGGTTGTGTACCTGGGCCACCTTGTAGGTGGAGGCCAGGTTCAGCCTTTGCAGAGCAAAATCCAAACCATACTGGAATGGGTTGCTCCAACCACCCAGACACAGGTGAGAGCCTTCTTAGGCCTGACTGGGTACTATAGGAGGTTTGTCAAGGGATATGGATCTATAGTGACCCCCTTGAATGATCTTACCTCTAAGAAAATGCCAAAAAAGGTTCAGTGGACAGCTAGCTGTCAGAAGGCATTTGAAGACCTAAAGCAGGCCATGTGCACTGCCCCCATCTTACAGAGTCCAGACTACACCAAAAGGTTCATTGTCCAAACAGATGCTTCTGAGCTGGGTGTGGGAGCTGTACTGTCTCAACTGAATGATGAAGGTCAAGACCAGCCAGTGGCTTTTATTAGCAGAAGGCTGACCCCTAGAGAGAAACGTTGGTCAGCTATAGAGAGGGAGGCCTTTGCTGTGGTTTGGGCCCTGAAGAAGCTGAGGCCATACTTGTTTGGTACTCACTTCATAGTTCAGACTGACCACAAGCCCCTCCTATGGCTAAAGCAGATGAAAGGTGAAAACCCAAAACTTTTGAGGTGGTCCATTTCCCTACAGGGGATGGACTATACAGTGGAACATAGGCCTGGGACCCAACATGCCAATGCAGATGGACTCTCAAGGTATTTCCACTTTGAACACGAAGACTCAACTGGTCAAGGTTAGTTTAGTGTCCCTACGTTTGGGGGGGTTGTGTAGGAGAGTAGGATCTGCCTCTTATGTTGCCCCCACTTTTTTTCTGATGTTAGCACTGGTTTCTGGCTATAGTCTGGCTGGGTCCCTGCCAATCAGGGCCCCAGCCTCTCTGTTCTCTCTAAACGACATGGAGTGCACTCTAGGTGCACTAGTGATTGGATACTGTGGTGCCTTATGAGTCCCTAGTATATGGTACCTTAGGTGCCAAGGGCATAGGTACTTCACAGGCCTCCCAGGGGCTGCAGCATGTGTTATGCCACCCCTGGGAAGCAGTCTAAATCTGACACCACAGGCCTGCTACTGCAGCCTGGGTGAGGTGGTGCTAGCACCCCTCACTGAGATATAGGTTTCCTATATCTCTCCTGCACACACATATAAACCTATCAGTCACCCCTATGGCAGGCCCTATCAATCCTGAGGGCAGGGTGCTTGGCTTCTATGTGAGGGGGTGCCTCTGCATGAGCAGGGCCCCTCTGCAGTTCTCAGAGTCCATTCTCTGGTGCTGTTTGTGGATGCGGTTAAACCATATACTCTTAAGTGCATTATATCCTCGCGGTAAATGCTAACTTTGGAATGGCTGCATCAAAACATGTCGTGTTTGGTGTCAAACATCTTGGAATACTACCCCCCGCCAATCTTGGCGGCGGGGGTAGCATTCCACCCTTCTAGAGGGATAAGACATGTACCTGCTGTGGAAACGCGGTAGAATCCTAAAGAGCCCTGGCATCACAAAATGGATGCCACCAGTCACAGACACTGGGCTGCCCTCCTGCTGATGACCGAAACTCGCAGTGGAGGAAGCCCAACAATAGGCATCCTGTCACAGGGAGGTGTAACCACCTTCCAGACAGGGTTTAGTGTATTGGGGCTGGGTGGGTGCACTCTTAGAGTGCTTTGAAGTCCTGCACTGGGGGAGCAGAAGGCTCCTCTGTGCATATGCCAGTTCAAACCAGCTCAGGGGCTACCTGCCCCTGCTCTGGCGCGAAACTGGACAAAGGGAAGTGGGTGTAGCCACCCCTCCCTTGACCCTCCCATAGGTGGGGTCATAGAGCTAGTCCATCCCCTCTTTTTAGTATAAGAGGGGGAACCTTGCCATTGCAAGGCAGATAACCCCTGGACGACGCTCTACAGAAGAATCCTGGCCCTTCGACGTTCCACTACCTTTGGAAGACAGAAGAATCTCCCTTGGAGTCAAGGAGTGACTCCCCTGCTTGGCAGGCACCAAAAACGACAACGACGGTCGCAAACTACGCCGCTCCCGCCGGAGTCCGAAGTCCCTGCAGCCCAAGAAGTGGATTTCCTGACCTCTCCCAGGCCATCGTGAGTCCCCAGCGAAGCTGAGGCAAGTGGACCCCACGAGTAACGAGGAACCGCGACCCCTGGGTACCGTGCACTATTGTCGAGTGCAACCCCTTCACAACGTTCTACGAACTTGTGCTTTGGACCACGTGTGGTCCCGACCTCCAGCAGGAATCCCTCCGAAGATCAGAGGCCTACACCGTCCCGAGTGACCGTGGGCCCCTGTTGAGTGATTCCGCCCGAGGTGTCTTCGCGATCCCTTGCCCGCTGGCTTGTGGGTCCCCAGAAGATTTCTTAAAGAAACCAAAGGGCTCCCCTGGTTGCTCCAGGCCTGCCCTGACTTACCCTCGCTGGGTGAGTCCCTCAGACCTTGCTGGTCTGCGCCATCGACTTTTCTTCATCTCCCCGAGACTTGCTGCTGCCAAGGCTTGTTGGCTCCAATCGAGTTGCCGACACCGCAGTCAGCTGCAGACGTCGAGGGACACACCGAATCCAGCTCCTGGTCGTCGTCGACGCCTCCTGGACCACGTGGCTGAAGAGTCAAGGCACCTGCAACCGACCTGAAGCGACCGACGACGGTGGGCATCCATCTTCCTTGCCCCGGGTCACTGCCAAGTGACTTTGAACACTGTCCCCTCTGCTTTCAGGTCATCCTTCTTCAGAATCCAGGCTTGGATTCCACCGGACACTTCTTCAGCTCCCGCAAGCAGCAAGTCTTCTTTGTTCGCCATTGAAAACGACGCCGCGCCCCGACACCAAAGGACACCTGTGCACCCGGCTTCCCTGGGTGAGGTAACTCCAGCACTACGGTGCTCCTGTGGGTGTGGGCCCTAGAACTACTTACCCTGTAAGTGACTTGCTTGTAGGTTCTCCCGAAGTATCCTAAAACTCTTTATTTCCAACCGCGACTTGCCCCATTGAAGTTAACGGCGATTCGCGCCTGTGTATCCACACTGCACGCGTCCCCCGTGGGTCCTTTACTTACCTGCCTTGGGTGGTTTCGTGAGGCCCCAGCACTTCTGAAGGCCCTAGGCCTTGTCTCCTTGCAAGTCGTTGTTTCTAAGTCTCTTACTTAGTATATGGTCTGGTACGCCCCTAGGGCCCCAGCCATATTTTGTGCTTAACTTATTGTGAAACGTTGATTTGTGCATATGTTTGTCTTCTAATCTCATAAAGAGATTAGTAGAGAGTTATTTAGAAATAAATACATATATATTTGATATATATACCTGTGTGGTGTCTTTTCATTTGGTGATTCAAGAGATTATATGGTAAAACAAGCTGCTTTACATTCCTCCGAGACTTAGCCTGAAGGCTGCTCTCCACAGCTACCACTAGGATAGCTTTCTTTAAAAGGTTGTCTTAAACCTATCTACCATAAGAGTCGATTTGCCCTGGTGCAAGGTGTCCACTTTAATTAGTGAACAGCATATACCAGGCCAACTTCCGCATCGGTTTGTGGTGTGTGACTCTAGTCCAGTGAATCTTTTAGGTAGAGATTTGTTGTGCAAAATGAATTGCACCATCTATTGTACACCGCATGGTATTGCTTTTCAAACTCCGGATGAGGATGTTGCTTTTAAAATGATGATGGCAAAGCAAGGGACAGAAGTGGATGATTTATATCTTTTGCTTTCAGCAAATGACTTGCCTGTTGAATTGAGAGACACAGTGCCAGCTGATGTGTGGGATTTTACAGGAAAAGACATTGGATTGATGAAGGGTGTTGATCCTATTCAGATTTTGGTTAAGGAAGGTGCAGAATTTCCAAAAACACCACAGTACAAGATGAGTCTTGAGACGATTGAAGGAGTTACTCCGGTGATTGAGCAGATGATTGAGCAAGGAATTTTGAGAGAGATACTTGGGAGTCCATGTAATTCAACTATAATGGGAATTAAGAAACCGAGTGGGAAGTATAGGATTGTGCAAGATTTGAGAAAGGTGAATAAGATTGTGGCACCTTGTTGTCCGATAGTGCCCAATCCAGCAGTGATTCTTTACCAAATTCTTTGTGATGCGGAGTGGTTTACGGTGATTGATTTGTGTCAAGCGTTTTTCTCGATACCCTTACATCCGGATAGTCAGTATTTATTTGCGTTCCGGTTCGGAGATCGTGTTTTGGCATGGTGCCGAGTTCCTCAAGGGTATACAGAGAGTCCTTTGATTTTTAATCAGATTTTGAAGAAGTGTTTGGAGTCATTGGTTATGCCAGAAAATTCAGTGCTAGTACAGTGTATTGATGAATTACTAGTGGCATCAAAGACAAGAGAGGTGTGTGTGACAGATACGATTGCTTTACTGAATCATTTGTGAGAAGGAGGGCATAAAGTGTCACCAGCAAAATTGCAGTTTTGTAAGAAAGAGGTTCAATATTTGGGACATAAGATTGAGAAAGGAGTCAGGAAGGTGTCACAAGATCGAATTGCTGTGATTTTGCAGATGGGACCTCCCAAAACGCAGAAAGAGATTCGGAGGTTTTTAGGCATGGTTGGCTATTGTAGACAGTGGATCAGTGAATTCTCATTGACAGCTAAGCCGTTACAGAGACTGACACATAAGGTTGTGGTTGATCCAATTCAATTGGATGTAGAAAGCATGAAAGCATTTATGAAATTGCGAGATAGTTTGTGTCGAGCACCAGCATTGGGAATGCCTGATTATAGTAAAGAGTTTGCATTGTTCTGCTGTGAGAGAGATGGGAGTGCACTTTCAGTTTTAACACAAATACATGGAATGGCACGTCGTCCAGTGGCATATTTCTCTGCTACTTTGGATGCAGTGGCTGCAGCGTTACCAGGTTGTTTGAAAGCAGTGACTGCTACAGGTGTGAGTCTGGAACAGAGCGAATCAATTGTGATGGGACATCCAGTGAAAGTGTATGTGCCACATCCTGTTGAGATTTTGCTGACGCGTACACGCACTCAGCACATGACAAGTAGTCGTTTGACAAGATATGAAAGAGTGATTTTGGGTGCTGAAAATGTGATGATAATCAGATGTACTACTCTAAACCCAGCAACATTGTTGCAGAGTTCAGCTTGTGAAGAAGTGAAAGACGAAGTAGATCATGATTGTCTGGATGTGACAGAACTGTGCACGAAACCAAGACCTGATATAAAAGATGTACCGTTATCAGAATCAGATTGTGTCATGTTTGTAGATGGTTCTTGTTTACGGGACGAAAGAGGTGTTCTGCAAGCTGCATATGCTGTATGCACAGTGGCCATGGTTCTTGAAGCATCCTGCATAAGAGGAATAAATTCGGCCCAAATTTCTGAATTGGTCGCTTTGACCAGGGCCTGTATAATTGGCAAAAATTTGAGGATAACATATTTACGGATAGTCAATATGGTTATAGGGTGGTGCATGATTTTGGTCAATTGTGGATGCAACGGGGATTTCTGACTTCTTCAGGATCACCGATAAGAAACAGTAAAGATGTGAAAGATTTGTTGAATGCACTACAATTGCCCAAAGAAATTGCAGTGGTTAAATGTTCAGCACATAAATCAGGAAATGATTATGTGACTAATGGAAACAGATACGCAGACTAAGTGGCTCGTTTCTGTGCACAAAATTCAGTTTCAATTAAAGGATTGGAAAAGAAAAATACAGATTGTCATTTGATGTTCTCTTCAGTTGAAACATGGGATGAAATTAGACAATTGCAGGAAGAAGCTGGTGAGGATGAGAAAGAACTTTGGATTAAATCAGGCTGCAGAAAAAGACCAGATGATGAAATATGGGTGTATACAGATGATAGAGTAGTTATGCCAGATTGCCTACTCTCTCAGATGGCAAGAGTTTACCATGGAATAACACATGTAGGAAGGGATGAAATGATTAGGCTTTTCAAACAGTCATTGTACAACCCCAAATTTAGGGTCATTGCAGAGAGTCTGTGCCAAAGATGTGTTACATGCCAGCAGCAGAATCCAGGGAGGAAGACAGTTGTTAGTTGGGGCAGAATTGGAAAGGCGGCTGGACCTTTTACGAGGTTGCAAGCTGATTTCATGGAGCTCCCTCCTTGTAATGGACTAAAATATGTGTTGGTTGTTGTTTGTTTTCTCGTTGGGTAGAAGCATATCCAACAAGAAGAAGTGATAGTTTTAACTGATGCCAAACTGCTTTTGAGAGAAATAATACCACATTTTGGATTTCCAGTCTCTTTAGAAACAGATAGAGGTACTCATTTTAATAATGAAATAATTCGGATGATTTTCAAATGGAAAAAAAGTAGTTACTGTGGATGCTAGTGCGGTAGGTATTGGAGCAGTGTTTACACAAAAAAATAGTAGACATGTACACACTGTAGCATTCTTTTTTAGAAAATTAAAGAATGGTGAGCGTTTTACAGTTTACCATTGAAAGAGAAACTCTAGCATGTGTAAGAGCTGTTGAAAAACTAAGGATGTATCTGTTCAGAAAATAATTTGAGTTAGCAACGGATCATAAGCCACTAATTTACATGATGGACGGATGTGGTAGGAGTAATGGAAAAGCATTGTCCAGAATAGTCAGATTAATTTCAAAACTGCATTAATTTAATTTCAAGATTAGGCATATTCCTGGAGGTTTAAACAGTAATGCAGATTGTTTTTCTAGACTACCATTGGTGGATCAAATTGCTGAAAGTTTATAAGACATGGAATGTGTTGTAGCTGCAATAGATGCTGTTAAACATAGTGAAGGGCTAAATGACTGGATGGATTGGTTAAAGGATGATAACATTTGATAGAAAGTGATGGAAGTTATGACTGTTAATTGGCCACCATTGAGAAATTTTGACAAATTGTGTACAGTGTTTAAGAGCTGACAAACATTGGAAAACTTGCAAAATTGATATGCAGTTTGTAGACATTCCAAATGGACCATGGACCAAAGTTGGCATTGATTTTTCTAGTCATTCAGTATTTTGGAGTCTAATTGTAAATATCTTGTGGTCCTATCAGATTACTACACTAAATGGATTCACTACTGTAGTGCTAAAGGCACTCTTATGGTTTGATACCACGTGACGACCTTTGACTACAATCATTTTAATTGACTTTTGGTGTTTCATTTTACCCTAGCATGAATGTACGTCATGCATATGCCTTTCTCCCTTGCAGTCTTAAAGTGGGAGCTGTCACAGAGTAGAACAGCTTGCCATGAACAAAACGTGTGGGATGTGCAATTGAAAGCATGAGAGAGAGAGAGGTGTGGAATGTACTTCTTGGTCTCGAAGTGCAGTGTTATGAGCAGTGGTGCACAAATGTGCATTGTGTTGTACATAGGGAAGTATTATGAAGTTCTTACTATTGGCTTTGACATGTCCTCTTGTCATCTTGAATCCTGACTCTGTCTTGCTAGAGCTTTCTGCGCGCATAGGCAGGCCCCCAGATTGCTCAAGTTGTTTATCCACGTTCAAGGTTGTTTTGTTTTCTGCTGGACGGAGGCTCTCGTAAGCTTTGCTGGGATAATGTGTGGGAAGTGTGCTTGGTGCCTTTCAGAGCAGAGATTGTTGTTGCCAGAGAAATGTGTGGGATGTACAGCTCTGTCTCGGAGTCAAAATACAGGGGCCTGGCCAGCTTCTGCCTTGACCTTGACACAGACAAGTATGGTCAGCGCTGTTTTTCGTAACAGAAGAAAGGGGGTGAGGTTTCTAGAACCTTCGCCTTAGGTTGAGTAAAAGGTATTAAAGGCGGTGGATCTTGGCAGCCAGTGGGAGCTCAGTTGTGGGGCAGACGTGTTGTCACAAGAAACTTGGGATTTGGGTCCCGATTGCGAGTCCCTGCCTGGCTGTCAAAGGGCTCACCCAGCTTGAGTTGGCAAGGATGTCGAGTGAACGACCGGTGAGGTGTTTTCTTTGAGTATTGACTTTGTGGTGTGTGTGAGTGATTTTGTATGCACATCCAAGTCCAGTGAGTATGTGTGGGTGCCTGTGTGCACATTCAAGTGTAAGCATCTGATGTATTTAGTGTATATATTTCTTTCTGATTTCTTGCAGGACGTCCAGTTATTATTATCATCTGCTGCTTGTTATTATTCTGTTGCATTTGCCAAGTGTGTTATTATTGCTTGTATATGTATATATATATATATATATATATATATATATATATATATATATATATATATACATACATACATACATACATACATACATACATATATATATATATTCACTGAAAAAACCATAGGTTTCAGGGACGTTATAGTTAGTTGGACATTTCACTCGTACAAAACCATAGAAATTCCCCCGTTATAGTTAGTTCAGCTAACTATAACTCGCGCCCCCGCAATGCACTGCTGATGACGTCACATATTACATCATTCATGACATGGTCAGTGACATCACTGATGACATCTCAAATGACATCACTGATGACATCATCCAGTGACTGTGTGTTTCTGTAAAGTTTAAATATGTTTTATATATATGCCAAGGTGTATTGAAGAATGAGAGGGTGTATAAGTGTCTGGATGAAGGATTTAGTAGGTGCGTGACTGACTGTATAAGTGAGTGATTAAATGTGTCTTACTGAATGCATGGGTTAGTGACTAAACTGTCTGAATGTGTGTATCAGTATGTCTGTTGTTGTGTAAGCTGCTGCATGTGTTGGTCAGTAGCTACATGAGTGTCTATATGGGTTATTGATTGGTTGCCTGAGTATTTGTATGGAGACTGAGTGTGTGTGTGTGGGTGGGTGGGAGTTGTGTGACTCTGTGCATAGATGTGTGAGTGGTTGATTCACTGGGTGTATGGGTTCAAGAGTGCATGTGGAAACAGCTGTATGGGCGGGTGAGTGTGTGTATGGCTGTGTTGGTGAGAGATTGGATGTCTCAGTGTACATGTCCAAGTAACTACATATGTAAAAGGCAGTGTATGTGAGAGTTGGAGTATATAAATGACTATACGTGAGAGTCAGTGATTGTGAGAGTGGCTGTATGGATGAGTGTGTACTTGTATCAGTGATTGTATAAGAGAGTAAGTATGTGTTAGTATATGTTTGAATAAGTGAGGTGGTGTGTGTATAACTGTATAGGTGAGGAAATGGGAGTGTGATTGATTCTTTGCATGGCTGACTAGGTGTGTGAGTAACTCCATGGATGAGTGGCGGTGTGTGAGTGTCTGTATAGGTGTATGAGGGCTCGTTTCAGTCTGCTGCTGCCTCCCCAGGGCCAAAAAAAGCATTTTTTTTTTTAAAAACGAAGCGCGGGCTCCCGCGCTTCGCATTCAAAAAGCCCCCGAGTGGGCCAGGTCCCGGGGGCACTTATAAATAATGTTGCTGGGGCCCGCGGGGGCCCCCGCAGCCCCGGGGACCACCACCTCCCCGGGGCTTATTAAAATAAATGCGGGGGGCACGCAGCCCCCCCGTAGCCCCGGGGACCGCCACCTCCCCGGGGCTACCTGAAGAAATGCGTGGGGGGTCCCAACCCCCCCACGCTGCTCCGGGGACCACCACCTCCCCGGAGCATTTATGTTAATTGGCGGGGGCCCCGTGGCCCCCCCGAGCCCCGGGGACCACCACCACCCCGGGGCTAAAAAAATAATTAGTGTGGGGGGGGCTCAAGCTCCCCCACACTGCCCCGGGGACCACCACCTCCCCGGGGCACTTAATATTGAGATTTGGGGGTCCGTAGCAGACCCCCGGCCCCGGGGACCACCACCTCCCCGGGGCTTTGAAATGCAGGGCGGGGGGCCGCGCGGCCCCCCTCCTGGAGCCCTTGATGGCCCTGGGGACCGCCACCCCCCAGGGCCGGCTCCTGCAGTGTCCCGGGGTGCCCACCCCCGGGACACTGCTGTTTGCTATGACAGGGCGGGAGCCGTGCGGCTCCCCCCCTGTCATAGCAAACTTACTTTGGATTTTGGAAGCGAGAGCAGGGAAACCTGCTCTCGCTCCAAAATCCAAAGCTGATTGCTTTCCACACGGGGAGCTGCATGTCAGCAGCTCCCCATGTGGAAAAGCAATGCCGGCTCCCGCAGGAGGCGGGGAGCCGGTGGGACCGTGGGGGCATTGGGGCTCCCCCCACGGTCCCCAATGGTGAGGCCAGGCCCCGGGGCATGGGGTCCCCGGGGCCAGAAGTGGCCCGGGAGTTCAGGCCCCGCGCCCTCCCTGCACCACTCTGCAAACGCGCCCCCTGGCGCATTGTAAGTTGGGGGATTAAGTCCCCTTGAATCCTGAGGGTCCCTGGGGGCCAACCAGCCCACCAGGTACCTCCAGTAAGCGCCACAGAGCTGCGTTGCAGAGAGGTGTAAAAAGGGGCATGGCCTCGAACCACCTCTCTGCAACACAGCTCTGTGGCGCTTACTGAAGGTACCTGGTGGGCTAGTTGGCCCCCAGGGACCCTCGGTATTCAAAGGGACTTAATCCCCCAACTTAGAACGTGCCAGGGGGCACGTTTGCAGAGTGCTGCTGGGAGGAGGCGGGGCCTCCAGCGAGTTGCTGGTTTGTTTTTTATTTTTTTTTAATTCTTATTTTATGGGAGGGGGGCTGCGTGGCCCCCCTTCCCTGGGCCACTTTGGGCCCCGGGGACCCCATCCCCCGCGGCCTGAGCATTTTTTTTTTTCTTTTAAAAAAAAACAAAAAACGGGAAGGGGGCCTCGTGGTTCCCCTTCCCTGGGCCACTATTGGCCCCGGGGACCCCATCCCCCGGGGCCTGGCCTGGTTTACTTATATTTTTTTATATTTCTGGCCCCGGGGACCCCATCCTCCGGGGCCCGGCCACTTTTTTTTTAAATTAACGCGAATGGGGGCCGCGTGGCCCCCCTCCCGGGCCACTCCTGGCCCCGGGGACCCCATCCCCCAGGGCCGGCCCTTTGCGTTGGGGACTGTGGGGGGAGCCCCAATGCCCCCACGGTCCCGCCGGCTCCCCGCCTCCTGCGGGAGCCGGCATTGCTTTTGAGCAAGGGGAGCTGCTTTGCTTCATTGAAGCGAGAGCAGGTTTTCCTGCTCTCGCTTCAATGAAGCAAAGCAGAGTTTGCTATGACAGGGCGGGAGCCGCACGGCTCCCGCCCTGCCATAGCAAACGGCAATATCCCAGGGGTGGGCACCCCGGGACATTGCAGGAGCCGGCCCTGGGGGGGTGGCGGTCCCCAGGGCCATCAAGGGCTCCTGGAGGGGGCCGCGCGGGCCCCCTCCCAAGTCTTTAAAGCCCCGGGGAGGTGGTGGTCCCCGGGGCCCGCTACGGACCCCCGCATTTTTAATCAGTATGTGCCCCGGGGAGGTGGTGGTCCCCGGGGTGTGTGGGGGGGCTCTTTCCCCCCCACAATTCATTTTAATTTTAAAAAAGAGCCCCGGGGAGGTGGCGGTCCCCGGGGCAGCATGGGGGGGATTGGGACCCCACCCCACGCATTTTTTTTTAAGGCGCCGGGGAGGTGGTGGTCCCCGGGGCTGCGGGGGGCCACAGTGCCCCCCGCATACTATTAAATAAGCCCCGGGGACCTGGCCCACCCGGGGGCTTTCAAAAACGAAGCGCAGGAGACTGCGCTTAGTTTTTGTTTTATTTTCTCGGCAGGATTCGCGACCCCAACGCGAATTCTGCCGTTAAATAAAATATATATGCTTTTTTTGGCCCTGAGCAGGCCTAGGGGGTCAGGGTGTTTCTACCCTGCCCCCTTTTCTTGTTTTTCAACCTTTTTTCCACTCTTTTCTTGTGACTCGGTTACGGCTGCCAACAGTTCCTGGTTTGGAGTGTTGGCAGCCAATCAGAATTGAGCTTGTGCTCGGGAGGGTTCGCGACGCCTCCTCGGTGCTCAGATATCGATATTTTTCTTTTTTAAACTTCTCAGGAACTACTGAACGGATTTACACCATTTAACAAAAAGGGCGCACTCTAAACCAAGACCTACCTTTTTGCCAAATTTGGTGTAATTCCGTTCAGCAGGTCGGGCTGTAGCCTGTAATAAAGTTTCCTATGGAAAATAACATGGAGAAAACGCGCTTTGGGACCCCCTTTTTTCTCGGCCCGTGCTTGACGAATCACCCCGAAACTTTCAACACACAAACTGAGCGGTCCGGCCCTATTTTTTGGAAAATTTCAAGAAGATTCGTCAAACGGCGCCAAAGATATTGGCAAATCAAAAAACGCTTTTCCTAAGGAAACTAGGTTCTAACTATAACTAACTACTGGCGACCGCCAGTAGGTAATACCAGTGCTTAATTTGTGCCGGAGCTTTCCGGTGCTCAGCACCGGCACTTATTTTACCGGGCCGGGTCTTTCCGATTTTTCTCCTCCGGCAGATCTATGGCCCGGTAATTATTAAAATAATTTCCTGCGCAGCTCTTCTTCAGTGACTGCTGCCTGGTATGTCTCAGGGGAAGTCCCACCCTTGTCCAGGCATACTTGAAGAGCGTCGTCATCACGTTAGTGATGTCACGTCGTGAGCAGATTGCGCCTGCTTTCACAGAATGTTGTTTCATTTGCTTTGAAGAATGGCTGAGGGCGGGCTTTTGGTTGAGCTGGGGCACGTCAGGCTGGAAGTGTGCAGGACTGCCAAAGTGCCAATAAACGTTTTAAAATATAATACGTCCTGTCTAGCATGAGTGGAATGCTGAATACATATGAGCGCCGGCGCCCGCAATCAATACAGGTATCATTTTTGTATATTTTGTATATTTGTATATTGTATATTTTGTATATTGAATGTACATAAAAGCAACAAGAGCTGCACGCACCAAAAATAAATAACTTTCCGGCATTTAGGCACGTTCTTTTAATCTCCTGTGCTGAGGGCCGGGCCTGCGCTTTTGATGTATTGCCGTGTAAAATCGGACGATGGTTGCAAGAGGGCAGGCTGCGCTGGAGTCTCATAGTGCATGTGCTGCTCTGCACTCAGTCTAGGTCAGTTTGTTTTTTAGAGAAATAACATGTTAAAGCAGATTGCATCCTGCGCGCACTAAGCCTGCCAAAATCTTTGTCTACACGAAATGATAATTCTGTCTGGCATGGTTCTGTAATACTGTAGTGACAAACTGAAGAGTTCGGAGGAGGTAGTAATTTTTTTAAGGGGCAAAAAACTAGAATTCTCACGTAAATACTCTGCAGGATTTCCCATTTGCTTTTTTAACTTTAGCATCTTTGCAAATTTCCTGCTCCACTTGCGTAGGTAGAGTGTGCAGGTTATTGCTTCACTTGTTCGGAATAAATTGTATGACCCTTGGAATTTAAAAGACATCATAAGTAGATAATAATCTTAAATTTGAGATAAGGGGGAAACATCAATGCAAAACCTGAGGGAAACTATGTGATTAGGAAACATCACAAACATTAAATTACTATCAAGAACCTGGTAAGAGATATATAGCGGAACTCTAACAAAGGGATTTTTTAATGTAAAGATTTAGAAAACCAAGCAAGCCTGAAACCATTTTTAGAAAAGTCACCCGTACTGACCGCATACTTATCACTACTGGAATATTGTACTAAGCAGTGTTCCTGGTCAGAGACTGATGCTGGACACAGCCCAGTCACTTGGGTACTAAATCCCCCCAAAAATTGCGGCTGCAAAACGTTGGATTACAGAATCATTTTTCAACATCCTTATTTACAGAAGCTGAATTTTAAGATTGTTCACACCCTAATCCTACGAAGGACATGGAAAAAATCCACCATATGGGTGGATTTTCCTCTGTTGCTTTGCATTGGAGTGGAAAAAAGAGTGTTTTCACAATAAGGCAACTGGACTGTCATTTTGGAATGGGGTAAATAACGGCAAAGCCAAAATGTTTTCCATTATCTGCGATGATTTCTAATTTATGTATTTACTGATATAAAAAGAATGCTGACAGTTTGCAAATTGGGTTTGTGAAAGAATCAATCCCCTTCCTATTTTCAGAATGTATAGAAGAAGCCTTTAATCTACATGGGAGATTATTTTGCATAAGAAGAAAAAGCAGAAACGAGTGAAATTTGCAAAAGATGCAGACTTCTGCCAGACTTTCGCTTGTTATTGCCTTAAGGTTACTCTTGTTATGCATAATGAGTAAACTTGCCAGAAAGGTTTGTCTGTAATTTTGTAACTCCAAAAATATGGAATTGTAGGTAAATCGTATGTGCAAAGCTAGAATTCATACATTTCTGTGACTCTAGTGGCAGGGGAAGCAGAGGTTTGCAAAGACAGATAAGCATTGTGGATATTAGGCGTTCTGCAAATGCAATGTATTAGTACAAATGTGCACCACTCCATACATTTATGTAGATCTTCCCACCATATTTTTTCCTTTCAAAGGAAACAGCACTTTTGTTGCTCATAGTAATGAATGGGGTTTGAGCTGGATACCATTGGTATCAGTATTTCCTGGATGCAGGAATATCACAATGTCCCGCACTGGGATCCCGACAGTGTCCTTAGAAATTGAGGGGCTTACTGCAGGAATCAGTAACCACAACCAATTGCCAGGCTAATTCCTTATTTTTCAGCTGCTTCCCAATTGAACATTTCACCAGATTTAAACCGGTGAGATACCAGAGTAGAAGGCATTGGGAATTCAGTACTTGCTGCATTACTTGTCATTCCCTATTCGACTGCTATATTTGTTACCAGCAGAAATGGATATCACCTAGCCCCCAGAACGAGGGCCTTTGAGTTTTGAAAATTTTAAAAGAGCAATTTGGCAGGTATTAAAGAGATGTAGTGAATTAGTGAGGCCATATACAAACATGAATATGGTTCTTTATCACTACATATTCTGAGAACAAAATGGTAACTAGCCTTCAGTGTTAACCAGAAGTCCATATCTCACACCGAAAGGATCAATGGATAACTGTTCCAATGATTCCCCCATGCTTGCAGGCCATAAAGTCCTGGCCCATTTCTTTGCTTATGATACATTTCTGCTAGCTAAAATCAGGGCTGGCTTACAAACACTTGTTGACAGATTTGAATCTGTTTTGTACGTTATATGGTCTTAAAATTAATGCAGCCAAAACCAAGTATATAACTTATTTCTGGGGGTCGAGGGGTACCGTAAGCTTGGGAAGGGACGTTTTGGAACGGGTCAAGGAATTAACTATTTAGGGATTCATCTGCCTGTTTCCTGATCATGGGCCCCACAGATTTCTGAAAGCTCACTTTTGTTAACCCATAGAGCTGGGGCTATTCTTAGATTTGCTAAAAAGGCACCCTGGTATCGGATTCTTCCAGCAGTGGAGATAGAGAATGCCCAACCAAGGGGTGCTGTATTATATGGCACAGAACTATGGGTCCACTGTCACGCAGGTCAACTGGGAACTAGTGAGAACAACTTCCTAAGAGCTCTAACAGTAATGGAGAGAGGCACCCCCTTAGTTCCCTTTACATTGGACCTTGAACTTAAGCCTATATCTGTGTTTGCCACCCTTACGCCGGTACTTTATTGGGTTCCTTTAGAGAGGGCTTTGTTGATATTCTCAGTATAAACAGCTCAAAGAAGATCAAGTGGTTGGCCTGTGTCAAAAAATAATTGTATGACCTGGGCCTAGGTAATTTTTGGAAAGAGCCCTCCTCTGTCACGCCTACTGTGGTTACTGTTGTCAAATCAAAATACTGGTAGAGAGTTGCTGCTCAGAATGAATTGCCTAGTTCCATCAGCAGCTGAACAAGGCTTTTTCTATTGAATAAGACTGTGCCTAAGGCAGAGAAATTCCTAAATTGTATCCGACTGGTGTGTACACACACATTTTTTGCAGAGGTACAGGACTTTGCCGATTGTTGTGTTTACATCAACATGGGATCCTGCACAGTCAGGGTCTACATTGTGTCTGTCATGCATGTTTTTCTATAAGACCGAGGAACAGTTGCTATTCTTTTGCCCAAAATATTCTAGAGGTAGGTGGATTGTGCCCTTGCGTCATCTTCTGGGAATGACAAATCACACAAATGCTTTCAGAATTTGTAAAAGTGATTCTACAAGTATGAAAGTGCCTTCCCATATGTTACATTATGTTATGATAAATTGATTTATGTATCACACTAATCACCCGAGAGGGTATCCAGACACTTAAGCAGCTGTGTAGGCGTGAGGTCCCGGAGGTGCTTATGTGAAGAGCCAGGTCTTTAGCTTCTTGCGGAACTCAAGATGTGAGGAGGTGGCTATGATGTATTGAGGCTTGTGGATGTGGGTGGGACCAATAAAGGAAGTGGGTGGAGCCTCTGGAGGAAGTGGGCGGAGCCGGCAACGTGGGTGGGGCCTCCTAAAAAATTTTGAGCACCTGCACCTAATATTTTACAAATTAAGCACTGGGTAATACACACAAAAATAAGAATGGAACCGGTAGTGTTGGACGAATCCCGGGATGAGGTGCTTCAATCTGCTTGGAACCTCACACTGGATGAGTGTAAACGGATGCCCTGAAGTGCGCTGCGGATCGGTCTTCTTATCCCAACGTTCGCACGTGGCCCTTGTGCACACCAATATTCACGTGTGCCTGTCTGCGTATTATTCCGTGTTCCAAAAACCGGGATCTGCGCGTGCTTTCTTCGAGTATCACAGAATTGCATTTGTTTTGTAAATGGCTTCGCTTGTGCCGTCACCTTGCCCTGCAGATTCGAAGGCGTACCTGTTCGTGTGATCGGTTCGTGCACCGTAAATTCGCACCTGTTAGTCCCCATGCTTGCGTTTTCATTTGCCCCAACCGTTTGTACGTGCATTTTGTTCGTGTGCCATCTATTCGCACTAGTTAGTTCCTCTGTTGTGTGTTTCTATGTGCCTCACAGATTCATACTTTCGTACTGTGCATGTTTCTCTTGTGTACCAAACATTAGCATTTGTGTGTCGCCTTCACACACGTGCTTCTCTCGGTGCACACTTTACTCGTGCTAACATGACCATGCCACTGCTTGATTTGTGTAGGGTAGCTGCAGGAGGTGGGCACTGGAACTCGCTTTCATTTTTGGAAACAGGATTTACTTCTCGTCATCAGATTTTAACCCAGGGGAAGAGAAGAAGGCAGAAATGGGGGATGCGGAAGATGCGAGAAAGAGTGAGAT
Source organism: Calotriton arnoldi (assembly GCA_963921515.1). Taxonomy (NCBI): domain Eukaryota; kingdom Metazoa; phylum Chordata; class Amphibia; order Caudata; family Salamandridae; genus Calotriton; species Calotriton arnoldi. Next base: position 1,461,483 of record CAWUFW010004672.1, read on the forward strand.
GAAGACTGGAGGTATAAGTGGTGGACGAGAAAGGATTGGGGTGAAATGCAAAACGTGACAGGCTTGGCATTCGACAACCTCAACCTTGGGCAGTGGCGTTGGGTTCCTAAGGAAAGCCTTAGCCCCCTGCATGTATGATGCTTTTTCTTTTACGAATTAAGCCCTTCACCGTGTCCGTGTGCGCAGAGAGAGCTGGCTTTGTGGCATGCAATATCTCACCATCCTGCAGGTGGCGTCTAAACCCCGTGAACCTCGTCTGGGACAGCCAGGCGCCGGGCCCGGTAGTTACCTCGAGTTATTTATATAACAGTGTCGGTGATGTGCGGGACTGACTCCGGTGCCCCTGCACCCTGTCTAGGCACCCAAGCTGAATGAAGGTTTGTCACCTTCAGCGTTCGCAACACTCTGACGGGCACAGTGGCATCGCAGCCACCCTGAACTGTGTGGCGAGCGATGCCCCCAAGTAAAGCTGCTTAAATGTAGTCTGTCGCCCTGTGAAGCGCGCAGGCTGCCCCTGCAGAGAAGCGGTTCTCCCTCTAACTCCCCAGTGAACACATCCGCCCCGCGGTTGCCTATGGCATGCCACGCACATCTTACCTCAAGGTGCTCCGGGCGCGTCCTTTTCAGCCTCACGTCACGCACCTCATGTACAGTGAGAGCTCAGTCTCTGCTGCAAAGCCTTCCTTCTTCCCCTTATACAGGCTCCGGGGATCCCCGGCGGCTCCTGCCTTGAGCCCGGGCCAAGCTCTGGGGACTAGCGGCGGCGGCGGGCCCGCGCTGCACGTGGCGCTGCCTTCTCCCTCCAGTATAGCGCCTGTGTGTAGAGGGCGCAGTGTCACTGCAGCTGGGGGCGGGCTGGACCCAACGCCACCCTTAGTGCTACTCCGGGCTTGTCTATGGTCTGAAAACTAGTGACCTGTCAACCTCACTGAACAGAACCTCTGTCTGTGCATCTGCCTGTATGTCTGTCCGTCCGCCTTTCTAGCCGTCTATCTGGCTGTCTTTCTGTCGATCTACCTGTGTGGTTTTCTTCTTTCCTTCCTGAATGTCTCTTTTCTGTCTGCCTCTCTGTGTGTCTTTTTGACTACGTGTACGTAACGTTAGATATGGGGAGCTATTTGTACGACTGTCTGTCTGCATGACAGCCAGTCTGAATGTCTTTCTGCTTTTCTCTGTGTGTATCTGTCTACATGGTACTATACATGCCCCTTTCCTGACACGCTTTCCCGTCCACTGGTCCAGCCTTGTGACTGTCTGGCTGTATGTCTAATGCTCCATCCAGCCACCATCAATCCAATCATTCATCCCTCAGTTGTTTCGTAGCTAGGGTAATCCATTAATCCAAGTCCATCCACTCACCCACCCACCACCCACCACCCATCCATCCATCTACCCATCCACTTACCCACCCACCCATTCATCCATCCATCCACCCACCCATTCATCCACCCACCCATTCATCCACCCACCCATCCATCCATCTGCCCACCCACCCATCCATCCATCCATCCATCTATCCATCCATCCACCTACCCGCCCATCCATCTACCCATCCACTTACTCACCCACCCATTCATCCACCCATTCATCCACCCATCCATCCACCCACCTATCCATCCACCCACCTATCCATCCATCCATCGTTTATAGATGCCTTTGCACAGTCTTTCATTGTGACCGAGCCGTGTGTTTCTTGTGGTCTGTCTAGTGATGCGAGAGGCCGCACCAGGACACCGCTTAAACTTTGTGTTCAGCGCACCCCTCGAGGCAGGCTTCTGCCCGGCCCTGGTCCCTTTTCACAGCGGCGATAATTACCCCGGGTTTGTGAAAGTGCAGCAGGTTTAATGCCTCGAAGACTATGTACAGAGTGCCTGAATTATTCATTTTTGTCTTTGGTGTAGAATGCATCTGGGGACTGTGATATGACGTGTAGCTGTGTGTTTTTTTCAGGAACAAAGGGAATGAAGGAGAGAGGGCGCTAGGCTGGCAGACGTGCTGAGCTGCGGTGAAGGTGTGCGCAGTGCTGACCCTCCCCCTGCTGCTGGCTGCTGTCTGCTGCTGCCTGTGCCTGCTGCCGCTGCCTGCTCGTGAACCGGCGCCGGGCTCCAACTGCCAGCCCTGCCCGCGCTGCCTGCCCTCCGAGCTCCACATGTGAGCACCGTCTCTCGCCGCCCTGCCTGCCTGCCCGCTGGCTGCCCGGACCTGGCCGGGCACCTCTGGGGCCGCCCCAGCCCGGGCCCCTCTCGGGGAAACTTCTTCAGCTCTTTGCCACTTTTTCTCCAGCGTTTCCCTTCTTTTGCTTAACATTGGCACTTCGAAATAAAAGCCAAATATGTATGCATTCACTTTTGCCCTCGGGGGCTACTTGTTATAATTACGAATAATTAATTCCAACCCTATCCCCAAGATGATTTAGTTTTAATTTGCCTGAAAATTCCACTGGCGTGCTCTTGGTGTGCAGTGAGGTGGCGTGCTGGGGAGACGGCCGTTTTTATTAGGTCTCGCCTAGGCAGCTCGCATGCGCTGCTCTAGGAGATGACCTTTAGAAATTGGTCTGCTCCTTTTCCCCCACACTCGTGCTTGTGCTGGCATCCACCTTGCAGGAGCGAGCAGCGGCGCGCATTTAATTGAAAACATATGGCTCTCGCGCCGCCGCTGCTTGCTCCCGCAAGGCGGAGGCCAGCACAAGCACGAGTGAGCAGCAGCGCCATCTGGTTTCAATTATCACGCTTGCGCTCGCATCAATTGTTGTAAACACATGGCGGTCGCGCTTTCACTTTTGCAGCCCCACTTGCAGTGGCATGCTTGAAATGTCCACTTTCCTGCCTTGTTTTCGGAAGATCTCGGCGAGTCACCCCTAGAGCACTAATAACCAACCGTCTTCGGAGGACACATCAACAGGGAGGCGGCACCTCCAACTGTTTCTTGTGCGGATTCCTGCACTCCCGTTAGTTTGCTGAAATGCTTTGGCGGCTCAGAACTGAAGGAGCTTTTTGTCGGTGTCCTGGTTCCTAGTTGTCCTGTACGTGAGCTCAAAGATGCAGAGCCCACCTTCTCTTGCCCTCCCTGGTGCCGGCCTCTCTTGCTACCCCGGTACTTTGGAGACTCCGACCCGCGTGCTCTCGGATCACGAGTCTGCCTCGGGCTGTGTGATTGGGACTGCAGCAGCCCCCCTGCTCAATCCTGGCTGCCCTGTCACTGTTCTCGAGGATGCCGGGCCCCTCCCCAGGCAGTCAGGGAGCTCACAGCTGCAGCGTCCCCCCTCGCCTGCCTTTCTCTGTCTGTCAGTGAGCTCGGGATAGCTGAAACACCGCTCTACTCACCTTTTTCCTAGTTGTCCTGTACGTGAGCTCAAAGATGCAGAGCCCACCTTCTCTTGCCCTCCCTGGTGCTGGCCTCTCTTGCTACCCCGGTACTTTGGAGACTCCGACCCGCGTGCTCTCGGATCACGAGTCTGCCTCGGTACTCAAGCGCTGCTGTTTGTTTCGTTTTTATTATTATTGTTCTTTAATCCCACGTTAGCACAATTCAGCTTCCTGCTTAAAAATGTTGTTTGGGAGATGAGCATGTGTGAGGCGCACATGGTTAACCTTTCTTCCTCCGCACAATGAAGGGGAATTTAAAGTGAGACACGGCAGAGCGGAGACTTGCTCGTCTCATAATGTTACCTTGTGCCCAGGGCCACACGGCTGCAAGATCCTACATAACCACTCGCGCAAATAGCACCATATATAGTGTTTTACACCCCACATTTGGTGTGGGATGAGCACGTAGATTTAGAAGTATGCATTGCAGAAATATACCCAGGTACTGCTTTTACCGGCGTGCATTTGTTAGCGCGCTTAAGGTGTTAAATGCCATTTACACGGTTAGATTATATACTGACATGCGTTTAGTTCAAAGATGTATTTCTCTTTAGCACGTTTATGCCGCCTGGATGAATGTCGTCATGTATACTTGGTGCCATGCTAAACTTTCCAGCAGGGCTTTAAACACCATCGCATTAAAATTCAAGATGAACGCAGCCTATCACTTCTTTCCAGCTAGGCTTCCCTGTCAGTCTTTGAGCAAACATCTAATAATCATGTTTGTCCTCTTATGGGAGATATTCACAAGCTGTAAATCGTCCAGACATCACATACGTTTCGGGTGTGTATGTTTAAAGTGTCTGATGATCCGAAAGTTCCAGAAAAGTGTATTATTTATCGAAGCAAACATTGCAGCATGTTTCTAGGCAAACCAGACCATCCATTTGCATTTCAATGGCTGCATGGAATACCGCAATGCATGTGCAGGGGGAATTAGGAGAGGAGGGAGTGGGGGGATGGGCGGGGGTCACTCGTATGTTGACTTGTGGTAATTCATGGCAAACGCTAGGTCTAACTGGTCAGGGTATGCAATGAGCGAGACGCCACTGTCCCTGCCTTTGTGTTCTGCTGCAGTGATATCCTGCACTGAGCATACAGTAAAATCATATGTTGGACTCCAAAAATATAACCTGTGGCTCAATGAAGAGCTGGAACTTGCACAGCACCAATTAGGAGTTCACTAGTGCCATCTCCTTTTGTCCAAGCTATTTTAATATTTATCAACTTTAATTTCTCCTATCGCTTCTAGTGAAATACTCCCCCCCCCTGTCTCCCCTTCTCTTTTCCAACTGCAGTGCTTCGCCTTCCGAAGGCGGGAATGTATGTATTTTTGTTAAATTGCTACTCTTTCTATGAATATTTGCTCCAATTAAAGCCAGCTTTAAGGCAATTGACTCCCCAGAGTTCAAGGAAACTCGGGCCGAAGACGCCAGATGCAAAAGTGGTACAGATAAGCCTGACCATGCTTTAATCCATGGCGGCACAGCACCCAGGATAATGTGCTGCATGACTAACCACTTATAAGGTCCCAAAGGCGAGACCTATTGGCTATGCCAATGCTTGTGTATTAATAGATTCCGAATGCAGCGCACCTTTAGCTCCAAGATGGGTAATTGAAAACTTACATTTTCTGTGTTTTAACATCTTCTGGAACCCAGTTTCCCGTGCATACCTCCAGTCGCATTGTGCTGTGTTTTATATGCTCTTTGTGTTTTGTGTAATATTTCGGATTTCAAGGTGTGTTTTGGAATGTCTAAAAGCACAGGTCCGCCCAGTGTGGTCCTCCGGTGTGGCGCTCTCAGCCCCAAGCACTTTCTTTCCTTTGAAGTCACATGGCTGGCTCTCACTCTGAAAGTTGGTGTTTTAAAAGGGCACGACCGGCAGACCGGGGAGCGTTGTGAACACGGGTTTGTGGACCCCCCATTAGCAGCTACCATGCATTGGGGTGGGGGCGGGGGTCATTCACCTCATGTACAGGAATGCCGTGTACTCATGAGGGCTCTGGCGTTCCTCCGCCCCGAGATCCAACCCCTGCCCCGGGCAGTCTGAATTTTGTTTGTTGAAGTTAAGACCTCGGGTTGCAGGAGTATTTGTAAAGCGCTGCAAGACTCGCTGGAAGACATCAGGCGCTGCGTCAGAATTGCTGGTCTCGTTTATGTAAAAGTGTTACTGCGGCCAAGCCGTGAGTTCAGGCTTTCCTGCAGATTTCCGGTCAATATGAGGATTGTTGTACATTGTGGGCAGTGCAGTCGGCAGAGTGAGCGATGCTGTCTGACATTCCATCACTGCCCGGTCCTCGGCACTGCCCGGAGCTCACACCTTCCCTTCAGAGTGAGCGGTGCGGGATCTCCGTCTCACATTCCAGCATTGGCCAGTCCTCGGCACTGCCCAGTGCTCACGCTTCCTTTTAAAGCTAGGGATGCCGGCACTGCCCGCTATCACTCCAGCACTGCCCCAGCAGGGCGCTAACCTCCTCTAGCAGAGACAGTGGCATGGGGTCCCTGCACATCGCTGAAGCCCTCTCCTTCGGAGAAAGGGGTGTCTGGTTCACACTAACAGTTCTGCCGACAGACAGCACTGTGCGTCCCCCGGCATTCCTCGCACCTCTTGCTCCGGGCACAGTTTGGATAGCTGATATGGACAGAGGCAATTGGTACCACCTAAGCGCGGCCGGGTGCCAGGCACGCCCTGGCAAACAGCGGCTTGTCCGATGGGGCTGTTTGTGCACCTGCACACTCCTCGTGCACGCGAAACACTGCCCACCGCACACAGCCTGATGTAGTGTCCTCGTAGACTTTGCCGCCCTCACCTGTCAGATGCAGAGCCGGCATCAGCGCCCCTGCATGTGTGGCACCCCCAGGGACACCGCGTAGCCACCACATAGACGAGGACCAATTCTAGGTGCACAAGAGCATCACGAGCGCAAGAGGGCTTGGATTCGCACACAGATACACTTGGATTTGCACGTACACCAGGACATGGCGCAAGCACACATGTGTAAATAGGTGGAGTGTATTCACAGCTCAGGAGGGCATGGAGAGGCGCAGACAAACATCTAAATGGATGGCACTAACAGACACACAAGGGCCCCCGCAAATTAATTGGTGAGTGCCCCCGGGACCTGGCCCACCCGGGGGCTTTTTGAGACCGAAGCGCGGGAGCCCGTGCTTCATTTTTATTTATTTTTTTCGGCAGGATTCGCGACCCCAACGCGAATTCTGCCGTTAAAAAAAATAAAAAAATGCTTTTTTTGGCCCTGAGCAGGCCTAGGGGGTCAGGGTGTTTCTACCCTGCCCCCTTTTCTTGTTTTTCAACCTTTTTTCCACTCTTTTCTTGTGACTCGGTTACCGAGTCACAAGATGGCTGCCAACAGTTCCTGGTTTGGAGTGTTGGCAGCCAATCAGAATTGAGCTTGTGCTCGAGAGGGTTCGCGACGCCTCCTCGGTGCTCAGATATCGATATTTTTCTTTTTTAAACTTCTCAGGAACTACTGAACGGATTTACACCATTTAACAAAAAGGGCGCACTCTAAACTAAGACCTACCTTTTTGCCAAATTTGGTGTAATTCCGTTCAGCAGGTCGAGCTGTAGCCTGTAATAAAGTTCCTATGGTAAATAACATGGAGAAGATGCGCTGTGGGACCCCCCTTTTTTCTTGGCCCCCGCTAGACGAATCACCCCGAAACTTTCAACACAGAAACTGAGCGGTCCAACCCTATTTTTTGGAAAATTTAACGAAGATTCGTCAAACGGCGCCAAAGATATTGGCAAATCAAAAAACGCTTTTCCTATGGAAACTAGGTTCTAACTATAACTACCTACTGGCGAATGCCAGTAGGTATATATATATATATATATATATATATATATATATATATATATATATATATATATATATATATATATATATATATATATATATATATATATTCACTGAAAAAACCATAGGTTTCAGGTACGTTATAGTTAGAAATTAGCAATTAAAAAAACCTTAGAAATTCACTGAAAAAACCATAGGTTTCAGGGACGTTATAGTTAGCTGGACATTTCACTCTTACAAAACTGTAGAAATTCCACCGTTATAGTTAGTTGAGCTAACTATAACTCACGCACCCGCAATGCACTGCTCATGACGTCACATATTACATCATTCATGACATGGTCAGTGACATCACTGATGACATCTCAAATGACATCACTGATGACATCACTGATAACATCATGCAGTGACTTAGTGTTTCTATAAAATTTAAATATGTTTTATATATATATGCCAGGGTTTATTGAAGAATGAATGGGTGTATAAGTGTCTGGATGGATGATTTAGTTGGTGTGTGACTGACTGTATAAGTGAGTGATTAATTGTGTCTTACTGAATGCATGTGTTAGTGACTGATACAGACATTCACACAGTTTAGTTTGTCAGTTGGTGTGTAAGTGGTTGCATGGGTTGGTGAGTAGCTAAATGAGGATCTATATGGGTTATTGATTGTTGTCTGAGTATCTGTATGGGTGCCTGAGTGTCTGTGTGAGTGGGTGGGGGTGTAACTCTGTGCATAGATGTGTGAGTGGATGATTCACTGGGTGTATGGGTTCAAGAGTGCATCTGTGAAGAGCTGTATGGGTGGGTGAGTGTGTGTATGGGTGTGTTGGTGAGTGAATGGATGCCTCAGAGGTACATGTGTGAGTAACTGCATATGTGAAAGGCAGTATATGTGAGTGTTGGAGTGTATAAATGACTATATGTGAGAGTGAGTGATTGTGAGAGTGGCTGTATGGATCAGTGTGTGCTCGTATTAGTTATTGTAGAAGAGTGTAAGTATGTGTTAGTATATGTTTAAATAAGTGAGGTGGTGTGTGTATAACTGTACAGGTGAGTAAGTGGGAGTGTGATTGATTCTTTGCATGACTGACTAGGTGTGTGAGTAACTCTATGAATGAGTGTCGGTGTGTGAGTGTCTGTATAGATATGTGAGTGCATATGATAATGCTGTATGGATGGCTGCCTGCATGTATGAGTGACTGTATGGGTGAATAAGTGGATGTGTGTGTAGACGTAGGAATTAGTGAGTGGGTATGTACTAACTGGTATTGGTGTGTTTATGGTTTCGAAAATGATAGTCTGTATTTTAGAGTGGGTGTATCAAGGGTTATATTAGGGTGTGATGAGGTGCATCAGATTTTCACGTGGATGATGTCATCAGTGATGTCATCAGTGATGTCATTTGAGATGTCATCAGTGATGTCATCAGTGATGTCACTGACCATGTCATGAATGATGTAATATGTGACGTCATGAGCAGTGCATTGCGGGTGCGCGAGTTATAGTTAGCTCAACTAACTATAACGGTGGAATTTCTACGGTTTTGTAAGAGTGAAATGTCCAGCTAACTATAACGTCCCTGAAACCTATGGTTTTTTCAGTGAATTTCAAAGGTTTTTTAAATGCTAATTTCTAACTATGGCATCCCTATTAAGTCCCCTTGAATCCTGAAGGTCACTGGTGGCCAAGTAGCCCACCAGGTACATCCAGTAAGCGCCACAGACCTGCATTTTAGAGAGGTGTTCTGAGGCCATGCCCCTTTTTACACCACGCTGCAAACGCGGCTTCTGGCGCACTGCTGCTCAGAGGATGAAGTCCACTTGTGTCTTGAGGTCCTCAGGACACAAGAGGACCTCATCGCCCCACCAGCAGTGCACCAGAAGCCGCGTTTTCAGAGTGGTGTAAAAAGGGGCGTGGCCTCGGAGCACCTCTCTGCAACGCAGCCCTGTGGCATTTACAAGAGGTACCTGGTGGACTAGTTGGCCCCCAGGGACCCTCAGGATTGAAGGGGAATTAATCCCCCAACTTAAAACGCGCCACAGGGCGCATTTGCACTGTGAGGCAGGGAGGGGGCGGGGCCTGATGTGACAAGTGTGCAAATGCGCCCTGTGGCGTGTTTTAAGTTAAGTTGGGTAATTAAGTCTCCTTGAATTCTGAGGGTCCCTGAGGGCCAACTAGCCCACCAGCTACCTCCAGTAAGCGCCACAGAGGAGCGTTGCAGAGTGGTATACAAAGGGGGCATGGCCTTGGACCACCACTCTGCAACGCAGCTCCCTGGCGCTTACTGGAGGTACCTGGTGGGCTAGTTGGCCCCCAAGGACCCTTAGGATTGAAGGGAACTTAATCCTCCACCTTAAAACGCGCCACAGGGCGCGTTTGCACACTTGTCAAATCAGGCCACGCCCCCTCCCTGCACCACTGTGCAAACGTGCCCCCTGGTGTGTTGTAAATTGGGGGATTAAATCCCCTTGAGTCCTGAGGGTCCCTGGGGTCCAACTAGCCCACCAGGTACCTCCAGTAAGCGCCACAGAGCTGCGTTGCAGAGGTGTAAAAAGGGGCGTGGCCTCAGACCACCTCTCTGCAAGGCAGCCCTGTGGCGCATACTGGAGGTACCTGGTGGGCTAGTTGGCCCCCAGGGACCCCCAGTATTGAAGGGGAATTAATTCCCCATCTTAAAACGCGCCACAGGGCGCGTTTGCAGACTGTTGCTGGGAGGGGGCAGGGCCTCCGGCACGATGCCGGTCTTTTTTTACATATTTTTTTTTAGAAGGGGGGCTGGGTGGCCCCCCTTCTTTTTTCTTTTTTTGGGCCCTTGGTACTCCATCCCCCAGGGCCTGGCCCCTTTTAAAAAAAAAAAAAAAAAAAAAATCTAAACGGGAAGGGGGCCACGTGTGCCCCCCTCCCGTGGCCAATTCCGGCCCCGGGGACCCCATCCCAGGGGCATGGCCACATATATATATTTATTTAAGGAGGGGGTCTCCGAGGCCCCCTCCTGAGGCTTCTATTGGCCCCGGGGACCCCATCCCCGGGGCCGGCCTTTATTTATTTATTTTATTTTTGGGGGATGGGGGCCTGCGTGGCCCCTCCCGAGCCACTTCTAACCCCAGGGACCCCATCCCCGGGGCCGGCCCAATCCGTTGGGGACCGTGGGGGAAGCCTCAATGCCCCCACGGTCCCGCCGGCTCCCCGCCTCCTGCGGGAGCCGGCATTGCTTTTCCACACGGGAAGCTGCTGACATGCAGCTCCCCGTGTGGAAAAGCAATCTGCTTTGGATTTTGGAAGAGAGAGCAGTTTTCCCAGCTCTCTCTTCCAAAATCCAAAGCAAGTTTGCTATGACAGGGCGGGAGCCGCACGGCTCCCGCCCTGTCATAGCAAACAGCAGTGTCCCGGGGGTGGGTACCCCAGGACACTGCAAGAGCCGGTCCTGGGGGGTGGCGGTCCCCAGGGCCATGGATGGCTCCAGGAGGGGGGGCCGCGTGGCCCCCCTCCCTACTATTTAAAGCCCCGGGAGGTGGTGGTCCCCGGGGGTCCGTAAAGGACCCCCGAATTTACATAATTAGTGCCCCGGGGAGGTGGCGGTCCCCGGGGCGTGTGGGGGGGCTCGAGCTCCCCACACAGGTTTTTTTTTTAAAAGCCCCGGGGGGTGGCGGTCCCTGATGCAGCGGGGGGCAGTGTGCCCCCGTGAATAATTAAGAAAAGCCCCGGGGGGTGGTGGTCCCCGGGGCTTGGGGGGCCTTGGAGGCCCCCCCACACATTAAAAAGGAAGCCCCGGGGGTGGCGGTCCCGGGGCTGCGGGAGGGCTGAGTGCCCTCCCGCACATTATTTAAGCAAGCCCGGGGGTGGCGGTCCCCGGGGCTGCGGGAGGGCCGAGTGCCCTCCCGCACATTATTTAAAGCAAGCCCCGGGGGTGGCGGTCCCCGGGGCTGTGGGAGGGCCGAGTGCCCTCCCGCACATTATTTAAAGCAAGCCCTGGGGGGTGGCGGTCCCCGGGGCTGCGGGAGTGCTGAGTGCCCTCCCGCACATTATTTAAAACAAGCCCCGGGGGGTGGCAATGCCCCCGGGACCTGGCCCACCCGGGGGCCTCAATTAAATAAAGCGCGGGAGCCCGCGCTTCATTTTTAAAAAATTTCGGCGGGATTCGCGACCCCAGCGTGAATTTCTCCGAAATTAAAAAAAAATGCTTTTTTTGGCCCTGAGCAGGCCTGGGGGTCAGGGTGTTTCTACCCTGCCCCCTTTTCTTTTTTTCACCTTTGTTTTACTGTTTTCTTGTGACTCGGTTCTACCGAGTCACAAGATGGCTGCCAACACTTCCTGGTTTGGAGTGTTGGCAGCCAATCACAGTGAAGCTCGTGGTCGGGAGGGTTCGCGAATCCACCGCTGCCATAGATATCGAAACTTTTATTTTTGAATTTCTCAGCAACTACTGAACGGATTTACACCATTTAAAAAAGAGGACGCTTTCTGAACCAAGCACTACCTTTTTGCCAAATTTGGTGTAATTCCGTTCAGCAGTTCGGGCTGTAGCCGTGTCTAAAGTTTCCTATGGGAAATTGATTTTCCAACCTCTCTTTTTTGAATTTCTCAGGAACTACTGAACGGATTTACACCATTTAACAAAAAGGACTCTTTCTGAACCAAGGGCTACCTTTTTGCAAAATTTGGTGTAATTCTGTTCAGCAGTTCGGGCTGTAGCCGTGTCTAAAGTTTCCTATGGAAAATAACATGGAGAAAACATGTTTTGGGACCCCCTTTTTTCTCGGCCCCCGCTTGACGAATCACCCCGAAACTTTTAAGACAGGAGCTGACCGGAGCGCCCCACTAGTTTTGAAAATTTCGCGATGATTCGTCAAACGACGTCAAAGTTATTGAGAAAACAAAAAATGCTTTTCCTATGGAAAATAGGTCCTAAGTAGGTAATATATATATATATATATATATGCCATGGTGTATTCAAAGAATGAGTGGGTGTATGAGTGTCTGTATGGATGATTTTTTGGGTGCGTGACTGACTGTATGAGTGAGTGATTACATGTGTCTTAGTGAATGTATGGGTGAGTGACTAATCTGTGTACATGTGTGTATCAGTCTCTCAGTTGGTGTGTAAGTGGCTGCATGGGTTGGTGAGTAGGTACACGAGTGTCTATATGAGTTATTGATTAGTTGTCTGAGTAACTGTATGGGTGCCTGAGTGTCTGTGTGGGTGGGTGAGGGGCTGTGTGACTCCCTGCATGGATGTATGAGTGGGTGAATCCCTGGGTGTATGGGTTCATGAGTGCATCTGTGAGGGACGGTATAGTTGAGTGAGTGTGCGTATGGCTGTGTTGGTGAGTGTATGGATGTCTCAGTGGTATATGGGTGAGTAACTGTATATGTGAAAGGCAGTATATGTGAGTGTTGGAGTATATAAGTGACTGTATGTGTGAGTGAGTGTGAGAGTGGCTATATGAGTGAGTGTGTGCTTGTGTCAGTGATTGTAGAAGAGAGTAAGTATGTGTTACTATCTGTATGAATAAGTGAGGTGGTGTGTGTATAACTGTATAGGTGAGTAAATGGCAGTGTGATCGATTCTTTGGGTGACTGGCTAGGTGTGTGAGTAACTCTATGGGTGAGTGGCGGTGTGTGAGTGTCTGTATGGGTGTATGAGTGCATATATCAGTGGTTGTATTGATGAGTGACTGCGTGTATGAGTAACTGTATGGGTGAGTGAGTTGATGTGTGTGTAGACCTATGAATCAGTGAGTGGGTATGTACTAACTGCTATTGGCGTGTCTATGGTTTCAAAAATGGTAGTCTGTATTTTAGAGTGGGTGTATGAAAGATTATATCAGGGTGTGAGGAGGTGCATCAGATATTAAATGGATGATGTCATCAGTGATGTCATTTGAGATGTCATCAGTGATGTCATTAGTGATGTCACTGACCATGTCATGAGTGATGTAATGTGTGACATCATCAGCAGTGCATTGCGGGGGCGCGAGTTATAGTTAGCTCAGCTAACTATAACGGCTGAATTTCTCTGGTTTTGTATGAGTGAAATGTCAGCCTAACTATAATGTCCCTGAAACCTGTGTTTTTTTCAGTGATTTTCTAAGGTTTTTTAAATGTTAATTACTAACTATAACGTCCCAGAAAGCTGTGATTTTTTCAGTGAATGTCTAAGGTTTTTTAAATACTAATTGCTAACTATGCCTACATAGGTAGAACATGTACAGAAAGAGGAAGAAAGGCGCAGAAAGAAGCAAAAGAAGTGCAGAAAGAGGGAAGAGAGGTGCAAAGAGAGGAAGAAAGGTGCAGAAAGAAGCTAGTAAAATGAAGAAAGAGGCAATAGAGGTCCTGAAAGAGGAAGAAAGGTGGAGAAAAAAGCAAGAGAAGTGCAGAAAGAAGCAACAGAGGTGCAGAACGAGGCCTACTTTGACTGTACCTTTCCACAGACTCATTTAAAGTAGCCTAATCACTAATCCTTCTCCCAAGATGTCTTAAACCTCACTTTTCTCTTGAAGGTTCACTATTCATCGATTGCTCAGAATGTTAGGCCTACCAAATGTAAAACAGCAATCCTAACCATATCACTGTTGTAAGTCTGACCAAGTTTGTGAAGGTATGCATGTGTGTGTCTGTGCTATTACCTAGTGACATGTTACATAAAAATAAACATACAAATACTTGAATACCTGTCTTTCAAGTAACATACTGTGTAAATTTGTGTACAAAAAGGTGTATGTATTTCTTTCTGCTCATAATACAGTGCACATGGGTATTCAATTGTATATTTGAGTGGCTCTATAACACCTATATACATAAGACATGTCTGCCTGTGCAACTGAATGACAGAGCAGAACTAAGAATATTTGACCACCTATAAGAGAAGCTACCCGCTTTTTAAGCTACCATCTTCAGATGCATAACACATGTGAGAATACATGTACAAGTAGACATATACCTCAGTCACGTGAGCATGCAGATCTTTAAACTTGACAGCTTGCACTTCCCATTTGAATATAGAAACAGGCAAGAGAAGTACAGAAATAAGCAAGAGAATTGCAGAAAAAGACAAGAGAGGTGCAGAAAAAGTAAGAAATGTGCAGAAAGAGGCAAGAGAAGTGCAGAAAGAGGCAAGAGAAGTGTAGAAAGAGGCAAAAGAAGTGCCGAAAGAGGCAAGAGAGGGGTAGAAAGAGGCAAGAGAGGTGCAGAAGGAGACAAGAGAACTGCAGGAAGAGGCAAGAGAGTTGCAGAACCAGGCAAGAGAGGTGCAGAAAAAGGGAACAGGGGTGCAGAAAGAGGCAAGAGAGGTGCAGAAAGAGGGAGAGGGGTGCAGAAAGAGAGAAGAGGGGTGCAGAAAGAGGCAAGAGTGGTACAGAAAGAAGCAACAGAGGTGCAGAAAGAAGCAACAGAGGTGCAGAAAGAGGCAAGAGGGGTGCAGAAAGAGGCAAGAGAAGTGCTGAAAGAAGCAACAGAGGTGCAGAAATAGCCAAGCGAAGCACAGAAAGTAGGAACAGAAATGCAGAAAGAGGCAGAGTGCAGAAAGAAGCTAAAGAAATGCAGAAAGAGGAAAGAGAAGTACGGAAAGAAGCAACAGAGGTGCAGAAAAAGGCAACAGACATACAGAAAGAGGCATGAGAGGTGCACAAAGAGACAAAAGAGGTGCACAAAGAGACAAGAGAGGTGCAGAAAGAGGGAAGACGAGTGTAGAAAGAGACAACCAGGGTGCAGAAAGAAGCAAGAGAGGTGCAGAAAGAAGCAAGAGAAGTGCAGAAAGAAGCAACAAAGGTGCAGAAAGAGGCAAAAGAGGTGCAGAAAGAGGCAAGAGAGTAGGGGTGGGCGGACAACTCTGTTCCGCCCACGGAATGTGTGGACTTTTGCCTGTTCCGCAAAGTAGGCGGAACAGGCAAATCTCCGCACACTCGGGGCAGAGCGGAGTTGGCCTCACGCCCACCTCCCGCCCGCACTATTAAAACATTATAAATAAGAATTTAAAACACCTTACCTTATCGGCGGCGTCCCCGGGCATCCCTCCTTCTCCATTGTGACTTCTTCAAAACTGTGCGGGCACCCGCGCATGCGCATTTCTCGCAAGGAATGCGCATGCGCGGGCGCCCGCGCATGCGCAGTTTTCCAGAAGAAGACGCGATGGAGAAGGAGGGAAGCCCGGGGACGCCGCCGATAAGGTAAGGTGTTTTAAATTCTTATTTATAATGTTTTAATAGTGCGGGCGGGAGGCGGGTGGCACGTAGCGGAGCTACGCGGAGTGTGCGGAGATTGGTTCCGTCTCCGTGGCACTCCGCGTAGCCCCGCTACGCCCACTATGCCCACCCCTACAAGAGAGGTACAGAAAGAGGGAAGAGGGGTGTAGACAGAGGGAAGAGAGGCGCAGAAAGAGACAAGAGGGCTGCAGAAAGAGGCAAGAGAGGTGCAGAAAGAGGTAAGGGAGGTGCACAAAGACACAAGAGAGGTGCTGAAATTTGCAAGAGGTGCAGAAAGAAGCAAGAGAAGTGCATAAAGAAGCAACAGGGGTGCAGAAAGAGGCAAGAGGGGTGCAGAAAGAGGCAAGAGAAGTGCTGAAAGAAGCAACAGAGGTGCAGAAAGAGGCAAGAGGGGTGCAGAAAGAAGCAAGAGAGGTGCAGAAAGAAGCAAGAGAAGTGCAGAAAGAATCAACAGAGTTGCAGAAAGAGGCAAGAGAAGTGCGAAAGAGGCAAGAGAGTTGCAGAAACAGGCAAAAGAGGTGCAGAAATAGGGAACAGGGGTGCAAGGGTAATGTCTGGGTGCTTAGATCAGTGCATGGGTAGTGCCTGAGTAAAAGGATGACTGCAAGAGTAATGCCAGGGTCATTGGATGAGTGCATGGGTAGTGCCTGAGAGAATGGATGAGTGCATTGGTAGTGCCTGGGTGATTGCATGAGTGCAGGGTAGTGCCTGGGTGACTGGGTGAGTGTATGGGTAGTGCCTAAGTGGAAAGATGGGTGCAAGGGTAATGCCTGTGTCATTGGATGAGTGCATTGGTAGTGCCTGAGTAAATGGTTGAGTACAAGAGTAGTGCCTGAGTGATTGCATGAGTGTGTGGGTAGTACCTGGGTGATTGCATACGTGCAGGGGTACTGTCTGGGTAATTGGATGAATGCATGGGTAGTGCCTGAGTGACTTCATGAGTGCAAGGGTAATGTCTGGGTGCTTAGATCAGTGCATGGGTAGTGCCTGAGTAAAAGGATAACTGCAAGAGTAATTCCTGGGTGACTGCATGAGTGCACGGGTGGTGCCTTGGTGATTGCATGAGTGCAGGGGTAGTGCCTGGGTGATTGGATGAGTGTATGGGTAGTGCCTGAGTGGAAGGATGGGTGCAAGCGTAATGCCTGGGTCATAGGATGAGTGTATAGGTACTGCTTGAATGAATGGATGAGTGCATGGGTAGTGCCTGAGTGAATGGTTGAGTGCAAGAGTAGTGCCTGAGTGATTGCATGAGTGTATGGGTAGTGCCTGGGTAATTGCATACGTGCAGGGGTACTGTCTGGGTGATTGGATAAATGCATGGGTAGTGCCTGAGTGACTTCATAAGTGCAAGGGTAATGTCTGGGTGCTTATATCAGTGCATGGGTAGTGCCTCAGTAAAAGGATGACTGCAAGAGTAATGCATGGGTCATTTCATGAGTGCATGGGTAGTGCCTGAGGGAATGAATGAGTGCATGGTTGAGTGAAAGAGTAGTTCCTGAGTGATTGCATGAGTGCATGGGTAGTACCTGGGTGATTGCATAAGTGCAGGGGTAGTGCCTGAGTGAATGGATGAGTGCATGGGTAGTGCCTGAGTGAATGGTTGAGTGCAAGAGTAGTACCTGAGTGATTGCATGAATGCATGGGTAGTGCCTGGGTGATTGCATAAGTGCAGGGGTACTGCCTGGGTGATTGGATGAGTGCGTGGGAAGTGCCTTAGTGACTTCATGAGTGCTAGGGTAATGACTGGGTGCTGCCTGAGTAAAAGAATGGCTGCAAGAGTAATCCCTGGGTCATAGGATGAGTGCATGGGTAGTGCCTGAATGATTGCATAAGTACATGTGTAGTGCCTGGGTGATTGCATGAGTGCAGGGGTAGTGCCTCAGTGATTTTATGAGTGCATGGAAAGTGCCTGAGTGAAAGAATGAGTGCAAGTCTAATGCCTGGGCCATTGGATGAGTGCACGGGTAGTCCTTGAGCGAATGGATGAGTGCAAGAGTAGTGCCTAAATGGTTGCATGAGTGCATGGGTAGTGCCTGGGTGATTGCATGAGTGCAGGGGTAGTGCCTGGGTGAATGGATGAGTGTATGGGTAGAGCTTGAGTGGAAGGATGGGTGCAAGGGTAATGCCTGGGTCATTGGATGAGTGCATATGTAGTGCCTGAGTAAATGGATGAGACCATGGGTAGTGCCTGAGTGAATGGTTGAGTGCAAAAGTAGTGCCTGAGTGATTGCATGAAGGCATGGGCAGTGACTGGGTGATTGCATAAGTGCAGGGGGACTGCCTGGATGATTTCAGGAGTGCATGGGTAGTGCCTGAGTGACTTCATGAGTGCAAGGGTAATGTCAGGGTGCTTAGATCAGTGCATGGGTAGTGCCTGAGTAAAAGGATGACTGCAAGAGTAATGTCTGGGTCAATGGATGAGTGCGTGGGTAGTGCCTGAGAGAATGGATGAGTGCATGGGTAGTGGCTGAGTGAATGGTTGAGTGCAAGAGTAGTGCCTGAGTGATTGCATCAGGACATGGGTAGTGTCTGGGTGATTGCATGAGTGCAGGGGTAGTGCCTGGGTGATTGCATGAGTGCATGGGAAGTACCTGAGTGAAAGTATGAGTGCAAGGCTAATGCCTGGGTCATTGGATGAGTTCATGGATAGTGCCTGAGGGAATGGATGAGTGCAGAAAGAGGAAAGAGGGGTGCAGAAAGAGACAAGAGAGGTGCAGAAAGAAACAAGAGAGGTGCAGAAAGAGGGAAGAGGGCTGCAGAAAGAAGCAAGAAAGGTGCAGAAAGAAGCAAGAGAAGTTCAGAATGAAGGAACAGAGGTTCAGAAAGAGGCAAGAGAGGTGCAGAAAGAGGGACGAGGGGTGCAGAAAGAGGCAAGAGGGGCGCAGAAAGAAGCAACAGAGGTGCAGAAAGAGGCAAGAGAGGTGCAGAAACAGGCACCAGAAGTGCAGAAAAAGGCAAGAGAAGTGCTGAAAGAAGCAACAGAGGTGCAGAAGGAAGCAAGAGAAGTGATGAAAGAGACAAGAGAGTTGCAGAAACAAACAATAGATGAGCAGAAAAAAGCAAGAGAAGTGCAGAACGAGGCAAGTGGGGTGCCCAAAGAGGCAAGAGAGGTGCACAAAGAGGCGAGACAGGTACAGAAAGAGGCAAGTGAGGTGCACAAACAGGCAATAGAACTGCAGAAACAGGGAAGAGAGTTGCAGAAACAGGCAAGAGAGGTGCAGAAAGAGGGAACAGGGGTGCAGAAAGAGGCAAGAGAGGTGCAGAAAGAGGCAAGAGAGGTGCAGAAAGAGGGAAGAGGGGTGCAGAAAGAGGCAAGAGAGGTACAGAACGAGGGAAGAGGGGTGCAGAAAGAGGCAAGAGGGGTGCAGAAAGAGGCAAGAGGGGTGCAGAAAGAAGCAAGACAGGTGCAGAAAGAAGCAAGAGAAGTGCAGAAAGAAGCAACAGAAGTGCAGGAAGAGGCAAGAGGGGTGCAGAAAAAAGCAACAGAGGTGCAGAAAGAGGCAAGAGAAGTACAGAAAGAGGCAAGAGAGGTGCAGAAAGAGACGAGAGGTACACAAAGAGACAAGAGAGGTGCACAAAGAGGGAAGACGAGTGCAGAAAGAGGCAACAGGGGTGCAGAAAGAAGCAAGAGAGGTGCAGAAAGAAGCAAGAGAAGTGCAGAAAAAAGCAAAAGAGGTGCAGAAAGAGGCAAGAGAAGTACAGAAAGAGACAAGAGAGGTGCAGAAAGAGGTAAGAGAGGTGCAAAAAGAGGGAAGAGGGGTTCAGAAAGAGGCAAAAGGGGTGCAGAAAGAAGCACAAGAGGTACAGAAAGAAGCAAGAGAAGTACAGAAAGAAGCAACGGGTGCGGAAATAGGCAAGAGAAGTGCAGAAAGAAGCAAGAAAGTTGCAGAAACAGGCAAACAAGGTGCCGAAACATGGAACAGGGGTGCAGACCGAGACAAGAGAGGTGCAGAAAGAGGGAATAGGGGTGCAAAAAGAGGCCAGAAGGGTGCTGAAATTTACAAGAGAGCTGCAGAAAGAAGCATGAGAAGTGTAGAAAGAACCAACAGAGGTGCAGAAAGAGGCAAGAGGGGTGCAGAAAGAGGCAAGAAAAGTACAGAAAGAAGCAACAGAGGTACAGAAAGAGGCAAGAGAACTGCAGAAAGAGGCAAGAGGGGTACCGAAAGAGGCAAGAGAAGTACAGAAAGAACCAAAAGAGGTGCAGAAAGAGGCAAGAGAAGTGCAGAAAGAGGCAAGAGAGGTGCAGAAAGAGGCAAGAGAAGTGCAGAAAGAACCAAAAGAGGTGCAGAAAGAGGCAAGAGAAGTGCAGAAAGAGGCAAGAAAAGTACAGAAAGAAGCAACAGAGGTGCAGAAAGAGGGAAGAGGGGTGCACAAAGATGCAAGAGAGGTGCAGAAAGAAGCAAGAGAAGTGCAGAAAGAAGCAACAGAGGTGCAGAAAGAGGCAAGAGAAGTGCAGAAAGAGGCAAGAGAGGTGCAGAAAGAGGCAAGAGAAGTGCAGAAAGAACCAAAAGAGGTGCAGAAAGAGGCAAGAGAAGTGCAGAAAGAGGCAAGAGAGGTGCAGAAACAGGCAAGAGAGGTGCATAAAGAGGGAACAGGGGTACAGATAGGTAAGAAAGGTACAGATAGAGGGAAGAGGGGTACAGAAAGAGGCAAGAGGGGTGCAGAAAGAAGCAAGAGAGGTGCAGAAAGAAGCAAGAGAAGTGCAGAAAGCAGCAAGATAAGTGCAGAAAGAAGCAAGAAAGTTGCAGAAACAGGCAAACAAGGTGCCGAAACATGGAAATGGGGTGCAGACAGAGGCAAGAGAGGTGCAGAAAGAGGGAAGAGGGGTACAGAAAGAAGCAAGAGGGGTGCTGAAATTTAGAAGAGAGCTGCAGAAAGAAGCATGAGAAGTGCAGAAAGAACCAAAAGAGGTGCAGAAAGAGGCAAGAGAGGTGCAGAAACAGGCAAGAGAGGTGCAGAAAGAAGGAACAGTGGTACAGAAAGAGGCAAGAGAGGTGCAGAAAGAGGGAAGAGGTGTACAGAAAGAGGCAAGAGGGGTGCAGAAAGAAGGAAGAGAGGTACAGAAAGAAGCAAGAGAAGTGCAGAAAAAAGCAACAGTGGTGCGGAAATAGGCAAGAGAAGTGCCGAAAGAAGCAAGAAAGTTGCAGAAACAGGCAAACAAGGTGCCGAAACATGGAAATGGGGTGCAGACAGAGGCAAGAGAGGTGCAGAAAGAGGGAAGAGGGGTGCAGAAAGAAGCAAGAGGGGTGCTGAAATTTAGAAGAGAGCTGCAGAAAGAAGCATGAGAAGTGCAGAAGGAACCAAAAGAGGTGCAGAAAGAGGCAAGAGAGGTGCAGAAACAGGCAAGAGAGGTGCAGAAAGAAGGAACAGGGGTACAGAAAGAAGCAAGAGAGGTGCAGAAAGAGGCAGGAGGGGTGCAGAAAGAGGCAAGAGAAGTCCCGAAAGAAGCAACAGAGGTGCAGAAAGAGAAAACAGAAGTGCAGAAAAAGGCAAGAAAGGTGCACAAAGAGAAAAAAAGAGGTGCGCAGAGACAAAAGATGTGCAGAAAGAGGCAACAGGGGTGCAGAAAGAGGCAACAGGGGTGCAGAAAAAAGCAAGAGAGGTGCAGAAAGAAGCAAGAGAAGTACAGAAAAATCAACAGCGTTGCACAAAGAGGCAAGAGAAGTACAGAAAGAGGCAAGAGAGGTGCAGAAAGAGGCAAGAGAGGTGCAGAAAGAGGGATGAGGGGTGCAGAAAGAGGGAAGAGGGGTGCAGAAAGAAGCAAGAAAGGTGCAGAAAGAGGTAAGAGAGGTGCAGAAAGAGGGAAGAGGGGTTCAGAAAGAGGCAAGAGGGGTGCAGAAAGAGGGAAGAGGTGTACAGAAAGAGGCAAAAGGGGTGCAGAAAGAAGCAAGAGAGGTGCAGAAAGCAGCAAGAGAAGTGCAGAAAGAGGCAGGAGGGGTGCAGAAAGAGGCAAGAGAAGTCCCAAAAGAAGCAACAGAGGTGCAGAAAGAGAAAACAAAAGTGCAGAAAAAGGCAAGAAAGGTGCACAAAGAGACAAGAGAGGTGCGCAAAGAGACAAGAGATGTGCAGAGAGGCAACAGTGGTGCAGAAAAAAGCAAGAGAGGTGCAGAAAGAAGGAAGAGAAGTACAGAAAAATCAACAGCGTTGCAGAAAGAGGCTAGAGTAGTGCAGAAAGAGGCAACAGAGGTGCAGAAAGAGGCAAGAAAGGTGCAGAAAGAGGGAAGAGGGGTGCAGAAAGAAGCAAGAGAGGTGCAGAAAGAGGTAAGAGAGGTGCAGAAAGAGGGAAGAGGGGTTCAGAAAGAGGCAAGAGGGGTGCAGAAAGAAGCACGAGATGTACAGAAAGAAGCAACAGGGGTGCGGAAATAGGCAAGAGAAGTCCCAAAAGAAGCAACAGAGGTGCAGAAAGAGGCAACAGGGGTGCAGAAAAAAGCAAGAGAGGTGCAGAAAAAAGCAAGAGAAGTGCTGAAAAATCAACAGCGTTGCAGAAAGAGGCAAGAGAGGTGCAGAAAGAGGCAAGAGAGGTGCAGAAAGAGGGATGAGGGGTGCAGAAAGAGGGAAGAGGGATGCAGAAAGAAGCAAGAGAGGTACAGAAAGAAGCAAGGGAAGTGCAGAAAGAAGCAACAGGGGTGGAGAAAGAGGCAAGGGAAGGGTGCAGAAATATGCAAGAGAGGTGCAGAAAGAAGAAAGAGAGGTGCAGAAAGAGGGACGAGGGGTACAGAAAGAGGCAAGAGAGATGCAAAAAGAGGCAAGAGAGGTGCAGAATGAGGGAAGAGGGGTACAGAAAGAGGCAAGAGAGGTGTAGGAGAGTAGGATCTGCTTCACATGGGTACCCCCACTTTTTGCTGATGCTTCACTGTTTTTCGACATTAGTCTGGCTGGGGCCCTGCTAATCAGAACCCCAGCCTAGCTGCTTCCTCTCTAAAATGGTTTCCAGTGCCTTAGGCACATCACTGATTGGGATCTGGAGTGCCCTTATAAGTCCCTAGTATATGGTATACTATGTACCAAGGGCATAGGTACCTCAGAGGCCTGCCAGGGGCTGCAGCATGTATTATGCCACCCCTGGAAGGCCATCCAAACTGACACCAAAGGTCTGCTACTGCAGCCTGGGTAAGGTGGTGCAAGCACCCCTTACTGTGATATAGGTTACCTATATCACTAAATGCATACACACATATAAACCTATAAGTCACTCCTAAGGCAGGCCTTATCAATCCTAAAGGCAGAGTGCATGGTTCCTATGTGAGAGGGTGCCCCTGCATGAGCAGGGCCCCTCTGCAGCGTTCGGAGACCATCTCTGATGCTGTTTGTAGTGCAGCCTGACCATATACTCTTAAGCGCATTATATCCTCGCGGTAAAATGCTAACTTTGGAATGGCTGCACCTAAACATGTCGTGTTTGGTGTCAAACATCTTGGAATACTACCCCCCGCCAATCCTGGCGGCGGGGGTAGCATTCCACCCTTCTAGAGGGAAAGACATGTTAACTCTGACTAGTCCGGTAACTTCTTTCCAGAGCCCTGGCATCACAAAATGGATGCTGCTGCCACAGACACGAGTCTGGCCTCCTGCTGCTGGACGAAACTCCGGCAGGGGAGGCCTGGACAATAGGTTTCTTGTCCCAGGGAGGTGTGACCACCTCCCCAGACAGGATAATGTGTATTGGGGCTGGGCGGGAGCACTTTCGGGTGCTTTGAAGTCCTGCACTGGGGGCACATTTGGTGTCCCTGTGCATACCCCAGTTCAAACCGGATCAGGGGCTTGCAGCCCCTGCTTTGGCGTGAACTGGACAAAGGGAAAGGGGTGTAGCCACCCCTCTGCCCTGACGCACCCATAGGTGGGGCCACAGAGTAGTCCAACCCCTATCTTTAGTATAAAGATAGGAACCCAGTCCTTAGGACTTTAGATTATCCCTGGACGAAACTCTGTAACTGAATCCTGGACCTTCGACGCTCTACTCACGATTAGAGGACAGAAGAATCTCCCTTGGGGTCAAGGAGTGACTCCCCTGCTTGGCAGGCACCAAAGAAGCATCTGTCCGGTTCGCATTTCTGAAGCTCCCGTCGGACACCGAAGTCATCGCATCACCAGAGGTGGATTCTCAGACTTCCCGAGGCTACCCTGAGTCCCCAGCAAAGCTGAGGCCCGTGGCTATCGTGGGTGACTTGAGACCATGACCCCTGGACACGGAGCATATTTGCAAGTGCATCCTCTTCTGGGTCTCCCAAGAAGTCATGCTTTGGGCTCCGAGTAGCCCTAGCCTCCAGCACCACCTGCACTGAAGATCACTGGCCCCCACTCCACGAGTGTCCTGTAAGCCAGATCCACGTGCGGTGTCACGAGGCTCCTTCGCGGTTGCTAGCTTGTTGGCTAGTAGCCCTTAACGAAAGCCAATCCTTTTCTAACTTGGCATCCTGGTTGCTCCAGGCCTGCCCTCACTTACCTTTGCTGGGTGAGTTCCACAGACCTTGCTGGTCTGCACCATCGACAATCTACATCTTCACCGAGACTTGCCGTTGCCAAGGCTTGTTGGGTCCAATCCGGTCGCCGACACCTCAGCACTCGACAGACATCGTGTACCAGCCCGAATCCTGCTCCTGGTCACCGATAACGCCTCCTGGACCTCGTGGCTGAAGAGTCAAGACAACCATCAACGCACCTGAAGCACTCGACATCGGTGGGCATCTGTCCATCGCCTTCCTGGTCACTGGCTAGTGACCCAGACTCTGTCCCCTCTGCTTTCAGGTTCTTCAGAACTCCGATCCACTCTTGGATCCACCCGGACACTTTCCACTTGGTCGCCAGCAGCACTTTGCGGCAGATCGCCATTCAAATCGACGACGAAACCCGACCCCGAAAGGCACCTATGCACCCGGCTTCCTGGGTGAGGTAACACGAGTACTCCGGTGCTCCCGTGGGTAGAGACTCTTCAAAGTCCTAGATCTCAAAGGGTTTTGTCCTAGTCCTCTTTTAAGTGTCCCTTTTCTCTAATTTCCCGATCCCGACTTTCTCCATAGAAGTCAACGGAGTATCGCGGTTGTGTATTTACACTGCACGCGTCTCCCGTGGGTCCCCTGTGTCACTACCTTGGGTGGTTCCTTGTGGTCCAAGCACTTCTAGAGGCTCTAGGCCTAGTGTCTAGTTCAGTCGTGGTTCGCATACCACTTTATTGGTATATGGTTTGGTACGCCCTAGGGCCCAAACGTGTATTTGTGCTATTACTGTGATTTAATAACTTCTAACTTATGTACTTCGAACTCTAGCCTCATAAAGAGACTAGAGGGGTGTGTTTAGCAATAAATACATATATTTTGAATATATACCTGGTGTGGTGCTCTTTCATTTGATCACTCAAGAGATTATAGACTGGTAAAACAAGCTGCTTTACATTCCTTCAAGACTTAGCCTGAAGGCTGCTCTCCATAGCTACCACTAGGATAGCTTTCAATAAGGTTGTCTTTAACCTATCTCCAATAAGGGGTTGTTTGGACTGGTGCAAGGTGCCCACTATAATTAGTGGACAGCATATGCCAGGCCAACTTCTCACATTGGTGTGCAGCGTGTGGGATTCCAGCTTGCTATTGTTTTACCAGATAATCTCAATTGAATTGATCAACTGAAAACCACTAAAGGTACCTAAGGTACATATAATTTAAGCTTAGAATACAGTAAGTTCTACTGAACTTAGAGTTGTGTGTTAAGGGATAGCACAACCCTTTCTACAACTCAAGAGAGTTTAGTAGGCCACACTAGAGTAGGTAGTGCATACACCACACCACACTAGTAATGTCTTTAAGGGTAGGATCTAAAGAATCCTTGCAGGAAGCCATTGAGCTTCCACCCTCCAAGTATGATACACTCCCATTCTTGGAATTGAGAGCTTTATGTAACTTGAGAAAACTAAGGACAGGCCAAAGCCCCACCACCCAACACCTCAAGGAGTTGTTGGTGGCTTATGACCTTAGTAAGCCCTTGGGGACTGAAGGAGTAGGAGCTGAGGGTGGGGCAGGAACAGAGGAAGAGGACGAGGCCAGGGGTACCAATACCCCCAGCCCCCCCTCTGAAACTGGCCAGGAGGGTGACAATGACCCTGACCTGGATAACCCAATCCCTCCTGTGGAAGATGATGAGGATGATCAGAATGATCCCCACTTTGTCCCCCAGGAAGGATTAAGAGTGTGCCCAGGAAGTCTAGATCTCCTTCTCAGGAGTCTAACCACTCTGGCACCTCCATAGGGAGCTCTATCTCCTCTCACAGGAGGGAATCCTCTCATGAGAGAAGAGACAGACTGGTCCAGTATGAGGAAACTCAGCTGGAAATCAGAAAAAAGCAATTGGCTTTAGATAGGGAATCCCTAGATCTCCTTAGAGAGAGAAGAAAGTTGGGACTAGAGTCCCATGGTGGCAGCCATGTCCCTAGAGACATGGAAAGGTCCTATGACCATAGGAACCTGAGCAAGATTGTCCCTCCCTACCAGAGTGGGGATGACATCCACAAATGGATAACTGCATTAGAGAGGGCCTGTAAGGTACAGAAGGTCCCTCAGGAGCAGTGGGCAGTCAATCTTGTGGCTCTCCTTTGCTGACAAAGGTAGAGATAAGCTCCTCACTGTTAGAGAGGAGGATGCTGATAATTACAAGGTCTTGAAGAGTGCTCTTATTGATGGGTTTGGCCTAACCACTGAACAGTACAGGTTGAAGTTCTGAGACACCCAAAAAGCACAGACTCAAGACTGGGTAGACTATGTGGATTGTTCTGCCAAGGCTCTGGAAGGTTGGTTGATGGGCAGTAAGGTGTGTGACTTCTCAGGATTGTACAATCTGATAATGAGGGAGCAGATTCTTAATAACTGTCAAAATCAGCTGTTGCATCAATACCTGGTAGACTCTGATCTGACCTCTCCCCAAGAATTGGGAAAGAAGGCAGACAAATGGGTCAGAACCAGGGTGAAGCAGAAGGTACAGAACCAAGGTGGGGAAACCAAGAAGCAAGATGCTAAGAACTCTGAAAAGGGTGGGGAGAAGGGTAAAGATCAAAAGTCTTCATCAGGCCCCCAAAAATCTTCTTCTGGTGGGGATTCACAGTCTACCAAAGGGAAAGGCCAAAGAAAACCATGGTGCAAGGTCTGTAAGCAAAAGACCCACTGGACCAGTGATTGCACCAAGTCCAAAGACTCCATTCCAGCACCCACCAATGCCCCTAAGGCACCTGTTCCCCCTAGTAAAGTTGGTGGGAGTGCTCCAGCCAAGGGTTTAGTAGGGTTCACCCTGGGAACTGAGTTGGGCTCTGACCTAGTCAGAGAACTGACTCAGGCTGTGTTAGTCTGTGATGGAGGCATGGATGTGACCTCCACTGTGAGTCCCAGTAATCTGGGCAAGTACAGACAACAGCCTTTAATCAATGGACGTGAGGCTTTGGCATTTAGGGACACAGGGGCAAGTGTCACAATGGTGACACAAGACCTTGTGAATCCTGGGCAAGTTATACTTGGTGAGATGTACCAAGTGACCAATGCTAGCAATGTCAGAACAGACCATACTCTGGCAGTTGTTAACTTCTCCTGGGGAGGGGTAACTGGCCTTAAGAAGGTTGTGGTAAGTGCAAACCTACCAGTCGAATGCTTGCTTGGCAATGACTTAGAGACTTCTGCTTGGGCAGAAGTGGAGCTCAGGACCCATGCAGAAATGCTGGGGATCCCTGCAGATGTGTTTGCTGTGACCAGGTCACAAGCCAAAATGTC